>BSBN01000243.1:2527854-3791782 GCA_027924645.1 Cunninghamia lanceolata
GAATCAGGAACTATAAAGTTCACTCAAGAGATTGAAGAAAAAAGAAAGGCTGAAGACAATCTAAAACAATCTCTTAAGGAAAAATCAGAAGAATGCCACCAGATGGACAGGATTATCAGACACCTTGAATCTGATCTTGAAGATTCCAAAGATAATGAAGGAAAACTTGAGGATCAAATTGCCTCTCTCAAAAGAGACCTTCAAACAGCAAATGAATATAAAGAGAAATTCAAGATAAGTTCTGCTCAACTTGAAGTTCTTCTTGGAAGTCAAAAGAGGACAGATGACAAGTATGGCTTGGGATATGAGAAAGGAGAAAGCTCCGGATCCGGTCAGAAGAATCTTGGATCAGAAAATCCAAGGAGCAGGCCTAGAAGACCTCCGGTAAGACAGCCAAATGCTCAAAAATATCCATCCTTCAATGGATACTGCCACAGCTGCAACCATTTTGGTCACAAAGCTAATCAATGCAGAATGAGAATGAATCAGATTAATTCATCCTTCTCCGGACAGTGCTTCAACTGCAAAAGGTATGGACACAAATCCCATGAATGCAGAATTATGCAAGTAAACAAATCATTCAAAGGTAGATGCTTTACATGCAATAGAGTAGGTCATATGGCTAATCAATGCAGATCAAGGGGATATCAGTTAAATATGCAAAGAAATGTTATTTGTCAAATCTGCAATAGGTCCGGTCATAATGCTAAAGTCTGCAGAAACAAGAATCAGGACAAAAGAGGTCCGGTGTATAATCAGAATCAAGACAAGGGTAAACAAAAGATGAATGCGGATGAAGTTAGGAATCAGATGAGCAAGATTTGGGTGAAGAAAAGCTCAGAGAATGTAGAGGTTGGATCCGCACCAGATTCTGGTGCTGATATTTCTTCCGGAAATTAAAAAGTGAGCTCAGGCTCAGGGGGAGACTCAAAGAAGATTCTGTTCCCCCAGCCAAACAAGTTGTGCCGGATGTGGCACAAGATGCGGATTAAAGGGTTTATAGATATAAGTCCTGAGATGCTTCAGTCAAGTTTTCAGAGGTCCGCATGGAGTTATGAAGAAGCTGTGTTCGATTAAGTTAGACCTGTTCAGGGAGGTGCTCCGGTATGATAAAGGATTACAAAAAGGTCCGGAGAGATCCGGAAGTGCACGATCTTGTCTTGCGGATTGGACAGAGTGTTTGGGATGTTCTTGTAATATGTTACCTAGATTTATTCATGATTTAAAGATCCGGATGATATTCAGTGATCAGGACTAATCCGGGATACTCCAAGCTGTCCAGACATGGTAAACCGGAATAATGCAGGTGAAGCATTTATTGCAGACAGATATTAGGGTTTGCGGAGCAATATAAGGGATTTCTCAAAAGTTATCTGCTCATTCTACACTTGAGAAGAAGCGAATAGTGGAGCTCTGCAACAAGGATCATCAAGCACACCAAGGATCTCCTGCCGAAGCTATTGCATAAAGAAATCAATCCAACCACTCCGTGCAAACCGAAGGCGCATAAGGTATTCTTCGTTTTTCATTGCCTCACTGCAAATCTTTGAAGAATGGCTACTCCAAACATAGTTAAGATCTCTGATAGACCTCGCCCCTCATTCAAGAAACATCCCTACAAATCGTTGGAGGTAGATCCACTAGGAGCCTTCTCTAGTGTTCCCCACGGAGTCTTACATACTGAAGATATTAGGGTTTACATACACGCAAACATTGAGGAATTTGGGGAATTCAAATTAAGAGACCTCTATCACAAGCAACTGATAGACAATGCTTTTGAGCTCAAACCAGAGTATAAGGGTATCCAGAAGAAACAATTTGAGCAATTCATTCATTTCCCTAGCTTTGAAGAAGATGAATGGGTCCGGTATGTACTGAGCAGGATACATGACAACTTCCTTTGGCTAGATAGACCCTGCAAGATCACAAAAGAAGCAATTAGAGCAGTAACTGGTCTATACTCTTCCGGGGGGGTACCTATCCTCAAATCTGTCAAGAACAACGTTGTAACTGAAGCCACCGGATCAAAATATGATAAGAGAGCAATGACCATTGAAGATATTTCGGATCCGGATATCAAATATGCATCAATGATCATAGGATACAAGATCTATCACTCCAGCAGGGAGAATTCTGTATCCGGAACTGCAATATACACAGCATATGAAATGCTAAGAAAGAATGCAGATTATGATCTTTGTGAACTACTACTAAGCCAATTGATGGAAAATGTACAGAAAATCAAGAAAGACAAGAAGAACTCCTTTAAGTATGGTACTCTCATTGTATGTCTCTTCTTTTACTTCATGAATGAGCTACCCGGAACAAGTGGATGGGTATGGCAGAATGACAAACCTGTTGCAGTCCAGATAAGAGACTATTTGCATGGACTTGGGGATGCAAAAGCGAGAAATACAGCTCTATGGGGATACTTCAAAAACTTTCAGAGCATGATGCAAGCAAGAGAGAGAATTCCCCAGTCTCTCATTGAGAAATACAAGGACTCAGTATGTTTTATGGTTGACACTGATCAGTGCCTAATGGAGGCAGTGGAGCCAAGGACTGTCTGGATCATGCCCATGGGGTATGAAGTTGATGAACAGATAGTAGAGCTGCATGTTCAACACATGCTAAGTCAGCCCAAAGATCCTAAGGCAGAAAGGTTTGGAACCTTTGAGGAGCTGAGCGTGAAATTACATGTAGAACTCAGGGAACCTGAGATTAAGAGAAAAGTGAGAAAAGAAGTAGAGCACATTGCTCAAGGCCTAGGCATCTCAAAAGAGGCACTTGATGCCAGTCGGGAAAAGAGGAAAAAGGCTGAGGAAGAAGAGAAAAGCAAAGAAAGTGCTCCGGTTGAAACCCCCACCCGGACCAGATCATCAAAGAGATCTGCACCCTCCACAACCAAAAGCTCAAAACCGGAAGTCCAGGCATCCGGTAAAAGATCCAAGACAAAAGCATCAAGGGCTTATGAAAGCCAAAAGGATGAAGAGGAGACAGAATCAGATGAAGGAGTAAGAGAAGTAAAGAAACAGAAAAAGAAAGGATCCGGTAAGCCCTCCACAGGCCAAGACAAGGAGGAAATGGCAGAGGTAACTGTTGAAAAGCCCACTCTGTCACTAGAGAGCATAATCAAGTCGGTCACGGTGGATGGAAACCTTCAACCAATGACTGAATCCTATGATGACTTCAGTGAGGCAGACCAAAAGACTCTGCAGGAAGCCACAGTTAAATATCTGAACACATACAATAAGGCTTTCATTGAGATCATATCTCTCATTCCTAAAAGCCTAGAGAAGGAAATGGAAGTAAGAAAGAATAATGCTCATGCCAAAGATCTTGAGATCCGGGAGCAGATAGCTATTCAGCTATATCCTCAAATTGATCCCAAGACAATGAACATGATCTTCAAGGACTGCAGAGATGAGTTCAGAAGTAAAGCCAGGATGAATCAGCTCATGCTTGGTGAGACTGACAAAGTGGCACAAGAGACAGAAGAGATCCTCCGGAAGGCCTTCAAAAGGTTCAATCTTCCTGTTGTAGAGGACCTAGGTGCAGAAACAGCTGCTGATTTGGAATCTTCTGTTCCGGAAGAAGTGAGCCCTGAACAGACAAGTGAGGACTTGGGACCCCCTACTCCAGAAGAAGTGGCCCATGAACAAGCAAGCATCTCTCCTCCGGTTTCCCCTACAGTCTCCGGATCCAAAGAAGAAGAGCAATTGCAGGAGAAGGAAGCAGTGGTGACAGACAAAGAGGTTGACAGTTCTAAGACTGCAGAAGAAAAGAAACATCTGTCTCCGGCAAGAGACACTGCACAAACTGTTCAACAATTTTTGAGCAAAGAAACTCTAGAGATTGATGATCCGGAGCTTCTAAAAGGTCCATTTGATTTTGACTCTCTCTCTCCGGTACAAACAATGAAGATAGCTTCATTTGCAAATGCCAAGGCAAATGAAAAGCTCCTGAAGTCTCATATGGAAGACTGTGAGTTGATAGAGGCTGCTTCTGGAGTACTTGTAAAGATCATGCCATCAATCCAAATAGATCCGACAGCCTCCACTTCCGGTAATCTAAAAACCTTAGTCAGCAGTATTGATACACATTTTAATTCTCTAGAAAAATCAGCTGAAGACAAGGTCCGGAAGGAATTTTTGGATAAGAGATTTTCTGAAATATTAGATTTAATCTCTAAGGATAGGAAGATTGTAAGCATTGGAATAAAGAGCTTAGAAAATGCTCTTAAGGATGGCGGTGACATCTACAAATTTTGTATATCTTGGTCAAAGGCAACAGCAGCAATTGACAAGAAAATAAAAGAGGAACAGGACAAGCTTCAAAGCTTATCTCAAAGTTTTGATCCTCTCTCTTCCTCTATAATAAATCAAGAATGTCAGACTATTGCAGTCTTGAATGAAATAAAGAATCTTGAGAAGGAGAGGAAGAACATTACCAACCGGATGGGAGAACTTAGAAGGATTATAGTCCCTAAGTTGGAAACTATGCATGAGGCCATCAGTGATGCCCAGACCACCGCCCATACAAAAGATCCGACAGATCTCAGGCGGGCAGAAGCTTTTGCATTTTTGTTGAGTGGTCACATTTCAATCTTGGACAGAATGAAGCTAAGTTGGGCTACTGAAATGGTTCAACTGCAGACATCCTTTGCAGACATTCTGCAGTATATGTGAGTATGTAAATATGCGGCTATATATAGAGAATTTTTGAAAATTTTGGTGTGCGGACCCTACCCTTTGCCATTGATGTCAAAGGGGGAGTGAGGAGCAGTGAAAAATGAGGAATCCAACTCAGGGGGAGTTCCGGAAATTGTATATAAAGACAGAGCATCAGCAAAGGGGGAGCATAGTGTAAACACTTAGTCATTTTTCACTAAGTGTTGCCATCAATGCCAAAGGGGGAGATTGTTGGCAAGAGACACTATATGGATTCATGGTTGTTGTCATTGATGGCAACAAAGGTCATCCCACATATCCGCAAGTCATGATATGTCTCTACCGGAAGTCAGATTGAAGATTGTGGTGGTCCGGTGAACAAGAACAGAGCATGTGGCAAGGTCCGACAGATTGGTCCGGATCTCTCAGAGGAAGTGTCTTGGTGCAGTACGGATCTGGGGAAGTCAAGAGGACTATCTTGAGTAGTATATTCCAAGGATTTAGCCTCCGGAGATGGACAAGGAAAAAGATATGATTCCTGAGAGACAGTGAAAACAGAGGAAGAACTGACTGATCGAGTATCAAACTACTTTCCGGATGTATTACAGATGATGATAAAGGTTGCGGTGGCATGAATCATGTTTGGCCGACATAATTGATGATATCTACAAGTATATGCTTGATCCGCATTGCTTGGTGAGCAAGGATTCAGCCGACAGAACTAAGTTTGTAAGAAACTAGACTGTTCCGGATGCCGACTAAAAAGATGATGAAAGTACTTGTGCGGATATATATATAGAGGATGGATTTAGTGGTAAAAGGTGGGAATGTATGTGAGGATATGCGAACAAGTCCAGAGTAGAGCAGAAGTAACAAGAAAGATCCGGTATGTGAAAGGACAGCAGACTAAAGAACAGAGGAAAGATGAAGTGCAGCAGATCAGTATACTGAACCTAACCGGAACTGAACTCCAGCATATGCAGATGCTTCCAATCAGTTCAAGACTGTGATTCTAATCACTTTGTAAGACAGTATGTCTTCTTGTAGGCAGTGAGCCTCTTGTGAGCAGTGTGCTCGGGCAGTGAGCCCTAATTGGGAAGTGCCATTTTTTGTAATTTCCTATTCTTCTAACAGAGAATAATTCTTGGGTTAATCACCCCGTGGTTTTCTCCCTTAACAGGGTTTCCACGTCAAAAATACTGTGTCATGTGTTTCTTATTTCATGGTTTATGTTTTGTGTTTGATTTTATGCTGCTTCAATTAAAAGGAAAGTTTAATAAGGGAAATAATTAGGATAACTGATTCACCCCCCCCTCTCAGTTATCAACACTAATGTCCTCCGTATGCAATACACCATGTGGAACACTAGAGAAGGCTCCTAGTGGATCTACCTCCAAAGATTTGTATGGATGTTTCTTAAATGTGGGACGAGGTCTATCAGAGATCTTAACTATATTCAAAGTAGCCATTTTTCAAAGATTTGCAGTGAGATATTGAAAACAAAAAATACCTTGTGCGCCTTCGGTTATACGGAGTAGTTGGATTGATTTCTGTATGTAGTAACTTCTGCAAGTGATCTTCGGTGAACTTGATGACTTTAGTTGCAGAGCTCCATTTTTCGCTTCTTCTTAGGTGTGGAATGATCAAGTGATTATTGAGAAATCCCTTATATTGTTTCGCAAACCCTAATATCTGTTTGCAATAAATGCTCGACCTACATTATTCTGGTTTGCCTTATCTGGATAGCTTGGAGTACCGGATCAGTCCTGATCTATGAACATCATGCAGATCTTCCAATCATGAACAAATCAGGATGACACATTACAAGAATATCCCAAACACTCTGTCCAATCTACAGAATAAGACAATGCACTTCCAGATTTCTCTAGACCTTTTGTAATATTTTGTCATTCCGGAGCATCTCTCGGAACAGGTCTTACTTAATTGATCACAACTTCTTCATATCTTCATGTGGACCTCTGAAATCTTATCTGGATCATCTCAAGACTTATATCTACAAACCCTTTGCTCTGCATCTTGTGCCACATCAGGCATCACTTGATTGGCTGGGGGAACAGGATTTTCTTTGAGTCTCCCCCTGAGTCAGAGCTCACTTTTTAATTTCCGGAAGGAATGTCAGCACTAGAGTCTGGTGCGGATCCAACCTCTACATTCTCTAAACTTTTCTTCACCCAGATCTTGTTCATCTAATTCCTAACTTCATCTGCATTCATCTTTTGTTTACCCTTGTCTTGATTATGATTATACACCGGGCCTCTTCTGTCCTGATTCTTACTTCTGCAGATTTTTGCATTATGATCGGACCTGTTACAGATTTGGCAAATAATATTTCCTTGCATATTTGTCTGATAACCTCTTGATCTGCATTGATTAGCCATATGACCTACTCTATTGCATGCAAAGCATCTACCATTGAATGATTTGTTTATTTGCATATTTTTGCATTCATGAGACTTGTTTCCATACCTTTTGCAGTTAAAGCACTGTCCGGAGAAGGATGAATTAGTCTGATTCATTTTCTTCCTGCACTGATTAGCTTTGTGACCAAAGTGATTGCAGCTGTGACAGTATCCATTGAAGGATGGATATCTTTGAGCATTGGGCTGTCTTATCGGAGGTCTTCTAGGTCTATTCCTTGGAATTTCTGATCCAAAATTCTTTTGACCGGATCCAGAGCTTTCTCCTTTCTCATATCCCAAACCATACTTGTCATCTATCCTCTTTTGACTTCCAAGAAGTACTTCAAGTTGGGCAGAGCTTATCTTGAATTTTTCTTTATATTCATTTGTTGTTTAAAGATCTCTTTTGAGAGAGACAATTTGATCCTCAAGTTTTTCTTCATTATCTTTGGCATCTTCAAGATCAGATTCAAGATGTCTGATAATCCTGTCCATCTGGTGGCATTCTTCTGATTTCTCTTTAAGAGATTGTCTTAGATTGTCTTCAGCTTTTCTTTTTTCTTTAATCTCTTGAGTAAACTTTATAGTTCCAGATTCCATTTCATGTCTTAACATAATGACTTCTTTTGATAACTTTTCACATAACTTGGTTTTCTCAGCCAATTCTTCATTTCTATTGCTTTCTTCACTTTGTCTTGCCAATTGTTGGAGCAGTTCCTTTCTCTTTTTCATAGAGAGACTTAATTTATCCTTTAGTTCTCTCATGAATTCATCAGCCTGTTTGAGTCTTTCCTTTAATTCATTGACTTCAAAGTTTGACTGTTCAAGATCCTCAAGGGCAGTCTTGAGTTGCTCCCTTAAACCATATGCATCCATTTGAACTCCCAAATCTTCCTCAAGCTGTTAGGCTCTATTAGGAGGAACTTAGCTCTGATACCAATTGTTGATAACTGAGAGGCGGGGGTGAATCAGTTATGCTAATTATTTCTTCTTCTGAACTTTCTTATTAATCAAAGCATCATTGAATCAAACAAACAAACATTACCATGAAATGAGAAACACATGACACAGTATTTTTGACGTGGAAACCTGGTTAAGGGAGAAAACCACGGGGTGATTAACCCAAAGATTATTCTCTGTTAAAAGAATAAGGAATTACAAAATGGCACTTGCCAATTAAGGCTAACTGCCCGAGCACACTGCTCACAAGAGGCACACTACCTACAAAGAGACACACTGTCTACAAAAGAATGTTATATAGTACTTGAACTGATTGAAAGCATCTACATATGCTGGAGTTTAGTTCCGGTTAGGCTCAGTACACTGATCTACTGCACTTCATCTTTCCTCTGTTCTTTAATCTGCTTTCCTTTCACATACCGGATCTTTCTTACACTTCTGCTCTGCACTTTCCTTGTTTGCTTATCCACTACTTCACACACACCTCTCATAGCAAAATCCATCCTCTATATATATCCACACTAATGATTTTATTATCTTTCTAGTCGGCACCCGAAATAGTTTATCTTCACACAAACTTTGATCTGTCGGCTGAATCCTTACATATCAAGTAATGCAGATCAAGCATATACTTGTAGATATCATTAATCATGTCAGCCAAACATGATTCATGCCTTCACAACCTTTACCAACAACAGTAATAGATCCAAAAAATAGTCTGATGCTCTGTCAGTCAGTTCTTCCTCTGTTCTCATTGTCTATCAGGAATTCGGTACTCAACTATTCATATCTTTTTCTTTGTCCATCACCGGAGGCTAAATCCTTGGAATATACTACTCAAGGTAGTCCTCTTGACTTCCCCAAATCTGCACTGCACCAAGACACTCCTTCTGAGAGGTCCGGATCAATCTGTCAGACCTTGCCACATGCTCTGTTCTTGTTCACCAGACCACAACAGTCTTCATTCTGACTTCCGGTAGAGGCACACCATGACTTGCGGATATGTGGGATGACCTTTGTTGCCATCAATGACAACAACCATGAATCCATATAGTGTCTCTTGCCAGCACAATTAACTCACTTGTCCAATGAAGACCAATTCTTCTGCCCAGGTTTAGTGAGTCATTTAGCACTAAAACCTAAGCTTACTAGACATATCCTGTGAAGCATGAGTTCCCTGCTTGTCTAGTGAGGGTCATTTTTGTAGCTTAATCTAATATCCCATCCTTCATCTACGTAGATTATACTAATCCTTAGTGCTAAAACTTTGGCTAACATGGCATGTCCTATGAAGGTCAAAATCCCTTCTTATCCTATGAGACTTGAAACCTCCACTTTGTCCTATCAGAACCAGAAAACTTGCCTTAGAGCCAAAATGGCTAATTCATCCAAAATTTACATTGCATATTGGATCTTTTGCATAATTCCATTCATTTTTCAAGGTTCTATTTGTCATGATTGATGTAAAAATTGATAGTTTTAGCACTGCACATTGATATCTTATGAGAGGGGAAAGACCCACTTTTTATTGCATTTAATTCAGTTTGATGCCTAAGTTAAATTTAATGACTATAAACTATTAGAAATGTAACATTTTGATGATTTGTGTAGATTTCATAACCAAAGTCATAAATTTAAGCATATGGATTAGTATTTAGTGGGGTATTCATTAGGATTACTGCATTGTAGGATAGATGTCTACCAGGGTTGTAAACATGAAGTATGAGTTTAAAGGCATTCACCCCATCTCAAAGATCACATCAGCATGGAACAACATAGGAGATACAGATTTAGGTCACATAAACCTAGATGACTTTAGACTAAGAATCTTCGGTGACAACCCTACTGATTGGGCCAACAGAATTAGGGATAATGGAATTACCCAGGCTGCAGCTTTCCCCACTTTAGTGCAATGCCCTGAGTTGATCATAGCTTGTGGTGAGAGATATCATGCCCCAACTAGGTTAGTAGTGACCTAGGATGGGAGAGGAGAGGCTAGCTTCACTATAGAATCCGTTGCAGAAGCATTTAACATCCCACCATTTCCCACTCTGACTATTGTCACAAGGACTTAGAATCAAGATATGTACGATTAGGAGCCAGAGGCTTGCAGAAGAATTATCAATGATACATGGATAAAGAAGAAAAGGAAAAAAATGTCAAAAGTTCCCCATGTGTTATACAAAAGTGATTTCAAAGATGAAGTAGGAGATCTGGTTACCTTGTTGAGTAGAATGATGGGACTACCCTCTGCTTCCACTTTTGAGCCTTGGATGTTTGGGTATATTGAGTAGATCCTCAAAGGAGATAGGAAGCTACATTAGGCTCACCTACTTAGTGAAAACATCCATGAGGCATTCTTATCCTTAAGTTAGGATAAAATATTTCATTGGACTTCCTATGTAGTCTACATGCTGGCAAGAAATTTTGTCTACCCTAGACTTTCTCAACTGGGAGTAGTCAGAAATGTTGATGGACAATTAAAGGTATATGAATGCTATCCCCAACTGAAGCTATCTCAATCCCTAGTGCATTACAAGAGAGTTAATGATGCATTCACTATGTATATCACTAGGATGTTGTGAGGGGATATGACTAGGAGAATATCCCTTGAAGTTGCCAATGTAGTTCAGAACTATGGCAGATGGTATATATAGTTTCCCAAATTTACCTATCTTAGAGTCCAGGGATTTAAGGGAGTTCCCTATAGGCTGCCAAAATATCCAACAGATAAGGTAGTACTATTGGAGTTGACAAGATAGTTGTGTACTTGTCATGGTATGTTGAAGCACTTGCACAGAGCATCAATCAAATTTCCTATTGTTTTGGGCCGAGGAATTTTTGCGTGTGTTCTCATTGGTTCAATTGAACATTCAAATGTTGAGATGCAATAGCTAAACTTTTTTTTATAAGGCTAGAACTCATTTTGATCCTTTTGGGACTTTGGAGAAGCATGTCATCAAGAAGCTCTTCCACAAGGAGCATTTGGAGGACCTTTGGTAAAATTGCCCTAATGAGCATGAAGTTAGGAGAAGAAAGTGCTCTAGATTGTCTTTAGATTTTATCATTTTGTTTCAGATTGCCCAAGTACCTGACCAATTAACTAATGATAGGGTAGTGGTACAAGAGACTAAATGGAAGAGGGTATTTAGATAACCCATCCCACCTCCTAATTGGGCTGAAGTAGAGGGTAGCTCCCTAGACGAGCTCATGAAAGCACCAATCAGGTATAGCAGAATATGGGTAAGAAACCAAGTGGCTCAGGTAACTGCTACTAGAGTTGCCCTCACATACACCCAACATCAACAAGAGAGGGAGAGTGATGATGAGAAAGATGAACCCATTGAGGCAAAGGAAGAGCCAGTACCTGCAATATCAGGAGTAGTTGAGATTAACAATGAGGGCATGGAGGATGATATACCTATTGAGGATAAGAAAGGCAAAAGGAAAGCCTCCAAATAACCTAAGAAGAAACCAATGTGAGTTAGTGTGTCTCAAATGTAAATAAGACCATCAAAGAGAAATACTATGTAGAGTAGATAAGGAGAGGGCTCCAAGACAAAGAAGACCAAGGTGACAAAGAAGGCACCAACCCTAAATATAGTATCAGACTCCCCAACTATTACTGCCACTGTCTCAGTGCCTTTACCTGTAACCACTACCCCTCCTACTACATCCTATGTGTCTGCTACTTCTATATCCTCCCCTCATGTAGTCCCAAGCTCAGTACCTCCTATTACCTCCAATGCCCCTACTACATCATCTTCCCTTACTATTTCTTCAGTTGCACCTTCTCCTTCCCTTCCACCTTCTCCCTCACTATCATCCATTAGTCTTCTTATCTCTTCATCACCTCCACTTTCCTTGCCTATACCCTTCTTCATTTCCTCCACCTCACCTTTCACTGTTTCCCTACCACCCTTCTCAACTATTATTTCACCTCCATACTTTTCTTTACCACCTCTTAACATTTCCTCTCCCATTGTCCTTTCCTCCATTCTTCCTCCTCCATCCATTCTAGCTTCTTTGTGTTTTGTAGCATTTGTAAACCTTTCCTAGGTACAGATGCCTAGCACTGTTGTAAATTCTTTAATGACAATCAATAACACCTTCACTGGACCATTCTGAGATTCCAAGGATGCCCCTAAGCCTCCATCCCCACAAGTGCCATTATTAGAAGGGATTGAAAAAGTGTGTATAGAAATGAATATAACTACTGAGGAAGAAGTTCATATAGAAGATGCTACAAAAATCCCTTGGGCAGATATGAGCACATTGGAACTTGTGAATATTGATGACAGTCCTCCCAAGGACAATATAGATGACACTATGTTTGACAAGGCTGCATAAGATATCGGGGAACAGTTAGAATAGTTGGGACAATTAAATTCTCCTCCAAAGGTAGATACAAATATTTCTAAGGGAAATGATGTGAATAAAGGGACAGAGGAAAGTAATATAGGTATTTCAAATTCTTTGAATAAAGGAGGAGACCAAATTGGTTGTCCTACCCATTCTTTGGCAGCACCTGATTGGTTGTTGCAAAGGGTCAAAAATAAACAGCCCCAGGTTGAAGTTGTGGAGCTGAATTTAGACAATTTCCTAGCCCAGCTTGAGAAGCTGAAGAAGTAAAAAAAAGAAAAAGTGCACTCTAGAATTTACAATGATGCTTCAAGCTCAAGGGTAGCAGAAATAGCAGTGCCTCTTGCATAGGCAAATAAGGAGGGTATTAGGCTGAAAGATTACACTGTCTCTACAATAAATCTTGGCCCTACCTCCAAAACATAGGAAATTGAAGAATTCAAGGACTTAGTCTCAAACATTGTGGATAGATTGAATAAGGATGAGTTGACCAAACAACAGATCAAACAAAAAAATGAGTTACAAGCATGCATCAGGTATATGATTAAACCTATGCATACTAAAGATGGTACAACTATAGCCCCTTCTATTCTTTCAAAGGAAGAGTTAGAAGATTTTGATATCATTAGAACAATTTCTTTAGTCACTAAAGAGTGGATCAGAGAAATATATGCAGATGGGTGTGAAGTAATGGATGAAGTTATTGAAATTCATAAGGATCTTTGTGCTCTCAAGGCAGAATGGGAAGAAATATTGGAAGATAGTAGTAGCTATGATGACTACTATTCCCATAATCATCCAAGGGTGCTAACGATGAGTAAGCTATCTGAGGAAGTTCTCACTAAAGAGAACATTTTGGCACAGGACAAGTTACATATGCTCAAGAAATGGTTAGAAATGATAAAATTAAGAAGGAAATTTTTTGACAAAACTAGAACTGAAGCAGAATCAACTAAGACTCAACTTTTGGAGACAATTTATAGCTTGAATGACTTAATCAGGGCTACTATAGGCCTATACCTTTATTATACTACTCCCATCAATATTCCAGAATGTAAAAAATAACTAGGGTTGGTAGTACAAGGGGATTCTTTGCCATTTTGCATAGCTGACTTAAACAGGGTAAGTGATCTGAGAGCACAATTCAAAGAGTTAAAAAAAAAAGAAGGGCAAAGTCAGCAATATATCATAAATTATCCTAGGTAATTGATACTATTAAGTTCTAGATAGATTTTTTCAAAGATCCAGTGCCAGTAGAGATTAATCTGACATTGTTAGTGTAGGTTTTTTATTCCTTATTATAAGGTTTTTCCTACACTTCTTTTTAAGCTTGCTTAGGTAGTTTAATAATATGAGCTATTTAATAGGCTTTTTATGTTAGTGAGTGCATGTGTGTGTGGTGTCAATCCATTCATGGAAGTTATTCCACCTCCCCCTTTTTTTGGAGATGCTGGAGTTACATTTCCTATTGGTCAATATTGACACCTCACCCCACTCACCTTGTCTATAAATACTCACTCCTTTGCATGTATTTATCATGGGTTATTCAATGCATTTTTCCAATATTTTGCATCAATATTCTCTTGGTTTTTTTCATAACTCTCCCGTAGATGAATGCTTGCAGCTGATCCTGGCTCTAACATGGAATCAGAGCTCCAGGCTTGCAAGTTTCTTCTCGAATCTGTGAGGGTTTTAGCTTTAAGGGTCTAAAAGGTGTGTCCTGGAGAAAAACTAACCCCTCCATTGTGTTCAGAAGGGCCAAAAACCCTAGAATCCCCTATCAAATCACCAAAATCTGAGACTGTGAGTTTTGGTGCATTTTCTTGGGATTTTATGTTTAGCCTCTGGTAAAAATCTATACAACCGTACGGACGTCATACCATCCATACCGACTGTACCATCCCTCGGCATCTGCTTTGCATAGTCGACAGTCATCTCTTCGTATTCAGCTCTCGGTTCATCAATTGGTGATTTTGTTCAATGTTTAGGGTTTAATTTCTTAGGCTTTAGTTTTAGCTTTGGCTGCAGGCTCTGACGGTTTCGTTGTTTAGAAGTTTAGTAGTTTAAAATCTTGGCTTGCAGTTTCAAATTGTTTGGTTGTGGTTTAACAAACTTTGGATATGTTTGTTGTTTTGTTTCATGTCACTAGCAAACCACAAGCCATGGTCTCTTCAGCACTTCACGCTCAGCCCTCCACTCTACCGGTGGTCACATTTGAGACCAGCGCTTAAAGCACTCCACCTCAAGCACCAAGCTCGAGCCCCCAACAAACAAGCCCATGATCTCATAAGTGACCAGGCCTCTGTACCCAATTCTATCTACTTCGGTCCATGGTCACATTGAAGACCAGGTGTTAGCGCCAAGCCCTAAACCCCTTCTGCCAGCGATAGGTCGCCCATGTGACCAAGCTCTTAGCCCAGGGGGGGCTTTTTTTCTCTCATGCCCTAAAAGAGTACTTTTGTAAAAACCTTCATAACTTGGGCGTCTGGACTCCATTTTGTGCAAATGAGATGTCACCAGAAAGAGGACTCAGAGAAATTTTCAGTGATATAGGTAACTTTTCCTTAGTTTTTATTATTAACCTATTATTTTCATTGGAAGTCAGGTCTTTTTTCTGTGCATTGCCTTCAGTATTTTGGGCATATCTTTTGCATACGGTGTCAAAATTGGGAAAACAAAATATCATTGGAAAGGTGATCCGTCCTCCACACATCCATCAGGGTTATTTTTCCAGAAAATATCAGCAAGTATCTGCATTTTTCAGATTTCTATTTTCTGTCCTGTGGTTGGAAAAAGGACATTTCAGTGAGTTTTATTTGAACAAAGGGGTTGTTTTTTTGCTTGAGAGAGTTATTCTATTGTTTCTCTATCATTTCTACTATATACACAAGGGATAAACTTCCAATTCCTCTTCTCACTCCATTTAACTATTTTGAGTGGAAGAGGCAAATGGAACTTTTGTTGCTTAAATTGAGGTTGCATAGGATAACTATGGGTACAGATCCTGAACCCACTAGTGCTGTAGAAAAGAGAAAATGGCTTGATAGATCTGATGAAGCTTATGGGACTTTGTGTCTTTCTCTTTCTCTTGATCTTCTTTTCCATGTTGAATCTTGCAAAACTCCAAATGATATATGGACTACATTAGAAGGTTTATTTGGTAAGCAAGACACCTTAAGAAGTTTTCAGTTAGAAAATGAACTTATATCACTGAGTCCATCTAACTTTGATAGCATTCAGGATTTCTTTACCAAGCTTAAGTCTCTCAGGTTATAGTTGAAACAATGTAATATAGAGAAAGAAGACAGCCAGTTGATCTTGTCTATTCTTACTAAACTAGGTTCTGATTATTCTATTTTTGTATCTACTTTTTATGCTACAAGAGATGCTCTTGGTGCTAGGTATCATATGCCTTCTCTTGATGAATTTGCTGCATCACTTACAAGAGAACAGGCAAAGTTAGTATAGATGGGTACTCTGAAGTCTTCCAAATCACAGGCTCTTGTTGCAACTCAAAACACAAAAGATGAGAAGGCTTCAAGTGGCAAAGAAAAGAAGCAGAAAAACAAGAATAGTGAGAAAGACAAAGATTCAACACCTCAAGCTACCCCTGAGTCATCCAGTAAAAAGGAGAAAAAGGAGAGACCCACTTGTGCATTCTACAAGAAGCGTGGGAATAGTGAACAAGATTGTTACAAAAAGGAAGTGAATGAGTTGAAGACTCTTATTTAGAAAATGAATGTAAGTTCTCCTTTAGCCTCATCTCCTAGTTCATCTACTCCATCATCAAAACAACCAGAATCTTCTGAAAAAGGGCAAGCTAACAAACAGAAAGGTAAAGCACTTTGTGCATCTACAAGTTCCAATTCAGGTAAATGGATTCTTGATTCTAGAGCCTCTCATCATATGGCTTCATCTCAGTCCATGTTTTCTACTCTTGAGCCTTGCATTATGCCATCGATTTTAATGGGTAACAATACATATGTGAATGTAATTGGGAAGGGATCAATTGAGATTGGTGATGGTACTTTTAATGATGTACTTTGTGTACCTTGTTTGGTAAATAATCTACTTTCCATATATCAGATTACTCATAGTGGTGCAAGGAAAACTATGGAATTCACACCTGATTTAGTTATCATCAGAGACTTGGAGAGTACAGAGATCATTGCTACTGGGGTTGTTGATCATGAAACTCGGTTATACACCTTTTCTGGTTTTGCTCCTAATGATGGTTCAAATACTTTGGTTGATGTTCACACTCCTTGTGTGAACCATATTTCTGTGGAGAAGTGTGGTCACTCGAACCTTGTTATTCTTACATCTAATCTAGTTCTTGAGACTTGTGTTGACATTTCTTCTCCTCTTCCTGCTTCTTCAGATATTCCTTTATCCATGGTTAAGCAGGATAATGTTTGTTCTTCTAATTTTGTTATGTGGGATGATTATTTAATAGGTATTTCAGAGTTGTTTTATGAATCTCACATTGCAGATTTTGAGGACACCTTTGATGATAGTCACAACACAGCTATCATCCCTTCAAAGGCTCACACTTGGATCTAGTTTCCCTCTTCATCAAATTTGTTGGAGTAGCTTCTTCATCCTCCATTGGACTTGTTTCTACCCAAGGGAAGAAATGTTGTATGCAAACAATGCACTATCTTCTTCTCTCTTGCATCTTTCAGTGGATTTGAAGTTACTTTTACCTATGATGGACACTTGAACCTCTCCATCCTCTTCTTGAGGAATCATGTTTGTGTGGTGGTTGTATCTTTGGGGAGTCTTATGACATTCTCCACCATCATTGTATATGGGTACCTAACATGGCTTCATTTGCCAGGACCCATCTTCACATCCTCCTAAGTTGCGCTTAAGGGGGGTGTTAGTGTAGGTTTTTTATTCCTTATTATAAGGTTTTTACTACACTTCTTTTTAAGCTTTCTTAGGTAGTTTAATAATATGAGCTATTTAATAGGCTTTTTATGTTAGTGGGTGCATGTGTGTGTGGTGTCAATCCATTCATGGAAGTTATTCCACCTCCCCCTATTTTTGGAGATGTTGGAGTTACATCTCCTATTGGTCAATATTGACACCTCACCCCACTCACCTTGCTTATAAATACTCACTCCTTTGCATGTATTTATCATGGGTTATTCAATGCATTTCTCCAATATTTTGCATCAATATTCTCTTGGTTTTTTTCATAACTCTCCTGTAGATGAATGCTTGCAGCTGATCCTGGCTCTAATAGGCATTAGAGGCACTGATGGGTTATAGAAAGAAAGAAGAAAAAAAGAATAAAGGGGTGATAGATGACGATGACTCATAGAAGGTTGACTTAGTGGGGATATAAGTTGAATTCAAAGTCCAACAAGGCTACCACCATAACCAAAAATGTGCCACATGTGTCTTTTTATTAATTTATTCATTGTAAAGGAGTTTTGTCTTTATAAACAACTCAAAAGTGACTATTTTGTCCTATTCTCATGAGCTGTAAAACTATAATTTTGTTTTTTTCCTATAGGACAAAGTCAGGTCTAGGATTGGAACTACCCACTGTCCAACATTAAATTTTTTCTAATATGAGCCCTTGGTGATGAATTAATCTTCACCATTCATTGAAAAATTCAATATGCTTTCTCCTCTATTTAAGAGCAGTCATTTTCTCTCATTGTAAGGTTGGAAAAGTGAATTGTTAAGACTGCCAAAATTTCAACTTAATACAAAGCATGATTACAGGTGTTGTTGGGAATTATATTGTTGTTTCTATGAATTTTTGATTTCATGGTTCATTTCCATTCTTATTTAGATAAAGTACAATTGTAGTGTTTAATGAATGCTTAGATATCTAATGAATGCTCTAGTTCATACCATTTATTTCTTGTTGATTGTAAGTAACTTTACATGGTTAGTTTGAACCTTATTGAATGAACTAAGTTTGGTTACATAACATTGATTAAGCTACGCCAACAATTGGGTGTTTAATGAATGCATGTAATTTGAAAATATTTAATTACCATTGGAGATTGCACTATTTCTACAATGTTGTGGTTGTGACCTGGTTAAGGAGAAATTAGTTAATTTAGGGCATTTGTCTATCTATAGAATTTAAACCCTCTGTGATCTATCCCTAAGGTTTACTGCTTATCTCTACCTATCCCTTAATCCTTTCACATTTTCTTTATAAAAGTTGGTAGAACTAGGGTAAAGCAGCATTGTATTGATCATCGGCTAATAAAATTTTAGACTTCACAGTCTGCATCATCCTAGGGTTTCAAGCACTTACTGTTGTCATACCTCATAAACCCTACATTGCATGTAAGTCCCCTTGAATGGAACAAAAAATCATATCCAACTGAGTTATCCTACAAATCAAGACCTGACATTAGAAACCATGGGGTAGTTTTATTCTGTATTTTTTGGGATAGGATTCCTTTCAAGAGGGGTGGGATACCTATATTTCACCTGCATTGTTGTGTGCAAAAATACCCATCAACAATTCTCAAGATCACCTTTTGACGCAAGAGAAGAGCATACGTATTGATCTTGGGTCCCTGGGAATAAAGTAAATAAAGCAAGTAAAGTGAATTATCTAGTGCTTTTGATCCCCAAGATCAGCTTTTGGTGCAATGAGAGAGCATATGCACATAGAAATTCAAGACATAGAAAACACAGTATACTCGCTTAACGAAATTGAAGTGTTCTACTAAACTAGTGAGAAATCAAATCTTCATAAAATGTCCTACACTAGATACATTAGTAGTTTAATTTTTGCTTCTTTGATCAGTGATAAGAGGCTGCACAAATGATGTTCGATTCCAAATCAACTTGTTAGCTTGAAAATATGAAATCAAGATTTCTAGAATCAATAGTGTCAGTGCAGTAATCAAAAGTAGCACAAAATTAATCAAAAGCATACATAGTATTAATCAGAAGCATACATAGTATTAATCAGAAGCATCAAAGTATCCATCAGATGTGAAAAACAATTTATTAGAAGTGAATGTTATACCTATCAGATGCACTACAAGATTGATTGAATGTGCAACATTGTTCCTCACAAGTGTAACTCTATCCTAACCTGCACAATAGAAAAACACAAAGAGTCAAAAGTGTAATTATTTCACTTAGAAGAAAATCAAGATGTATTGGATACACCAAGGAGCTATTTAGAAGCATTACTCTGTTAGGTCTGCACAGTCAGAAAGTAAAAAACCAGAGAAGGGAGTTAATCAGGTTTGTAAATGGTAAAATTTGGACAAATGAAAAGATAAAACATAACATGCAATACCTTGATCCAAACCTTTTGGAATACCTTAGATTGATGATGCATGCATGTTGATTGTTCGAATGGTTGGATTGTAGGTTGCTCGGATCTGCAGTATAATGTTGGATTGAGATTGATGGATGAAAATAGATAGATTGATGATGGATGATGAGAAAGAATTTCAGAAGAGTAACAGTTCTTGAGAGTTCATCCATGGCAATGGCATGGTTGTGGATGAATTTATAGGCAAGTGTGAGAGGATGGAGGGATAAAGTTTCCATTTCGTAAGTGATAATTGAATTGGAAAGTTGCTTGTGCAACTTGGGAGAGAAAATAGGTGGTGGAAGAGTTAACTCAAGAGATGATTTGAGTCATCTCGACAGAAAATTATAAGATGAATCGAGTGATTTGAGGGATGAGTTGAGTAATCGAAATGGTAAGTTTTCTTAATTAATTAAAATAGGTTTTTAATTAATTAGTGGCATGAATGAATAATTAAATAAATAGTAAATATTTATTTAATCTTGAAGGAAATATTAGGTTAGCGATAATTAAATAAATTTGATTATTTATTTAATTAAGAAGAAAGACTCTAGGGAAAAACATGCTACAAGATCAAGGGATGGACATTTTTGGGTGTCTACATTTTGCCCCTTTTTGAGATGATGTTCGAGATGATGAGATTTGTGTCGAGTAACATCATTTCAAAGAAGCTAAGGTATGGATAGAGGAAAAGTGTGGATGACAGAAAGATAGGATGAGGATGGAATGATATGATGATGATTTCCCCTCGAGAGGATAGGCAGGTTGAAGAAACATGGGTAAGCTCTCGAAATGGAATGGATTGATCGAAAAAGAATAGGGAATGGATAAAAAAAAGGATGATACATTATGCTGCAATGAAAGTGAGCAACCATATGTTTGATATAGCATGAGATGTTATGCACCAAGGTATAAGGACCAAGGTGATGATGTGTCTCATACCCTAGTGTGACACAACCTTGTCTAGATAAAGATATGAATATTAGTTGGGTTGGATTTGATGCAAATGCAAAAATGATAACACACACAAGCAAACAAGCAATCATGCACAAATGATTCAAAAACAAACAAGGTATTGCCCTTGCTAAGCTGTAAACTAGTGATTAAGTGATTGATTGATGATGAGGATAATCATGATAGTGTTGTCATGGCAGGGAATGATGTATCCCTAGATCAACACAAGGATTATTGATGATTGATTGGTTGATTGATGATTAATTGATTGGGTTTACAAGGCTAGGATCAAGACCAAGGATTGCAATTGGATAAATTGACAAGCTTGATTGACTTGATTGGTATGGATAAATGATGACTTGCATATACATTTATTGGATGGATGATTGATTGGAAGAAGTGATTGAATAATTGATTTGAGTGATTGATTGGAAGAATTGTTTCGAAAGATAGAATGAATTGATAAAGATAGATGATAGAAGAAGATGATGAGAGAAAAAGGAAGAATATCACCTATGCCTGAATCTGGGCACTTCCTTCATACTCTAGACTTCCTACATACCCTATATCCATGGGATCAAGGCACTTAATGATAGAGAGATGTATTTCTATTTTGTGTTTGGTGATGGTGGATGAAGGGGATTAAGGATTGGATGGAGTTGGAAGAAGTGTTTGGATAGATTGATTTGATTGATTAGATGGAATAGGAGTGATTTGATTTGACCTTGATGATTTGATTGATTGAAATGATATAACATTGATTTGATAGATTGATTTTGCTTTGGTTTGATAGGTTTGATTGGATTTGATGTGATTGGTTTTTTATGATGATTGATTTTGATTTTGATGATTAGATTAATGATTGGATTAATGATTTGATTGGATTTGTTTTGATGGATTTGATGTGATGGATTGGATTGATTTGATGATGTGATTGGATTTGTTTTGAGTTCATGTGATGGATTGATGATTTGGTTGAAAAGATATGATTGGATTGAGTTTGAAGAATGGATGAATTGATTGGTTGGATTTGAGGGATTGATTTGATGATTGATTTTTGATTGAATGATTGGAAGAGTTGACTTGGTGAATTGATTTGGCATGATTGTTTGGATTTTTGTTAGATTTGATGATTTTTTTTGTATTTTTTTGGGAATATTTAATTTATTTGTATTTTTTTAGGACATTTTATGATTTTTTTTGTATTTTTTTAGGACACTTCATGATTTTTTGGTATTTTTTCAGGACTTTTTATGATTTTTTGGTATTTTTTAAGGACTTTTTATGATTTTTTGTGTTGTTGGGATATTTCAATTTTTTTTTGTATTTTTTGATATGTTTTGGGATATCAATGGATTTTCAATTTGGGTAGCCTTTGTGCTAAAAACCAATGACAAGGGAGGACCAAGTCTAGGTGCCAGGAGGTAGGTAGGTGGGATTGGATAAAAGATGGGTGATAGCAAATAGGATGGAAGACTCATGATAGATGGGTGGATAAAAATGATAGGTGGAATTGAAAGCTCATGATAAATGGATAGATACAAGGATAGGCTACAGTGGATGTATGTATGCATAATAGAGCAAGGATGTTATCTCAAAGGCTATGTTGCATAAGAACAACAATGCCCCATTCTAGATAGTATGCTTAAGATTTTTCATGACATTGCTTATGACGATAGGTCTTATGATAGGGTTGTTTTGAAAGGGTGAGTTATATCAAGAGTTTATCCAAGACATGTTTCAACATTTTGCCTCCAATCTTTATCAAGATCAAGATGAGGAAGGGTGGATGAATGGATGCAATGTGATAGGTATGTGTAGGTGGAATGGATAAGGATGGTAAGATAGGATATGATAAGATGAGAAATGGTATGGTAAGATAGGTTGAAAATGATACGGTGGATGAGACAAGGTGCCCCCAAGTGTAGGTGACATAGAAGATCAACTTACACATGATGCTTGTTTGCCAGGTTTTCATCATGGTACTTATCCAAGGCTCCTGTTTACCAGGTTTTCACCATTGGATGAAGGGATTTCTCTTTACTTTTACCAAATTTTTTCTTCTTTTTCTTTTTTTTGACTTTTTTTTAAAATTTTTTTGGATGGGATAGATGGATATGGATGGGAGGGACTCAAGTGTCTAGTTCCATGAAAGGTGATAGTCCCATTAGAGGGTGATGTCATCGCATGGACCATGTCAAGTGCTCATAGATGTTGGTAGGGAATTAGGTAGATAGCAGATTATGAAATGGATTATGGATGGAAGGATAGTGAATTATGATGTTGATTATGATGTGGATTTATGGATGGAGGGATTATGCAAGAGCATGGACCATAGGAAGGTGATGTGGAAGATATGTAGAATAATGGATGAAGGATGGGGAGATGGAGGTATGTGGAAGTGTTGTGGGATGGAACAGAACCATGACCAATGGTTGCACACACCGTGATAAACATTTAAGCTTATGATGGGATGGTAGTGTAGGAAGCAATGGTGTTGTTTTCTTAGGACGTGGATGTCGTAAGCATTTGGGGACCCACATAGACAGTATTTTTATGATTTTTGTTTGACTTGTGGGCTTTTTGGAATTTTTGAATGGAGTGGATGGAAGAGGAGAAAGTGAATGGTTGGGATTTTTGAGAGGTGGATGCCTCATTTAACTTGATGGCTTTTTTCTTAGGGACCCACAACTTTTTAATATTTGCTTTGAGTTGGGTGGGTGTATGCAACTTTAGAGATGGATTTGAAGTAATTGCTTGTTGGTTGGGGACCCACACCTTTTTCATTTTTTCTTTGAGGTGTGTGGGTGTATGCAGCTTTTGAGATGGATTTTTCTTTGATTCTTGGCTTTTGTACACTAAGGCATTAGGATTTGTAGGTTTTTTGTCTTTACGAGTGTAGGCATCCAAATTTTTTCTTTTGAATTCCATGGGTATGATGGAAGTGGGGTTGGTGGAAGCTCCATGTTTAGACAATATGTGCATTTGTTGGTCATGATTGGGATTTTTAGAGGATTTATGGATGGATGGATAAGGTGTTGGAATTAGTGGAGGTAGATTCAATGGAGGGATATTAGGAGTTGGAAGTAATGGAGGCAAAGTTGATGGTGGAAGGTGTACAGTCACATGCTTTTGACATTTGTAAGATGAGTGAGGTGGAATGGCAACATATGTTTTTAGAGTATGATAGGATGTGCGATGGAAAGTGGTAGTCTTAGGAGGGATGGAGGAAGTACCAACATCTTTATATTGTTTATCTTGAGGTGTGTATCCAAGGCCAAATAAGCATGGAGGGACCTTGACATGGATTGGCTCCAAAATACCTTGTTTAAAAAGGCCTAAGCCTTTACCCTGGTAGTTCATGTTTTGGAGCATGCGATCGACAATGGGACTAGGTGTAGGTGGAACACTAGACACATGTTCCTTATCAAATGTAGAAGGTGAGGTGATAGACAAAGGTTGTTGTGTTCCTAGGTAGGAACACTCATGGATAAAGGTGGATAGACCCACAAGATATGATGGTGGATTTGAAATGGGACCAATGGTGGGTGATGGAGGATCATTAAGATTTTACTTGTGTTCATTATGATCTAGGGTATTTGTTTGATCTTCTATGCTTATGTGTTCTTGGGAGGCACATGTCTCATTATGACAAGTCAAAGTTGGCTCATTATGGTTAGATGAAGGATGGATAGAAGCAATCTAGATATCTTGCTCATTGATGATCATGGGAGGAAGGATAGGTGGAGTGATAACCTCTTGACGATGAATTGCATAAAGTTTGGCTAAGAGGCTCATCGTGGTTTTCATGATCATATATAGAATCTTGATCACAAATGTGAGCACACATAGGATTAATTTGGCTATGAATGGGATACACTTGCTCATGAATAGGATTATGATCATAAGTAATATCTTGACTACAAAAACATATAGGTCATGGATAGTTTAAACTTAGAGGTGCTTTGACCTTGATTCAGATGAGGGCTTGATATTTCCACATGCTTAGGATTGTGATCTTGAAATACCTCTTGCTTTTCTTTAATGGAAGTGGATGACTCTTAGATAGGCTCTTAGTCCACAACATGAGAGGGCAATGAACTCATGGAAGGAAAATTTTCAATAGGCTCGAGGGGTTGTGGACGACATGATGGGGTTGTAGAAGTGGACATGACATTCAAAGGTTCTTTGGTAGGCTCATCAATGGGTGCTTGACATGGTTTATCCCTTGCTAGTAGTCCTTGAATCACATCCTTTGTAGGTGGAGGGGTGATTGAAGTTGAAGGCTCATAATTAGGATTAGGTGGAAGGCTAGTTGGATTAGGACTTGTGATATGGATGATGGGATGAGATGGGCTAGGACTTGGGCTAGATGGATTAGATGGTTGGTAGGTCAATAGACTAGGAATGGGATCACATGATGGTGTCAAGATGGGACTAGCAGATTCATGTGTTGGCATGTGATCGGATGGTGACAGAGGATGTTCATAAGATACTTGCTCTAGATTGGTGTCTCCCTTGTCAAAGGTTATTAGGTCTTGTAGCATAGGTGGACTTAAGTCTATTAGGTCTTCTTGCAAGAGTGGACTTGGGTTCACTTGACTTATGTACAAAGGGCCATTTGAACTTGCATGTGCATGTTGTGGGGTCCATTGATAGTCTTGTGAATGGGTTTGATGAAGAGATGAAATGGTAGGATGTGTAGGTAAAAGATCTTCGGGTATGGGTTGTTGTGGATAATGGTTGATATTGGATGTAGGGTATGGTGATGTGGCATTGTATTGGGAAGGTATAGGATTAGGTGATGTGGAGTTGTTATGGTATGTGGATGGATTAGATTGGTGTGAAATGGAAGGGGATGCCACATAGGAATGAGGTGGAATTATTTGTGTTGAATGGATAAGGGATGATGATGTACTTGTTGGTTTTGTGACTGAGAAGTGGCCAAGAGGTGTTGGATTTTTCCTATGAGGTGTTGCATTTGTAGGGATTAGCTTACTTTAATTTTTTAGATCATGTCATGGACAAATTGAATCATTTGTTGGGTTCGAGATGATTGGCTTGTTTGAACTTGGTGAAGTATGTGAATGATCTCTTGTACGAGGTCCTCTAATGTCAACATGATGGAAAGTTATGTCGATTGGATTAGAGAGAGGATGATGTAGAATTATGAGGTTAGATGACTTGGGTTGATTAGAATGTGGTTGATCAGATGACAAGGATGATTTGGTTTGGAAGGATTGGATGAAGTGTAATGATTGGAAAATGTGTTATGACAAGTAGGTTGAGGATGATGTGGTGATATCAAACACAAGATCTCACATGTACATGCATGCACACCATATACAATGATCAATGTGTACACCCTAGGCTAGGCAAGGACAATATCCACTGGGTTCCCACTTGGGTTTCTCTAGCCAGACCTACTTATAGCGGATGGACTAGAAGTTTGGTAGCACTAGCTCCCCCTTATAGTATACTCACTTCTCAGGCATACCAAACTTCAAATTTCTAAAGATTCGAAGACCTCCAAAAATTTGCCATCTTTACTATAAGCTGTGAAAATATGGGACAACTTTAGAGGTCCAACCTCCTGCTACACAAGGGTTTCTAGTAAGGGCTTCCATTCAGGTGGCTATACATAAGGTGATTTGCTCTATTAAGGAGGCTTCCTAGCCTATAGAGGTTATGCTCTGTAGGGTTTTAGGGGAAACATTCATCGGTATAGCAGAACAACACACGTTGTTTGTGACTTTTAGCACAAACGCATTATTTATATAGTGGCTTGGAAGGGCTTGGATTTAGCCTATTTTCGCTTGGGTCATACCCCTTCTCATAATGGGAAGGCATGCCCTCTAGAGTTAGCAACAGTTTCTCTTGCACCCCAAATCCATTGGTTAGGCATGGGGAGAGGATACTTCTATTGCTAAATTAGGTTACAAACAATCTCAAGACAAGCAAACTAAGAAAGATAAAGCAAACACAAGGCAAACAGATTATTCATTTTAAAGTGCCCAAATGAAATGTGCCTACTTTAGTGTGTAAAAAATGTTTTTAAGTCCTTGGACTGATTGAATTTGTAAACAATGTTAGCATGTTTTTATCCTCCATTCTTTGACAATCGTAAATGAAAAGCTGCACCGAGAAACCATTAGTTTTCAAGAAAAACCATAGATTGAAGCCTAAAAATAGATAAACTTTGACTATAAAATTACCCAGTAAAATGGTGTAATTACCTAATGAAAGTTGTTCCACTGTGAAGTTTGTCAAATTACCTTTCCAATGAGTCCTTCCGTGTGAGTTTTTGAGTTCGTATGACCAAGTTATGGCTAAAAGAAAAATCTCCCCCCTTATGGCATATAGAAGAAACCTGGTTTGACTAGTTGACTACAGGTTGACTTTTTTATGTTTTGTGGTTTTATAAAGATTTCTTTTGGTCAAGTGCCTATGTGTTTGAGGGTGATAGTTTGTGTTTTAACTATGCCTTTTTCCATACAGTCACAAGCTTATCATTACCCATCAATTTAATCTCCAAACATTCACAATGCCAATATTAATGCCCACTCTAAATATTTATATCAACCCGACTTAAAAATTTAAGACTTAAAGATTGAACTTAAACTATTTAATATTGGGACTTGGATGCAACCTAACCAAACTGTGAGCATATAATTATAACCGTGACCCTTGATAAACAACGACCAAAGAATGTTTAAAGGTCAGCAGAGAGTGCTTATATGTTGAGCGCTTAAAATGGCGACAGTGCTTGTTTAAAGACTGCGACGGAATCTACAAACTGTGACTAGAAGTTTTGACTGTGACCTAGGTTTCAATGACAACAGGTTGTAGTTTTAAGACTTTGACTTAGTTCCACTTTAAGACTTCGACGGATCTGAGGGAAAATCTAGGGTGCGATAGTAGGTGGTATGGGAATTTTGATGGGATGGAGCGATCATTAGGAGATCTACGGGCAACAGAAGGTTTTAATGGTGGCTACGATGGAACTGAGGGGTGGTGATAGTTTGAACAGTGTTGGTCGAAGGCAACACCACCGGTGAACATAGGCAGATCTTGGAGGCGATACAAGAAATTTGGTGTCGACTTAGCTTTTATGAGCGGTGGTCAGGAATTGAGGTGGCGATCAGGCAGATCCAAGATGTCAATAGGTGAGAAATTACATGCCGATGATTTTACAAAAGGCAGTCGATGGTGTTTTATAAAAGGTAGTTGATGGTATATTGTTGGAGGCTAAGAAATAATGACTGGTCGAAAGGATTTACAAATTATAGGTAGGGTTTAGTCGATTAAATCTGTACACATCAAATTTACGCCTGCAACAAAGACATTAACACTTGTAACAAACTTTATAAAAATTTTAACCCTGCAAAATAAATGCCAATCAAAGATGCAGTCAGGCCATACGGTACAGATTCCGTACTATACGGTTTGCAAACTTTTTTAAAAAATCAATTTTTTAAAAATTTTTGCAGTTACGAAACATAGACAAATTTATAGTTAAGAAACATGGAATCAGCCTCTCGGACGCGATGGTGAGGTTAGTTTTTTCCCTGGAGATAACCTATACCAAATCCGCTACAAAACTTGACAACAAGGGTTAGAAAAACATAGATTTTCATAATAAAAACCTACAAAAATGATCCAAAAAAGTGGGTCCCACTGGGCGTGCTAGAATGTAAACGGTAAAATTTGGACAAATGAAAAGATAAAACATAACATGCAATACATTGATCCAAAATTTTTTGAATACCTCAGATTGATGATGCATGCATGTTGATTGTTCAAATGGTTGGATTGTTGTTTGCTCAGATCTGCAGCATAACATTAGATTGAGATTGATGGATGAAAATAGATAGGTTGATGATGGATGATGAGGAAGAATTTCAACAGAGTAATGGTGCTTGAGAGTTCATCCATACAAATGGCATGGTTGTGGATGAATTTATAGGCAAGTGTGAGAGGATGGAGGGATAAAGTTTTCATTTCGTAAGTGATAATTAAATTGGAAAGTTGCTTGTGCAACTTGGGAGAGAAAATAGAAGGTGGAAGAGCTAACTCAAAAGATGATTTGAGTCATCTTGAGAGAAAATTAGAAGGTGAATTGAGTGATTTGAGGGATGAGTTGAGTGATTGAAATGCTAAGTTTGCTTAATTAATTAAAATGGGATTTTAATTAATTAGTGGCATGAATGAATAATTAAATAAATAGTAAATATTTATTTAATTATAGGATGAATGGTGGGATAAATTTAAATAAATATAAATATTTATTTAATCTTAATGGAAAGATTAGGTTAGGGATAATTAAATAAATTTAATTATTTATTTAATTAAGAAGACTCTAGGGAAAAACATGCTACAAGATCAAGGGATGTACATTTTTGGGTGTTTATAGGGTTAAAAAAAGCAACTAGGTATGCCCACAAATACATCAACTTGTGAAACAACTAGAATTAGTGCTTGCAAATAAGTCAGCTTGTAAGAAAAGAAGATAAAACAAGTGCCTAACAACCCTGCATGAAAGTCAAAAACTAAAGACAAAACTCAGAAATCAAAAGCATCACACTATGGATCAGATGCACAACATTGTTTATCAAGAGCACTTAAGTTTTCATCAAATGCATCATTCTATTCTGTAGAAGCACCATACTATGTTTTAGAAGCATTTTTTTGTCAATCAAGTGCATAAATCCATACCTGTAGCCTAAAAAACATAAATTCTCAAGCCAAAATTTGTTAAAATCAGGGAGTGAGTCCCACTGGGCATGCCAAAATGTTAATGCTATAAATTGGAATGAAAACAAGACACATAGAGATCCTATTCCAATGCCTACATAACTCAAGAAATAATCAAAGTGCATAATAATCAAATTCAAAGCAAACAACAATACAAGTTACCACACAACGATGTTTATTCCTTGGTGTATTGATATGTGGATTGCTCAAAATACTAAAAGCATAACCATGGTTGCAAAATGGATGGATGAATGATAAGCTCAATGGATGCAATGTGCTTCACCAAATACTCAAAGCTCAAAAGGACGATATGGATGCCAAAAGCTCAAAGTTCATGAAGGGTTTGTGAAGATGAGATTGGACATATTTATAGCTTTCATAAGAGATCAATCAACAGTGGAGAAAAATAGATGAAATTAATGGATGAGATAAATTAAGGGATCATGAAGGAATGTGCACATGACAAGTTTACATGCAAAAAGCTTGTTTTAAAGAGTTAATTGCTTTCTTAGATAAAAAATAGAGATTTGATTTTCATAAAATAGAATTAATTTTCTATTTAATGAATTGATTGATAAAAACAAAGATTTAAAGCCAATTAAACTCAATGCATGATTTGCTTTTTGACATGCAACGGATAAAATTAAATAATAAATTATTTAATTTATGTGCATGGAAGATATTTAGAAGAAAAAGATAAATTTAGAAGATGAGAAGATAAATTAGAAATTAAATAAATAAATTTATTTAATTTGTTGTGTGTAATGGAGGAAAATAAGAAATAAATAAAATATTTGATTTTATTTTTTGAAGATAAGAAAAGTCAAATTAAATAATTACAATAATTTATTTAATTTTTTGGAGGAATAATTAGCCAATTAAATAATTTAAATTATTTAATTGTTATAGAATAGAAGAATAAGTGGTGAATTAATTAAATAATATAAATCATTTAATTAATGTTGAATTAGAAGAAACAATGAGGAAATGATGTTGAATAGTGATACCAGAATGTGTTAGTCATTTTAGGTGTCTACAATTACCATGCCTTAAATGGTCTAACAAGGGGAAATGATACCCATGCATGGTGGTATAGTGCCCCTCAAGAGTAAAATATTTCATTATGTAGAAACTAACCAGAGCCCATGGGGGGGAGAGCTAACCTATCATACACATTTTGATGTCCAACGAGTGCTTCCCTGTGTTTGGAAAATGATTCCATGAACTCATTTTCCTAGTTGTTGTGTCTAGGTACCTTCAACCCATCAACACCAAGACTCATAGATTTGTTGATCATCTCTTCCATCATAATAAATCTAACCACCTATGGAAACCTCCTTATTACACCATGAATTGACAAATTTGTTTGAAAGATTTATATCAAACCCCTACATAGCTATGAACTAGGACAAAATGCCCCCCTTCTCAAATATATCCCAAAGCTCCCCATTCTTTCTAAAGCTATAGAAGGAATTGGGTTCATCTCTCAACATTTTACCCCCCATTTTACTATTCTCTTTGTTAATCTTGCACTACCTAGCATAGTTTTTTAGATTCTTTCTAATTTTAGTGAAATAATGATAAATATGCAGTCTTTTACCGCATAAAATGCAACCCCGGTTACTAATGATCAGTGTGTACTTCCTTCTATCCATGTAATAATAATATTCAGTGATTCTACAATAATCTGACTTGGGGACATGATCCAAGCCATCTCTCATCTCAAATATGATGTAAGGATATGTTGCCTCCATGTGACTCATTAACTGATCGTAGTCTTTGCAATTAGAATTTTGGCATCTCATTCTACCATGATTAGCATCATTGTTTGGGGTCATCATACCTCTACACTCCTTAATTAAATAGGTGCAGAAATTATGTAATGCAAAGGTCTTAATTTATAATGTCTTCATCTATGATATTTTGAACTTTGGTGGGAAACTCATTATAATAGGTCCAATACTTCCATCTATTGAACATAAGGCCTTCATTAGCCATTCCATTAGCAAGTTTATTTCCCTCCCTATACACATGTTGGGTTTTGAGATGTTTCAATATTTTAAACAAATTCCTAATGTCCCTTATATAGTCTTTCACCTTCCAAGGGAGGTGTGATTAGTGAAATCAAAATAAGATAGAAAACACAAAAACAAGTGCATAAAAACAAATGTTATACCTCACTATGACTCACAAATCCAAGATAGGGTTGTAGAAGCATGCACCCAAGAGCTCCTAGATATACCCTAGATAAATGGATTCAATGTTAAATGCTCTATCTAATGCAACTCACAAAAGCTAGCTCAAGAGATTTTTTGGTATGGTAACATTACTTAGAAATTAGATGATCAAATGGCTTGGAAGATGTATTTATAGGCATTTTGAAGAGATTTTGATCCAAGGGTTGAGATTGATTTGGAGATCAATGGTGGAGGATGAAGATGATGTGGAGGGCTTAGATTTTATCTTGAAGGATGGAGGGCTAGGAATAAAGATGAATTTTATATTCATCTTGGGAAAGGGGTGGATTAAATGAGGTTGGGTGAGATGGATTATTTGTGAATTAAAAATTCACATGGGGAAGGGTAAAATGAATTAAAAATTCATTTGGGGATGAGTGGAATTAATGAGATATGGTATGTGTAAGCGGTGTAAGAGGTATTAAATGTGATGTTGGACACATGTGCATAAAAAATTGATTTATGTGGGATATATTTCAATTTTTTTATTTGGAAGATGTGGGGAAGGGTGTTAAGCTAGATTTGACCACTTTAATTAGGGTGATTAGCCTAACTAATATGGCTGGAAAAAATTAGGGAATGGGATAATGAGAGGTTAAGATTAATTAAATAAGATTTTATTTAATTAATCCTAAGGCTAGGATGAGATAGGCTAGGGTAGGCAATTAAATAATGACTATTTAATTACCTAGGGTAGGGATAGGTTAATTAATAGGCTGAATTAATTAGTTAAACATGATTTACCTAATAATTGGATTTAATGAGGAGGGGGGAAATTAACCAAATAAATATTACATATTTATTTAATCAATTGGATAAAGTTGAACTATTGAATTAATAAAATTAATCCAACTGTTGGGGATAGAATGATGAAAAATTAGGTAATTAAGGGATAATTAATTAAATAAAAATTTAATTAATTGATCAGAAGGGGAATTGATATGTTTAGGGATGTCAGAAGTCAGTTTGATGATGAAGACATTTTTAGGTGTCTACATTTACCCCTCTTTGATGTGGTGTCAAAACCTAGCAGGGAAGTGGCGTCAGGTCAAAGAAAAATATGCCCCAGCTGCCAGGAAGGAATAAGATGGGTGAGGGATGCCCCCTTGAGAGGTCATCGAAAAAAATAAAAAAAATATACGCAAGCTTTTGAAAGGACGCAACGAGAGTGAAAATTGGATAGAGGATGGAAAAAGAAGATGACAGGAAGAAAAATGGAGGAAAAAGGTTGTGATCTGCACCTTGGAGGGGAAAAAAGAGTGGACAGAAGGATGGCATGGCTTACTATATTTAGACTAGTGGGCCCTAAGGGTGCCACATTTGTACACATTGAATTCTTGAGAAGGAGCAAAGGAGAGATGGCAGAGCACAATCCTAGGTTCCCACGACTCAGCCACATTTCTGAGTGTTTCCAATCGTATGGCTAGGCACCAGAGGCTGGACCCTAGGTAGGGCCTAACCCTAGCTTTGTGATTTTTTGATTTTGTCACATTTTTGGGGTTCAGGAATTGGGGATGTGATTAGTGAAATCAAAATGAGACAGAAAACACAAAAACAAGTGCATAAAAACAAATGTTATACCTCACTATGACTCACAAATCCAAGATAGGGTTGTAGCAGTATGCACCCAAGAGCTCCTAGATATACCCTAGATAAATGGATTCTATGTGAAATGCTCTATCTAATGCAACTCACAAAAGCTAGCTCAAAAGATTTATTGGCATGGTAACATTACTTAGAAATTGGATGATTAAATGGCTTGGAAGATGTATTTATAGGCATTTTGGAGAGATTTTGATCCAAGGGTTGAGATTGATTTGGGAGATCAATGGTGGAGGATGAAGATGATGTGGAGGGCCTAGATTTTATCTTGGAGGATGGAGGGCTAGGAATAAAGATGAATTTTATATTCATCTTGGGAAAGGGGTGAATTAAATGAGGTTGGGTGAGATGGATTATTTGTGAATTAAAAATTCACATGGGGAAGGGTAAAATGAATTAAAAATTCATTTGGGGATGAGTGGATATTAATGAGGTATGGTATGTGTAAGGGGTGTAATAGGTATTAAATGTGATGTTGGACACGTGCATAAAAAAATGATTTATGTGGGATATATTTCAATTTTTTTATTTGGAAGATGTGGGGAAGGGTGTTAAGCTAGGTTTGACCACTTTAATTAGGGTGATTAGCCTAATTAATATGGCTGGAAAAAATTAGGGAATGAGTTAATGAGAGGTTAAGATTAATTAAATAAAGTTTTATTTAATTAATCCTAAGGCTAGGATGAGATAGGCTAGGGTAGGCAATTAAATAATGACTATTTAATTACCTAGGGTAGGGATAGGTTAATTAATAGGCTGAATTAATTAGTTAAACATGATTTACCTAATTAATTAGATTTAATGAGGAGGGAGAAATTAACCAAATAAATATTACATATTTATTTAATCAATTGGCTAAAGTTAAACTATTAAATTAATAAAATTAATCCAACTGTTGGGGATAGAATGATGAAAAATTAGGCAATGAAGGGATAATTAATTAAAAAAAAAATTAATCAATTGATTAGAAGGGGAATTGGTATGTTTAGGGATGTCGGGAGTCAATTTGATGATGAAGACATTTTTAGGTGTCTACAGGAGGTCCTTGTCATTCTCAATTGGCTCTATTATCATTTTAGAGTTCCCTTTTATCTCAACTTTTTTAAACTTGTATTGCTCTATCCTCTTGATACCCCACCACATTGCAATGACCTCTACCTCATTGTTGGTCTGACAACCAATATTCTTAGTGAAACCTTCTATAACCTTACCCTGATCATTCTGGATAATTCCCCCTAATGCTGCTTCTCCAGGATTACCCTTACAATATTCATCCACATTAAGTTTTACCCATCCTAGTTGTGGTCTTTTCCATTTGGTATGTTTCCTTACCAAAGCTTTCTGAATATCAACATTATCCATATTCTTTGTGATTCCCCAGTTCTTACACACTTTAATCTCTAGGGAATAAGGCATTTTTTTGGGGTTTATCCAAATTAGCAGCATTGACATTTTCCTCAGTAGCATGTATAATTTTCTAAAACACCTTACTAGCTTCATGAATAGTTTCCTTGAAAATCCTATCATTTCTCACCTTCCAAATCCCCAAAGTTAAATGTATAAGGATTTGAATCCACATCACGTTGGTAACCAGATGATGAAAAAGAAAGTTTCTCATCCATTCTTTAACAAAATTTGAAAGATCCTCTGATGAAGGGGGTAAATCATAAAACACACAATAACAGAAATTGGACATAGAAAATAGAATGATATTTTATTAATATGGAAAAAATATTACATTACAGAAGCTCAAATACAATCAGAGGATGAATCCCCTATAGGTTGCAACACATTACAACTCCCTCTCTCAAGAATCTAGAATCTTCAGCCTTCTGTAACCCCAAATCAACTAGGGTTTCTTTTTTACACCTTTTTTTGACTCTACACCTTCCCCTTTAACTCTACTACCCCAAGGGTTCCCAAAAATGGTCATATATAGCCCTTTTTGGCGGTCACTAGCTTAATTTCAAAATTTGAATCTCCCCCCAAAAACAGGTCAACTTCGCGGGGCCATAACTTTCAATCTGACCATTAGATTTTCAATTATAATACCTTTTCTGAAAGCTCTCAAAAAGATGGTTGTGTACAAACAATACTTAAAAGGTAGACTGCTTGGGTTTCCCACCAAATTTTGGGCCCATCCGGAGCCTCTAAGTGCCTCAAATTTGATTTTGAATATTTCAATAGGATTTTTGGAATTTGAAATTTTAATATCTCACAAATGACAAATGATATTGAAGTGATTCCTTCACCATTAGCTACAATTCACCATTTTGGAGGTCTGTGTAAGATTTTGTATCCAACCATGCATAAATGCAAACTTACTAAAAATAGTAACCCTACCAAATTTAGCCCTTATTGAGAAGAAACAACATGTTTTTTGGTTGATGCAAGATTGCTTTTACACCCTGGATTCTCTTGCATCAAACACACGGGGTAATTTGAAAAGTGACCCTGTCACTTGTCATGAGTTAGAGGGAAACCAAAATGGTTAACCTTAGTCTTAGATAACCATGATGAATCTTCAATAGGCCTTCCTTTCCATTTCACCAAGTATTATGTATACTGCTTATTTCTTGTACTCTTACCCACACGGCTATCTAGAATGCCCTCTATTTCCTCCTTCTCTGAAGTAGATGTTGGAATGTCCCATTGTGTCCCTTTATCAAGTCCATCATCATGATACTCTGTCAAATCTAAAATGTTGAACATTGGTGAAATATTGATGTCATCAGGCAACTCTACCTCAAATGCATTTCCTGAATTATGCTTCTTTAGGATTCTACATGGTCCAAATTTCCTCATCTTCAGCTTATTATATGTACCAACTGAAAATCTTTCTTTTCTCAAGTGAACCATGACTTCATCACCCTCTTGAAACTCCTTATGTCTCTTCTTCTAATCTGCTTTAGCCTTATACTGAGAATTCATCTTATGGATATGTTTTCTTACCTCTTTGTGCAAATTCTTCATGTGCTCAGCAAAATTTTTAGCTTCGACACTACTCTTCTCCCCCATATCCATCCTCCTCAATTTGGAAGCAGTTCTTAGGCTATTCCCATACACAACCTAGAATGGAGATTTACCTATGCTCCTATTGACAAAATTGTTGTAAGCAAATTCTACCTGTGGTAAAATCAAATCCCATCCCTTGGGCTATCATAGCAGGTTACCAAAACTCCTATTCACCACTTCTGTCTGTCCATCGGTTGGTGGATGGTGTGCAGAACTAAACTTCAAATATGTCTTCAACTTCTTCCACAATGTCCTCCAGAAATAACCAATAAACTTAGTATCTCGATCTGAAACTATGCTCTTAGGTAGACCGTGTAATCTCACCACCTCTCTAAAAAATAATTTAGTAATATGAACATCATTAGTCTTCTTTCAAGGAATGAAATGTTCCATCTTCGAGAATCTGTCCACCACCACAAAAATGGAATCATGTCCTCTCTGTGTTCTTGGTAAACCAAGAACAAAATCCATACTGTTATCATTCCATGGTTTCTCTGGTACAAGTAATGGTTGATATAGCCCTATATTCTGACTTGTTCCTTTTGCCATCTGACACACTCTACAACTCTGCACAAATTTCCTCACATCCTATTGCAACTATGGCCAATAATAATTTTCACCAACAATAGCAATGGTTTTATCTCGACCAAAGTGTCTAACCAATCCTCCACTATGCTTCTCCTTAATCAAGTTCTCTCTCATGGAACTCCTTAGAATTCACAACTGGGTTCCTCTAAACAACATGCCATCTTGGATTATGAAATCCAACCATTTTGTCTTGTCTAAAGTAATAGGTTCCAAACAAGCTTTCCAGGTCTCTACAAAATCTAGATCTTCATGATACAAACTTTTGAGCTCATCTAACCCAACAACCTCTATTTTCATTTCTGTCAATAAATTTTGCCTTCTACTCAAGGCATCTGCAACTTTGTTGGACTTCCCAATCCTATGCTTCAAAACAAAAGTATAGCTCTGCAAAAACTTAACCCATTTTAAGTGCCTTTGGTTCAACTTTCCTTGACTATTAAGATAATGCAAAGCCTAATAATTAGTATATAAAACAAACTCCTTTGGCAACAAATAATGTCTCCATTTCTTCAAAGCCTAAATTATTGCATAAACTCTTGATCATAAATAGAATACCTTTTCTTGGCATCATTAATCTTCTCACTAAAATATGCAATGGACTTACCTTCTTGACTCAAAACAGCTCCTATAGCACTGCCACTAGCATCACCATTTACCTGAAATACCTTATTGAAATCTAGAAGTACCAAAACAGGTTGCTTTGTGAATTTTTGCTTCAATGTATCAAAGCTTTTATCTACTCCTTTAGTCCATCTAAACTCTTTTCTATCCCCTCTCATTGTCTCAGTTAGGGGTGCACAAATGCTACTAGAATTCCTGATAAACTTTCTGTAAAAACTTGCCAAACCATGAAAAGATCGTATCTCCGTTGCACTCCTTAGCATAGGCCAATCAATGATAGCCCTTACTTTTTTTGGGTCCATCTTAAGACCTTCCTCTGAGACAACAAATCCTAGGTATACCAACTCCTTCTTTGCAAAACATGTCTTCAGATTGATCAACAACTTCTCCCTCAGCTTCTCCAAAACTCTTCTGATATGCATCATATGCTCATCCCAAGTCTTACTGAAAATCAAAATATCATCTAAATAAATAATAACAAAACTTCCCAAAAATTCTTTCAATACCTTGTTCATGAGCCGCATGAATGTGCTTAGTGCATTGGTTAGCCCAAAGGGAATGACTAACCACTCATACAAACCTTCCTTTGTCTTGAAGGCTGTCTTCCATTCGTCTCCTTCCCTGATACGGATCTGGTGATACCCACTCTTCAGGTCAATTTTCATGAAGTACTTGGCTCCACTCAAATAGTCCATTATGTCATCCATTCTTAGAAATGGAAACCTGTACTTGATCATGATCTTATTTATGGCTCAAGAATCTATACACATTCTCCACTCTCTATCTTTCCTTGGTGGTAGTACTGCAGGTACTGCACATGGACTCAGGCTCTCCCTTATCAGTCCCTTTCTTAACAACTCATGGACTTGTCTATTCAACTCTTCATTCTCTGTTAGCATCATTCTGTGGGCTGCCTTATTTGGCAAACTAGCTCCTGGTATCAAATTCATTTGATGACTTATCTTCCTCACTATGGTAAACCTTCTGGTACATTATCAGAGATAATATCTTGAAATTCTTCCAACATTTCCAAGACTTTTTCTAGTACATCTTCATATTTCTCTTGACTAATCTTAGGAATCAATGCAAAGCAATGATGCTCATGCTTCATACCCTCCAAAAAATTTCTACCATCTACCAAGCAAATTCTAGTAGTACTACATACGTTTTCTTCCACTTCCTTCAAGGGCTTCAATTTATGATGAACTCCATCCTTTGTTATGGAATATGTGTTTGCATGACCATCATGGACAGTGCTCCTATCATACTGCCACGGCCTCCCCAACAGCATATGACATGTGTCCATTGGTATGATATCACACAACACCTCATCATGGTAGTCTCCAATCTTGAACTTCACTAAACACTGCTCATTAACCAAAGCTCTATGGTCCTTCTGCAACCATGCAATCCGATATGGATGTGGATGCTTTCTTCTTGTCAACTTCAACTTGTCAACCATCTTCTCTAAAACAAGATTGTCAGTGCTTCCACTATCAATAGTAATATCACAACACTTACCTTCACATTTACACCTTGTGCGGAATAAACTCTTCCTCTGATTGGGTTCTTTCTCTTCATTCAACAAAGTTCTTCTAAAAACTAGGGTTTCTCCGCTTTCAACATCTTCAGAACACTCAAATTACGCATCTTCATCTACATGTGCAACTCGTGCATTACCTTTAGGTCTTCTATTTGTCCTTCCTTGATGTTGCGGACACTCGTATGCTCGATGCCCTTTTTCTCCACATTGAAAATAGGTTCCTATGAAACCTCCTCTTCCAGGTCCTTGCCCAGGTCTACTCTTCCTCTTCCTCTTTGCTCACCATTATTCTGGTCATGAGGTTGGTAGGTATTATCTCCTCTTTGATTTTGACTGGTTCCAGCTTCTTCACTTTTCTTTGGATCTTCATTTTGGCCTCCATAGGGTCTTCCACCAGTCCTTCCACCTTGACCTCTTCCCCTTGGCTTGCTTTCAAATCTCTTATTCAACTTCTCTTCCACCTTTAGGGAAAACTGGTACGCATCTTCTATGGTGGTCATTCTGACCAGGCTCAACTCTTCTTGAATACTTGGCCTCAACCCATTAATGTAACGGGCTACCTTCTCCTTGTTGGTCTCTCCATGGCTTGTCCTAATAGTGATCTTATAAAAATCTTCTGTATACTCCTTAATAGACTTGTTACCTTGCTTCAATCCTTGCAGCTTCTTCAGCAACTCCATCTCATAGTCCACAGGAATGAACTGCTTCTTCAATTTCTCCACCATCTGATCCCATCTGGTAATCTTTGCTTTTCCTCTTCTATTTCTCTCTAATTGGACCTCCTTCCACCAAATACTGGCATGGCCCTTCAACTTTGTCTTTGCAAACTTGACCTATTCAGGGTCTTCCACATCTTCATACTCAAAATATTCCTCCATGTCATTGATCCAATCAATAAGTTGTTCCGGATTCAAATTTTTAAAATAGGTAGAAACTTTGATCCTGGGCCTCTTTTCGATCTTTGAAATGGCCCTCAACAACCTAACTTCTACAGGATCTCCAGCTTCTTGTTCTTCTTTAGATAGCTCTTCTTCAGCTTCATCTTTGCTTTCCTCTGTCCTTCTCGGCTCAAACCCTCTTCGCAGCTCCTCTTGCAATGCATCGATTTGTCTTTGTAGGGCTCTAAAACCCTCTTCCGTCAAAGCATTCCTCCCACCATGATTTCTTTGTGGAGGCATCTTGATCTCTGCAGCAAACCCACAACCTCGGGTCCTGGTGCAAACTACCTAATAGTCGGCAATCTGTCTACACACTTAGGAACCTAGCTCTGATACCACTTGATGAAGGGGGTAAATCATAAAACACACAATAACAAAAATTACACATAAAAAATAAAATGATATTTTATTAATATGGGCAAAACATTACATTACAGAAGCTCAAATACAATCAGATGATGAATCCCCTACAAGCTGCAACACATTACAGCTCCCTCTCTCAAGACTCTAGAATCTTCAGTCTTCTGTAACCCCAAATCAACTAGGGTTTCTATTTTTTTCCTTTTCTTGACTCTACACCTTCCCCCTTAACTCTACTACCCCAAGGGTTCCCAAAAATGGTCATATATAGCCCTTTTTGGTAGCCACCAACTTAATTTTGAAATTTGCATCTCCCCCCAAAAATAGGTCAACTTTGCGAGGCCATAACTTTTAATCCGACTGTTGGATTTTCAATTATAATACCTTTTTAGAAAGCTCTCGAAAAGATGGTTTTGCACAAGCAATACCTAAAGGTAGACTCCTTGGGTTTCCCACCACATTTCAAGCCCATCTGGAGCCTCTAAGTGCCTCAAATTTGACTTTGAATATTTCAATAGGATTTTTAGAATTTAAAATTTTAATATCTCACAATTGACAAATGATATTGAAGTGATTCCTTCACCATTAGCTTCAATTCACCATTCTGGAGGTCTGTATAAGATTTTTGTATCCAACCATGCACAAATGCAAACTTACTAAAAATAGTAACCCTGTCAAATTTAGCCCTTATTGAGAAAAAACAACATTTTTTTTTGGTTGATGCAAGATTGCTCTTACACCCTGGATGCTCCTGCATCATCCTCCAGCATAATCCACTGCACTTTGAGCTTGGGGAGAACCATTCCCCAAATTTCTCTCATAAAGTTGCAATGAAATATCATATGATTAATGGATTCTTCTTTGCAGTAGCACAACAGACATCTATTAGGGTAGTGAAAACCCCTTTTGAACAAGTTATCCTGCATGAGGATTTTATTATGGTTAGTAGTCCACTAGAACATATTAACCTTGGAGACTATTCTATGATTCCACACTAGATTCCAATCAAAAAGAGGAGCTAAAGACTCATACATAATGACATAAATAGAAGCCATGGTATAGTTTCCCAAGGAATGAGGATACCAATAAATTCCATCCTCTCTGTTAGATTTGAAAAATTGGAACCCTTCAAGAAAATTATGAAATTCATCAATAGCCCTTCCATACTACTCAAGTGTTCCCTTAGTCTTTGAAAAGAGTTCCAAGTCAAAGTATTATCTATATAGTCTAAATAGTCATAAAGAGCTTACCCAAACAATCTGATGCAAGGCTGCCTCAGTTTACTGAATTGAGAGTGTGAAGAAAGAGGAGGGACATCCCACCAATAGTCCTCCCAGAAGTCTACTATTCTACCATTTCCCACTCTCTACTTGATGCCTTTCTTTAAGTTATTTCTAGTTTTTTGTATCCCATTACAAATGACCGAGCCTTTGGGCAGTTGGGAGTCCTTAAAGAACTACATTTGTTCCCTATTTTGAAGTTATTTCACCTTGATCATAGTAACCAAGTCTTTTTCATCAGTTATGAAGGTCCACGCAATTTTGGCTAGTAATGCTTTATTGAAATATTGAAGACCTCTGATGCCTAAACCCCCATTTCTCTTACTCGTACAGATAGTTTCCCATTTTACTAAGGCTATTCTCTTTTTTCCTTCGTACCCAGCCAAAGGAACTTCTCTTGAATCTGCTTAATTTTATCAACTATATTTCTAGACATTTTGAAAAGTGACAAATAATACATAGGGATATTTTGTAGTGAAGATTCTAAAGTTGGTACTTACCTACTTGACTAAGGAGCTTGCCCTTTCGACCTGCCAATTTTTTCTGGATTCTCTCTATGATACTTAATCAGAAATTATTAGCAATTTTAGTCATTGTAAGAGGGATACCAAGGTAAGTCACTGGAAGACTATCCTTATTACACCCCAAGATCCTACTTATCATTTTTTGAAGAACTTCAGTAGTGTTGAAGAAAAAAAATACTCTTTTCATAGTTTATCTACTACCCAAACACAATAGCATATTGATCTAAAAGAAACTTCCAATTTCTAGCCTCCAAAGTAGAGGATAACCCAAAAAGGATAGTGTTGTCCACAAACTACTGATGTGATGAAGAGGGGATAGAAGAGGTAGATTTGACCCCTGTTATTTTTTGTGACATGATTAGTTTTGAAATATTTCCCCTGGTACTTTAGCTACTAAAATGAAAAGATACATTGAAATAGGGCCCCCTTGTCTCAGCTCTCTACCACTGTTGAAGAACCTCGTTGTTGATGGTCTTTTTAGCATGTAGCAATGCAAGTAAGATACATGATATCTTACCTCTCTTGAAAGGAATCATATCCCAAAACTTTAGAATAGGACTGCCCCAAGGTTTATACTATCAGGTCTTGACTTGCAGGGTAGTTCGGTGGATATGTATTTGGTTGTTCCAACCAAGGGGACTTACATGCAATGTAGGGTTTGTGAAATTATAACAGCAATAAGTGTGCAAAAACCCTAGGTGATACGGACTGTTAAGTCTAAAATTTATTAGCTAATAGCTTATGCAAATGCTACTTGAAACCCTAAATCTAACAGATTTTATGTAAAGAAAATGTAAAAAGGTTGAAGGGCAGAGAGATGGATATGAAGCCTAAGGACAAATCACAACTAGAAATGAAATGTAGAAGATAGACAAACACCCTTAATAAAAATGATTTATGCTTACCTAGGTTGTAACCACAATGCTATAGAAATGATGCAATCTTCAAAGGTAACTTAAGATTTTCAAATCACAACATTCATTAAACACCCAATTACTAGTGCAACTCAATCAATGTCATGTAATCAAACTAAATTCACTTAATAAGGTTCAGACTAACCATGCAAAGTTACTTACAATCAGCAAGAACAAATGGTATGAACCAGGGCATTCATCAAATATCAATGCATACATTCACCATTGCAAATGTAATTCATCTAATTTTAGTTTGAAATGAACCATGAAATCCAAAGCAAGATAACACAAGAACACAATTTCTAGCAACACCTGTAAAACATGTTTTATATTGATCAATATTTTGGTAGAATCTCAACAATCCATTGTCCAATCTTACAAAGAGAGAAAATGACTACCCTTTTATGGATGGGTAGGCATACCGAGTTTTTGAAGGAATGGTGGAGATTAACTTAACACCAAGGACACATATTTGATAACATTCAATTTTGGATGGTAGTTTTTTACAATCCTGTATTTGACTTTGTTGTCTAGGAAAAAGATAAAATACAACTTTACAATGCATTAGAATAGGACAAAATAGACACTTTTTGGGTTGTCTATATAAAGAAAAAACCCTTTTACAATGCATAGATCAATAAAAAGAGGCATGTGGCACTTTTTGGAGGAGCTAGTGGTTGTGCTGGACTTGGCATTTGACTTATATGTCCCCTGAGTCGCCTGGCTACTAACTATCTCTATCCAAATCAACCCTATTCTTTTCTAGCTCCCTATTTCTATAGGCGAGCAAGGCCTCTAATGCCAGATTTATCTTTGTTAGCTCTAGATCTTCAACAAAATTTATTCTAAATTTCACTGTGTCTACTAACTAAGAGAATTTATGATATATAGCTAACTTGGACCTTCTGCTCTTAGTGAAATCTTTGAATAAATCCCTCAAATCAGCAACTCTATCTAGGTCTGCTAAACAAAATAGTGATGAATCCCCTTCCACTACCTTATCAAGATACTGTTTACACTCTATGTCATCTAAATGTTAGTTTGTAGAGGCCCGTAGGAGATCATTAAGGCTATATACTACCTCCATTAGCTGAGTCTTGGCTATTTTAGCCTCTACCTTAGCTACATCAAAAATTTCTCTCTTGAGTTTTAACATTTCCAGGAAATGCTCTGGCATCTATAGCTTATCCTTGGTCAAAACTTGCTTCTCTAGTAGAACTTCCATAGACAGCTTGCTCATCATTAATATTCAAGAATGCATGTGTGGATGGTAGTCATCATAGTTGATGCAATCCTCTAACATTACTTCCCACTCAGACTTGATAGCACAAACATTCTTATGGATCTCTGCCACATCATCTATCACTACATAGCCTCTAAGATAGACTCCTCTTAGCCAATCTTCAGTGACTATAGTAGTCAATCTGATACCATCAAAATATATGAGTTCTTCTTTGGAGAGGATAGAAGGGGCTATGGTTATTCCATCTTCGGTATGAGAAGGCTTTATCATGTATTGAATGTAGGCTCTTAACTCCTCATTCTATTCCTTGAGATGCTTCTTGATTATCTCATCTTTGTTTATCCCGTCGAAGATGTTTGACACTAAATCTTTGAATTCTTCCACAACTTGTGCTTTTTAGGTTGGGCCTAAGTTGAGAGTAGAGATAGTGTAATGTTCAGGCCTTATTTCTTCTTTGTCACCTTGTGCTAGAGTGACTACAACTTCTGCTATACAAGAGCTTGATGCATCTTTATATATTCTTGACTAAATTTTAGCCTTTTTCTACTTTTTAGGCTTCTCTATCCTTGGAAAAAATTTATCTAAATTTAATTCTACCACCTCAACTCTGGGAGGTTGATTATTGATTCTCTATCGCAACCAAGTGGGAGCTACCAAAGAATGACCAAGAGAGGTACCATGATTGTCCCCTTTCTCCAAAGAATCTGAAAGAATAGTGCCACCAAACTCTGTACCTTTGTTTGTGTTGTCTTGCCCATCGATGATTACTGCATCTACCTTTGGAGATGAATCAGGATCACCTATTTGCTACAGGTCTTGTGTCACATTCTGTTCATTGGTGTCAATTACAGTATTATCAATTCCCTCTTTGGCTAGACTATCATCCAAGTTTACTACCTCTATTGTGCTTATATATGTGGGAGGCTCATTTGTTAGACTTCAATCACAACCTCTTCTTCTGTAGTGATATCCAGTTCAACACATACCTTTTCAATCCCTTCTAGTAGAAGCACTTTGGGAGAGGAAGGTCTAAGTACATTCTTGGTATCCTAGAATGGCTGAATCAAGGAGTTATTGACTATCATCAAAGAATCTATAGCCGAATGAGGCACCTGTGCACGGGATAGGTTCGCAAATGTTGTAAAACATAGATAAGAAGGAATGGAAGGAGATGGAAGCATTGAAGAAAGTATGATGGGATTGGACAAGTTGACAGATGGTAAAGAGAAGGAAGGAGGTGACATAATGGTGGAAATGGGAGGTAAGGAAGGAATGACAAGAGGTGAAATGGAAGGAGGAGTAGAGAGTGAAGATGAGAGTGAGATGGATGGTGAAGGTGAAGAGGGAATAGGAAGACTAATAGATGAGAGGGAAGAAGAGGATGATGGGATGGTAAGCTAAATGGAGGGAATGGAAATGGAAGACAAAGAGGATGAAGAAATGGAAGGAATGGACAAAGTGATGGAAGGCATGGAAGTAGAAGGTGGAGGAAGGGGAGATGATGCAGCTGTAGGCAAAATAGAGGAAGATGGTATAGCTGAAACACTTGAGGAAATAGGAGGTATAATAATGGAGATAGTAGAGGGAGAAGAAGTAACATCACTAGGATGTATGGGAGTAGCAGAGGTGGTAGGAAGTGTTGTATCAACAGTTGAGGAATCTATCTCTTGCACATTATGTTGTCATTTTACCTTCTTTGCTCTTGAACCTTCTCCCTTACCACTGGGCATAGTCTTTCTCTTAGAAGTTATATTCTGAGGGGGAGATAAACTACCTCTCATTTGCTTCTTCTTGGGCTCCTTTGTTACTTTCCCTTTACCCTTCTTCTCTATAAGAGGGATGCCATCTTTTGTTTCCTCACTATCCACCCCTTGAATTGCTCCTCCTGTAGCCCCTTGTACTGGATCTTCCTCTACCTCTATGGGTTCATATTTTTCATCATCATTGTCCCAATCCTGAGGTTACTGAGTGTAAATTAGGGCTACCTCTTCTTCAGTCAATTGAGTGACCTAGTCTCTGACCCATAATCTATTATATCGAATAGGCAATTTCATTACTTCTTCTAAAGAACTCTCCTCAGCCTCTACCCAATTTGGTAGTGGAATGGACTATCCAAATATGACCCTACAAGCCTCTTGTTGAACCACATTGCCATCATCTGTTACTTGGTTAGGTACCAAATCAATATTGAATATTCTTATATAGTTGAGAGGCATTCTTGAGCATGTTCTTATTATAACTCCATGTTCATCTGGACAGTTTTCCCAGAAGTCGTCCAAATGCTCCTTGTGAAACAAATTCTTGCTCACATGTCTCTCAATAGTGCCAAAGGGATCAAAATGAACTCTTGCTTTATAAAATTTCAAGTGTAATAACTACAGCTCAGTGTCTGAATACTCTGTTGACCCTATAGTTACACAAGAAAAGAGGCCCCTTCCCAAGAGTACGGGGAATTTGATGGAAGCCTTGTGTAAATGCTTTAATCATTTAGCACAAGTGCACAACTACCTTGTCAACTCTAGGATCACCACCTTGTTAGTTGGATATTTAGGCATCTTGTAAGGTGCCCTATGAAACCCTAAATTCTAAGGTAGGTAAATTTGGGAAACTGTATATACTACCTACCATATGTTTGCACTACATTGGCAGCCTCTAGAGATATCCTCCTTGACATGTCTCCCTACAGTATTCTTGTAATGTGCATGGTGAATGTATCATTAACTCTCTTATAGTGCACTAGTGATTGGGAGATCTATAACTAAGGATAACATTCATATACCTTCACTTGTCCATCAACATTACCAATTTCTCCCAGCTTGGAGAGACCAGCATAGGCAAAGTTTCTTGCCAACATATAGACTAGACATATGAAGTCCATTGGAAAACTTCATCTTGTTTCAAGGCTACAAAAGCCTCATGGATATTATCACTCAGAATCTACGCCCAATGTATTTTCTTCTCTCTAGTGAGGATCTCCTCAATATAAGCAAACATTTAGCCTTCAAAAGTGGAAGTAGAAGGCAACCCCATGATTCTACTTAGGAGAGTGACTAAGTCCCCTATCTCTTCCTTGAAATCACTTCTGTATAATACTTGAGGGAGCTTAGACATGGTTGTTCTCTTTTGCTTCACCCATTTATCATTTATGATCCTTCTACAAGCATCATGGCCTTGGTTATACATCCTCTGGTTGTCATCCTTCCTCAATACTATCAAGGTTGGAGCAGGGGGACTATCAAAGGCTTCAACAAGGGCCGATGTAGTAAAGCTAGCTATCACCCTACCATCTTGTGTCACCACTGATCTTGACTCTGGGTGATATCTCTCTCCATAAGCTATGATTAGTTCAGGGAACTATACTGAAGTAGGAAAAGCTGCAGCCTAAGCAATTCCATTATCCCTGATCTTTTTGGCCCATTTGGTTGGGCTGGGTCCAAAGATCCTAAGTCTAAACTCATCCAGGTCAATATGACCCAGATCAGTATCTCCTATGTTGTTCCAAGTTGAAGTGATCTTTCTTTCAGGAGGGATTCCCTTGAACTCGTACTTCATGTTTATAGCTCTAGTAGACATTTATCCTGCAGGACAAAATCCTAATGAATAGCCTTTCAAAATACTAATTCATTGGTCTAAACCTAAATTTCATGATGCTAGATAGTCTAAAGGGTACTGAGAATCATGCATCTAACTCTTTGCAGCTATTATAATTCTAAATGTAGGGTCTTTAAACCAAAAAGTGGGGTTTTACCCCTTCACAGGATATGCTAATGCAGTAACTAAAATATCTAGTAAATCCATGATTCATTGTTCATAACCTAGATTCTTATTGTTGAACTACACTGGATAACTGAGAGTGGGGGTGAATCAGTTGTCCTAAAACTTTTAACCAAATATGATCATCAACTTATCAATTACTTATATTTAGATATAACCATGAAAGCATCAAATGAGAAGCTCAACAAAAAAGCATAAACAACACAGGAGACACCAGATTTTTTACATGGAAAACCCTAAAAGGGAAAAACCATGGTGGGTGTTAGCCCACAGAAATATATAAACTATATCAATACTGAAAAATATAGGTTCACTGCCAAAAGAAGGCTCACTACCAAAGGGTTGAACTGAGATAACATCATCTACTTCATGCCAAAGTTTAGTTCCATTGAAGCACAAATATCTCTACTCTGCTCTGCTCTGCTACCTTACTTCACTTTATCTTCACATCTTCATGCCTGGATACATTTTCATGACTCAAATACAAGTATTTATACACTACATCAACCTTGGAATAATCATCAAGGTTGGCATTACAATCATCAACCGTTGGAACAATCTCCAAGGTTGGCATTACAAACATACATAAAATAGGTCTAAACCTAATACAAATTTAGCTAAGGAAAAGATGTAAGAATGTATGCAAATCATGCCATGCCTTAGCTAGGACTCAAACACAATCTTCCATGCTACAACAAGCTATCACAATCTTTAATGCATCTTTATAGATGATGAATTCAACCAGGTCAACCAAGACTGATGTTAACACAAGTATTCTCAAGAAAATGCTTCATGTACGATATGAATTCCACCTTGTAAACCAATCTGAATGTAGGAGCATGATCAGGAGACATCCATAAGCACATTGTAATCACCAAGAACAACCGTGTGATCTCTAACAACTGAATCAATAAGATTCTTCAAACTGGAGCACAAGAACAACACTGTCAGCCACTGTCATGAGTAAAATATAGATTGAGGACCACCAAATCACAAACCATTACACTTGAAGGCATTTAAAATCATCACAGACTTAATTCCAGAACTACAAACCAAAATACTTCAATACAGAGGAATGCGGACCAAAACATTTTCTCCCTGTCACCACCAAACACACAGAAAAAGTTGTTTTCACTTTGGTGAACATAACTCACTCAATTCTTCATACCGGAAGTTCAAACTTAGAATATAACATCTTTAGATAGGCTTCTAAATAACTTCCAATCCACATGTAAATATATTTATTTTATAGGAAATGTAGAGTATTCTTCTGGACTGTTCTTCTGCATGTAATCCACTGTTTCTACTGCAACACATTGTTATCACCAGAGGGGCTAATTTTCTTAATATACTCAACAAAGTAAGAGCATAGTTGACACCAATGACAACATAGATATGTTGACATCAATGACAATATAGATATGTTGACATCAATGACAACACTGATTAGGCACATACTTGCAACAATCTCCCCCTTTGTCATTGATGGCAACATATGATGTGAAAAATTAAAAAGACCACCAAGACAAAATTCTCCCTCTTTCTCTTTACACATCTACATTCTTTCTCCCCCTGAGTTTTTCACATGATTTCTCTCCCCCTCAACATCAATGGCAAAGGGCACATACTTGCATGCTACTGCTCTGATCCATTTACTTTACCAGAAACATTTAGCTACTCCCCCTAAGAGGTAGCCTTCAGAACATCAATCCAGATCAAGGAATGACACTTTGAGCTCCACTGGATTGATGCATTCCTATGCATCTTAGTTCAGGATAGAAGGGGTAATCACCCCTAGCTTTTCTCTGAGATACTCAAAAGTATCTTTAGCCAGAGGCTTAGTGAAAATGTCTACAATCTGATCCTTTGTGGACACATATTCCAACTTTACTTCATTCTCTGTCACCTTCTCTCTCAAAAAGTGATACTTTATTGATATGTGCTTTGTTCTTGAGTGCATCACTAGATTCTTTGAAATGTTTATGACACTTGTATTGTCACGAAAGATTGCAATTGGATCTTCATACACAACTCTTATATCCTTCAAAGTTTGCTTCATCCATAATACCTGAGTGCAACAACATGCTGTTACAATATACTCTGCTTCTATAGTTGACAAAGATATATAATCTTGTTTTTTACTCAGCCATGAGACCAATCTATTACCCAGGAAGAAGGCACCTCCACTTGTACTCTTTCTATCATCAACATCTCTGGCCCAATCTACATTGTATAACCACTTAGAGTGAAATCATTATCCTTTGGATACCATAAGCCATAATCTGGAGTACCTTTCAAATACTTTAGGATTCTCTTAACTTCCATCACATGTGATTCTCTTGGATCAGCTTGAAACCTTGCATGCATAATATCAGGTCTAGTTTGAGTTAGATAAAGCAATCCTCCAATCATGGATCTGTATTTTTTCTGATCAGCCTTAGGTGATTCATCATCTTTACTCAACTTGCAACCAATCACCATGGGAGTACTTATCGATTTAGAGTCTTCCATCCCAAACTTCTTCAACAACTCTTTCACATACTTAGACTGAGATATGAAGATTCCTTTATCTGATTGATTAATTTGCAGAACCAAAAAGAAATTCATTTCACCAAACATGGACATTTCAAATTCACTTTTCATCTCACCAGCAAACCTTATGCACATATCTTCATTTCCTCCAAAGATAATGTCATCAACAAAGACCTCAACAATCAAGATCTGATCATCATTGATTTTAAAGTATAGATTTCTATTTGCAGTACCTTTACTAAATCCCAATTGTAATAAATACCTATCTAATCTTGCAGATTAGGCTCTAGTAGCTTGTTTGAGTCCATACAATACTTTCTTCCACCTGCATACCATACCACCTTGATTTGACAATTGGAATCCCTCTGGTTTCTCAATGTATACTTCCTTTTCTAATTCACCATTCAGGAAGGTAGATTTCACATCCATCTGATATACCTTAAAATCTTTGTGAGATGCAAATGCTAGAAACATTCTGATTGCTTCAATCCAAAGCTACTGGGGCAAAGGTTTCTTCAAAATCTATCCCTTCAATTTGAGAATATCCTTTACATACAAGTCTTGCTTTATTCCTTACAACTTCTCCATTTTCATTCAGCTTGTTCCTAAAGACCCATTTAGTTCCAATAACATTTTTGTCAGCAAGTCTAGGAACTAATTCCCAAGTTTCATTCTTCTCTATCTGCAATAGTTCTTCCTCCATTGCCTTTACCCAATTTTCATCATTGCATGCTTCATTCACAGTTTTTGGTTCAATCTTTGAAAGAAAACAATAATTGACTTGTTCCTCTACACCTCTTCTTCTTGTTAGCACACCTTTGTTCTTGTCACCTATAATCTAATCTTTAGAATGATTGATCCTTACATACCTGGGAGTCTTGACAACACTTTTTGGAGCCTCTTCTTCATCTTGACTATTTTCTTGTTTATCTTTCTCTTCAATTACTATAGTCATGGGTTCATCTAGTTCATAACAACTTAGGTTTGATATTCTTTCTTTGCCTTCATCTACCTTCACATTTGCACTTTCAACAATTTTTTTGAGCCGTTTGTTGTAGCACGGGTAAGCCTTACTCTTGGTAGAGTATCCAAGAAAGATTCCTTCATCACATCTTGCATCAAACTTTCTTGGATCTTCATCTCTCCTGATATGACATTTGCTTCCAAAGACTTTGAAATATTTTACTATGGGAATTCTTCCATACCATAATTCATAGGGAGTTTTAGTACCATTACCTTTCACTTGAACTCTATTTTGAATGTAGACAACAGTATGAATAGCTTCTTTCGAAAAGACTTCCAGTAGATCTTCTTCCTTCATCATTGTCCTTTAAGCCTCTTGAACTATCCTGTTCTTCCTTTCCACAACTCCATTTTGCTAAGGAGTCCTAGGTGTAGATAGCTATCTCTTTATCCCATGCTCTTCACAGAAAATGTTTAACTCATTTGATGTGAACTCACCTCCTCTATTAGACCTCAAGCATTTGATCTTCAAATCTATTTCATTCTCAACCATTGCCTTGAAAGATTTGAAATTCTCTAGGGCTTCTGATATATCTCTTAGAAAAGTAACCCAAGTCATTCTAGAATAATCATCAATAAGCAACATGAAGTACATGTCACCTTGTAGGCTTCTCACCCTTGTAGGACCATAAAGATCTGTATGCACTAGATCTAGCAAACTGATAAAAAATTGTTCTTTTCTCTTGAAACTTGTCCTAGTCTACTTTCCCAATTGACATTCCTTACAAATTGAGTTGGAGGGTTTCACAAGTTTTGGTAAATCTTTCACAACCTGACTTGAACTTATCTTTACCAAACTGTCAAAGTTTATATGAAACATCCTTCTATGCCACAACCAACTTTCATCTTCCTGAGCCAATAAACAATAATCATTAGTTCCTCTCAATTGATAGATGTTTCCTTTTGTCTTCTTATCGGTATCAATCACAATTATAGAACTTTCCATGATATTGCACCAATTATCTTTGAATCACATATCATATCCTTTGTCACACATCTAACCAACACTCAAAAGATTATGCTTCAAACCCTTCACATACAGAACATTGTCAGTATTATGGTTTCCATCAAATAAAATAGATCCTTTTGCATAGATATTACCAGTTGCATTATCTCCAAACCTAACTAGTCCTCCATCATACTTTTCCAAACTTACAAACTTACTTTTGTCACCAGTCATGTGATGTGAGCATCCACTATCAATAATCCATTCATCCTTATCATTCTCAACTTGTATAGCCAAAGCACTTTCTTCTACTAGTTTTTCATCCTTCACACAGCTAGCAGAATTAATAGACACGAGATCTTCTTTAATAGCAATAAATAGGCATTCATTTGCACTAGTATTAGCATCATCAGATTCATCATCAAAATCTCTGACATAGTAGAATTTCTTTGGGACTCTAGGCCTACTCTCATGTTTTTTCCTATTTCTTTCAATTCTTTTAGGACATTTGGAAGCATAATGACCTACTTTACCACAAGAGAAATATTTGAAAGGTTATTTACCTTTGAACTTACCGGAACCTCTTTGAAGCCTGTCAACAAAGTTGGCTTCAATTTCATCAAAGTCATCATCCACCTTGTATTTCTTAGCTCTGGAGATCTCTGCTGAAGTACTGGCTTTAAAAGTTGATTCAACTTTAGGCAAGGCATCACCAAATTCTCTCATCCTAAAGGCTGTAAGATTTCCAAGTAACTGATCTCTATCAATAGTTTGTACAGTCATGAATTCTTCAATTGCAGCTACCTTGTGACTATATGACTTTGGTAGTGATCTTAAAATTTTCATCACAACTTCCTTATCACCGAGAGTTCCTCCCATACCCTTTATTCTAGTGACAAGTTCATCAACTCTTTGCATAAAGGTTGTTATGTTTTCATCTTCATTCATCTTCAAACCCTCATACTTCACTTTCAGACTTTGTAGCTTGGCTTCTTTTACAGAATCATCTCCTTCATACAAATTTTTCATCTTCTCCCATACCTCATTTGTAGTTTCAAGGTCCACAACTTTTGTCAACACTGAGTCACTTAAGGAACTTAATAGAGCATCCTTTTCTTTGACATCCACCTCATATTCTTTGATTTCATCTTCAATAGTCAAACCATTTGGAGGCATGGTATATTTTTCTTCTGCAACTTTCCATACTTTATAACCAAGACAAAGAAGATGGCTTTTCATTCATACCTTCCAAAGAGCATAATTTGTCCCATCAAAATTTAGACCTTCCTTCTTAAAAGACATCCTGGATCTTCCTCAACCTATTAGGCTTTCTTTAGAGGAACCTTGCTCTAATACCAATTGTTGAACTGCACCAGACAACTGAGAGGGGGGGTGAATCAATGGTTCTAAAACTTTTAACCAAATATGATCATCAACTTATCAATTACTTATATTCAGATATAACCATGAAAGCATTAGATGAGAAGCTCAACACAAAAGCATAAACAACATAGGAGACAACAGATTTTTTACGTGGAAAACCCTAAAAGGGAAAAACCATGGTGGGTGTTAGCCCATAAAAATATATAAATTATATCAATGTCGAAAAATAGAGGCTCACTGCCTATGGATGGCTCACTGCCCAAATTGCTCACTACAAATGCTCACTGCCTATGGATGGCTAACTACCAAAGGGTGGGTCACTATCAAATGAAGGCTCACTTCCAAAGGGTTGAACTAAGATAACAACATCTACTTCATGCAAAAGTTCAGTTCCATTGAAGCACAAACATCTCTACTTTGCTCTGCTACCTTACTTCACTTTATCTTCATATCGTCGCTCTTGGATACATTTTCACAACTCAAATACAAGTATTTATACACTGCATAAACCTTGGAATGATCATCAAGGTCAACATTACAATCATCAACCATTGGAACAATCTCCAAGGTCAGAATTAGAAACATACATAAAAGAGGTCTAGACCTAATACAAATTTAGCTAAGGAAAAGATGTAAGAATGTATGTGGATCATGCCACGCCTTACCTAGGACTCAAACACAATCTTCCATGCTATAACATGTTATCACAATCTTCAATGTATCTCCATAGATGATGAATTCAACCAGGTCAGCCAAGACTAATGTTAACACAAGTATTCTCAAGAACACGCTTCATGCACGATCTGAATTCCACCTTGCATACCAATCCAAATGTAGGAGAATGATCAAGAGACATCTACAAGCACATTGTAATCACCGAGACCAATTGCACGATCTCTAACAACTTAATCAATAAGATTCTTCAAACTGAAGCACAAGAACAACACTGTCAGCCACTGTCATGAGTGAAAGATATCTTGTAGACCACCAAATCATGAACCATTACAACTGAAGGCATTTAACATCATCATAGACTTACTTCCAGAACTGTAGACCAAAATACTTCAATGTGGAGGAATGTGGAGCAAAACACTTTCTCGCTTTCACCACCAAACACACAAAAAAAGTAGTTTTCACTCTGGTGAACATAACTCACTCAATTCTTCATACCAGAGGCTCAAACTTAGAATATAACATCTTTAGACAGTCTTCTAAATAACTTCCAATCTATAGGTAAATATATTTATTCTACACGAAATGTGGAGCATTCTTCTAGACTATTCTTCTACATGTAATCCATTGTTTCTACTGTAAGACATTGTTATCACCAGAGGGGATAATTCAATATCCTCAACAAAGTAAGAGCACAGTTAACACAATGACAACACAGATATGTTGACATCAATGACAACACTGATTAGGCACATACTTGCAACACTTATGTCTAAGGAGATGCAAGATAGTGAATGATTAACATTCCTAGTTCATTCTATTTGCCTAAGCCATGAATTGAAGTAACTACAATGAAAACTGGGCCTCTGCCCTATCACTGGATGTCACTATGTAATACATTAATCAATTCTAATAGATGTTCAAACCTCTTACCAAGCATGATAAAATGCTTAATAGTATGCAAAAGATGAAGTGCAGATCAACTTCCTTAATTAAAACCAGGCATTGTGACTCAGAGGTAGATTTTCTAGCCATAATAGAAAAAGTGGGACTTTTACACCTCAGTGGATGAGCAGAGAAATCTGGCTTTATAGGATATATCCTATCACTAAGAATTTTAGTGTAGTTGCGAAGGATCAAAAGGTTTACTGAAAAAGTTGATGGTACTCGATAAGTGGGGAAATAAGAAGTCATCAAACATGTCCGATGACATGGTATATTAGCACAAAACTACCTTATATCCTATGAGGCAAGAATTTGGTGCAAGGCATCCTAAATACTAAAATTTTTCTAATTGTTGAGTGTACAGTGTGAATCTCTTTGATAGTGTTTCCAAAATTGATACGATATACATGCTAAGGCTTGGAGGTCACGTCATTATCACTTATTTGTCCTAGGGCACTCTCTGTGAGGCAAATTTTGTGATATTTAACCTATTTATCTATGCCCTAGTTCTAAATTCGTCTCTCTCTCCTAACTGTAACAAATCAAATGATCATAATCAAAGCATTACTTTCCCCTAAAACCCCAATGACCGAGTTCAAAATGAAATAAATGATTGAAACCAAACTCAGGGTTTCAGTTACATCTTTAAGCATGCAAATTCAAATGAAATTAATTAGGCAAAGCATGTGCACTTAATGAAATAAAATAAGCAACTCCAAATGAAATCCAAAGAAAACCAAATCAAAGCTAACCTATATACACTAAGTTGACTATGAAAACTTGCAATCCGATGATAGGTTCACTCAAATTCCCTTAAAAAGTCACGAAATCTTTTGTTTGAGGTTGCTCTATGTTTGCTTCGAAATTGTAGAGCTCAAATTGCCACATAGTTTGAATGTAAACGACAAGAATCAATGAATTTAACCCCTTTTCAACCCTCCTAATAGTGCCATAAATGCTCTGTTAGTTGACAGATTGTAACACACCTGGAGCTGGAAAAGTGGGGAAATGGCATATAATACGACTTGCAGAGAAATAGCCCATCAGAGGACATATCCCATGATGTTGATATTTGGTACAATGTCTGGTACAGGGAAAAATACCCCCTAACCTTTAAATGTATCCATTATATCTTTTAGAGGAAATTTATGGGGTCATAGGATGCATCCAATGACAATGATTTTCAGCGCTTTATCTTGTGAAGTGACATTTTAGCACTAACTGCAGCAAGGCCTAATTTCAGCGCAAAAACACTAAGGTGACCTTTTCTTGGACTCAAACATAATCAAATCACTTCAAATTCAATTACCAAGAGATATTGAATCATGCCAAATTGCTCAAGTATAAGATAAACCATCAAATCATCAAAACTTCACCTTCTCTCAAGCAAGAACTTCAAAATTTGAGACCAAACCAAAAGCAAAAAAGGGGGTCTCCATTTGGAAAAATGGGTCATGTTTGCAAGGTACAACACCCATCAGGATGCCATTGACCAAAACCAATAATTTAGGAGTGGTCACACAACTCTTAATCATTTGAAGAACCCTTCCATTGAAACTAAATCTTCTAAGAACCTTGAAGAGGAATGACTAAGAAACTTTGTCATAAGCCTTCAAAATATCAATATTTAGGGCCATTCCTACTTTCTTATTATTTTCCATAGATTGGATGATCTCATGGGTAGCAAGAACAACATCATGGATTTGTCACCCAAGAACAAATCCTTTTTTCTAGTAAGATATCAAGCAGTGGAGAACATGTTTGATTCTAAGAACAATAAGTTTAGAGAAGACCTTGTATAGAGTGTTACATAGAATAATTGGCCTATAACTGTTGATGGAAATAGTGTCCCCTTTCTTGGGAAGGACTATGAAAGTAGTGTTAATTTGTTCCAAACATTTGATAGTATAGAAGAATTCATGAGATACCATAGTGAGATCACATCCCACTATATCCCAAAATTCTTGAAAGAAAGAGGGAAGGAATTCATTTGGTCTAGGAGCTTTATAATCTCCAAAGGAAAAAATAACAGTATGCACCTCTTCATCAGTGATAATTTTGTTGATTTCTTCATTTTCTTCCCTGGTGATCTCAATAAGTATAACTTGAAGCATCTCCCCCAACAAATCAGAGTTAGACTCATTTTCCTTTAGCATATCTATAATGAATTTGGTGGCTTCATCCCCTATTTTATCCTTAGTAGTAATAATGTTCTCTTCACTATCCATGAGTTTGGATATGTTATTTCTTTTTCTGTGTCTGAGGGTAGACTGGTGAAAATATTTTGTATTTATGTCCCTTTCTGTGAGCCATTGGATACAAGACTTCTTCTTCTAATACACTTCTTCCCTTAACATTAACTGGTGTCATTCTTCCATAAAGACTTTTTCCTCCTTCCATACTTCGTGATCCATGTTGCCCTTTTCCATATCATCCTAAATTTTTCAGCTTGAGAGAGATTTGTTCCTTATGGACTAGAATATTACCAAAAATCATTTTATTCCAACCCCTCACATTTTCTTTAACATGATTAATTTTTTGAGTCAAGTAGAACATCAGAGAGCCTTTAAAAGGGGTATTCCACCATTTTTAACTTGCTCCCTAAAATTAAGGTGAGAGTTCCACATTATTTCATACCTTAAGGGGTAGGGGCATTTTTTCTCTCTATCCTTCTAGTCTAGCAGAAGCAGATTATGGTCTGAGCCAATTCTAGGAAGAGCTTGAAGATTGAGATTAGCTAGGACATCCCATGAATTAGAAACCAATATTCTATCAAGCTTAACCCGAATGAGATTTTTTCCCATCCATCTATTAGACCAAGTGAAGTTGGTGCCATTCAATTCCACATCCACTAGTCCAGTAGCAGTTAGGAAATTTAAAAGGTCAACCATGCTCTCAGAGTAGTCTTGCAATCCCCCACTTTTTTTCTGAGGGTAATAGAGGGTATTGAAATCCCTAGCCAACATCCAATTAGTATGTGGCTTCCTACCAATAGTGTCCTCCATTTGTTTCCATAGTTATTTTTTGGTTACTTTAATGTTGGGGGAATAAACATTAATCATCACCCAATTGTCTTTGGTGCACATTCTGGCAAAGGAGGTGACTAAGTAATTTTTGTTCCCTTCCATCCTCCTTATGAGACAAGAATGGTTCCACATGGTTATAATCCCCCTAGAAGCTCCTTCAACATGGATTATGCAATACTCTAATCTAGGCCAAATACAGTTAGTAATAGGAGCAAAAGTTTGGTCTGTCATTGTTGGCAAAAAATGAGAGAGAAACTAGTCTAGAGATCTGGTCCTCAATCAAGTCTCTAAAGTCTAGTTTATGCCCCAACCAAATAATGAGAGAAATATGAAGAGACATTAAGGAAATATACTATGCGGTACAATCTAAGTAAAGCAAAGCATTTATAACACACATACAATGATATTATAATCCTTATATCTCCTTTATATTAATTTCTCATTAACAGGTACATATATGTTCATACCAACAGGTGTGAGTCTCTGCCTTATACATCTCTATCTCGTACTATTCACTCTCTCATACACTCTTACTCTCTTTCTTTACATTACTTATGATGGGACTTGTGTAAAATCTTATGGTTCCTCACAAAATTTCTCCATTCCTAAGTTTCTGTTTGGTCTGTGTGAGTTGGGTTTTATCAATGCAATATCTAGGGTTTATCTTAGTTTGGTGAAATTGCAAAAGACATTACTTTTGGTTGTTAAGATAGTTTGTTTTAATCCTATGTTGATTGGTTGAACTAGTTCCCCGTCAGTCTAGTTACAACTTATGTCCATTTGCTCATGTTTTGATTGGCCCTTTCCACCTAGCGATATTGTTTGATCCCGCGTCATGAATAATTTCTGTATACGCCTAAAATGACACGATTCGGTCTAAATAAGTATTCTTAATATTTATTCCCTTCTAATTATTCTATTAATAAATAAATAAACAAATTTATTTATTCGATTCACATTCCTCTAAATTAATTAAATATCAAAATATTTAATTATCTCTTCTAAAGTCAAAATTAAATAAAATCCTTTATTTAATTAAATTCTTCCAAATAATTAAATAATTCTTAATTATTTAACTAAGTCAAAATCATTCCTCCAAATTTGAATAAACCATTTAAATTTATTTAAATCCTCTCAATCTCTAAAAATAAAATACAATCAAATGTTTTATTTATTCTTCCAAATCATGCACAACAATTAAATAAATCAATTTATTTAAATTGCTTTCTTATCTTCAAATTCTTCAAATATCTTCCAAATCTTCTAAAAATAAGTCTTCCTCTTCATGCACACAAAATTAAATAATTTATTATTTAATTCCTCTCAAATCATGCAAAAGTAAATCTCAAGTTGAGTTAACTGACTCAACCCACCTTGTTTTTATCAATATCTCTTAAATTAGAAAAAAGATTTCTAATTTATGAAAAGCATGTCTTATCTTTAAAAAAGAAAGCAGTTAACTCAAATAAAATAGATTTTGTGTGACAATTGTCTTCTTCTTATTCATTGCATGTTCCTCAACCGTTCTATACCATTGATCTTCATTCTCTCAAGTCTATAAATTGAACCTTGTTCTTCCATTTCATGCATCCAAGCTTTAAGTAAACTTACTCTGCATGAATTAGAGCATGCCTTTGGCACCAATTCCTTCATTGCTTGTGATCATGCTCATTACTATGCACTACTACCATTGTTGTGAAGATCCTCTTCATTGCAATAAACTATCACTGCCATTCCCAATTGACATTCTTGAAGCATAACAAGGAAGTGCACTCTTTGAGGGCCTCATTCATACATGCAAGAACGATTGTGATAGGCAATCAATGGAAGCTTTGAATTGAAGGAGGTTCACTTTTTTGTTTGTTCATTGCTTATTTCATTAATCTCTTTTATTCACTATTTCATTGAGTTTTGGGTAACTTATAATTGATTATTATTGTTTATTCATTTGATCCAATTTTCCCTTAACAATTTATATCAAATGTTTGACTCATTGAAATATTTGGTTTTTATCCTAAGTCTAAGTTATGAATATGATTTAACTAAGTCCCCCCTTTTCTCATTTCACCTAGCGTGTCCCCCTTTTAAGAACAACTTAAGCGCATGTGCAAAATATTTTCACTTAAGTTCCTCCATCGCACCCATCCTTTGCATCGCATTTGTGCACTCAGTGCCATATGTCTAAAATGTTATGTGTGATGGGAGGGTTCTAGTATAGGTGTCTATCTATCTTTGGATTACATGAGTCCTTCGCATCATGGTTTGATCTCATGAAGAGTAAAATAAAGCACGATATGTGCTAGACACTCTGATCTCTGCCAAGTGTCTTCATTTGTGCTCATCGCATGGCTTCGATACATCACAAATTTAGTGAGGAAGAAATAAGGAAAAGGGCAATGCGTGATGTGCGATGGAAGCAAGGGTATAAAATGAGAATATTCTAGGCCAGGTGATAACAGTGGTAGCTTGTCGTAGCTCCTCTTAACATCGCATTTTATGATTGCTGAAGCTAAGCCAGAATGTGATATGCAATGGCCGCAAAAGTAATGTTGGCGGAAAGGTTTTAAAGAAGAGAGGAAGTATGTGACATCTCCTTGGTTAATCACAAGGTCCCTTCACATTGTATTTCACATTAGAGGGCCTTAAGGTAAAAGGTGATGGATGAAGGGAGTGTGAAGACCATTGATTTTGTTTTAAAGTAGCTTCATCCACAACTGGGATTCAAATGAAAAAATGGCTATTTTATAGTTTTCTCACCCTCACTCACACGGGCTTGCTCCCTACAATTAATGGCATTTCAGTGTGCTCTGAGGCCATAAAATTGAGAATTGAAGTGTTTTTCCATCATTCTAAGAAAATGTCTTCATGAGATCAGTGAACAGAGCTTGAGGCATGAGAATTTGAAGTGAAGAACATCTAAGTCTAGGTGAGTTAATTTCTTCCTCCTTCTGTGAAAAGGTTTCAGTTGAAGATAGTTGAAGAAAGGGGAATTGTATTTGTATGTGAAAATTTCTTGAGCCCTACTTTGAAAAGAGAATTGGTTTTAGGGGTTTTGCATAATTGGGTTAGCTAGGCTTTGAATTTCTGGTGGGGTACTGTTAAACTGTAAAAAACCTAGTATTTGATTTGAATTGTCAAAAAACCCTAGTCTCTCTTATTTTTGTAAGAACAAGTCAAGCTAGTGAGGCGCCAGGAGTTAAACCTAAGGCTAGAAGGGCTAAGCCTAAAACTGATGAGGAAAAAATGAAAAACAAAGGGGGTAAAGCATGACTTTGTCTGATTTATGGAAGATGACCTCATGGAATTATTTCCTGGGGTGAAGGCTATAGGAAAGAGAGCCACCAATGAGGGCATCCTGACTGATCATTTACAAGATTTTGCTAGAGATATTGGGGATATAATTGTACCCCAGAGTGGGTGGGATTTGTTCAAATATGCATATAAAAGGTCAGAGTATCCTTGATCGGCTAACAATCTATGGACTCGTGACTTGGGAAAGCTCATTATGCCCAATGTATTTGTTGATGTTGGATTGATTAAAGAAGTTGCAAAGTGATATGGTCTCATTGGCAAGGTCATAAAAGGTGTGGAGGGGACTCCTAGAATGGATATTAGCAAGAGTCAAATTGTGAGGACTTTTGGGCTAGACCCATTTGCCACAGTGGGCATTCACTTCAGTGCATTGAAATAGGAGTATGAGAAGGAAAAGTATGGGTATATAAATCATGTGCTTTCTAGGAATAGGAGAAGAGATGTGGGCAAGAAGAGGGTGAAATTTACCCCAAAGGAGGTAGATCCATTTAACCATGATGAGTTTGAATATTATTTCAGGAACACCTACTTTACCCTGTGCCAAGTGTTGGGGAAGAAATATTATCTGAGAATGCCTATTGCTCTAATGGTTATGATAGTTGATATTTAGGACAAAGACCTGTACAATGGTTTTGATTATGCTTCCTATCTTGCTAAGCAAATCTACAAGAAATTCACAGAATTGAAGGCACCTAATGCCCCTCTAGTTTTTAAACATTATTCTTTATTGATGCATATGTTCTTATAGAGTGGTGAGAAAGCATGGTCCAAATCCTTGGACCTTAGAACAAAAGATAAGGGTGGAAATGCTTTACCTGTGTAGCAGTGGACACACATCTGTGATCAACATTTCTCAAATTCAAAATATGTTACTTTCTACAATAGGTTTGTTTCTAGAATCTTGGACAATTTGGAAGTGAAACTAGTGGATAGAATTTCAAGGACCAACAAGCAAATTTTAAGGCCTTTGGATTTCAAGGCTGGCACCAAAGTAGACCACAATTGGGGAGATTGGTATCTCCATAATTCATGCACAATCTTTAGAGTATATGGTGCTTTGGTGGAGCCCCACCATCTACCCATTTTTGTTTTATAGACTTACCTTCATGGAAATCATGTGGCAATTAGATTCAATGGATAAAGAGAACTTTAGAAGTGCTAAGAAGAGATCATTTATCCCTGGTCAATTTGCATTCTCCCATTTTAGGGTCACATCAAATGAAGGCCTAGATAATTTTACAAAAATTTTGAAGGCCTATAGAATGGTGGTGGAGAAGGTGAGGAACTATGACCCTGAGGGTTTCATTGACAGAGAAAGGAAAATTAGGGGTAGGTCTGGTTTCCACCATTAGTTTTTATTTACAGAGGATGTGATCAAGAATTTGCCATCAGATGCAGAGGTAAACATAAGAAAAATGGCATGGATGCATATAGTTGATGTTGAGAATGGATTAATTAAGAGTAATCCATTGTATGTGAGCCCTTATGCCCAAATTGTGGCTCCTTTCTAGAGGTCCATGAAAATGTTAGAAGATTATGAGCAAGGCACATTCATAGATACAATAAATCAAGCACAGGAGGTAGTAAGAATAAAGAAGAATGATTATATGGCTAAAATTCAAAGTAGGCCTGCTCAGTCATCTACACATGGCCCATCTAGCCAGCTAATAGATGTAGAAGGGGTGCAAAGTTCCAAACCTCTTGTGGAGTATTTAAGAGAAACTGAGGGAGGAGATACCATGGAGGAACAATCTACGGAGTATGTTCCAAAGGAAGAAGAGGTACACTAGAAGTTCCCCTCCCCTCAGATAGATGATGCTATTGATTCTTTTGTTCCTTCTAGTAGGATTATTGTTGATCATGATGTTAGTCACAATAACATAGATAAAGAATTCACAAAACAAATCTTTATCATCTTGAAAAGTATGATCAATTTCAGATGAATTGGCAACTCCAAGTCTTTGTTAGTCAGGTCTTGACCTTTTGATAATCTCTCAATTAGTGTGATGTGAATTGTTGTTTTCCATTAGGGGCATTAGATTTCTATTTTGAAGTGATTTGCATCTAGATACATTTTGTTTCTACTACTTTCCTATGAATTCTCAACAAGTGAGGTTAAATCCTACTGTATCTAACCAAATCACGCAAATATTTATGTAAGCTTGATCAATTCTTATGCATATCATTCTTGTTAAACTGATTCTTGATGATTTTTGTTTAGTCCTTATAATACTATCTTCAATTCACTTATCCTAAACCAATTTCTACTTAATTTCACTTCTGCACTGCAAATTTGTTCAAATAATGTGCATGTAATCATATGTTTCCATGATTTTTATCATTATTTATGTTTATTTGCATGATATTTGCTATTTTGTATGCACTTTATCTTAAATCTACATATTTTGTGTTAATCTTTCCATTTAGCTATGTATTTGTAGATATGATGGTGATTCTAATGAAATTAAAAAAAATAGAACTAAAGCTTTCTAAATTTACTGAAATAAATTGAATCTTCATCCATTGATCCATATATATCCTTAATACTGTCACGAAGAGAAGAAAAATCAAACCACATTTTCACCAGGTCATTCCACAACTAGATAATATTGATGCTAACTTCAAAGGAAAGGAATGAAGACAACATGCACAGACTGAGATGCACTCCAAGGGACGCAGCAAGTCAAAGTAACATGTCCAGAATTTATCCACAGATTACTCAAAGTTTACTATTGTTTGTAATCACATGTCTTCATCTTCATTAAGTATGTAAAAGAGTGTATATTTACAATTGACTTTGAGAGTTGGTCATGACATTCAACAATCCAATCTCAATTAAGTTTTGAATAATCTACAATTGAAGTTCTACATCCTTTTATAGGACAAGGATGAGAATTAGATACAAAAGATCCTACAATCAAAATTTATCTATTACAATTAACGGTTCATATTACATTGACCAAGTCAAAATACAAAATACATGGCACAAGTTGCCAGTTGGCAACAATCTGGTGAGATACAGCTAGCAACCTAGAATATTATAAGACCATTGACTTAGTCAACTAGACTACAAGTGACAAAATGACAAAAACATCATAGATGATATCTGTTGTAACATCCTCTTCATTTAGATGTGCCTTCTTCCTGTGCTATCTTCCCTGTCTATAACTTTTTATAATTATCATATGCTTGAACAAAAGTATCCACTTGGAATTTACTAATTGTCATGGCTCTCAACTTAGCATACTTCAATGCTTTTATCTGTTCCTCCAAAGGTTCCAGCATAGATGTCCTGCTATCTGCTTCTTTTCCATATGTCTTTACTTTTACATTCAACACAAACATCTCATCCATAACATGTTTAGTAAAGAGCTCTAAGGGATCTTATGTCATTTCCTTAAATTTATCTTTGAATATTTGGATAGCCTCTTCTATTTCTGGGACTTCTTCCTCTGTTACCGCATCTTCTAGCAATTCTTCCAATATATTTTTTTTCTTTAGATAATAAATCATGGATCTTGGTTTGAGTATCTCTTACTTTAATAATGCTGGCTTTCAATACCTCTGATTCATACTTCATCTCAGTCACCTAGGTGTCCATAAGTGGTAGAGTTACACTGTTGACAATTTTATTTTCAACAACTCTCCATCTGTCATCTCGTTGGCTCTTTTGACCCTTACCATTCCATAGTTACACTTCTATATTCTCTGAGTGAATTCACTCTTTAAAGAATCAATGTCATTTTTTAGATTGGATAGTATGTCCCAATTAAACTTGGAAGTCTTTATTAGTTCTTCCCTAGATGCCATGAACCTTATGAACCATTTGTCCATAATACTAGCTTGGTACTTTTGCACATCCAGGTTAGCTATTTCCTCTTCAATAATTAAGGTAAGTGCAGTTGGCTTCTCTATAGCTTGTAGGGTGGATGCCAAGCTATGTAGCTTCACCAATCCCTATATAAACTGCTGCAACTAAGCATTTTGCTCTTTAAGTTCCTTCTTTCTAGCCTTAATCTTTCTTATTTTGGCAACTACTGCTTCTCTACTCTCAATGTGTTGTTAGATTTCCTATTCTGTGGTGACATGACTGAGGTCATATTGTGTCACCTAAAATTCTTTTGGCCTAATCTCTCCTTTGGCCTTATCTACTATAGGAACAACAACTCAAGCTATCCTATTTCCTGTCTTTGGAACTCTTTTAATGGTGTAAATTTTTCTCGCTCTCTGTTTAGCTTTAGAGGAATCAAGAGTAAACAGAGACCTACAATCAAAAGGTACATGATGGTCTTTTGTTTAGCCTACTTATGATGAAATCAAGGACAATGCCTTTGATTGTGAACCTCCTTGATCTAATTGGTCATTTTGAGCATCTTGTGTTCCTTTATCTTGGTCTTTCTCTTGATCATCACCAGGCTCTTGTACATTCTCCTATTGTCCTATCCTAGCATTCAAATTTTCTTTCTCAAGCACTTGTTCTTCTTGCATTTGCTCTAGAGGAGGCTGATCACCTTGTCCACCATCCTGTTCCTATGGAAATTTATCATCTTTAGGCTGCCAACCTTTATTCTCTTGATCATCATGGTGATGCATTTGTTCTTGCTTATCCATCTTATCCTCTTCAATGGCAAGTGACATAGATACCTTTGATGAAAGTAGATTGTCATTGATGTCAAAAAGGTGTTGGTATTAATAGGAGTTGTTTATGGTTTGATATGATTGATAAGAGATGCTCTCATTTGATCAGGATATCGTCATGTTGTTTCAAAATGGATTCTTATGTTCTTGATTCATATTTGATAATGGTGTTATGATGTATTGAATTGATCATATCCATAGGACTTGTTTGATCAGTTTGTGTACATTCTTGATATTCACAAGACTACAGGGATAAGTGTATAGTCAGATATGCTTTGATCAGGATCACAATGAATTGTTTCATATGATCTTCATTAGATTTATTGATATACTTTCACAGTTGGTAAGTGTTTGTCAGATGTTGTTGCTTAGGAAGACCTCACAGAAGATCTTAGTTGGTATTGGATTGGTTCATATCTCTCATGCTTTGCTTAGAAGGATCTTAGTTGATTGAGACAATGTTTGGTATCATGATGTTCAAAGTTAGATCAGCATGTTTGGTATCCTTTTCATATTCTTCTACCATTCAAAGGCTCCTTTTTCTTATGAGATCGGTCATATATTTGAAGGACTTGGTTTATAGTGGAGATGGCATTTTATAAGATATTGAATATTCTTTATTTAAGGTGGAGAGCTCGATTTGCAAATAACATTGAATTTAAAATATCAAAGGGGGATGATATTTTTATTAAAAAGGCATTGAAATTCTTGTTCATAAAAAAAGCATCATATATCATATAGCACGAAGGTTTTATTTCTTATAAGTGGGTTCAATGCCTTTATAAAGTGGGAGCTATTGTGATGTTCACAACACGCCCCATTATGCTCCTTAGCAAAATGGGGACCCCTGCTGATGTTTTGCTTTTTGCTTCTGCTTGTGTTTGTCTGCTTTCTGGCGGTTTGGTAAAAATGAGTCAGGTGCATCATCATCATGAAGGTCAGGATGAGGTTGGTCATCATCATGAGGTCAGTTTGTCAAAGTTCATATTTTGTTTTTGTGACCTCATATTTAGAAAGAGCTTGAAATTCCATGCAGGTTTGCCTTTTACTTCACTTGAAAATTCGTCCATATGTGGAAGTTATGCACAGTCAAAGTTTTGGTCAAACCTGATAATCGCAAGTGATCATCATATTTTTTTTCATGTTGTCAAGGTCACCATGATCTTGGTCTATCACCCGATAAAAATCATGCAGTCGCAATATCCGGACGTCAATCTTAGGTGGTAGTGCCCTTTACCCGTCAAATGGCCTTATGCGCATCGTGAGCATCATGATTTTAGGAGGGTCATATTTTATAAACTCAGTTTTGCTGTATGAAGAACATCATCATCATATTTGAAACGCCCCCCCGATAATATCCTGAGGTTCAAATATCCGGACGTCAACTTTAAGTCATAGTAAGTTTTCCCCGTCGAGCGGTCTTTTGTATCGCGAGCATCATGCTGATATTTTAACATTACCTGATATTATAATATCATGTTGATATTATAAGATCACCTTGACTTAGAAAATCCACCATCGGCATATTTGCATGCGCATGTTAAAATCCTATCGGAGGGTCATCATCCTGATATTTGCTGAAATTCGCTAAAGATGATGATGACGTCTTCATATCCTCCTGATCTCCTTTTGCATGATCATGATGATCACCCTATCTTTTAATGGAAGGTGATATTCCATTCCTCAACAGCATGATCATATTTTAAATATCACCCTAGCGCTAACCTGATGATGACCTCAACTCATCCTCATGCTCCGAAGATGAAATATGATGGTTACGTCATCATGATAATTCGATGAGGAGGATCATCATATTTTTTTATCCTGTCATATTGTCAAGATCATCATGATCTTGTTTGTCTACCCGATATTTCGCGAAGTCCTCCTGCCGAGAAATATGACCTTTTGCAAATATCCTGATGATCATCATCATCACATTTCCCTTCGGCAGGACATTTTCCAAAACACGATCCGGTTCGCGAATATGATGATGACGTCTTATTCTAAGTTTGACAAAAGCCCCAAATATCCTGATGATCATCATCATCCTGATCTTTCGAGAGGGTTGCCTTGGCCGCAAAGGGGTCATATTACATTCATCATCCTGATCCTGCTCCTTAGGTAACCCGATATTGCAATTATCCCCTGATCTTAACTGAACATGATGATGACGTCATCTTTTGCATTTTAATGAAGCCCGAATATGACGATGATGTCACCATCATTTTCCTTTCCTCAGCAGCAGGATCATATTCCATATCCTCCTATTCTCCTTCAACATGATGATGATGATGATGTTGTTCTTTTCCCTGATACACAGAAGCAAAACATCCTGATGACGTCATCTGGACCTTCGGAAGGGAGAGCATCATATTTCCAAGAATATCATGCAGATGAAGTGAACATCGGCCAAATAGAGAATATCAGCCAACATGTTTTTTGACACGCCGATAGCGATGGTCATGCCGATGGGCGGGAAATGAAGCGGTGGAGTTTTAAACCATTTTTTTGGCACCCGTAGCATTTTTTCGGTCAGCGATGGTTGACCCGATGGGTTTTGAGTGGTCTGAATGCATTTTGAACGCGTTTTAAGAGTATTCTGGATCCGATTTCCACGATTTTGTGCAGTCACCTGGATTTAAACGATTATTTTAATTTCCTGCTGTTTATGTGATAAATGAAATACTTATTGCTTGTCTTGTCTTGCAGGCTTGCAGTTGAGGAAGCAGCTGGAAAGTCAACACAGTGACCTCATGGAGGAAGGAAATCTGATCTCAGGAGCAGGAAGATAAAGACGAAGTGTGAAAAAGTCAAGGCCATTCAAGTAAAGAACAAGGTTGCAGCTGAGAGTATTACTACAACAGACAAACAGAAGTTATTACCCAGCTGCCGGAACTTCTCAGAAGGGGCAATATTTCGCCCAGATTTGACACTGCTCAGAGATATTTTGAAGGGCTGGTTCACCTGTATTTATTGCTGTAACCAGGGGTTTGAACCAAGGGTTCAGTTAGGTTTCTTCTATAGTGAGGACAATCAGAATGTCTTTATATTGTGCCTCTCTACACTGTAATACTTTACAACAGGGATTTTAGGAAAACAACAGGGATTTTAGGAAAAACAACAGGGGCTACAATAGGATTTTTCTTTTAGGAACATACAGCAAGTTAGCATAGTTTAGAGGTAGAAGAAGGAGGTCGCCTGTTTGTCTGCAGTAAGGTGCGCGTGGAATGTCTGGCTGCCTTACTGTATCTGTAAAGCTTGTAAGTTCTCTGTAGTATGATCAATGAAACTAAGAGTCATTCCTACATTGTAAATCGTGTATGACTATTCGTTTCTAATACAATAGAATCTGGAGTTCTGCATCTATCTTCTGAGTGTTCTCCTGCTCTTCTTTGTGTTTTGAAATATTTTCTTTGAGAGCTTGCAATTTTAAATGTATGTTTGTGAAAATGCTCAGAACTTGCATTTAAGGTTTTTACTGTGGATTTGATCAAATTACTGTGGTATTTACATAGTGCATAACAGAAACAATTAGATCCTTTGGTAGATTAAATGAGTTATAGATTAGATCTTTCTAACTTTTCCCAACCCATCTGAATATTTAGCTGAAAACGTAGAAATCTAAAGGAAATTGTCTCAAATTTGAAGAAGCATGCATAACAGAGCTATAAGTAGACAGTTTTCATAAACAGATAAAGAAGAAAGCTGCAAAAAAAATTCAAGAAAACCATCTAAAACTTGCAGCACAGTAACACCTTTATGCAAAGGAATGAAAAGTATTGACATATCTCATGACCTTTTTGCATATTCTTAGTCCAGTAAACCACCAAACAAACCTAAACTACGTAAGGCCCCTTGAACATTACAGCTTCACATTGACCAACTGAACTTGACCAACCGAACCATTGTAGACTTGGGATTAGTTGAATCTCAAATGATTCCTTCTTATCTTTCAAGTATAGTTTCAGTTCATTATATGTGAATTTTAACTTATTGTTATGATTGCATCAAAATAGTCATCAACAGTTTTCTGGCGCTAGAAGGAGGGCCTGATTTGGTTTAGGGTTAAAATTTTGAGTTTTAAATGTTATATTCTGAGATATGTTAGATCTCATAAAATTTCAAAGGCCTAAAAGGTTGAAAGAAGGTCCCTTTTTTTAATGGACTCATATAGGGACAGTTTTCAAGTTGACATTCCTTCATTTCAGAAAGCTTTGAATAACCAGCTTTATCCTAAAAATTTATATAGCTATGGTTTATTTGGAAGGTGTAGGATACATGAGTCCGCATAGCATGGTGAGCTTAATTGTATAGCTTTCCTTACAAGATTAGATTTATATTTGAAAGGACTAATCTCTCTCTCAGATGTGTATAAGGCTGAAAGTTGGCAGGGAAGTGAGGAGATTATTGAGTGACAGGAGGATGCAGCATCAACGGTCATTAAATGTGCAGAGGATACAAAGATGGAACCACTGCTAGGAATAAAGGATAATAAGATCTCTTGGCAGGAATCATGTGATGGTAAGAAAAAAAATCTGTCCTTCCGTCAGGATCCGGCTGTGATTAAAGTTAGTGAAAAGTATAAATATCCTAAAAAATGCAGAGAAGAAATCACAGCTCATGTCCCTTTTCTAGATAGTAAGCAAAAAGGATTTAATGAAAAGGAAAAGGAAAGTGAGGTTTATCTTGATACATTTGATAAATATATAGAACTACTAAGGAATATTTGTCAAGAAGAAACCTCTGGGTCTGACCTGAAAAGTTTTAACGAACATGATTTGGCAAAGAAATGTAAACAAGCATTGGCAAAATTAAAATACACTAAAACTGATAAGATCCCTACTGTAGAAACTAGTGAAGTTATAGAAAAGAAAGTAAATCTTAGTGTTACGACTGACTTCTTTGAATTAAATGATCAAAATCAAGATTGTTGCAGGTCAATAAGATTAGACTCTTCACTAAATGACAAATATGAGTCATCTGATGAGCAATTCTTGAAAAAAAAGGATACAGAGGATCATGTAGCTGTTGTGCATAATCAGACATCCCCCCCATGCTATGTTAAAAATAAGACAGGGGAGTATTCTTGTCAATCTAAAGATGTCGTCCCACCTTTACTCTCAAGTGATTTAGAAATGATTAATTTCTGTATGTCAGATTATGATGATGAAGATACTTACTTAAGTGCTGATGTGCAGGAAACTAATGAGAACATTGAGAGGTTTGCTAAATTTGAGGATAAACTGAACATCCAGAATGAAGGAACAAAGCTGGATGAAGATGAAGAAATGATATATCTAGAGTCATTCATCTTTCAACTTGAAAAAGGACTAGATATAGAGCTGGGCAATGAAAATGCAGAGCTAAATGAAAAGCCAGCTATCAATAAACAAGTGTGTTCCATAGAGCTAAAGGCACATCAGGTTGTCTCTTTCCTTTCCTTAGTAAACAATGATAAATGCTATTTTGATTATGGAAATTCAAGAGATAGGACATGCATATGGATTAATCATAACTCTGATGAGCTGCCTCAGTTACTAGTTAAGAGCTATTCTGATAAACACAATGAATTTAGAATACCAGATTTTTTTTCAGAATTCAAAGATAAATCTGCTAGAATGAGAACCATCACTAGTACCCTATTACTCCTGCACAATCTAAAGAAATATGCAAATAGGGGTGTTCTTGGGTCTTTTTCCTAGGTTTCTAATTGCCTTGTAGAGGCTTGTATATAGTCTGGTAGGGTAGTTGTTTTTGTTTTTGTGTTCTTCTTTTGCTGTTTTCTTTTGGGTTGGCTGTTTGTATAGCTTGTCCTCTGTTTGTTTTTGCTTTTTGTTTCTTTCTGTTTGTACAGTTTTTTCTTTTGTTGTGTTGTTTGTACAGCCTGTTTGTTTGGTTTGTTTGTTGTCTCCTCAGCAGGGATCTTTATTTTACTTTAGGGTATTAAGGAGCAAAACTAGCAACCATTCAAAACAGTATAAAATTTAGGATATTCAGGTTAACCATTTGTAATTTACACATAATTTGTCACTGTCATGAATGTAGAGAGTTGTTCATCTTCTGAAGTTTTGTATTCAATAAATGTGATTGAGAATTCGAAGCAGGTTTCTCACGATGACACACCTAAAATCCTTGGGTTTGTTGAATTTACCAGTGTAGATATTAGGTGAAAAATCAGAGGTCACCCTTGCTACCATTACAATTCTCAGCTTAATTTCAGCAAGTGCCCACTCCTTGCATCATGAAGTTACAAATTGCTATATCTTATGAAATCTTTCAAAATTAGAAAATAAAAAATAAATAAATAAATAAATAAAGCGGATTATACTGAAAATCCAGATTAAGCCATCTAAATAACTCTACCGGGGCTATGGACGCTCACTGGCAGTGGGGCTCTACTTAGGAGAATTGTAACGATAACCTTGGCGGGGCTATAGACGCTCGCTGGCAGCAAGGCTCTATCCGGTCGGCTATGAGGGAATATCCTCACCTACGTAGGCTAATGTCAGTCACTGGTTTGTTCAACCGATCTTCAAGATGAGGATAATTAATCACGTGCACGCAACTAAACTGAAAATGGAAGTTCATGCATCTTTATTGAATACTTTGAGTCTCAAGCTGAATAGTAATTTGCAGGAAAGATAGTCGGAAGTTATGAGTTCATTTCATCTAGTTTCCTTGAACACTCTAAATTTAATTGTTTTGTTTTGGTTGCTAGTTGTTGTGATGTTCACAACACGCCCCATTATGCTCCTTAGCAAAATGGGGACCCCTGCTGATGTTTTGCTTTTTGCTTCTGCTTGTGTTTGTCTGCTTTCTGGCGGTTTGGTAAAAATGAGTTAGGTGCATCATCATCATGAAGGTCAGGATGAGGTTGGTCATCATCATGAGGTCAGTTTGTCAAAGTTCATATTTTGTTTCTGTGACCTCATATTTAGAAAGAGCTTGAAATTCCATGTAGGTTTGCCTTTTACTTCACTTGAAAATTCATCCATATGTGGAAGTTATGCACAGTCAAAGTTTTGGTCAAACCTGATAATTGCAAGTGATCATCATATTTTTTTTCATGTTGTCAAGGTCACCATGATCTTGGTCTATCACCTGATAAAAATCATGCAGTCGCAATATCCGGACGTCAATCTTAGGTGGTAGTGCCCTTTACCCGTCAAATGGCCTTATGCGCATCGTGAGCATCATGATTTTAGGAGGGTCATATTTTATAAACTCGGTTTTGCTGTATGAAGAACATCATCATCATATTTGAAACGCCCCCCCGATAATATCCTGAGGTTCAAATATCCGGACGTCAACTTTAAGTCATAGTAAGTTTTCCCCGTCGAGCGGTCTTTTGTATCGCGAGCATCATGCTGATATTTTAACATTACCTGATATTATAATATCATGCTGATATTATAAGATCACCCTGACTTAGAAAATCCACCATCGGCATATTTGCATGCGCATGTTAAAATCCTATCGGAGGGTCATCATCCTGATATTTGTTGAAATTCGCTAAAGATGATGATGACGTCTTCATATCCTCCTGATCTCCTTTTGCATGATCATGATGATCACCCTATCTTTTAAGGGAAGGTGATATTCCATTCCTCAACAGCATGATCATATTTTAAATATCACCCTAGCGCCAACCTGATGATGACCTCAACTCATCCTCATGCTCCGAAGACGAAATATGATGGTTACGTCATCATGATAATTCGATGAGGAGGATCATCATATTTTTTTATCCTGTCATATTGTCAAGATCATCATGATCTTGTTTGTCTACCCGATATTTCGCGAAGTCCTCCTGCCGAGAAATATGACCTTTTGCAAATATCCTGATGATCATCATCATCACATTTCCCTTCGGCAGGATATTTTCCAAAACACGATCCGGTTCGCGAATATGATGATGACATCTTATTCTAAGTTCGACAAAAGCCCCAAATATCCTGATGATCATCATCATCCTGATCTTTTGAGAGGGTTGCCTTGGCCGCAAAGGGGTCATATTACATTCATCATCCTGATCCTGCTCCTTAGGTAACCCGATATTGCAATTATCCCCTGATCTTAACTGAACATGATGATGACATCATCTTTTGCATTTTAATGAAGCCCGAATATGACGATGACGTCACCATCATTTTCCTTTCCTCAGCAGCAGGATCATATTCCATATCCTCCTATTCTCCTTCAACATGATGATGATGATGATGATGTTGTTCTTTTCCCCGATACACAGAAGCAAAACATCCTGATGACGTCATCTGGACCTTCGGAAGGGAGAGCATCATATTTCCAAGAATATCATGCAGATGAAGTGAACATCGGCCAAATAGAGAATATCGGCCAACATGTTTTTTGACACGCTGATAGCGATGGTCATGCCGATGGGCGGGAAATGAAGCGGTGGAGTTTTAAACCATTTTTTTGGCACCCGTAGCATTTTTTCGGTCAGCGATGGTTGACCTGATGGGTTTTGAGCAGTCTGAATGCGTTTTGAACGTGTTTTAAGAGTATTCTGGATCCGATTTCCACGATTTTGCGTAGTCACCTGGATTTAAACGATTATTTTAATTTCCTGCTGTTTATGTGATAAATGAAATACTTATTGCTTGTCTTGTCTTGCAGGCTTGCAGTTGAGGAAGCAACTGGAAAGTCAACACAGTGACCTCATGTAGGAAGGAAATCTGATCTCAGGAGCAGGAAGATAAAGATGAAGTGCGAAAAAGTCAAGGCCATTCAAGTAAAGAACAAGGTTACAGCTGAGAGTATTACTACAACAGACAAACAGAAGTTATTACCCAGCTGCCGGAACTTCTCAGAAGGGGCAATATTTCGCCCAGATTTGACACTGCTCAGAGATATTTTGAAGGGCTGGTTCACCTGTATTTATTGCTGTAACCAGGGGTTTGAACCAGGGGTTCAGTTAGGTTTCTGTTGTAGTGAGGACAATCAGAATGTCTTTATATTGTGCCTCTCTACACTGTAATACTTTACAACAGGGATTCTAGGAAAACAACAGGGATTTTAGGAAAAACAACAGGGGCTACAATAGGATTTTTCTTTTAGGAACATACAACAAGTTAGCATAGTTTAGAGGTAGAAGAAGGAGGTCGCCTGTTTGTCTGCAGTAAGGTGCGCGTGGAATGTCTGGCTGCCTTACTGTATCTGTAAAGCTTGTAAGTTCTCTGTACTATGATCAATGAAACTAAGAGTCATTCCTACATTGTAAATCGTGTATGACTATTCATTTCTAATACAATAGAATCTGGAGTTCTGCATCTATCTTCTGAGTGTTCTCTTGCTCTTCTTTGTGTTTTGAAATATTTTCTTTGAGAGCTTGCAATTTTAAATGTATGTTTGTGAAAATGCTCAGAACTTGCATTTAAGGTTTTTACTGTGGATTTGATCAAATTACTGTGGTATTTACATAGTGCATAACAGAAACAATTAGATCCTTTGGTAGATTAAATGAGGTATAGATTAGATCTTTCTAACTTTTCCCAACCCATCTGAATATTTAGCTGAAAACGTAGAAATCTAAAGGAAATTGTCTCAAATTTGAAGAAGCATGCATAACAGAGCTATAAGTAGACAGTTTTCATAAACAGATAAAGAAGAAAGCTGCAAAAAAAATTCAAGAAAACCATCTAAAACTTGCAGCACAGTAACACCTTTATGCAAAGGAATGAAAAGTATTGACATATCTCATGACCTTTTTGCATATTCTTAGTCCAGTAAACCACCAAACAAACCTGAACTACGTAAGGCCCCTTGAACATTACAGCTTCACATTGACCAACTGAACTTGACCAACCGAACCATTGTAGACTTGGGATTAGTTGAATCTCAAATGATTCCTTCTTATCTTTCAAGTATAGTTTCAGTTCATTATATGTGAATTTTAACTTATTGTTATGATTGCATCAAAACAGTCATCAACAGGAGCTTGTATGGAGAGTTTGATTTTTTCAAAAAGCCATTGAATATTATATATTCATTCAAAGGTCTTATATTCGAAGGGGAGCATGAAAAACATTCGAATGTCTTTGTTTAAGTGGGAGCCAAAAAGCTTTAAAAGTTTCTATTTATTTTGGGGAGCTCAATTAATGAAGACCATGATTTATGGAGAGTACATGAGTTAAAGTTTTTGAAGATCTTTCTTTATTTAAAAAAAAAAACATAGAATATTCTTAATTTATGAAAAGCCATCAAATGGCTTTGGAGGAAAAAGGTGAGTAAAGTTTTTTTTTTAAATTTAAAAATTTGTTTTTTTGCCTCCTATTTTGTCGGCCCCATATAACATTAAAAAAGGTGAGATTTATATTCCTTAAGTGGTGAAAGTTTAAATGGTACAAATCTTGGAGATTTTCATAAAAAAACATTTTTTAGACTATTTTTAGTCTTTTTAAAAGGAGACTTTTATGGAGTGTTTTGTGGAGTTTTTTAAAGGCATCTTCTATGAGATTTTTAAGGAGATTTTTTTAAGGAATCTTTTTGGAAGATTTTTTAAGGAGATAAATGAAGATTTTTTTTAGGAGTTAAATGTTTTTTTTGAAAAGTCATAGAAAGGCAATTTGCAGAGAAGATATAAGGATTATGAAGAATATTTATTTTTGTTTGAGAATTTTTTTGTTGTAGAGAGAATTTGTATATGGAAGACATAAAATTTTTTATGATGCAGGGAAAATTAAATTTGAAATTGCAAGAGGGCTCAGAAGATGAATGGCGTTTGATATCAAGGGTTATTTTTTTAGACGATGCAAAAATAAATATGATTTCTAACTCTTTATTTTTGCAGATTGAAGATTTGTGGAAAATTGAATATGAAGAGTTGTTGTTTTATTTTTTGATAGAGGCAAAATGATTGAAATTAATTGAAGTTTTTTTTTGGAGATATATTTTAGAATGTTTTATGCAGGGATAATTTTGAAGACAAAAATTGTCCAAATTGAAATGTCAAAGAATATGAAAGGTCATGGATTTATTACAAAGAAGATGAAAATGATTGTGGAAGGCCATCTGATATTTAATGGCATTACAGGTGCTTTGATAGTGTTGTTGTGTGGATCCACATATAAGGTTGAATATATTTTGAATATCCTTTTGAAGAGAAAATACAGATGATAAGTTTTTTATGTGATTTGAGTTGATGAGAAGTATGGTGATATGACAGACACAAGAAGTGATTTGTATTGAAACAGAGAAACCCTCTAAATTCTTGGTTTTAATTTGAGTATGTATTAGGGGTTGGTGCTCCTTGAAGTTGGTGCTTCTAAACATTGTTGCCAGTGAGGCACAGTATGCCAGTGAGGCTTGTAGGTCAGTCAGACCTCTCAATTATCAGTGAAACATAATATTCAGCCAGTGAGGCTTTGTAAGAAGTTTTGAAAGTTAAACCAGTGAGGCACTTCATGAGTGGTTTTTCTACCCCTGAGGGTTTTCCACTCGGTAAAAAGCTTGTGTCATGCTTCTCATTGATTTCTTTTGTGTGTGTGCATATTAATGGTTTGATCATGTTTTTGTTTACATCTTTTCTTAGAAGTCTTGTGCATATAAACTCAACAAAGTTAAAATTTATAGAACACTAATTCACCCCCCCTCTTAGTGTTGTTTTGGACTCCTACAATTGGTATCAGAGCCTAGGTTCCCTTTTTGGAGTCTAATAGGCTTAGGTAGGTCCTGGTAGTGGAGTAAAATGGGTAAGAAGAATAGAATTAAGGTCTCAAATAGAGAAAAGAAACACGCTGATCAAAACATGGTAAAACAAGCCTTAGTTGTGCCTAGCAATGTTTTGTTGCATATGTTAGCCCTAATAATTGATACAAAGAATGGTCCTATAGTTGAGACTTTTGATAAAAAGGATGAAATCATTGTGAATAAAGGAGAACAAGAATTTAATGAAAGAAAAGATGTCTTTGCTATTGAGACTAATGATGAAGATGAACAAGAGTTTGATGAAGATATTTGTGAGGTTGATGTTGAAGGAGAGCTTATATGTTCTTTGAGTGAACTCAAGAGATATAGAAAGGAGAACTAGAAATTAGAATTGCAGCTGCAACAAGAAAGAGACTTAAAAGACAAAGCTCTTATAGACCTTGAAGATGCTAGAAATTTGATTGTAGACTTGAGGAATCAAGCAGGTGAATTAGGCAAATTGATTGTCAGTTTGAAGATAGAGGTTGAGAAAGCTAAGAAGATAGCTGATGAAACAAAATCTAAGTTGGAGGCTAAAAAGGTTGAATATCAGAAGCTAGAAGAAGAAATCATTTCTTTAAGTAAAGAATTTGAGGATGTTAGAAAGAAGTTGGAAAAGAATTTAAAGTTTGAAGAAAGTTCAAATAAGTTGCATGAGATATTTGGTAAACAAAAACTTTATGGAGACACTACTAGACTTGGCTATGAAAAGGGAGAATGTTCAAAAGTGAGAGAGACTCTTAAGATGAAGATTGATTTAAATTATCATACTACTGCTCGTGAAAGCAAAATGTATAAAAAAAAAAGAACTGCTCCAGTAAAACAAGCATAAATGTACATGTATAATTATTCATTTAATGGATATTGTTATACTTGTAATCAATTTGGACACAAATCAATTAATTGTAGAAGAAGTCAATTTGTCTCAATATGGAATTCTAATGTTATATGTTTCAAGTGTCACTCTCCTAGTCACAAAGCATACAGTTGCAAAATATTTGGAAGAATTGCCTCATTTGATTTGAACGGTTGGCAAAAGAAAAAGGTTGAAAAGGTTTGGATAAAAAAACTTGAATAGAAGAAAGAGCCTGTAAAAGTTTGGAGGCAGAAACAAAAATAAGAGAAGATAGATCACAAGCTTGTGCATCTTGCACAAGTCACTTCATTTGTTACATAATATAGCATGAAGTAAGGGGGAGGTGTCAAAAGCTCTATCATTTTTCCCCAAAAGGTTTCAGGAAGAAGATCATTTGACATTTATCAATTTGATGATCTTGTTTTGTTGGTTTTGGATTCATCTTTGATAATGTTTGACAATGATATAGGTGATCAATGGTCTATGATGTCATATTCTAGATAAGATGTTCAAAGGTTCAAATCACAAAGAGTTTGATAGTGTTGAGAGATTTGATTTATAAATGATCCTATTTATATTTTGTTCATACCATGTTGATACTGACAAAGGTTGAGTTGTTATGATATTGCAGTTCAATGGGATCTTGTTATTGAAAAGTATTGGTTGTCATGACAAAGAGCTCTTATCAGATATTTGCCTGTGTTGGCTAAATAAAAGAAGTCAATTCATAACACTTTTCTCTACATTTGGTTTTGCAAAGTGGTGTTGCAGGAAGTACTTGATGAGAAATTAGTTTTTTTGTGAATAGTCTTGATGGGCTGATTTGAATTATAAAGTCAAGAGACATAAGTTCTTATTGATTGCATTATATATTAGATTTGACATTATTGCAAAAAGTATCATGTGCAGGAACAACTTGGTAGTTATAATGTTAAGAAGTGTGTGGAAAAGTAAAGTGATTACAGATTGATTGTTGTCATGGAAGTGTTGGCAAGGTCATCTCTTGAATGGTTGTCATGTCATCATGAGTTGTGAATTTAGTAATGAGAATTCTTCATTTGGTTATTAGATTTTTGCTTGTTAAACTTGCATTGTCGTTCATCATAAGTATTGATGTGATTAAATGAGATCTCTATATGGAGTTCAAGTTTATATGAGTCATGTCACAGGAGTCAATTTTTATGCCTTCATAATCATACTTCAAATTTGTGTTGATGATTGAAGAGATTGTTTGTTTGGAAAGTTTGTCCTTCAATCACGTTTGGCAAAAGAAAAAGGTTGAAAAGGTTTGGATAAAAAAACTTGAATAGAAGAAAGAGCCTGTAAAAGTTTGGAGGCAGAAACAAAAATAAGAGAAGATAGATCACAAGCTTGTACATCTTGCACAAGTCACTTCATTTGATTTGAACGGTTGGCAAAAGAAAAAGGTTGAAAAGGTTTGGATAAAAAAACTTGAATAGAAGAAAGAGCCTGTAAAAGTTTGGAGGCAGAAACAAAAATAAGAGAAGATAGATCACAAGCTTGTGCATCTTGCACAAGTCACTTCATTTGTTACATAATATAGCATGAAGTAAGGGGGAGGTGTCAAAAGCTCTATCATTTTTCCCCAAAAGGTTTCAGGAAGAAGATCATTTGACGTTTATCAATTTGATGATCTTGTTTTGTTGGTTTTGGATTCATCTTTGATAATGTTTGACAATGATATAGGTGATCAATGGTCTGTGATGTCATATTCCAGATAAGATGTTCAAAGGTTCAAATCACAAAGAGTTTGATAGTGTTGAGAGATTTGATTTATAAATGATCCTATTTATATTTTGTTCATACCATGTTGATACTGACAAAGGTTGAGTTGTTATGATATTGCAGTTCAATGGGATCTTGTTATTGAAAAGTATTGGTTGTCATGACAAAGAGCTCTTATAAGATATTTGCCTGTGTTGGCTAAATAAAAGAAGTCAATTCATAACACTTTTCTCTACATTTGGTTTTGCAAAGTAGTGTTGCAGGAAGTACTTGATGAGAAATTAGTTTGTTTGTGAATAGTCTTGATGGGCTGATTTGAATTATAAAGTCAAGAGACATAAGTTCTTATTGATTGCATTATATATTAGATTTGACATTATTGCAAAAAGTATCATGTGCAGGAACAACTTGGTAGTTATAATGTTAAGAATTGTGTGGAAAAGTAAAGTGATTACAGATTGATTGTTGTCATGGAAGTGTTGGCAAGGTCATCTCTTGAATGGTTGTCATGTCATCATGAGTTGTGAATTTAGTAATGAGAATTCTTCATTTGGTTATCAGATTTTTGCTTGTTAAACTTGCATTGTTGTTCATCATAAGTATTGATGTGATTAAATGAGATCTCTATATGGAGTTCAAGTTTATATGAGTCATGTCATAGGAGTCAATTTTTATGCCTTCATAATCATACTTCAAATTTGTGTTGATGATTGAAGAGATTGTTTGTTTGGAAAGTTTGTCCTTCAATCACGTGATGTCATCAGGAGTGTGTCAGTCTTCATATTCATAAGTGGTTCTATAACAAGAACCAGATGTGTGTCTCATGGTGTTGCTCTCAAGTTTGAAATGTTGTTCAAGATGTAGATGTGCAAGGACAAAGCTTTCAAGATAAGTTTTGGACAACAAATTGTAAATGTGATCAATGCCTTAAATTTTTAGAGGCTAGTGGTATCAAAGGTTTGGGGAAGTGATATTTCAATTCTTGGTTGGTATGCATGATAACAAGTGTGATCCAAGAAATAAGTGAGCAGTTGGTTGATATCAATATAATTTTCTAGTCTCATGCTAATGTTGTTTTTGAGTTATTCTTCACAGGGGGAGACAATAGCCTTTGTCATCAAATGTCAAAAAGGGGGAGAAAGAAAAATGTATCAGGTAGTTTTGTTGTAGTGCCCCTCCATTCGCACCTTGGATGTATAGGTGAACTGGTCAAGGCGCATGAAGATGAAGGTATAATAACATGAATAATTAAGGTAAGGTAAACAATTGATGTTGTACAATATTAATAGATGTTTCATCCATGTGAGGTTTCATATGATAGTTAATGTGTTTTATTGATAATCTCTATTGCGACACTGATAATGTAGGCTTTGACATTGTTTTGCATTCCAATGATTAGGATGTCGACTTGCTACAATTGTTATATGTTAGAATGGATCTCATGGACTGATTCTGTTAGATTTATTTGTTATGATGGTACTTCTGAGACTTATTCAATTTCATGCACCTATATGTTCAATGTATGTTCAGTTCAGATAATGAGGTAGATTTGATTTGCTTACAGTTATGTGTTATCTAATCTAGATTGATATGATGTGGAAAGGACGATGTCGCATCACTCGCTTGCGAGTGCCCTGTGATGTTGTGATTCCTTTTTCACCTAGTGTCATCTTATATGTATCTATACATGCTTGACTGTGTCAATTGTTGTAGGATGCAGGTATCCGGCATCGACTCCACCTGAATTAACAGGTCTGAGCGTGCCTTGAACCCAATGGATAAGTTGTTCTAGAGATAACTTAAGGTCCCCCATCCCAAGTCATCATCCTCGATCAGGATGCATGACATGTCTAGTTCAACCTATCAGTTCGGTCAGTATGTCAGGTGTTGCAATTGATTTATATTTGATGGATCTTGTTGGTTAAGTGCATTTTGGCCTGACTTGAGAATATGTTTGATTTGGGTTTTGACGGCTATCCTACTCAGTGGGTTATGTTGTATGCCTATATTTCATTATATAGTCATACTTTAATATTTAATAAGGTCATATAATATTCTTATTATTATTATTAATATTTAATAAGATTAAATTGGTAATTGATAATTACCTAGTTCAAATAATCATTTAAAGTTGTTTGAATATGAATTATTTCATTACTACTATTAAATTGATTTAATTAAAGGAAGGTCGTTGAACACTAGTAAACGCACTAACCAGACCCTAAAGTAGAGAGGAGACAGTCCTATCATCCAATTGACGAAGCCTAACAATTGGATCAAGAGCATATTGATTCAGCGTTACACTATGGTTACTAATGGATTTGTGATAATATGTTATTTATGATGGATATATTTTGGCTATATATTGTACTAACACTTCTTGTTGAGTGTACATGTAGAATTATTATGTCAATGGATGATGGTGGTCATTTAGCCACTTTATGTCTTTCTGTGTGATGTCTGACCTAGGCATGGGGCCCTAAGGTCTATTGGCCATGATGTTAAGAAATATTATTTTTAGTTTTATGTGATAAAATGATTATGTTCTTGTGTGGGATTTAACCTTGTAACTTTTAAAATAATTTTTAAGTATTTTTAAGAGGTCTAAGTTGTATTTTATGTTTGGAAAATTGTCTTATGTCCAAGGTACATAGGTAAGAAGTTTATTTTTGTCATTTATAATATTTTAAAAGGTTTTTAAACCCTCCTTTAAGCCCCACTTACAAAAGTGACGAAAATGGGAAGGTGGTTGGTTGAATTAGTTGGGTGGTTGAGTTAGTTGGGTGGTTGAGTTAGTTGGTTGGTTGAGTTAGTTTTGGGTAGGAAGTTACTCTTTCCTTCTCTTTATAAACTCTTCATGGAGTGGGGGTGACTTGCTCATTTTATGATTTTCATTCAAGGATTCTACCATTAGTGGGATATTGCGATTGAGGTATCATGTTTTCTTTATTAATTAAGATAAATATTATATGTTTTTCTTTATTGATTAAATGTAAATTTTATATTTTTTTCTTTATTGATTAAATATAAATATTATATGTTTTTCTTTATTGCTTAAATGTAAATATTGTATGTTCTAAATATTATATGTATCCTTTATTTATGTAAAGGTTGTTTTTCTAAGGGTTGTTGCTTGTGAAATTGGAAAAGCAAACATTTCAATGTAAATCTTGAAAGAAGCATATTTGTTGCCTTATTTGCATGTCATAAACCTAGCATAAGTGGATCTTGTGTAAGTAGAATTAATGTTTCTAATAAGGTTATGGAAGTAATGTATAATAGTTGTAGAAACCATATTATGTACTCTAGAATTGGTGATGTTTTCTAAGAAGGTTCCTTAAATTGTTTGGCCTTATTCGTAAATAAAATAGAATGTTGTGAACCTTAGGTTTTGATTAAGATAAGTATAGACCAGATTTCCTCTGAGGTTCTTCCCATCTTGTATTCTTATTTTTGTTGACGATGCTTAGCTAAATGGAAGTATAGAATGTGGATGTTTTGTTACTAAGTAGGGAAAACATGGCTAATTAATAGTAGTAGCCTTTGGTGCTGAATATCATCATTAAATTCATATGGTTAGTATTTTACATTTTATTAATTTCATTACCTCAGACCTCTTATTACCCCCTTACACATAGTTAAACTTTGGTGCTCTCTTGTGAGATACCTTGGGCAATGTATAGTCATGAGACTTTAACTCTAGGAAATGTTGATAACCTTGTCCTGTTTTAAAAGGGAGTTATGTTCTTAATAGTTTAAGGAATAGATTCCTATCGATCATGATGTTAATAGAATTCTAGGTTTATTCTTTTATGAGTAGGGGAGTCAATCTTTTAATTGCGGGTTATTGTTGCAAAAAAAGGAAAAAATCAGGATAAGACTTTTGTAGTACCATCATAGTAATGTTATCATTAGAGGAAACATTCTTCAACTCTTCATTAGTGCATTATAGTATGCTGCAATTGTGGTTAAATATGAGTTCAAATTAATTATTCTACCTAACAAAAATTGTATTTAGGATTGAATAAGTGGTAATTCAAGTGTATTATGTTAAAGTTGTTTAGTATCTAATTTGGTTAAAATTGTTCTTCATTGCATTTGAAGATAGTATGTTGTATTGAGTTGGACTATGACTTATTCTTATTTTGATTTACTAGAATGGCATCCATACTAGAATTTAGCTAGTTGGGAAATCCTTGTGTAAGAAAAGTTTAATTATTGAGGTTATGCGAGTGATCAAGTTTGAATTCTTGATACCTAGCTTGTCTATGTTTTAATCCAGGTAATGTTGTTAATAATAATATGTTGGTAGATTATTATTCTCCTGTATAAGAACTTTAGTTATCATAAACAAGGTAGGATGTAGGGTTTGGATCTTGAGGTTCTTAGTGAGTATCGCATCGCAGTTTAAAAGTGATATGCTTATCATGTTATTGGGTTAAGAATAGAATCAATTGTGATGTCTTTTAGATAGTTTAGTTCTAAGCATTGCTCGTCAAGTGTCTTGTCGAGTAATGGTTATTGTTAACTTTTCCTAGTAGTGAATTAAATGTTGAGTATAAGTACTAACTCTTTGTTATAAGTGTTTTGGACTTGGATGAGTTGTTGTTTGCATTCATAATGAAGTCCACATTCATGGATCCCATTTGATATAATAAATTATGTTGTTGTTTCTATCGTCTTGTTGCAAGGAATAGTAGAATAATTGAAGTGAATGTTGTATTGATTCATGGGCATCTTATGAGTACGGTACTGCTTTGAAGACCCATGGTTAGTATGTCATATTATATATTGCACTTAGGGTATGTTATTGGATTGGTCTATTTGAAGGAGTTGTGTTTTTAAGAGTAAATGTTAATGTGGGGATTGTTGTGTTTCAGTGGTGTCTAGTGAAAGTTTATTCCAGAGGCCAGTAAGGGTAGTTTTGGGTTTGATCCTTGCATTGTTGCATTCTGGTTGAAGAATGAGCATGTTTTGGTTTTATGTGATGTTGACTTCCCTTTGCTTATGGTTTATATGATTTTCACGATTGTGTAAGAGGGATAATGCCTTGTTGAGTATATCTAGTCCTGTTGTTATGTCTTGAATCCATGTTGTTGAGCTCTTTTTGAAGGTTGTGGTTCCCTATTGTGTTGAGCTTGTTTTAATATTCTATGTTGGTCTGTGTTGAGGATTGATTTTGGGAGCAAGAGGACCCATGCCTTGCTCTTGTGATTTATTACATTGTGATTGGTTGCAAGATGGTTGATGCCTTGCATTGTTATGTATATATGTTGTCATGATGATAGTTGTTATGTTTGATGGATTAGGTTTCCTAGGTGCAGATAAGGGAGTGGCTTCCAATGTGGGGCCGGTGCCCAAAGTGGCTGCCAGGGTAACCCATTGGAAGTTGGTAATCAAGTGATAACCTAATAATTAATCTAGGGGTTGGGTAGATTTCACATTAACAAGATAATTGGATTCCTCACCCATGCCTGTAGTGCTTGTTTAGACTAAGGATGGGATCGAGAAGGCCTGGTTGGCAAGTTCAACCTCCTTGTCTCCATGAAAGGATGTGTCGGATCCGCATGTGTCACCCTATGGGGCCGGAGTCTAGTGAGAGACTGCCAGGGTAACCATAGATGGGGGCCGGAGTCTAGAGAGAGACTGCCAGGGTAACCCATGCTAGGACCATGCGATGACACTCTCCCTACTGTAGCCTAGCATTCCCTAGTTGGACTCTCCCCATTTGTCATGTGTTGCCTCTGGAAGTGATTTTGAGTTGCTTGTGGTGTTGTCATGTGTTGTAATGGAGTCTTGTTTGATCTTTGTTCCTGTTAGGCAATTATCTACTTGACTGTATGATGTTTTGGGACCTTATGTTATCTCCTAGCTTGGGGGGTGTACCTCAGGGTTCCACATGGTCAGGTGGAAGAGATTTTATCCATTGGTCTCTCCTTGCCTTTGTTCGTGTGCAAGAAGGTTGTAACTCCTGTAGTAGATTTAGATCATGTACCTGTTTATGGAGACAGTTATTTATGCTCATGTACTATCCTATGTATCAGATTATTCATAATGTATGTATCCATATGTATTCAGAAGATGATAATGTAATGATGTAATGTTGTATTCATATGTCGGGAGAAATTGTAACTATGTACTAGATCCTGATGAATACTTATATGATGTTATGTAGATGTAAATGTTTATTGTTTTAGTGCATTAGGTTTACAATGAGTTACTGATGTTAATTCATGATGTGTGTTAGATTATGTTAATTGTTTTGTCAAGTAATGCAACCATGATATCTTAGAGGACAAGTCATTAGTTTAAATGATGTGTTAATATTACTTTGTTACTTTACTATCTCTTTCAATTTTAAAAAAAAAAAATTTATCCTGTTGCATGTAGCATAAATTTGATGTTCTCTGAGGTATTCATGGCGGGGCGTTACATTTGTCATCAACGACAAAAGGGGAGATTGATGAAAGTAGATTGTCATTGATGTCAAAAACGTGTTGTTATTAATAGGAGTTGTTTATGGTTTGATATGATTGATAAGAGATGCTCTCATTTGATTAGGATATCGTCATGTTTTTTTAGAATGGATTCTTATGTTCTTGATTCATATTTGATCATGGTGTTATGATGCATTGAATTGATCATATCCACAGGACTTGTTTGATCAGTTTGTGTATATTCTTGATATTCACAAGATTGCAGGGATAAGTGTATAGTCAGATATGCTTTGATCAGGATCAGGATGAATTGTTTCATATGATCTTCATTAGATTTATTGATATACTTTCACAGTTGGTAAGTGTTTGTTAGATGTTGTTGCTCAGGAAGACCTCAACAAGATCTTAGTTGGTATTGGATTGGTTCATATCTCTCATGCTTTGCTTAGAAGGATCTCAGTTGATTGAGACAATGTTTGGTATCATGATGTTCAAAGTTAGATCAGCATGTTTGGTATCCTTTTCATATTCTTCTACCATTCAAAGGCTCTTTTTTCTTATGAGATCGGTCATATATTCGAAGGACTTGGTTTATATTGGAGATGGCATTTTATAAGATATTGAATATTCTTTATTTAAGGTGGAGAGCTTAATTTGTAGATAACATTGAAATTAAAATATCAAAGGGGGATGATATTTTTATTAAAACGGCATCGAAATTCTTGTTCATAAAAAAAGCATCGTATATCATATAGCATCGAAGGTTTTATTTCTTATAAGTGGGTTGAATGCCTTTATAAAGTGGGAGCTCATATGGAGAGTTTAAATTTTTCAAAAAGCCATTGAATATTATATATTCATTCAAAGGTCTTATATTCGAAGGGGAGCATGAAAAGCATTCGAATGTCTTTGTTTAAGTGGGAGCCAAAAAGCTTTAAAAGTTTCTATTTATTTTGGGGAGCTCAATTAATGAAGACCACATTTATGGAGAGCACATGAGTTAAAGTTTTTGAAGATCTTTCTTTATTTTAAAAAAAACATAGAATATTCTTAATTTATGAAAAGCCATTGAATGGCTTTGGAGGAAAAAGGTGAGTAAAGTTTTTTTTTTTAAAATTAGAAAATTTGTTTATTTGCCTCCTATTTTGTGGGCCCCCATATAACATTAAAAAAGGTGAGATTTATATTCCTTAAGTGATGAAAGTTAAAAAGGTACAAATCTTGGAGATTTTCATAAAAAACATTTTTTAGACTATTTTTAGTCTTTTTTAAAGGAGACTTTTATGGAATGTTTTGTGGAGTTTTTTTAAGGCATCTTCTATGAGATTTTTAAGGAGATTTTTTTAAGGAATCTTTTTGGAAGATTTTTTAAGGAGATAAATGAAGATTTTTTTTGACGAGTTAAATGTTTTTTTTGAAAAGTCATAGAAAGACAATTTGCAGAGAAGATATAAGGATTATGAAGAATATTTATTTTTGTTTGAGAATTTTTTGTTGTAGAGAGAATTTGTATATGGAAGACATGAAATTTTTTATGATGCAGGGAAAATTAAATTTGAAATTGCAAGAGGGCTCAGAAGATGAATGGGGTTTGATATCAAGGGTTATTTTTTCAGATGGTGCAAAAATAAATATGATTTCTAACTCTTTATTTTTATAAATTGAAGATTTGTGGGAAATGGAATATGAAGAGTTGTTGTTTTATTTTTTGATAGAGGCAAAATGATTGAAATTAATTGAAGTTATTTTTTGGAGATATATTTTAGAATGTTTTATGCAGGGATAATTTTGAAGACAAAAATTGTCCAAATTAAAATGTCAAAGAATATGAAAGGTCATGGATTTATTACAGAGAAGATGAAAATGATTTTGGAAGGTCATCTGATATTTAATGGCATTACAGGTGCTTTGATGGTGTTGTTGTGTGGATTGGCATATAGGGTTGAATATATTTTAAATATCCTCTTGAAGAGAAAATACAGATGATAAGTTTTGTATGTGATTTGAGTTGATGAGAAGTATGGTGATATGACAGACACAAGAAGTGATTTATATTGAAATAGAGAAACCCTCTAAATTCTTTGTTTTAATTTGAGTATGTATTAGGGGTTGGTGCTTCTAAACATTGTTGCCAGTGAGGCTTGTAGGTTAGTGAGACCTCTCAATTGTTAGTGAAACATAATATTCAGCCAGTGAGGCTTTGTAAGAAGTTTTGAAAGTTAAGCCAGTGAGGCACTTCATGAGTGGTTTTTCTACTCCTGAGGGTTTTCCACTCGGTAAAAAGCTTGTGTCATGCTTCTCATTGATTTCTTTTGTGTGTGTGCACATTAATGGTTTGATCATGTTTTTGTTTACATCTTTTATTATAAGTCTTGCACATATAAACTCAACAAAGTTAAAATTTATACAACACGAATTCACCCCCCCTCTCAGTGTTGTTTTGGACTCCTACAATTGGTATCAAATCTTAGGTTCCCTTTTTGAAGTCTAATAGGCTCAGGTAGGTCTTGGTAGTGGTGTAAATGGGTAACAAGAATAGAATTAAGGTCTCAAATAGAGAAAAGAAAGATGCTGATCAAAAGATGGTAAAACAAGCCTCAGTTGTGCCTAGCAATGATTTGTTGCATATGTCACCCCTGATAATTGATACAAAGAATGGTCCTATAGTTGAGAGTTCTAATAAAAAGGATGAAATCATTGTGAATAAAGGAGAACAAGAATTTAATGAAAGAAAAGATGTCTTTGCTGTTGAGACTAATAATGAAGATGAATAGGAGTTTGATGAAGATATTTGTGAGGTTGATGTTGAAGGAGAGCTTATATGTGCTTTGAGTGAACTCAAGAGATATAGAAATGAGAACCAGAAATTAGAATTGTAGCTGCAACAAGAAAGAGACTTAAAAGGCAAAGCTCTTATAGACCTTGAAGATGCTAGAAATTTGATTGTAGACTTGAAGAATCAAGTAGGTGAATCAGACAAATTGATTGTCAGTTTGAAGACAAAGGTTGAGAAAGCTAAGAAGATAGCTGATGAAACAAAATCTGAGTTGGAGGCTAAAAAGGTTGAATGTCAAAAGCTAGAAGAAATAATTTCTTTAAGTAAAGAACTTGAGGATGTTAGAAAGCAGTTGGAAAAGAATTTAAAGAATGAAGAAAGTTCAAATAAGTTACATGAGATGTTTGGTAAACAAAAACTTTATGGAGACACTACTGGACTTGGCTATGAAAAGGGAGAATGTTCAAAAGTGAGAGAGACTCCTAAAAGGAAGATTGATTTAAATTATCATACTGCTGCTCATGAAAGCAAAATGTATAAACAAAGAAGAACTACTCCAATAAAACAAGCATACATTTACAAGTATAATTATTCATTTAATGGATATTGTTATACTTGTAATCAATTTGGACACAAATCAATTAATTGAAGAAGAAGTCAATTTGTCTCAATATGGAATACTAATGTTATTTGTTTCAAGTGTCACTCTCCTAGTCACAAAGCATACAGTTGCAAAATATTTGGAAGAATTGCCTCATTTGATTTGAAAGGTTGGCAAAAGAAAAAGGTTAAAAAGGTTTGGATAAAAAAACTTGAACAGAAGAAAGAGATTGTAAAAGTTTGGAGGTAGAAACAAAAACAAGAGAAGATAGATCACAAGCTTGTGCATCTTGCACAAGTCACTTCATTTGTTACATAATATAGCATGAAGTAAGGGGGAGGTGTCAAAAGCTCTATCATTTTTCCCCAAAAGGTTTCAGGAAGAAGATCATTTGATGTTTATCAATTTGATGATCTTGTTTTGTTGGTTTTGGATTCATCTTTGATAATGTTTAACAATGATATAGGTGATCAGTGGTCTGTGATGTCATATTGTAGATAAGATGTTCAAAGGTTCAAAGCACAAAGAGTTTGATAGTGTTGAGAGATTTGGTTTATAAGTGATCCTATTTATATTTGTTCATACCATGTTGATATTGACAAAGGTTGAGTTGTTATGATGTTGCAATTCAATGTGATCTTGTTTTTGAAAAGTATTGGTTGTCATGACAAAGAGCTCTTATCAGATATTTGTCTGTGTTGGCTAAATAAAAGAAGTCAATTCATAACACTTTTCTCTGCATTTGGTTTTGTAGAGTGGTGTTACAAGAAGTACTTGATAGAGAAATTACTTTGTTGGTGAATAGTCTCGATGGGGTGATTTGAATTATAAAATCAAGAGACATAAGTTCTTATTGATTGCATTATATATTAGATTTGACATTGTTGCAAAAAGTGTCATGTGCAGGAACAACTTGGTAGTTATCATGTTAAGAAGTGTGTGGAAAAGTAAGGTGATTACAGATTGATTGTTGTCATGGAAGTGTTGGCAAGGTCATCTCTTGAATGGTTGTCATGTCATCATGAGTTGTGAATTTAGTAATGAGAAGACTTCATGTGGTTGTCAGATTTTTTTCTTGTTAAACCTATATTGTTGTTCATCATAAGTATTGATGTGATTAAATGACATCTCTGTATGGAGTTCAAGTTTATATGAGTCATGTCATAGGAATCAATTTTTATGCCTTCATAATCATACTTCAAATTTGTGTTGATGATTGAAGAGATTGTTTGTTTGGAAAGTTTGTCCTTCAATCACATGTGATGTCATTAGGAGTGTGTCAATCTTCATCTTCATAAGTGGTTCTATAACAAGAACTAGATGTGTGTCTCATGGTGTTTCTCTCAAGTTTGAAATGTTGTTCAAGATGTAGATGTACAAGGACAAAGCTTTCAAGATAAGTTTTGGACAGCAAATTGTAAATGTGATCAGTGCCTTAAATTTTCAAAGGCTAGTGGTATCAAAGGTTTGGGTAAGTGATATTTCAATTCTTGGTTGGTATGCATGATAACAAGTGTGATCCAAGAAATAAGTGAGCAGTTGGTTGATATCAATATAATTTGCTAGTCTCATGCTAATGTTGTTTTTGAGTTATTCTTCACAAGGGGAGACAATAGCCTTTGTCATCAGATGTCAAAAAGGGGGAGAAAGAAAAATGTATCAGGTAGTTTTGTCATCAATGACAAAGGGGGAGATTGATGAAAGTAGATTGTCATTGATGTAAAAAAGGTGTTTGTATTAATAGGAGTTGTTTATGGTTTGATATGATTGATAAGAGATGATCTCATTTGATCAGGATATCGTCATGTTGTTTTAGAATAGATTCTTATGTTCTTGATTCATATTTGATCATGGTGTTATGATGTATTGAATTGATCATATCCACAGGACTTGTTTGATCAGTTTGTGTACATTCTTGATATTCACAAGACTGCATGGATAAGTGTATAGTCAGATATGCTTTGATCAGGATCAGGATGAATTGTTTCATATGATCTTCATTATATTTACTGATATACTTTCACAGTTGGTAAGTGTTGTTGCTCAGGAAGACTTCAAAGAAGATCTTAATTGGTATTGGATTGGTTCATATCTCTCATGCTTTGCTTAGAAGGATCTCAGTTGATTGAGAGAATGTTTGGTATCATGATGTTCAAAGTTAGATCAGCATGTTTGGTATCCTTTTCATATTCTTCTACCATTCGAAGGCTCTTTTTTCTTATGAAATCGGTCATATATTCGAAGGACTTGGTTTATAGTGGAGAAGGAATTTTATAAGATATTGAATATTCTTTATTTATGGTGGAGAGATTGATTTGCAAATAACATTGAATTTAAAATATCAAAGTGGGGTGATATTTTTATTAAAAAGGCGTCGAAATTCTTGTTCATAAAAAAAGCATCGTGTATCATATAGCATCAAAGGTTTTATTTCTTATAAGTGGGTTGAATGCCTTTATAAAGTGGGAGCTCATATGGAGAGTTTGATTTTTTTAAAAAGCCATTGAATATTATATATTCATTCAAAGGTCGAATATTCGAAGGGGAGCATGAAAAGCATTCGAATGTCTTTGTTTAAGTGGGAGCCAAAAAGCTTTAAAAGTTTCTATTTATTTTGGGGAGCTCAATTAATTAAGACCACAATTTATGGAGAGCACATGAGTTAAAGTTTTCGAAGATCTTTCTTTATTTAAAAAAAAACATAGAATATTCTTAATTTATGAAAAGCCATCGAATGGATTTGGAGGAAAAAGGTGAGTAAAGTTTTTTTTTTTAAATTAGAAAATTGTTTTTTTGCCTCCTATTTTGTCGGCCCCCATATAACATTAAAAAAGGTGAGATTTATATTCTTTAAGTGATGAAAGTTAAAAAGGTATGAATCTTGGAGATTTTCATAAAAAAACATTTTTTAGACTATTTTTAGTCTTTTTTAAAGGAGACTTTTATAGAGTGTTTTGCGGAGTTTTTTTAAGGCATCTTCTATGAGATTTTTAAGGAGATTTCTTTAAGGAATCTTTTTGGAAGATTTTTTAAGGAGATAAATGAAGATTTTTTTTGAGGAGTTAAATTTTTTTTTTGAAAAGTCATAGAAAGGCAATTTGTAGAGAAGATATAAGGATTATGAAGAATATTTATTTTTGTTTGAGAATTTTTTGTTGTAGAGAGAATTTGTATATGGAAGAAATGAATTTCTTATGATGCAGGGAAAATTAAATTTGAAATTGTAAGAGGGCTCAGAAGATGAATGGGGTTTGATATCAAGGGTTTGAAATTGCAAGAGGGTTCAGAAGTTAAATCAATGTTTTGACTTAATGTAAGAACCTTTGTGGATTCTTCCTCTTGAGCTTGGCTCTTAGCTTCATGTTCCATCTCACTCTTTACTTTAATTATTGACTCCATATGCACGTCATGTTGTAATTCTTTAACTATACTTACAGATGGATCACCTGATCCTGATGTTGTTGCTGGTGGTGATATAGCCCCTCTCATGTGTGGACTTTGATATTTGCTCTGTCTGGACACCTTGACTCCCTATAGCACATCATATTTTCTCTTCCTTTTAAGTGTCCCAATTGGCACTTGATCTTCTTCATCATCATCTCTCTCTACAACAATCCCAACTAGACTTATCTCCTAATCTTTTGATATCAGGATAGCTTTAAGCATTGGTCCTGTAGGGGGTGACCATGGTTGGTACACTAGCGATACTCCTTCAGAAGTAACTTCCTCTACTATTTCAGATGAGATAGGCTTAAGAAATTTTGTCCCTAGGATTTGTCTTTTATGTACAAGGAAATAATCATATCCATGTTCTTCTCTCTCCTTTCTCTTCCCCTTTTTTCACTTGTGATTGCCTCACCTTTTCTTCTAAGCTCATTGACCCTTTGGGCAACCCAATTCCTTATTCTGGCCATAACTTTGGTGGTGAGGGAATCAATTGAAGTCTCCTCTTTCTGTGTTAGGTCTAGGGTAGAAATGGTGTCATTATATATCTTTTGCTCTTCATATTCAGGATCCATGAGATTATCATCATCTTCTCTAATTTGTGGGGGCACTTCAAGCTGCCCTATAGTTCTCATTTGATCTAGTGTTAGTCTTTGATCTTCTCTTCTTCTTACTTCATGTTCATCGTCATAGTCTACCCAGTAGTCTTCAAGGTGGACATTATGGTTATACTTCTTGTTAAACCTTTGTTCAATCCTATGGTAAGGATCACATTCTCTAGCTACAGGAAACAATTTTAAGTTTAAAGCTTTCAACTCTGCCTTTACCTTTCTTGCATTCTTTATGGCTCCTACTACGAACTAGTTTACATCAATAGGAAATTTCCTATATGGCTTTCCCTCTTTTACCTTTGACATTTCAAATGTAGGTAGTTGTTGCCTCATTATTTCCATTAGGACCACCTTGTCTATAGGGTACCTTGGTAACATATACGGTTTCCCACTGAAACCTTCCATCCAGATGTATGAGTAGTTTTTGGCCTGGATGAACCAAGAGCCATATCCACTAATAGATTTTGTGGCACCAACTAAAAATTGTTTGGTCCTATCCCCTTCCATGAGGTGGACTAAGTGTATCAAGAAAGCATCATTAATCATTTTGTAATGATGCACTGAAATTCTTCTCTCTAGCTAGGGATAGTGTTCCCAGGGAGTTTTCTCATTGGGCAACCTCCCAATCCTTCCTATAGTTTGTAGGCCATTGAATGTGCCTTTTGTTGCACATGCATGTACTAAGTAAGACATCATCCTAAAGATCATCCCCTTTCCTTCCTTCTACTTGACCATATGTTCTTGAATAGTATCACTGATAATCTTAGCCCATTGGACTTTTTCTTGATCTTCTTCGTATTCAATAACCATCCTTATTAACCTGAACATCTTCAGAGATTCCACAATTCACCAATCTGTTCATCTAGCTAAGCATAAACATTATATATTGTACTTACTCATTGAAATCAAATTTGTATAAGTGTTATGCCATTTTGGCAGCTGCCCTAGCTATGTTATATGGGCTTCTTCATCCCTGATATATAACCTTTCTGCAATTCTTGTTGTTAGCCTCAAACTCTGTGGCTAGTGCATCTAAGTCCGGTACATACCTATGCTGAGAAATAGGCAAATGGAACACCTCAATGATACCATCCACAGATAAATCTATGTAGAGCCTCTCTTGTTTCATTATTTTCCTCATGTTAATATCATAGTGCAATGCAGATTCTACCAAAAGGTCGAAAGCCTCTGTAGAGTAGGGAAAACCACTAGCATGAAATAGACCAGATGCCACTATATTATTCAATATGACATCATCTTCTCTAGCATCAATCTGAGCTCTAAATGCTTCGATGTCTGAGTTCCCACAATGAGTATCCTCAAGGAATCCCAACTTGCTATATACATTGTTTGTTCTAGGAAACATAACTAGCTTGAACTCTGCATCTGGCCTGTCCATGCGTGGATGTGACATTTTGTCCTATAATTTGAATATAGTAGTCTCAAATAACATCACATAATTGTTTATCTAGGGTTAGTGCACTATTGATTTACATGCTTTAAAATGGTAATATGCCCCAACCTTATTAATTGAACTTATACAATGCATAATGTATAATAATTTTCATTATGTACCGTTTACCATTTCTTTAACTAATTATGATATGGGCTTATGAACATAACTAGAGGGATAGGGTGTTATACATACATGTATATGCTTCCTTAACCTATTGTGAGTGTGGTGATGTCTGAATAGAAGCTCTGGATGAGGAATTCTTCTACAATTTTGTTCTCTTAGCTCAGCTCTGGTTCACAATAAGCTCTCAAGAGCAGAAATTAGGGCTCTCAAAATGCAATTGTGTTGATTATGCAGAAACAAATCCCTTTTACCTTAAAAAATTAGGGCTTATTAATGGTCTCAATGCAATATGATAGTCAAAATTAACAAGATTGCATAGGATTATCACAAGTGTCCATTGGTACACGTTCAAATTTAAATACCAATGGCCCATTGCACTACATTAAATGCAAACAAGCGTGGGTAAAAGGAAGTGGATATCCTATTGAGGAATATCCGTGTCGATTATTTGGATATAAACATCAGGATGATGTCATCATGTGTTAGGTCAACCTATGTTGACCAAGGAATTATCATCTGGTTAAGGTTAGGATATTATAAGTGCAATATCCATTCGGTTGTAAGGTCTAGATGATGTCAGCAAGAAGAAAGTCTCTCATCGTGGTATAATAAGGTGACATCGTCACGATGGGATACTAGGATAAGATCCAAGATATTAAGAATGTGAAGTATCCCCATGGCTTAATGTCATGATGATGTCAACACATGTGTTGTTTACATCACATCGAGATAGGATGATGTCATCAGGTCAATGATATTAACAAAGGTTTGGATACTAAGTTAAGGTTAGGATACTGAGTTAATATCTTGCATATGACATGTAACTAGATAAGGATCTTAAATTTGACTTCTGGATACTAGTGGGTGTCGGGCTATTAACTTAAGATCAGGATGTTAACTGATATCCCAATGTTTGACATTTAGCTCACCAAGCCTTTTAAACTTGATGTCTGGATACCAACATGTGTCAGGATTTTAAATCAAGATCCAGATGGCACGAACTGCAAATATCTGGACAACCTGTTGACCAAACTTTGACCAACCATAACTTTTTGGTTGTAACAAATTTTAGGGTGCTTCAAAAAGCAAATCTATTTAAATTTTTGTGCTCTTTCATTTGGCAGGATCTATTATGTGAAATTTGAAATTTGAAAATTTGACCTCTATCCTAAGGTCTGGATATGCACAAGGTGACATCTTGTCATGTATTTGATGTTGATTATTTTACTATACTACCAGAAAGTAAAGGACAAAGAAGCCAAGCAAAAGTGGGTCCCTATTTTGCTGAGGTAAAATGGGGCATGTTATGTAACCAAACAACTTACCACCAAAGAACACAACCAAAATTCAAATAATTCAAGAGGTGAGGATAAATTAAAACATAATATTCCTACTCTTATCAAATGTAAGAATCCTAATCTTTTTAAATGATATCATGTTCAATAATATAACAATATGCAAGAAGGAGTCAAGTGTCTGCATGTAGTTCATATCCTTCATCTTGTAGATAAGTTGAAAACACTAGTGACAAGTGTTAAGCTACATAGTTTGGTTTAACCCTCATAGCCAATCTAGATAGAGCCTTGCTACTAGCAAGCATTAGTAGCCCTGACAAGGTTATCATTACAATTCTCCCAAGTAGAGCCCCACTACCAGTCAGGTGTCTATATCCCCGGTAGAGTTACTTGGATGGCCTAATTATCCTTTTGGATATTCAATATTCTTTTCTTTTTTTTTTTTCAATTTTTTATAAGATATGATCATGTAAGCACATTTTGCAAGGTGTGGACACTTGCTGTCTAGGTTGAGAATTACAATGGTAGCAAGGGTGAACCTTTAGATTTTTCACTTAACACTACAGTGGCATGTTCAACAAACCCAAGGCTATTAGGTGTATTCAGTGAGGATCTCCTTGAACAAAGAAAGTTATCACTGATGAACAGGAGATCTCAGACCTGATCAAAGATACTTACTCTAACATGAGTTACAACCTATGTAAGAATTTGCATTCATTTCTTAAATTCTAACAATTTTAGTAGTTTTCTAAAGTGAAAAGGTGCATTATCTTAGCTAACCAAAACATGGACTCACTAACAAGTGAAGCAAAGCTAAACATGCAAAAGTAAATTGTACAAACAACTATATAGAAACACATGGTACAATATCATGGTATGACCTATCTAGGCCTGGAAATAGTGTTTGAGGAATTGTCTATTGATCAGCAATGGGACATCCTCACCTGTTAAAGTTTTAAGCCTATAGGTGCTATCACCTAGGATTTTTAAGATTTGAAAGGGACCCATCCAAATTTTGTCAAATTTTCCATGGTCACCTTTTCTTTCATGTTCTTTGTCCCATGATAGGACTAAATCTAAGATTCTAAAGGCCTTCACTCTAGCTCTTTTATCAAACCACCACTTGAAAGTAGCCTGATGTTTTGCAAACTGGTCTATTGCTCTATCTCGCTTCTCTTATAAATGCATAAGCTATAGTAACTTGACCTCTTATTTATTATCTATTCCCAAGTACTCTTGTGCAAATTGCAAGATAGGGATTTTTAGGTTAACAGGGAGGATATGATCCACCCCATAAACTAAATAATAGGGAGAATTTCCCAATGTAGTCTTCATTCTGGTTCTATCTACCCATAGGGCATATTTAAGTAAGGTATTCCACTCTCTAGGATTCTTTTCAATCAATTTCTTTATGATGTTCAATAAGTTCTTATTTGTTGATACTGCTAAGCCATTACCTTGGGGATAATAAATTGAGGAAAACTTTAAGAACACCCCATGGTCGAAAGCCCAACTTAGACAAATATAAAGATGCAAAAGCTAGTCCATTATCACACACAAGAGCATAAGGAATTCCATACATGGTAATGATGTTGCTTTTTAGGAATTTGATCACATCCTCCGAGGTACAAGATTTGTTGTTGATGGCTTCAGTCCATCTTGTTGGTTTTTCTTCTGAATCAGCATTAGGGTTTGCCACTTCTAATGCACAGGCTGATTCAGCCAACTAAATACAGGAGGTTGCGTGAGCTGCCTCCCCTTCACTTCTAGTTCTGCCGCACCAAGGGGGGTATCCCTATAACTCAAGATGTAACTTTGACTAGCTCAAAGATAGAAAGATCTAACTTGACAACAACAGGCAGAATACTCTCATGTATGGACCAAGATCTGTATGATAGATCACAAGACTGGCAACATTCTTGGACATGATGTCTGGTTGGGTATGAGAGCATGCAGGGGGTTCCTAATTCTGCCTTACAGATATCTCCCAATAAAGAGTGTCAAGTTATCTCTACTTATGGCATCCCTACTGCAGTATACCCTTCCCAATGTTCAACCTAAAAACAGTTTAATCTACCCCTTGAGCAGAAGTTAAAAGATCAGACATTCAACATAGGAATTCTATGCTCTAGAATCTAAACATTACCCAAATATCCAGATTCAGAAGAAGAATACATGCAATACTGGAGACAGAATTAACACAACACATGCTAAGATAGCATTACTCATATAAGATCAACCATGAAATCAGTGGATTCATGCCAAATCGTACAACAGGAGATACATAAACTCACAAGTTAAACTGTACAGAGCACCCAGATCAGCTGGTTTTGGATTACAGAGCCAAAAATCCTCAACTTTCAACAACACAAATGAGTAACACTTCCTGCTTATAACAGCCAGGTAGTGTACCATAGCAATTAATTACATGGTTGACCAAAAATCCTGCCAGATACACAGTATCAGGAAAATGGTGCTCAAACACAACCAAATTGGCACCCAAACATGAATGCAGCAGGTAGGGGAGGAGACAGGAAGAAATCTCGAGCCTTGCGCCACTGTCCGCTTATGTACACCTTCAATCGGGTACCAGATCCGCCCATACCTCTGCAACCTTCACCATTAATGGCGCACCAACCCGCGGCCTTGGGAAAAACATCTAACAGTCGATCGCAGCCATTTCCCGCCGAGATTCATCATCATGATATTTGAAAATGCAGGATATCAATTATCCCACATGCACCCCGCAGCAACCTCTTTAACACTTTATATACTAGGTCATGAGCATATATGATGTCGGTGCTTTTGCTCCTGACGACACTAGTATAAGACTTCATCATCATCATCCTCCAGCAGCATGATATCCTATTGCTTGAAATATCCCCCTGACGTCAGCATCATATTGCAATATAACCTGCATGATAATCGGCACAACCTGATCCATCGGAGGAACATCCTCCTGCTGAGCCTATACCAAAAGTCTGGCCGATGAACATCCTGATGATGTCATCATCATATCCTGCTGACGTCATCATCATATCTGCCTACTGCGCACCTCCTCATATCCGGATGACGTCATCATCATATTTGCAAATATCAGGGGATCTCCACAAGATGATCAGTGTTAGAAATATGACCCCCCCGGACCTTGATGACGTCATCATCATATCAACATTAGGATGATATTCGGAAGATAACCGGATATTTGGAAATATCATCCTGATGCACAAATATCAGGTTGCACTGTAGCTCCACTATAAGATCGGGGCGATAGATGAATATGATGATGCTTGAAAAGATCACCCCCACTAGATAATGCACGAAGCCGGCAGGCGGATATCTCCTTGATATCAGCATCATCATGACGCTGGAACAAACATACATCCGGGTGATATTCAAAATGAAAATATCACCCCCTCCTTTAGAAATATCATGATGCAGATAGGCAGAGAAAAAGATATCACCCTGAGATAAGAATGACGTCAGCATCATCAGGATGATAAAACAACGAACATGAAGTGATACAACATCATCAGGATGATATTGACTAAGATCATCCTAACGTTCAAAATATGATGACCCCAGTGAATATCGGGTCACACTTAGAACTCTTCAACAACATCATCAGGATGATCATAACCAAGATCACCCGATGATAAAAATATCACCCCGGCGAAATATCATGAAGGCAGAAAATATGATGACCCCCGCAAGCAACACGGTGATAACTGGAAATATGATGATGATGATGACCTCCTCCTCAAGAAAATATGATGATGCAGCTGAAAAAATGCTGAGGAGGTCCAACACTTAGAACATTTTTTGGATACTTAGGGAGAGTGCCTGCATGAAAATTGCTCAAAAAACTGCCAGTCAATTCAGGCACTAACACTGGCTCTGTCTAGGGACGTGCAGGTGAAAACCTGCAGCGAGAACCAGATCTCTGGGATGCAGACCAGTCCCTTATCCATTGGGCACAGAGTCAAATACTGCACCGACCTGCATCACCAAACACACTTGATGGCCTAAGGCCACCAAGAAAAGAAAAACATGTATCTCCCTTTGTCAAATATCTTGTTTTCATCTGCATGCACTGGGTCAAGCTTGGAGATACTACAAAGATCCACCCACAAACAAATCTTGTCATCTGCATATTCAACCCTCTGATTTGGCTTGTCATCATCACCCTTGTGCAGATAACCCTCAGCATCATGTGACATGTGGGTGCAGAATGTATCAGGCAATGCATACTTATACTTATCATCTATATCATCATCATGCATTGCAACATGATCTCCTAGCTGGACTAGAAATAGGAAACACTCAAAGTCCACCACACAGCTAGGAAGATCAGGGCTCATTGCATGATATGCTGGCACATCAAAAGAAAAGCTTTCAAAATCACAATTGTGCACATCATGTACACAACAATCAGCAGCACCAGGCTGGAAAAGATCAGGCTCTGGCATCTCTCTCAAATCAGGCACATTTTCACAGTCACTTACCTAATGTATGTTGTTTCCTCTTTCATCAGGATGAGAAACAGAATCCAAGCCAAAAATAGTGTCTAGATCCTCACCATACTCAGACAGATCCTCATCACCATATGTGTCATAAATGGGTGACCCAGGTGCATCAGTTTCATCATAGTATGCCATTTGTTCATGGGCAGCAGAGCACACCTCTTCATCACCAATGGATTCACTCTGTGGAGGAGTATCAGCCTGTGTGTCATAAGCAAAACAGCCATCAAATGAAAAACAATCATGCTCTGAACTAGCACTTATTTCAATTTCTGACTGCTCTTCATGATCTCCATGTGTTTGAAAGGTAGGCAATGGGTCACACATAGGACTGCTTCTCTGTTTGCTTATATCTTCTCTGTCTTGAGTACAATACTCACAATTGTCTCCACAGGTCCATTCCAAAAATTGCTCATTGCTGTCCACAACCTCGTTATTATTTTCATGGTTAGCTGTCTCATCATTGCAATGGGAATCCTCATTAGTCCTTTCACTGGCATCCTCAACTGGTGAACAATCCAGTTGAGCAGTATTGTTAGCATTATGTTCAAATATAGCAGTCTCAACCTCTATGCTTTTATTTTCATTTTTATCTGCACATGATGCCATAATCATTTGGTCATTTGCAGCTTCATAACCATTTCTCACACCAAGGCCTGGGGAGAGGGGTTTCAGCAGGTACACATTTCTGATTTTTTCTATCTTTTCTATGAACCTGTATGCCATCTGCATACTTGTCACCTTGAAATCCCTCAGTATTGCACTAAAGCCCTCCTCGAAAGCTTCAAAGAATATGCCAACACAGGCTGAAATATCAGGTCTGAAGACTTCTGGGATCTGTGAAAGGGCTATTGCAAACCTATGACTGAAAACAACACATGGCTCTTCATCTTGTTTTCTGATTCTCATCAATCCTGCAACAAGATCAGCCGGTTCTTTTGCAAATTCCTCCTTGAAACAGTCAGCAAGCTCATCCCAACAGGCAAAGGATTTCTTTGGAAAGCTCAAATACCAGTCTTTTGTTTTTGCATCAAAGGACCTAACAAAAAACCTCATCCACATATCCTCATCTCTGAATGAATATTTTCCCATAAAACTTTGAAAATTTTGGATATGTGCATTCCCATCACATACATTGTGACCACTAAATCTAGGCATCTGACAGTATATCCTAGCAGGCATAGTTCCTACTTTATAATCCACCCATGACAAATCCAGTTGGTCATACAAAGGATCAAAAGGGCTGACAGGAGGTTTAGCTTTCTGACAGGCAGACACAACAGGGTTACTGCTTTTTAACTGGGCCTGCTCAGCCTCTAAGAATATCAACCTATTTCTTATCTCTTCTATTCCTTTATTCAACATTTCACCACTGAGTATGGGATAATTCATACTTGGGTTCATAAAAACCCTACTCTTAGATATCCTTTGTCTGTCTAAGACCTAAGGCTTCCCCTGGCATCTAACCTATGCAATAAAACAGCAAATAAAGGGGAAGGAACAAGGTACCTTTTCTCATACAGATGCAGAAAAATGAACAACACATTTCTGTCACATCACATACATCCATCTTTCATGTGCATTTGGATCTTTTTTGCAGAGTCGCCACCTCTCCAGAGAGGACAAAATTTACAGCAGCTGAAAGCTCATCAAATATGTTTCTGAGTTCATTCCACCAGCAGAGCAAAACTTCATCAGAGACTGCAGGATATCACTTTACATCAACAGTCCCCAGCGGAGTAGCCAATTTGTTGGTTTTTCTTCTGAATCAGCATTAGGGTTTGCCACTTCTAATGCATAGGCTGATTCAGCCAACTAAATACAGGAGGTTGCGTGAGCTGCCTCCCCTTCACTTCTGGTTCTGCCGCACCAAGGGGGGTATCCCTATAACTCAAGATGTAACCTTGACTAGCTCAAAGATAGAAAGATCTAACTTGACAACAACAGGCAGAATACTCTCATGTATGGACCAAGATCTGTATGATAGATCACAAGACTGGTAACATTCTTGGACATGATGTCTGGTTGGGTATGAGAGCATGCAGGGGGTTCCTAATCCTACTCCTACAACTAACAGGTGGAAGTATGAAATGGTTTAGTTTGAATTTTGGATGCAAAGCTGGACATGGTTGTAACACAAACACACAGCAAGATTGGTGCCTATCCAGGGCCTGGAGTTGGTAGACATACACCTGTGAATGATCAGCATGAATAGCTAAAACCAGATTTCAGGGGGATACACATGATATCTGCCTTACAGATATCTCCCAATAAAGAGTGTCAAGTTATCTCTACTTATGGCATCCCTACTGCAGTATACCCTTCCCAATGTTCAACCTGAAAACAGTTTAATCTACCCCTTGAGCAGAAGTTAAAAGATCAGACATTCAACATAGGAATTCTATGCTCTAGAATCTAAACATTACCCAAATATCTAGATTCAGAAGAAGAATACATGCAATACTGGAGACAGAATTAACACAACACATGCTAAGATAGCATTACTCATATAAGATCAACCATGAAATCAGTGGATTCATGCCAAATCGTACAACAGGAGATACATAAACTCACAAGTTAAACTATACAGAGCACCCAGATCAGCTGGTTTTGGATTACAGAGCCAAAAATCCTCAACTTTCAACAACACAAATGAGTAACACTTCCTGCTTATAACAGCCAGGTAGTGTACCATAGCAATTAATTACATGGTTGACCAAAAATCCCACCAGATACACAGTATCAGGAAAATGGCGCTCAAACACAACCAAATTGGCGCCCAAACATGAATGCAGCAGGTAGGGGAGGAGACAGGAAGAAATCTTGAGCCCTACGCCACTGTCCGCTGATGTACACCTTCAATTGGGTACCAGATCCGCCCATACCTCTGCAACCTTCGCCATTAATGGCGCACCAACCCGCGGCCTTGGGAAAAACATCTAACAGTCGATCGCAGCCATTTCCCGCCGAGATTCATCATCATGATATTTGAAAATGCAGGATATCAATTATCCCACATGCACCCCGCAGCAACCTCTTTAACACTTTATATACTAGGTCATGAGCATATATGATGTCGGTGCTTTTGCTCCTGACGACACTAGTATAAGACTTCATCATCATCATCCTCCAGCAGCATGATATCCTGTTGCTTGAAATATCCCCCTGACGTCAGCATCATATTGCAATATAACCTGCATGATAATCGGCACAACCTGATCCATCGGAGGAACATCCTTTTGCTGAGCCTATACCAAAAGTCTGGCCGATGAACATCCTGATGACGTCATCATCATATCCTGCTGACGTCATCATCATATCTGCCTACTGCGCACCTCCTCATATCCGGATGATGTCATCATCATATTTGCAAATATCGGGGGATCTCCACAAGATGATCAGTGTTAGAAATATGACCCCCCCGGACCTTGATGACGTCATCATCATATCGACATCAGGATGATATTCGGAAGATAACCAGATATTTGGAAATATCATCCTGATGCACAAATATCAGGTTGCACTGTAGCTCCACTATAAGATCGGGGCGATAGATGAATATGATGATGCTTGAAAAGATCACCCCCACTAGATAATGCACGAAGCCGGCAGGCGGATATCTCCTTGATATCAGCATCATCATGACGCTGGAACAAACATACATCCAGGTGATATTCAAAATGAAAATATCACCCCCTCCTTCGGAAATATCATGATGCAGATAGGCAGAGAAAAAGATATCACCCTGAGATAAGAATGACGTCAGCATCATCAGGATGATAAAACAACGAACATGAAGTGATACAACATCATCAGGATGATATTGACTAAGATCATCCTAACGTTCAAAATATGATGACCCCAGTGAATATCGGGTCACACTTAGAACTCTTCAACAACATCATCAGGATGATCATAACCAAGATCACCCGATGATAAAAATATCACCCCGGCGAAATATCATGAAGGCAGAAAATATGATGACCCCTGCAAGCAACACGGTGATAACTGGAAATATGATGATGATGATGACCTCCTCCTCAAGAAAATATGATGATGCAGCTGAAAAAATGCTGAGGAGGTCCAACACTTAGAACATTTTTTGGATACTTAGGGAGAGTGCCTGCATGAAAATTGCTCAAAAAACTGCCAGTCAATTCATGCACTAACACATCTAGTGCAATAATCTGTAATTGTCAATACATACCTATGTCCTGAGGATGATGGGGGATTGATGGGACTGATGAAGTCCATGCCCCATTGTGCAAATGGGTGCATCTCCATGATAGGTTGCAGAGGTTGTGCTACATATCTTTCTTTACTTGATGCAGTTTGATAAGTGTGATAGAATTTGATGTGATTGGCTGTGTTTTTAAAAATGGTTGGCTAGTAGTATCCTACTCTTAGGATAGCATGAGTGGTGGCTAGGTGGGATCCATGAGCTATTCCAAATTTATCATGCAATTCAGGGAGGAATTTATCAGCTTCTGGTCTATCTAAGCACCTAAGGTATATCCCTTCATAATTTATTTTGAAGAGGATCCCTCCTTTGATCATATATGTTGCAGGAGCACCTACCTGACAGCTGGCCTCCATGAGGCAGTTAGTTTGTTATAGATTTGGTTAATGTTTCCAAGAAGGTCTGATAAGACCAATGCATGTAATAAGGTCATGTTGACCAGACTTTACTATTTTTAGCTAGGTTGTTAGGACAGCTGTTATGCTGTATGTCCGGTTGGATCTCCCAGCCGCCTGGAGAGATTTCCCAGCCGCTTGGAGTCGAGTGGTAGTACTCGCAGGAGATCCTATTTATGCATGCGGTTTGGTTGAGATTGTATAGGATCGATCAGACTTGCAGAGAGTGAGGCAGAGGGGGAGACTGAGCATTGTATTGCATCTTTTGAAATCAATAAAGATCCTGTTTGTTTTCATTTTCTGTTTGATATCCTTTGTGTAATCGATTTGCTGTTCTGGTGGTTACATGGATTCGTTGATCCATTCCACCGGTTGATTCGTCAAATTGGTGGAATGGCCATGTATAATAGCTTAGGGTTTAGTCTGCATTTTGTGTTTGTTTGCATGCAGGTGTGCAGGATCGTAGTCGAGAGGTGTTGAGAACCCTAGCATGGGTATGTGCTAGGTCGTACTGATAGTTCGAGTCTGGAAGATCACCCTGAAAGTAGATCGGGTCACCTCAGGAGGTTCAGCGGACCAGAACGGTGAAAATCCGCTAAGGTTGGAAATTCGTCACAACGGCATCATCAGGATATTTCTGTGTATATCCTGCAGTTACTTCGGGCGTCATCCGAGTAGATGGAGGTGAGCATGATGCAATCGTTTGCATAAGGTGAAAGCGTTTTGGGGTGATCATCATCAGGTGTTGCCGAGGAGGAGCGTATTGGCATAAGGTAGGAGATCAGGTTGATAAAACCATCGTGGGCCGATAATGTTAAGTTTGGCCGACAGCAGGATATTGGAGGAGCTGCATGTGACGTCATCGTCATCAGGATAATCGTCATCAGGATATCAGGGTGACGTAAGCATCAAAGGAAAGGTGCATGAAGTTGTGGTCATCAGGATATATGGAGGGAACCAGATATGTTATATCCTGCTGATGAACATGATGTTGAACATCATGATGATGAAGGTAGAGTTTGGCGGTAAGATGAACAGTGAACATCAGGAGGATGTTTGTGCTTGCCGAATGTGATGATGCTGCCGATAGCTGGATATGATGATGCTACTGACAGGCGAAGGGTCGAAGGTTTGTCTGCAGGAGGATATCGGTCGGCAGAGAAGATATGATGATGCTGACAGTGTTAAGGGAAATATGATGATGATGATGGGTTGTAGACATACATGCTGTATGTCAAGGTTTTAGTGTGGATGCCTCTGCATCAATATATTTTTGTGATTTGATTTTTAGAGCTCTCCTCTAAGAAGATTGCATCCTAGGAGGACATCTCCTAGTGATCAAGATGTTCTTGATATCTGAATACCACTCGTCTTGTTCTTTCATATCTACAGCATATTGTCGACTTATCAGGTTTGGGTCTATTTCAGCAATCATTTGGCTAAGGGCCTATCCCCTAACTAGATTCATCAGAGTTATATCCATGTCATACTCTTGAAGCACAGTTATCCATTTCACTCTCTTTTCTCTAGGCTCATTCTGCATCAGAAGCATCTTAATGGCTGAATTAGGTACCACAACAATTATCTTGGTTCTCAAGATATAATGTCTGAATTTCTTCACTACTCTTACTAATGCAAGGGCTTGCCTTTCAACATCCATATATATGAGCTCAACATCTCTAAATGGAGAACTCATAAAGGTGATGGGTTTCTCTTCCTTTTCTTCACTCCTTTGTGTCAGGATTGCTATGCAGGTATGTTTTGAAGAAAATGAGTAGATGTAAAAATCTCTAGTATAATCTGGGTTGATCAAGATAGGTGCATCTACTATGGCCTTTTTGATATCCTCAAATGCGGCCTTTGCTTTAGGTGTCCATTCAATTTTGGCCTCTTTCTTGAGCATGGCATTGAGTGGAATTGTAATCTCTACAAATCATGTAATGAACTTCCTCACAAAATTAATCTTACAAAAGTAAGACTTTAGTTCCTTTTTACTCCCTAGAAGTTCTAGTTTCATTATAGAATCTACCCTAGTAGGGTTAATGGTGATCCCATTTTCTGATATGACATGACCAAGCAGCTTACCTGTGGTCACTCCAAGTATGCACTTCTTTGGATTTAATGAAATACCATACTGTTCATATTTCTTAAGCACCTTCCTGAGGTCTTCAATATGATCACCTCTCTACTTTTAGAAGACCATCCAGTCATCCATGTATATGACTATGCACTACCCAACTAGGCCCCTGAATGCTATGTCCATTGCACATTGGAATGTGGCTCTAGCATTGATTAGTCCAAATGGCATACGCCTATAGGCAAATTTCCCCCATTTGGTGGTGAATGCTATCTTTAATCTATCTATCTTATCCACCATGACTTGATTATATCCTAAAAACCCATCTAGGAAGGATATCATTTGAGCTCCATTCACTATCGGTAGAACTTCATCTAGGGAGGGCAAAGGATAATTGTCTTTTTCTAATGCTCTATTTAGATTCCTAAAGCCTACACACAGACGTATGTCTCCATTCTTTTTCCTGACTGGAACTAGATTGGCTACCCATGTTGAGTGTCTAACAAGAAATCTGATCCTTGCATTCAGTAGCTTTTTGACTTCTTCAAAGATAAGGGGCTCCAGCAATGCATTGATAGGTCTCTATTTCTGCACGAATGGCTTGGCATTAGGCTTCAGTGGTATTGTATGGGTGATAATAGATGTGTCATACCTTTTCAATTCATCATAGGTCTAGGCCATGGTATGGATATAATCCTTCAATGCCTGAGTTATTCCTTGTGTTTTCACCTTGTCCTATGTTGATAGGTGAATATTCTCCTCCATCTGTTTTGGGGATATCTTTTTGCTTAATCATATTGTCTATATCAAAAGCTCATTCAAGCTCAATCATGCCTTTGGGAATTTTATTTCTACATAAGTCCATGATTTCTTCTTCTTCCCGTATATGATCTTCTAACTTCTTCTCATCCAAGATCTGTGCCTCGAATATATCCTTATTTGCAATGAAATCTAGAATATGTTGATCATCGTCAAACACCTAGAAATTAGTGACATTATCAGGTATGGACGACCTTGATACCAACTCCACTGAGAAACACTTCATCCCTAATATGGATAATGGTTCTAATGTATTGGCAGCCTGTGTCAGTGCATCAACTCTATGATTTTATTCCTTGGCAACATGCATGATATTGAAAGCATCAAAGATTTCTATTAAATCATAGACTCTATGTCTGTAATTTGACATCTTTTTGTAATTGCAAGTGTAGATGCTCCTAACTTGTTTCACTACTAATTCTGAGTCCCCATAGACATGCAAAATTTTGACTTGTTTCTTGAGAGCAAATAGCAACCCATGAATCAAGGCTTCATACTCAACCATGTTATTGGTACATGGGAATTGCAATTGGTATGCTGCTAAAAATGACTTTCCCTATGGATTGATCGAGTCAACTCCAAAACCAACCCCTTGTTTCAATTTAAAGCCATCAAATCTCAAGATCCAGGGCTTATCTTTAGCTAGAGTCTTATTAGGACCCCCTCTTTTCTTCTTAGCTCTTGCAGCTACACTTGTAGATATCCATTTCATCTTTTGTGGTTTAGTCTTGTTGATGATGATTGTTAGTCATAACAACATGCATAAAAATTTGCACAACAAACCTTTATTATCTTATAGAGTACGATCAACTTAAGATAAATTGATGACTCCAAGTCTCTGTTGATCAGGTCATGATTGTCTGACATTACTCAGAGGTTGATGTGACATGCCATTTTCCATTTTCAAGGGGCCTTACATTTGTTTGGTTGATTAGTAGGATTCTGATTCCTGTAAATATACTTCACAAAGAGCTTATTTCTATTCTATTTCCAAGATAACTGCTGTATTTGCAAATTTAATCATCTAAAACTTGTTCTTTCTTTTATATAGTGTATTTACTCAAATGTTGTATCAATGAAGTGATATTCACATGAATTTGCATGATATTTATTAGTTCAACATGCTTTTTCTCTAAATATGCTATGTATTTCCAATTATCTACGGGATGTTAGCATATTTCATGTTATTTGCAGTTGTGGTGATGAATTGTTATGAAATTCAAAGAAATTTAAAAGAATACTTCTAATTTTGGTGAATCTTTAGCCATTGAACCACATACATAGAAGATATAGTCATAAGGAGAAGAAATCAAACCATATTTTCACCAGGATGTTCCACAGCTAGATATGGATGATGCTAATTTCAAAGGATAAGGAATGAAAACAACACATATAGAGTGATAAGAACTCCAAAGGATGCAGCTGATCAAAGAATATATCAAGATTTTAAACACAGATTACTCAGGATTTATGATGATTTGTAATCAAATTGTCTTCTCTTTCATTCAGTAAGCAAACATGTACATTTACAATGACTTTGAAAAATGTCCTGATATTTCAGCAATCAAATTTCAATTAAGTTTCGAATAATCAAAATATGGTATCCCTGCACCTTTTATAGAATAAGGTGAGGGATCGGTTACAAATGACCTACGCTTAGGATCTATCAATTAACATCAATGGTATATACTCATTCTTTGACTTAGTCAACTTTCCTTGTGGCATAGGTTGCCAATTGGTAACCATCTAGGTGACTTATTTTCTATAAGTACCAGATGCATATGTTTCCTTTGTGGTGCATCTTCATCTACTCTTCAGGTTCCTCTTCTTTATCTCCTTCTTCCTCATCATGATCATGTTCTTCATCACTTTCTATATCATCATCACCCTGATGTGTATTATCTTGTATATGGACCTTCATTATCATCCTGATATTTTCATAGGCTTGTACTATCTTCTCTACTTCTCTGTCATCCTGGGTTTTGGCTTTAGTGATAGCGTGCTTGTGGGTTGGAAATTTATCTTTGAGGGCCTCCAATTTACCTTTCCTATTATTTAATGTTTCATTATAATTCTCCACCCTGACCTTGATCCTCATGATCTTATTCATCACTTCTTCTATCAGGTGGGTGAGAGGATCATCAGCCATCGGCTGAAAATTATCATGCAGAGCCTTTATAGCAAAGTCTACATCTTGGTTTTCAATTTTCCCCTCTACTTTTCCTTCGAGAGCCTCCAGAATTTCTGCCTCATAGGCCATCATACTGTGCAAATTTATACTGATATCCCTTAGCTTACCACTACACTTCTTCAGGATATCGCATTCAAACCTGATGTCCTCATACCAAACATCTACTAGCATAGCAGTCTTATTATTTAATACCTGATTCTTAAATCTCAAAACCTTGTTCTGTACCTATTTCTTTCTCAAGCCACTGAGGCACTTCATCTCTGGATCCTTGTTGTCTTTTATCACCATCATGCCCACCCTGATCTCTAGTATTTGTCTCTATTCTCGGTGGAGAGGGTGATTTCCTTATTTCTTCTTCATGATGCTCCTCATGAGGGGTCTCCTTCTATAGGGAAGGATCTTGTGGAATGTCCACATGATGATCCTGGACCTGATCTTGCACTCCCTCCTTTTGTGTTTCATCCACCTTAGTAATTTCCTCATCTTGAGGCATATTTGTATCCATGGCTATTTGTGTGTTAGGGCCCGGTGCATCACCTTGATCTTGGATCACATTTTGTTCTACACCTGATGTAGTGACCTCTTGTGTTTTAAGGTCCTCATGACCTGATGTATCCTTATCATCTGTGGTTTCTTGAGTCCAAGGGGCATCATCACCTGATGTGTCTTTATCACATCCACCCTTTTGTTGGACTTCTACTATTTTTTGCTCAGCTGGTATATCCTACTATTGCTGGCCCATATCTGGAGCACTGCTCTCTATCTCTTCCTACTTGGCTTCCTCAATATTCTTAGTTATATTAGGTGCACCTGCTTTGTCTTCAGGAGTCATATCCTCCCTATATGTTAGGTCTATCACTATAGGGCTAGTTACTTGATCTACCTACTTATCAAGCCCGATTTGTTGGGCTACCCTTTCTGGGTTACTTTCTTTCTCTTCTAGAGTTGTTTGCTTTAACTCTTCCAATACCATCATCTGTGCTGATGGGGTCCCATGTGGGGTCATGCAGGTATTGGAGGCAAGGGTTTCCATTTTCTGAGAAGCTATATTTTGTACCACCTCATCATCTAATACGTCCACAGTGTCTTCTAATGAGAAAGGACCACCTTGACCTGCTTTGGAGGCTTCCTTTATTTGTTCTTATGCTTTCTCATTCTTAAACTTGATTATGGTGGGAAGTGGCACATCATGTTGCATCTCCTTTCTAAACACTTCACCAGTAGCTCCCCTCAATACTATAGGGTTGGTCCTGATCTCACCCCTCATAGATGTTCTTTGTTTCTTAGGTGGTGAGGTCACCAGTAGCACTGCTTTTCTCTTCCTGCTAACCATCATCAGGTCATCACCTACAGGCTCCTTACTTACTGGCTCTTCTTCTAGTGGGATATCCTCTTCCATATTCTGCTGTGAGGCTTGGCCCTCATCTTGATTTCTACAGTCTCTACAGTGTGCCTCAAGATTCTTTTGGTCTTTGGTTTATCCATTAGAGGTGGTGCAGATGAGGCTGATGCCTATCCTAATGTAGATGCACCTACAGTTGTTATTGCAATTCTCTCAATTATCACCCCCTTGGGCCCATCATCAGTCTTCTTTCCTCTTGGGGGACCTTTTCTTTGTTTCTGAGTGGGTAGCCTTTCCCCATTAGATTTCCTTTTCTCTCTGAGGAAGTCATCATAATCCTCATCATGGATCTCTTGCCTTTTCTTCCTGGCATCCACTGTAATAGCTACACCTTTCTTCTTTAGCCTATTTATCTGTTCATCTACCCATGATTGGGTTAACTATAGCACCCCACCTGTAAACTGATCCAAGGAAATGTCTTCAGGCATTGTTAGGTCAGGGGCTGAGATGGTGTCATTATACACCTTCTTTTCCTCATATTCATTTGACATGGTCCTACCATCATCCTTCTTTAGTTGTGCTAGTACTAGGATGCATTCAAATGTCCTTATCTAATTTAAGGTGAGCCTTTGATATTTTCTTCTTCTTACTTCAGCCTCATCCTCACAATCAGTCCAGAAATCCTCTAGGTGCTTCTAATGTATGGGCTTCCCCATTATTTTCTGCATTCTACCATAGGGGTCATATGATCTGGCCAATGGAAATGGTTGTAGGTACATCAGGTTCAAACCTCCTATGGCATGCTTTATACTTTCTGAATCAGGGCACATGTATCAACCCATAGATATTGGAAATAATACTTGAGGTATCTTTTTCTGTGGTTTATATGCATCCAGTATGGTAGATATTTGTTTCAAAAATTCCATCAGGACTACCCTAGTAGTAGGGTACCTGGGTAGCATATGGGGCTGATCTTCAAATGCCTCTATCTTGATATATGAAAATGTGGCATACTGGATGAACCAGGCGCCATGTCTGTATACTACTTATTGAGCTTCCATGCTCAATATCTTGGTTCTATCCTCCTCCATAGTTCTAACCAGATGCATTGAGAATGCATCATTCATTAATTTATAGTCAAAGAGGTAGTTCTTTCTCTATAATTGAGGATAATGATCCCATATGTGGGCATCATCTACACCACCACCAATCTTCCCCACTGTAGTCAAGGCATCAAATGTTCCTTTGTAGGCACATGAATACACAACATATGAAGTCATGTGGAATGAGCATTCCTAACCTCCCAGGGTCCTCATCTGTTCATCCAAAGTGTCACTGATGAACTTGGACCACAATGGCTTACTATCTATGTAAAGGACCATCTGGATGATTCCAAACATCCAATTCTTCAAGTTTCCATCATGAGGCTGGCCTATCATCCTGCTGAGCAGGGCAATCATATATTGATATTCATCATCAAAATCAAATTTGTATAGGTGCACTGGCAACTTAGCAGAGGTAGTGTAGGTGCTTCTCTTAGACCTCCACTGGTACATCCTCTTCCTTACATTCTTTTTATTGTTTTCATACTCTGTTTCCAATTTATGCAAATCCACACTGACTACTTTCTTTCCTACTGGCAAATTGAAAGTAGATGTGATGCCCTTAACTGAAAAGTCAGCATAAACCCTTCCATGTTTCTCAACTTGCCTGGTCTGAGGGTTATAGTTCCTAGCGCATTCTACTACCAGCTCTGGGGTTTCCATAGCATAGGGGAATCCAGCTGCATGCCACTTTCCTGATACATATATTGCATCTAGGAGGGTATTTTCTTCGTTATTATCTAGTCTGGATGACCATGCTGCAAACTATGTATCTCCCTAGTGAGTATCCTTGATGATGCTGTACTTGAATTGTACTCCCTCGGGTTGAACAAACATAGGCTTAAGAAATTCTGAATCAAACTTGTTTTGCCTGAGGTCCGCCATGGACTCCTACAAGAAAAACATACCTGCTCTTACCATACGATATCCATATGCATTCACACAACATTCTATATCTATGGCATCATGCATATTACTTATTAATCTTTACTTCATCATGATATGCACATTTATAAACCTAAACCATAAGAAGAACATGCTACTTGGGTATTTTGACAACAAAATAGGAGGGTTTTTTAATTACTTACTTGATAATGCTTTCCTCCTGGGTTAAATGAGTGATTATGAAAATGGGTCACAGATGCAAATGATCACCTAATCTATTGTGCTAGAAGATCTTGTCCATCCACTGGTAGCTTGTATGAGGGTTTGACTTCTCTATGCTCTATAATTTCTTGTTTTATCATAAGGTAAATGAAAATAACCCTAGAAACTTACCTTTAAACACATTCGTATGGCAAATTAGGGTAAAATCAGGTTAAATCAATCAACTCCATTGATCTTCTGCCATGAATCCATGGATGCCGCTAGGTGTTTGAATTATGTTCGCAATCGGCGGGAATCCACCTACCGCATTTAAGTTCATTTAATGTCAGGAAACATGGAGGGGGGTGATCTTCAGAAGATCAGGTGATATTACAAATATGACCCCCGCTTTTGGGTGAAATGACCTTCCGCCTTCAAGCGGCAAAACTAATGCAAACAGATCGGGTGATGTGGTCAAAGGTTGACCATGTGTATATCAGGTCATGAATTTAAGATCAGGGGATGTTCAAAATATGACCCCCACAACTAAAATGACCACCCCCTTTAAAAGATCAGGATGACGTCAGCATGTTTATAACTTCATTCTAGAGTTGTATTATAATGATGTCACCGTCATGTTGTTGAATGGGGTGATCGTTGGGTACATACCTCCATGAGGTAAAAATGAATGATGATGTCACCATCAAGGTGATTTCCTTTATTCATCAGGTTTAGATGATGTCATCATCATATCAGCATGGTGTGATATTTTGCGAGGGGTGATCTTAGATAGATCGAGTGATATTCAAAATATGACCCCCACAAAATATATGATGTCGTTTGATGGGCAAATACCACTATCACGTAAAATTAACGTCTGGAGTTGGCAAACCAAGTGATTATCAGGTGATAAAGTAATATTGGGGTGACCTTATATAATATGACTGATGTTTGAAATATGACCCCCCCTTTTTGGGAATATCAGGTTTGACCAGAACTTTGACTCATCATAACTTTCTCCCCTTAAGGAATTTTGGGGTGATCCAAAAGGCAAACCTGCATGGAATTTTATGCACTTTCCAACCATGAGATTAAATAATGTGAAATACTGATTATGACAAACTAACCTCATCATGGCGACCCATCTACCCCCTGCAGGGCTATCTACATTACTAACTTTTACTAGACCGCCGAAAAGCAGAAAAACAACAACAAGCCAAAGCAGCAAGAAAAGTTGGGTCCCTGTTTTGTCAAGTCAAAATGGGGCGTGTTGTGTAACCACACAACAACTTGCCACCAAAGAAAACCACTAAATTCCAATGATTCAAGTGATGTGATCACATTCTAACATAGCATTCTAACTCTTTCTAAGTATAAGCATTATAATCTTTCTGAATGATAAGGTCTTCATCAGGGAAATATTGCTAACAAAGGATCAGGTGTGTGCAAATGATTAATTATCCTCATCTTGAAAGTAAGTTGAAAACATGAGTAACTGATGTTAACCTACATAGTTTGGGAGCATCGCTCATAGCCAACCTGGATAGAGCCTTGCTGCCAGTAGGCATCCATAGCCCTAGCAAGGTTATCTATACAATCCCCCTAAGTAGAGCCCCACTGCCAGCAGGTGTCTATAGCCCCGGTAGAGTTACTTAGATGGCCTAATTTTATTTCTTCTAGATTTTTTCAATATTTATATTCATATGATGTCATCATGTAAGCTTAGTGTGCAAGGTATGGTCACTTGCTGATATAGGTTGGAGATTGCATTGGTAGCAAGGGAGTTCCTTTAGATTTTTCACTTAACACCTATACTTGTGTGTTCAACAAACCCAAGGCTGTTAGGTGAGTCACTATGAAAGAATCACTTTGGGTCAAGAAAAGGCACCCTGATGAAAATATATCTCATACCTGATCACCAGTACTTCTTAAAATGAATCATAACCTATATATGAATTTGTTCTCATCACTTGAATCTTAACAATTTGGTTATTTTCTTAGGGTGATGAGTTGCATCATCTTGGCTAACCAAAACATAACTCAACAAGCAAACAAACAAAAACAAAACAAAACTGTACAAACAACTATACAAACATGTACACTATGATACACATGACTTTCATGGCACTGACTCAAGCTTGGAAATAATGTTTAAGGAACTGTCCATTAACTGGTAATGGAACATCCTCACCGGTTAAGGTCTTAAGCCTATAAGTATTGTCTCCTAGAATTTCTGAAACTTGAAAGGGACCTATCCAAAGTTTATCAAACTTACCATGATCTCCTTTCCTTTTGTTGGTATTTTCCTTCCAAATCAGCAGAGGGTTTGCCAGCTCCAATGCATAGGCAGATTTAGCCAACAGATACGGGAGGTTGTGTAGCTGCCTCCCCTTCACTTCTTGTTCTGCTGCACCGAGGGGGGTATCCCTATAACTAATGATTTATCTTTGACTCACCAAATGATAGAAAGATTTGGCTTTACAATGATAGGAAGAATACTCTCATGTGTGGACCAAGATTGCATGATAGGTCACAAGTTTGGCAACACTCTTGGACATATCTAACTGATTGAGGATGAGAGTATGCATGGGTCCTAATCCTACTCCTACAACTAATAGGTTGGAAAGATGGAAAGATTTGAATTTATGTTTGGAGTTATGGGATTTTCCTAGACCCTTTGAACAGACAGATTCCTAGACCAATACCTTATCTAGGCAGCAGAGTTAAATCCATGAATGTAAATGTTTCCCTATGACAACATGAATTCATATCCAGAGGACTTAGATAAAATATTACTGCCTGACAGCAATATGCCCAAGAAAAAGTATTACCTATGATCATACTTAGAAGATCCTATGATGTAATCCATTTTCCTCTATATCTGATCAAAAGCCTATTTAACCACTCCTTGAGCAGACGCAAGAAATCAGACACACAGTACAGTAAGTATATACTGACAAGCTTGGAAGCCCTTAACAACCTTATTTGAAAGGAAAACAAGTAACATACAGGAGACAATCATAAACAACACACACACCAGGTGTTTTTCATTTAGATTCAATCTGCATAGAAAATCATCATGTAGGAATTTATCATCTACAAAATAGGAAAGACTCGTACACCAGATCAAGGACCGAATCTGCCACAAAAAATACCTTTCAAAATGTGAACACCTTGTGTTCAGAGTCTGAGTAGAAAACCCGAAAACATCCCCCCTTGTAGAATGGCCATGGATTCCTTTTTAAGGACCAAACAAGCTTCTAGCCACCTACCCTAACCAACCTCATAAATGTAGAGATCATTCCCTCCATATTTTCAAAGAAACTATCGAATCCTCATAAATTCAGGTCACTGAAGAAGTCAAATCCACCATAAAAACCAATGGTGCAAGTAACCTGGACCTCGAACAAGCAAGCAGATGTGACACTTTCTCCATCACCGTATGGCATGGTCATTGACTGTGAAGTGAACGCATAAAAAGGGTGCCAACAGATAGTCATTTCATCCTTCAAACTCAACCACAGGATCAGGCTCCAAATATGCAAGATCGACGGCTGCAATCTACCCATCCACCTTGAAGATCCATGTCAGTAGCATAGAAAAGCCCAGTGCCAATGATATCACGCCATGTAGGCAGTCCTTTTCCTTCGCTAACCCTTCACAAATTTGTGAGATTTATTATCCCACATTCATCCTGCAATGACTTCACCAATACTTTATAAACAGGACCATACCGAAAGATAATTTTCTGCAATTTTGCTCCCGATGATGCTAGCTTATACCCCATCAGTCAGACCCCCTATATCGGTGAACCGCCTGCTTGCTCACCTGATAAGCAATATCACCCCAATATTGCATATCACCCTTATGATCAATATCATCAGTGCAACTCGATATACCAGAGGAAGATCCTCCTACACACATTCATGTCCTCATCAGCTATTGGTGGGACCTCTAGCACAATCGCCGATAATAACCATCATGCTGAAAACCATATGATGCATCCCATCAAACTTAGATGATGTCATCATCATGTTGGCATAAGGTGATATTCGTAAGATGACTGATGCTTGAAAATGTGACCCCCCGCATCCCATCAGATCTGGATGACGTCATCATCATATCGACATAGGGTGATATTTTGTGACAAGGGTGATATTCGTAAGACTACTGATATTTGAAATATGACCCTCCGCAAGAATATCAAGCTGATGTTTGAAATATGACCCCTCGCAAGATGTGAAGTTGTTAGACAGGTAGATACCGACCCCCATGTAGAGTTGACATCCCTACTTCATAGATCAAGTGGTCATCAGGGTGATCTCACAACATCAGGGTGGCCTTCTCTAAGATGATTGATATTTGGAATATGAGCCCCTGCAAGAATATCAAGCCTGACTAAAATTTTGACATAACATATCTTTTTGCTTGAAAACCTGAATGTTTATGTAGGCACCAACACTGGCTCTATCTGGGGACAAATGCCTTTTGCAGGCATGGTGAGAACAGTAGATCTCTGAGATGCAGAATAGCTCCTTATCCATTGGGCACAGAGTCAAACACATACCAACCTGCATCACAAAAAATATATTTTTAAAACTTACTTGGTGGTCCCAAGCCACCAAAAAGGAAAAACCAGAATTTTCCTTTGTTAAACACTTGATTTTCTTCTGATCTCACTAGGTCAAACCTAAAGATGCTTCCATGATTTACTCACAAACAACCCTTGTCATTTGCATATTCAACCATCTTATTCAGCTTGTCACTGTCAACCCTATGCAAACAACCTTCAGCATCAAGCAACATGTGAATGTTACACTTATCAAACAATGCATATTCATACAACTTATAAAGCTTATCATCATCTATATCAGCAATATGCATTGCAAAATGATCTCCTAGCTAGACTGAAAACTGAAAGCACTCATAGTCCATCATATAGCTAGGATCATTAGGCCTCATCTTATCATAAGCTGACATATCAAAGAAGAAACTTTCATGTTCATAATTGTGCACATCATGCACACAATCTTCAGTTGCACCAGACATGAAAGGTTCAAACTCTGGCACCTCTCTACAATAACCTTCATGAATATGCTGGTCCCTCTTTCATCAGGATGAAATTCAGAATCCCTATCAATAACAATGCCTTGATTTTCACCATACTCAAACAGATCCTCATCATTATATGTATCAAAAAAGGTTGATCCTAATGTTTCAGCCTCATTATAGTATGCCACTGGTTTGTGGGTAGTAGAACATGTATTTTCATTACCAATGAATACCTTATGTGGAGGAGTATCAACCTGTGTTCCATAAGCAAAACTATAATGAAATAAAGAACGATCATGCTCGGTACTAGCACTTGTTTCAATCTCTGATTGCTCTTCATCATCTCCATGTGTTTGAATAAAAGGAAATGGTTCAAACATGGAATTACTCCTTTGTTTGCTTATTTCTTCTCTATCTTGAGCACAATACTCACAATCATCTCCACAAACCCATTCAAATAGGTATTCATTGTTGTCCATAACCATATCATTTTTTATAACCAGACACCTCAACCTTGCAATGGGAGTCATCAATGATCCTTTCATTGGCATTATTCACTTGTGAACAACCTAGTTGAGCATTGTTACCAGCAGTATGTTCAAGTATAGCATTCTCAACTTCTATCTTCACATTTACACATTTATCATCAAATGATGCCATGATCATTTGGTCATTTACAGCTACACCACTGTTATTCATCCTAAAACCTGTGGACATGGAATTTTGTATGTGCTCACTCCTCATTCTTTCTGTATTTTCTAAAAATCTGTATGTCATCTGCATACTTGTTATCTTGAATTCCCTCAATATTGCACTAGAGCCCTTTTCAAAAGCTTCAAAATATATGCCAATGCAGGCTGAAATATCAGATCTGAAGTCTTCAGGGATTTGTGAAAGGGCTACTACAAACCTATGACTGAAATCAGTAGTGGGTTCTTCATCTTGTCTTCTAATTTCCATTAACCTTACAACAAGATCAGTAGGTTCTCTTGCAAATTCTTCTCTAAAATAGTCAACAAGTTCATCCCAACAGGCAAAGGATCCCTTTGGAAAGCTCAAATACCAATCTCTAGCTCTTGTACCAAAGGATCTAACAAAAAACCTCATCCACATATCCTCATCTCTAAATGAATGTTTCTCCATGAAGTTGTGAAAGTTTTGGATATGTGCACTCCCATCACATACACTGTGTCCACTAAATCTAGGCATTTGATTATAAATCTGAGTAGGCATACTTTCAACTTCATAATCAACCCATGACAAATCTAGTTGGTCATACAAAGGATCAAACGAGCTGACAAGAGGTTTAACATTCTGACTGGCAGACACAACAGGGTTATTATTTAACTGAGCCTGTCGAGCCTCTAAGGATATCAACCTATTCTTTATCTCTTCAATTCTTTTACTCAATATCTCATCCCTCTCTTGACTGAGTATGGGTGAATACATATTTGGATTCATACAAATTTCACTCTTAGACATCCTATGTCTGTCTAAGACCTAAGGATTCCCCTTGGCATCTAGCTTATGCAATAAAATAACAAATACAAGCGGGAAAAACCATGTACCTTTTCTCATCCAAATGCTGAAGTCTTGACCAGAAAATCTTTTATTACAACAACACTCATCAGCCTTTCATGTGCACTAAAAATTTTTTACAGAGTCACCACCTCTCCAAAGAGGACACAATTTTCAAACAACTGAAAGCTCATCAAAGAACAAATATTCTTCTGAGTTCATTCCACCAGCAGAGCACGACTATTCACAAGAACGAACTGGATATGCAACAATGATCTCACACTATTTGACTCTTGCTCCCTAGTAGAGTAACCATTTATGTTGGTATTTTCCTTCTGAATCAACAGAGGGTTTGCCAGCTACAATGCATAGGCAAATTCAGCCAACAGATACGGGAGGTTGTGTGAGCTACCTCCCCTTCACTTCTGGTTCTACCGCACCAAGGGGGTATCCCTATAACTAAAGATTTATCTTTGACTCACCAAATGATAGAAAGATTTGGCTTTACAATGATAGGAAGAATACTCTCATGTGTGGACCAAGATTGCATGATAGGTCACAAGTTTGGCAACACTCTTGGACATATCTAACTGGTTGAGGATGAGAGTATGTAGGGGTCCTAATCATACTCCTACAACTAACAAGTTGGAAAGATGGAAAGATTTGAATTTATGTTTGGAGTAATGGGATTTTCTTAGACCCTTTCAATAGACAGATTCCCAGACCAGTGCCTTATCTGGGTAGCAGAATTAAATCCATGAACGTAAATGTTTCCCTATGACAACATGAATTCATATCCAGAGGACTTAGATAAAATATTACTGCCTGATAGCAATATGTCCAAGAAAAAGTATTACCTATGATCATACTTAGCAAATCCTATGATGCAATCCACTTTCCTCTGTATCTGATCAAAAGCCTATTTAACCACTCCTTGAACAGACGCAAGAAATTAGACACACAGTATAGCAAGTATATACTGACAAGCTTGGAAGCCCTTGACAACCTTATTTGAAAGGAAAACAAGTAACATACAGGAGACAATCATAAACAACACACACACTAGGTGTTTTTCATTTAGATTCAATCTGCATAGAAAATCATCATGCAGGAATTTATCATCTACAAAATAGGAAAGACTGATACACCAGATCAAGGACCAAATCTGCCACAAAAAATGGCTTTCAAAATGTGAACACCTTGTGTTCAGAGTCTGAGTAGAAAACCCAAAAACATCCCCCTTGTAGAATGGCCATGGATTCCTTTTTAAGGAGCAAACAAGCTTCTAGCCACCTACCCTAACCAACCTCATAAATGTAGAGATCATTCCCTCCAGTTTTTAAAGAAACAATCAAATCCTCATAAATTTAGGTCGCTGAAGAAGTCAAATCCACCATAAAAACTAGTGGCGCAAGCAACCCGGACCTCAAACATGCAAGCAGATGTGATACTTTCTCCATCACCGTGTAGCATGGTCATTGACTGTGAAGTGAACGTGTAAAAAGGGCAGCAATAGACAGTCATTTCATCCTTCAAACTCAGCCACAGGATCAGGCTCCAAATATGCAAGATCGACGGCTGCAATCTACCCATCCACCTTGAAGATCCATGTCAGCAGCATAGAAAATCCCACTGCCAATGATATTGTGCCACATAAGCGGTCCTTTTCCTTCGCTGAGCCTTCGTAAATTTGTGAGATTTAGTATCCCACATTCATCCTGCATTGACTTCACCAACACTTTATAAACAAGACCATACTGAAAGATAATTGTCGGCAATTTTGCTCTCAACCACACCAACGTATACCCCATTGGCTAGACCCCCTATATTGGTGAACTACCTGCTTGCTCACCAGATAAGCAATATCACCCTGATATTGCATATCACCCTGATGATCAATATCATCGGTGCAACCTGATATACTGGAGGAAGATCCTTCTGCACAGATTCATGTCCTCATCAGTGATTGGTGGGACCTCTAGCACAGCCACCAATAATAACCATCATGCTGAAAACCATATGATGCATCCCATCAGACTTAGATGATGTCATCGTCATGTTGGCACAAGGTGATATTCGTAAGATGACTAATGCTTGAAAATGTGATCGCCCACATCCCATCAGATCTGGATGACATCATCATCATATCAACATAGGGTGATATTCATAAGATGACTGATATTTGAAATATGACCCTCCGCAAGAATATCAGGCTGATGTTTGAATTATGACCCCTCGCAAGATGTGAAGTTGTTAGACAGGTAGATATCGACCCTCATGTAGAGTTGATGTCTGCACTTCATGGATCAAGTGATCATAACGGTGACCTTCTCTAAGATGACTGATATTTGGAATATGAGCCCCCGCAAGAATATCATGCCTGACTAAAAATTTTGACATAACATATCTTTTTGCTTGAAAACCTGAACGTCTATGCAGGCACCAACACCTTTCATAAGCTTTGTCCCACATCAGGACTAGATCTGAGATTCTAAAAGCCTTAACTCTGGCTCTTTTGTCAAACCAATGCTTGACAACAGCTTGATGTTTAGCAAATTGATCTATTGCTTTACTTCTTTTTTCTTCTAGGTGCATCAACTGAAGCAACCTAACCTCTTGTTTATTATCTATGCCTAGGTATTCTTGTGCAAACTGCAATGTAGGAATCTTTAAGTTACAGGGAGGATGGGATCCACCCCATATACTAAGTGAAAAGGAGAATTTCCTAATGTATCCTTCATCCTGGTTCTATCTACCCATAAGGCATACTTCAATAGGGTATTCCATTCCCTTGGGTTCTTTTCAAACCTATTTCTTTATGATGTTTAGTAAGTTCTTGTTTGTGGATTCTACTAATCCATTCCCTTGGGGATAGTAATTTGAGGAGAATTTCAGGATGATTTCATGGTCAAATGCCCATCCTAATAGCCTTATGGAAGCAAAGGTGGACCCATTATCACATACCAAAGCATAGGGAACTCCATTCCTGGTTACTATGTTGCTTTCCAAAAACTTGATGACATCCTCAAAATTACATGTTTTACTGCTGACAGTTTTTGTCCACCTGGTACAATAATCAGTAAAAGTCAAAACATACATGTGGCCTGAAGATGATGGAGGGTTAATAGGTCCTATGAAGTCCATTCCCCATTGAGCAAATGGGTGCATCTCCATCACTGGCTGCAGAGGTTGAGTAGCATATCTTTCTCTGTTTGCCGCAACCTGACACATATGACAACATTTAATGTGTTCAGCAGTATCTTTAAAAATTGTGGGCCAATAATACCCAACCCTGAGGATAGCATGAGTGGTGGCTAAGGATGATCCATGTGCAGTCCCAAACTTATCATGCAATTTTGATAGCACCTTATCTACTTCTGGCCTTTCTAGGCACCTTAGGTATATCCCCTCATAATTCTTTTTAAAAAGGACTCCTCCTTTTATCATGTATTTCTATGATCTTATCTTTAAGGCTCTCCTTTGTGAGTCCTCTAATCTTGAAAGACATCTTCCAATAATTAAGATGTGCCTAATATCTGAATACCATTCCCCATCTTCTTTTGCATTTATAACATATTGTTGGCTCATGATATTAGGATCAATTTCTAATATCATCTGGCTCAATGCTTGTCCTCTCACTAACTTCATAGGTGTTATGTCCATATCATATTCTTGGAGGACAGTAATCCATTTAGCTCTCTTCTCACCTGGTTTGCTTTGCATTAGAAGCATTTTTACTGCTGCATCAAGTACTACAGCTAGCACCTTACTCCTCAGGATGTAGTGTCTAAATTTCTTGACTGCTTAAACTAGAGCAAGTTCTTGCCTTTCAACATCCATGTACCTGAGTTCTGTATCCCTAAAATGACAACTCATGAAGGCTATAGGCTTTTCTTCTTTAGCCTCATTTCTTTGTGTCAATACTGCTACAGATGTATGCTTTGAGGCAAATGAGTAAATGTAAAAATCCGTGGTATAATCTAGACTGATCAGCACTAGAGCATTAGATATGGCTTTCTTAATATCTTCAAAAGTTGCTCTAGCTTTAGGTGTCCACTCAATTTTGGCATCCTTTTTCAGCATGGCATTCAAGGGTCTGACAATCTCTGCAAAGCTAGTAATGAACTTTCTAACAAAATTAATCTTACCAAAGTAAGACTTGAGCTCCTTCTTGCTTCCAAGAAGTTGTATCTTCATGATGTATTCCACCCTGTCAGGGTCAATGATGATCCCATTTTTTGTTATCAAGTGGCCTAATAATTTCCCTGTGGTTACTCTAAATATGTACTTCTTAGGGTTTACGGATATCCCGTATTGTTCACATTTCTTTAGCACCTTCCTAAGGTCCTCTACATGGTTTCCTCTCTCTTTAGAGAAAACTATTAAGTCATCCATATATATGACTATGCATTTACCAATCAAGCCTCTAAAGGCTATGTCCATCACTCACTGAAATGTTGCTCTAGCATTTATTAACCCAAACGACATGCGCCTGTAGGTGAATATTCCCCACTTTGTAGTGAATGTAGTCTTCAATCTATCTATTTTATCAACCATCACCTGGTTGTAACCTGAAAAATAGTCCAAGAATGACTTCATCTTGGCACCATTCACAATTTGGAGGAACTCATCTAGAGAAGGCAAAGGATAATTATCCTTTTCAGAAGCTTTGTTTAAATTCCTGAAGTCTACACATAGTTTGATATCACCATTCTTTTTCCTTACTAGAACCAGGTTTACCACCCATGTGGAATGTCTCACAGGAAATATGATCCTGGCATTCAGCAATTTTTTAACTTCTTCAAAAATGATGGGTTCCAGCAAAGCATTAGTAGGTCTTTGCTTCTATCTAAAAGGCTTGACATCCAGCTTCAAAGGTATGGTATGAGTGATGATTGATGTATCGTAAGTTTTTAGCTCATCATATGTTCAAGCAATGACATGGATGTAGTCCTTAAGGGCTTGAGTTATTCCTTCTAGCTCTTCTTCTATACAGACTTTGCCAATTAGGACATTTATTATTTCCTCATCCTGTCTTATATTGACTTGTGAATATTCTTCTCCATCTACTTTTGGGAGATCTTTTTGTTTTAGCATGTTGTCTAAATTAAATGCTCTTTCTATCTCTATCATTCCCTTGGGAATTCTATTACTAGGCAACTCTGGGATTTCTTCTTCTTCCCAGATATGGTCTTCGACATTTCTTTCATCAATGATTTGTGCATAAAAAATATCCCTATTGGAAATGAAATCTAATATATGCTGATCATCATCAAATACTTGAAGGTTAGTTACATCATCAGGCACAAATGGCACTGATACTAATTCTACTAAGAATCTCTTCAAACTGGATATGGATAGTGGTTCCAAGGTGCTGGCAACTTGGGCCAAGGCATCTGCCCTGTGATTTTGCTCTCTAGGTACATGGGTGATATTGAATGCATCAAAGTCTTCTATCATGTCCCACACCCTATGTTTGTAATTTGACAGCTTCTTGTAATTGCAAGAGTATATACCTCTTACCTATCTGACAACCAATTCTGAGTCTCCATAGACATGTAGAATTTTCACTTTCTTCCTAAGTGCAAACAATATCCCATGAATCAGGGCTTCATACTCTGTTACATTATTCGTGCATGGGAATTGAAATCTGTATGCTGCTAAATAGGATTTTCTAGATGGATCAATAAAATCTATCCCTACTCCAACACCTTGTTTTGATTTGGATCCATCAAACCTAAGGATCCATGGCTTATCTTCAGTTGAAGGCTTATCTGGGCCTTCTCTTTTCTTTTTAGCTCTAGTAGCTGCACCATTTGATATCCATTTTAATTTTGGTGTCTCAATTTTCTCAAACTTTACCTTATCTGGTTGATGTGAAGCTGATATCTCTTCTTTCTTTTTGCCATCAGAAGGAAAATCTTCTGGACTGGGCAACATCTGTCTTTTCAGGATATGTAAACACAGTGAACAAGTAGTTTCTGAATGTGGTGCTTCATGTAACCTGCACCACCCCTCAATCAGGGTATCCTATGGAGATCTCTGTTGCTGTACCATCTTTTGGGTTTCTTTTGATAAAAACTCCTCAAACTTAGACAGATTACTGCCCCTATCTTCATCAGATAATTCATAATTTGATTGTACCAAACAATCACTCCTTGGGGTGATCTTCTTATTTCCTTTAACATTACTTTTGTTACATACTAGAATCTCTTATGTCATCTAAATAAGATCTGCACCCTGATATGTGCCTTCCCCTGTTCCTACAGATGACAAACACAAATTAGTGTCACTATCACTATCTGCAGAACTTACCTCTAGTGATGATGATGACGCCTCACTGCATGCTTGTTCCAGCTCCATCATGTCTAAGCAAGCCTCACAAGTTTTTTTAGGATGATCTTCATCATGCAACCTGCACCATCCATCAATCAGAACATCATGAATAGGCATTTTTAACAATCGACAGCGTTTCACTTGCTTGGACAAGTACATCTCAAAATTCTTGAAATGATCTACCTCTATTTCATTTTCAAGGTTACAATCTGACTCTAAATTTACTTTATCATCCTGAAGGTCATCATCATGATCATGAACATCATACATCAAATTTTTTTCTATCCTGATGGTCTAGAGTCTAATGGAGTAAACTCCGAGTTCTACATCCACATACATGATCTCGTTGGTTTTATTATATTCAATGATCATGTGTTTCATGCGAGGCTCAACATCTATTCTTATTTGATTTGGTATACCCTTCCAAGGCAACCACATATGACTGAAATCAGTTGACATGTATCCATTAAGGGTTTTTGACCAGTCCCTGCTAAGTAGCATCCCATAGGTATAAGGTATATCAACTACCTGAATATCAATGTAATATTAGATTCTTGGGTCTGATGCTAGCTGCATATGAATGTGAGTTAGTTCTCCTACCACACTCACCTTTGTTTTGTCTAATTGTGTTACTTTCTTTAATGACTTGGCAGGATGCAACCCTAAGGCATTGCATATGGACAGGGGCATTACATTGGTAGATGCTCCCGAATCTACTAAATAGTTGTGCAAATGTGAGGTTTCTGCAGCTTCAACAGTAGCTAGCACATTGGATTTAACATTAGCATCCTTACTAGCCTGATCTTTACCTCTAGACTAACCAGAGGTATGCCTATCCTCTTTTGGAGTAGGATCATCCAATGATTTCATGAAATCTTTCTTGATAGCAGGGGTTTTTAGCAACTCTAATAATGACAGGATGATTTTAATCTTTTTCATTTCATCAGCTAGGTAAGTGACTAATTTATCTGTTTCAGGAGGTAGACTGATAGCTTTTGATGCAGTATTTGGTGGTGCTAAATATTGAGTGTTAACCTTGGGAAATCTAGGGTTATTACTTCCCTTGGGATCAGGTGGAGTGTTGAAATTGTTTGGAAGCAAGGATGTGGTCAAAGGACCAGCAGGTCTATTTGAATTATTTCTCAAGTTGTAGTTATGCCTACCCTAATATTGTTGTTGATAAGCATGTACCTCCTCATGTTCACTTGATGGCTCATTTTCATTTTCAAATGGAAATACGTAATTAGTCTCAAAAGCCATGGCTAATTCTTCACATGCCAAGGTATAATTCTAGTGAGATAACATTGTCTGCTGATGAGGATGATTAGTGAAACTTTGTAGCACTAAGGCAGAATCATATCCACAAGGGACAATTTCATTTCCTTCTACTTGAGGTGGATTTCCTGAAGTGTTGGACACTTCAGTTTGGAATATACTGGCAACAATATGAAATTGAGGGCAATCTAGCTCTGCATGAGTATTAGTGTTATGTATCCTACACCAATTTGTAAGGGCTGCCTCAGCAAGGTTCACTCTAGTGGTTTGTTTAGCTTCACTAGGAGGCTGGTTATCTAGGGGTGATGGAAAAGAACCATTGTTTGGTCTAGAGTTCCACACTCTAGGCAGTCTAGGAGGATTGTTGTTACCACTGTTGTTATTGTAATTATTGTTGTATCCTCTATTAGGATAATTAGGTCTGTCATTAGCATATCCTCTATTCTGATTTGGTTGAGAATAGAAGTTCTGACTCCTCAGATGAGTGATCTCAGTGGTGAGCTTTCTTAACTATGCTGATATTTCTTTAATTTCTTCCTTTTCCTCCTGAATCTTGGCTACTACATTCTCTATTTGAGGCTTAAAGAAGGAATATCCATTGTTATTATTATTGGACTGTTCTACAACCTGAGGCACCTGTGTTTGTCCTAGATATTGTAACATCTGGCCATTTCCATTTGGAGGTGGCATGATACTGAGTGGAGGTATCTGCAATGGACTTGGCATCACAGTTAGGGATATCATGGCTCCATTGGTCTGTTGTTGAGTAGGGTAGGTAGGATAACCAAGAAGTGTAGGGAATGCAATATTTGGTGTGGGAGAAGGAAGCAACTACTAACTAACTTTGACAGCCTCTTAAAAATCTCCTGTGAAAGTTGTGACACCAGGATGTGGTCTCCTGATAAACATAGAAGTTAAGGGGTCTAAAGCTGAGTAATATATGCTCCTAGCATCTTCATCTATTACAACATAAAATATCTTGATTGTGGTGAACAAATGATAGTTCATTGAAGGATCTATAGGTATTTTGAACCTATCCTTAAAGGCTTTCTCCAAGGTTTCCCAAGAGCTGACTGAACCCTAACCAAGACTAATATACCAGTTATATGCCTCTTCCCCTAAGGAAAATGGAAATAACCTACATACTACGTCTTGATGCTCAATTCTAGCCCTGCAACAGGCTTCCTTGAAGGTTCTGATGTGATCATCAGTATCCTGATATGGATGATACTTAGGACAAATTTTATCAAGATTCTTAGGCAAAGCATGATATGCCGTGAAAGTCAGAGGTGACTCTACAGTAAAGAATGACATTGCAACTAGTGGAGGTTGGGCCTGAGGTGTGACAAGTGGACCTGCAAGTGTTTGTAACCTGATAGGAGTTATAGGAGCACATTCTGGTGAAGCTCTTGACACACTAGAACTAGGAGAGTGATGAATATCTACTATTCTAGGCCTAAATCCCTGGATAGGTAATTCTTCAAAGAGTCCATTGGATCTGGACCTGCAATTTGGCCTGAGAGCCAGGATTTCTTAAATTTAAGTAAATTTGGTTGGTTTACTATAAAGATTGGTTGGAACTTACTAGCAAAGGCTATATTTATGGTCAAATTTTGGAATTGACCAGATATTTATACAATATTTGCAGAAATGATGCAAATATGAGGTGATACATGGCTTTTGGTCACAAGCAGCATGATATCAAGCCTCTCAAGCTAACTACCTCAAAGTTTCAGCAGGAAGACGTGAAATAAGACTTATCTTTGTAAATTCATTATGATCAGCCACAAAGCTTGCAATATTTATGATCAATTTTGAAGTCTTCAAAAAGGATTAGCATGTATAGACTTAAAACAACAAAACTTTGCATATATGACTTTAAATACAGAGAAGCAGAAGTGTTACCTTTCTGTCTTTATCATCAAATCAGAAGAAACTTACTGGTGATGAGAAGGCCCTCCTTCTAGCACCAATTTATGTTGATGATGATTGTTAGTCATAACAACATGCATAAAAATTTGCACAATAAACCTTTATTATCTTGCAAAGTACGATCAACTTAAGATAAGTTGATGACTCCAAGTCTCCATTGATCAGGTCATGATTATGTGACATTGCTTAGAGGTTGATGTGACATGTTGTTTTCCATTTTCAAGGGGCCTTACGTTTGTTTGGTTGATCAGTAGGATTCTGATTCCTGTAAATATACTCCATAGAGAGGTTATTTCTATTCTATTTCCAAGATAACTATTGTATTTGCAAATTTAATCATCTGGAACTTGTTCTTTCTTTTACATAGTGTATTTACTAAATGATGTATCAATGAAGTGATATTCACATGAATTTGCATGATATTTATCAGTTTAGCATGCTTTTTCTCTAAATATGCTATGTATTTCCAATTATCTACGGGATGTTAGCATATTTCATGTTATTTTCTTTTAATCTTCTATTATTTGTAATTGTGGTGGTGAATTGTGATGAAATTCAAAGAAATTTAAAAGAATACTTCTAATTTTGGTGAATCTTTAGCCATTGAACCACATATATACAAGATACAGTCATGAGGAGAAGAAATCAAACCATATTTTCACCAGGATGTTCTACAGCTAGATATGGATGATGCTAATTTCAAAGGATAAGGAATGAAAACAACACATATAGACTGATAAGAACTCCAAGGGAATATCAAGATTTCAAACATAGATTACTCAGGATTTATGATGATTTGTAATCAAATTGTCTTCTCTTTTATTCAGTAAGTAAACATGTATATTTACAATGACTTTGAAAAATGTCTTGATATTTTAGCAATTAGATTTCAATTAAGTTTCAAATAATCAAAATATGGCATCCCTGCGCCTTTTATAGAATAAGGTGAGGGAGCAGTTACAAATGACCTACAGTCAGGATCTATCAATTAAGATCAATGGTATATACTCATTCTTTGACTTAGTCAACTTTCCTTGTGGCACAGGTTGCCAGCTGGCAACCATCTAGGTGACTTATTTTAAATAAGTACTGAATGCATATGTTTCCTTTGTGGTGCATCTTCATCTACTCTTCAGGTTCCTCTTCTTTATCTCCTTCTTCCTCATCATGTTCATGCTCTTCATCACTTTCTGTATCATCATCACCCTGATGTGTATTATCCTGTATATGGACCTTCATTATCGTCCTGATATTTTCATAGGCTTGTACTATCTTCTCTACTTCTCCACCATCCTGGGTTTTGGCTTTAGTGATGATGTGCTTGTGGGCCTAAAATTTATCTTTGAGGGCCTCCAATTTACCTTTCCTGTTATTTAATGTTTCATTATAATTCTCCACCCTGACCTTGATCCTCATGATCTTATTCATCGCTTCTTCTATCAGATGGGTGAGAGGATCATCAGCCATCGGCCAGAAATTCTCATGCAGAGCCTTTATAGAAAAGTCTACATCTTGGTTTCCATTTTTCCCCTCTACTTTTCCTTTGAGAGCCTCCAGAATTTATGCCTCATAGGCCATCATACTGTGCAGTTTTATACTGATATCCCTTAGCTTGCCAGTACACTTCTTTAGGATATCGCATTCAAACCTGATGTCCTCATACCAAACATCTACTAGCATAGTAGTGTTATTATTTAATACCTAATTATTTATCAAGACTTGAAGATCAATCCTCTTTATTTCACTCAGAGTAGTTAAAGCCTTTTCCTACTGGAATGATCTTTTTCCCATTTCATTCTGCATTTTATCCACTTTCCTCTTCAAGCTACTCAAAGAATTCTACCTCTGTAAAGAGGTTCTCAGTACTTCCTCAGCTCCTGTGAGTACTAATAGCATCCATTTCCTCATGACTACTAATTCATGCTTCATGAGATCTAACTTATTAACCTCCTCTTGAGAGATGATAGTCAATGGGACTACCTGATCAATTGATGTATTATCAGGGTTAATCAACCCCTTTATATATGAGTGTAGCTGAGCAATGTGCTCTTTGTGCTGCTTATTTTACTCCTATTCTTTCTTTACCCTTTTGGTTAAAGAATCAGTTATATCCTTCCCTTCTTGACCTTCTTGGTCTTCATTAGCAAAACCTAAATCAACTGTGATGATTTGGAATTCCCCCAGGGTGATCTTACCCTTCTCTTTTTCTATAGTGGGAAGTGCTACTTGCGCAATCCTTCAGCCTGTAGCAAGATCTCTTATGATAGCCAAGATCAACCTGGCTTTCCTCTTGGGCTTCATGATTGTCTCTGCAAACAAGGTAGAAACATCAAATTCTTGAATCTCAAAACCTTGTTTTGTACCTATTTCTTTCTCAATCCACTGAGGCACTTCACCTCTGGATCCTTGTTGTCTTTTATCACCATCATGCCCACCCTGATCTCCAGTATCTGTCTTTGTTCTCGGTGAAGAGGGTGATTTCCTTATTTCTTCCTCATGATGCTCCTCATGAGGGGAATCCTATTGCATTTCTTCTCCTTGAGGGGTCTCCTTTTGTAGGGGAGGATCCTGTGGAATGTCCACATGATGATCTTGGACCTAATCTTGCACTCCCTCCTTTTGTGTTTCATCCACCTTGGTAATTTCTGTTGTAAGTATGGGCTTAACTGGTGTTGTCATTGATGTCAACATACTCATGTTGCATTAATGAGAAGGATTAAGAAGAGCTGTGTGCTGAGGATATTGAGAAAATTAGTCTCAATCAGGAACAGTGAAGAACAGTGATGACATGAAGGTAAAAGTCCTCAATAGGTTGAGGATCAGAGGATGTGGTTTAAAGCATTTAAGTCCTCAATAGATATAAGTCTTGAGATACTCCAGTCAAGTTTTCAGAGGTCCACATGAAGATCTGAAGAATTTATGGTCGTTCAAGTAGAACCAGTTCCGGCAGGTGTTCAGAGGTGACAGAGTGTCACAGATAGGTCTAGTGAGATCTGGAAATTCATTATCCCATTCTACAGATTTAAGGGAGTGTTGAGGACGTCGCTATGAAGTATCAACTAGATTGGTTCATGGTTTGAAGGTCTGAAAGAGCCTATTCCTTTGTGACAGTGATGACAGACTATGTTCTTGAAGCTCTGGATGAAGGAGAGAAGAATTCCAGTAGGCTGATGAAGTGCGGATGTTCTTGGTGGTTCAGGGAAGGTTATGATGATCATTAGATCATGTCCAGTTCATGTTGGTGGTCCGCATTGAAGTTAGAGTTTACATTTGAAGAATAACCACCAGATATTGGTGTTCTTCTTGAGACTAGCCGACCGGATGTATTACACATCATGTAGATGTTCTTGTAGGTGTTTACTGACTTAGATGATTGTTCCTAAGTCGATGCCTTGTATAAATAAGGGATTGTGAAGTCATTTTGAAGTGTGTCTTGATGAGATGAGCAAGTGGTAGCGAAGAAGAGAGTGAAAGGCAGAGCAGAAGTATTGAGCTTAATGGAATTGATTCAAGCATGGTGAAGATGCTATTCTCTAATTCATGTATGTGATACCTATTTCTTTATAGACAGTGTGTCTCTTGCAGGCAGTGAGCCTCTTGTGAGCAGTGTGCTCAGGCAGTGAGCCCTAATTGGCATGTACCATTTTGTTCTTTCTATTCTTCTAACAGAGAATACATTCTTGGGTTAACCACCCCGTGCTTTTTCCCTTAACTAGGTTTTCCACATCAAAATCTTGGTGTCTCATGTGTTGATGAGTTTCTGCTTTTGATTTGAATGCATTATGTTTCATGTTTAATATACTGCTAATCACTAAGAGGATTTAAGTGTGTAAATTGGAGAAAGTTTTGCACAACTGATTCACCACTCCCTCTCAGTTGTGTGCCCTAAGTCTAACAATTGGTATCAGAGCCAAGTTCCTCTAAAAAGAGCTTAACCACTTGAGGAGATCCAAGATGTCATCATATAAGAAGGATAGTCTAAAGTTTGATGGAACCAACTTTGCTCTTTGGAAAGGTCGCATGAAATGTCACTTGTACTGTATGGGAATGGCATACTGGTCCATGGTTACAAAAGCATATGTACCTCCATAGGGTGGTCCGACAACCCTAAATGAAATCATAGATGCTGAAAACAATCTGCGAACCAAAGAGGCTCTTCTAAGCGCATTATTTGAGTTAGAGCTCTCAAATGTTATTGACCTACCAACTGCCTTTGAGATTTGGAATAAACTGGAACTTTTGCATGAAGGAGATCAGTATGTTAAATGTGCAAGGTTACAGAGTCTAAAAGGAAAATTTGAAAAATTGAAGATGAGAGATGATGAAAATATTACCACTTTTATGCCAAGAGTGAATGAGCTGGTTTGTGGAATTAGAAATACTGGTGGAGTCTTGGATGAAAATGAGATTGTTGGTAAAATTCTCAGATCCCTTCCTGCCTCTTACAAAATCAAGGTTGCTGCCATTGATGAATTCAAAGCCCATACAACTGTCACAAGAGACCAATTGGCTAGCAAACTAGCTGCATTTGGGATGACCAAGTTTGGAGATGATCCCCCCAAGACTGAATCTGCATTCAAAGCTAGTGCCTCTGTGAAAGGTAAACAAAGATTTGATCCAGGAGAGAACTCATCAAGGAAACTATCATGGTATGAAAAAGCAAGAAAAGACCTGGAAGAAGAAGAAGTAGAAACTACTCAACTTGAAGCCCTCATTGCAAAGAGACTACCAAGAGGATCTGGTAAGTATGAAGGAAAATTGCCTTTTAAGTGTTTTAACTATAATAAGATTGGTCATTTTGCCTCAAGATGTTTGGAAAGATTTTCAAAGCCAAATCCTAATAGATCAAGGTTCCAAAAGAATTGTTACTATGTTCATGAAGAAGATGATAATGAAGGAGTAACAGATGATGAATCAGAGATAGGAAACAAATCCAGAAGTGAATGGGTGTTTATTGCCATCAAGGAAGAAGAACCAATATCCTCTGTATCTATCAATCATAAAGTTGTAGAAAGAGCTCTGGCTGCCCAAGTTGAAGAAAAGGATGATTGGGTCATTGACAGTGGTTGTTCTCACCACATGATAGGTGACAAAAATAAGTTCATAGATTTGGAAAGGTATGAAGGAGGAGTGGTGAAGTTTGGTGATAATTCTGCTAGTAGAATTAGAGGAAGAGGAACTATTTCTTTTGATGGAAGAAACAAAACTGGTAATGTACTATATGTTGAAGGTTTAAAGCACAATCTTCTCAGTGTTGGATAGTTGGTGGACAAACACTATGATCTCTGATTCAAGGATGGAAAATGCAAAATCTTTGAAAGTTCTAGAACAGAGATTGCATCCGGTGCTCAAACTAAAGGTAATATCTTCCACTTGGTTGGTACTGGTAAAAGCTGCTTATTTGTTCAAGTTGATTAGAGTTGGTTATGGCATAAAAGGATGTGTCATGTGAATTTTGATAATATCATCAAGATAAGCAACACTCAGACTGTAAGAGATCTTCCAAAATTGGTTAAACCCACTAATAGCTTGTGCAAGGAATGTCAGTTGGGTAAGCTGAGTAGAGTCACATTCAAAGCCAAGGAACTGTCTCCTACCAGATTATTGGACTTAGTTCACACTGATCTTTGTGGTCTAAAAGAACCAGGAGTATTCGAGGTGATAGATACTTCATGCTGCTAATAGATGACTATTCCTGGATGATGTGGGTAACTTTTTTGAAAGAGAAATTAGAACCTTTTGAGAAATTCAAAATATTCAAGGCTATGGTAGAGAATGAAACTAAATTGAAGTTGAAATGTTTGAGGTCTAATAGAGGTGGAGAATTCACATCCGGTGAGTTCATAGAGTTCTGTGAGAAACATGGAATAAAGAGACAGTTGTCTGCTCCTAGGACTCCATAGCAGAATGGAGTAGTGGAAAGAAAGAACCAGACTATACAAGAAGCTTCTAGGACCATGATGATGGAAGCTAATGTTCCTCATATCTATTGGAGAGAAGCTGTCAGCACTACAGTCTATACTCTCAATCGAGTTCAAATCAGAAGCAATACTGGTAAGACTCCTTATGAACTTTGGTTTGGCATCACTCCTACTATAAGGTATTTCAGAGTGTTTGGTAGCAAATGTTACATTAAAAGAGATGAAGATCTAGGCAAGTTTGATGCTAGAAGTGATGAAGGAATTTTCTTGGGTTACTCCACTCAAAGCAAAGCATACTGGTGTTATAACAAGAGACTAAGAAAGATGATAGAAAGTACAAATGTGAAGGTTGATGAGGGAATAGAGAAACCTTCAAGGTTTTATGAATATGATGAAGATGATCAGAATGGTGTTATGGTTCAAAGAGTTCAATCCTCTTCTGAAAATCAGATTCAGACTGATCCAGTAAATTAGGCAGAAGAGATAGGTCCAAATGAGCCTGATCATGAAGCAGAAGTGGAAGAAACTCCCAAAGTTCCAAGGTATGTAAGACTGAACCACTCTGAAGATCAAATCATAGGTGACAAAAGCAAAGGTGTGCAAACTAGAAGGAAAATTGCTCAAAATTCAGATGAATATTGTCTGATTTCAAAGATTGAACCTAAGACAATAAATGAAGCCTACAATGATGAAAACTAGACCAAAGCAATGGAGGAAGAGTTGATGTAAATTGAGAAAAATCACACTTGGGATCTTGTTCCCAGATCTAGAAACAAGAATGTGATTGGAACCAAATGGGTCTTTTGGAACAAACTAAATGAAGTTGGTGAAGTAATCAGAAATAAAGCCCGATTGGTCTGCAAAGGCTACTCTCAAATAGAAGGAATTGATTTTGAAGAAACTTTTGCTCCGATGGCAAGAATTGAAGTAGTCAGATTATTTCTTGCATTTGCTACCTTCAAGGATTTCAAGGTATATCAGATGGATGTAAAATCTTCTTTCTTGAATGGTGACTTAGAAGAAAAAGTGTACATTGAACAACTAGATGGATTTCAATTATATGAGCATAGTGATATGGTCTGCAAGCTGAAAAAGGCACTGTATGGACTAAAGCAAGCTCCAAGAGCCTGGTATGAAAGATTGGACAAACATCTTTTGAAGATTGGTTTCAACAAAGGTACTGCTGATAGTAACTTATATTTCAAAATTGATCATGAAAACATCTTGATTGTTGAAGTATTTGTTGATGATATCATCTTTGGAGGAAGAGATAGTATGTGTAAAACCTTTGCAAATCAAATGAAAAGTGAGTTTGAGATGTCAATGCTTGGTGAAATAAATTTCTTCTTGGGTCTGCAAATTACTTAATCAAATAAAGGAATCTTTATTTCTCAGACCAAATATGTGAAAGAATTCTTGAGGAAATTTGGAATGGAAGATTCAAAGCCAATGAATACTCCCATGGCAACCAGATGTAAGTTGAGCAAAGATGATGAATCCCCTAAGGCACATCAGACAAAGTATAGATCAATGATTGGAGGATTATTGTATCTCACTCAAACTAGACCAGATATAATGCAGGCTGTTGGTCTTGTTGCGAGATTCCAGGCTGATCCGAGAGAATCTCATGTCATGGCAATCAAAAGGATTTTTAGGTACCTAAAAGGAACAGTTGAGTATGGTTTGTGGTATCCTAGAGATCATGATTTCTCTCTTCATGCATATATAGATGCAGATTGGGCAGGAGATGTGGATGACAGGAAGAGTACCAATGGTGGAGCATTCTTTTTGGTAAAAAGATTGGTTTCTTGGCTAAGCAAGAAACAAGAGGCAATATCTCTGTCTACAATTGAAGCAGAATACATTGCAGCAACAGGTAGTTATACTCAAGTTTTGTGGATGAAGTAGATGCTAAGAGATATTAAAGTAGAATATGAGGAGCCTATCACAATTTTCTATGATAATTCAAGTGCAATAAATATTTCTAAGAATCCAGTGTTGCATTCTAAGACTAAGCATATATCTATCAAGTTTCACTTTTTGAGAGAGCAAGTGAACAAGGATGAAGTCAGACTGGAGTATGTGCCCTCCAAGGATCAGATTGCAGATATATTTACTAAACCTCTTCCCAAGGACTCTTTTGAGTATGTCAGGGAGAAGTTAGGGGTTATTGCCCCTCCAGTGATGAACTAGGATGCACTAATGTGCATCAGACCGATGGATATCATAGTCATATCTTGTGATCCGGATTGATGATAGGGAGCTGCTACTCAGGGGGGGCAGCTGGTATGTTATGAAGTGATGGAGTTGCAAGTATGAGCCCTTTGCCATTGATGTCAAAGGGGGAGAGAATACATGTGAAAAAAAAATGGTTGCTGATCAAAGGGGGAGCAATAAAGGAAGAGAAGACATGTGAATAGTTGTTGCTGATAGGGGGAGTTGTGACAGTAAGGAGAAGTTCTTGTCTTGATGGTTTTTCACATGATATGTTGCCATCAATGACAAAGGGGGAGATTGTTGTAAGTATGGGCCTAACCGGTGTTGTCATTGATGTCAACATACTCATGTTGCATTAATGAGAAGGATTAAGAAGAGCTGTGTGCTGAGGATATTGAGAAAATTAGTCTCAATCAGGAATAGTGAAGAACAGTGATGACAAGAAGGTAAAAGTCCTCAATAGGTTAAGGATTAGAGGATGCGGTTTAAAGGGTTTGTAGATATAAGTCTTGAGATGCTCCAGTCAAGTTTTCAGAGGTCCACATAAAGATCTGAAGAAGTTATGGTCACTCAAGTAGAACCAGTTCTAGTAGGTGTTCAAAGGTGACAGAGTGTCACAGATAGGTCTGGTGAGATCCAGAAATTCATTATCCCTTTTTGCAGATTTAAGGGAGTGTTGAGGACATCCCTGTGAAGTATCAACTAGATTGGTTCATGGTTTGAAGGTCTAGAAGAGCCTATTCCTTTGTGACAGTGATGACAGACTGTGTTCTTGAAGCTCCAGATGAAGAAGAGAAGAATTCCAGTAGGCTGATGAAGTGCAGATGTTCTTGGTGGTTCAGGGAAGGTTACAATGATTGTTGGATCATGTCCAGTTCATGTTGGTGGTCCGCATTGAAGTTAGAGTTTGCATTTGAAGAATAACCACCAAATATTGGTGTTCTTCTTGAGACTGGCCGACCGGATGTATTACACATCTTGCGGATGTTCTTGTAGGTGTTTTCCAACTTAGATGATTGTTCCTAAGTCGATGCCTTGTATAAATAAGCGATTGTGAAGTCATTTCAAAGTGTGTCTTGATGAGATGAGCGAGTGGTAGTGAAGAAGAGAGTGAAAGGTAGAGTAGAAGTATTGAGCTTAATGGAACTGATTCAAGCATGGTGAAGATGCTATTCTCTAGTTCACGTATGTGATACCTATTTCTTTGTAGATAGTGTGTCTCTTGTAGGTAGTGAGCCTCTTGTGAGCAGTGTGCTCAGGTAGTGAGCCCTAATTGGCATGTGCCATTTTGTTCTTTCTATTCTACTAATAGGGAATACATTCTTGGGTTAATCATCCCATAGTTTTTCCCTTAACCGGGTTTTCCACGTCAAAATCTTGGTGTCTCATGTGTTGATGAGTTTCTGCTTTTGATTTGAATGCATTATGTTTCATGTTTAATATACTTCTAATCACTAAGAGGATTTAAGTGTGTAAATTGGAGAAAGTTTTGCACAACTGATTCACCCGCCCCCCTCTCAGTTGTGTGCCCTAAGTCTAACAATTTCCTCATCTTGAGACATATTTGTATCCGTGGCTATTTGTGTGTTAGGGCCTGGTGCATCACCCTGATCTTGGGTCACATTTTGTTCCACACCTGATGTAGTCACCTCTTGTGTTTTAGGTTCTCATGACCTAATGTATCCTTATCATCTATGGTTTCTTGAGTCCGGGGGGCATCATCACCTGATGTGTCTTTATCACCTCTGCCCTTTTGTTGGACTTCTACTATTTTTGGCTTAGCTGGTATATCCTGCTGTTGTTGGCCCATATCTGGAGCACTGCTCTCTATCTCTGCCTGCTTGGCTTCCTCAATATTCTCCATTATATCAAGTGCACTTGCTTTGTCTTCAGGGGTCATATCCTCCCTGTATGTTAGGTCTACCACTACAGGGCTAGTTACCTAATCTTCTAGCTTATCAAGCCTGATTTGTTGGGCTGCCCTTTCTGGGCTACTTTCTTTCTCTTCTAGAGCTATCTACTTTAACTCTTCCAATACCACCATCTGTGCTGATGGGGTCCCATGTGGGGTCATACGAGTACTGGAGGTAAGGGTTCCATTTTTTGAGAAGCTACATTTTGTACCACCTCATCATTTGATAGGTCCACATTGTCTTCTAATGAGAAAGGACCACCTTGACCTGCTTTGGAGGCTTCCTTTATCTGTTCTCCTACTTTCTTAGTCTTAAACTTGATTATGGTGGGAAGTGGAACATCATGTTACATCTCCTTTCTAAACACTTCACCACCAACTCCCCTCAATACTATAGGGTCAGTCCTGATCTCACCCCTCATAGATGTTCTTTGTTTCTTAGGTGGTGAGGTCACCGGTAGAGCTGCTTTTCTCTTCCTACTAACCATCATCAGGTCATCACCTGCAGGCTCCTTACTTACCTGCTCTTCTTCCAATGAGATATCCTCTTCCATATTCAGCTGTGAGGCTTGGTCCTCATCTTATATTTCTGTAGCCTCTACAGTGTGCCTCAGGATTCTTTTGGTCTTTGGTTTATCCATTAGAGGTGGTACAGATGAGGCTGATGCCTGTCTTGATGTAGATGCACCTACAACTGTTATTGTAATTCTCTTAATTATCACCCCCTTGGGCCCATCATCAGTCTTCTTTCCTCTAGGGGGACCTTTTCTTTGTTTCTGAGTGAGTAGCCTTTCCCCATTATATTTCCTTTTCTCTCCGAGGAAGTCATCATATTCTTCATCAGGGATCTCTTGCCTTTTCTTCTTGGCATCCACTGTAATAGCTACACCTTTCTTCTTTAGCCTATTTATCTGTTCATCTACCCATGATTGGGTTAACTGCAGCACCCCACCTGTAAACTGATCCAAGGAAATGTCTTCAAGCTGTGTTAGGTTAGGGGATGAGATGGTGTCATTATACACCTTCTTTTCCTCATATTCATTTGACATGGTCCTACCATCATCCTTCTTCAGTTGTGCTAGTACTGGGATACAGTCAAATGTCCTTATCTAATTCAAGGTGAGCCTTTGATATTTTCTTCTTCTTACTTTAGCCTCATCTTCACAATCAGTCGAGAAATCCTCTAGGTGCTTCTGATGTATGGGCTTCCCCATTATTTTCGGCATTCTACCATAGGGGTCATATGATCTGCCCAATGGAAATGGTTGTAGGTACATCAAGTTCAGACCTCCTATGGCATGCTTTATGCTTTCTGAATCAGGGCATATGTACCAACCCATAGATATTGGAAATAATACTAGAGATATCTTTTTCTGTGCTTTATATGCATCCAGTATGGTAGATATTTGTCTCAAAAATTCCATCAGGACTACCCCATCAGTAGGGTACCTGGGTAGCATATGGGGCTGATCTTCAAATCCCTCTATCCTGATATATGAAAATGTGGCATACTGGATGAACTAGGTGCCATGTCTGTATACTACTTCTTGATCTTCCATGCTCAATCTCTTGGTTCTATCCTCCTCCATAGTTCTAACCAGATGCATCGAGAATGCATCATTCACCAATTTATAGTCAAAGAGGTAGTTCTTTCTCTATAATTAAGGATAATGATCCCATATGTGGGCATCATCTACACCACCGCCAATCTTCCCCACTGTAGTCAAGGTGTCAAATGTTCCTTTGTAGGCACATGAATACACAACATATGAAGTCATGTGGAATGAGCATTCCTAACCTCCCAGGGTACTCACCTGTTCATCCAAAGCGTCACTGATGACCTTGGCCCACAATGGCTTACTATCTATGTAAAGGACCATCTAGATGATTCCAAACATCCAATTCTTGAAGTTTCTAGCATGAGGCTGGCATGTCATCCTGCTGAGCAGGGCAATCATATATTGATATTCATCTTCAAAATCAAATTTGTATAGGTGAACTGGCAACTTAGCAGAGGCAGTGTAGGTGCTGCTCTTAGACATCCACTAGTACATCCTCTTCCTTGTATTCTTTTTATTGTTTTCATACTCTATGTCCAATTTACGCAAATCCACACTAACTACTTTCTTTGCTACTGGCAAATTGAAAGTAGATGTGATGCCCTTAACTGAAAAGTCAGCATAAACCCTTCCATGTTTCTCAACTCGCCTGGTCTAAGGGTTATAGTTCTTGGCGCATTCTACTACCAACTCTGGGGTTTCCATAGCATAGGGGAATCCAGCTGCATGCCACATTCCTGATAAATATATTGCATCTAGGAGGGTATTTTCTTTGTTATTATCTAGTCTGGATGACCATGCTAGTAACTCTATATCTGCCTGATGAGTATCCCTGATGATGCCGTACTTGAATTGTACTCCCTCGGGTTAAACAAACATAGGCTTAAGAAATTCTAAATCAGACCTGTTCTGCCTGAGGTCTTCGATGGACTCCTACAAGAAAAACATACTTGGTCTTACCATACGATATCCATATGCATTCACACAAGATTATATATCTACAGCATCATGCATATTACTTATTAATCTTTACTTCATCATGATATGCACATTTATAGAGCTAAACCATAAGAAGAACATGCTACCTGGGTATTTCGACATCAAAATAGGAGGGTTTTTTAATTGCTTACCTGATAACACTTTCCTCCTGGGTTAAATGAGTGATTACAGAAATGGATCGCAAATGCTAATGATCACCTGATCTATTGTGCTGGAAGATCTTGTCCATCCACTAGTAGCTCATATGAGGATTTGACTGCTCTGCGCTCTGTAATTTCTTGGGTTATCACAAGGTAAATGAAAATAACCCTAGAAACTTATGTTTAAACACATTCGTATGGCAAATTAGGGTAAAATCAAGTTAAATCAATCAACTCCGTTGATCTTCTGCCATGAATCCATGGATGCCGCCAGGTGTTTGAATTATGTTCACAATTGGTGGGAATCCACCTACTGCATTTAAGTTCATTTAATGTTAGGAAACAGGGAGGGGGGTGATCTTTTGAAGATCGGGTGATATTACCTTCCACCTTCGAGTGACAAAACTAATGCGAAGGGATCGAGTGATGTGGTCAAAAGTTAACCACGTGTATATCGGGTCATGAATTTAAGATCAGGGGATGTTCAAAATATGACCCCGGCAACTAAAATGACCCCCCCTTTAAAAGATCGGGATGACGTTAGTATGTTTATAACTTTGTTCTAGCATGTTATTATAATGACATCATCGTCATGTTATTGAATGGGGTGATCATTGGGTACATACCTCCGCGAGGTAAAAAAGAATGATGATGTCACCATCAGGGTGATTTCCTTTGTTCATCAGGTTTAGATGACATCATCATCATATCAGCATGGGGTGATAGTTTGTGAGGGATGATCTTAGATAGATCGGGTGATATTCAAAATATGACCCCCAGAAAATATATGAAGTTGTTTGACGGGAAAATACCCCTATCACATAAAATTGATGTCCAGAGTTGGTAGACCAAGTGATTATCAGGTGATAAAGTAATATCGGGGTGACCTTATATAATATGATTGATGTTTGAAATATGACCCCCCCTTTTGGGAATATCAGGTTTGACCAGAACTTTGACTCATCATAACTTTCTCCCCTTAAGGAATTTCAGGGTGATCCAAAAGGAAAACCTGCATAGAATTTTATGCACATTCCAACCATGAGGTTAAATAATGTGAAATACTAATTTTGACAAACTAACCTCATCATGGTGACCCATCTACCCCCTACAAGGCTATCTGCATGACTTACTTTTACCAGACTACCGAAAAGCAGAAAAATAACAAGAAGCCAAAGTAGCAAGAAAAGTTAGGTCCCTATTTTTTCAAGTCAAAATGGGGCGTGTTCTGTAACCACATAACAAGTCTCTACCACTTATGGGTGTTTTAATGGAGATAGAACATCTTCCTTTAGTTTCTTTTGAACAGACCTCTGCTGATCATCTTTTCTTTTCATCACTTCTATACTATCTTCTCCATCATTAGGAGATATTGTACTTGTAGACACCCAAATTTGTCCCAACTTTGTCTATGTCTTGTAACACCTTGTTAAAACATTATCCTAAACATCATAAGCCATTTTGTCCTAATTCCCATCCTAATTTCCCTAATCCCATTAGCCAATTAATTAAATAAATTTTATTTATTTAATTAAAATCTCATTTTAATCCCATCCTCATCCTACTTAGCTAATTAATTAAATAAAATTTATTTATTTAATTAATTCCACATCATATCCCAATCATATCCTATCCTCATCCCAATTAAATAAATTTTATTTATTTAATTAATTTCCACATCACATCCTAATCATCTTTCTAATTAATTAAATAAATCTTATTTATTTAATTAATATCCAACTCATATCCCAACTAATTCAAATATTTTATTTGAATTAAGTCACATGACCTTTCATCTCACCTTAACATTTGTCCATTTCCCCTTAATCATGTGTTGTTTTACAACTTTTATCTTTCACATGCACAACTAATGGGACCTAATTTTAGTATTTATCTACACAAGCACACCTAAGCCTTATCTTCCTTTGCCACATGTCACATGACTACAATTTCTTGATGTGCAAGGAAACCTAACTTAATCCTATCCATCCATTTCATCTAAAGCCCTAATTGATCCTAGCCATCCATTTGAATTAAGCCTTTCCTATAAATCAACCCCCTCATAAGCCATTAACATGCATTGATCCTCAAGTATCCACATGCTGTTGAAATATCATTAGAGCCTTTGCATCCTTCATCTATCATTCATTCTAGCATCTTCATCTTAATGTTATGCTACAGAAGTGAGCACCCAACATTCTTCCAACAATAATCCTTCAAAATCTTGCATGCTCATGCGAGGTGGAGAAGAGCAATGGAGATAAATCGAGCGTAGCGTGGAGATCGGTTTGTATTTACATTTGTTATTTTGATTTTCATGTTGTCTTGTGCTTCATTGTGCATTGCTAGGGTTTTTATCATTGTTGTTTATTCATTTGCCCTAATTTGCAATTTTACCCTAACTACATTTGGCACGCCCGGTGGGACTCACGTCCTTGATTAACTCTCTTGTTTGAGTTGTTTTTTATGAAGTTTAGATCTCTTGGAGCGCCAATCTTTCATTTTTACAAGCTTTTGTAGCAAAATTTTGCATTTTTCTAACCCTAGTTTGTAAAGATTTAGCTAAAAATGTATGTAGATGATCTCTTAGCCCAAATCTAACCTCATCATTGCATCTGAGATTTCATTTCCATAAATTTTGAGTGTAAATTTGGCTAAATTTGATGAAAATGGAGCATTTGGTGAAGAAAACAATAATCAGACTGCAACAATGCGCTTCTGGTAATTCAGGTCGCCTCTGATCAAATAGCAGTTGCCTGGACTAAATTAGCTCGCCTTTGGGCAAACTGTAGTCGCTTATGGTCAAATTTGGCCTGCTTTTAAACAAACAATGCTCACTTTTGAACAAAAAGCGATTGCATATGGTAAACTTGGTCGCTTATGGTTAACATTTGCATTCCGTCTCCTGAAACTCTCCAGATCGCTTTTGGGTTATTATGCATCACTTTTGGCTTTTTGTTAGTCGTATATGAGCTATTATATGTCACTTTCATCCATTTTTGCATCGTTTATGAGCAAAAATCTACCGCTTTCTGCATATCTGCGTCGCTTTTACACTGGGATCGGCCGCATCTATCATTTTCTGGATCACTTTTACATCGACAGTGATCACCTAAGGTATGAAATGCATAGCTTTTGCTTCAACAAAATTTGCCTGTGTGCTTTATGATCTTTTACACTGTTAGTTTCGCTTTTGAAATGGGATGCGTGTCGCTTATGAATTAACAGTGGTCGCTTTTAACCTTATGTGCGTCGCTTATGAATTAACAGTTGTCGCTTTTAACCTTATGTGCATCACTTATGAATTAACAGTGGTTGCTTTTAATCTGATGTGCATTGCTTATGAATTGACAGTGCTCACCTGTGCAGAATAGGGTTTTGTGTTTTGTCTGTCATTTTACAGATACAGATCACTTTTGGGCTGCAATTGGTCACTTTTGGATTTATCCGCATCACCTATAAGCCTACAGGAGCCGCATATTGTATTTTTCATGTCGCATATGATCTGCAGTATCTCACCTGTCACAAAATACGGCTCGCTTCTGATCAACAGTGCATCGCATCTGGGTGTTTTCAAGTCACATTTGATCTACAAGGGTTTGCTGGCAAGAGACACTATATGGATTCATGGTTGTTGTCATTGATGGCAACAAAGGTCATCCCACATATCCGCAAGTTATGGTGTGTCTCTACCGGAAGTAAGAATGAAGATTGTTGTGGTCCGGTGAACAAGAACAGAGCATGTGGCAAGGTCCGACAGATTGGTCTGGATCTCTCAGAGAAAGTGTCTTGGTGCAGTGCAGATTTGGGGAAGTCAAGAGGACTACCTTGAGTAGTATATTCCAAGGATTTAGCCTCCGGTGATGAACAAAGAAAAAGATATGAATAGTTGAGTACCGGATTCCTGAGAGACAGTGAGAACAGAGGAAGAACTGACTGACAGAGTATTAGACTATTTTCCAGATGTGTTACTGTTGATGGTAAAGGTTGTGAAGGCATGAATCATGTTTGGCCGACATGATTAATGATATCTACAAGTATATGCTTGATCCGCATTGCTTGATGAGCAAGGATTCAGCCGACAGAACAGAGTTTGTAAGAAACTAGACTGTTCCGGATGCCGACTAGAAAGGTGATGAAATTACCTGTGCGGATATATATAGAGGATGGATTTAGTTGTGAAGGGTGAAATTGTGGTATGGTGTATGCGAATAAGTGCAGAACAGAGCAGAAGTAGTAAGAAAGATCCGGTATGTGAAAGGATAGTAGAATAAAGAACAGAGGAAAGATGAAGTGCAGCAGATCAGTGTACTGAGCCTAACCGGAACTGAACTCTAGCATATATAGATGCTTCCAATCAATTCAAGACTGTGATTCTTATCACTTTGTAGATAGTGTGTCTCCTTGTAGGCAGTGGGCCTCTTTGTGAGCAGTGTGCTCGGGCAGTGAGCCCTAATTGGCAAGTGCCATTTTGTAATTCCTTATTCTTCTAACAGAGAATAATCTTTGGGTTAATCACCCTGTGGTTTTCTCCCTTAACAGGGTTTCCACGTCAAAAACTGTGTCATGTGTTTTTCATTTCATGGTAATGTTTGTTTGTTTGATTCAATGCTGCATTGATTAATAAGAAAGTTCAAAAGAGGAAATAATTAGGATAACTGATTCACCCCCCCTCTCAGTTATCAACAGGGTTCGCCTGTGGTAAAACCTGAGATCGCTTCTGGACACACAGTGATCGCCTCTGCCATCTTTTACATTGCTTACAAGCCTACATACGTCACATCTGAGCCATAACATATCACCTGCAAACAAATTTAGATCACTTCTAATCAACAGTAAATCGCATCTGGCAACTGTAACTTGCTTCTGCTTGTTGTCATTGTGCATCTTGGTGTTTCTATCATAACTTTCACATACGGTGGCCAAATCACACAAACGAGGACTCGTTGGAAAGTTGGGAGGACAAACTTCACAACTGTACCACTTTTATTAGGTGACTATACCATTTTACCATCTTTTTTATCAGTCAAAGTTTAGCTTCATTGCAAACTCCATTTGAGCATAACTTGAGCAATTTTGATCAGTTTTCAACGAATCTTTTTTTTAAATTGCTTAGGATCTCTTGAACTTTCTATCTATGCAATCTATTTTTCTATATCAAATCTTTTTCATCAGATTTTATCAGATTTAATCTTTTTCATATAATCATCTTCTTTGCAAGTTTACTCATTTCTTTTTGGAATTGGTGACTTGTAGAGGCATCTAAGGAGCTGGAGCAGCATTGGCATCAACATCTACAGCAAATTGGATAGTGAATTAACTAGGTGCACTCATTCTAATCTCCCATCTCTTAATCTTGTTTGATCACACATTTGGACTTTGGGATTAAAATGAACTTTGTTTGCTATCACATATCGAAAGTGGGCATAAAATGAACGAGTGTTTTCCATCATATTTGGATTTGGATCTAAAATGAACAAGTGCTTGAATTGTCTTCCACACATCTCATTTCTAAAGGTGAAATTAATAACTACGAGTATGAATCAAGTGATATCTCACTTGGTTTGCTTTTGTAAACCCTGTCTAGGAGGCCTGCTTGGAGACACACCACTCCAAGGGATGACCTCAATCGAGGTTGAATCGAAAGACACCCTCATTGGGAGTTGTAAATCTTGTCACTCTTGGCTAAGCCCCAAAGAACTTTATACCTTTGGGAAGTGAAGGTGAAGGGTGGGTTACCCCTTTCTCCCAGCTGTGTGGCAGGATTTTGCTTTCAAATTCCTAGTCAACCTTGTGTAAACATAGCCTAAAACCTAATTAGCCATACCCTATTTCAAACTAGACATTAGGCCTGTTGATGTGTCTTCCACAAGTGCTTGCTTAATCATCACATTTCATTTTCAAAGTCAACAATTGCATATGTGTCTTGCGTGAGTGATTCATGTGTGTATATGCATAATCATTTGTTTGAACATTGCCAAATCAAGCTCTAAACACCAAACACAAAAAATTCATCCAACATTTCATCCACATCACCCAATTTTGTCATTCCACATCATATCCTAATCATACCCAAATCAATTTTATTCTGAACATATCCTAGTCACATCCATTACTCATTCCAAATCATCTCTACATCATCATCAACCTAGTCCTAGTCAACACTTGTCAAGATGGTCATAATCATTCAAGGGGGCTATCCCTCTAATCATGAGACAAATCCCAAGCCTAAGGTGACAATTCAAGTGGGTTATCCTTATAATCACAAGACAAGACCTAAGCCTATAATCACAATTCAAGGAGGCTACCCCTCTAATTCAAATAATGAAATAAAACCAAAGCCTAAGGTCACAATTAGAGGAGCCCCTCTTCCTAATCCAAATCATGAGAAGAAACCAATCACAATTAAAGGTGGTTATCTTCCTAATCCAAATCATGAGAAGAAACCAGTCACAATTAAAGGTGGCTATCTTCCTAATCCAAATCATGAGAATGAACCAAAGCCCAAGATCACAATTAAAGGAGCCTCTCCTCCTAAGACCAAGTTTATACTTCGAGGAGGATATATCTTTATTGATGAGGATGAGACAAGTCCAAAATCCCCATCCACTTCATATCAACCAAATTCATCCACATGTCATATCAACCCTTCATCAACCTATCACAACCCTTATCCATATCAATCTATATCACAACAATCATTATCCTATGCAACCCCTCCATCATCATCACATCAACATATTCAACTACAACAACATCAACCAATTCAACAATTCCAACCATCACAACAACCCTTTCAACAATTCCAACAACAACAAATCCAAACACCATCCCAATCTCAACAAATTCCACCTCAATCCTATGTGTCATCCACCTTAACTTCATACCAACCTCATCTATCTACACATCAAGTCAATGCCACATCAACCTATGAACATCCACCTCAAGCTTATCCAATCCCTCATACCACCATTCCAATGCACTACCAAGCCCATCCACAAAGCAATCAAGTAATATCACAAGAACAACATGCAAGTCCAAATGGCCTTTTGTATATAAATCAAGTGAGCACAAATCCACCTTGGTAACAAGATCAAATGCCCTCAACTTTGAATCCACCTCAAGATCTTTTGTCCACATATCCTACCATTACACCTAGCTACCAAGACTATCAATGGCCTACCCAACAACCACAAGTGAGCTTAAATCCACCTTTGCAACAAGAACAATATCCAAATCTAAGTGGTCCCTTGTACATAAATCAAACAGGCCCAAGTTATCCTATGCAAGATCTAATAACCTTTGACAAGGAAGATACCAATCTAGAGTGGCCTCCACCATCCAATCCCATGCCAACACATGAGCCAACTAGTCTTATCCCAACACCACCATGTGATCCTACTCCTAGTCCATTGGTCCATCAACCTTCCAAATCACCAAGCCCTTCATTACCTTCATCACCATGTCATTCTAATCCTTCATCAAAGGATGCAGCTGAGATAGTTTTACAAAGAATGCTTGAAGCAAAACTCATTGAACTTCCCCCCATCAACCCATGTGAAGAAAGTCCATATGATGAACATGATTATTGTGCATACCATAGGACCAAAGGCCATAATACAAATCAATGCCCAATATTTGTCTCAATTGTTTACAAGGTGTACCTACCTATAATAAGAAATCATGCCACATCACCCCCCTCTAATCCTAATCCATCCAATCCAATTAGCCCCCAGCCTAATCCTAGTCCTAAGCCTACAACATCATCTGCTATTATTGCTCATCCATTATATTTCCCATCCACTCATACCCTTGCGAAGGATGTGATCCATTAGCTACTAGCTAGGAATAAACTACCTCCATGCCAAACACCTATCCTTGAGCCTATCCAAGAGCCCTCAATTAACATGCCTAGCCCTTCAAGCCCATCATGTGACCTACAAGCCAACAAGTCTATTCAAGAGTCTCCAACCACAAGCCTAAGTCAAGAGCCATCATGCCCTCATATCAACAACTATCAAGAGTCTATCAAGTCCACTCAAGCAACCCCAGAGGTATGTCAAAGGTTTAATCCTAAGCATGTGAAAACATTAAGTCCTAGTCCAACTCAAAAATCAAAACACTTTTATGCAACCCATCCATAACATATCTTTTCCATGATCAAGATGATAGCCATAATAATGAACCTATCCATGAGCACCTTGATCCTATCCATAATCTTATATACATCCATGAGCAAGATATCCAAATTGCTCCTAGTCATCCACCATCTATCCCTATCCATAATGAGAAAAGATCCACTTGTCATGATGAGACACTTGTCCCCCAAGTGAGCATAAAAGATCAAACAAATAGCTTGGATCTTAGCAAACATAATCAAGATCCTAATGATCCTCCTTCCATATCCATCATTGATCCCATTTCAAATCCACCATATCCAATGGGTTTATCCACCCTTGTCCATGAGTGTTCTTCCTTAGGACAACAACGACCTCTGTCCACTTCACCTTCTTCATCCAATAATGAGCTCAAGTCTAATGTTCAAAGCACACCAAGTCCTATAGTCCATCGCATGCTCCAAAACATGAACTACAAAGGCAAAGGCCTAGGTCTTTATGAACAAGGTATTTTGGAGCCAAACCATGTCAAGATCCCTCCATGCTCATATGGCCTTGGATACACACCCCAAGGTAAACAAGGCCAAGATGTTGGTAATTCCTCCATCCCTCCTAAGACCACTTTCCATCACACCCCCCATCATCTACCCAAAACATATGTTGTGATTCTAGCTCCATCACCCTATAAAAGTCAAAAGCATGTGACCATACACCTTCCGCCATCCACTTTGCCTCCACTTTTACCAACTCCAAATATCCCTCCATCCACCTTGCCACCATTTCTTCCAACACCTAGCATACATATCATTCATAAGTATCCTTACATCCCTAATCATGGCCAACAAAAGCACACATCGTTTAAGCATAAAGCTTCCAATCATTTCATCCACTCAACCCACCCCATGGGATTCAAAAGCAAAATTTTTGATGCCTCTACCTATAAAGCTAACAATCCTACCAAAAATCCTAAAGGTCTTCATACCTTAGGACATAAAGAATCAAAATCAAAGCAAAGTTTATCTAAGCAGCCATCTAAACCCTTACCTCCAAATGCAAAGCTCAAAAGCAAAAATGGTTTGGGTTCCTAAGCAAATAGCTAGCAAAGAGAATGAGGCATCCTCATCCACATCTCAAGAATCCCAATCACCTATCTCCATCCAAATGCCTACTTCCATCCAAAACTTCCATTCCCTTCAAAAATCCCAAAAGCAAAATAAAAGCACTAAAAATACTAAATCTATGTGGGTTCCTAAATCACTTCATCAACCATCTCCTAGGCAAATATCTCTGTTGCTTCCTACACCACCATCCAATCAAAAGCTTCAATGTTTATCACAGTGTGTGCAACCATTGGTCATGATTCCCTTCCATTCCAAAACATTTTCACATGCCTCCATCTCGCCATCCTTCATCCATTATCCTACATATCTCCCCCATGCTATCCCTATGGTCCATGCTTTGGCATAAACTTTTCATCCATCTTCATTCCATAAGCCTACATAAATCCACACCATAAGCCACTAGCCTACCCTACCATAATTCTATATCATAATCCACTATCTACCTAATCCATCTCCCATCCATGCAATCCCTTATCAACATCTATGAGCATAATGACAGGGTCCATGCGAAGACATCATCCATCTCTAAAGGGACAATATCATCTCTCATAGCACTAGCCACTTGAGTCCCTCCTATCCATTACCATGGTGAAAACCTGGCAAACAGGCGCCATGTGTAATTGTCAACCCATCTAAAAGCAAAAAAGAAAAAAAAAATCAAAATAGTAAAGAGAAATCCCTTCATCCAATGGTGAAAACCTGGTAAACAGGTGCCTTGGATAAGTACCATGATGAAAACCTGGCAAACAGGCGTCATGTGTAGGTTGATCTTCTATGTCACTTACACTTGGGGGCACATTGTCTCATCCATCTTATCATATCCAACCTATCCATTTCCAAACTATTACCATACCATCCTACCATCCTTATCCATTACATAAACATGCCTATTCCACTAAACACATTTACCCATCATTCCACCTTTTGATCTTAATGAAGACATAGGGGAAAAATGTTGAAACATGCTTTGATATTTCTTGACATACCTTCTTTCCAAACAATCCTATCATTATCCACCTATCATAAGCCTTGTCATCCAAATCCAATCCATCATGTCATCCCTTGGTCATGAACTTTATCATGTAAAAATCCTAAGCATTACCACCTAGAATGGGGCAAGTTCTTCCTATGTGACATAGCCTTTGAAGATCACATCCTAGCTCCCTTATGATCCATCCACTATGGCGTATCCTTATCACGAGCTTTACATTTATCATGAGCTTTCCACTATAGCCTACCTATCTGTTTATCATGAGGCAAGCATCCATCCCTTATATGGCCTATCCTCTTATGTATCCATCCAACTCTCATGAGCCTTCCATCTCATTCACTATCATCCATCCTTTTATCCATCCCTTGCACCTAGACTTGGTTTTCCCTTGTCATTGGTATCAAGCACAAAGGCTACCCAATTGTAAATCCATTGACATTCAAAACAAATCAAAATATCTCAAAAAAACACAAAAAAATCAAAATATGTCAAATAAATCCAAAAAAAATCAAATAGCCAACAAAATCCAAGCAATAAAACCAATCACATCAATCCAAATCAATCCACTCCATCAACATTCAATCAAAATCAAATCATCATCATCATCAATTCTTCCTATCAATAACATTCATTCATCCATTTCAATCAATCACTTCTTCCAATCATATCAATCAAATCAATCTAAGCAATGATCTTAAATCCATGTCACATTAATCCATATCAAGCAAGCTAATCAATCAAGGAACATTATCCAATCAAATCAATAGGTTTTGCTCCTAATCTTGTCATGAACCAAATCAATCAGCATCAATCATCATCAATGGGATATAGCATTCCCACATCCTTGTGTTACTCTAGGGATATAGCTTTCCCCACAATGACAACACTATCCTCATCATTAAACAAACAATCAATCATTGGTTTATGACTTGACAAGGGCAATACCTTGTTTGTTTTACATCCTTTGGACATACTGAGAACACTTGCTTATGCTTAGATTGAATGGACACTCTAATAATCACACCATCATTATCATCATCAAAACAATCAACCTAGCAATAGCAAAAATCACAACCAAAGCACATCAAGTCAACTATCAAAACAAATCCTATCAATCATCAGTATCAACACCAAAGAAAATCAATTCAAATCATTCAAAGCAATGATCCAAATGCAAGTCATCATAAATCTATACCAATCAAGTTAATCAATCAAGCCAAGTTATCCAAACACAATCCATGGTCTTGATCCTAGCCTTGTTGTAAGACAAATCAATCAACCAACCAGCCAACCAACTTAGCAAACACCCTTGTGTTGATCTAGGGATATAGCTTTCCCCGCAATGACAACACTCTCAACTATCATCATCAATCAGCAATTAATCACTGGTTTATAGCTTGATAGGGGTAATACCTTGTTTGTTTTTGTATCATTTGTGCATGCTTGCTTGCTTGCTTGTGTGTGTTATTATTTTAACTTGCATTTGTATCACATCCAAATCATTCCAGCTAATATTCATATCTTGTGTATGTTGGAATAGCTTTTTGCACTATCCTTTGCATCTAAGGTCATATCATACCTTTTGTGCAGTAGGACTTCAATGCTCTAAGTTTTCTTCCTCATACGTTAGACAAGGTTGTATTACACTGGGGCATGAGACACATCGTCACCTTGGTTCCTTATACCTTGGTGCATAAAGTCTAGTGCTATATCAAACATCATGGTTGCTCACATTCATTGCAACATAACGCATCCTTCATTTCTTCTATCTATCCCCTTATCTTTCATAGTCTAAGCCATTTCTTTTCGAGAGCCTACCTGTGTTTTTCCAACCCGCCTAACCTCTTGAGGGGGCATCATCATCATATCTTTCCATCATCACTATCCTTTTCCTCTATCAATACCTTAGCTTCTTTGAAATGATGTTACTCGACACAAAGCTCATCATCTCAAACATCATCCCAAAGAGGGGCAAAATGTAGACACCCAAATTTGTCCCAACTTTGTCTATGTCTTGTAACACCTTGTTAAAACATTATCCTAAACATCATAAGCCATTTTGTCCTAATTCCCATCCTAATTTCCCTAATCCCATTAGCCAATTAATTAAATAAATTTTATTTATTTAATTAAAATCTCATTTTAATTCCATCCTCATCCTACTTAGCTAATTAATTAAATAAAATTTATTTATTTAATTAATTCCACATCATATCCCAATCATATCTTATCCTCATCCTAATTAAATAAATTTTATTTATTTAATTAATTTCCACATCACATCCTAATCATCTTTCTAATTAATTAAATAAATCTTATTTATTTAATTAATATCCAACTCATATCCCAACTAATTCAAATATTTTATTTGAATTAAGTCACATGACCTTTCATCTCACCTTAACATTTGTCCATTTCCCCTTAATCATGTGTTGTGTTACAACTTTTATCTTTCACATGCACAACTAATGGGACCTAATTTTAGTATTTATCTACACAAGCACACCTAAGCCTTATCTTCCTTTGCCACATGTCACATGACTACAATTTCTTGATGTGCAAGGAAACCTAACTTAATCCTATCCATCCATTTCATCTAAAGCCCTAATTGATCCTAGCCATCCATTTGAATTAAACCTTTCCTATAAATCAACCCCCTCATAAGCCATTAGCATGCATTGATCCTCAAGTATCCGCATGCTGTTGATATTTCATTAGAGCCTTTGCATCCTTCACCTATCATTCATTCTAGCATCTTCATCTTAATGTTATGCTGCAGAAGTGAGCACCCAACATTCTTCCAACAATAATCCTTCAAAATCTTGCATGCTCATGCGAGGTGGAGAAGAGCAATGGAGATAAATCGAGCATAGCATGGAGATCGGTTTGCATTTACATTTGTTATTTTGATTTTCATGTTGTCTTGTACTTCATTGTGCATTGCTAGGGTTTTTATCATTGTTGTTTATTCATTTGCCCTGATTTGCAATTTTACCCTAACTATAGTACTTACTTTTCCTATATCTTCAAGAATATCCCTAACCTGAGGCATCCTATTGTTTGAATATTTCTTCTCTTCTTTGATCAGTATATGCAAACATAGGGCACAAGTAGTCTCTGAGTGTGGTGCCTCATGTAGCCTGCACCATCCTTTGATCAATGCATGATGTGAAGGAATGCCTTGTAGAATATGTCTCTAAACTTGCTTACACAAAAACTCCTCAAATTGAGATACGTGACTCCCTTTGTCTTCATCTGATAACTCATAATTAGATTTGATGAGACAATTAGATCCTGGGGTGATAATATTTTTCTTCTCATGGGAATGTGTCTCATTGCATATCAAAATCTCTTCTAAAGCGGCATCAAGATGTTATCCTGATGCATTTCCTGGTCATGCTCTCCTATATCTAAAGAAAACAAACAAGAATTAGTATCATCATTATTAGATACTTCACTTACCTCAGCCGATGATGATCCACCTTCCAAGTTCACTTTTTCTAATTCTATCATATCTAGACATATCTCACAATCCTTTTCTGAGTGTGCATCATCATGTAGTCTAAACCATCCGGATATCAAGATATCCTCAATGGATGTATCCAATAACTTACATTTATGTATTTTCTTGGATAAATACTTTTCAAACTCAGTGAAGTGATAAACTTCCTCTTCATCAGTTGAATAGTAATCAGATTCAATGATCATCTTTTCCTCTTTATCCATGTTTTCATGTATCTGTATATTACACATAAAGACTTCTTCAATTCTAATAGTCTAAGGTCTTATTGCATAAACCCCTAGTTCAACATCTATGTACAATATCTCATTGGTATTATTGTACTCAGTTATCATGTGTTTCATCCTAGGTTCAGCTTCTATTCTTGTTTGATTGGGAATTCCTTTCCATGGTAACTACATATGACTAAAGTTAGTGGTCATGTAACTATTTAGCATTTTAGACCAGTCCCTGCTAAGAAACATTCCATAGGTATCAGGTATGTCTACTACCTGGATATCAATGTAGTATTGTACCCTTGGGTCTAATGCAAGTTACATGTGGATATGAGTTAATTCTCCTACTACACTCACTTCTATTTTGTCAAGTTGTGTGACTTTCTTGAGGGATTTGGTTGGATGCAGACCTAAAGCATTGCAAATGGATAAGGGCATCACATTCATTGATGCACATGAATCTATGAGACAGTTGTGTAAATTATTACCAAATATTCTCAATGTGAGCAAAAAATGGAGGTGATTCTAACCATCTCTATGTAGAGTCATCTATGATGTTTCAGCAGCATGGACCGTAGCTTGCACTTTAGATTTAGCAGTGTTTTCTTTGGGTGTAGGATCTCTAGTCATGATGTGGCTAGGATTATGACCTAGATTGTTATCTTTAGGTGTAGCTTCATCTAATGACTTTAAGAAGCCTTTCTTGATGACTAGAGTCTTCAGCAATTTTGACAGTGACAAGATAATTTTTATGTTTTTAATTTCTTCTACAAGGTATGTAACAAGTTTATCTGACTTAGACAATTGGCTGATAACTTTTGACACTATATTCTAGGATGTGAAATACTAAGTATTCACTTTAGGAGGTCTAGGATTATTACGAGCTTTTGGATCTAGTGGTGTGTTGAAGTTATTAGGAGGGATAGATGTGGTCAAATGACTAGCTGGTCTGTTTGTATTAATCCTAAGGTTGTAATTCTACCCACATTGATATTGTTGTTAATAAGCATGGACTTCTTTAGGTTCCTATTTAGGCTCCTTTTCATCTTCAAAATGGAACATATAATTTGACTCAAAGGCTAAGGCAGACTCCTCACATACTAGAGTATAATTTTTGTGAGTTGAGGTTATCTGATGATGTTGATAACTATTAGTACTTTCAAGCACAAGGGAAGACTCATATCCTAGGGGGACAATTTCATTTCTCTTAGGAAAAAGAGGATCTCCTGTAGTATTTGATACTTCAGCCTTGAATATATTCGTTGCTATTTTAAACTAGAGGCAATCTAGTTCAACATGTATGTTAGTATTGTGGATTCTACACCAATTTGTGAGTGCAGATTTTGTTAAGTTCACCCTAGTAGTCTGCTTAGGTTCAGCAGGAGGTTGATTATCTAGTGGTGAAGGAAATGAGCCATTGTTTGGTTGGGTGTTCCACATTCTAGGTGGCATAGGGGAAGCATTGTTACCACTATTGTTATTGAAATTCCTATCATTGTTACATCCTCTATTAGGATATCCAAGCCTATTCTAATTTGAGTATAAGTATAAGTTTTGATTCCTTGGGTGAGTGACCTCATTGGTCAATTTTCTTAGCTAAGATGATAATTCCTTAATGTCATCTTTCTCCTCCTAGGCTTTAGCAACTACATTATCTTGTTGAGACTTGAAGAAAGAACTGCCATTGTTGTTGTTTTGTACAACATCCTTGTTGCAAGTATGTGCCTAACTGGTGTTGTCATTGATGTCAACATATCAGTGTTGTCATTGGTGTCAATTGTGCTCTTATTTTGATGCTTGCTTGTAATGAGTTAAGTGTTGAAGATAATAAGCATTCCTGATACAACAAAATACTCTAGTAGATTTCTCTGCATTTCTTGTAGAATGAATATCTCTATCTGTGGATTGGAAGTTAGTTAGAGACATGTTTGAAGATACTATGTTTCAAGTTTGAGCCTCCGGTATGAAGATTTGAATGAGTTATGTTCACCAGAGTGAAAACTACTTTTTCTGTATATCTGGTGATGATAGGGAGATTGTATTATGCTTCGCATTCCTCTGCATTTAAGTATTTTAGTCTATAGTTTTGGAATCAAGTTTGTAATCATGATAAGTGCCTTCAACTCAAATGGTTCATGATTTGGTGGTCTACAAGCGATCTTTTCTATATGACAGTAGCTTAAAGTGTTGTTTATGTGTTTCGGTTTGAAGAATCTTATTGGCAGAGTGGTTAGAGATTGTGTGGTTGTTCCTAGTGATTACAATGTGCTTATGGATGTCTCCTGATCATGTTCCTTCCTTTGAATTGGTCCATAAAGATAAATTTGGATCACAGATGAAGATTGTTCTTAGAAGACTTAATGTTAACACCAGTCTTAGCCGACTTGGTTGTTTTCATTACTTGCGGAGATACATCGAAGATTGTGGAAGCATGTCGCAGCATGGAAGATTACAATTGAGTCCCAGCTAAGGCATAACATGATTCACATACATCTTTCCCTTAGCTAATTTTGTTTAGGTCTAGACCTATTTCTATGTATGTTTTTAATGCTAACCTTAGAGATTGTTCCAATAGTTGATGAATGTAATTCTGACCTTGACGTACATTCCAAGGTTGATGAAGTGTATAAAAATATGTAATGAAGTTGCGAAAAAGATGTCCTTGAGTGAAAATGAAAAGATAAGTGCAAAAGTGTAAGAAGAGCAGAGCAGAGGATTTATACTGTGCTTCAATGGAACTAAACTTAGGCATGGAGTAGATGCTATCAAATCAGTTCACCAACCCTTGGTAGTGAGCCACCTCTTGGTAGTGAGCCACCTCTTGGTAGTGAGCTGATCTTGGCAATGAGCCCTAACATTTGCAATGAGCATTTTAGGTAGTGAGCCTCTATTTTTCAATATTGCTATAACATATTTATATCTATGGGCTAACACCCATCGTGGTTTTTCCCTTATAGGGTTTTCCACAAAAAAATCTGGTGTCTCATGTGTTGAATGTGTTATTGTGTTGAGATTCTTGTTTCACATTTTTATGGTTAAATATTAATTAAAGATTTGATGTGTTGATAATTGATTAAAGTTTTAGAGACAACTGATTCACCCCCCCTCTTAGTTGTCTGGTGCATTTCAACAACCCTCGGGTGCATGTCCATCGTGAGGTATCATCTGGCCATTTCCATTTGGAGGGGGCATGATATTGAGTGGAGGTACTTGCAATGGACTAGGCATTATAGCTAGAGGTGTTATGGGTAAAATGGGATAATAATTTAAATGAATATAAACCCAATAACATCAATGAAATGTGCAAATAACAAAGATTAAAAATAAGGAAATGATACTTACAACCTCTATTACCTCGTGGTTTCAATTTCTCGGCTATTCTCGTTTGATCTTCGGTGATGAATATAGCCCTCAAGAAGCTTGCTTCCTTGCTTTGATTCCTCAAGATGACAAGGAGAAATGGCTCTGATACTTGTTGTGTTGAAGATGAGCTTCAACACAATATAGGATGAATAGTGAATGATGTGAGAGTGGGGGTGCCAATGGCGCGCTATGGATTCTACAGCATAAGTTTACTTGAAAGATTTTGTGATATAGAAATGGAAGAAGAGGGTTGTATTTATAGACTTGTGAGAGAAGATTAAAGGTGTAGAAGAAATAAGAATATCAATGGTAGAGGATGTTCGAGGGAATGTGCACAAATTGAAGGACATGTCTCATTTAAAAATATGCTTTGTTGAGTTAATTGCTTTCTTGATGAGGATGAGCTTTGATTTCATAAATTAGAATATATTTTTCTAATTTAAGAATTTGTTGATAAAAACAAAGTTGCTTTAAATCAGTTAACTTAGCTTTTGCTTTTGCATGACAAGGAGGATTTATTTTTAGAAGATTTTGAAGATTTTTTAGAAGATAAGAAAGTGAATTAAATAAATAAATTTATTTAATTACTTGCACATGATTTGGAAGAATAAATAAAATATTTTATTGTATTTTATTTTTAGAGAGTGAGAGGATTTAAATAAATTTAAATGATTTATTTAAATTTGGAGGAATAGACTTTGACTTAATTAAATAATTTATAATTATTTAATTGCTTGGAAGAATTTAATTAAATAAAGGATTTTATTTAATTTTGACTTTAGAAGAGATAATTAAATATTTTGATATTTAATTAACTTATAGGAATATGAATCGAATAATAAATTTAATTATTTATTTATTGATAGAGGAAGGTAGACTTAAATAAGTATTAAAAATATTTATTTAGATAGAGTTGTGTCATTTTTAGGTGTATACATTTTGCTCCTCTTTGATGCAATGTGTTTTATCACGTTGTTTCAAAGAATAAGAATTTTCAACAATGATACATGCCCTAGTTTGCCCCTGGTACAAGTTTAACGATGATAGGATGCCCCCTTGGGAGATTGGACGGAAGAAGGCGGAAGGCATGGGACGGACAATCTCATGAAGATGAAGGGAAAAATCAGTTAGGATTGAAGAAAACAGGATGGGTTTTTGAGAAATAGGAAGAAAACGGGAAGAAACGGGTGCAGAAAGTAGTCATAGTCATCACATAGCCAGTTTAGGGTTTGCATGCTATATATAGGAGCTAGGTCCACAAGACAAGTCATTTGAACACTTGGCTTTAGTTGATTTGTCTTTGAGAGCTTAGGAGAGTACAGAGCATAGAGCAATTAGCACTAGGATGGATATTCCCCGCGAGGAGCATCACTTTGAGTGCATCTGACAATTTGACCAGCTAGCAGAGGCAAGACCCCCAGTATGAATCTCAAAAAACTTCACCTAGGGTCGATTTTGAGTGTAATAAATGCTAGGCAAAAATAGGCTAAACAAATGCACCAGATCACAGTTCAGCACATTTGACATGCAGAACTGCACATCTAGGATATGAAATAGCACATGCATGAAAGTTGTGCATGCATGAGCTAGGTCAGCACATACAGAATTTGGCAGTGCATTTATAGTATGAGTCGGCACATGTAACTAGGTGGTGCATTTATGGTATGGGACGATGTATGCATGAAATGTTGTGGCACATGTGTCAGAAGTGGTGCATTTGCTAAGAAATGTGCATGCACCTTCTGTTTTGGTGCATATGATATAGATAGTTAGTTGACTTAATGAAATTAACCTAATTGGCACCTTGATCAATGCGTCAATTAATAAGCGATCTGTGATATTACCGAGAATCTAGTCAAGAGATGATATGTTGTTTTGATTAATTTGATATGTTAAGTCAATTGATATGATTCTATAGATATGTTTTTGAGCATGGTACTTGTAGCATTAGGTTAACGCGTTGCTTTGTATGCTTGCAGGAGGACATACAAGATACATTGATGTCAAGGGAGCAGTTTCCCATGCTGATGTTGTAGCAACACATGTTGACAGAGATAGATTGAGAGGTGCTTGGCTTGATCGGATTAGACTATGTGTGCTTTATGCCCGAGGTTCAGGTGAACCATGGCTTACTGACTGTAGCAATGGAGAGGTTTCACAGCAAGGATGGGACCTTTCACTTCCCAACAGGTGATATGACGGTGACTCTGGACGACATATATAGGATACTCCACTTGCTAATTCAAGGAGAGCTCGTGGAGTATGATCCACAGTGGGATGCAGGACTTATAGAGTGTAGGCGGGTATTTGATGACCATGAGTTGGTAGGATAGGTATCTCCTAGTAGGACATAAATGATTACTATGACTATTTCCCTGGGATAGTTGCAAGATTGATCAGAGGTGTTGTATGCCCCGATAGGAGATCTCATGGGTTCCTGATTGGATGGGGATGGATCATGGAGAGGATGGTCACAGAGGGCACCTGCTATGCTTGGGGTGTCTACGTTTTGGCACACCTATACCATGATATGCATTAGGTGGTATACCACAGGGGTGTAAGTTTATTAGCAGGTGTCTCAATGTTACAATTTTGGTTATGGGAGCATATTGCCATCACCAGACTGATATGCGTGTTTAAGAGGTAGAGGGGAGAGCCTTACAGCTATGGATACATAGAAGTGATTTCCCAGCATAGACTGGGGAAGCTGGAGTATTAGAGGCATGCACTAGATGGGGTAGATGTGGTCGTCTACTGACCATATCTAGACTGTGAGCCTTGGGATGATGAGGCAGACAAGTTGCCATACTGCTATCAGACTCGGTGGCTTATAGGTTGGACACGGTTTATCTTGGAGAGATAGATTGTCAGCCGGGTTTAGAGACAGTTTGGGAGGAGACAGGGCATGCCATAGGGGCAGGCTTTGTTTGCATGGACTCATGTGGAGAGATTTAGATGGGACCTAGTGGTGTCCTACAAGGAGGCAATGGCAGAGTTTTGGTAGATTCCTTATACTACCTAGGTGATGAGGAGAGAGATTGCAGATGTAGGGATGACACCAGAATATGAGGAGTGGGTCATGGAGCATCCATTTCTGAGATACTTTGGACCTAGAGAGCTGGTTCCTTGCATAGATGAGGTAGATTCAAATGATGAGAGCTAGGTTGGTAGGAGGAGGAGGAGGAAGAGAGGACGGAGAGATGGAGGAGATGGTGGAGATGGTGGAGGAGATGGTGGAGGTGACAGAGATGGTGGAGATGGTGGAGTTGGAGGTAGACTCTGGCAGAGGAGGAGAGCTGGGGAGGGATCCTCCCATGCTTAGCAGGTAGTGCAGCCGCAGGTTGCACAGTAGGTACAGATGCCGCCACCTTAATAGGTGGCACTGCAGTAGGTACCTCAGCCACAGGGGTAGGGACAGGCATAGGCCTCTTAAGATCTAGCACAGCCAGATGTCTAGGGGAGAGCCATTACCATGTTGAGAGGACAGGTTTGGCAACTGCGGGCACAACTTAGGGTGGTCGAGGCTCGGCGGGAGATAGATGCAGGCGTTATCTCAGGGCTCGCGAGAGAGAGAGATATGACAAAGGTGAGGATACAAGTTATTTGAGTAGAGAGAGACTCAGCAGTGGCAGCCCTTGGGACAGATGCTATGAACACAATCTTGGTTAGATAGGTGCAGCAGGCACAAGCACAGCTAGCACAGACATAGGCACAGTTGGCATAGGTGCAGAGGCAGCTAGTGCAGGCTCAGACATAGTACTATTGGGGACTATACCATGGTGTTGTTCCTATTGATTAGAGGGCTCTGAGCTATAGGAGCCAGTCCATGGCCTCGTAGAGAGCAGGTGGATCGTGATCGGGAGCCTCTGTGATGGGCCCACAATAGTCTGGAGCCAGCAGAGGAGGGGACTCAGAGGACACTGCTGGGAGCAGTGGTTCACAGCAGTAGGGTTAGTAGACACTTGCATGGATTTTGGCTCCTACGTACACTTTTTGATGGATCAGATAGCCAGATATGTATATGTACTAATTTTGTATTTGGAGACACGTGTCAGTATCTTTGAGATGTATACATTGTATATGACATTGACTCAGAGATGGAACTTTTGATATTGTACCTTTGGACATGTTTATTTGATATTGATATGATGATGCAGTTATTTGATGGTCTTTCTATGCAATTTGATCATTCTATGTTATGGATGCATTTCTATTGTATGATGGTACTCATGCGATGCATATTTTGACTTATGTTTATATGATGTTTATCTAATGCACTTTTAGATGATGCTATGTGACCTAATGTAAACTTAGATGTTTTACTTGATATGCCTCAAATGTGTAAATGCAAATGGTATCTATATGATTATGCAATTTATGTGATGCACTTATCTATGTTTTTGATTTTTTTTGTATTAACTATGTGATGAGTGCAAAAATGTATATGGATGACCTAATGTACTTTATTTATGTATGCAACTGATTTAATCATGTAAATGACTATCTCATGTGATATGATATGCAACTGTATGCTATGTTTTTGTGATGTCCAAATGTACTCTATCGACACTAAAATGACATAATGGTAGATAGGAGATTGATTAAAAGAATGACTCGATAGAAAGACTCACAAGCTTTAATTTATAAACATTGATTCTCTGCCTAGAATTTTATTGCATGGGATATGGATATGGATATGGATATGGATATTTGTCATCTTGATATTGCAAGTATTTTGAAGTGCTTATTTCATCATCGAGTGTTTATTATGTTGTAAGAAAATACAAGCATCTAGGTATAATTAAACCAAGATGACCTGAGTATTACTTACATGGATTTTGATATAGCAAGTTAATATAAGCATCTAGTCAAAATTGAATCTAGATGACCTGAGTATTTCTTGCATTTCAACAAATAAGGATTGCCCCTTTGCATGTTCAGACCCTCAAAAGTCCTCGATTATCTTTTACTGATCATGTCGTTAGACAAAAGTCATCACATTACTAAAGTTTGATCCACAAATAGCAGACAAAGAAAATGATTATGCCCCCATCATAGCATCTCTACCTTTTGGCATCCTTGAGTAGCATAGAAAGACATAATAACAAAAATCAAGACTCTGTAAGTTAACCAATAAAAAAAACACAAAGCATTCTTGCATTAGATGTGTCTTCTTGCCATAGTATAGATAAAATCATTTTGATGTGTTTTGGTCCTTGTTTGTTTTGCCTTGGATAGGTTGATGTTTTTGTGTCCAGATTTTTGTTGTTTTGGGGAGCTTGCTTTTCTATGTGCACTTGTCTAGTGAAAGGTATCATAGTCCTTTATTGGTATCCTCTTAGAACTTGTGGCATTCAAGAATCCAAATCTCCAACCAGGGCGAGGAGTTGCCCCAAGTGAAAACTAAGGATTCACTTATTATGGATGACATGATAAACAGATATGGAGAGACGGACCCTAAGGGACTAACCTAGTGCCTTGGGGGTGCATTGCTAAATGGTCTTGCCTACATGATGACGTAGAGGCAATGTAGTTTAGGGTGAACCTGATGGACCTAAGACCTAGGCGATGGCAAAAGATGCAGGGTCGGTATGGAAAGTAGGATAGACGACACTTGAAGGAATGCAAAGGAAAGAAGAGGAGTGGAGCAAAGCCTCGGGGGTGCATTGATAATGGCCTTGCCTACGTGATAACTCAGAGGTGACGTAGTTCGACAATGGTTCAAAGAACTAGTTCAAGGTGAATGATATAATGGACACAAGAGATATGAGGTCACAACAAATGGAGGAAGCAGTTTGTCATAGATAGAGCCTATTTACTAGGTTTTCACCACTTACTTTTATTTGCACAACAGCTAAAAATACACATGATGCTTGTTTGCCAGGTTTTCATCATGGTATCTATCATGAGCGCCTGTTTGTCAGGTTTTCACTATAGGATGATTTTTTTGTTATTTTTCCATTTTTGATTTTTTTTGCTTTGTTTTTTTATCAGTTTTTCAATTTTTTTTTTGAATTTTTAAGGACTCCCTTGCATTGGGGTTTTTAGGTATAGAACTTACGAAGATGCATGCTATTGATGGGGTCATTAAACAGTTCACCTTCAGATGTATCCAATTGATATTCTCCTGACCCATAGACTGCAATGATGACATAGGGACCCAGCTAGTTGGGTTCAAACTTGCCTTTTTTCTCTCGATCTTGCTGATTTCTAGGATTTTATCTGAGGACTAGATCACCAACTTGGAATACTCGGGGCTTTACCTTGTGGTTATAGCTTTGGGACATCCATTGCTGATAAGATTTGAAGTGGTTAAAGGCCTGTTGCCTTCTCTCTTCAAGTAACTCTAACTCTTGAAGTCTGGACACTCTATACTCTTCATCAAATATGAGGCCTTTTAACAAAACTCGCAACGATGGGATCTCGACTTCAATGGGCAAGATGGCTTCAGATCTGTAGACCAGGGAGTATGGTGTTGCACCTATGGGTATGCGAATACTTGTATGATAGGCCCGTAACACTGGATTTAATTGGTTATGCCAATCATGGCTAGCATCATTGACAGTCTTTTTTAGAATTTTCAAGATAGTTTTATTTGATGCCTCCGCCTGGCCATTGCCTTGGGGCTAATAGGGGGTAGAAAAGCAGTACTGGATATAGAATTTGTCACATAGTTCCCTGACATCCTGATTTTTGAATGGTCATCTATTATCTATGATAATGGATGAAGGGATACCATAGTGACAAATGAGATAGTTCAAGATAAAGGAGGCAATCTGCTTGCCTGTGATATTGGCTAAGGGCAAGGCTTCAATCCACTTCATAAAGTACTCAGTGGTGGTGATTATGAATTTATGGCCATAGGATGAAGGAGGGTGTATCTTGCCCACTAAGTTGAGTCCCCACTGATAGAAGGGCCAAGGGGTTGTTAATGGATGTAGCTCCTATGCTGGTGCATGTATCAGGTTCCTATGGATTTGGCACTTCTTGCACTTCTTTACAAAATGGTAGGAATCTTGTTCTGTGGTTGGCCAATAGTATCCCATGCATACAAGTTTCTTGGCTAGGGTAGGGCCACTAGAGTGGGTCCCATAGATACTGTCGTGTACTTCATTCAGGGCAGTTTGATGTTCCTCACTATCAAGACACCTAAGGAGAGTACCATCAAGACCTCAACAATATAGGGTATTGGCAATAATGGCATGCTAGGATGCTTGACGAATGAAGGTTCATTTTTGGTTGCTAAAGATATCAAGTGGGAGGGTATTCTCTTTAAGATAGGCAAATATTTTTCCGTAGAGGGGGGAATCAGTTCTGACAATGTGGCAAATGATATGGGATTTGGGGGTGTTATATGCAGGATAGGATACTGGTTCTACCAAGAACTTGTAATGTGATTGATTATTTGGAATATCGAGGAGAGATGCAATCATGGCCATGGCATCTGCAACTTTGTTCTTAATCCTTGGTATCTATTCAAAAGAGATCTAGACAAAGTATTCTTTGAAGTCATCGACCATCCATTTGTAAGGCATTAATTTCTCATCTTTTGTCTGGTAGTCGTCATTTACTTGATTTATGACCAGATGTGAGTCACCATACACCTAGAGTTCTTTGATATTCCATTCCACTGCTAGCTTGATGCCAATGACAAGGGCCTCATACTCTACCATGTTGTTAGTGTAGGGAAAGAGTAATCTATATGATTTAGAAATGGTGTCACCACTAGGGGTGATCAACAAGATACCTGTTCCTAACCCATGCTAAGTGTAAGAGCCATCGAAGTACATTTTCCAAGTTGTTGTGGTTATGCAAAAGATAGATTCATCTAGAAATTCAAAGCTCAAAGGGTTGTCATCTATTAGAGGTGCATCTGCTAGTTGGTCTGCAAGTACTTGGCCTTTTATTGCCCTCCTATCTACATATTTGATGTCAAATTCACTGAGAAACATGACCCATTTGGACAATCTACCTGTAAGGGCTGCTTTGTTGAGTAAATACTTAAGTGGATCAATCTTTGCTACTAGTTTGACTGAATGTGACAACATGTAATGTCTCCACTTTTGTGAGGCAAAGACCACAGCGAGGCATGCTCTTTCAATTGGTGTGTATTGTAGTTCATACCCAACAAGTGTTCAGCTGATATAGTAGATTGCTTTTTATTTTCCTTCATAATTTTGCTTTGCAAGGAGAGCTCCCAAAGCTGTTGGTGTGGTGGAGATATATAGTAGCAAAGGTTTACCCTGAATCTGTGGCATCAATATAGGTGGTTTCACGAGATACTCTTTTAATAGATGAAATCCCCGTTTGCATGGATTGTTCCATTTGAAAGGGACATTCTTATGTAGGAGGTGGGAAAATGGGTGGTACTTGTCTACCAATTAAGAAATGAATCTTCAGATAGATTGTAGTTTTCCTTGCAGAGGCCTTAGTTGAGTGAGATTCTTAGGAGGCGGCATTTCCATAATGGCCTTTACTTTAGCTAGGTCGTCTTCAATTCCGTTGGCAGACATTATGTACCCAAGTAGCTTGCTTGATGTAACTCCAAACACTCACTTCTTTGGATTGAGGTGCACATTAAACTATTCCAGTCTTGTGAAGATTTTGTCTAGTACTACCAGGTGTCCTCTTGTGAGTGATTTTGTCAAGATGTCATCAACATAATCTTCCATTATAGTGTGCATCATGTCATGGAAGATTGTGGTCATAGCTGTCTGATATGTTTCTCTAGCATTTTTCAAACCATAGGTGCCCCATGGACATGTGAACACAGTCTTGTGTTGGTCTTCAGGTGTTGTCCTGCCATGAGATCCACAATAATGTCAATGTTTGGTAGGGGGAAATCATCTTTTGGACAAGCTTTGTTCAGGTCCCTGAAGTCATTACATATTCAGAGTCTACCATCTAGTTTGGCAACTAGGACTATGTTTGAAATCCACTCAGGATAGTCTATTGGTCTACTAAATCTGACATCCAATAGTTTCTTCAGCTCTTCTTTCACCATGAGGGCGACATGTGGGTACATCTTCCAGAGTTTTTTCTTTACTGGCTTAGCTCCTGGAGCTAAGGATAAGTGACGCATTATGAGATTTGGATCTAATCCTGACATGTCTGCATATTTCCAAGCAAAGTTTCTTTGTTTTCTTTTGAAGAATTCAATGAATGCTGGCTTTTCTTGTGATGTTAAAGACTATGCTATGTGGATCATTCTGGGACTATCACCTATGCTGACATTGATTGGTTCTGCTGGTTCTATCAAGATTGAAGATCTCTCTTGATGTGTGAGATTGGGTAGAGGGTCAAGCCTTCCATCCTTCGACGCCTCAGAGAGGTTTTCACCTTTGGATACGTCTATATTTTTACTTTTTTCATGATCTAACACTACCGCAGAGCAGTTTTCACCATTGGATCTTTCTTTCATTTTGACATTTTTGAGACTGAAAGGCTTGGCATTCTCCCCAAAATAGGCCTTGTCTTTGAGTTCTATGGCATAGCTACCTTTGTGGTCCCCTGCAGGTATGTGATCTCTAAGCTCAAGATAGTCTATGATCGCTTCATCATTTTGAAAGGTATCGAGTTCAGGGGTAGTATCTTACAAGTCCCAATCTATGAGTTTAGGGTGTAATAGTGGTAAGGGGTCAGTGGGTTGGTCTAGTTCGATGGTATTGATGGTCAAGATAGAGGTGTCATGGTGGCCATTACAAGCACGAACAATGCTTGTGATGGTACTCTCCATTAGCTTATCTATCAAGGGGGTATCATTCCTTCCTCACAACTTTCACTATTGGTATTATGTGGGTCCGAATCTAGCGGTCTATCCCTTGGACCTTGTCCCTCAGTTGCATGGGTTGGGTCATACTCATGGACAACATCGATATCTTTCACATCAGAAGATAGCTCAGAGAGGCTATCCCATTCATATTCATTGGAATCAGTCTCACTCCCCATTTGCAGTTGCTGAATTTGATCAACCAGATTAGTAACAGATGTCTCTGATTGTTTGCCTTTATGCTTATTTTCTATGTTGGTTCTTGTTGTGCCAGTGTAACCTAGCCCTGTAGTGTCTCAGGTCGTCAAGGTATGGGGTTGGATGGGTTCAATGATACCATATTTTCTCAAACCAAGGGGGCCATGTCCTTCATAACCCATTATTTGTAGCATTTGGAATCCTTGACCATATTGTTTAGTTTGTATAGTGGTGTGATGGTCTTGTTGTGTTGATGAACTGCCTTCATCCTTATATAACCATTGAAGGATATCCTTTTCATCGCTCTCATCTTTGAGGCTCCCCCATTTTATAAATAGACCTTTGGTAGTTTTGACTGCTTTGGATTTGCTCAGGGTAGGTCTTCCATATGATCTGGGAGATAAGGGGAGTTGTGTCAAACAGAGGAATTGGGAGATTGTGTACTCACCCAAGCCCTTATCTTTGAGTTTGAGGTCATGTTTGGAAGCCTTTGATGTAGAAGAAAGTGAAGCTAGGTCAATACAAGATGAAGATGAAGTAGAAGCGCGGTTATGAGGAATCACAACTTTAGGTTTAGGATGAATGGAATTGCAATATTGAAATGGATTGGGGTCACCTTGGATGGTGATCTCTTGACCTTCATAGGGGAATTTGATACACTAGTGGTATGTTGATGGCACTGCTTTTAGAGCATGTATCTAAGGTCTCCCAAGAAGAATGTTATACACTAACTCCATGTCGAGGACTTGGCAAGCCACATCTTTCACTATAGGTCTAACTCTGATTGGTAAAATAACAATTCCTTTGGAAGTTCTCTCCTCCTCATCATAGGCTTTGATAGTGATTTTTTTTTTTTGGATCAATATCTTTCTCTGTAAACCCCAATGCAAGGATTAGCTTTAAGGTGCAAATATCCAAACTGGCTCCTCCATCAATTAGGACTCTTTTTATCTTGTGTTTATGCATGAAGGCTTCGATATGAAGTGATGCATTATGAGGTTGGGTAATTGACATATCATCCTTTTCAGTGAATGATAGGGAGTGAGGTGAGGTAATGTGACCTACCATGGTTTGAAACTATTCTTCGGCAAGGTTCATTGGAATGGAGGCTTCTGATAAAGCTTTGTCAAGTATGGCCCTATGGGACGGGGATAGACACAAAAGTTCTAGAATGGAGATATGTGCAGGTGTCTTATGGAGCTGATCTAGGATATTGTACTGATTAGACGGAGAGGCGGGGACTCCTCTAAGAGTGACTCTATTACTACGAGTGGTAGCATTACAATTCGAGTCTTTGTTGATGGTGATCACATTGACATGTGGATCACTTTTTGAGATATGATTAACAACATAGTCGAATGACACATTTGTGTAATTGGCATTGTTAGTTCTACCATTGTTTTGATTTGAAGGTCCTCCCTACTCATAATTGGGAAGCAGATCTTTGAATGCCTGATGAACATTATTAGAGGTATGTCCATCAAGTGAAACTTTGTTTTGATCTATTAAATCTTGTATAGTGTGTTTGAGTGCAATGTAGTCATTGGTTTTGTGGCCCCTATTTTGGTGGTATTCACAGAAATCATTGTCATTCCACCAATGAGGTTTGACTTTTGGTTCATATTCTCACATTGTTGGAAGCATTATGAGTTTTCTTGTGATCAATTTCAGTAGAACAGTTTCTAGTATTTCCCCTAGGGGTGTGAATTTCCTCTGAGGCTGATAGCTTGTAAACTGTGATTTAGTATTTCATGGTTTATTTTGAGAGTTTGACAAGTTGAAGATTGGTTGCTTTAGTGCTGCGTTCTTGGCATCTACCACCCCATCATTCACAAGGTTCTTGTTCTTTTCTAGAATCTTGGTTTATCTGTGTTGGTATTGGTGCTAGGAGTATCCTTATATAGCTTTATTTGACCTTTGGTGATTAAAGCCTTTTCGATGATTAGACCCATCTCAATGACCTTACTAAAGGAAGTAGGACATTAGATTTGTATCTAATAGCTTAGGTCAGTTTGTAAGTTATGGACAAACATCTCTAGCATTTGTTTTTAAGGCATTTGATGTGGGCACTTACTTGCCAACTGTCTCCATCTTTACAGGAAGGCGGTGAAAGATTCTCCACCTTTTTGCTTGGTGTTACAAAGATCTAAAATTGAGGTGTCATGCTCAATATTGTAGGAGAAGTGTGTGACAAATTTGTCCATAGGTTCGTTAAAGGTTCTAACGCTGGGAGGAAGTCTAGAAAACCATTCCATGGCTTGTCCTCCTAAGCTTCTTGGAAACAGTTGCATAAGATAAGTATCATTGTGGGCGACTTCAAGACATGCAGTGTTAAATTCCCTGATGTGGTCTCTTGGATCACCCTTTCCACGATATTTGTCAAATTTTGGCACCTCCAATTTTGAGGGAAAAGTTATCATGATCAAGGTCCTATCAAAAGGATATGGTGAAATATCCTCTAGGGAATAATGCTTAGTTGATGTTCATGTTTGCATGTCTGTGAATTGTTGTTGTAAAGCTTGGATCTATTGGGTCATTAAGCTTAGGGCATTTCTAGAATCAATTATTGCTTTATTGTTGTCTAGGGTCATTTCCTCTCATGTGCTTCCCTCAGGGTTTCTTTCTTCCTCATGTTCTTTTACAGCTTCTATGTAAAAATCTTTAGGGAGCTTGACTCCTTGTGCTAAGTGTAGAAAGAATTTAGTAGGGTCTTGGGATAGCATCTTGTCCATTAAGCGTTGGAATCTTCGATCTTGTTGAGTGTGGAGATTCTCTTCTAGCAAAATTTCCTTATCACTGTCGTGAGAGGATGGAATAGTTTTATCTACCATTTCAATTTGTTTTTGTTTTTTAGACCTTGTTAAGACCATGCAAGGTGACGTGAGATGGGATGGAGCGAGCTTGAAAGTTTTGAACAAGAGGTGATAGAATGCACCAAGATTTGAGAAAAGTTCTCCTTAGATCTAATTGGCATCAAACAAGTTGGGTGAGAAAAATGATAGTCAAGGTAAGGATGATAGAAATCTGGTTACTTGATGTAGACTAGTTTTGCACAAGCCACTAGTGGAGTTCCAAGAGAAAAGGATGATTGATCCTTGATAGTGGAGACTCACTAGGTTTGTTTGAGGTTTGATGTGATCAAGAATAGCTTAGTTCTAACCTTGTTGGATTTTGGAAGAATCTTGCAAATTTTTGGATGATGCAGTGTGGGAAATGCAGGTATGGTGCGAAAAAAGAGCGAAATGGTTGACTTGTACGATTTTAATCAGATTTTGGAAAACCTAATACAAGTTTGAAATGGGTTCTTGAAAAGCTAAAAGTTTTTCTCCTATGAAGTAGGGAACAACTCTCTAGAATAGATGCACAGCTGTAAATGTGCCTGAATAGAAGGCAAAAGCATCGTAGGTCAAAGCACATGCACAAATTTGGAAAATTTTATATGCGCAACAATAGTAATCAAATGCGCAGTTTGTCTAAATGGATGCGCAGCAGGTCGTAGTGGATGCGCTATTCTAGTTTTTTAGTTTGTTTTGTAGAATTTTTTGACACATTTTTCAAAAATTTCTATTCTTGGTTGAAAACATAGTCTTTTTGCTTTTGATTTTCAATTATGGTAGATAAAGACACAACAAATGCATAGAAGTTTTCATGATTTTTATCTTTTATTTTTTTTGTATTTTTGTTGACTTTTTGACACAATAACAATTACAACCTAGGATAGAAAAGACAGTATTTTTTGAGTCCCCTAGCTGTGCATATTCAAAGCATGTAGCTTCAGGATCTGGCAGCACTAACTCCTCTCCACAACACTCACTTCTCACGCATACCAGATCCAAGTTTCCTTAGGCTCATACCCCCATCGAACCTTAGGATTGTCCTTGCTACCTCTACTATGAATCACATGAATCAGGGTGGATTCAAAGGTCCCACCTTTTGCACCAACAAATAGAAGGTTTTTGGTATACTATACAATGGCTAAATAGTCAAGGCAACCATTCGAGTGGTTACACGTGCAGAAGCACTACTCTCCATTATGGTGTCTCCCAGCCTACAAGGGTTACACCTTGGAGGGTTTTGGGGGAGGTTGGTTATTGGTGTAACACAGCGGTACTCATTGCAGGAAGCTTTCACCTCAAGCACAATTTATTTAAAGTGGATTGGTAGGGTTTGCCTTTAGCCTATTACCACTTATGGTCATTCCCACTTGGACAAGTGGGCATCCAAGGGCGGGCCCCTCTAAAGGTTATACACAAAGAATAAAAAGTCTGGCATTCTAGTCACCCAGTTAAGGGGAAAGCATAAGCCCATTGTCATTCAGCAGACACAGAAAACAATGGTTTATCCAATTCTATTAAAATGAAAAAAACTATATGCGTTATCTAATTGGGCACTCACATAGTTGTTAACTTTGAAGTGATTAAAGATAGCAATGGTTCTTTCCCTTTTGTAATATAGCAATGTTCTAAACTAAGATAGATAGCAATAATGTAAAGATAGCAATGATGTTCATTTTACTACCCTCCTATTTAAGAACTATGTGAGATTTTGCACATACACACATTTTTTTACTTTTCCTCCTAATTAATCTATGATGTGCGTTATGAGGAAAATGAAACTATCTAGCTCTTAACCCTGCATGAAGATCGAAGAAATCATTCCTCCAAGACAAATGTTAGTGTTATAAAACATGCAAGAAATCCTTAGAATCACTGAGAAGAATAGATGTGTAGCTTCATAGTCTGTATGCGCAGAAATAGAGAATATGAGCGCAGAATTACAAATGCACTAAGACGGGTGTCAAAAGTGCAAGAATAAAGGACGTGTATGTTGTTTCCATGGATGCATCATTGTAAAGGATGAAAGTGTCATGTCTAGGCATATATGCGTTGGAATGTCATAGGTGCCGAAATAGGTTGTAGATGCTCCATCTTGGAGGATGTATGCACCAAAATTTTGCATGCGCTGGAACAGTGATCAGCTACACCGCGGGATCGATCAAATGTGTCAGATGAACCTGTTTGAAGACTATACAAAGCCTGTATGGAACCTGTCACTCAAGAACTTAGTTTTTTGGTTAGATTTGGGGAAAATGCCCCATGGTGGGTGCCAAAAATTTTACGGGTAAAATGGGATAATAATTTAAATGAATATAAACCCAATAACATCAATGAAATGTGCAAATAACAAAGATTAAAAATAAGGAAATGATACTTACAACCTCTGTTACCTCCCAGTTTCCATTGCTCGCCTATTCTCATTTGATCTTCGGTGATGAATATAGCCCTCAAGAAGCTTGCTTCCTTGCTTTGATTCCTCGAGATGACAAGGAGAAATGGCTTGGATACTTGTTGTGTTGAAGATGAGCTTCAACACAATATAGGATGAATAGTGAATGATGTGAGAGTGGGGGTGCCAATGGTTGGCTATGGATTCTGCATCATAAGTTTACTTGAAAGATTTTGTGATATAGAAATGGAAGAAGAGGGTTGTATTTATAGATTTGTGAGAGAAGATCAATGGTGTAGAAGAAATAAGAAGATCAATGGTAGAGGATGTTCGAGGGAATGTGCACATATAGAAGAAGGACATGTGTCATTTAAAAATATGCTTTGTTGAGTTAACCACTTTCTTGATGAGGATGAGCTTTGATTTCATAAATTAGAATATATTTTTCTAATTTAAGAATTTGTTGATAAAAATAAAGTTGTTTTAAATCAGTTAACTCAGCTTTTGCTTTTGCATGACAAGGAGGATTTATTTTTAGAAGATTTTGAGGATTTTTTAGAAGATAAGAAAGTGAATTAAATAAATAAATTTATTTAATTACTTGCACATGATTTGGAAGAATAAATAAAATATTTTATTATATTTTATTTTTGGAGAGTGAGAGGATTTAAATAAATTTAAATGATTTATTTAAATTTGGAGGAATAGACTTTGACTTAATTAAATAATTTATAATTATTTAATTGCTTGGAAGAATTTAATTAAATAAAGGATTTTATTTAATTTTGACTTTAGAAGAGATAATTAAATATTTTGATATTTAATTAACTTAGAGGAATATGAATCGAATAAATAAATTTAACTATTTATTTATTGATAGAGGAAGGTAGACTTAAATAAATATTAAAAATATTTATTTAGACAGTCGTGTCATTCTTAGGTGTATACAAGAGGTATCAAGGATCCATTAACTTGTTGCTGACCAGAATATGCATGATATCCTCGATTAGGAGTAAATCTAGGTGTTAGTTGTTGATTGACTTTAATGGCTTCTTCAAGAGCACCTGCTAGTGTTGTGATAGCAAGATGTGTTCTCTTGATAAACATGGATGTTAAAGGATCTAAGGCTGAGTAGTATATTGACCTTGCTACCTCATCACCTACATTATAGGGAGCAACTAGCTTGGAATACATTTTTTGGAACCTAGCATTAAAGTTGGAGATTAACTCTCCCTCAACTCTCTTTATTGTAGAAAACATGTGGTATGTCATAGCTGGATCAACTGGTATTTTGAATCTTTCTAGGAAAGCTTTCTCCAAAGCATCCCAAGTAGCTATGGAAGACTGAAAGAGAATAATGTACCAGCTATAAGCCTCTTCTCCTAATGAATAAGGAAATAATCTACACATGACATCCTCATACTCAATTCGAGCCCTGAAACAGGCTTCCTTGTATGTTCAGATATGATCCTCTACATCCTAATAAGGATGATACTTTGGACAAATTTTGTCTGGATTCTTTGGCAAAGGATGATATGTTGCAAAGAGCAAAGGTGATTCCACTGCAAATAATGACATTGTAGGAGGAACTAGAGGTATTGGAGGTACTAAAGGTGTTATAACAGGTATTACGGGGGATATAGGTGAACTAGGACTAAGACTGTGATGGATATTTGTCGTACAGGGTCTATGTCCAAAAATTGGCAATTCTTCCAAAGGTCTGGTGGATCTCAACCTAGTATTAGGTATGTGAGGCAGAGCTTCACAACTTCTAACTAGATATGGATATTTTGACTAGATCTTTACAAAAATCTAGATATTTACTTATCTAGACTGGATATTTATGATCAAACATCTAAAGTGACAAGATATTGGCAAGATATTTGCAGACTATGTAAATATTGACTCAGATATGTGAATTTTAAACAACTGATTGTAAATATTAGAGTATTTAACCACAAGACTAAGATATTTGCAAACAAATCCCTCAAATTATAAAAGATAAATGGAATCTTTACACAAATACTAAAGATTCAACATATTCTTAAGAAATTTTGAAAATACTTTCACCTGTTCATGCGAGAAATGATGTCCAGACAACAAATCCTTGAGTTGAATTGCTCTGGCCCTCCTCCTAGTGCCAATTTATGTTGATCATGATGTTAGTCACAATAACATAGATAAATAATTCATAAAAAGAACCTTTATCATCTTGAAAAGTATGATTAATTCAAGATGAATTGACAACTCCAAGTCTCCATTAGTCAGGTCTTGACCTTCTGATAATCTCTCAAATAGTGTGATCTAAATTGATGTTTTCCATTAGGGGCCTTACATTTATATTTCAAAGTGATTTACATCTAGATATGTTTTGTTTCTCTTGCTTTCCTGTGAATTCTCAACAAACAAGGTTAAATCCTACTATATCTAACCAAAACATGTAGATATTTATGAAATTTTGATCAATTCTTCTACATATCAATCTTGTTAAACTGATTCTTAATGATTTTTGTTTAGTCCTTATAAAACTATCTTCAATTCACTTATCCTAAACTAATTTCTACTTAATTTTGCTTCTGCACTAAAAATTTGTTCAAATAATGTGTCTGTAAGCATATGTTTCCATAATTTTTATCATTATTTATGTTTATTTGCATGATATTTGCTATTTTGTATGCACTTTATCTGAATATGCTTAAGATCTTCATGTATCTACATATTTTGTGTTATGCTTTCCATTTATCTATGTATTTGCAGTTATGATGGTGATTCTAATGAAATTAAAAAAATAGAACTAAAGCTTTCTAAATTTACTAAAATAAATTGAATCTTCAGTCATTGATCCATATATATCCTTGATACTATTAGGAAGAGAAGAAAAATCAAACCATATTTTCACCAAGTCATTCCACAGCTTGATATGATTGATGCTAACTTTAAAGGAAAGGAATGAAGACAACATGCATAGACTGAGATGCACTCCAAGGGATGCATCAAATCAAAGTAACATGTCCAGAATTCATCCACATATTACTCAAAGTTTACTATTGTTTGTAATCACAAGTCTTCATCTTCATTAAGTATGCAAAAGAGTATATATTTACAATTGACTTTGAGAGTTGGTCATGACATTCAACAATCCAATCTCAATTAAGTTTCAAATAATCTACAACTGAGGTTCTATATCCTTATATAGGACAAGGATGAGAATAAGATACAAAAGATCCTACGATCAAAATTTATCTATTACAATCAACGGTTCATATTGCATTGACCAAGTCAAAATACAAAATATGAGGCACAAGTTGCCATTTGGCAACTATCTGGTGAGATACAGTTGGCAACCTAGAATATTCTAAGACCATTGACTTAGTCAACCAGACTGCAAGTGACAAAATGACAAAAACATCCTAAATGATATCTATTGCAACATCCTCTTCATTCAGATGTGTGTTCTTCTTGTGCTATCTTCCCTATGTCTAACTTTTTATAATTATCATATGCTTGAACAAAATTATCCACTTGGAATTTACTAATTGTTATGGATCTAAACTTAGCATACTTCAATGCTTTTATTTGTTCCTCCAAAGGTTCTAGCATAGATGTCTTGTTATCTGCTTCTTTGCCATACGTATTTACTTTTACATTCAACACAGACATCTCATCCATAATGTCTTTAGTAAAGAGCTCTAAGGGATCTTCTATCATTTCCTTAAATTTGTCTTTGAATATTTGGATAGCCTCTTCCGTTTCTAGGACTACTTCCTTTGTTACTGCATCTTCTAGCAATTCTTCCAATATCTTCATTTCTATAGATAATAAATCATGGATCTTGGTTTGAGTATCTCTTACTTTGATCATGCTAGCTTTCAATACCTCTGATTCATACTTCATCTCATTCACCCAGGTGTCCATAAGTGGCAGAGTTACATTGGTGACAATTTTATTTTTCAACAACACTCCATCTATCATCTCTTTGGTTCTTTTGAGCCTTACCATTGCATAGTTACACTTCTGTATTCTCTGAGTGAATTCATTATTTAAAGAATCAATGTCATTTTTCAGTTTGGAAAATATGTCTCAGTTAGACTTGGAAGTCTTTATTAGTTCTTCCCCAGACACCATGAACATTATGAACCATTTTTCCATAATACTAGCTTGATCCATTTGCACATCCAGGTTAGCTATTTCCTCTTCACTTATTAAGGTAAGTGCAACTGGCTTCCCTATAGCTTGTAGGGTGGATTCCAAGCTATCTGGCTTCACCAATCTCTGTATAAACTATTGCAACTGAGCATTTTGATCTTTAAGTTCCTTCTTTTTGGTCTTAAGCTTTCTTATTTTGGCCACTACTGCCTCTATGCTCTCAATGTGTTCTTGGATTTCCTATTCCATAGTGACATGAACTAGATCATAATGTGTCACCTAAATTTTTTTTGGCCTAATCTCTCCTTTGGCCTTATCTACTATAGGAACAACAACTTGAACTATCCTTTTTCCTGTCTTTGGATCTCTTTTAATGGTGGAAACTATCCTAGATCTCTATTTAGCTTTAGAGGAATCAAGAGTAAATAGAGACCTAAAATCAAAAGGTACCTGATGGTCTTTCTTTTGGTCTACTTTTGATGAAATCAGGGACAATACCTCTGATTGTGATCCTCCCTAATATGGATGCTCATTTTGAGCATCTTGTGTTCCTTTATCTTAGTCTTTCTCCTAATCATCACTAGGCTCTTGCACATTCTCTTGTTGTCCTATCCTGGCATTTAAATTTTCTTTCTTAGGCACTTGTTCTTCTTGCCTTTGCTCTAGAGGAGGTTAATCACCTTGTCCACCATCCTATTCCTATGGAACTTTATCATCTTTAGGCTCTTGGCCTTTATTCTCTTGATCATCATGGTGATGCCTTTGTTCCTTCTTATCCATCTTATCCTCTTCAATTGCAAGTGACACAGATACCTTCTCCCGTTCAGGTTTATCAATCAAAATTTCCTATTGTGCCATTTGTTCCTATGCACTCTTATCTTCATGGATATCTGAGTGAGCTTCATCTGAATGAACTCCTTTATTTCTAGCATTCACTTCTACCTGGATGTTTTCTTGCAGTGTTTGTTTATATTTAATAGCCTCTTCCTCAATGTTTCCCTTCTCAGGCACATAGGTCAAGTCGACTATTGCTGGGTTGGTCACCTCTTCAATGAGGGTGTTTAGAGGTTCCATATGCACCTCTACATCAAGGGACTTCTCTCTTCTTACTCTTTCATCATGTGATTCTACTATTTCTTCACCTTTATCTACAACTTCTATATGTTGCAGCATGAGTCGAATAGGGTGATTTGTGATATCCTTTACTACTTCATCCTTAGTCAAATCAATGATTTGACTTAATGGAAGAGCCTTTATGGCTTCTTCCTCTTGAGCTTAGATCTTAGCTTCCTGTGCCATCTCACTCTTTACTTTAACTATTGTCTCCATAGGCACGTCATGTTGTAATTCTTTAACTATACTTACAGATGGATCACCTGATCTTGATGCTGCTAGTGGTGATATGGCCCCTCTCATGTGTGGACTTTGATATCTACTCTATCTAGGCACCTTGACCCCATGTAGCACATCATATTTTCTCTTCCTTTTAAGTGTCCCAATTGGCACTTGATCTTCTTCATCATCATCTCCCTCTGCAACAGTCCCATCTAGACTTATCTCCTGATCTTTTAAAGTCTCCCCTTGGGTTATGGATATTTGGGGTGTAGATATTGGGATAGCTTTAAGCACTAGTCCTGTAGGGGGTGACAATGGTTAATACACTAAGGATACTCCTTCAGAAGTAACCTCCTTTGTTGTTTCATATGAGCTAGGCTCAAGCAATTTTGTCCCTAGGATCTATCTTTTATGTACAAGGAAATCATCGTATCCTTGTTCTTTTCTCTCATTTCTCTTCCCCTTTTTGTCACTTTTGATTACCACACCTTTTCTTCTAAGCTCATTGACCCTTTGGGCAACCCAATTCTTTGTTCTAGCCATAACTTTGGTGGTGAGGGAATCAATTGAAGTCTCCTCTTTTTGTGTTAGGTCTGGGGTAGAAATGGTGTCATTCTATATCTTTCTCTTCATATTTTGGATCCATGAGGTTATCATCATCTTCTCTAATTTGCAGGGGAACTTTAGGCTACCCTATTATTCTCATCTGATCTAGTATTAGTCTCTGATATTTTCTTCTTCTTACTTCATGTTCATCATCACAATCTTCCTAGTAGTCCTCAAGGTGGACATTATGCTTATACTTCTCGTTAAACCTTTGTTCAATCCTATGGTAAGGATCATATTCTCTGGCTAGTGGAAACAATTTTAAGTTTAAAACTTTCAACTCTACCTCTACCTTTGTTGCATTCTCTATGGCTCCTACTATGAACCAGTTTACATCAATAGGAAATTTCCTATATGGCTTTCCCTCTTTTACCATTGACATTTCAAATGTAGGTAGCTGCTGCCTCATCAATTCCATTAGTACCACCTTGTCTGTAGGGTACCTTGGTAACATATATGGTTTCCCACTGAAACCTTCCATCCAAATGTATGAGTAGGTTTTGGCCTAGATAAACCAAGATCCATATCCACTAATTACTTTTGTGGCACCAACTAAAAATTGTTTGGTCTTGTCCCCTTCCATGAGGCGGACTAAGTGCATCAGGAAAGCATCATTAACCATTTTGTAATGTTGCACTAAAAGTATTCTCTCTTTTTGGGGATAGTGTTCCCAAGGAGTTTTCTCATTGGGTAGCCTCCCAATCCTTCCTACAGTTTGTAGGCCATTTAATGTGCCTTTTGTTGCATAGGCATATACCAAGTATGATGTCATCCTAAGGATCATCCCCTTTCCTTCCTTCCACTTGACCATCTGTTCATAAATAGTATCACTGATAATCTTAGCCCATTAGATCTTTGCTTGATCTTCTTTGTATTCAACAACCATCCTTATTAACACAAACATCTAGGGTTCAAAGATTCCACAATTCATGAATCCGTTCATCTAGCTAAGCATAAACATTATAAACTGTACTTCCTCATTGAAATCAAATTTGTATAAGTGTTGTGCCATTTTGGTAGTTGTCCCAGCTATGTTATCTAGGCTTCTCCATCCCTGATATATAACCTTTCTGCAATTCTTGTTGTTGGCCTCAAACTCTGTGGCCAGTGTATCTAAGTCTAGTACATACATATGCTGAGAAATAGGCAAATGGAATACCTCAGTGATACCATCCAAAAATAAATCTATGTAGAGCTTGTCCTGTTTCACTATTTTCTTCGTGATAATATCATAGTGCAATGTAGATTCTACCAAAAGGTCAAAAGCCTTTGTAGAGTAGGGAAAACCAACAGCATGAAACAAACCAGATGCCACTATATTATTTAATACGACATCATCTTCTCTAGCATCAATCCAAGCTCTAAATGCTTCGATGTTTGTGATCCCACAATGAGTATCCTTAGAGAATACTAACTTGCTATATACGTTGCGTGTTCTAGGAAACATAACTGGCTTGAACTTTGCATCTCGCCTGTCCATGCATGGATGTGACATTTTGTCCTGCAATTTGAATATATCAGTCTCAAATAATAGCACATACTTGTTTATCTAGGGTTAGCATACTATTGATTTACATGCTTTAAAATGGTAATATGCCCCAATATTATGAATTGAACTTATGGAATACATAATGTATAATAAATTTCATTGTGTACCATTTACCATTTCTTTAACTAATTATGATACGGGCTTATCAACATAACCAAAGGGATAGGGTGTTATACATACCTGTATACGCTTCCTTAACTTATTGTGAGTGTGGTGATGTCTGAATAAAATCTCTAGATGAGGAATTCTTCTGCAATTTTTTTCTCTTAGCTCGGCTCTAGTTTGCAATAAGCTCTCAATAGCAGAAATTAGGGCTCTCAGAATGCAATTGTGTCGATTATGTAGAAACAAATCCCTTTTACCTTAAACAATTAGGGCTTATTAATGGTCTCAATGCAATATGACAGTCAAAATTTGCATAGGATTATCACAGGTGTCCTTTAGCACGGGTTCAAATTTAAATACCAATGGCCTATTGTACTGCATTAAATGCAAACAAGTGTAGGTAAAAGGGAGTGGATATCCTGTTGAGGAATATCCATGTGGATTATTCAGATATAAACATCTAGATGACATCATCATGTGTCAGGTCAACTTGTGTTGACCAAAGAATTATCATTGGGTTAAGGTCAGGATATTATAAGTGTAATATCCATCTAGTCATAAGGTCCAGATGGCATCAACAGGAAGAAAGTCTCTCATCGTGGTATAATAAGGTGACATTGTCGGGATGGGATACTAGGATAAGATCTAGGATATTAAGAATGTGAAGTATCCCCATGGCTTAATGTCATGATGATGTCAGCATAGGTGTTGTTTACATCACATCTAGATAGGATGATGTCATCAGGACAAGGATATTAATGGAGGTCCAGATACTAAGTTAAGGTCAAGATACTAAGTTAATATCCTGCATATGACACATAACTAGATAAGGCTCTTAAATTTGACATCTGGATATTAGCAGGTGTCGAGATATTAACTTAAAATCAAGATGTTAACTGATATCCTGACATTTGACATTTAGCTCACCAAGCCTTTTAAACTTGATGTATGGATACTAACATGCATTAGGATATTAAATCAAGATTTGGATGGCATTAACTACAAATATCTGGACAACATATTGACCAAACTTTGACTGGCCATAACTTTGTGGTTGTAATGAATTTTAGGGTGCTTCAAAAAGCAAACCTGATTAAATTTTTGTGCTCTTTCATTTGGTAGGATCTATTATGTGAAATTCAAATTTTGAAAATTTGACCTCTATCCTAAGGTTTGGATATGCACAAGGTGACATCCCGTCATGAATTTGATGCTAATTATTTTACCATACCACCAGAAAGCAAAGGACAAACAAGCCAAGAAAAAGTGGGTCCCTATTTTACTCAGGTAAAATGGGGCATGTTATGTAACCACACAATAATTATCACTACTGGTTTTAATGAGGATGATGATATTGATGAAGATGTTAGGCTAAGGGCCTCCAAAGTGTTCTTGGATGATGAATCCTTTGTTCAGAAAAAGGAATTTAGGGAATTTGTTATTCAAATTAAGTGCAATGAGTTTGAGGAAAGGATAAAGAAGGCAAAGGAAGGAGTTGATCCTTCTTTGCATGAAGAGGTAATGAAACAAGAAGAGAAAATCCAAAAGGAAATTTTAGAAATCTCCCTTGCTAAATATAGGTTAATGGTGAAGAAAAGTGGTATCCTATTATTACCTGGCTAGGATTTGACCTCTGTTATTACTCTAGATAGAATAAGGAAAGATAAAGATGCATTCATTTCACAGGAGCAATATGACAACAAGGTCTTTGGCACTGCCTTCAGCCCAAGATTATATGCAATGGAAATTTGATCCATAGGACCAAATATAGGGAAGCTTAGGGTGATAAGATTAATTGGTGAAATAACAGGTGAGATTATGGTGACGAGAGCATCTGAGACCACTAATACATAGGCAACCAAGTTAACAATGCATGTTGCAATGCTTAGTGCAGATACTACAGAAATGATGCAAGAGAAGTATAATCAACTTTTGGACAAGTTTACTAGGCTATAGGATGAATATAATAAGATAAGGATCAATGCTCCTTAGGGGAGACTTGTTGCACCTGAGGTAAAATCCCTACCACCACATAAAATTTTTCTATTCAGGATAGAGAGACTTTGTCTCTTAAAATTAAGAATTTGAAAGAAGAATTAAAAGTGGTGAAGGATAGTGAGCAAAAAGCCAAGGAGGAAACAAAGAAGGTGGTGATTGATATCATTGATGATATCTTGGGTCACAGTATTTCTTGTATAATCCATAGGTTGGACAATGCTTGGAATGTTTACAAGAACATTCATGAGGCTTACAAGAAACATGTTGAAATCCAAGAAAGCTTCCATAATGTGTGGAGCAAATGGAGCATAAGGGTTGATTCTCTCAAAGATATCATGAAAAACATGGAAGGTGACCCTAGGGCAATTAGCAATTTACCTCAAATGATAAAAGCCATTGGTTTGCTGAGTCAGATTTCTATATTTTAGAGAAAATTGGATTTACAATTCAATAGAAAGATAAAGATGTTTAGGGACATGGAAGAAGATGGAATGCCTCACATTCTCACTGAGGCTAAAGAGCTCAAAGATTTTAATAGTTGGAAAATTGAATTTGGGAGCATTGTCCCATCTTTATCAGCTTTTATTTTTAAGGATGGATAGCCAGAATTGGTTGAATTGAATAATTCTTTAGATGCTTTGTTTAAGATAGAAATAAATTTGGATTCATTTGTGAAAGAGTCTAGGGCAATAATGGATGCTAGATTTAATGTGCACAATTCAAAGGTGCAAAAGTTATTTGAATTCCAGTGGCCATCTGAGGAGTACAACATATGGCTTGAAAAGTTTATAGATTAAGCCTTTGATACAACATTGTTTAAAGTTGTCTCCTCTAGGTTAAGAATTATTCATGGCATTTTGTTGAGATGGAAACATTTTTGTCTATTCCTAACTTATGTGTTGGACCCCGAGGTTGTTGGAAGATAAAGAGGAAGTGGAAAAGAGAATATTTGGTTTGTTATGCAACCACCTACTGTGACAATCTACTTTTTGAAAGATGGGATATCTTCAACAAATAATAACTACTTTTGTCTCATGTGGAATGTGTGCCTCATGAGTTGTTGTGGTCCTTTTTATTGTAACTATTTTGTCACATCAAATAAAAATGTGACATGTGTAAATGGCCTGAAGCTTGTTGCTCCCTTGCATTATAAAAGGGATTTCAAGGCCATTTACAAGGGTTGATCTTCTGGAGAAATTTGTAATGAAGCACATAGAATATAGATTAAGTCTTGTTAATAGGTTTTTTGACTCTAAACTATTTGTTTTTGAATTTTGATAACTGTACTAGCATTTAATTGAATACAATGACAATATTTATGAAGCCAATTGTCTCCTGATATATGGTTTACACAAATTATGAATAAATAAGTCAAGGATTGTTCCATTTGTCTCCATGAAATTTTTGTGGATGTATCTTTCTGATTAAGGCTCTTATTCAAAGAATAGGTTAAATGCTTTAATGGGAATTTAGATTTGTGTGAATGTATACAAGGATTTTCTAAGGATAATATTGTAAGGCAATATTATAGAGCTCTTTGATGCTTAGATAAAATTTTTCTATTGAGTTTCAGTTGCATTTTGGTTTGACTCCATTGCCCTAGGTTAAGGCATCGATCTTTTGTCTCTGTGTCTGATTTTCAACTCCAGGATCAAACACATTAAAAATACTTCCAATCTTTATATTCAAGTGAAAGTGTTTGTTGAAGTGAAATCTTATTTTGTTCTATGGGCTTAGGAATGTAAAATACTTGATTGATTTTGATTTTGATTTTGGTTACGAAATCTAAGTATAATATTGTAAGGCAATATTATAGAGCTCTTTGATGCTTAGATGAAATGTTGCTATTGAGTTTCAATTGCATTTTGGTTTGACTCCATTGCCCTAGGTTAAGGCATCGATCTTTTGTCTCTGTGTCTGATTTTCAACTCCAGGATCAAACACATTAAAAATACTTCCAATCTTTATATTCAAGTGAAAGTGTTTGTTGAAGTGAAGTCTTATTTTGTGCAGGAGCATCCAGTGGTGTAAGGGCAATCTTGTATCACCCAAAAAAAGTTGTGTTTCAAAATTGTTGATGTTCTTTCCATTTATTTTCAAAATTTGTGGTTCTGGTTCCATAATCACTTGAATAATGATGTAGAACTTTCAGTTTTTCCAAACTGCTAAAAATAGTAACCTGCTATTTTTAGAAAGTTTGCATTTGGGCACGGATTGAAGAGAACATTTATAGGAAGTTACATAACGAAAATATAAGACCTTTGACGAAGGAATCACACAAAGATCATTTGCGAGCTAAAAGATATTAAAGTTTTTATTTCTTGAAAAATGCCTGAAAATTTTTCAAACTCAGGTTTGAGGCACTAAACGACCCCGTACGATCCCAAAAATGGCCAGAACTGATAGAGCAAGTTCTTAGCATGTAAAGCACTTTGCAAGATTTTTGACGCATAAAACAGTTCGTTAATCAAACACCCGGATCAAAAGTTATAGCTCCTAGAAGTTGACCTATTTTGGAGGGAGATGCAAATTTCAAAATTAGGTTGTTGGACACCAAAAAGGCTATTAATAACCATTTTTGGGAACCTTGGGTAGTAATAGATTTAAGGGGGCAAGTGTAGAGTCAAGAATAGGTGGGAAAATAGAAACCCTAGCTGATTTGGGGTTATAAAAGGCTAAAGGTTCTAGAGTCTTGAGGTTGGGAAAGCTGTAATGTGTTGCAGCCAGTAGGGGATTCATCCTCGAATTGTAATTGAGCTTCTATAATGTAATGAGTTGCCCAGATCAATAAAAGAAAGTTCTATTTTCTATGTTCAATTTATGAGGTTGTGTGTTTTGTGATTTACTCCCTTCATCAAGTGGCATCAGAGCGAGGTTTCCTGAGTGTGTAGACAGATCACCGACCATGAGGCAGTTTGTACTAGGACCTAACGTTGTGGGTTTGTTGTGAAGACTAAGATGCCTCCATGAAGAAATCATGTTGGGAGGAATTCTTTGACGGAAGAGGGTTTTAGAGCCCTGTAAAGGCAGATTGATGCATTGCAAGAGGAGCTGCGAAGAGGGTTTGATCTGAGACCAAGAGAAGAAAGTGAGGATGAAGCTAAAGAAGAGTTATCTAAGGAAGAACAAGAACCTGCAAGAGATCCTACAGAAGTTAGGTTGTTGAGGGCCATTTCGAAGTTTCTACATATTCTAGAGATTTGAATCCAGAATAGCTTATTGATTGGATCAATGACATGGAGGAGTATTTCAAGTATGAGGATGTGGAGGACCTAGATCAGGTCAAGTTTGTAAAAACAAAGTTGAAGGGCCATGCCAGTATTTGGTGGAAGGAGGTCCAATTAGAGAGGAATAGAAGAGGAAAAGGAAAGATCACCAGATGGGATCAGATGGTGGAGAAACTAAAGAAGCAGTTCATTCCTGTGGACTATGAGATGGAGTTGCTAAAGAAGCTGCAAGGACTGAAGCAAGGTAACAAGTCTATTAAGGAGTATACAAAAGAGTTTTATAAAATTACTATCAAGATAGCCATGCAGAGCCCAACAAGGAGAAGGTAGCCTGTTACATTAATGGGTTGAGGCCAAGTATTCAAGAGGAGTTGAGCTTAGTTAGAATGACCACCATAGAAGATGCATACCAGTTTTCCCTAAAGGTGGAAGAGAAGCTGAATAAAAGATTTGACAGCAAGCAAAGGGGAAGAGGTCAAGGCGGAAGGACTGGTGGAAGGTCCTATGGAGGCCGTAATGAAGTTCAAAAGAAAAGTGAAGAAGCTGGCACTAGTCAAAATCAGAGAGGGGATAACACCTACCACCCTCGTGACCAGAAAAATGGTGAGCAAAGAGGAAGAGGAAGAGGTAGACCTGGGCAAGGACCCAGAAGAGGAGGTTTCAGAGGAACCTATTTCCAATGTGGAGAAGAAGGGCATCGAGCATACAAGTGTCCGCAACATCAAGGAAGGACAAATAGAAGACCTGAAGGTAATGCATGAGTTGTACATGTAGATGAAGATGCACAGTCTGAGCATTCTGAAGATGCTAAAAGGGGAGAAACCCTAGTTGTCAGAAGAACTTTGGTAAATGAGGAAAAAGAGCCAAATCAGAGGAAGAGTTTATTCCATACAAGGTACAAATGTGAAGGTAAGTGTTGCGACATTATTATTGATAGTGGAAGTATTGACAATCTTGTTTCAGAGGAGATGGTTGACAAGTTGAAGTTGACAAGAAGAAAGCATCCACATCCATATCGGATTGCATGGTTGCAAAAGGACCATAGAGCTTTGGTCAATGAGCAGTGTTTAGTGAAATTCAAGATTGGGGACTACCATGATGAGGTGCTGTGTGATATCATACCGATGGATGCATGTCATATGCTATTGGGGAGGCCGTGGTAGTATGATAGGAGCATTGTCCATGATGGTCGTACAAACACATATTCCCTAACAAAGGATGGAGTTCATCATAAGTTGAAGCCCTTGAAGGAGGTGGAAGAAAAGGTATGTAGTACTGCCAGAATTTGCTTGGTAGATGGTAGAAAAGTTTTGAAGGGTATGAAGGATGAGCGTCATTGCTTTGCATTGATTCCTAAGATTAGTCAAGAGAACTATGAAGATGTACCAGTAAAAGTTTTAGATATGTTGGAAGAGTTCCAAGACATTATCTTTGATAATGTACCAGAGAGTTTACCACCAGTGAGGAAGTTAAGTCATCAAATGGATTTGATACCAGGAGCTAGTTTTCTGAATAAGGCAGCCCATAGAATGACTCTAGTAGAGAGTGAAGAGTTGAACAGACAAGTTTAGGAGTTGTTGAGGAAGGGGTTGATAAGAGAGAGCCTAAGTCCATGTGCAGTACCTGCAGTACTAGCACCGAAAAAAGATGGAGAGTGGAGAATGTGTACAGATTCTTGAGCCATCAATAAGATCACAATCAAGTACAGATTTCCATTGCCCAGAATGGATGACATAATGGACTATTTGAGTGGAGCCAAGTACTTCATGAAGATTGACCTAAAGAGTGGGTATCACCAGATCCATATTAAAGAAGGAGATGAGTGGAAGACAGCAAGTGGTTAGTCATGCCATTTGGGCTAACCATTGCACCGAGAACATTCATACGGCTCATGAATGAGGTACTGAAAGAATTTTTGGGAAGTTTTGTTATTGTTTATTTAGATGATAGTTTGATTTTCAATAAGACTTGGGATGAGCATCTGATGCATATCAGAAGAGTTTTAGAGAAGCTGAGGGATGAGAAGTTGTTGATTAATCTGAAGAAGTGTAGTTTTACAAAGAAGGAGTTGGTGTACCTAGGATTTGTTGTTTCAGAGGAAGGTCTTAAGATGGACCCAGAGAAGGTGAGGGCTATCATTGAATGGCCTACACCAAAGAGTACTTTTGAGGTAAGATCTTTTCATGGTTTGGCAAGTTTTTACAGAAAGTTTATTAGGAATTTTAGTAGCATTTGTGCACCCCTAACTGAGACAATGAGAGGGGATAGAAAGGATTTTAGATGGACTAAAGGAGCAGATAAAAACTTTAATACATTGAAGCAAAAAGTCACAGAGAAACCTATTTTGGTACTTCCAGATTTCAATAAGGTATTTTAGGTATATTGTGATGCTAGTGGTAGTGCTATAGGAGCTATTTTAAGTCAAGAAGGTAAGCCCATTGCCTATTTTAGTGAGAAGTTTAATGATGCCAAGAAAAAGTATTATATTTATGATCAAGAGTTTTATGCAATAGTTCAAGCTTTGAAGAAATGGAGACATTATTTGTTGCCAAAGGAGTTTGTTTTATATACTGATCATCAGGCTTTACAGTATCTTAATAGTCAAGGAAAGTTAAATCAAAGGCATTTAAAATGGGTTGAGTTTCTACATAGCTATACTTTTGTTTTGAAGCACAGGAGTGGGAAGTCCAACAGAGTTGTAGATGCCTTGAGCAGAAGGCAAAATTTGTTGACAGAAATGAAGATACAGGTTGTTGGGTTTGATGAGCTCAAAATTTTGTATCTTGAAGAGCCAGATTTTGCAGAGGCCTGGAAAGCTTGTTTAGAACCTGTTACTTTGGACAGGACCAAATGGTTGGATTTCATAATCCAAGATGGCATGGTGTTTAGAGGAAGCCAGTTGTGCATTCCAAGGAGTTCAATGAGAGAGAACCTGATTAAGGAGAAGCATAGTGGAGGATTGGCTAGACACTTTGGTCAAGATAAGACCATTGCTATTGTTGGTGAAAATTATTATTGGCCACAGTTGCAGGAAGATGTGAGGAAATTTGTGTAGAGTTGCAGAGTATGTCAGATGGTGAAAGGAGCAAGTTAGAATACAGGTCTATATCAACCATTACCTATACCAGAGAGGTGGTGAGATTACATGGTCTACCAAAGAGCATAGTTTCAGATCGAGATACCAAGTTTGTTGGTTATTTCTAGAAGACATTGTGGAAGAAGTTAAAGACAGATTTGAAGTTTAGTTCTACACACCACCCACAGACTGATGGACAAACCGAAGTGGTGAATAGGAGTTTGGATAACCTGCTATGATGCTTAGTAGGAGATAAGCCCAAGGGATGGGATTTAATTTTACCACAGGCAGAATTTTTTTACAACAATTCTATCAATAGGAGTACTGGTAAATCACCATTCTAGATTGTATATGGGAATAGTCTAAGAAATGCTTCAGAGTTAAGGAAGCTGGACAAAGGAGAAAAGACAAGTGCTGAAGTTGAAGACTTTGCAGAACATCTAAAGAATTTGCATGAAGAGGTGAGAAAGCACATTAATAAGATGAATATTCAGTACAAGGCTAAGGCAGATCAGAAGAGGAGGTATAAGGAGTTCCAGGTAGGAGATGAAGTTATGGTTCACTTGAGAAAAGAAAGGTTCCCAATTGGAACATACAATAAGTTGAAAATGAAGAAATTTGGACCATGTAGAATCCTGAAAAAGCATAATTCAGGAAATGCATATGAGGTAGAGCTGCCAAGTGGGATTAATATTTCCCTTGTGTTCAACATTGCTAATTTAATAGAATATCATGAGGGTGGCATAGAGGATGGAACAACAGAAGAACAGTGGAGTATTCTGGCATCTACTTCAATGGAGAAGATAGAAGAGATCTTGGATAGCCATGTGGGAAGAAGTACTCAGAATAGGCAATATGAAGAATATCTGGTGAAATGGAAAGGAAGACCTATTGAAGATTCTTCTTGGTTGTCTAAGGCAGAGGTTGACCATTTGGGTTTTCCTCACACAAACACCTGAGACGTGACAGGGTCACTTCTCAAATTACCTTGGGTGTCTGATGTAGGAGCATCCAGTGGTGTAAGGGCAATCTTGCATCACCCAAAAAAAGATGTGTTTCAAAAAAAATTATGTTCTTTCCATTTCTTTTTAAAATTTGTGGTTCTGGTTCCATAATCACTTGAATAATGATGTAGAACTTTCAGTTTTTCCAAACTACTAAAAATAGTAACCTACTATTTTTAGAAAGTTTGCATTTGGGCATGGATTGAAGAGCAAATTTACAGGAAGTTACATAATGGAAATATATGTTGGTGTGAACAGGGTTATTACCTATCTGGTTTAACCTTTGTTGTGTAGATAATTCATATTATTTAACTATTTATTAGTTAAATAATACTCACACACATGTTCACATCTTAAGTTGACTTAGGAAGCATTCTAGTTGTCTTCTAGATGTTTCTATTTGTTGATAGTTGTTGTTGATAGTTGTCATCTTATCCTATAGTTGTCATATGTCATAGGATTGTGACACTTGTCAGATGACTACAACATCTTGTATCTCACCTTGGTCTTTATAACCAAGGCCTCATTGTACATTATGTAATCCAGTACATTGTTGTATCATGGAAATATAGCATTTTCTTTGCTTGTCTCTCTTGTGTGGAAGGTTATTTAGTTTTGCAGATTTGATCTTGGTGGTTGATTGCTCCAACAATATAAGACCTTTGGTGAAGGAATCACACAAAGATCATTTGCGAGATGAAAGATATTAAAGTTTTCGTTTCTTGAAAAATGCTTGAAAAATTATTCAAACTCAGGTTTGAGGCACTAAACAGCCCCGTACGGGCCTGAAAATGGCTAGAACTAGCAAAGCGGGCTCTTAGCACGTAGAGCACTCCACGAGCTTTCTGACGCATAAAACGGTTCGTCAATCAGACACTCGGATCAAAAGTTATGGCTCCCGGAAGTTGACCTATTTTTGGAAGGAGATGTAAATTTTGAAATTAGGTTGTTGGACGCCAAAAAGGCTATTAATAACCATTTTTGGGAACCCTGGGTAGTAGTAGAGTTAAGGGGGCAAGTGTAGAGTCAAGAATAGGTGGGAAAATAGAAACCCTAGCTGATTTGGGGTTACAGAAGGCTGAAGGTTCTAGAGTCTTGAGGTTGGGAAAGCTGTAATGTGTTGTAGCTAGTAGGGGATTCATCCTCGGATTGTAATTAAGCTTTTGTAATGTAATGAGTTGCCCAGATCAATAAAACAAAGTTCTATTTTCTGTGTTCAATTTATGAGGTTGTGTGTTTTGTGATTTACCCCCTTCATCAGATTTAAGCTAGATCTGATTTTTCATAATCCTCAAGCAAATCTACGTAGTACACATCTTTTATTTATAGTATTTGTGATAATTGGTACAAGATATTAGTGAATACTATTAGGGATCACCCTCCCAAGTTTTACAAAGCCTAAAGTGTAGAGGGAAAGTTATTTTAACTTTCACCTAGTCGTTGGCCAACCCCCCACAATAACTAAGTATTGAAAATGGCTAAATCATAGGTTATTTGTGAGATCAGGTTGGGAATTAAAAAAACACCAATAGATTGGTGACTCTACTGAGGAACTAACTAAGAATTATGTCTTATCATGATTCATAGCTCAATTATTATATCCCCTTGTTTATAAATATTAAAACTATTGTAGTTCATTATCATAAGGCTTGCCTAGTTGAGCCACCAACAGATTGGTAACTCTATTGGGGAACTTTTTGTGAAAATTATTAAAAAATAGTCAAGTGGTCTATCATGGGTGCTTAGAGTTTGCACATGTATAGTGCAGTATCATTCCCTTCAGAGGGTGTTGACTCTGATACTCTCCTTATTGGTTGATCAAAGAGGAAGTTCTTAGACCTAGAAGGAGTTTTGTTACACCATAGTTGAAGAAGTTTTGTGTGGCTCTACTATTAGAAAACCTAGAATGAAAATAAGCTTTAGTGAGCTTTATGCTATTTGAAGTTCAGTCCTCTATGAAAAGGGGTGGCAACTCTGTGAAGAAAGAACTTGATGAAAAATGAAGGATTTTTCAACATCTATGTTTTCTAGTCAAGAGGAAAGTTCACAGCAAGTGTAACACACTTCTAGGTATTTTACATGTTCCTACATTCTTGAAAGGAAGTGCTATGTTTGGAGGTAGTTTATGCAAAACTTTGAGAATAATCTAGTTCCTTACTAAGTGAAAACTAAGCACTAAGTGAAAGGAAAAATTGATGATACTTTTGTATACTTCTGTATTACTTGGTTGTGGCCTGCATTATGAGATGAAGTATGCATATGTTGGAAGAAAATCTTTTAGAGGATCTTAGGTAAGCTAAGATAATATTTTGCATTGTAAAAGCTTAAGATCTTGTTGTAAAAGAAGACTAAGAATAAATGGGTAATTGCAAAATCTAATGTGAGATGTCTCTAAAGGACTAGGGAGATTGTGTTTCCAGTCTATATCCCTTTATGGCCTCAAATGTAACAATGCATACTATGTAGCCTCACCTGTGTTATCAAAGGAATTTTATTAGTGAAAGATATAAGGCCATAAATTTCAGCAATATCTTTGGTTTCCCAAATCATGTACCACATGAAATCAGAGATAAAATACCAAAGTTTAGTGGTGGTAAGACTAAATCAACAAGTAAGCATCTGCAAGATTTTATGGATGTAATTGGAGACTATGAGTTAGATTTTAAAGATGGTGTCATGAAACTATTTATTCAATCTTTAAAGAATGAAGCAAGAGATTGGTTCTCTTATTTACTAGCATGCTCTATCTATTCTTGGGATTCAAGTTCAAAACAATTTTCATGGAGCAGTTTGGTGAGAGAATTAATGCAAGTTTAGTAATCAATAAGTTTCTGAGCATTCAAAAGGAAGAGGATGAGCTAGTTCCAGCATTTAACTTGATATTTGCAAAAACATTGAGGGATATTCTTGAAGCTATTAGAGAAAATGATGCAATGAGTTTAGTTGTTTACTTGGGAGCTTTTGATAGGAAGATGAGTTATCGGTTGAGAAATAAAAATCCTATAACTTTGCATCAGGATTATGAGATTGCCATGAACATTGAAAACAACTGGAAGTATGGAATGCTCAAGGGCTATTTGTCTACAAGTGCTTGCTGCCCTAAGGCACCCAATACTGATGAAAGATGTAAGTCAGGAATTAAAAATGAAGGTTAAAACATTTACACCCCTAATGTCCTAACTTATACATTAGTCCATAATGTTGATCATGTAGAGCCCCAAACAAATTATCAACAAGCTACATGCATTGATGATCCTATGGTCTTTGTTCAAGATCTTTTTGACATAAGGAGACATGAAGGAGATTCACGATATTCTTTATTTTCTAGAATCTTGAGCACCTAAATGGATATCCATTTTTCTTTCATACCTCAAGAGTCTATATGCATTGATTTGTTCTATGAGATATATGGGTTAGGTTTGAGTTTATTGCCTCAGAAGTTGAAGCCAAGTAATTTTACTTAGGTTCATGATTGGATAGACATTGTAGAAAATGCTGAGATTCATGATGATAAGAATGGCAAACTCCAAAGTGTTGATTACACTTGTCCTATGGCTGGGTATGATTCAAATAATGATGCAATGTATGTGAATGAAGAAGGCATGTTCCAAACTAAGATTATTTCTCATGTTGATGGAGAAAATGTTTGTGAGCATCTAAAAAATGTGGTGTGTGCACCTAAAGATTGAATTCATGAAAATTCAAATGCACTACATACTAAAATAATGCAAATGCATCAAATAATATCTTGTCACAACACAAATGGTGAAGAGGTAAAGGCATTCTCAGATATTTGGCCTACTACACCAAGTAATGGAACTACTAGCTACTTCAATGATAAAATTACAGAAGAAATTCAGTTGCAGTCTTGTGATTGATTTTATTCTAGTGGTACGTTCAATGATAGGAGTATTAATGAGATAATATATTCATCATTGAGGATGTAGGAATCATGTTATCTTGATCACAATCTTACCAGTGTTGATAGCTTTGTCAGCAATGATCATGGTGTCATTTTGCCTGTTCACATGTATTCAATTCATGAGGTTGATCATGTTGACTGTTATGCTACTTGTCATAGTAGCCTATATGAAATAGAGTTTGAAATTTTTATTCTAGGTGAAGATTACATTATCATGCAAGATGTCGATAACATAAGTTCATTCTCTAGTAATCAGGTTATGCCTTATGATGAAGATGTGAATGATGGAATGTCACCATTGTTGGTTGATAATATTGTGGAATTTGAAGAGCCTTTTAATTGTGTTGTCTCATATTATGTGGATATGGTAGAAATTTCAGACATGTGTGTGGAATAATCAAAAGATGAAGTAGGAAGTGATACTGGCTGCTATGATTTTAGGACTGATTGCGACTATGTTTGTGAGGAGGGTATTGACTATAATGGTTCTAAATATAATGATGCTGAGGAAGATTTGAATCTTCATGTTGAGGAGGCAAAAATATTAATGACAAGAATGAACATAAGGCATAATCCCCTTTATGATGAGCCTCCAAGTTTACCAAAAATGAGAAATAGTGATCCTTATTGGTGTAGAGACAATCCACTCTTTGCAGAGAACCCTAAGGATACAAGATCTAAAGAGTCTGAAGAAGATTCCCTTGAGTCTGACGAATGCATGGATAATGTTGAAGCTACCTAAGTAGATGGTTTCAGCTTGAAAAGGAACCTTGTTATATTTAGAGATGAACTTCCATTATTAGGCATTAGAGCATATGATGGAATTAGTGATTTACCTAGATTGAATAAACATAAATTTGTGTCACTTCAATCTGAGGTGATACCTATGGGTAGGTAGTTTTTATATGAAGGGTAGAACCCACATGATCATCCAATTTGTACATTCCAAATTTTTACCTCTAATCAGTGTGATTCATCAGACATAAAGGTAGAATGTAACCTCAAGCCAATAAAACAACACCTTGAGAAAATCCAAGAGGGTAGTGCTTAAATGAGTGTTTTAAATTCGATATAAGTGTAGCAGGTGAAAATGATGATACTGATGTTGTAAGTATGAGCAGTAAGTGTTGTCATTGATGTCAACACCTAAGAAAGTCATTTGAATAAGTCTGAACAAGTATTGAGGAATTAGTACAAAGTGTAGAATTGCTTTATCTACCAGAGTAGTATAGTGTTTTGCTCTGCATATCCTATAGATTGAATATCTTTTCCTGTGGAGAGGAAGTAATGTTAAGGGATGTCTGTAGAGGCTATGTTTCAAATTTGAGCCTCTGGTGTGAAGATTTGAGCGAGTTTTGTTCACCAGAGTAAAAACTATTTTTTTGTGTATTTAATGGTGACAGGGACAATGTATTCTACTCTGCATTTCTCCGCACTTAAGTTTCACAGTCTGTAGTTCTAAAATTAAGTTTGTGATGATGTTATGTGCCTTTAGTTCTAATGGTTTGTGATTTCATGCTCTGCAAGCAATCTTTCCTTTATGATAGTGGCTGACAGTAATGTTCATGTGCTCCAGTTTGAAGAATCTTATGGATAAAGTGTTTAGAGGTTATGCAGATGTTCTTGGTGATTGTAACATGTTTGTGGGAGTCTCTAGATCATGTTCCTACCCTTTTATTGGTCCACAAAATATAATCTAGATCGTGTGTGAAGCATGTTCCTAAAAGCCTTAGTGTTAACTCTAGTCTTGGCTGACTTGGTTGTTTTCACTACTTGCGATTGTGCTTTAAAGTTTGTAAAGCATGTTGTTGTGTGGAAGATTACAATTGAGTCCCAGCTAAGGATTGACATGATCCACATTCATTCTTTTCTCTCTCAAATCTATTTAGGTCTAGACTTATCTTGATGTATGTATGTTTTCCAACCTTGGATATTGTTCCAATGGTTGATGATTGTAATGCCAACCTTGATGGAAATTCCAAGGTTGATGAATTGTATAAAAGAATATAAAGAAGTCGTGAATTAGTGTAGGATGTAAAAATGATAAGATAATTGTGAAGTAAAAAGGTAGAGTAGAGTAGAGGATACCTATTTTACTTCAATGGAATTGAACCTTGGCATAGTGTAGATGCTACTATCTCAATTCACCAAATCTAACAGTGAGCCACCCCATTGGCAGTGAACCTCTTCTTGTAGTGAGCATTCTAGGTAGTGAGCCTTTGATTTTTGATATTCTTATTACATATTATATTGTGAGCTAACACTCATTGTGGTTTTTCCCTTATTAGGTTTTCCACATAAAAATCTGGTGTCTCATGTGTCTCATGTATGAATGTGTTTAAGTCTCTAATTTCATGTTTTCATGGTTAAATACAATAACAATGATTAAGTGGTTGATGCGTTAATGGTTTTGAAGCATTGGTTACAACTAATTCACCCCCCCTCTTAGTTGTATTGTGCTTTTCAACAATTGATATCATAACAAGGGTTCCTTGGTAAATAATCTAACATCTCAAGGTAGATCAGGGATGGTGCTCAAGAAGGAATCACCATAGTTTGATGGAATGAATTATACTCTTTGGAAGGTATGGATGAAAAGTCATCTTATTTCTCTTGGTTATAGTGATTGGAAGATAACAAAGAAAAAGTATACTATTCCCTAAAATGGTCCATTAGATGAAGATGAAGTCAAATAGTATGAATTAAATGGAAAAGCTAGAGATTCTCTATTAAATGCCTTATCTAATACTGAGTTTGTAAAAGTTATGGATTTGGAGACTACTCATGAGATCTGGGATAAGTTGAAAATTTTATATGAAGGAGATGATTCTATAAAGTATACCAAATTACAAAACCTAAAAGTGCTATATGAAACCCTAAAGATGAGTGAAGATGAAAATATAACTATTTGCATGTAGAGAATTGATGAAATTGTCAATGGAATCAAAGGTCTTGGAGGAACTATTAATGAGGATGAGGTTGTGATGAAGATTCTTAGGTCATTACCTAAATCCTATAGTCACAAGGTGGCAAAAATTGAAGAGGTTATAAGTGTACAAAAGGTTACAAAGGATCAGTTGCTTGAGAAACTTACATCTTTTGAAATGAGAGAACTTGGTGATCCTCTGCCAAAGATTGAGACTGCTTTCAAAGCCAGCACTTTACAAAAGACTTCAAGAGCTTAGAAATATGTTGTGGAATCTGATGATGACCTTGATGAGGTTGAAGCCAACTTTGTAGACAAAATGCAAAAAGGTACCAGTAAGTTTAAAGGAAAATTACCATTCAAATGCTTTTCTTGTGGTAAAATTGGTCACTATGCCTTCAAATGTCTAGAGAGAATTGAAAGAGGTAAGAAGAAGTTTGAAAGTAGACCTAGAATTATCAAGAAATCATATTATGTTAGAGATCTTGATGATGATGATGATGTAACAGATGATGAGTTTGATGATACTATTACTAGTGAAAATGAATGCTTGTTTATTGCTATTAAGGAAGAACATGTGTCTACTAATCCTACTAGCTATGTGAAGGAAGAAAAACCAGTGGAAGAATGTACTCTGTCTATCCAGGTTGAGAAGGATAAGGATGAATAGATCATTGATAGTGGATGTTCACATCACATGACCAGTGATAGAAGTAATTTTCTAAGTTTGGAAAAGTATGATGGTGGATTGGTTAGGTTTGGAGATAATGTAGCTGGTAAGATCTGTGTAAGAGGATCTATTTATTTTGATGGCAAGCATAATACAGATGATGTTCTCTATGTGAAAGGTCTAAAGCATAATCTTTTATGTGTTGGTTATATGTGTGATAAAGGGTATGATCTGAGATTCAAGGACAATGTATGCAAGATCATGGAAAGCTTTGGAATAGTGATTGCAACTAGTAAGAAGACCAAAGGTAATATTTATCACTTTAGGGGAACTGATAATTGTTGTTTGTTAGCACAAACATGTGAGAGTTGGTTGTGGCATAAAAGGATGTGTCATATCAATTTTGATAATCTTGTGAAGATAAGCTTAGTACAAGTTGTGAGAGATCTACCTAGGATAGTGAAGCCCACTAATACTATTTGCAAGGAATGCCAAATGGGAAAATAGACAGGGACAAGTTTCAAGAGTAAAGAACAATTTTCTGCTAGATTGCTTGAGCTAGTGCATACAGATTTGTGTGGTCCTACAAGAACAAGAAGTAAAAAGGAGATAGGTACTTTATGTTGCTTATTGATGATTATTCTAGAATGACTTGGGTCACTTTTCTAAAAGACAAATCAGAAGCCTTAGACAAGTTCAAAGTTTTCAAGGAAATGGTTGAGAATGAATTAGAATTGAGGATCAAATGCTTAAGGTCTGATAGAGGAGGTGAGTTTACATCAAATGAATTCAATATATTCTATGAAGAACATGGGATAAAGAGACAATTGTCTGCTCCTAGGACTCCTGAGTAGAATGAAGTTGTTGAAAGAAAAAATTGGACAGTTCAAGAGGCTGCTAGGTCAATGATGATGGAGGCTAACCTATTGAAAGTGTATTGGAGAGAAGCTATACACACTGCTATCAACATTCAAAATAGAGTCCAAGTCAAAGGTAATGGTACTAAAACTCCTTATGAATTGTGGTATGGAAAAGTTCCCACAGTGAAATATTTCAAAGTTTTTGGAAGCAAATGTTATATTAGAAGAGATGAAGAGTTAGTCAAGTTTGATGCTAGGTGTGATGAAGGAATTTTCCTTGGCTACTCTACTAAGAGTAAGACACACTAGTGCTACAATAAGAGATTGAAGAAGATCATTGAAAGTGTTAATGTGAAGGTTGATGAAGACAAGGAAATAACATCAAATCTAAGTGGATATGAATCAAATGAACTTGCTGTTATAGTCAATAAAGATAAGGTGGAACAAAAGGACACTTCAGTTGAAGAAGAAGGCATCCACAAAGTGTTGTTAAGACTCCCAGGTATGTAAGGATTAATCATTCTGAAGATCAAATTATTGGTCACAAAAGCAAGGAGTATTGACAAGGAAAAGAGTTGCGAAGGAACATGTGAACTACTATTTGCTTTCACAGATTGAACCTAAAACTGTAAGTGAAGCTTACAAAGATAAAAGTTGGGATAAAAGAAATGGAAGAAGAATTGATGCAGATAGAGAAGAATCAAACTTGGGAATTAGTCCCTAGATCTAGTGATAAAAATGTGATCAGAACCAAATGGGTTTTCAGAAATAAGATGAATGAAAATGGAGTAGTAAGAAACAAAGCAAGACTAGTATGCAAAGGATATTCTCAGGTTGAAGGCATAGATTTTGAGGAGACTTTTGCTCCTGTGGAAAGGATTGAAGCTATAAGAATATTCTTGGCTTTTGTAGCACACAAAGATTTCAAGGTATATCAGATGGATGTAAAGTCTACATTCTCGAATGGAGAACTAGAAGAAGAGGTCTATATTGAACAACCAAAAGGATTTCAGTCATAAAACAAAGGTGACATGGTATACAGATTGAAGAAAGCACTGTATGGACTTAAGCAATCTCCTAGAGCCTGGTATGCAAGGTTGGACAAGTATTTGAAGCAATTAGGGTTCATTAAAGGTACTGTAGACAACAATCTCTATTTCAAAATCAATTATGATCAAATTCTGATTGTTGTGGTCTTTGTTGATGATATTATCTTTGGAGGCAATGAAGGTATGTGTAAAAAATTTGTAGATGAAATGCAAAAAGAGTTTGAAATGTCTATGTTTGGTAAAATAAATTTCTTTTTAGGATTGCAAATTACTCAATTAGAAAAAGGAATTTTCATTTCTTAGTCCAAGTATGTGAAAGAATTGTTGAAGAAGTTTGGAATGGAGGATTCTAATCTAGTACATACTCCTATGGTAACTGGCTGTAAGCTGAGCAAGAATGATGAATCACCTAAAACTAATCAAAAAAAGTATAGGTCTATGATTGGAGGACTACTTTATTTGACCCATACCAGACCAGACATAATGCATGCAGTCTGTCTTGTGGTGATATTTCAAGAAGATCCCAAAGAGTCACATGTGATGGCAGTCAAGAGGATCATGAGGTATTTAAAAGGCACTTCTAACTATGGATTGTGGTATCTCAAAGATATTGATTTCACTCTTAGTGCTTATACAGATGCAGATTGGGCTGGAGATGTTGATTACAGAAAAAGTACAAGTGGAGGTGCTTTCTTTTTGGGTAATAGATTGGTTTGATGGGTAAGCAAGAAGCAAGAATCAGTTTCTTTGTCTACTATAGAAGTAGAATATATTGTTACAACATGTTGTTGCACTCAAGTGCTTTGGATGAAGCAAACATTGAAGGACATAAGAGTTGTGTATGAAGAACCAATTTCAATCTTTTGTAACAATACAAGTGCTATAAACATTTTAAAGAATCTAGTGATGCACTCAAGGACCAAGCACATATCAATAAGGTATCACTTTCTGAGAGAAAAGGTAACAAAGAATGAAGTAAAGATGGAGTATGTGTCTACAAAGGATCAGATTGTAGATATTTTCACTAAGCCTCTGCCTAAGGATACTTTTGAGTATCTAAGGGAGAAGTTAGGGTTTATTACCCCTCTTGCTATAAACTAAAGATGCATAAGGAATGCATCAGTCCATTGGTATTCAAAGTTTCATCTTTCATCTGGATTGATGTTTTGAAAGCTACTCCTTAGGGGGAGTTGGTGGAAGTTTCTGATCAAGAGCAGTAAGTGTTACAGTGTTAATGATAGGAGAGTTGTGCAACAAAAAGAAAGAAAAGGTCTGGCATCCTTTTCCATTTATGTCAAAGGAGGAGAGAAGTTCATGTGAAAAACCTAAGAAGAAAGTTATAGATAGAGAAAGCATCAAGTGAGGGGGAGCAAAGAAGCAAAGCAGGATTATATGTTTTGATGGTTTTTCACATCATGTGTTGCTATCAATGACAAAGGGGGAAATTGTTGCAAGTATGAGTAGTAAGTATTCTCATTGATGTCAACACCTAAGAAAGTCATTTGAATAAGTCTGAACAAGTATTTGATGAATTAGTATAAAGTGCAGAATTGCTTTATCTACCAGAGAAGTTCAGTGTTTTTCTCTACATATCCTATAGATTGAATATCTTTTCCTATGGATTGGAAGTAATGTTAAGGGATGTCTGTAGATTCTATGTTTCAAGTTTGAGCCTCTGGTGTGAAGATTTGAGCTAGTTCTGTTCACCAAAATAAAAACTATTTTTCTGTGTATTTAATGGTGACAGGGAGAATGTATTCTACTCCACATTTCTCTACATTTAAGTTTCACAATATGTGGTTCTAAAATTAAGTTTGTGATGATATTATGTGTCTTTAGTTGTAATAGTTTATGATTTGATACTCCGCATCTGATCTTTCCTTTATGATAGTGACTGACAATAATGTTCATGTGCTTCAGTTTGAAGAATCTTATGGATAAAGTGTTTAGAGGTTATGCGGATGTTCTTGGTGATTGTAACATGCTTGTGGGAGTCTCTAGATCATGTTCCTACCTTTTATTGGTCCACAAAGTATAATCTAGATAGTGCATGAAGTGAGTTCCTAGAAGTCTTAGTGTTAACTCCAGTCTTGGCCGACTTGGTTGTTTTCACTACTTGTGGTTATGCTTCAAAGTTTGTAAAGCATATTGTTGTATGAAAGATTGCAATTGAGTCCTAGCTAAGGCTTGGCATGATCCGCATTCATTCTTTTCTCTCTCAAATCTATTTAGGTCTAGACCTATCTTGATGTATGTATGTTTTCTGACCTTGGATATTGTTCCAATGGTTGATGATTGTAATGCTAACCATGATGAAAATTCCAAGGTTGATGAATTGTATAAAAACATGTAATGAAGTTGTGAATTAGTGTAGGATGTGAAAATGATAAGATAATTGCAAAGTAAAAAGGCAGAGCAGAGTAGAGGATACCTATTGTGCTTCAATGAAACTGAACCTTGGCATAGTGTGATGCTACTATCTCAATTCACCAATTCTGGCAGTGAAACACCCCATTGGTAGTGAGCCTCTTCTTACAGTTAGTATTCTAGGTAGCGAGCCTTTGAATTTTGGTATTGTTATTACATATTATATTGTGAGCTAACACTCATCATGTTTTTTCCCTTATTGGGTTTTCCACATAAAAAATGGTGTCTCATGTGTGAATGTGTTTAAGTTTCTAATTTCATGTTTTCATGGTTAAATACAATAACAGTAATTAAGTGGTTGATGTGTTAATGGTTTTGAAATATTGGTTACAACTAATTCACCCCCCCTCTTAGTTGTATTGCACTTTTCAACAACTGATGCAAATCATTCAATGAATTATGAGTGTTTCTAATTTCCAATTCTACCTGATAGGCTTGAAGGTGACCAGAAAAGTAATAATGCAAATTATTACAATTGGCTTGATATGATGGATCCATATGTTACTCTGAGAACTTGTGAAGAAGTTTTCCAATCTGTGTTTGGCTATCAAAATCAGAGAGGCACAAGACAAGTTGAAAATAATAGGTTCAAAGGCTTTATGGGCATTCATGTTAGCAACCAAAGAAATGATAGTTCTACTTCCAATTTTGGCCTAATGCAAATAGTGGAAAATAAAATCTTTGATAGAGGCAGGTCTCATTTTCCCTTTTGGCATGGCTTTAGGCCATCATGTTGTTAGGTTTTACTTTTGGGTGGGTTTTGTTTCTCTATTTTTTGTTTGGTCTCCTTCACTGGGAGTTTCTTTGGGATCTTGCTTTGTTCATGGTCAACAAATGTCCCTGAGTGAAATTGCAAAACACATTACTTTTGGTCACTCATATATTTTGTTTTAATCCTATGCTGATTGGTCGAGTTGGTTCCCCATCGGTCTAGTTACAACTTATGTCCATTTGCTTGTGTTCTGACTAGCCCTTTCTACCTAGCAATACCGTTTGATCTCGTGTCATGAAAAATTTCTATCAGATGTCTGACTCGTTGAAATATTTGGTTTTTATCCTAAGTCCAAGTTATTAATATGATTTAACTAAGTCCCCCCTTTGCTTTTTTTACCTAGCGTGTCCCCCTTTTAAGAACAACTTAAGTGGATGTGCAAAATATTTTTACTTAAGTTCCTCCATCACACCCATCCTTTGCATCGTGTTTGTGCACTCAACACCCTATGTCTGAAATGTGATGTGTGATGGGAGGGTTCCAGTACAAGTGTCTATCTATCTTTACATTGCATGAGTCCTTCACATCATAGTTTGATCTCATGAACTATAAAATAAAGCACGATATGTGCTAGACACTCTGATCTCTACCAAGTGTCTTCATATATGCTCATCGCATGGCTTCAACACATCACAAATTCAATGAGGAAGAAATAAGGAAAAGGGTGATGCATGATGCATGATGGAAGCAAGGGTATAAAACAAGAATATTCTCAGCCAAGTGTTAACAGTAGTAGCTTATCGCAGCACCTCTTCACATCATGTTTTATGATTACTGGAGCTAAGCCAAAATGTGATATGCAATGGCCATGAAAGTAATGTTGGTGGCAAGGTTTTAAAGAAAAGAGCACTACTAGAAATATGGCAAATAAATGACTAGGTGACTAAAAATTTAAGTCACATGACCAAACTTTTATTCACGTGACCAAATTTTTTTGCAACACAGCTATAAATGACTAATTTGGTCATCAGTTGAAATGACTAAATAAATGACCAAATAAATGACTAAGTAAATGACTAATTTGGTCATCAGAAAAAAAACACAACTAAATAATTGGTTAGACAAATAAAAATGACTAAATAAATGACTATTACTCCTCTATTCTTTTTTCTTTCCAATTTGATCATAATACTATGGTAGATCTTAGTATAAGTAAACTATATTAGAACCAAATATATTCTTCATTATGATCTAGTACATTGTGCATACTTACGAAGAAATTTGTTTGGTTTTCTTAGAAAAATATGAGATATATTGGATTTGTCAACTAAAATTCAATCAATTAGTAGTTGTAAGGCCCAACCTCATTGTAAGGCCCATTTATTTTGTGATCACAATTGCTTAATTTATTATCAACATTATATGTTGATCCCTAGCTACTAGATGGATTCATGCTAACACTAGATTAGATGTGTAGATGTTTGTCTACTACTTGCATATATATGTTCCTAGAACTAATTTATTATATCTTGGGTCCATTTTTTCTTTATGTTATTTCTTTCTTTTGGGGTATCTCTGGGACTCATATTTATATCCCATCGATATTCATCACTTCCACTGATGTCTTTTGTCTTTGGTAGTTTCATCTCGGTGAGACACTCTCTTTTGTCAGCCTGATATCCCTATGTCTCCTCAAAACTAATTGTCCTTTTGGCACAATATTTCATTTGATTTCATAATATTTCATTTCAATTATCTTTTTGGCACAAACCGATAACCCTATTCAGCTTTCAAGGGTTTTGGTTTTTTAAGATTTTGCATTTTGTATTCGCTCTACTCATTCTCAGAATCATAGTTTTCTGTGTTTCATTCTCTGCCCCTTGTAATCTAAACTATAAGTAATGCAAACTAGAATATGAGTTTTAAAGAAATTTTTTTTTATATGTTTACAGCTTTGGGTTATGCAAAATATTTCATTTCAATTGTCTTTTTGGTGCAACCGATAACCCTGTTCAGCTTTCAAGGGTTTTGGTTTTTTAAGATTTTATGTTTTGCATTTGCTCTACTTGTTCTTAGAATCACAATTTCCCATGTTTCATTCTCTTCCCCTTGTAATCTAAACTATAAGTAATGCAAACCAGAATATGAGTTCTAAAGAAAAAGTTATTTATATGTTTACAACTTTGGGTAATGCAAAATACTTCATGTCTAAGGGATTTGGTAGCTAAGCCCTTATATTTTCATCCCATAAGATGCTATGTTATGCTTGGTTATTATTTTTAGGGTTTTTGTTTTGGTTGGGTAAAACTAGCTCATGTTAAGAACTCATTTGATACTGATTGTTGATTTGACTTATCCAGGCTAAGTGCTATGTAAAATGATGGTGGTAGTGGAGACTTCAAAGGATGATGCTACTCTTGCCATGGCTTGTTTCACTGTAGAAATGGCATGGGTTGATGCAGGACCTAAAGTAAGAATTCAACCTTTGCACCAGAAACCTAGTAGATGAAATTGTTAAGGTCTTTCCATGTTTTGAAGCTGGTTATTATGTGTTTGGTTCTTCTTCATTTAAGAGAAGTTTAGATCAAGGGATACAAGTTAATTTTGACCAAGGGGTCGTGGACGGTTTAATCGTAAGAGTTATACTTGTGAGAGTAGGTTAACTTAGCTGTAATAAGTTGGCCCATAACCCTAGCAAGGGTGTCATGAGCAAGGTTATGGTGTAAGGAATATGGTATACGTTTGATCATGTCCCACATTCAATAGGGTGTATTTGAATGTGACCTAAGGATCAGTGCAAGAAGTTGGGTCCACTTTTTGGCCAAAAAGTGGAAGTGTTTTCCCTGATTTTCAGAATTTGTCACATTTGACCCTAAAATTTGAAGCATTTAGAGATGGAATCTTTAAAAAAGTCACTAAATATAAAATATAGTACTCGGAGTCTAGTTTCCAAATATGTAATTTTTTTTCAATACCCAGATGATACAAATTGATTTTCAATAGGTATTTCTAAAAACCACTATTTAAAAGTCACTTTTTTTTAACCTTACCATGCACGTGTACAGCCAACATAATTTGATCTAAATAAAATTATTTTTTAAAATCCTTTTGGGAAAAGATGTGTAGTACAATGAAGTTTGATGAGGATATTTTTTTATAATTTTTTTCCAAATATTTTTTTTTCAATTAATTTTTTATTAGGCCTAATTGCTACTTTTGAAAACCCCTCATGTACGGCCAACATAATTTGAGTAAAAAAAATCATAAAATTAAATTTTTTTTTTTCATTGTGTAAAGAATGATGTGTAGATTGATGACATAATTTTTTTTGTTTTTAAATTTTAAAAATTAAAAGTTATTAAAAAAATACAAACACCTATCATTTCAAGTTTTTGGACTAGTTTGCTCATAAATTAATTAATAAATAGAAAAACAAGTCCAATCCAAAAAAAATTACATATTTGAAAACTAAACACTATGATCTATAATGGGTTTTAATTTCATAAAAAAATTCAGAAAAAAATGTCATCAGCCATATAGGTGAAGTCAGTCTTTCCTCTGTTTCTGTACTTAGAGAAATACTTGCAGGTCCAAGGCTCAAGGTCGGCTACCCATGCCTTTCCCGAGCCTAAAACAAAATTAAAATCGTGGGTGTGAAATTCAAAATTTTAGAAATGGGTACCCGTTTCTAAAAATAGTGAAAAATAAAACGGGTACCCATTTTAAAACGGGTACCCATTCTAGGCTCGGGTGCCCGTTCCTGTCAGGATTTTTTTTTTGCACGACACTTCCCCTATATGTGGACCCATCTTCTTGCTTTTACCCCTAAGTGTAAAAATTTTAAAGATTTCTGCCAAGATTTAGTAAGAAGGTGTCGTGTCTAGCTCTGATGCCATGTTTGCTTGGCATGTACCAGATAGCACTTAAACCTAGGACCTCAAACTTATATGCTTGGTGTTCTACCATGTTCTTCCATATCCTTACTTGGGTGGTAGTTGGGGCCCCTAGCCACTATCAACCTAAGACCTACCATTTGCATTCCATGGTGCTATTGGCTCGTTGTGACTAGTATTTATTCCTAGGCCCTTTATTACAACTCTGGTGTGACTTTTTTTTAAATGTATGATGTGGAATATTGTCACTAGTGAACTTTGGGTCTTTTTGGGCCAACTGGCTAGTGATTTTTTTTTGTTATTTGAACGTACCCAATAACTGTTACACCACAATCTCACCATCTTTTTATTGGAGTTATTCATTGCTTTGTTGTGGTAGAAGGGATTTGAACTTTAACATAGTTCACATGTATATGAGTTTGCCCATTACCATTACACCACAACTTAGACAAATGACTAATATCTTTAACATTTCTCAAAGTTTATAATCAGTAAAAGGGAGTTCTATGTTTTTTCCGCAACGCTGACCTAAGGCCAATACAATACTTATTTCAAATGAGGCCCTCTTGAGGCCAAAGTAATTATTTAAAGAGAGACCAGATGGAGTAGGTACTAAAGGTTTTTATTGCAATATGTAAGAAAACTAGTTCTTTTCATTGTTGTGTATTTAGTGCATGTTGTAATCAATAGTCATATTTCTTGTTTGTAAAGTGGAAAGATTTGTTAATTGTGCTAGATTTATGATTATTATTTCTGTTTTATAAATTTTTCTCTACTTAAGGCTCATGGAAGTGCTCTCTATGAGAAATAATCAGATTCCTATATTCTCAGCATTAGTTCTTGTAGTTCTATTGATTTGGACATTTCTTTCATTTTTAATGATTTATGGTTAGGAGTTATTTAATCTGCCTTTTATGTGAAAATACTATATTGGATGGTGATTAGTGTACAATAATTGCTAACCAACTGTAGTTTTGTTTTAGATTAGGCAATGTGGATATATTACTTGTACATATATTTGCACATTATTGGAGATATTGATCCCTTTAATGCCTACTGTATTTGTAATTTGTTTGAGCAGGTTGCAGAACCTCAGGTGATGCATTATTGTGATGAGGCCCAAACCTTCATGGTGGAAGGTAGATGGTCAGATTTGGCATCACTTTTGCTCACTTCAGCTGATCTAATATTTGCCAGCTCCTCAGAGAAAGGTTTGTGAGTCAAACACTTTAATCCATATATTTGTGACATTTCTCAAATTCCCATTTAAACACATGACTTCTTAGTTTAAAATACATCATTAATAAGTGTTTTGTGTGGGAAACTACTGCATGTTAGGGATATAAATTTGCACAAATATTGCATCTTAGGAATATGAAATACACAGCAGCTATTTGAGATCTTGGGTCATTGCTCAAGCTTTTACTACAATTTATAATTTTTGCACTTTATTTTCTTTATTGGGGGAAAGAGCGCAAAGGCTAAGCTATTCAAAGTGTGTGGAATAATCTTTTTCTATTATTTTGTTCGTGTACTGAATGTTTGTTTTCCAAATATTAGTAGCTCTACTAGATGGCATTTACTGCTTCAATTTAATTTGATAAAACAAAGACAGTGGTCAAAGAATGAATGTGTTTCCTAAGGTTTGTTAAATATGGTTAATGCTAGTGTAGGGGAAAGTAAAGTAAATGTTGTTAATACTAGAGCATGGATTGTCAATACTCAACCATAATTCAAAAAATTCAAAGCTTTATTTGTTCCTTCTCTCAAATTCTATCAATTCCTTTTGAGGAATCTATAACTCCTTTGGGTCTTGGTATCCTTTGATGTCTAGTTCATTCAAATTCTCTAATGAGCTTGTTTTTGGCAAAGTAACCCTTTTCCATTGTAATTAATCTCAAAATACATGGGTAATGCATTTGGCTGGTTAAAGTAAGTTTTTGTTGGAGAATAGTATTTCTAACTTCAATTTCAACATACTAGAGGAGATTGCTTGAATGGTGTATTCAACCTTTGCACTAGAAACCTAGTAGATGAAATTGTTAAGGTCTTTCCATGTTTTGAAGCTGGTTATTGTGTGTTTGGTTCTTCTTCATTTAAGAGAAGTTTAGATCAAGGGATATAGGTTAATTTCAACCAAGGGGTCACAGGAAGTTTAATCGTAAGAGTTATACTCATGAGAGTATGTTAACTTAATGGTAATAAGTTGGCCCATAACCCTAGCAAGGGTGTCACGAGAAAGGTTATGGTGTAACAAATATGGTATACATTTGATTGTGCCCCACATTCAATAGGGTGTATTTGAATGTGACCTAAGTGTAAATTTTTTAAAGATTTCTGACAAGATTTAGTAAGAAGGTGTCATGTCTAGCTCTAATGCCATGTTTGCTTGGCATGTACCAGATAGCACTTGAACCTAGGACCTCAAATTTGTTAATAACTGAGAGGGGGGGTGAATCAGTTATCTTAATTATTTCATCTTTCTAAACTTTCTTAATAATTAGTGCAGCATCAATTCAAACAAGCAAACATAACCATGAAATAGAAATACACATGACACAATATTTTTGATGTGGAAACCCTGTTAAGGGAGAAAACCACGGGGTGATTAACCTAAGATTGTATTCTCTGTTAGAAGAATGGAAGTAAAAAATGGCACTTGCCAATTAGGGCTCACTACCCGAGCACACTGCTCACAAGAGGCACATTGCCTACAAGAGACACACTATCTACAATTTAAAAAGAGTGTAATACAATACTTGAACTAATAAGGAGCATCAACATATGCTGGAGTTCAGTTCTGGTTAGGCTCTGTATACTAATCTGCTGCACTTCATCTTTCCTCTTCTTTTATGCTGCTCTTCTTTCACATACTAGATCTTCCTTTCTACTTTTATTCGGCTCTACTGCTTTTCTTCGCACATCACTCACAACCAGAACACCTCTCATAACTAAATCCATCTTGTATATATATCCACAAAAGTGATTTCATCACCTTTCTAGTCGGCACCTAGAATAGTCAATATTTTACCTAAACTCTGATCTGTCGGCTGAATCCTTGCTTACCAAGTAATGCGGATCAAGGATATACTTGTGGAAATCATCAATCATGTCGGCCAAACATAATTTATGCCTTCATAACCTTTACCAACATCAGTAACACATCTGGAATAATGTCTGATGTTCTGCCAGTCAGTTCTTCCTCTGTTCACACTGTCACTTGGGAACCCGACACTCAAGCATTCATATCTCTTTATCCTTTCCACACCGGAGGCTCAAACCTTGGAATCTATCAGTCAAGATACTCCTCTTGACTTCCCCAAATCTGTACTTCACTAAGATACTTCTACTGAGAGATCCAGACCTGTCGGTTGGACCTTACTGACTGCTCTGTTCTTGCTTACCAGACCTGAACACTTCTTCAATCTGACTTCCGGTGAGGACTTATCATGCATTGTGGATGTGTGAGATAACCTTCGTTGCCATCAATGACAACATTCATAAATCCATATAGTGTCTCTTGCCAACAATCTCCCCCTTTGGTATTGATGGCAACACTTAGTGAAAAATGACTAAGTGTTTACACTATGCTCCCCCTTGGCTAATGCTCTATTTTTATATACATTTTTTGGAGCTCCCCCTTAGTTGGATTCCTCATTTTTCACTGCTCTTCACTCCCGCTTTGACATCAATGGCAAAGGGTAGGGTCCACATACCAAAATTTTCAAAATTTTGTCCGCATAAGTAAATACATAAGGAATACTTACATATACTGAAGTATGTCTGCAAAAGTTATTTTCAATTGAGTGAATTCTATACCCCAACTTTGCTTCATTATGTCCAAAATTGATATATGACTACTCAATAGAAATGCAAATGCATCTGCCCTTTTTAGATCTATTGGATCATTTGTCTGGGTTGTGATTTGAGCTTTTGTTATGGCCTCATGCATGGCCTCTAACTTAGGGACAATGATCCTTCTAAGTTCACCCATCCGGCTAATTATGTTCTTCCTTTCCTTCTCAAAATTCTTTATTGCATTTGTGATTGCAATAGTCTGACACTCTTGATTTACTATAGAGGATGAGAGAGGATCAAAACTTTGAGATAGACTTAGTAGTTTATCCCCGTGTTCTTTTACTTTCCTCTCAATATCTTTGGTCACTGTGGGCCAAGATAAGCAAAATTTGTACATATTTCTGCCATCTTTAAGAGAATTTTCCAAGCTCTTTATCCCAATATCCATAACTCTCCTATCATTTGTTATCAGACCCTGTACTTCAGAGAATCTCTTATCCAAAAACTCCTTCCAGACCTTTTCTTCAGCTGACTTCTCTAGAGAATCAAAATGTGTGCTAACACTGTTGACTAGAGTTTTGAGATTACCGGATGTGGAGGCTGTGGGATCTTTCTGAAACGATGGCATAATCTTTTCAAGCACTCTAGAAGCAGCTTCTATCAACTCACAGTCTTCCATGTGAGACTTCAGGAGTTTTTATTTAACCTTTGTATTAGCAAATGAAGCTCTCTTCATTGTCTATACCGGAGAAAGAGAATCAAAATTAAATGGTCCTTGTAGAAGCTCTGGTTCATCAATCTCCATTATTTCTTTGTTCAGGAATTCTTGGATAGTTTTTGCAGTGTCTCTTGCCGGAGATAGATTTTTCTTTTCTTCTACAGACACAGAACTATCTTTTGGAGCTTTCTCCCCTTCCACAACCTTTGTACTGATATCTTCTTTTCCCTTCACCTCTACTTCTTTCTCCTTTATTCTTTCTTCTCCTTTGGATCCGGAGTCAGCAGGGGAAATCAGAGGAGTGATGTTGGTCTGTTCATGGGCCACCTCTTCCGGAGTAGAGGATTCCAAGTCCTTAGCTTTTTCTGCACTGGTATTCATTACCTCTTCTGTTATTTTCTTAGTAGACTCTTCTGCAACACTTGTGGTCGAGGGGTCAGTACCCAAGTCCTCTATAATAGGAAGATTAAATATTTTGAAGGCCTTCCGAAGGATCTCTTCTGTGTCCTTGGCTACCTTGTCAGTCTCACCAAGCATAAGTTGATTCATCCTTGCTTTGCTTCTGAACTTATCCTTACAATCTTTGAATACCATATTCATTGTCTTGGGATCTATTGAAGGAAATAGCTAAATTGCTATCTGTTCCCAGATTTCTAGATCTTTGGCTTGGGCATTGTTCTTTCTTATTTCTAGTTCCTTCTCCAAGCTTTTGGGGATCAGAGATATAATTTCAATGAATGCTTTGTTGTAGATATTTAGGTACCTGACTATGGCATCTTGCAATATCTTCTGATCAGCTTCACCATAATCATCATAGAACTCAACCATTGGCTGAAGATTTCTGTCCACTGTGACTGATTTGATTATGTCATCAATGTGAAGAGTGGGTTTTTCAACATATTCCTCTGTCTTTTCTTCTTCCTTCTGTCCGGTAGAGGGTTGACCAGATGTTTTCTTCTTTTTCTTCATTTTCCTGATTTCTTCATTAGATTTAGTCTCCTCTTCATCCCTTTGACTGGCATAAGCTCTTGTAGCTTTTGACTTTGTTCTTTTCTCTCCTTTGCCGGATGATTGTGCTTCCAGTTTTGATGTCCTTGAGCCTTTGGCAGTGGTAGGTGTAGATCTCTTTGATGATCTAGTCCGGGTGGAAGGTTTTTCCAGAGCCCTTTCCTCATTTTTCTTTTCTGCCTTCTTCTTCTCTTCCTTAGCCCTTTCTATCTTTTTCCTGTTGGCCTCAAGTGCCTCCTTTGAGATGCCGAAGCCTTTGGCAACATCTTCTACTTATTTTCTCACTTTCCTCTTGATCTCTGGCTACCTTTGCTCTATATGAATTTTCACACTTAGGTCTTCAAAGGTTCCAAATCTTTCTGCTTTTGGGTCCTTTGGCTGACTGAGCATGTGTTGAACATGCAGCTCTACAATTTGTTCATCGACTTCATACCCCATAGGCATGATCCAGACTATCCTTGGCTCTATTGCCTCCATTAGGCATTGATCAGTGTCTACCATGAAGCACACTGTATCCTTGTATTTCTCAACTACTGATTTGGGGATTCTTTCTCTACCTTGCATTATATTTTGAAAGTGCTTGAAGTAACCCCATAGAGCTGTATTCCTTGCCTTAGCATCCCCAAGTTCATGCAAGTAATCTCTGATCTGAATTGCCACTGGTTTGTCATTTTGCCATACCCATCCATTTTATCCAAGCAGCTCATTCATGAAGTAGAAAAATAGGCATAATATTAGTCCACCATATTTAAAGGAGTTCTTCTTGTCCTTTTTGATCTTTTGTATGTTTTCCATTAATTGGCTCAAAAGAAGTTCACAGAGATCATATTCTGCATTCTTTCTCAGCATCTCATAGGTAGTATATACTACAGTTTTGGATACTGAATTCTCCCTACTGGAGTGATATATCTTGTATCCTATTATCATAGACACAAACTTGATATCTAGGTCAGTAATATCTTCAATGGTCATTGCTCTCTTATCAAATTTTGATCTGGTGGCCTTAGTTACAATGTTGTTTTTGACAGATTTGAGGACAGGTATTCCTCCAGAGGAGTGTAAACCAGTTACTGCCCTAATTGCTTCCTTGGTGATTTTGCAAGGTCTGTTAAGCCATAGAAAGTTGTCATGTACCCTACTCAACACATACCAGACCCATTCATCTTCTTCAAAATAGGGGAAATGAATGCACTATGCAAAATGCTTATCCCGGATGGCTTTACACTGAGGTTTAATCTCAAAAGAATCATCTATTAGCTGTTTGTGATAGATATCCACTAATTTGATTCCCCAAATTCTTCAATATTAGCGTGTATGTAAACCCTAATATCTTCTATGTGCAAAACACCATGCGGAACACTAGAGAAGGCTCCTAGGGGATCTACCTCCAAGGATTTGTATGGATGCTTCTTAAATATGGGGCGAGGTCTATCAAAAATCTTTACTATATTCGGAGTAGCCATCATCAAGGAATCTTGCTGAGAGATATCAAGAACAAAGAATACCTTTTACGCTGTTTAGGGCACACACGATGAAATCCAGATTGAGCTGTATGAAGAATCATCTTGATCTTTGGGAGAAGTAGTTGCAGAGCTCCTTTTCTCTCTTCTTTGCATGTGAGTGTACAAATGATGAGCGAATGAACTCTTTTATTTCTAAGAAGCCCTAATTTTCATTCAGCAATAAATGCACAACCTAATTCATTCTGGTTTGCCTTGTTTGTCTTATTCAGAGACAAAACCTTTTCGGATCACTGAGACAGATTTTGAAGTTATTCTAGGAGAGTAGTGATAATCTATCTTCCTTTCATTAGTCATTTGATCCATTTGCAGATCAAGACACCATAGTTTGAATCATACCAGACCAAACTTGTAAGGAATCTATTTTTACTGGAAGACTATTTTATCGGATCAATTCTGGTAGGATTAGATTCTCCAAATCTTCTTGCGGATCTTTCAAATCTTTACCAAACACCTTTTAGATGTTTCTTGTATGACCCCTTTTAATCCGTAGCTCTCCTTGTGCCAGTTCTGGCACCAATTGACTGGTTGGGGGAACAAGGTTTTCTTTGTGTCTCCCCCTGAGCCAGAGCTCACTTTTTAATTTCTGGAAGGAATATTAGCACCAGAGTCTAGTGTGGATCCACCCCCTACATTCTATTTACTTTTCTTCACCCAAATCTTGTTCATTTCACTTTGAACTTCATTCACATTTACCTTTTGTTTTCCCTTATCTTGATTCTGATTATAATATACCAGACCTCTTTTATCCTGATTCTTGCTTCTACAGAATTTTGCTATATGACCGGATCTATTGCAAATTTAGCAAACAACATTTCTTTGCATATTTGATTGATATCCTCTTGATCTACATTGATTAGTCATATGACCCATTCTATTGCATGCAAAGCATCTACCATTGAATGAATTATTCATTTGCATATTTATGCATTCATGAGATTTGTGACCATACCTTTTGCAGTTGAAGCATTGTCCAGAGAAGGATGTATTAGTCTGATTCATTCTCCTTCTACACTGGTTAGCTTTATGACCAAAGTTATTGTAGTTGTGGTAGTATCCATTGAAGGATGGATATCTTTGAGCATTGGGCTGCCTTACCGGAGGTCTTCTAGGCCTGTTCCTTGGATTTTCTGATCCAAAATTCTTCTGACCAGATCCGGAGCTTTCTCCTTTCTCATAACCCAAACCACACTTGTCATCTACCCTCTTTTGACTTCCAAGAAGAACTTCAAGTTGAGCAGAACTTATCTTGAATTTCTCTTTATATTCATTTGCTGTTTGAAGATCCCTTTTGAGAGAGCCAATTTGATCCTCAAGTTTTTCTTCATTATCTTTAGCATCTTCAAGATCAGATTCAAGATGTCTGATAATTCTATCCATCTTGTGGCACTCTTCTGATTTCTCCTTGAGAGATTGTCTTAGATTATCTTTATTTTTTCTTTTCTCTTCAACTTCTTGGGTAAACTTCATAACTCCTAATTCCATTTCATGCCTTACCATAATGATTTCTTTTGATAACTTTTCACATAACTTGATTTTCTCCTTCAGATCTTCATTTACATCATTTGCTTCGCCTTGACTTGCCAATTGTTGAAGTAGCTCCTTTCTCTTTTTCATAGAGAGACTTAATTTGTCTTTTAGTTCTCTCATGAAATCATCAGCCTGTTTGAGTCTTTCCTTTAATTCATTGACTTCAGCGTTTGACTGCTCAAGATCATCAAGGGCAGTCTTGAGTTGCTCCCTTAAACCATATGCATCTATTTGGATTCCTAGATCTTCCTCAAGCTGTTAGACTCTATTTAGGAGGAACTTAGCTCTAATACCAATTGTTGATAACTGAGAGGGGGGTGAATCAGTTATCTTAATTATTTCAGCTTTTTGAACTTTCTTAATAATTAGTGTAGCATCAATTCAAACAAGCAAACATAACCATGAAATAGAAATACACATGACATAATATTTTTGATGTGGAAACCGTGTTAAGGGAGAAAACCACAAGGTGATTAACCCAAGATTGTATTCTCTGTTAGAAGAATGGAAGTAAAAAATGGCACTTGCCAATTAGGGCTCACTGCTTGAGCACACTACTCACAAGAGGCACACTGCCTACAAGAGACACATTGTCTACAATTTATAAAGAGTGTAATACAATACTTGAACTGATAAGGAGCATCAACATATGCTGGAGTTCAATTCCGGTTAGGCTCTGTATACTGATCTGCTTCACTTCATCTTTCCTCTTCTTTTATGCTACTCTTCTTTCACATACTAGATCTTCCTTTCTGCTTTTATTCGGCTCTACTGCTTTTCTTCGCACATCACTCACAACCACAACAGCTCTCATAACTAAATCCATCTTGTATATATATCTGTAAAAGTGATTTCATCACCTTTCTAGTCGGCACTCGGAATAGTCAATATTTTACCTAAACTCTGATCTGTCAGCTGAATCCTTGCTTACCAAGTAATGCAGATCAAGGATATACTTGTGGAAATCATCAATCATGTCAGCCAAACATAATTTATGCCTTCATAACCTTTACCAACATTAGTAACACATCTGGAATAATGTCTGATGTTCTGCCAGTCAGTTCTTCCTCTATTCACATTGTCACTTGGGAACCTGACACTCAAGCATTCATATCTCTTTATCCTTTCCACACCGGAGGCTCAAATCTTGGAATCTATTAGTCAAGATGCTCCTCTTGACTTCCCCAAATTTGTACTTCACTGAGATACTTCTACTAAGAGATCCGGACCTGTCGGTCAGACCTTACCGACTGCTCTGTTCTTGCTTACCAGACCTCAACACTTCTTCAATCTGACTTCCGGTGATGATTTATCATGCATTGCGGATGTGTGGGATAACCTTTGTTGCCATCAATGACAACATTCATGAATCCATATAGTGTCTCTTGCCAACAAAATTTATACGCTTGGTACTCTACCATGTTCTTCCATATCATTACTTGGGTGGTGGTTGGGGCCCCTAGCCACTATCAACCTGGGACCTACCATTTGCATTCTAGGGTTCTATTGGCCTATTGTGATTAGTATTTATCCCTAGGCCCTTTATTACAACTTTGGTGTGACTTATTTTTAAATGTATGATGTGGAATATTGCCATTGGTGAACATCAATTTCAACGTACTAGAGGAGATTTCTTGAATGGTGCCATTGAGGCACCCAGTTGTCTATTTGAGAAAGAATTATCTATACCCGTACTTGTCCCCAAACTAGTGACCTAGCATTTAATTGATTAGGCTAGATTGCACATAAGAAAATTTTATTTTCTTCTACAAGCATATATTAGGAAATCTGCATGGTTGCATGCACCTAGAACACAAGCAAAGCTTACAATGTTAGGATGTGTTCTGGAGTGCTTATGCAAAATCCATTTTGTGCATATCCTGCAATCATTGTATTCCATTAGATGACATCTCTTTGAGGAATTCTAAAAAATAGTTCACATGCTTTGTCTATGATTCCACATTTTGCATACATGTCTACCAGATCATTTCCAACTGTAATATCTGACAAAGATCCCCTTACCATTATGCTTTGATGGATGTCCATACACTGTTCAAAAGCTTCCATTTTGGCACAGGTAGGGGGGATGCTGGAAAAGGTTGTGGAATTTGACTGTACAACTGCTAATTACATCTGCTTGAAAATTTCTAAAGATTACAAATCCATTTTATGCATATCCTGTGATCATTGTAGTCCATGGTACCACACTTTTTTCAAGGATTTTGTCAAACAATTCGATTCTATTCGGTGTCCTTTTAGGGGTTTAGCTTGTTTCATGCCAATAATCACCATAGAACCTTGAGTAGTAGGCTTTGTACACTTTGCAAGATCTTTAGGCTTAGCACCAGCACTGGGACATCCTTATTGTTATTATTTCTTTCCAAAATATATAGAGGAAAGGCCCATAATAAGGCCTCCATATTGGGAACAATGGATGTAATGAGTAAACAAATTTGAGTTGAGGTGATAGCTCATACTTGGTAGCCCATATTATAATTTTCATTGTAATGAAACCTTTACGCAATTCTGCATAAAATTTGACTCACAACAAGATGACAGTCTCTAAAAATAGCTTTTAGTGATCTTCTGACTATCATGGTAGTCTTATTTTTGTGCTTTTCCATCCTACCCACATGAGATTATAGAGGTGTCCTTCCATTTGCAATCTCTAACTTCCACGGTCAATTATTGTACACTATGTTGATTGGAAATGCCTTTTAAATCTTAAGTTCTAGGTGTTAAACCTCCTTGTGGTCTAATCAATGTGTGACAGCCTTTGAGACATCCACCCTCATCTTGAATAAATGGATATAGAAATCTTTAGCATTCCTCTTTGTGGGATCTCATGATCTTATAAGTGCAACAATCATTCATATATGATTGTTATGGAGGTACTTTGTCTGCATACAAATGCAACTATCACAAGATTTGATGTCTATTTTAATATGACAGTCCATGACAATAGTGTCCATGGAGTTTTATGACTACCCTCACACTAGTGGTGATTACATATGCTTGACTAAATCATGTTGTTGTCTCACTGATTACACTTGGGGTGGAAATTTTAGGACTATTGTTTATGGGGGACTGATTTTCATCTTTACATTAGAACTTTCTTGAGATTGTTGTCATAGTATTGGACCTTCTAGGTTTGTGATAGGGTCTACTTCTTGTCACTCCACTTCAAGCATTTTCAGAAATATTCCAAATAGTGCCCATGCCCTCATGGTTGTTATAGTATTTACGACAATCCTATGAAGGAACTTGAACTAGGATAGTCCTCCCAAATCAGACGTTGCCTCCTTCAATGACTAAACTACCTTTTACCCTAGGCCCTTGGTACTATAGCATAGAAAGACATTGTTTAGGAAGCTCAAACAGTTAAGTGGGTACTACAAAGAATGAGACACCAACAGAACCCAATGTTGATGTATCCTATGACCAATATGCTTTGAAGGATGTCCATACCCTATTCCAAAGCTCCCATTTGGGCACAAGTAGGGAGGATGCTGGCAAAGGTTGCGGAATTTGGATTTACAGATGTCAATTACATTTTCTTGAAAGTTTCTAACGCCTATTCAACAAATCCATTTTGTGCAATCCTACAATCATTGCATTCCATGAGATGACATCTCTTTGAGGCATTCTGTCAAATAGTTTGTGTGCCTTGTCTGTGCTTCCACATTTTTCATATATGTCTATTAGAGCATTTCCAACTATAATATCTGACAAATTTTGCCTTCTATTATGCCTTGATGGATGTCCATACCCTGTTCCAAAGCTTACCATTTTGATACAAGAAAAGAGGATGTTGGCAAAGGTTACAGAATCGGTCTTTACACTTGCCAATTTCATTTACATGAAAGTTTCTAAAGCCTTTTCAACAAATCCATTTTGTGCATATCATGCAATTATTGTAGTCTATTAGACCACATTTTTTTCAAGGATTTTGTCAAATAGTTCACATGCCTTGTCTATGCTTCCACATACATCTCTCTCTCTCTATGTATATGTATATTCAATTGCATTTGCTTGAAAGTTTTTAATGCCTTAACATGTCTAACATCAATCATGTAGCCAATCCTATTTTTCTCCTCAAGTTCCTGCTGATATTGGTGTTTTGAATAGACCATCAAGTGAGTCCCACCAAATAGATGACTCCTGCCAATATGTATTTTTCTGCCTTATCAGCATTTCAATGACCGTAAAGTGAGTCCCATTGAACAGACAACTCCCACTAATATGGACTTTCCCGCCTTTACCCTATGCACACACTTGCCATCGAGCTGTCGAAGAGACCATAATTAGAGTCTCATCGAAGTCATAGTGTCCCACTGATAATACACTTGCCATCAGGCTATCAAAGAGACCATAATCAGAGTCTTATTGAAGTCATAGGGTCCCGTCGATAATACACTTGTCATCAGGTTGTCGAAGAGACCATAATCGAAGTCTCGTCGAAGTCATAGAGTCTTGCTGATAATACACAACATCCTTGCAAAATCCATTTTGTGCATATCCTGCAATTAAGGCACTCCAAGAGACCACATTTCTTTGAATAGACCATCAAGTGAGTCCCACCAAATAGATGACTCCTGCCAATATGTATTTTTCTGCCTTATCAGCATTTCAATGACCGTAAAGTGAGTCCCATTGAACAGACAACTCCCACTAATATGGACTTTCCCGCCTTTACCCTATGCACACACTTGCCATCGAGCTGTCGAAGAGACCATAATTAGAGTCTCATCGAAGTCATAGTGTCCCACTGATAATACACTTGCCATCAGGCTATCAAAGAGACCATAATCAGAGTCTTATTGAAGTCATAGGGTCCCGTCGATAATACACTTGTCATCAGGTTGTCGAAGAGACCATAATCGAAGTCTCGTCGAAGTCATAGAGTCTTGCTGATAATACACAACATCCTTGCAAAATCCATTTTGTGCATATCCTGCAATTAAGGCACTCCAAGAGACCACATTTCTTTGAGGCATTTTGTCAAACAGGTCACGTGCCTTGTCTATACTTTCACATTTTGCATACATGTCTACCAGAGCATTTCCAACTATAATTTCTGAAAAAAATCCCCCTTCCATTATACTTTGATGGATGTCCATACCCTGTTCCAAAACTCCCATTTTGGCATAGGCAGGGAGGATGCTGGAAAAGCTTGTGGAATTTGGCTTTAGACCTGCCAATTGCATTTGCTTGAAAGTTTCTAAAGCCTTTTTAAAAAATCCATTTTGTCCATATGTATAAGTTAAATACATGTGATTATACATATGTTGCGAACTATTTTCTTAAATGTCATGATTGCAGTTTTATGTATTCTTAAAGAAATGTACATAATATTAAATGTCCATATGTTTTCATCTACATACCAAGTGTTTGTTAAAATGTATAAGATCTAGAAGTGAGCAGCAATTGTTCTAATTTAATCTTTAGAAATATTGATTAATCTACATAACCTGCTAACTGTTTGACAAAATTTCTATAGGCCATTTTTGTAATTTATAAGCTTGTTCTATTATTGTTGTTGAGCTGATCCACAGTTCTCTCTCAAAAGATAGGTGGAATACTAATTGTAGAAACAATGGTTTTCATTGATTTGCAGCTAATTAAGAATGGAAGACATGTGATCATGATGGGTGATGATACATGGTTACAAGTATTTCTTCTTGAATACTTTCATTATATATGCCTATATTGCTTTAAAATTCCTTATCATCCCACTTTATTTTTCATATTTCAAAGTTTCATAAATCTTTTAAAAATATTAACAAATTTTGAGTTTTTTGATTGTGGATAGGTACAGAGCAGGGAGAAAATGAAAAATCAGTGCCTTCTAGATGCATTTATAGTCCACCCCATGTGCAACAATGGCATCACTGAAGACATGCATTCACACCGATGGCTTTTAGCTTTAGTTTTAGTTTTTTTAGTTTTAAAAGCATAATAAATCAGTAGTTTGCATACTGCAGAAAGATTCTATCTTGAAAACTCTATATATAGAGTTCTTAGTAACATATTTTATATACAGTTTGAATATACATTGAATTATTTTCTAGCATTGTTGTTTCAATCCTTTGAGCAAATTTGTTGATAAACGAGTTCTTTGTAACATATTTTATATACGGTTTGAATATACAGTGAATTATTTTCCAGCATTGTTGTTTCAATCCTTTAACTAGATTTGTTGAAGTTTATCAGCAAAAAATGGCATAGTTGATGTTTATCATGTACTAGTTATTTATATATGACCAGTTGATGGAAAAATAATGATTAAAATGACCAAATATAATACCAATGGACATAAATCCATGACTAAATATACTACCAATTGATGGCAATTAATGATTACAATGACTAAATAAATTTGGTTGCAAGATAAATGACTAGCAATAAACTACCAATGGTCACATGACTAAATATACTACCAAATTGATGACTAAATATACTACCAAATTTATGACTAAATATACTACCAAATTAATGACTAAAATTTGTTTGGTCATAAATTTGGTCATGAGATAAATGACCGACAATAAACTACCAATGGTCATGTGAACAAACTACCGATCACATGACCAATTTTTGGTAGTTTATTTCATCATTTATTTCTATTTTTCTACTAGTGGAGGGAGTACGTGGCATCTCCTTGGTTCATCACAAGGTCCCTTCACATCATATTTCACATTGGACATGGCCTTAAGGTAAAAGGTGACGGATGAAGGGAGCGTGAAGACCATTGATTTTGTTTTAAAGCAGCTTCATCCATGGCTAGGATTCAAATGAAAAATGTCTATCTAATAGTTTTCTCCTTCTCACTCACACGAGCTAGCTCCCTGTAATTAATGGCATTTTAGTGCACTTCGAGGCGATAAAATTGAGAATTGAAGTGTTTTTCCATCATTCTAAGGAAACGTCTTCATGCGATCAGGCGAACGAAGCTCGAGGCATGTGAATTTGAAGTGAAGAACATCTAAGTCTAGGTGAGTTAATTTCTTCCTCCTTTTATGAAAAGGTTTTAGTTGAAGATAGTTGAAGAAAGAGGAATTGTAGTTGTGTGTGCAAATTTTCTTGAGCCCTAGTTTGAAAAGGGAATTGGTTTTAGGGGTTTTGCATAATTGGGTTAGCTGGGCTTTGAATTTCTAGTAGGGTACTGGTAAACTGTAAAAAACTTGGTATTTGATTTGAATTATAAAAAACCCTAGTCTCTCTTAATTCTATAAGAATGAGTCAATCTAGTGAGGTGTCATGAGTTAAACCTAAGGCTAGAAGGGATAAGCCTAAAACTGATGAGGAAAAACCAAAAACAAAGGGAGTGAAGTGTGACTTTACCTGATTTATGGAAGATGACCTCATGAAATTATTCCCCAGGGCGAAGGCTGTTGGAAAGAGAGCCACCAGTGAGGGCATCCCGATTGATCATTTGCAAGATTTTGCTAGAGATATTGGGGATATAACTATACCATAAAGTGGGTGGGATTTGTTCCAATATGCATACAAAAGGTTAGAGTATCCTCGACTGTCTAACAATCTATGGACTCCTAACTTGGGTAATGTACCCAATGTCTTTGTTGATGTTGGCTTGATTAAAGAAGTTGCAATGTGCTATGTCATGTTGCCAAGGTCATAAAAAGTGTGGAGGGGACTCCTAGAATGGATATCAGTAGGAATCAAATTGTGAGGACTTTTGGGCTAGACACCTTTGCCACAGTGGACATTCATTTAAATGCATTGAAATAGGTGTATGACAAGGAAAAGTATGGGTACATAAATCATGTGCTTCCTAGGCATAGGAGAAGAGATGTGGGAAAGAAGAGGGTGAAATTTACCCCAAAGGAGGTAGAGCCATTTAACTGTGATGAGTTTGAGGATTATTTCAGGAACACCTACTTTGCTCTATGCTAGGTGTTGGGGAAGAAATATGATCTGAGGATGCCTATTGTTCGAATGGTTATGGCAGTTGATATTGAGAACAAAGACCTATATCCACAAGCAATTGATAGAATTGAAGGCACCCAATGCCCCTCTAGTTTTTAAACATTATTATTTATTGGTGCATATGTTCTTGTGGAGTGGTGAGAAATCATGGTCCAAATTCCTAAACCTTAGAACAAAAGATAATGGTTGAAATGCTTTACCTATGCAGCATTGGACACAAGTCTAGGATCAACATTGCTCAGATTCAAAATATGTTACTTTCTACAACAAGTTGGTTTTTGACATCTTGGACAATTTGGGAGTGAAGCCAGGGGACATAATTTCAAGAAACATCAAGCAAATTTTAAGGTCCTTGGAGTTCAAGGCTGGCACTAAAGTAGACCACAATTGGGGAGATTGGTATCTCCACAATTCATGCATAGTCTTTACAGTATATGGTGCTTTGGTGTAGCCCCACTGTTTGCTTATTTTTGTTTCTAACAGACTTGCCTTCATGGAAATCATGTGGCAATTAGATTCAATGGACAAATAACACTTCAGAAGTGCTAAGAAGGGATCATTTATCCCTAGGCAATTTGCATTCTCCCATTTTAGGGTCACATCAAAGGAAGGCCTAGATAATTTTACAGAAATATTGAAGGCCTATAGAATGTGGGTGGAGAAGGTGAGGAACTGTGACCTTGAGGGTTTCATTGACATAGAAAGGAAAATTAGGGGTAGGTCCGGTTTCCACCATCAATTTTTATATACAGAGGATGTGATCAGGAATATGGCATTGGATGCAGAGGTAAACATAAGAAAAAGGGCATGGATGCATATAGTTGATGTTGAGAATAGATTAATTAAGAGTAATCCATTGTATATAAGCCCCTATGCCCAAATTGTGGCTCCTTTCTATTGTTCCTTACACACACACCCCATTCAAGAATGGAGACCCCCTCTTTTTGATTTGGCTAGAGAGTCATTTGATCTCCTGACCTCCTAAGTGGTTGTACGGTCAAAAGTGCATTTTAACTTTGATCAAAGAGATGACATTGAAAAAATCACTTCAAAATTTGCTAGGATGAATCCTTGTTTTTCCTTTGAGGGCCTTGAATTGACATTTTGTGCTAAAATCAACCTTGTCTGACCTTTGCGCTAAAATCAGCCCTATCTAACCCTTGCGCTAAAACTCATCACTCCGACCTTAGCGTTGAATCCTTGTCTGATTGACCTAACGTTAAACCATTGAATCTACCTTTTTGCACTGAAAGTTGCCTCATCTGACTTTGTGCTGCTTTCTTCACAATCGGACTTCTACGCTAAAAATGGTTCCATCCGACCTGCGCTGAAAACAGTGATCACTGACTAAGTCGGACAACCCCTAAAGGTCCACAGGTTAGACAAGCCTAATTCCTCTGCTAACTTGAGCAAACCAAATGTCTGACCTTGCACTAAATGTTACCCTGTCTGACCAAGTCTGACATACCTGAATTCTCTGCTAGGTCTGAGCTCAAGGAAATCTACGCAAAATCCCAAACTGACAGTCCATACACCTGCAACATTAATGGCAGATTGGCCAAGGTTTAAATAAGAAATTAACAAGTTTTAAGGTCATTTTAATCACATTTTTGATAATTTCATGGAGCTCTGTTCTTCTTTGACGACTTTGCCTTAGCTCAAACCCGCAACCTCTCCTGCAAGTCAGCACACACCACCATTTCAGCTAGGTAGGGTTTTCAACCTTGCCATGTGAGGTTTTACTTGCAAGCAGTCGGTATTTTGGATGTTAGCCGTTAGGGTTTTATTAAATTGATGATTTGGATCAAGATTTTCTAGGCTAAGGTTTGGTGAATTTCAAAGATTTCATGTAAAAACCCTAGTGTAGGTCAACTGTGAGGATGAATGAGATAGTTATGTCTTAAAACTTAAGATTTTAGGGATTTTTGCCCTGTAGAACCCTCATGTCGAGTCGGTGCTAAAATGATCTCTGACCAACCTATGAAACTTAGTTGGTCGAATGCCTTGAAAATCTGTGCCAAGCACCTGGTGCTCTTTTGCGCTAAAATTTCCCTTGTCTGACCAACACACCTAAAAAGCACTTTTCTCTGACTGGGTCGAAGGACCTAAAAAGCCCCGCTGAATCTGAAAACATCTTTTGCACTAAAAAGACTTTGATCTGACCTTGTGCTAAAAGACCATGTCACTGACTTAGTCAGATGACCCAAATTCTCTCGCAAGGTCAGTGCCACCCAAAACCCCACTGGGAGTTTACTTTGACATTTGTGCGCTAAAAACCACCTTGTTTGACCGGCACTATATTACCCTCTAACCGACTTAGTCAGATGCTGTCCAAATCGGTGCAAGGCAGATCGAACCAATTTCTATGCAAACATAACCGAATTCACATAAACAAGATTTTGCGCTAGAAACTCAACCAACCAACTTGCGGAATGTTAGAAGTCAGAGACAACCAAATTTCGCACAAGTCAAATGCTACCAAAAACTATGCAAAACTCAAAAGCATGAAGGGAAGCAAAACGCGAGGTCGAACCTGCCCGATTTCCCCACCGAGGTTGGATGACCTCAAAATCAGTGTTTTTCCTTCTGAGGGTTGGACAACCCTCAAATTAGCGCAAAACCTTGCAGACGACCGAATTTCATGAAATTTCCAAAGGGAAAATTGTTCAAAATGATGTAATTAATGCTGTGATGTTTTAATAATGGTAATTTTCATTAATTTTCTTGCATCATTGGATCTTTGATTGCATGTAGTGTTCTTTCAATTAGATTTCCTTCAAATGCATGTTAGTAAGAAATGGTAGGTTTGTATTGATCTGTCTAAAACTTAGGGGTATGTTAGGAAGTCTCTTCGGTATATCAAACTTATAAGGTCTATTCGTGTAGACTAAATGACTCCTCAGGCACAAGCAATGAAGTACGAATTCAAAGGAATCCCTCCGGAGACCAAGGTCCACTCAGGGTGGAGTAAATTAGGAGACACAGACCTAGGTCATATTGACCTAGATGACTTCAGACTCAGAGTCTTTGGTCCAATCCAAACTCCCAAAGCCAAAATACTTAGAGATAGTGGACTCAGACAGCCTGCTACATTTCCCACTTTGGTTCAATGTGCAAAGTTGATAGCCACATGTGTGGATAGATATGATGTTATGAATAGGCAAATTCAGATAGCAAATGGGGATGTCTTGGCTGACTTGACCCCACCTTCTCTGGTAGAAATGTTGGATATCCCCTGGTACAAAGTTATAACAATGCTAGATAAGCAAGGATCAAAGGCAGCCTATAATAAGGATGTAGAAGGATGTAGAAAGTACATAAATGACCATTCGGTCAAGAGCAGGAAGTCTTCTCTCATCAAACTCCCTAGAGTACTATACAGGAGTGACTTCCATGATGAAATTGGGGACATAGTAACCTTTCTAAGCAGAGTCTACGAGTTACCAACAACCTCTAACTTTGAGGACTGGATGTTTGTCATAATCTCTGAGATATTGAAGGGAACCAAGTTCCATTGGGCTCAAATCCTCAGTTATAATATCCATGAAGCCTTTTGCAACTTCAATGAGAACAAATACTTCAGATCAACGTCTTATGTTGTCTATGCACTGGTAAGAATGAACCATTACAATGGACTGTCCAAGATTGGTGAAATTGGGAATGATGAGAAGATGCAGATCAAAGTATACGAGTGCTATCCATAGTTAACCTCATCCCAATCATTGATACATTTCAAAAGGGTTAATGATGCATTCCCAATGTACATAGCTAGGAAGTTATAGGGTAACACAGCATTAAGGATTTCCACCGAGGCCATGAATGAAATAACTAGATATGGTAGGTGGTATATCCAATTCAAGAAGTTTACGTACATAAGGATACAAGGCTTCACTGGAATGGCCTACAGACTTCCCCGCTATCCAGATGATAAGACAGTGCTTCTAGAGCTATCAAGGCAACTGATACCATGTGCAAAGAAACTCAAGCACCTGCATAGGCCAAGTGTTTAATTCCTTATCAAGTGCGGCAAAGGACTCTATGCATGTCCCTCTCTGGCATCGGTCGAGCATTCAGATAAAGAGCTCCAACTCTTGAACTTGCACTACTACAATGCAAGAAATCATTTTGATCCGAACAAAGTAATGGAGAGATTTGCAAGCAAGAAATTCTTTCATAAGGTTCACATTGAGGACTTTTGGGCCAATTGCCCTGATGATTATGAGGTTATGAAGAAGGCGCATGCAAGGCTGCCTCTAGATTTTATCAAAAGATTCCATATAATGGCAGTCCCTGATCAACTGCAAGATGATGAAAATGTCATGCTCAGAGGACCATGGGAGGCGCAATACCATCAACCCATTCCGCTGCCAAACTGGGCTAATGCAAAAGAGAGCTCCCTAGATGTTGTTATGAGGGAACCAATCAGAATAAGTAAGGCATGGCTCAGATCACAAGTGGCTATTCTAAATGAACAAGGAGTCCAGCTCACTTACATAGCAGTAGAGTCAGACAAAGACTCTGGGGGAGAAGAAGATGAACCCATTCAAGTCACAGATGAGCCAGAGCTAGCTAAAAAATAGAAATCAGATAGTGAGGAGCACACATCTCTGGCTGAGAAGGCAAAGAAGATGAAGAAGCCATCCACAAAGTCCCCTTAGAAGAAAGACCAACCTCTTTCCACCAGGACTAGAACTTCCAAGAGAAAAGATATGCCAAGTGGTGTAGGGGAAAGCTCCAAGGCTAAGAAGATAAAAGTGAAAGAAGTTAACAAGGAGGCTACCACAACTAAAAATGATTCCAATCTTCCAACTGCCCAACCTCCCGCACAAGATAGTAGCACTGCTGTCTCAACTCCTGCTGCTTCTACTATCACTTTTGCTTCCATCTCTCCTTCTTCTGCTACGTCCACCTCACCCATGACCTTAGCCATTATAATTCAAGAGACATCTTCTACTACCTTTCCTGCCTCTACTATCTCCATCAGTTCTTGTCCACTGACAATTTCCTCTAGTGACTCTAGCAGTCCTATTCCCTCCGTTCTTCCCATTTCATGCCCTTCCACTATATCTACATCTTCTTCTCCTTTACCATTACCTCCTATTTACACCATTTATTCTCCCTCTCTTTCGTTACCTCCACTATCCTTTTCCTCACCCCTTACCATTTCTTCTTCCTTATCACCAGCCTTGACTAACCTTACACAAGTTAGTTTACCTCCCCTAACCATCTCTTCTGCTGTCCCCATTTCACAAATGCCAGCTGATTCATTGGCAGTGCCTCTATTGCCTGGGATTGAGAAAGTGTGTGCGGAATTAGGATTACAGGAATCTGAAGTAGCAGTTAAGGAGGAGAAGGAGATATTGACTGAGGTAAATAATGATGACTCCCAGGAACCCTTAGCCAGTGTGAAAATTATTGACATATCTGATAGCCCCCTTGGTAAAGATCTGACAGGGGAAGTTTTAAAGATTGCAAAGGAGAATGTGGAAATAAATCTGAAGGACTTGGCACAAGAGGAAGAAAAGGAAGAGGAAAGAAGTCCTGAGAAGAATGAAGAGAAAGAACAGGAACAGTCCAAGGAATTGGCTGTATCTAATAAAGATGGAGTTTCAGAATTGAACAAATCTTCTGCTCCTGAGTGGCTGCAAAGTAGATTGGCATATCTAGAGCCACAAGTGGAAATAATGTAGCTTGACCTGAGTACTATCCTATCACAAGCTCAGGAGCCTCAGAAGCAGAAAAAGGCTAAGATCTAATCAAGGATCTATAAGAATGAATCAGGGTCAAGGATAGCAAAAATAGCAGCCCCGCCTGCTGATACATCAAGAGAACAGGTCCGAGTGGAAGATTATGTCATATCAACTATTGACCTAGGTTCAACCACTCGTGCTCAAAGAGTGGATGATTTCAAAGGCTCTGTTACATCAATTTTGGAGTAGTTGGATAAAGATGAAATGTCTAAAAAAGACTTGAAGCAGCAAAAGGAAGAACTAAGAGCCTGTCTTCAATTTTTGATAAAGCTAGTAGATGCAAGAGGAGATATAAGGACAATACTGACTTTCCTGTCTACTGATGAGATGGCAAAATTGAGCAAGGTAAGGTCAAAGTCCCAAGGGGCAGAGAATTGGTTGATAAAGGTTTTTGAAATGGGATGTGAAGCCATAGGTGCCTCTGCTCAAGCTCACCAGAAAATAGTAGATTTGCACAAAAAATGGAAAGACTTGTGGGATGAATGTGATTCTTTTAATGAATACTATTCACACATGTATCCTAGAATAAAAGGTATCAGAGAGTTGCCAGCTCAGACTCTGGTTGTCGAAAACATTTTGACTGGGAATCAACTGCCAAAGGTAATCGAATGGTATCAACAACTACTTTTGAGAAAAGAGACCTTTGAACATATAAAGGAAGCATACAAACTAGCTGACGAAGAATTGAGATCAGTTATATATGACATTAGTGACTCCTTGAGAGATTGTAGAGGAGATTTTATGATGACTATGCTCCGTTTGATGTCGATAAATGCAAGGGCAAGTTGCATAAAATAATTTTTGAAGATGACACAATCAGCATGGAGGAACGGTTGGATAAAGTAAGTGACCTCAAGGCTGAATTTAAGGCATTTCACAAGGCAGGAGCAGAGATAGAAAGAATACACAGCAAATTCAGTCAGGAACTGGAAGTGTATGATTACAGGATACATCATTTAAAAGACCCAGATCCATTCGACATTAACCCAGCACTTGAGGCATGGTTGGCTTATCGTAACAAGCTAGCCAGCGAGGACAGTATTGACTTAGATAAAGAATCTTGATACTATTTTGAACATTCTAACAATACAATCCTATCACAATTGTAAATTGTTGTATTCGGGGCAGCATGTGACTCTATTTTGTCCTTTTCTTGCTTCCTAAATGTTCTTTTCTACTAATATACTAAGTTGGCTAGTCAAAATGACTAGATTCAATGTATCTGGGGACTGTTTTTCATGTTTTTCATAAAGGACAAAATGTAATCCGAGAATTGATGTGAGCTATTATTGATGTAATCTGGACTGTCGGTGTTGAGCTAATCTCCACCGTTCATTTGAGGGCTAGGGTATGTTGCTTTCTATATAAAGGGCTGCCATTTCCACTTTTTGTAAGAGAGATTTTGATACTGAATTGTTGACTCTATGCCATTTGAGCTAATACAAAGCAAGTTTCTGCAATAAATCTAAGAATTTGTGTCTTGTGTTGATTCATCTTTTGGTTTTCATGGTTCGCATCTTGCTCTCCCATAGTTAGATTAGTTTTTCTTTCATAATATTCATCATTTACTAAAGTATTTGATGAACATTCTAAGTCCATACTTTTAGTTGTTTGCTGATGGTAAATAGCTATGTAAAGTTAATCTATGCTAATTATTTGTGCTAAAGTTAAATTGTATTTCACTAGTTATGTTGCGCCATTCATTAGGTATTTAACGAATGAATGCAATCTAAAAATTAGTTGACTTCCATTGAAGATAGCACCATTTTTTGCAACACTGTAACACTCATTTAAGTTTGGTAACTCGGGAAGCTGGTTCAAAGTTTGGAATGTTTGTCTACTAAAGATAGCCTTGGCGTTGTGAATGTCACTTAGGATCCTTCTAAAAACACTAACCTTTTGCATTTTCTTTGAAAACATTAGCTATTAGAATAAGAATTTCAGCAGCACTTTATTTTGTTTATCAGCTAAAAATCATAAAAGGGTTTATGTGTATTTGCTGCCCCAAACCTAAAGATTTGCAGATTGCATGTAAGACCCCTTGTAGGAACAACTAGAACATACCAACTAAGAAATTCCAAGCAAGCTAAGACCTAGCTGTACTATCCTTGGAGTAGTCTTACCTAGGGTAAGATACTTTTCAAGAGGTGTGAAACCAGCAATCACACCTGCATTGTTGCATGCTAAAAACACCATCAACCGAATTGGCGCTAGAAGGAGGGCACCTATTTTCTCCCTCTGATAAAAATCAGCAAGTCTGGGGACTAGACAGAGACACACCAGATCCAACTTAGTTGGAGAAGAGCTGCTATCCTTAGCAGCATTTAGATGAACAAGAAGGGATCAAGGGATACCCAGAGCCCCTCGAGCTCGGTCAGCCCTAGAAACACTACTGCAGTTCCCATTAATCCTCCCACCATGGCTTTCTTTTTAAGAAATAACCAGTCCCCTTTGTTGTTTAATGATTACCATGATATGCCAAAGAACTCAGATAAGTTCTTCTCAAAGTTTAGAGTACATGATCCTGATAGGACTACAGACGAGCACATTAAGATCTTTGAAGCTAACATGTTCATGTTGCAAGTACAATATGAGGATGTGATATGCAAACTATTCCCTTATTCTTTGTAGGATGAAGCTTATTACTAGTTTTCTAACCTTCCTGCCGCATCCATAAATTCATGGAGAAACTTGAAAAATACTTTTCTGGATAGGTTTCGTATGCCTACCACTCCAGCTGACCTTTATCGGTCTTTTGTGGAGATCCATCGAGAGGAGGGTGAGATGATAAGTACCTTCAACAATAGATTCCAAAAAGCTTATAGTCATTTGCAAGCTCCTTATGCTGTGGATCAAGCTGTTGCCTTGCCCATTTACTATGCTACCCTAGATAAACTTACTTCCATGTTTGCAAGGAGAGAAAACCCAATACCTGCCAGTTTAGCTCAGGCATATTTTGCTGCTGTTGAGGTAAGTACCCAGCTAGGGCAGACAACCTCTGGTCCACTGAATCATATGGGACCTGTCTTAATGCCAAATCAAATACCCATGATAAATCATGCATTGGCTAATCATACTCCTATGATGAATCCAATCCCAAACTCAGCTGCAACGCAGGCCTTAGTGATCCATCTAGGTAATCCAGTAGCTGAAATGCCCCCAGCGCAAATGCCTTTCCTGTAATCTTCAGAAGCAGCCAAGATCAAAGAAGATGAAGATGACATCAAAGAGTTGGTTGAATAGATGAAGAAGCTCACTATTGAAGTTACTCACCTCAAGAATCAGGATGCTTATATGCAACAAAGGGGGCAGAATCAACAACATTTTTAGAACCAACAACACTCCCAGAACCAAAGTCAAAACCAGTTCCCAAATCAAAATCAGTACCAAAATCAAAACTTTCAGCATCGGTCAAATCGATCCTAGAACACCAGACTGAACAATGGAGGGGTGCCTTCACCCTTGGAGAATCAAAATAACGATACTAGGCCCCAAGGATGTGTGATGTTGGCTGAAGCTGTTTTATCTACTTGGTGCAGACTGCACAACACAAATGCTCACTCTGAACTAGACTGTTCAGAATTCCAGATTACATCCAACATCTTTCAAATGGAGATTCAAAATGCTAAGAACTAGGAGACTCCACCAACAGGATATGAAATTGTTCCTTCTCAAAGGTATGACACTGCCCTAGTTCTTGACAGTTATACATTTCCATTCCAAGATGATAATTAGCCTAAGGAAGAAGAGTCTGAAGAAGTCAATCCATATCAGCAGTACAACAAGACTCCTTACAACCTGAGAAGTAGCAAGCCTAAAGGTCCTTTCACCACTTCTATCCCTCCAAATAGTTATCAGATCCCACCTGACCCTAAAGCTACCAATAATCCTAAGCCATCAAAGGTTCCCCATCAATCTGCATATCAGAGTACTGCTACTGCTACAGACAATTCCCAATGACCTGACATAACAAAAATGGGACAGTATGTAGGTGAGGAACTTAAGAAAATGAAGGTCAGTCTTTCTGTGTATGAATTGCTTAAGATACCTGAGGTTAGGACTTCTTTCTTTCAAGACCTAAGTACAGGAACCAAGATTGATTATGTTCCCAAGGAAAATATCACCAGAGATAACATGGATAAAGGGAAAGAAAGGATACATGTGACTGATGTAGAACAAAAGATGATACTATATAAAGACAAGAGGGAAAGTCCTCCTTTCCTTCTAACACTCAGGATATTTAACAAAAACCTTCATAACTATTTGGTAGGTTCTGGTGCTTCCACGAATGTAATGCTATTATCTGTTTGCAAGGCACTTGGGCTCACTCCAGCCAAGTCCTCCAGGAATGTGACACAGTTGGACAAAACTAAGGTAAATGTGGTAGGTGAGTTGAATAGGATACACATGCAATTAGCTTCGGATCCTAGGGTACAACAGTACATAGATATTCAAGTGGTAGACATTCCAGATCAATATGGCATGCTTTTGAGCTGAGATTGGTCCAGGACCTTGAATGGTTATATGGCAACTAACTTTTCTCATATGTGGCTGCCATGGAAGGGATTGGCAAATCAGATCCGTATTGAAAGGGAACCTAAGATGAAGCATATGATCACGGAATACAATCAACCCAATGAGATTCTATTCACAGAAGTTGATTTGGGACTTTACCTTCCACATGCTAGTCAGTCAGAAGAGGTTCTTATGCTAAGTTGTTTAAGACCCTCCAAACCCTTCATAGAAAGACCAGAAAATACAAGAGCATACATTGAATCAGATGAAGGAGACACTTCAGATGAGGTTGAACTGGGAGTGTTTGAAGGATTTCATGATTTTGTGGCTAGATTTGCGCAAGATCAGACTGCTATTGGAAAGAAGGTTCAGATGGAAGAACTATTATTGCCCAATTGGTGTCATATACATGATGCATCTCATTCTGAATTCACTTGCCAGTTGTGTCAAGAAGTAGTCAAACAAGTGCAAAGACAATTAAAGATTCCCATAATCCTGAAGGAGGAACCAACTATCGAGAAGAAGACAGAGCCAACTGTTGAAAAGAAGGAGGAATCTAAACTTCTGCTTGATCGGGAGAAGTATGGAAAATAGAAGGATGACAGCAAAGACTTTCACTTATGGACTTTGAGATTTGATGGTTCAAGATGCAGACAAGGGTCTAGTGCTGGGATCAAATTGATCAGCCCCACTGGGAGTTTATTTTTAGCATCACAAAGATTGTAGTTCCCATGCACAAATGACGTCACTGAATATGAAGCATTAGTGTAGGGATTGCTGCTAGCATTACAGAAGAAAATCAGAATTATCCAGGTATTTGGTGATTCTGAGCTGGTGGTTAAACAAGTGAGAAAATAGTACTCATGCAATGATAAGAGATTGAATAGGTATAGGAACAGAGTCTAGGATTTGATTGAGTGCTTTAACAGTTTTTACATCCAAGTCATCCCAAGAAGACAGAATCATGTTGCTAATGCTCTAGTTCAAACAGAAAGTACATTAGAACCAACGTCAACGGCAGGACTAAAGAAGTTCTTTGTGGAATTTGTAGCTACTCCATCTGTACCTGACAATTTTACCAATTTCCAAGTTTTTGAAGATGACCAACACATCATTAATTTCCTTACTTCATCAGATGTGTTTACTGCTTAGATAATAGATGAAGAAGAGATGGAACCTATTGAAATGGATTTGGAAAGAGTATTAAACTTAAAGACAAATACAATTCCACGAAGAATGGTAGAATTGGAAAGGTTGTTTGATGTAGATAATTTAAGGACTCAAAGAAAAGAAGGAGAATCCCCAGGAGGAAAGTGTGATCCATTTAACTTGGGCATGGAAGAAAACATGAAGAACGTGTTCATTGGGAAAGCCAGTACTGAAAAGGAAAGGACAAGAATCATACATGCATTAAGGGATTATCATGAGGTTATAGCTTGGAGTTATGAAGATCTAAAGACTTACGACACTTCGATTATCACCCACACCATCCCGCTAAAGCCAGGAGCGAAGCCTTTCAGATAAAGACAGAGACTGGTAAATACTTTGTTGGAACCACTAATTTTTGAAGAAGTTCAGAAGCTACTATCAGCTAGGATAATATTTCTAGTCAGACATTCCACATGGGTAGCGAACTTAGTCCCGGTCCAAAAGAAAAATGGAGAAATCAGACTTTGTGTTGATTTCCGTAATCTAAATAGAGCATCTAAAAAGGACAATTACCCACTGCCTTCATTGGACGAGGTATTACAGATCATTAATGGGTCCCAGATGATGTCATTCTTGGATGGATATTCTGGTTATAACCAGGTGATGGTGGAATATGAAGATAGATTGAAAACATCCTTCACCTGTAAATGAAGCGTCTATGCCTACCGACGGATGCCATTTGGTTTAATAAATGTTGGCGCAACATTTCATTGTGCGATGGATGTAGCTTTCAAAGGGTTGTTTGGAAAGTGTATAATCATCTACATGGATGACCTAACAGTGTTCTCGAAAAGGTGAGAGGATCATGTGGCAGATCTAAGGAAGGTATTGCAGCGATGCAAGGATTATGGTATATCACTCAACCCAAGAAGTGTATTTTTGGGGTAACTGAAGGGAAGCTGCTAGGACATGTAATATCTGAGCAAGGAATATCTATTGACCCAGACTGGATCCAAGCGATACTCAAAATACCTCCCCCAGCTAGCAAGAAGGAACTTAAGTCATATTTTGGTAAGATCAACTTCGTATGTAAATTCATTACAGGATTTGCTGAGATTGTTCAACCTCTCAACACCATGCTGAAGAAAGACGCTAAGATGGACTAGACACCAGAAGCCAAGGTGGCCTTTGTAGAAATTAAACAAGCTATATCCAATACACCTATCTTGGTGAGTCCTAACTATACTTTGCCACTTCATATATACTCATTTGCTTCAGAACATACTTGTGCTGCAATGTTGACACAAAAGAAGTTAGTTGATGACGAAAGGCCCATTGCTTTCATGAGCACTCCACTAAAAGATGCAGAGCTAAGGTATCCAAATGTGGAAAAACAAGCATATGCTCTGGTAAAGGTAGTTAAGAAATTTTGTCATTACATCCTAAGGAGTCAAGTGATTGTCATAGTCCTAGATGCAGCAGTCAAAGCATTACTGATGCAGAGTGAATTAGGAGAAAGAAGAGGGAAGTGGGTCACCATACTGCAAGAGTTTAACATAGATATTCAACCTATGAAATTGGTAAGAGGCCAGGCCTTGACTAGAACAATGGCTGAAGTGGAGCCAGACCTAGTTTCTCAACAATACTTGTTAGAAGATGTTTCAAAAGATGAGTGGTACGGAGATATCATATTCTATTTACTCAATTAGCGCTGCCCACCACAGTTGAATTTAGTACAAAGGAGAGCTCTCAATATTAAAAGCAGTAGTTACATGATAAAGGGATCAGTCCTTTACAAGAAGAATCACGAGGGTATCTATCTAAGGTTTTTGGACAAGTCAGAGGTAGATCAAGTGCTCACCAGTTTCCACGAAAGATTCAGGATAGGCCATGGATCAGCACACTCGACTGCTAATCAGGTTCTTCGTGCCAGATATTACTGGCCAACTTTATTCAAAGATGCACATTCACATGTAAGAACCTATCACATATGCTAGACCACTGCACATAGAGAATGCCACACAGCCATGTCTTTACAACCAGTGGTGGAGGTACGACCATTCGCTCAATGGGGCCTTGACTTTATTGGTATGATCAATTCGCCTTCCTCTATAGGCCACAGGTATATTCTAACTGCTACTGATTACTACACTCGATGGTCTGAGACAATAGCTTGTAAACAATGCACCACAAAAGTAGTTATTGAATTTGTTGAAAAGCATATTATCACTAGATTTGGTTGTCCATTTACTTTAGTGTGTGATAATGGCTCTGCCTTTTCGTTGTTACGTTTTTCTAATTGGGCATTCGATTACAGGATTACTCTCAAGTTCTCATCCAATTACTATCCACAAGGGAATGGGGTAGCTAAATCAACAAACACAAACTTACTTGAGGTCATTAAGAAACTTTTGGACAAAAACCCTAGAGACTAGCATACCCAGCTTAGGTTCACTTTATGGGCTGATAGAATTCAACACAAAGCAGCTCTGAACACATCTCCTTATCACCTAGTCTATGGGATTGAACCTATCTTTCCCATCCATTTGAGAATCCTAGTACTTCAATTCATACAAAACTACCTTGAAACTGATGACCATGTGTCCTCTAGGTTGGCTCAATTACTGCACCTTGAAGAGAAACGTGATGCTACCATAGAAAACTTTGCCAAACATCAAGGAGTCATAAAATGATGGTTTGATAAAAGAGCCAAGGTCAAAGCCTTCCGTATTTCAGATTTGGTCCTGTATTGGGACAAAGCACATGAGAAAAAGGGAGAACATGGTAAGTTCAACAAACTTTGGTTGGGTCCCTATCAAATCTATGAGATCCTTGGAGACAGTACATATCGACTCAAGAGCCTTACTGGTGAGGAGCTGCCACTACCTGTCAATGACCAGTTCCTAAAGCACTACTTTCAGGCCTGAGAGGCAGTCATGCCTCATTTTAGTGTACATAGTTAGAGGTTTGTTTGCTCAGGTTAGTTTAGGTTGCCATTAGTTTAGTTTGCTTTCCTATTTTTTTTGGTAGGTGCTTTGCTTAGTTTAGTTGTCCTTTTTGTTTTGCCTGCCGCGCTTGCTCTGCGTGGGGTCTTTATTTCTGATGTGGTGATAGTCGTACAGCCCTGCAAAGGCTTCCTTGATGGGTGAATAATCATGAGTCTTTCTTTGAGAAGCTAAGGTTTCCACCGAGTCTTTGCTGTGGGTTCCACTGTTAGGCCAAAGGTATGGTGTCTGTTCATTGAAAATGAGTTATTAGTCAGTGCACCTGAAGTATTTTCTAACTATATATCTTTTCACTTTAAGTAATCCTGAAGTAGCTAGGCAAACCTAGGTGATCTTGTGTCAAGTGAAAAGGGCTGATTTCTTCTCTTACCACGTACACTATCAATCAAGAAAGAAAGCAGGTGACACTAAGTGTTACTAGCCTAATATTGGGTAAAAATAAAAGGTGTTTCTCAACACCAGACCCATCACAGTGCAAACGAATAAATTACTACATTGCAAAACTCTTACAAAGAACACTACCAGAAAAGATTGGCATCAAGTATCATTGTAGCAGCAAATTTGTCTGATCATCAATCTAACTCAGGCTCAACAATACTTTGAAATTTGAGCATTTTCTGGTGATAGAATGATCTCAACCTTCTAGCTTGTCCTAGAGGATCTTGGGTGAACTTAGTTGCCAGTGGATGAGAATGAATATAATTACACATACTCAGGTTTTCAGGATGTGGATGGTTGCACTGGTTAGTGATCTTAGGTTCTTTGATAAGGTACCTTGCTTTTTTGTTTAATATGTGGAAAACACAGAGATTCTGGGTTCAAACTGAATGTTTATCATCAAAATGCTTGGGACCATTTCCCAGCAGAGTCACCATTTGTTGTGCCTTGCACACACACCCCATTCAAGAATGGAGACCCGCTCTTTTTGATTTGGTTAGAGAGTCATTTGATCTCCTGACCTCCTAAGTGGTTGTACGGTCAAAAGTGCATTTTAACTTTGATGGAAAAGATGACATTGAAAAAATCACTTCAAAATCTGCTAGGATGAATCCTTGTTTTTCCTTTGAGGGCCTTTAATTGACATTTTGTGCTAAAATCACCCTTGTCTGACCTTTGCGCTAAAATCAACCTTGTCTAACCCTTGCACTAAAACTCATCACTCCGACCTTAGCGTTGAATCCTTGTCTGAATGACCTAACGTTAAACTATTGAATCTACCTTTTTGCGTTGAAAGTTGCCTCATCCGACTTTGTGTTGATTTCTTCACTATCGGACTTCTACACTAAAAATGGTTCCATCTGACCTGCGCTAAAAAATGCGATCACTGACTAAGTCAGACAACCCCTAAAGGTCCGCAGGTCAGACAAGTTTGATTCCTCTGCTAACTTGAGCAAACCAAATGTCTGACCTTGCGTTGAATGTTACCCCATCTGACCAAGTCTGGCATACCTGAATTCTCTGCCAGGTCCAAGCTCAAGGAAATCCGTGCAAAATTCCAAACTGACAGTCCATACACCTACAACATTAATGGCAAATTAGCCAAGGTTTAAATAAGAAATTAACAATTTTTAAGGTCATTTTAATTGCATTTTTGATAATTTCACGAAGCTCCATTCTTCCCTGATGACTTTGCCCGAGCTTGAACCCGCAACCTCTCCTGCAAGTCAGTATGCACCGCCATTTCAGCCAGGTAGGGTTTTCAACCTTGCCATGTGAGGTTTTACTTGCAAGCAATCGGTATTTTAGATGTTAGCCGTTAGGGTTTTAATAAATTCATGATTTGGATCAGGATTTTCTAGGCTAGGGTTTGGTAAATTTTGAAGATTTTGTGTAAAAACCCTAGTGTAGGTCAACTGTGAGGATGAATGAGACAGTTATGTCTTAAAACTTAAGATTTTAGGGATTTTTGTCCTATAGAACCCTCATGTCGAGCTGGCGCTAAAACGATCTCTGACCGACCTGCGAAACTTAGTCGGTCGAACGCCTTGAAAATTCGCGCCAAGCGCTGGCACTCTTTTGCACTAAAATTTACCTTGTTTGACCAACATGCCTAAAAAGCACTTTTCTCTGACTTGGTTGGAGGACCTAAAAAGCCCCGTTGAATCTGAAAACATCTTTTGCACTGAAAAGACCTTGATCCGACCTTGCGCTAAAAGACCATGTCACTGACTTAGTTGGATGACCCAAATTCTCCCATAAGGTCAGTGCCACCCAAAAGCCCACTAGGAGTTTACTTTGACATTTTTGCGCTAAAAACTGCCTTGTCTGACCAGTGCTATATTACCCTCTAACCGACTTAGTCAGATGCTGTCCAAATCGGCGCATGTCGGACCTAACCAATTTCTGCGCAAACATAACCGAATTCACATAAACAAGATTTTGTGCTGAAAACTCAATTGACCAACTTGTAGACCATTAGAAGTCAGAGACAACCAAATTCCATGCAAGTCAGACACTACCAAAAACCGCGCAAAACTCAAAAGCATGAAGGGAAGCAAAATGCGAGGTTGGACCTGCCCGATTTCCCCGCCGAGGTTGGATGACCTCAAAATCAGCGCTTTTCCTTCTGAGGGTCGGACAACCCTCAAATTAGTGCAAAACCTTGCAGACGACTGAATTTCTTGAAATTTCCAAAGGGAAAAATGTTCAGAATGATGTAATTAATGTTGTGATGTTTTAATAATGGTAATTTTCATTAATTTTCTTGCATCATTAGATCTTTGATTGCATGCAGTGTTCTTTCAATTAGATTTCCTTCAAATGCATGTTAGTAAGAAATGGCAGGTTTGTATTGATCTGTCTAAAACTTAGGGGTATGTTAGGAAGTCTCTTCAGTATATCAAACTTATAAGGTCCATTTGTGCAGACTAAATGACTGCTCGGGCACAAGCAATGAAGTACGAATTCAAAGGAATCCCTCTGGAGACCAAGGTCCACTCAAGGTGGAGTAATGTAGGAGACATAGACCTAGGTCATATTGACCTAGATGACTTCAGACTCAGAGTCTTCGGTCCAAGCCCAACTCCCAGAGCCAAAATACTTAGAGATAGTGGATAGACTCGGACAGGCTACTGCATTTCTAACTTCGGGTCAATGTGCAAAGTTGATAGCCACCTGTGTGGATAGATATGATGTTATGACTAGGCAAATTTAGACAACAAATGGGGATGTCTTGGCTGACTTGACCCCACCTTCTCTAGTAGAAATGTTGGATATCCCCTGGCACAAAGTTGTAACAATGCCAGATAAGTAAGGATCAAAGGTAGCCTATAATAAGGATGTAGAAGGATACAGAAAGTACATAAATGACCATTGGGTCAAGAGCAAGAAGTCTGCTCTCATCAAACTCCCCAAAGTACTATACAAGAGTGACTTCCATGATGAAATTGGAGACATAGTAACCTTTCTGAGCAGAGTCTACGGGTTACCAACAGTCTCTACCTTTGAGGATTGGATGTTTGTCATAATCTCTGAGATATTAAAGGGAACCAAGTTCCACTGGGCTCAAATCCTCAGTGATAATATCCATGAAGCCTTCAGAAACTTCAATGAGAACAAATACTTCAGATGGACGTCCTATGTTGTCTATGCACTGGCAAGAATGAACCATTACGATGGACTGTCCAAGATTGGTGAAATTGGGAATGATGAGAATACGTAGATCAAAGTATACCCAATCATTGATATGTTTCAAAAGAGTTAATGGTGCATTCATAATGTACATAGCCAGGAAGTTACAGGGTAACATAGCATTGAGGATTTCCACTGAGGCCATGAATGAAATAACTAGATATGGCAGGTGGTATATCCAATTCAAGAAGTTTACGTACATAAGGATACAAGGATTCACTAGAATGGCCTACAGACTTCTCCGCTATCCAGATGATAAGACAGTGCTTCTAGAGCTGTCAAGGCAACTGATACCATGTGCAGAGAAAATCAAGCACTTGCATAGGCCAAGTGTTCAATTCCCTATCAAGTGCGGCAAATGACTCTATGCATGTCCTTCTCTGGCATCAGCGGAGTATTCAGATAAAGAGCTCCAACTCTTGAACTTGCACTACTACAATGCAAGAAGTCATTTTCATCCAAAAAAAGTAATAGAGAGATTTGTAAGCAAGAAATTCTTTCATAAGGTTCACATTGAGGACTTTTGGGCCAATTGCCCTGATAATTATGAGGTTATGAAGAAGGTGCATGCAAGGCTGCCTCTAGATTTTATCAAAAGATTCCATATAATGGCAGTCCCTGATCAATTGCAAGATGATGCAAATGTCATGCTCAGAGGACCATGGGAGGCACAATACCATCAACCCATTCCACTGCCAAACTAGGCTAATGCAAAAGAGAGCTCCCTAGATGTTGTTATGAGGGAACCAATCAGAATAAGTAAGGCATGGATTAGATCACAAGTGGCTATTCTAAATGAACAAGGAGTCCAGCTCACTTACACAGTAGTAGAGACATACAAAGACTCTGGGGGAGATGAAGATGAACCCATTCAAGTCTCAGATGAGCCAGAGCTAACTGAAAAATAGAAATCAGATAGTGAGGAGCACACATCTCTGGCCGAGAAGGCAAAGAAGATGAAGAAGCCATCCACAAAGTCCCCTCAGAAGAAAGACCAACCTCCTTCTGCCAAGACCAGAACTTCCAAGAGAAAAGATATGCCAAGTGGTGTAGGGGAAAGCTCCAAGGCTAAGAAGATAAAAGTGAAAGAAGTTAACAAGGAGGCTACCACAACTAAAAATGATTCCAATCTTCCAACTACCCAACCTCCCGCATAAGATACTAGCACTATTGCCTCAACTCCTGCTACTTCTATTGTCACTTCTCCTTCCATCCCTCCTTCTGCTGCATCCACCTCACCCATGACCTCAGCCATTATAATTCAAGAGACATCTTCTGCTACCTCTCCTGCCTCTACTATCTCCATTAGTTCTTGTCCACTGACAATTTCCTCTAGTGACTCTAGCAGTCCTATTCCCTCCGTTCTTCCCATTTCATGCCCTTCCACTATATCTACATCTTCTTCTCCTTTACCATTACCTCATATTTCCACCATCCTTTCTCCCTCTCTTTCCTTACCTCCACTATCCTTTTCCTCACCCCTTACCATTTCTTCTTCCTTATCACCAGCCTTGACTAACCTTACATAGGTCAGTTTACCTCCCCTAACCATCTCTTCTGTTGTCCCCATTTCACAAATGCTAGCTGATTCATTGGTAGTGCCTCTATTGCCTGGGATTGAGAAAGTGTGTGCAAAATTAGGATTAGAGGAATCTGAAGTAGCAGTTGAGGAGGACAAGGAGATATTGACTAAGGTAAATAATGATGACTCCCAGGAACCCTCAGCCGGTGTGGAAATTATTGACATATCTGATAGCCCCCTTGGTAAAGATCCGACAGGGGAAGTTTTAAAGATTGCAAAGGAGAATGTGGAAATAAATCTGAAGGACTTGGCATAAGAGGAAGAAAAGGAAGAGGAAAGAAGTCCTGAGAAGAATGAAGAGCAAGAATAGGAACAGTCCAAGGAATTAGTTGTATCTGATAAAGATGGAGCTTCAGAATTGAACAAATCTTGTGCTCCTAAGTGGCTGCAAAGTAGATTGGCATATCCAGAGCCACAAGTGGAAATAATGTAGCTTGACCTAAGTACTATCCTGTCACAAGCTCAAGAGCCTCAGAAGCAGAAAAAGGCTAAGATCCAATCAAGGATCTATAAGAATGAATTAGGGTCAAGGATAGAACAAATAGCAGTCCCGCCTACTGATACAACAAGAGAACAGGTCCGGGTGAAAGATTATGTCATATCAATTGTTGACCTAGGTCCAACCACTCGTGCTCAAAGAGTGGATGATTTCAAAGGCTCTGTTACATCAATTTTGGAGCAATTGGATAAAGATGAAATGTCTAAAAAAGAATTGAAGTAGCAAAATGAAGAACTGAGACTCTGTCTTTAGTTTTTGATAACCTCGGTAGATGAAGGAGGAGATATAAGGACAATACCTACTTTCCTATCTATCGATGAGATGGAAAATTTGAGCGAGGTAAGGTCAAAGTCCCAAGGTGTAGAGAATAGGTTGATAAAGGTTTTTGAAATGGGATGTGAATCCATAGGCGCCTCTGCTCAAGCTCACTTGAAAATGGTAGATTTGGACAAAAAATGGAAAGACTTGTGGGATGAATGTGATTCTTTTGATGAATACTATTCACACATGTATCCTAGAATAAAAGGTATCAGAGAGTTGCTAGCTTAGACTTTGGTTGTAGAAAACATTTTGAATGGGAATCAACTGCCAAAGGCAATCGACTGGTATCAACAGCTACTTCTGATAAGAGAGACCTTTGAACATATAAAGGAAGCATACAAACCAGTTGACGAAGAATTGAGATTAGTTATATATGACATTAGTGACTCCTTGAGAGATTGTAGAGGAGAGTTTATGATGACTATGCTCCGTTTGATGTCGATATATGCAAGGGCAAGTTGCATAATATAATTTTTGAAGATGACATGCTCAGCATGGAGGAACGGTTGGATAAAGTAAGCGACCCCAGGGCTGAATTTAAGGCATTTCACAAGGCAGGAGCAGAGATAGAAAGAATACATGGCAAATTCAATCATGAACTAGAAGTGTATGATTACAGGATACATCATTTAAAAGACCCAGACCCATCCAACATCAATCCAACACTTGAGGCATGGTTGGCTTATCATAACAAGCTGGCCAGCAAGGACAATATTGACTCAGATAAAGAATCTTGATACTATTTTGAATATTCTAACAATACAATCCTGTCACAATTGTAAATTGTTGTATTCGGGGCAGCATGTGACTCTATTTTGTCCTTTTCTTTCTTCCTAAATGTTCTTTTCTACTAATATACTGAGTTGGCTAGTCAAAATGACTAGATTCAATGTATCTAGGGACTATTTTTCATCTTTTTGATAAAGGACAAAATGTAATCCGAGAATTGATGTGAGCTATTATTGATGTAATTTGGACCGTCGGTGTTGAGCTAATCTCCACCGTTCATTTGAGGGCTAGGGTATGCTGCTTTCTATATAAAGGGCTGCCATTTCCACTTTTTGTAAGAGAGATTTTGATACTGAATTGTTGACTCTATGCCATTTGAGCTAATACAAAGCAAGTTTCTGTAGTAAATCTGAGAATTTGTGTCTTGTGTTGATTCATGTTTTGGTTTTCATGGTTTGCATCTTACTCTCCCATAGTTAGATTAGTTGTGCTTTCATAATATTCATGGTTTACTGAAGTATTTTATGAACATTCTAAGTCCATACTTTTAGTTGTTTGCTGATGGTAAATAGATGTGTAAAGTTAATCTGAGCTGATTATTTGTGCTAAAGTTCAATTGTATTTCACTAGTTAAGTTGCGCCATTCATTAGGTATTTAACGAATGAATGCAATCTGAAAATTAGTTGACTTCCATTAAAGATAGCACCATTTTCTACGGCACTATAACACTCATTTAAGTTTGGTAACTCAGGAAGCTGGTTCAAAGTTTGGAATGTTTGTCTACTAAAGATAACCTTGGTGTTGTGAATGTCACTTAGGATCCTTCTAAAAACACTAACCTTTTGCATTTTCTTTGAAAACTGTTATTAGCTATTAGAATAAGAATTTTAGCAGCACTTTATTTTTATTTATTAGCTGAAAATCATAAAAGGGTTTATGTGTATTTGCTGCCCCAAACCTGAAGATTTACAGATTGCATGTAAGACCCCTTGTAGGAATAGATAGAACATACCAACTGAGAAATTCCAAGCAAGCTAAGACCTAGCTATACTATCCTTAGAGTAGTCTTACCTAGGGTAAGATACTTTTCAAGAGAGGTGTGAAACTAGCAATCACACCTGCGTTGTTGCGTGCTAAAAACACCATCAACACTTTCCAGAGGGCCATGAAAATGCTAGAAGATTATGAGCAGGGCACATTCATAGATGCAATAAATTAAGTAGAAGAGGAGGCAAGAATAAAGAAGAATGAGCGTATGGCTAAAATTCAAAGTAGGCCTACTCACTCATCTGCACATGGTCCATCTAGGCAACTAATGGATGTAGAAGGTGTGTAGAGTGCCAAACCTCTTATGGAGTATTTAGGAGAAGCTGAGGGAGGTGATACCATGGAGAAACAATCTGCAGAGTATGTTCCAAAGGAAGAAGAAGCCACTGATTCTTTTGTTCCTTCCAGCAGGATTATCACTACTATTTTTAATGAGGATGATGATATTGATGAAGCTATCAGGAGAAGGGCATGCAAAGGGTTCTTGGATGATGAATCCTTTATTTAGACAAAGGAATTCAGGGAATTTGTTATTCAAATTAATTACAATGAGTTCAAGGAAACGACAGAGAAGGCAAAGAAAGGATTTGATCCTTCTTTGCATGAAGAGGAAATGAAACAAGAAGAAGAGAAAATCCAAAAGGAAATTTTAGAAATCTCCCCTGCTAAAGGTAGTTTAATGGTGAAGAAAAGTGGTGTCCTATTATTACTTGGCTGGGAATTGACCTCTTCTATTGCTCTAAATTGAATAAGGAAAGATAAAGATACATTCATTTTAGAGGAGCAATATGACAACAAGGTCTTTGGCACTACCTTTAGCCCAAGGTTACATGTAATGACAATTTGGTCCATGGGACCAAATATAGGGAAGCCCAGAGTGATAAGATCAGTTGGTGAAATAACAGGTGAGGTTATGGTGATGAGAGCATTTGAGACCACTAATACACAGTCAACCAAGTTAAGAATGCATGTTACAATGCTTAGTGCAGATACTGCAGAAATGATGCAAGAGAAGTATAATCAACTTTTAGACAGGTTTACTAGGTTGGAGGAGGAATATAATAAGATAAGGGTCAGTTCTCCTTAGGGGAGACTTGATGTACCTAAGGTAAAAGCCCTTCCACCCCCTGCCACCACACAAGTGTTTTTTACTCAGGATAGAGAGACTTTGTCTCTCAAAATTAAGAATTTGAAAGAAGAATTAAAAGTGGTGAAGGATAGTGAGAAAAAAACTGAGGAAACAAAGAAGGTGGTAACTAATATCATTGATGATATCTTGGGTCACAAGATTTCTTGTATACTTCATAGGTTAGACAATGTTTGGAATGTTTACAAGAACATTCATGAAGCTTACAAGAAACATGTTGAAATCCAAGAAAGATTCTAGAATGTGTGGAGTAAATGGAGCATAAGGGCTGATGATCTCAAAGAAATCATGAAAAACATGGAAGGTGACCCTGGGGCACCTAGCAATTTGCCTCAAATGATAAAAGCCATTTGTTTGTTGAGTGAGATTTCTACATTTTAGAGCAAATTGGATTTACAATTCAATAGAAAGATAAAGATATTTAAGGACATGGAAGAAGATGGAATGCCTCACATTCTCACTAAGGCTAAAGAGCTCAACGATTTTAATAGTTGGAAAATTGAATTTGGGAGCATTGTCCCATCTTTATCAACTTTTATTTTTAACTATGTATAGCTAGAATTGGCTGAATTGAATAATTCTTTAGATGCTTTGTTTAAGATGGAAATAAATTTGGATTCATTTGTGAAAGAGGCCAGGGAAATAATGGATGCTAGATTTAATGTGTACAATTCAAAGGTGCAGAATTTATTTGAAGTCCAGTGGCCATCTGAGGAGGAGCACAACATATGGCTTGAAAAGTTTATAGATTAAGCCTTTGATATAGCAGTTTAAAGTTGTCTCCTCCAGGTTAAGAATTATTCATGTCATTTTGCTGAGATGGAAATTTTTTTGTCTTTTCCTGACTTATGTGTTCGACTCTGAGGTTGTTGGAAGACAAAGAGGACATGCCAAAGAGAATCTTTGGTTCGTTATGCAACCACCTACTACGACACTATACTTTTTGAAAGGCGGGATATCTTATTCAACAAATGATAACTTCTTTTGTCTCATGTGGAATATGTGCCTCATGAGTTGTTGTGGTCCTTTTCCTTGTAACTATTTTGTAACATCAAATGAAAATGTGACATGTGTAAATGGCCCAATGCTTGTTGCTCCCTTGCATTATAAAATGGATTTCAAGGCCATTTACAAGGGTTGATCTTTTGGAGAAATTTGTAATGAAGCACAAAGACTATAGATTAAGTCTTGTAAATAGGTTTTTTTACTCTAAACTATTTGTTTTTGAATTTTGATAACTGTACTAGCATTTAATTGAATACAATGGCAATATTTTTGAAGCCAATTGTCTCCTGATGTATGCTTTGCACAAATTATGAATGTATAAGTGAAGGACTATTCTATTTGTCTCCATGAAATTTTTTTGGATGTATCTTTTTGATTAAGGCTCTTGTTCCAAGAATAGGTTAAATGCTTTAATGAGAATTTAGATTTGTGTGAATGTACACGAGGATTTAGTAAGTATGACTGGATAGGAAATCTAAGTATAATACTGTAAGGCAATATTATAGAGCTCTTTAATGCTTAGATGAAATGTTGCTATTGAGTTTGAATTACATTTTGGTTTGACTCCATTGTCCTAGGTTAAGGTACTAATCTTTTGTCTCTGTGTCTGATTTTCAACTCCAGGATCAAACACATTAAAAACACTTCCAATCTTTATATTCAACTGAAAGTGTTTGTTGAAGTGAAGTCTTATTTTGTTCTATGGGCTTAGGAATGTAAAATGCTTGATTGATTTAAGCTAGATCTTTTTATTTTCATAATCCTTAAGCAAATTTGCATAGAACACATTTATTATTTATAGTATTTGTGATAATTGGCACAAAATATTAGTGAATACTATTAGGGATCACCCTCCTAGGTTTTGTAGAGCCTGAAGTGTAGAGGGAAAGTTATTTTAACTTTCATCTATTCGTTGGCCAACCCCCCACAATAACTAAGTATTGAAAATGGCTAAATCATAGGTTATATGTGAGATCACTTTGGGAATTAAAAAAACACCAAGAAATTTCATGTATCTCCTATATATCTACATAGAGGTGTGTTCTTTCCCAAAATACCTCTTTATGAGTTAGCTATACCCTCTGCATGCCCTTTACGGTAACCTGTGGTAGGTTTTGTTTGGTGCCCTATTCTCTACCAACATTAATCCCCCTTTTAAAGGTATGTCTTGTCTGCAAGACATGTTCTTCAATTTGTAGGTAGGATGTTTTATTATATTACTCTGAGCCTGGCCAGAGTAGTGTCCCACTATTTCTTTGTAGATGTAAAAATTTGTATCTAGCTTTCAAGCTAAATATATGCATCCTCTGCTTCACCTAAGGTAGCCAGAATTTTTACCTTTTGTGTAATCTTTTTTGCCTCATTAAATACTTTGGTTAGAGATGCCAATGTCAAGCTTTTTACTTCTCTCAACTATTTGATCTATGATTTTATTTGTTCCCTTTGGTCTTGGAATTGCTAAAGCTGAGAATGTAAGGTTTCTACTTGTGCCCTTATGGTTCCATTAGTATCTTGTACCGAATCATAAGTACTAGCTACTTGTGTTATTTGTGTTTCTAATGCCTCTATTTGATCATTTATGCTCTTAGTAGTAATAGGCCATTGTAAACAAAATTGGTAGAGTAACTTAGCCTCCTCCATACCCTATTGAATGCTCTTTATTTGGGCTTCTATTTTATTGTGTGCCTTAGTACATTTGTTCGAAGCATTAGCTAGTCTTTTCTAATTCATTTTCTCCATTATTTTCTCTTCTTCCTTCTCCAAATATATAGAGTGGGCCTTAAATCTCTACATTAGCTATTTGAGTTGTTGTGTTGGTAGTAGGGATGTGTCCCTCTAAGCCTTTGTCATTTCTTTCTAAATTATATCTACAACTTGGATTAGTATTTCATTTCCATCAATGTGTTGTTGCAAAATTTCTTCCCTCACTATGGAGTGGAAGATATCACCCAATTATATCTTTTGTAAGGATAAAATACTGGATAACTTTAATTGTCCTCCTATAACTAGTAGTTATAGCAGCTATGGGGTCACCATAGGTTGTATTTGCTTTTGTTGCACCGGAAAATCTTTTATAGATTAGATAGGGGAGGTAGAGGAGGATGCATCCTAAGAATCTTGTTGATTATTCCATGTATCCATAGCTTCTTATTGGTGATGTCCACACTCTTGATCTATGTTGGTGTTGTGTGTAGGAGAAGTACTTTGTTCTATATTTTGTAGAGGATTTGTATCCTATTGCATTGCAGTTTTCTCTGTCTCCTTGAAAGTATCATATATTTTCTTTGTTATGTGTTCTATTTCTACTTGTATCTTTTCTCTATTAGCTTGTTTCATGTTCATGAGGGTATCAACCCTTTTCTTTGACCTAATTTCTATGGCTTGTATTTGGGCTATTGTGTCTTTCTCCTTAGCTAAGATAGAAGTACCCACTCCATCAATGGCTTGGTGCTTGAGATCTTCATCCAACTTCATAGCTTTTTCTCTCCTTTGCCTTAATGCATTTGCAAGGCTATCTAGTAGTAATCCTAGAATCTCATCCATTATTTTATTTATTTTTATCATATATTTAATTATAGCACTTTCAATAATTTTCTTGTTTTCCATAGATACTTCAGGGTATAATTTTGTTGTATCTTGTAACAATCCATGGCACTCAATCTCATTCAGGATTGCATCTAAGCTTAATGACTCTTGTGGAGTCTCTTGTGTTGTTGGCTTTTGTTTCTTTTTCCTTTTCAATTGGGATACTTCTTCTTCCCCTTCTTCCTCTTCTACTTCCTCCACAAGGGATTGGTTTTTCTTTCTTTTAGCTTGTTGCTTTTGCCTAGGTCCCTTTTTCTTTTCAGCACTCATCTGTACCAATGTTTCTGATGTTGTCCTCCTTCTTGTTGATACTATTTGTGATGAGGCTATAGGTTGTGGTACATTTTGTGTTGCAAGTATGTGCAATTAGTGTTATCATTGATGTCAACAAGTTTGTGTTGTCATTGGTGTCAAATGTATGAGCAAGAGATTGTTACAAGAGTGTGAGCAGTTGGTATTGAGTTTATGTTGTCTCTGATGATGCTTTGAGTGGTTGCATTATGTTTTCATTAGTAAGCTACTGGTGTCAATATCTAGTGTTTCTTTGATAAGCTTCTATCTATGTATGTATGGTTGAGTTACTGTGGTGGTAATGAGGAAGTGTTGAATATGTTGATGATATTTTTTTGATGCTTGGTTTCTAAGTGCTTTTGAGAAAATTTGAATAAAAGAGGAAACAATGTGTTGTAGATGTGTTTTGGCATACAGAGTGGTGTTTTGGTTTGGCTCCACATTTATTCCATGTTGAAGATCTACTTGTATGGTTTGGATATGTTGATCAGAGGTGTTCAAAGGTGTTACATTCAAAATTTTGTGTGTTGGATCATTGTAAATAGGAAGGTGTGTTCACTAGTGTGTGAACTATGTATTACAGAGGTGTCAAGGAGAAATGTTTTTTCTCTGCATTTCTCTGTAGAGTGGTTTTAGGTCTTATGGTTCTAGAAGTGTGTTTATAAGGTTCATATCTACCTTCAGTTGAAGTTGTTTGTGGTTTGGTGCTCTACAAGTTGATTTCTTGAGTTACAGTATATGGCAGAGACATTTGAGTATACTGGGTGTGTACTTTCTTTAGGTGAAAGTTGTGAAGGAATTTTTTTGATTTTAGGATGTTTGTGGGATATTCTAGATTGTGTTCAAGCATGGTATGTGGTACACAAGTCATCTTTGGTTTTGAGGAAGTGTGTACTTAAATGATTATGGTGTTAACACAGGTTCAGCTAACCTTGGGTGTTTACACTAATTACAGATCTGCTTCAGTGATTGTGGAAGTATGGTGTGGTGTGTATGAGTGGATTTATGTCCAAGCTAAAGTGTGTTATGGTTCACCTTCATTCCTTTCCACCGTGGGAATATTTTGGTGCTGACCTAATTTGAATTTACATGGTTAAGGTGCATTAGGTTGACCTTGGAGAATGTTTTCAAGGTTATAGATAGTATAAATAGGTGTTGAGTTGCTGAGGGATGAAAACATAGGTATGTGTGATGAGTGAGATACAAATTGTAGAGTTGTAAAGTGTGAATTTGTAAAGTGTAGGGAAAGCTTTCATTTGTTAGATTACTAGATGTAGTGAGAAGAAGGTATCTACAATTCATCAGTTATACTGTGAAGGTGATGGTGATGTTGTGGTGGATTTCTCTATTGCATTGAGATGGTTTTCTCATTGTAACACTCTTCTCTATCTTCTTTTCTATTATGGCAGTGAGCCCTCCAGTAGTGAGCTCTATTGTATTCGGTGTTGATATTACTTTATATTGTGAGCTAATCCTCATCGTGGTTTTTCCCTTCTTAGGTTTTCCACATAAATCTGGTGTTTCCTTGTGTATGTTGTTAATTTGGTTCTGTTTCTATTATCTGCTTTCATGACTAATCATTCTAATAGATTAAGGGTTAATTGAATTAATGTGGATCTAAATGTTTGTGAGGGTTTTGAAGTTTTAAGATACAATTGATTCACCCCCCCTCTTAGTTGCATTGTGCATTCAACAATTGGTATCAGAGCAAGGTTCCTTGGAAGAAAGCTTAACCGCTTGAGGTAGATCTAGGATGGTGCACAAGAAAGATGTTCCTCTATTTGATGGTCAAACTATGCATTTTAGAAACTAAGGATGAAAGGTTATTTGGTTTCTCTTGGATGTGAAATCTAAAAGTCTATTGAGTCTGGATACACTATACCTGAGAATGGTTCGAGTACTACTAATGAGATCAAGGCCTATGAAAATAATGGTAAAACAAGTATACTATTTTAAGTGGTCTTACTAATTCTAAATTGGTGAAAGTTATGAATTTGAAAACTGCTAATGAAATTTGGGAAAAGTTAAAAAGCATTTATGATGGAGATGATAAGGTCAAGAAAGCTAATATGTAGAATATGAAGATCATGTTTGAGACCCTGTGAATGTCTTAAGATGAAAACATCACAAGATACTTGCAGAAGGTGGATGAAGTTGTCAATGGCATCAGCGGTCTTGGTGGAGAACTCGAAGAAAAAGAAGTAGTAAAGAAGGTACTCAAAACTCTTCCCAAAGATTATATTCATAAAGTTTTTGCTATTGAAGAATTACAAAATCTGGATCAATATACTAGAGATCAGTTGTATGGTTCTTTAACTACTTTTGAAATGAGAGAATTTGGTACAAGTATTGCAAAAGTTGAGACTACTTTTAAGGTTGGAAAATCATAGAAGAATGTGGAATCAGATCAGGAGGATTCTGATGATGTGGAAGCTAACTTTGTGAGAAGAATGAAAAAGGACACTAGAAAGTATAGTGGTAAGTTGCCTTTCAAGTGTTTTATTTGTGGAAAGATAGGTCATTATGGTTCAAGATGTCCAAATAGAGTTCTGAATTACAAAAATAGGGAGAACAAAGGTAAGATGATTAAGAAAAGTTATTATGTTAGAGAAGATGTAGGTATATCTGATGATGAATCTGATTATGAAGATGATGAGTATGGTGAATGTTTGTTCATAGCTTTAAAAGATGAAACTATTTCTCTTAATTCTAAGGGATGTGTGAAGGAAAGGGCTCCGGACACAAGTACTAATGTTGAAGGCACCTTGATGACTGCTTTTCATGCTAGACAGGAAAAGAACTACTTGAACATTTGTAGTGGATGCTTGAATCATACAACTGGTGATAAGAGTAAGTTTGTTAAACTTGAAAAATATGAAGGAGGACTAGTTAGGTTTGGTGATGATACATATGCTAAGATATGTGGAAAAGGTTCAATCAGTTTTGATGCCAAGCATAACACTAATTTTGTTCTTTATCTCAAGAGTTTAATACATAATCTCTTGAGTGTTGGACAAATGTGTAGCAAGGGATACAATCTTATGTTTTAGGATGATGGCTATGAGAACAAAAAAGAGTCTGGAACTGTGATTGCTGTTGGAAGGAGGATAGATAGAAATGCCTATCAACTCAAAGGTGCTAATGGTTATTGTTTCATGACTCAAATCAGTGAGAGTTGGCTATGGCATAGAAGAATGTGTCACATCAATTTTGATAGCCTAGTGAGAATAAGTTTAGTTCAAGCTGTGAGAGATCTATAAAAGATTACAAAGCCTATCAATGTTGTCTGTAAGGAATGTCAAGTTGGAAAACAAGAAAGAGGAAGCTTCAAAGTCAAAGATCAATCTTCTACTCGACTATTAGAATTGGTGCATATAGATCTTTGTGGCCCTACCAGAGTAAGGAGTTTTCAAGGTGACAGGTATTTCATGCTACTAATTGATGATTGTTCTAGAATGACATGGGTTAATTTTCTCAAAGAAAAATTAGAAGCCCTAGATAAGTTTAAAGAATTCAAAATTATGGTTGAGAATGAAATGGATATGAAAATTAAATGTTTGAGGTATGATAGAGGTGGAGAGTTCACCTCCAATGAGTTTAACACCTTTTGTGAAAATCATGGAATAAAGAAACATTTATCTGCCCCTATGACTCCTCAGCAGAATGGAGTGGTTGAAAGAAAGAATAGAATTGTTCAAGAAGCTGCAAAGACAATTATGAAAGAAACAAATCTACTAGAAGTCTACTGGAGAGAAGTAATTCATACTATTGTTTATACACTAAACAAAGTGCAAGCAAGAGCAAACAACCCAAAGACCCCCTATGAGCTATGATATGGAAGGATTCCTACTGTCAAATACTTCAGAGTATTTGGAAGCAAATGCTACATTAGAAGAGATGAAGAAAACTTAGGAAGTTTGATGCAAGATCTAATGAAGGTATCTTCCTTGGATATTCTACTAAAAGAAAAGCTTACCGGTGCTACAACAAGAAGCTAAGAAAGATTGTTGAGAGTGCAAATGTCAAAGTTGATGAAGACATACAGAAGAACTCAGAAGTGAATGGATATGAATAAGATGAGTCTTCTTGCAGAGAAGAAGAAAAAGATAAGGAAAAAGAAGTATAGATTGAAGAGGAAGAAGCTCTAGAAAAGATTCCTAAAACTCCCAAGTATGTGCAGAAGCATCATTCTGAAGAACATATTATTGGTGACAAGAGCAAAGGTGTACTGACAAGAAGGAAAGTTGTTGAAGAACAAGTAAATCTATGTTTACTTTATGAAGTTGAACCTAAAACAATGATTAAAGCATGCAAGGATGAGTATTGGATCAAGGATATGGAAGAAGAACTAATGCAAATTGAAAAGAATCAGACTTGGGAACTTGTCCCAAGACCAACAAACAAAAATATGATTGGAATTAAGTGGGTATTCTGGAACAAACTGAATGAGAATCGATAAGTGGTAAGAAACAAGGCAAGGCTTGTGTGTAAAGGCTACTCAAAAGTAGAAGGAATAGACTTTGAGGAAACATATGCTCCAATGGTAAGAATGGAAGCCATCAAAATGTTTTTCACTTTTAAAGCACATAAGGATTTCAAAGTATATCAAATGGATGTGAAGTCTGCTTTCTTGAATGGTGAATTGGAAGAAGTATTCATAGAACAATCGGAAGGATTTTAGTTATTAGATAAACTAGATATGGTTTACAAACTGAAGAAGGCACTATATGGATTGAATCAAGCTCCTAGAGCTTGGTATACAAGGTTAGAGAGGTACTTGTTACAACTAGGATTCAATAAAGGTACCACAGATAGTAATCTTTACTTCAAAGTTGAAAATGATCAAATCTTGATTGTAGTTGTGTTTGTTGATGACATTTTTTTGGAGGAAATGAAGCTATGTGTAAGAAATTTGTAGAAGAGATGCATAAAGAATTTGAAATGTCAATGTTTGGGGAGATGAAATTCTTCCTTGGGCTTCAAATCAATCAGATAGATAAAGGTATTTTCATTTCACAATCAAAGTATGTCAAGGAAATGTTGAAGAAGTTTGGAATAGAAGATTCTAAACTAGTATGTACCCCTATGGTTATTGGTTGCAATCTGATCAAGAATGATGAAACTTCTAAGGCTGATCAGAGCAGGTATAGATCAATGATTAGAGGATTGCTATATCTAACTGCTACTAGATTAGATATTATGCATGTAGTTTGTCTTGTGGCTAGATTTCAAGAAGATCCTAGAGAGTCACATGTTGCAATAGTGAAGATAATATTCAGATATTTAAAGGGCACTCCAAATCATGTCTTGTAGTATCCAAAGGATACTAACTTTACTCTAAGTGCTTACACAAATGCATATTGGGTTGGTTGTGTAGATGACAGGAAAAGCACAAGTGGTGCATTCTTTCTTGGATGGAGATTGGTGTCATGGCTAAGCAAGAAACAAGATTCAATGTCTTTGTCTACTGCAGAAGAAGAATATATTGCAGCAACATCTTGTTGTACACAAGTGTTGTGGATGAGGCAAAACCTTGAAGGATATCAGAGTTATATATGATGAACCAATTCATATCTTCTGTGATAATACAAGTGTTATTAACATTTCAAAGAATCGAGTGATGCACTCAAGGACAAAACATATCTCAATCCGATATCACTTTTTGAGAGAAGGTTGTAGAGAATGAAGTGAAGCTTGAGTATGTGCCTACAAAGGATCAGATTGCTAACATATTCACTAAGGCTCTTCCTAAGGATACTTTTAAGTATCTCTAAGAGAAGTTGGGGGTTATTGTCCCTCCTCCTTTGAACTAGATGCATAAGGAGATGCATCAGTCTAGTGGATTTCAAGATTCATTCCTTGTTTTGGACAGATGTTGGAGACTACCTCTCAGGGGGAGTAGGTAGTGGCTTCGTTGGTTGTTGTAGCTAGGAGGAGTATACAGAGTAGTAAAAGAAAATATGTTGCAAAGAAGTGGTAAGAAGGTACAAGTATGAGTAATGTCTAAAGGGGGGAGTAGGAGAGAGGAGTGCCACCCTTTTCCATTGATGTCAAAGGGGGAGAGAGAATAATGTGAAAAAGGAAAGAGTTAGTTATGAAAAGGAGAGTAGTAAGCTGAGGGGGAAAGAAAGAGAAAGAAAAATAGTCAGTATGAAACAGAGTATTAAGGATGTTGTTGTGTTGATAGTTTTTCACATCATGTGTTGCCATCAATAACAAAGGAGGAGATTGTTGCAAGTATGTGGAGTTAGTGTTGTCATTGATGTCAACAAGTTTGTGTTGTAATTGGTGTCAACTATATGAGCAAGAGATTGTTGTAAGAGTGTGAGCAATTGGTATTTAGTTTATGTTGTCTTTGATGATGCTTTGATTGGTTGCATTATTTTGTCATTAGTAAGCTATTGGTGTCAATCTCTAGTGTTACTTTGATAAGATTCTATCTATGTATGTATGGTTGAGTTACTATGGTGGTAATGAGGAAGTGTTGAATATGTTGATGATATGTTTCTGATGCTTGGTTTCCAAGTGCTTTTGAAAAAAATTGAATAAAAGAGGAAGTAGTGTGTTGTAAAGGTGTTTTGGCATACAGAGTGGTGTTCTGGTTTGGCTCCACATTTCTTCCATGTTGAAGATCTACTTGTGTGGTTTGGATATGTTGATCAGAGGTGTTCAGAGGTGTTGCATTCAAAATTTGGTGTGTTGGATTGTTGCGCAAGGAAGGTGTCTTCACTAGTGTGTGAACTATGTATTGTAGAGGTATCTGGGATAAATGTTTTTGCTCTGCATTTCGCTGTAGAGTCATTTCAGGTATTATGGTTCTAGAACTATTTTTATAAGGTTCATATCTACATTTAGTTGAATTTTTTCATGGTTTTGTGCTCTGCAAGTTGATTTCTTGGGTTGCAATATATGGCAGAGACATTTGAGTATAATGGGTGTGTACTTTCTTCAGATGAAAGTTTTTGTGAAGGAATTTGTTGGATTTCAAGATGTTTGTGGGACATTCTAGATTGCGTTCAAGCATGGTGTGTAGTCCATGAGTCATATTTGGTTTTGAGGAAGTGTGTACTTAAATGATTATGGTGTTAACACAGGTTTGGAGGACCTTGGGTGTTTACACTAACTATAGATCTGCTTCGATGATTGTGGAAGTATGGTGTAGCATGTATGAGTGGATTTAGGTCTAAAAGTTTCTTGTGGTCTACCTTCATTCCTTTCCACTACAAGAATGTTTTGGTACTGACCTAATTTGAATTTACATGGTTAAGGTGCATTGCCAACCTTGGAGAATGTTTTCAAGGTTGAAGATAGTATAAATAGGTGTTGATTTGTTGAGGGGTGAAAATATAGGTGTGTGTGTGTGATGAGTGAGATGTGAATTATAGAGTTGTAAAGTGTGAATTTGTAAAGTGCAAGGCAAGCTTTCATGTGTTAGATTACTACATACAGTGAGTAGAAGGTGTCTACAATTAATTAGTCAGACTTCAAAGGTGTTGGTGATGTTGTGGTGTACTTCTCTCTTGAATTGAGATGGTTTTCCCATTGTAACACTCTTTTCTATCTTCTTTTCTATTCTGGCAGTGAGCCTTTCTTTCTTTTGGCTAGTAAGCCCTTCGGTAGTGAGCCTTATTGTATTTCGTTATGATATTACTTTATATTATGAGCTAATCCTTAGTGTGGTTTTTCCCTTCTTGGGTTTTCCATGTAAATCTATTGTTTCCTTGTGTATGTTGTTAATTTGGTTCTACTTCTGTTATCTACTTTCATGATTAATCATTCTAATAGATTAAGGGTTAATTGAGTTAATGTGGATTTGAATGTTTGTGAGGGTTTTGGAGTTTTAAGATAGAACGGATTCACCCCCCCCTCAGTTGTCTTGTGCATTCAATAGTTTGTGCACTGGCTGTCATAGATGTACTTCTCCCTAATCTTCTAGCAGTTTGTGAAGAGTGGGATCTTAGACATCTGAGGATCTAACTTGCAGATCTTCTGTAGTGGCTTGTGAAGCTAATGTAGTGTTATGCAGTGTGGAAGTACCCTCTGGAGGTGGGATTTCCCATTATTTATGTAATTTATCTTTGTTTTACACTAATTTTTTTTCTGTATTCTTCTCTTGCATTGTTGAACACAAATAATATTGAGAGGGGGGGTGAATCAATATTCTTTAATACCTTTCTTTCACATATTCATTAATCCATTTACCAAATTCAATAACATGAAATCAAAGTAAACATAAGAAGAGTAGTCACAAAGTCATAACACATAGACACTAGAATTTTATGTGGAAACCCCAAAAAGGGAAAAACCATGGTGAGTGTTAGCTCACAATATATTATGATATCAAAACTGAATTACGTGAAGGCTCACTACCTTAGGGCTCATTTCCCAAGGACTTACTATCCAAAGAAGTTCTCACTGAAATAGGCTCACTACCAAAGAGAGAAGAGAAGATAGAAGAAGGATTGGCTCACTACCAAGAGAGGACTGCTACAAATGCATCTACAAAATGTTGAAATGGAGTTCCATTAATAGCTCAGTATACAGATTCAAAAGTCTTCATTATGTCTATCCTTCTTTTCTGTTTTGCTTCACATATACTATGTTCTTCTTCCCTTACTGCTTCTTTCTTATCACAAAATTGCCTTAGGTCACTTTCACATCAAATTCACACTATATTCATACAATCCCATACGTTCAACACCAAAATCTATCATATATACATATATATCCACAACATCAATTAACTCAAACTTGGTCAGCTTGCTAGAGATGAACCATGTACACAAAAACCTCATACCCTATTAGCTTGATCTTATGCACAAACAACAATGTGGACTCAAACAAACATTTAGGAATCTTCATATAGATCGAGACATATTATGTAGACACTTAGATTGATGATCCAAACAATATAACTCACTACATATTGATCTAGCATGAGTGTCAACTTTATCCTTAAGTGCATACTCAACTAACTTGACTGTCATACCATAAATTTCAATGCAAGCCATATGAGATTCTAAAATTAATAACCAACATTCATTAAATGTAGATCTCAGAACTGTTATTCTGTCATAGAGAAATACTGTCAAACTGAAAGCCGATACTAGAGAACTTGTAGAATATGATCCAGTGAACTTCCAGCTCTAAAAATCTAGATTTAGATGCTTATGTCATGTATCTATATTGCCTTAAAACCACAAATCAGAATATTCATTAGCGGAGGAATGCGAACCAATTTACTCATATACTCTACACTATTTCTAACTTATCTATGTTCACCTGGACTTAGACAAATCATAAAATGACTTCCAAAGGAAGTTAGGACTTGAACATTGGAAGATAACATCACCAAATAGCTGTGAATAACATACTAGAACTACAAAATGTGATCTTCAACTATAGAGGCATACTATCACAATTACTATCACTCCAAACCAAAATCTCCTTACCATGCCTTGTTGCCATCAATGACAACATATAATAATTCTACCTCAACCATTAGAGCAGTGTCTCTTGACTATGCTACCAACAATCTCCTTTGGCATTGATGGAAACACTTAGTTAAAAATGATTGTGTTGCTCCCCCTTACTTTGTACACTTTGATTTTCTTCTCCTCTTTAGATGTTTGGCCATTTTTCACTGGCTATTCTTCTCCCCCTTTGACATCAATGGCAAAGGTGTATGTACAAGTGTCAAAATTTGAAAACTGTAATATTCTGTCACATATGTACAAGTACAATCTTCTGGATTAGTTAGTTGTGGGAGAAAGATTATCATTGTACATAATCTTCAATTCTGCTAACTCTCCATCCCACCTATTCTTTTCTCTATCCAAAATTTGAATGTTGTCATTTATTTGGAAAACTAAGTCTTCTTCCCTCTGTACATCAGTAGGTATATCAGTGATTGCCTTAACTTTTTAGGTTTCAATAGCTAGACTTGTCAATAAATCAATTTTAGGGCTTATTAACCCTCTCAATTGGCACATTCTACTTTTCATTTCTTCCCTTTTGCTCAGCATACTACTTATGTTATTATGAATATTTTCAACTTGTATTTCCATACTATTTACGGAGTCAACAGTCGAATCATAGGATTTAGAAATATTTACTATTTGAAGTTCCATAGCTTTGATCTTATCATCCATTTCCTTAGTGATCTTAGGCCATGATAAGCAAAATTTGTATATGTTACAAGCTTCCTTAATAACATACTCTATATTCTTGATGCTATTATCTAACAAAATTTTGTCACTGTCTAGCTTAGTCTTCAACTTTGTTAATCTTTTATCATCAAATTCCTTCCTAACCTTTATATCAACAGACTTTTCAAAAGATTCTAAATGAGTACTCACAGAATTTATCAAGCCTTTGAGCTGATCAGTTGATGACAATGATGTATCCTTTTGGTATGTAGGCATCAGCTTCTCCAAAATACCAGATACTTCTTCAATGAGCTCACTATCTTGGATGTGAGACCTTAGAATTTCTTCTCGGGATTTTTCTTGAAAAATTGATACTAGTTTAAATTTCTGCAAAGGAGACATTGAAGCCAAATTTATTGGTCCTTGTAGAAACTTAGGTGCATCCAACACTTGTGTTTCCTATTGCTTTTCCAAAAATTCCTTGACATAATTTACTAGATCCTATAAGGAAGTGTCTCTTGCCATATTAGACACTTCTTCTTGACTCTGCTCTGGTGGTTCAAGATCCATAGCCTTTTGATCATCAATATTTTGTTCCAGAGAGGGGTTCTTCTCAGCTTGTTCATTTTCTTGATCATTGGCTTTATTTTTCTCTACAGTCTTTTGCTTGTTTTCTTGATCACCAGTTTGCTGATCCAGAGGAGGACTTGTCCTTGATTAGTCCTTGTCATCTTTGTCTTGACCATCAGTAGTAGGGGATTGATTAGATACAAGGGTTTGATCATCTTCTTTTTCTTTTATCTCTTCATCAATTTTGTCCAACCCTTTATTCAAGCTGACTTTAGGAACAAATCTATCATCTCCAACACTAGTATCTTCTTTATCATAAATGTTTGGGATATTGAGATCTCTTAGGATACCAAGTATTTCTTGTTCAATATCCTTTACAATTTTTTCTATATTCCTAGACATTAGGGTGTTGATCCTCTTCTTTATCTCAAATTTATCTCCAAGAATATTGAAGACTTTGGATCTCTCCTCAGGAGTCACATCTAGACATAGTTTCAACAATGTATTTTCTCTTGTCTCCAAGTCTTTTACCATTGTTGCTTCCTTCTTGGTAGACATTATGCTTGCAAGGGTGTTAGGGAGATCTGCAATTATTTCGATAAGAGCTCTATTGTACATCTCCAAATATCTAATTACCACAGTCTCAATGATGTCTTTATTTGCATCATCATAATCATCATACAGTTGAGCTATAGGTTTTAAATTTCCATCAACTATTATAGCCTTCAAGACATCATCTAGATTTATTGTTTCTTCTCCTTTCTCAGGCTCATCTTGCTTTGTCTTTTTCTTAATTCTACTCTTAGTAGAGGGCTTATCCTTTTTGCTCCTAGAGGCTTTAGTAGCCTCAGCTTTCATTTTCTTTACTTCTTTATCTGTCTCAGTTTCCTCATCATTAACACCTATGCTCACATGAATTCTTTTTGCTTTACTTTTCTTTCTTTTGTGCCTTTTATCAACATGTTTCTTTGTCGGTGCTTCCACAAAGGGTGTGGGACCGGAGGATGTAGATCCAGTTTGTGAAGTTGATGCTCTTGTTCTTTTCTTTGTTACTGTAGGCTCCTTCTCTTTCCTCTTAGACTCTTCTAGAGGATTCTTAGGCTCACCTTCCTTCATTTTTTCAACTGCCTTACCTGCTTCAGCTCTTGCTTGTGTTTTAGGAATCTCTTCTTTAGTAAGTGCTATGCTCTGGGCATAATCCTCTACCAATTTCTTCATCTTTTTCTGAGTTTCTAGATTTCTTAGTTCAACATGCACTTTCATAGATAACTCCTCATAGGTACCAAATCTTGGCTCATTGGTGTCCCTGGGTTTCTTCAACATAAGGTCAGCATAACCATCCAGTATGTTTTCTGCCACTTCATAGCCCATTGGAAGGTCCCAGACTGTTCTAGCCTCAACAACCTCCATCATGCATTGATCTTTGTTAATAATGAAATATATGTCATTCTTATATTTCTCAACAATTAACTTAGGGATCCTTTCCCTACACTGCATGACCTTTTGGAAATTCTTAAAATAGCCCCATAGGGCTGTACTCTGTGCATCATGGTTGCTATGCTATTTAAGTGATTCCTAATTTGTATGGCAATAGGTTTGTTGTCAAACTAGAACAAGTTCTTCATTCTTGACAATTATTGCATAAAATAGAAAATAGGCAGATAATTAACATACCATACTTGAATGGATATTTTGATTCCTTTGTCTTTTTTAGGTTCTTCATTAATTGTTGCTAGAGCAACTCACCAAGGTCATAATTAGCATTTTTATTCACCATCTGATATGTTGTGTATATGGCGGTACCGAAAATAGAGTTCTCTTAGTTTGAGAAGTAGATCTTGTAGCCAATCACCATGGATGTAAACCTAACTGCATGGTCTTCAATGTCATTGATTGTCAATGCCCTTTAATCAAATTTGGCTCTGGTGGCTTCCATCACTATACTATTTTTCACAGCCTTCAATATAGGCATTATACTGGTAGAGTTTAACCATGTGACCGCCCTTATAGAATCTTTTGTGATCATGAATGGAGTGTTAAGGCACATAAACTCATCATGAATTCTATTTAGTACATACCAGACCCATTCATTCTCTGTAAAAGTTGGGAATTCTATATACTGAATGAATTTCTTCTCTTTCAATGCCTTATATTCTTCCTTCAGATCAAAATTATCACTGCTTAGATGTTTTAGATACAAATCTATGAATTGGCTATCGCCATGTTCTTCTAGGGTAGCATGGATGTAAGCCCTAATATCCTCTGCATGCATTACTCCATGGGGTACTTCTGAAAACGCACCATTTGGATCAACTTTCATTGATTTGAAAGGGTGTTTCCTAAATTTTGGCTGTGCTCTCTTAGTGATGTCAATAACTTGCGGTGTCACCATTTCAACAAGAATTCATACAAGTTCATGGTAGGGTTTTAAGTAGTAAATACCTCTTTTTCTGAATTAGGGTTTTCTTCACTTGAAATCACTCTAATTTGCTTTGAATCATTGGAACTTGATGAAGTCACTTAGAATTCTTCTTTAGTTCTCCTTGGACACTTGATGGCTTGTACGCAAAGTGATTAGTCTTTAGAATGCGACTCTTCTTAACTCTTGTTATGCAAAAACCCAATTGTCATAAATGTTGTTCTCAAAAAGTTGTCAAACACTTCACTGTTATGTCTAGTCAATCAAAATTGCTCCACAATGTGCCACACTAGATTATTTTCTGTTAATTTATTCTTCAAGTAATTTATCCAATACTTCTTTAACTATCTGTCTAGGGGATCAAGATTTTCAATAAGAGCTCCCCCTGAGCCAAAGCACCCACTTCACTTTCCATAGGAAGTGTCTACACTAGAGGCTGGTGTGGAGTCATCCTTGACCTCATTTACATCCTTCTTAATCCATACCTTGCTCATTTCCTTCTTTATTTCTCTTGGATCAACCTTGTTCTTCCCCATATCTTTTCTTTGCTCTATTTTCTTTTCTTCTACAGGATAGTTTCTTTTCACATTCTTGCTTCTGCAGAATCTTGCAACATGTCCAAGTCTATTGCAATTGTAGCAAACAATATTCCTCTATCCTTGATTCCTTCCATTGATTGGATTCATTCTTGTTTTGCAATGGTTAGCCATATGCCCAAATCTATTGCATGCAAATCACTTTCCATTGAAAGATTGTGTATTCCTTGCATTGTTAAAGTCATTCCTTACCAAACTTTTGCATTCATTTGATCTATGACCAATTCTCTTACAATTGAAACATTGACTGGAGAAGGATGGAACATTTTGATTCATTCTACTCCTACACTGAGTAGCCTTATGACCAAACTTATTGCAATAGAAACAGTAACCATTGAAAGATGGGTACCTTTGATCATTTGGTTGCCTAACTGGAAGTCTTCTAGGTCCATTCCTCTAATTTTAGACCTAGTCACCTTTGTTTTTCTTCATCCCAATGTTGACTTGACCTAATTTGGAGCTTTCTCCCTTTTCAAAACCCAAACCTTGCTTATCATCTGGACTTTTTTGACTTTCAATCAACTCATCAAGCTTAGTCAAACTTAGTTTGAACTTTTCTTTATAGCTATTAGCTACTTCTAGATCAAATTTTAGAAGCACAATATCTTTTGCCAACTTTTCACATTCTTTAGACTTGTTTTTCAAAACATGATTTAGATGCTCCTCACCTTTTTCTTTCTCTTCAATTAACATGGATAAATCATTTAGGGTTTCAATTGCTACATTCATTTGTTCACTTAGCTCTTTGCTCATGTCTTTGGATTTCTTTACTTTCTCCCGTAGCTTTAGGATGCATTCATCAGCCTCTTGAATATTCTCCATAAAATCTTGGATATCTACTTCATACTTATCAAGATCTTCAAGAGCAGTTTTCAGTTCTTGATTATTGGCATATGTGTAATTATCAATTGTGACACTACCTGGACTAGGATACCTTCTGATTGCCATGTGTATTCTTTCCCAAATCTTCCTCAAGATGTTAAACTTCTTCCAAGGAACCTTGCTTTGATACCAATTATTGAACACAAATAATATTGAGGGGGGGGTGAATTGGTATTCTATAAAACCTTTCTTTCACATATTCATTAATCCATTTACCAAATTAAATAACATGAAAGTAAAGTAAACATAAAAAGAGAAGCTACAAACTCATAACACATAGACACCAAGATTTTATGTGGAAAACCCCAAAAGGGAAAAGCCATGGTGAGTGTTAGTTCACAATATATTATGATATCAAAGCTGACTTACATGAAGGCTCACTACCTTAGGATAGACTACCCAAGGACTCACTGTCCAAAGAAGTGCTCACTGAAATAGGCTCACTACCAAAAAGAGAAGAGAAGATAAAAGAAGGATTAGCTCACTACCAAGAGAGGACTGCTACAAATGCATCTACAAAATGCTGAAATGTAGTTCCATTAATATCTTGGTATACAGATTCAAAAGTCTTCATTATGTCTGTCATGCTTTTCTTCTCTGCTTCACATATACTTTGTTCTTCTACCCTTACTACTTCTTTCTTACCAAAAAATTGCCTTAGATCACTTTCACATTGAATTCATACTATATTCGCACAATCCCATACCTTCAACACTAAAATCTATCATATATATATATATCCGCAACATGAATTAACTCAAACTTGGTCAGCTTGCTAGAGATGAACCGTGTACACAAAAACCTCATACTATGTCAGCTTGATCTTATGCACAAACATCAATGTGGACTTGAAAAAACATTCAAGAATCTTCATATAGATCGAGACCCATTATGCAACTACTTAGATTGTTGATCCAAACAATATAACTTCACCACATATTGATCTAGCATGAGTGTTGGATTTATCCTTAAGTGCATACTCAACTAACTTGACTGTCATTCCATAACTTTCAATGTGAGGCATATGAGATTCTAAAATTCATAGCCAACATTCATTATGGCCTCATATCATACCTTCAGAACCATAGAGCTTAATAATCTTTCATAGAGAAATGTGGATCTCAGAACTGTTGTTCTGTCATAGAGAAATACTATCAAACTGAAAGTTGATACTAGAGAACTTGTAGAATGTGATCCAATAAACTTTAAGCTCTACAAATATGGATTTAGATGCTTATGCCATGTATCTATATTACCTTAACACTAGAAATAAGAATATTCACTAGTAGAGGAATGCAGACCAATTACTCTACACTGTTTCTGACTCACCTCTATTCACTCGGACTTAGACAAATCATAGTATGACTTCCAGAGGAAGTCAAGACTTGAACAATGGAACATAACATCACCAAATAGCTGTGAATAACATACCAGAACCATATAATGTGATCTTCAACTATAGAGGCATACCATCAAAATTATTGTCACTCACTCCTTGCTCTGTATACTATAAATTCTGACTAATTTAGTGTTATGGACCAAAATCCCTTTACCATGCCTTGTTGCCATCAATGAAAACATATAATAATTCTACCTTAACCATTAGAGCAGTGTCTCTTGACTATGCTGCCAACATGCATCTTATCCATTATCTCCCTGTATGTACCAAATCTTTCTACGATAATATCCTTAGGTTTTCTTAGTAGATTTTTTGCATAAGCATTTATTTCTACGTTAGTAACTTCATAAGGTAACCTAGGTATCCAAAAACTTCTAGGCTCCACTACCTCCATATAAGTGTAATCTTTATCTACCATGAAAGTTATATGGTTCATATATTGCTTTACAATTTCATATGGTAGTCTTTCTCTAGATTGCATATCTAGCTATAATGTTTTGAAGAAACCCCTGTATATGGTGCTAAAGGCTTTTGTGTCACTAAAGATTCTAATGTGTTATTTTATTTGTGAGGCAACTGATAGGTGTTGTTTCCAGATTTTTCCTTTAAATCCCGGTAATTCATTAAGAAAGTAGAATACTAGGCAAATAATTAAAGTACCATACCGGATATTGTAGTTTGACTCCTTTGTCCTCTTTATATTGTCCATCAATTGCTCCCTCATCACTTCATAGAGGTCAATGTCTTTGCCCTCTTTTACCATTTGATATGTAGTGTGAATTATGGTGGCGGTAGTCAATCCCTCTATGTTTACATAGTACACTTTATAAGCTATCCCCATAGTTGCATACTGGACTGCCAGATCTATGATATCTTTCACACTCAAGCTCCACCCATTAGGATTTGCTCCTGTAAGCTTAGTGACCTTATCATTCTTTATTTCCTTCATTACCTATACTAGTCCTGTTGAGTTGAGTCCAGTCACCACTCTAATTGCATCCTTTTTTATGTAGTAGGGTTTGTCTAAATAGATAAATTTACCATGGATTTAGCTGATAATTATCCTTACCCATTCATGAGCATCACTAAAATACGGATAATCTTTCCATATGTCCAATTTCTTAGTGGCAATGTACTTATATTCGTCTGAGTACCCTGCATCTCTGAGTAGTGTGTCCCTCAACTCCTCAAACTTCATATGATCTATCTTTGTGATTACAGTGTGTGTATTTCTTGACATCTTCAGTGTAAACCACATTTACCGGTACACCAGAGAAGGCTCCTTCTTTATCCACTTACATTGCCTTGAATGGGCATTTCTTATACTTAGGCCTTGGCTTCTTTGTCACATTGATGAGCACTGGTGTAGCCATCTCTTCTTTCTTACAGTTTGTTAGCTAGGGTTTGATTGCTTTATATCTTGGAGCTCAACTTTCTCAATTGGTTTGGATGCAAATGAGGTTTTTAGGGTGGATTGGGGTATAAATGGACCTAATAGTTGTTTTATGCATTTATTTCTTTTACCCATTGTGCTTTTTCATGGGTTTTTCTAGTCATTTATTGTTGTAAGCTACTAACGGTTACTTTATACTGCAATATGTTACATGGTTGAATTCTTTAGCATTTGATATTTTCATCCTAGAGGTTTGTGATAATTCTTCAATGAAGCTCCATTAACATATCTGACAATTATTCCTCCTTCCATATATTTCAATCTTACCGCTCTGGATTTTGCAATTTCATGTATGTAATATGGTCCTAACCATCTCACCTTCAGTTTCCCTTATTTCTTAAACTTACTATCATACAAGAGTACCAAGTCTCCTTTGAAATTTTTCCTCTGCAAGTTCCTATCATGCCAGGTTTTCTGCCACTTTCTCTCTAGACTCATGTTAATGGAATGGATTCCATCAACTTGTTTTCATCCATTTTCTCCAATTCTTCAATTTTTTGTATTAAGGATTGTTCCACATTTAGTTTTAGAGTTTTTACTCTATGAAAGTTAGGAAGTATATAGTGTATTGGTATAGTAGCACCCAGGCCATAGACTAACTCATAGGGTGTGAAATATGTGGTTCTTTTGTATGTGATGCAATAGGCCCAAAGTATCGCGGGTGCTTTTAGGTTCCAATCTATTCTGTTGCCATCACATATTTTTTTTAATGTCTTCCCAATGATTTTGTTTAAGGCCTCACTTGCTCCATTTGCCTAAAGATGATATGGTGTCCTTTTATTGTGCACTATCCTGAAAGATTGTAGTAACTTCGCAATCATGTTATTTATAAAATGTTTTCCTTGGTCACTTGTAATACTGAGTGGACATCCAAATCTAGTGATTATATTCTCATAGAGGAATTTTATAGTTGTTTTTGTGGTACAATCTTTTGTAGGTTGACCTTCTATCCATTTTGTAAGGTATTCTACTCCGGTGATGATGAATCTTGATTTTGATTGTTTGGTCAGAGGATCTATGGGTCCAATAAAGTCAATTGCCCATTTTTCAAAGGGAAGTTATGATGATACCAGTCTTAATGGCATTTCATCTCTAGTTGTAGGTTTACACATTCTTTGACAAATGTCATAATACTTTACATATCTTTTAGTATCTTAGAATAGGGTAGACAACCACAATCCTGCTAGTTTGATCTTTCTTGTTGTTAAGTCTCTGGAGTTATGTTCTCCTGCTATACCTTCATGTGATTCCTTTATAATATCCTCCCTTTCATGTTCATATACCACCCTCCTTATTATATTATCTTTCTGTTTGATATGTAGTTCTCCTTCAATAAGTGTATAGGGAAAAGCCTTCCACATAAGGATTTGTTTGTCTTGCAGAGATGTCTCAGCTTGAAATTCTCCTATGGACAATAGATATGCAATATATTTCAGTTCTTTTGGTTATCTAGCTCTTCCCCTATTTCAATTCTTGATAGATAGTCAGGACCTTGGTTTTGTTTCCCCGGTTTCACTTTGATGGTGAACTTAAATTATTGGAATAGTAGAAACCATCTACATATTCTCCCTTGTATGACATGTTTGTTTAATAGCTATTTTAATGGTTCATAGTCAGTAAAGAAGGTGAAGGGTGTGGATAGTAGGTAGTGTTTAAATTTTTGTAGCGCATAGACCATTGCTAGAGCTTCCTTTTCTATTGTAGTGTAATTTTTCTTAGCTTTTGATAACTTCCTACTAGCAAATGCTATAGGATGGTCTTTGGTCCCTTTGGGTTGAGCTAATACTTCACCTACTGCTATGCCTATGGCATCTACATGAATATGGAAAGGAATGTTCCAATCTAGGAATATCAAGATAGGGGATTCAACAATTTTCTATTTTGGTATGTCAAAAGAAGATTGACACTACTCATTCCATTCAATGTTTCATCCACTTTTCTTTTTGAGAATTACCTCTAAAGGTGTTGCTATTGGTGTATAACCCTTTATAAAATTTTGATGATACCCAATGTAACCTAAGAAAGTTTTTACTTCTATTGTTGTTTTAGGTGGTGGTAGTGTGAGGATTAAAGTAACTTTCAAGGGATCTACCATCAACCCATCCTTGCAAATGATGTGACCTAGGGGAGTCCCAAAAGGTACCGCAAATGTACATTTCTTGAGATTCAATGATATTTGTAAACTTATGCATTTGTTGAACATTATTCTCAAGGTCTATGTGTAGTCTTTCACTAATCCATAGACAGTCCAATCATCCAAATAAACCTCTAATAAATTATGAATGGATTCTTTGAATGCATTTACCATTATTCTACTGAAGATTGTTGGTGCATTCTTTAGTCAAAAAGCATCACTGTGTACATGTAGGATCCCAATTTAGATGCAAATGTTGTTTTAGGTTGATCCTCTTCTCTTATCTTTACTTTGTGGTGTTGGTCATGATGTTAGTCATTCGCAAACATAGAATAAAAGTTACACAACAACCTTTACTCATCTTGAAAGATACGATGAATTCAAAGAATTCATGATCCCAAGTCTCCGTTGATTAGTTCTTAATCTACTGACGTTACTCAGTGGTTGATGTGTGTTGCTGTTTTCCATTCAGGGGCCTTACGTGTTTCTGCACAGTTCATCATCATTATCTTCAAATATCCTGCTCTGGATGTTCACTCTGCATAAGTCTCCAACAATTCTACCTCTGCACTGTAAATTTAGTCAAATAATGTGCCTACAGGCTGATATTTGCATGATTTCTATCATTATTTATGATTCTTTGCATGATATTTTCAATAATACATGCACTTAACTCAAATATGCTAATGATTTTCAGTTACCTACGGGATTTCAGCATATTTCACTGTTTCTGCTTGTTATTTATCATGATTTGCAGTTATGGTGATGAATTTATGAAATTAAAAGAAGAAAAAGGGTTAAAGAATGAGATTCCCAAAACTACTGGACTTAGATCACTGATCCACATACAAGCTCCCATACATGCAATGAAAAGAAGGAAAACTAGAAATCATACTTCACCAGGACATTCCACAAATCCGCATGATCTAGTGCAAATCTTCAAAGGAAAAAGTTGACAACAACATGTAATGAAATGAAAGCGCTTCCAGTTGAACACAGCATTCACCAGTACATATCCAGAAATCAACAAGAAGATTACGTAAAATTTACAATTAGGATGTAATCTAAAACTTCATATCCATTCAGTATGCTCAAGAACAGGTACATTTACAGTGATCTGAAGAAAGAACCTTGACATTTCAACAATTCTATCCTCATTAGTCTCAGTAATCTGATCTCCTAATTGATTCTACAGTAATTGACCTTTGCGCCAGATGCGTCTGTGTATTCTAATGTATTCCCCCTTTAAATGCTCAGGATCTGGCCTTTACATAGAGCAAATGCCAGAAAACGGTTACAGTGATCCAAGGATCAGGATCCCCTCACGGTCCAGATGAAAAGCACATGCTTCGCCAGTTAGCAAATGTACAGCTGGCACATAATATTCCAGCATCTTCAACTTGATTCGGTCTCCAGCTGGCTAACAACATATTTGACAATATCCTCCTCATTTCTGGCCCATGTTGACTCCATGCGCAACTTTGTAATGCTCAGCTTCAGCAGCATCATCATGACTTCAATGCTCAGCCTCAGCAGCATCATCATGACTTCAATGCTCAGCTTCAGCAGCATCATCATGACCTCCTGCAAGTAAACAGACAAACATTAAGTTCATCATCATGCGGTTAAACAACAGGAAGTAAAACGTTTTATTAAACAAGCCCCCAAAAATGTGCAGCTACAGGTAATCGGGCTCCAAATTTCCATCGCTTCATGTTTTTGCCCATTTTCTTGTATATCGGGTTCAAAATATGATCATGATGATCTCAAAATATACAAGGAAATAATCGCCCTTTAACCATCCTTCAAATCTGGCTTTGCATCATCATCATATTTGCATCGGCGTGACTACATATGATCAGGTTGACAATATTAGACTTGGCCGACAGCAACAGTTATACCTACACCGAAAATCATGATGATGCCCAACCCTATGTCTTCAAACTAGCCGCAGGATATCACGAAATATGATGCTCCTCCCCTCCGAATGCTCTGATGAAAAGCACATCAGGATGTTTCGTTTCTACATACTGGGAAAGAAAGACATCGTCGTCATCATCATGATGAAGACAAATAGGAGGACTTGAAAAATGATCCTGCCGCTGAGGAAAGGAATATCATGGTGACATCATCCTGATATTCGGGCTTCAATAAAATGCAAAGGGATGACGTCACCGTCATGTTTCGTTAAGATCAGGAGATAAATGGAATATCGGGTCACCTCTAAGGAAGATGATCAGGTGGATGAATGCAATATGACCCTTTTGCGGCCAAGGTGATCCTCTCGAAAGATCAGGATGATGAACATCATCATCATCATATCCGCACTGGGTGATCTAAAATATGATCCTGCTGAATGTCCAGATGACGTCATCAGGATATCCGGGGCTTGTGTTAATCTTCGAACATGACGTCATCGTCATCATCATATTGGCGAACAGGATCACGCCTTGGAAAATATCCTGCCGAAGGAGAAAGGTGATGGTGACGTCATCCTGATATTTGCTTCTTCGTTTATCAGGTCGGGATGACGTCATCAGGATATTTGCAAAAGGTTATACTTCTCGGCAGGAGGATATTGCGAAATGTCGGGTAGACGAACAAGATCATGATGATCTTGTCAACATGACTTGGGAATGAAATATCACCCTCCGCTTTGAAAGATGAGGTGATCATCATGATCACGCAAAAGGAGATCAGGAGGATATTACGAAATGTGATCCTGCCTTGAAAGATCATGATGATGATGTTCACCAGGACTTTGTTGTGCGCGTGCAAATTATGCAGATGGCAGATTTCTTAAGTAGGGTGATGATGATCACCAGCATGATATTATAATATCGGGTGATGTTAGAATATCATGATGCTCGCGATGTTTCCAAGGTTACTTGTATCACTTAAGATTGACGTCCGGATGTTTCGGGACTGCATGATTTTTATCAGGTGATAGAGTAAGATCATGATGATGACCTTTCGCGATACAAAAGACCGCTCGACGGGAAAAGCTTACTACGACTTAAACTTGACGTCCAGATGTTTCGACCTCAGGATATTATCAGGGGCTTTTCAAATATGATGATGATGATCTTGATCATACAGCAATTATCAGGTTTGACCAAAACTTTGACTGTGCATAACTCCCTCATATGGACAAATTTTCAAGTGATGTAAAAGGCAAACCTGCATGGAATTTCAAGCTCTTTCTAACCATGAGGTCATAGAAAAAAAATATGAACTTTGACAAACTAACCTCATGATGATGACCTACCTCATCCTGACCTTCATGATGATGATGCACCTGACCTATTTTACCAAACCGCCAGAAAGCAGACAACACAAAGCAAGGCAAAAAGTTGGGTCCCTGTTTTGCCAAGTTAAAATGGGGTGTGCTGTGTAACCACACAACATGTGGTAGCCAAAAAATCCATCAGTGAATGAATATATTTCCCTTCTGGCAACTAATTCTAATATCACTTTTGTGAAGTGTATTGGGAATGGATCATGGATGTAAGCTTTATTTAACTCTCTGTATTCTCCACATATTCTTATTTTTTTTTATTCCTTCTTTTGTACCACCATTGGATCCAGTCAGCTTCCTCAATAGGTTTTATGATTCATACTACTAACATCTTGTCAATTTATACCTTGACTCTTTTCTTCATGTTAGGATTGAGTCTATATGGCCTTTTCTTGACTAGTTTCACTCCTTTCAGTTGTATTTTCATTATTCCCACTTCTTCTTTAATGCCTTTCATATCAATGAAGGTCCTTGGGAATAGATCCTCAAAATCAAAGAGAATCTCAATTACCTGTGCTACCACTCTTTCATCCCAGTAGTCTCCAATCTTTGCTAGTTTAGGGTCACCTTCCTTTGCAATATTTTCTTCTCTCATTTTCAATCATTCATTGTAATATTGGTTCTTTTGTTTAGTAAATATTTCTGTCTCTCTTTCTCCCTCTTGCACCTCAATATTTATATCCTCATTATCCTCATCATCCATCTTTATGGTTTTATAGCATTTTTTACCTATCTTCCTTGACTGTTGATCTATCCATTCCACCAATTTCCATATCCCTTCAGATCTTGGTAGTGGTGTGCTATGCTCTAGTTCATTTTTATCTTTCTCTATTTCTTGTTGAAAAATTATTTCTTTTATTTTCACAAGTGCAACATGTATAGATTTTTCCCAACTGCAGAAATAAAATGTATGTATAAAGTTAGCTTGTACTTCCTTCCAATCTTTTTGTTTCCTTTCTTCTCTCTTGGTTGATATACCAAGTTTGGGCTAGTGGTGTTAATGTCCAGTAGAATAGTTGGGTGTATATATCCTTTTTATGTTCTCCCATGCTACTATGCAAGTGGTTAAGTGTTCTCTTAATAGATTTTGGCCTTCATACTTGGGTATTTATTTGTATTCTCCATGTTTTAGTATGTATCTCACATTGATAAGAAGCTTAAAAGTATGCCAATCTTGAATTGAATCTTTATGTGTTGACCACCAATTTGTTGCATTACATACTAGTGTATATTGTATTGATTGTATTCTACTTTGTTCTTTTGAAAAGATTGTCTCCATCTCATTCTAGTATTGTTGTAGGTCCTTAACCCCTGAGAAATTTGGTAGTTTTATATGGGAGATTCCTCTCATAATATGATTTATTTGATGATATCTTCTAGATTGCTCTTCATTTTGGTCTTTGTTGATGGCACATACCATTTGTGCTGGATTTTCATCTTATGCAGAGGATTGCGGTATGTTTTCTTTACTGATTTGAACCATGCATATCCTCCTAATTCTTGTCATTCTCTAGGTTTTGAGCTCCAGTTCATTTTTGATCCATGCTTCTAGGACTTCTTCACTATCAGTGTTGTCATTCTCATTCTCTACCTCTATTTCTCCTACTAAATTTGGTTCTCTCTATTTTATTTGTTTCCAATCTTGATAATGTGTAAACGTTCTTAGGGTAGTCATCATTTTCTTCTGCATGGGTGGATTCTTTAATATAGGACTCTTCCATTGGTATTCCTAATGGTATGAATATACTTTTATTACTATCCACAAATGATAGTTCTTCTTTTTAGGAGTCCACTATGCCATTGGCATCTACAAATCATCTTAGTCCATGTAGTGCATTAAAGGAATCCCCTTGTTCTTTCATAGCGACAACCACAAAGTCTACTACATGTTTGATACCCATCAGGTTTACCTCTACTTGTTTCCATGTTCCAATGGTTGACATGCTAGACCCATCTTCCAAAGTAATATTGTAAGGTGTTTGAGACAATCTAGGTCTCCCTAGTTGTTCCCAAATCTTCTTAGTGATCATGTTTATATCTGCACCCAAGTCTATCATTACATTTATTGACCTTTTTATGATTAATATGGGCATCCACCAGTAGTGGTTTTGTTTTCTAGTGTCTTTAATTTCTGACCAATTACCTAGCTTGGTTTCGTGGTATCTTCTCTGTATTCCAATATTTAGAAAATTATTTAAATTTGTCCATCAGATTTGTTGTTGCATTGCTGTAAATTATTTGAGTACCGCAACTTCTTCTTTTGTGAAGAATTGATTGACTTGTTTCTGTTTCTCTTGTTCTTCTATTATTATTTGTTTAGTCTTTTGTAGTACCTCATCATGTTGTCTTTTATCCGAGAAGAATATATCTTCCTCCTCACGTTCTTCTCTTTCTGATTCAGTAGTGTCATATTTTTTTCCTCTAGTGTTTGTGCCCTGTCTTGTGACTATTGCTTCTTTCTCTTTTCCTTTATCCATTTTAGTTTTTTCCACCTTTATTCTCCTATTTTGGTTTTCTTCATCTAATGAAGATAGATCTATATTTCCATCCTCTATCTCTTTGTCAAGTCCTTAGGACTTGACCTTCTTCCTTAGGGACTCTTTTGATTACTCTGGCCCCTTTTTGTTTATCCAAATCATCTCCTTTTCCTTGTTGTGGTACATTCTAAAAGTATTGTTGTGCCTTATCACATGTGAAAAGGTCATGTTCTATACTATTGCAGAATGAGCATTTCCTTCTTCTTTCTCCCTAACACTCATTAGCGAAGTGCCCTAGTTTACCATATTTGTAACAAGTGGCTTCATCTCTTCTTCTTCTTCTACCTCTACCTTCACCTTTGCCTCCTCTATAACCTCCAAATTGTCCTCTATCCTCATTACTATAGTTATTTTCATATGGTCCATTTTGGTATGTATTCTGGATAGTGTTCATGTTTCTTTGTTTTTCCATGAAGGTTGCTTATAACCTTAGTCCTGAAGATACAATGGTCTTTCTGCTAGGGATTTTACATATGCCATGGTATTATTCTGTGCTTCATTTTTGTGATTTGCAGTATACCATGAATCACTTTCATCCTCATCTTCTCTTACCCTAAATATTTGTGATGGACAATCCAGTGTTTCATGATCATCCCATTCTCTACATAATCTACAATAGACTATGTTGTTCTTTGTAGGGAGTGCCTTTATATCTACCTTTATTGTGGCAGCTTGTCTTTCTCCTTTTAGTTTTAGAAATTCATTCCTAATGTAGTCTTCCTTTGTACAATAAGAACACCATATATTTGGCCTTTTATCTTCCTATTTTGCCAAAATCTCTTGTTTAAGTTTTAACTGCTCCAATTCCAATCTTAATCTTTCTAACTCCATATTTTCCTTGTTTTTGTCTTGTCTATGCCATGTCTATGCCTAAATCTAGCATGCTAATGTGACTTCTTCTACATATGTTTCAAATATTCTCCCATCTAGAGATGCTCTCACACTGGGCTTATTCCAACTGTAAACCATTCAATCTTCTACTTCTCAGTCAATGGTTCTTCTAGTTTGCAAATTGTTTCCTTAAATCTTTTGTCAAATTCCTTAATGTATTCTCCATACCTTTGTATTATTTCTCTCATTTTACTCACCCCTTCAGTAGGTATATCTGGAGTTTCAAAGTTCTCGAAGAATTCCTTTTTCACTTCATCCCATGTTTTTTCATGTCTAGGACAAGCCTTTCTATACTATTTTAATGCATCATTCTGCAATGTCCCAATAAAGTCAAATAGTTTAGTGTCATCTTTGGTTATCTAATTCTAGCTCCAAATTGATTCTAGTACAAAAATGTGTTCTATGACTTCAGTTGTATCCTTTTCAAATAATGGTAATTTGATTATCTTGACTAGGGATTTTAACCAAATTTCTAAATTTTCAAACTTGAAACCCTAGATCTAAATTCTAATTTTTGTTGTTCAGATCTAATCATTCACTTATCATAGCCATTTATCATGCCAAATACATCACAAATACATTTCAAATATGTAATCAAACCCTAGTTGAATGCTAATAGGATAGATTTTCCCAAACCCTCCAGGCTGGTAGGATCCAAGATCTAATACCACAATAGTACTCCTTTCCTTGTAGTAAACCCACAAGGTCAACCATCAAACCATGATGACTCACTTCAATAAGGTTCACAGTAGGAAGCAACCCATCAACAATCTTGGGTGGTCCAATAGCTAGTTCAACATGTTCCACCTCATAGTTACACACCACATCTAGATCTTGCATCTCTCTTGTATTATCAAAATCAAGAGGTGTTCCATCATTCAAATCAAAGAGTGTATTATCAAAAGTTATTTCAGCATCCATCTTAAACAATGGGTTATCAATAAACAATACTATCATTATCCTCATGCTCAACCCAATCTTCCTATTGATCTAAACTTCCACTTTTTGATTTCATGGAGAAATAAACTAGATAAAAATCCTCCTAAATGCTATTAAGCTCTTCAATCACTTGTTTAATTTCCTTGATTTCTTTTGTTTTTCTTTACGGTGGTTTTCTTTCTAGTTTTTCTTCTCCTTAGGCTTTGGCCTTTGTGTTAAGGTTTTATGTTCTCTTCCTTTATCTCTCTACAATTGAATGTCAAAATATTATTTTCCCAAAATTTCCTCAAAATATTTCTTAATCTCTTCTTCTCTTTCTCTTTCACTTTCAACTTGATCTTTTCTTAGAATTCTTCTCTCTTTATAAGGCACCCGAGGTGGCTCCTAGTCGAGGGGGTGTGTCTCTTCAAACTGCCTTTTCATTCTCGGGGATACTCTTTCATTTGTAAATGACATTATATTTTTAGTAGGTGACTTTTCACTATTTTGTCTTATATTTCCAGAACTAATCTCTTTATATACCATATCTTCTCTAATATTCATTATACTTTGATTAACCAGGTGGTCTAGGTAATCTGTATCCAAATTTAAGGGCTAAAGGTTTCGTTTAGGATTTAGTAATTCTTCCTATTGTTTGTCAACTCTAATCTGAATATTAGAAAAATTAGGCTGATATTCTAGAGTTTTGCATATTTGGGGTAGGGTTAGGGTTTGTTTATGTTCTTCCCTCCATATACTTCTCAAAAGCTCATATGCATCAATTCTTCCTCCTATACTCTTTAAAAGTTTTTTTACCCTATTAATAGGTACTGTAATAGGCTTAGGATTCTGTATATCTCTTTGTATTAGCTTTGTGGTAGCCTATATGGTTGTTTCATCCATCCTTGCTTTTTCCTTTGTATTTTCCTCTTAGACACTAAGCACCCACCTTGGTGTGCTCAGCAGCACCCTCATTGATGCACTCATCCAACTTATTATTTTCTTCCACAATTTCTCTTTCCTATTTTCTACTTGTTTCTCCTTCCTCCTTCATTCTGTGATACCTTTCCTAGCGTTCTTGGGTTTGCTTGTCTCTCCTCTCTGCTTATCTCCATAATGGTTAGTAAATTTTCATTGATTTCCCTTAATGTTTTATTATCCCCTTTTGCCATGAGTGTTTTTGATTTGGAATCATATTAATCATTATGTATCCCATGGTTGGCTCATCTTGAAGAGTTACATCTTTTCAAGGATCTTTTCAAATCCTCCCCTATTCCATTTTCCATCCCCTTAACTATCTGTCCCCTCTCACAAGGGTTGGAACTTAAGATAATTCAAAATCTTTCATAGATCATAAAAAATTATGTCACTCAAGTTTCCTTACTTGTGCTATTCCACACTTTTCCTTTCTCTATTTATTCTCTTTTTTCTTCACTGTCCTTTTCTAGGGTCCTGACAATGGAACCAAATGTTGGCAAGAAATGAGAGGGAAACTAGTCTAGAGATCTAGTCCTCAGTCAAGTCTCTAAAGTCTAGTTTATACCCCAGTCAGACAATGAAAGAAATATGAATAAACATTAAGTAAATCTACTATGCGGTACTGTATACACCTAAAAATGACACGACTCTGTCTAAATAAATATTCTTAATATTTATTCCATCTAAATTCCTCTATCAATAAATAAATAAATTTATTTATTCGATTCATATTTCCTCTAAGTTAATTAAATATCAAAATATTTAATTATCTCTTCTAAAGTCAAAATTATATAAAATCCTTTATTTAATTAAATTCTTCCAAACAATTAAATAATTTCTAATTATTTAATTAAGTTGGTCATTCCTCCAAATTTAAATAAATAAATTAAATTTATTTAAATCCTCACTCTCCAAAAATAAAATATAATTAATATTTTATTTATTCTTCCAAAATCATGTGCAAGTAAATTAAATAAATTTATTTATTTAATTTGCTTTCTTATCTTCCAAATCTTCTAAAAATAAATTAAATTTATTTATTTATTTAATTTGCTTTCTTATCTTCAATATCTTCTAAAAATAAATTAAATAAATTTATTTATTTAATTTGCTTTCTTATCTTCTAAATCTTCTAAAAATGAATTAAATAAATTTATTTATTTAATTTGCTTTCTTATCTTCTAAATCTTCTAAAAATGAATTAAATAAATTTATTTATTTAATTTGCTTTCTTTTCCTCCAAATTATCTACAAATAATTAAATAAATCTATTTATTTAATTATGCTTTCTTATCTTCAAAAATCTTTCTTATCTTCTAAAACTATATTCTTCTTGTCATACAAAAAGGAAAAGTTGAGTTACAAAAGAAAAAGCAGTTTTAAAGCAACTTTAAAACAACTTTGCTCTTAAATTAGAAAAATAAATTCTAATTTAAAAAAATGAAAACTCATCCTCATCAAGAGAGCAGTTAACTTAACAAAGCTTCTTTTTGAATGACACATGTCTTTCTTCCATTTGTTGCACATTCCTCAACAATCCTCCTCCGTTGATCTTCTCATTTCTTCTCAACCATTGATCTTCTTCCACACAACTCTATAAATACAACCCTCTTCTTCTTCATTTCATATCCATAGCTTGAGTGAACTTATGCTGCAGAAATACAAGCGCGCCTTTGGCACTTCATAGCACTTCATATTCATCCTCTCACATTTGTATTTGAAACTCATCTTCAAATACAAACAAGTATCCTATCCATTCTACTCTTGTCATCTTCAACAAGCAAGGGAGCACACGCTTCTGAGGGCTTCACATTTATCAAGATCAAGAGCTGATAGGCGAATAATGGAAGATGCAAGGTAAAAGGTGTAAGTTTCTTCTCTGTGTTACTTTATATCTCTCTTTTATCTTCAGATTTCATTGTTGTTTTGGGTTATATTATTATTCATTTTGATTAATCCATTTTCCCCTTCACAGGTACAACCTAAGTAAAGAAAAGAATTTATAACACACATACAATGATATCATAATCCTTATATCTCCTTTATATTCATTTCTCATTAACAGGTACATATATGTTCATACTGGCAAGTCTCAATCTCTGCCTTATACATCTCTATCTCATACTATTCACTCACTCATACACTCTTACTCTCTTGCTTTACATTGATTACATGTATCTCTTATATATCTACATAGAGGCGTGTCCTTTCCCAAAATATCTCTTTATGAGTCAGCTATACCCTCCGCATTCCCTTTGTGGTAACCTGTGGTAGGTTCTTTTTGGTGCCTTGTTCTCTGCCAATAGTCATCTTAGCTTCCTGCATTAACATAATATCAATTTTATTGTCTATGATGTAGCTCTTAAGAATAAACTATTTGTTGGGGCCATTAAGTCTCCTTATATTCTAGGAAACTATTTTCATTTTTTATTGTTGTTTTTGAGTTGTGCTCCACCTCTTTTTCCTTTGTGTTTCACCTTTTCCAACTTTCATCCCTTTCTAGGTTGTATATGAGTCGGTCCACTATTTTTACTCTCATCCCCATACTTCTTGATGGTACTCACAAACCCAAAAATCCTAATAACAACTACCATTTTTAGGTTTTCCTATAACTTGTGAGTTCTAGAATTTTCTATTTACCATTTTATATATCTTTGGCTGGCTCTCTTAAGCTCATTTCCCTCTAAGATAGTCTACCAACTTTGCTGTCCAATCCTACATCTGTATTCTTTATATTCTCTTTCTTTTGTTTCTTTCTCCCTTTACCTACGGGTGTCTAGTTTAACCCCTCAGAAGGGGAAACATCTTACTCTAGAAGTTCTATCAAGGTTATCTCACTTTGTATATCTTGGTGTTCAACCTCAACATTATTCCATGTCTTATCTATATCCCCATTACCAAAACATTCAACCTTCTTTAAATTGGAAACCTCATGATCCTAATCAAGACTCCCACTTTGGGTTGTTATTTCACCCTCTTCCCTTTTGAGAAGGGGTATTGGGGAGTTTCTCTTGGTCTTCTCCTTAGGTTTCTCTCTTCTTATTATGATCTCCTCTTTGTTTCTCCCTTTAGTAATTTCTCCCTAAACAAACCCATGTTCCTCAGGGGTATCCCCCTTTCCAAGGTGTTTTGACACCTATATTTCATCACTATTATCAATCAACCCTTCTTTAAATGACTTCATGATGGTTTCACAAACCTTCTCTTTTGAGAGTTCTTTATTTTTTGAGGGTTTTTGGCACTTATTGATTAGGTGGCCAAATCTACCATAGTTTTAGAAAAAAGGTACCAAGTTTTCATATGAAATAGGCTATGTCCACATTACAAACTTGAACTATAAGATAATCTAAGTAGGGAGGGCTCTATACATTCTAACATTGACACAAAATCTTGCAAACACAAGTCCACTCTTTTGCTTTGTGACCTTATCAATAGTTAGAAAGTGACCAAATGAGTTCACAATGCTTTCAAAAATTCTTTGGTTCCAGAATTCGAGCAGGAGTCCCAGTAGTCTCACCCAAGTGGGTGCTACCATGCATATTTCTACATTGGGATCAAGACCAAGTTTCCATTTACACAACAAAAGGTTATTATAGTTTCCCTTGTCAAGAAACCAAGGTTCTCCCACCAAAACATTCATCAAATCCTTAGAAGTAGAAAAGAGAAAGAGAAACAAGCCATCTACCATAGAAGATATGGTGATAGAACCTTTTAACTTCCATACCTAGTTGGTCCATTTGTGAATGACATCTACATTTGGTCTAAAAGAAAAAAACCTACCTACTAAAATAGAATCCATATCAACAATGACTTCCTCTATAAGGTCATCTGAGAGATTAACTTCAAAACCCTCCTCCATCAATAGGACACTAGGACCGACACAGTTGTCCTTAGACCTATCAGGGGTTTCCTTAGAGCTGCTAGGGCTTTTGATAGAATCTACCCATCTTTTCTGAATACAATCAAAGATGGGGCCCAAATACAAGATGTCTATACCAAACATCGAGCTGTGGGGGTCCCCTCAGGACCCCCCCAAGCTACCTCTCATGAACTAGAAAACTATCCTAAACTCAGAAAAATTTCCAAAACCCTAAACCCTAGAAAAGCATTCCCAAAAAATTCAACACTTATGTTAGGGATTGCATGTAGAAGATATCAATTAAATGCAAATAAATATTAAATAGAGGAATGAAAATAAATAGAAATAATAATAGCGAGAGACAAGTTTTAACGTGGTTCACCCAAACTCAGGCTACATCCACCAACAGAGAGTCCAATATTATTATCCAGTAAATCAAACTGATTACAACCAACAATCCTTGCAATTCAATACCATTGCAAAATGCTACAATATATCAACGAAAACCCTAACCCTTAGCCACTTTATCAAGCCTTATGTTAGTTACAAAATAAGGTTTTTTTATGTTGGCCAATAGAAAAAAAAATTCCTGACGCCTTTATAAAATAATAAAAAACCGTTTGAGTTTTTGGGGATGTTGCCCCTGGACCTTACCCTGTATCACGACAGGGACTGCGCCAGGGACGCTGGCCCTGGACCCCACAAGGGGTGCTACCTCTTGACCCCATCTTAGGGGTGCTGCCCCCAAACCCCCTCAAGGGGTGCTTCCCCTTAGTCTCGTTAAATAATTTGGGGGGAAACTACGCTGATAAAAGTGGGTTAAATTTAACTTCTAAGTCTGATTAGGCTCCATATAATAACAAATTAAACCCTAGAAAAATGTTAAACACATTGTTTCTAAAACACTTTTAAATAAAATACAATGCCTTTCCAGAATTAAAATGATCAATTAAAATACATTTCCTCTATGCTAGGAAATAAATAGAACAATAATGATTTCCAAAATACCATAAGATGTTTCGCACATACCAAGCACATGCAAAATCACACAAGCAATCAATTAAATATGCCAAGGAAGACATTTATTGGTCTATCACAAGGGGGATCCAGAATCAAAATTGATTTGGATGGGTTTTCCTGGGTTTTGACAACTTAAGGATGAAGGTGAGATGGCTAAGTGTCCCATGTCAACATTCTTCACATTTCATCCATTGGTCAATAACATATAATTTCATGCACACTCAATGCAAATGTCACACGCATCTGTCCAATATATGACAATAGCTGAAGCAACTAACAAAAATTACATAATTAAATATTAAATATATAGTATAGTGTGCACATTTGAATTAAATCATTTATAAGGAAATATGATCGAAGTGCAATTACACACATACAATAATAATATCAAAAGGAAACTAGGTCTACCCACCCAACAAATCATTTAAATGAAAATAGTGAAGCTAAATGCTGAAGAAAATAAATCTCATAACATGATCTCATTGGAAGCACCTCGATGATCTTACAGAATATCTCCATAAAGAATCCAAACTACACCCTCAAAACACCTTGATGGCAACAACCTCATTGCCAAGTTCGGTGCAACAATGCCAAATCATGAGAATACACAATAAACTATATATAAATACTCAATATAGCATATCTCATAAGGATCCAATATTAGGATCAATGCACAAATAACCATCTATCACACAAGATGACAAGGGTTAACATAGATGGGCAATACATCCTCACCCCCTTAGAATGGACTTCTTTCTAGAAGTCATCCAAGGTACGTTCACCACACCACTAAGCTTACCCAAACCAAAGAAAATGACATACACCTTCAACCACTCAAGGTTGACCACTGTAGTCACACAAGACGCATACACACTAGAATAGGGAAACAAAACTGAATCTAGGATAGCATTCACATTTTTGCATGGATACTCTAGCATATATGGCTCACCACAACACACATAGAAATAAATAGATAGCAATCACCACATAATGATCCACATCTACTTCCCACCATACATTTTCTATCTCAACTCCCTCATAAAATTCTACCCAACATCCAATACTAGATAGGGTAGAGAAGAAAATTTCACAACATAGGACTAGTGAGTCCAAACAATTAGAAAATAACATAGCCATAACACTTTCAAGAATACCAAAGTGAAATAAACCTTAATTCCAATAGTAAGGTAAATAAATGCTAGAAATTTCAACAATAAGTCAAATGCACCCATAAGAGTGACTGGAAAATAAAGTCAAAGATTTATGGCTAAGCTACTTACAACTAAAGATAAAATAAGCAAAGCTAGTCCTCACAAGCAAAATAAAACTCACCAATAACCAAAAGAAAAATTCACAATTCTTAAAAAAATGCACATTTACATTCACTATGTGACCATTTCTAGTCACCAACAAGGGAGAAGAGGGAAAATAACCCATACAAGCACATGTATCATCATAGGGCATCCTCATCAATACATAAAATCACATCACACATCATGAAGTAAAAAGGACCACCACACAAGGGCAACACAACAACAAGCACAACATTGGCCTGACCATTCCCATGACGTTAACCTCCAATCTCAACCACAGGGAGATCATACTAGGGAATGACATCACACTCCATAGAAACACAAGGCCAAGAAAAGGCCCACACAACCTCCTAACATAAGGAGTAACCACACCAAGAAGAGGGTCCACTAGGGGGATCACAACTCCCACCAAGAATGATGATAGCTAGTCAACACTACACAATGCATGCTTCCTAAGACAAAAATTACCATAACTCCAAAAATACAATACATCCAATCAAGATAAAAATATGAGAGGACTCAAGGGACCATAGGGAACAACTTTTGTATAGAAAGTTTCCTCAAAAAATGTCAAGAAATGCTTGTTGTCCAAAGGCTCAAGGACCATAATGCACACAGGGACTCTAGCACTAGAATGGCACTCTGGCACTAAACTAGGACTTCAGTGCCCGGTGTTGTCATCCCCTCTAGGTGCTAGTGTCCTTTTGAGGCACCAATGTCCTTGAATAGTTCCTGAATGGAATTTTCTCAGAGGCAGGGGTCCTGAAACAACACACACGCCTACCCAAGGCCACTACAAACCCTAGAAACACTCAAGGACATCTATAAATCAACTTGAAGCCAAAAAAAGAGCTCAAAAAGCCACTCAAGAGGGAAAAGAACATGCATGCCCAAAAAATTCTCCAACAAAGATGGAGATCAACATGCAAGCCAAGGCAATCACCAAGGAACACCACAAAGTTGCCACAACAACCACATGAGAGGATGGAGCTTCCTCCACAACAAGGTAGGATACTAGTCCGTGACCTTACTCTCTTGCACACCCATGGAATAGGAAGAGGGAAACAAACACCTCAAGCCCATTCCATAATGAACCAACACACACACAAAAAACCTAGAGCTCCCAATGCTGCAACATGGGCTCTAATACTAGTTGTAATGCCCCAACTTTTACACCAGGATATTAACAAATGAACACGGGACGAACCAATTTTTCATGATGCAAGTGTAACACCCACATGTCACAATTGCACACTCAAGCATGAAAAATAACCCAAGTGCCACACAAAGGGACTAGAGAGAAGGTGGAATAAGACACACACTTGTCCAAAAGAAGAGAGAAAACAACACTGACAAAGGGTCACCAAGCCAAGCAATGTCGTCAAATAGCTACAAGTCAAAAGAGAGGTCAACTACGACACCTCACCAAAATAGTACATCCAAAAGGATCCAAATCATATGACATCTTCTCATACACCAAGAACCTCATGCTATCCAATAACAAAAGTATAAAATAACTCAAATAAAGAAATATAACATTTTTCAAAATGCTAATATACATTCCAAATAAGAGAAATTCCAAATGGAATGCCACGCTCATTTGACACCAACATCGAATCAGTTCGAAACCAGTAATGGAAATATCAATCATAATATGGGAACATTACATCCTAATCCATAAATATAGCATAATATAAGTACAACATATAAAATGGAGGACTCCAACATCCCCGTTTAACCATTTCCAACACAAGAGAAAATGCTCCAAAATGATAAATTCCATCCAATTCATGATTCATTTTCCAACCAAACAACATCATAAACTTATAACATGATGGAGGCTACTTCAAAAACATGGAAGCATCACACTCCAATAATAAAATAATTCAAAAGCAAATATACATCAATGATAAACCACCTCCAAAGTAGCCCAACAGGCACATAGTACAATATAGCCAAAATGTCCTGAAATGCACAAGGAACCATCCAACTCCAAAATCTCAACTCATGGACCAATGGGGAAATGTTACCCACTTCCCAACCATATTAAAATCATTGAGTGCAATAGATGTTTATGCCACTCTAAGCAACCCCTGAGTTACGGAGAAGATGATTATGGCAACATCGCTATCAAAGCCAACATTCTCACATCTAAGGAATACATGGTACAACTCACGCCAATCAATAGACACCAATATGTGAAACATGTGGCACAATTTTCCATTATGCAAATAAGCAGGGGTGGCTTAGATAGGCCAACACACAAGAACAACACCGTCACAATAATTCAAACATAAGGGATTCTCACACCTTCAATGCACGCTAAATAAGGCATATAATCAACACCATAACACATACATATATGAGAAAAAAATAATCATCAACATACATATCTAGGTGGTCACAACACATTCCCAATACTAACACTAAAGAAAAATAGAGTGAGAACAATAGAAATAGAAGAACCAAAATCAGATCTAGGATAGCATCCCCTTTTTGTGTTGACATCTATTTCACATGTTAGAACTCAACACAAGGTCAAATACTCACAATCCAACCATAGTCCCAAAACACCCACAAAGGTCTCAAGTAAGCACTCACCCAGTGGATGCTTCTCAAAGGTAATGGGGTTTGATTGCAAGATACACACATTTACCTAATGTAAAGGGATCTCCTGCAAGACACATCAATGCTTACCTCAAATAAGGGGATCCATTGCAAGATACACACACTTACCTAATGTAAAGGGATATCTTGCAAGACCTACCAACTTATCCAAAAATAATACACCTCATCCATAGGTATAGGGTCATTTCTCAAATGACAGCACACACTTATTGTTGGAATTACGACAGACAACTGAGAGGGGGGTGAATCAATTGTCCCACAATATTAACCTTTTCTTTCTTTTTATCTTCTTACACAACTTACAAATAGATTAATGCTGCAAACATTAAAGCATGCAACAATAACACATGAGCATAAACATAATTAACACACTTGACTCCTGCCATAATATACCCTATAACACTCTATTTGCCCCTATAACACACCTGCCATAATATCCCCTACCTATAAATTCTCTCATTATAGTCATGCTAGATTTATTCTACTAACTTTTAAAACATCACCCATGCTCTCACAACCTTGTCAAGGAGTAGAAAAAAATGACTAGTATCCTCCTTAGGTCTCTCCTAATCATTGACAGATACCTCATAGTGTTCTCACTAGATATTTTGAAATAGGTTTGTCAACTCATGGATGGAAGATACATCAAAAAATATTCCTCACATTAGTTATTGTTTATCAAAAAATGGAATAAATAAAAGATAATAATTAAATATTCTTTACACAAAATCTTCTCACATACTTTCAACTCCTAACTCCCACTTAGAGTTAGTTATCACTCAAATAGGATCTATGATCTTGGAATATCCCTCATCCTACCCACTCACATCTCTTCATTAACTTTCCATATCCTCAACTACTTATCCTCATCTTTTCCAACCCCTACCTATCCTCCTCTACTAGGAATATCCTCATTTACATCAATCCTTTCCCTTCCAAAAACTCATCTATCCCTATCTCCTTACTCTACTACTAGTAGAGGTGTTAGTCATCTAGTGCTCCACCATTTTCACCACACATATGCAAATCCATCATAATCTACATCATGTTCCTCCACTATCTCATCCTCTTGAGTATGAAAGGTGGGTCTCCATATCTCAACCTCTAGTAGTGCACACTACTCACTATGTCACCAGATGGAGCATGCATGAGCCATAATTTGTAACACTCCAAACTAGTGCATGAATCTCATAAAAAAATATCTCTATAACATTAGCATGTCATCCTACATACCATGTCCTCCTAATCTATCATAACTATCTAGCATGTTCTACCCATCCCTACATTTTTCTATAGGTCCTACAAATAATTATGGTTTTCTCTAATCCATCTAGATAATGCCTACAATCAACTAGTGCACCCCTCCTCTAATGGCCATATGCTCTACATTCCACTAATAGTCCCATGGTATATCCTCTCCAATCACCTCTAGAAGACTAATGGGTCTAATCACTAAGCAATGTCTCTAGCAAGGCCTCTACCATGATGCACCAAACCTCTCTCCACAAAAACTATTGCATATCATGACACAAATGGGATAACATGATGAAAGATAAAAAAAATAATGAAGTGTTTGGTATTTAACTAAAATTAAGGAGATAGAAACACTCTTATCTTTCTAAGTGTTTAATTAAGCCATAAATTAAAAAAAAAACTATAGATCTATGGTAAACAAATCTAATTTGATATATAGTATTAAAACACAAGAGTTGGAAAATTAAGAATGCAACACAAAACATTAAATACATTAGGAGGTTGAAATGAGACACAAAAATAACATGCATGTAAATGGTAAATGATGAATTTGAGCTAGATCTAGGTTGTAAATATTTTAGGTGCATGTGGTAAAAATATGGGACCTTCAAGATGTGTTTTCTATAAGATTAGTAGGGTTGGCCATGCAAGGAAGTTCTAGTACTCATAGGGGGTACATGTGGTTTTTGTCAAAGTTTCATATGTTTTTCCAAAGATCCATCCTTACAATATTTATTTCTACCTACAAACTATCATTATAACTTTCCAAATGTAAATTATATAGATCTAAACTATAGGAACATAAAATGGTTAGTGCCACATGGGAGACTACCTTAGTCACTCCCCTCATGGTTATATTCCAACTCAATCCATAGAATCACTATAGTGTTATGATTAGGTGTGTTATTCATAAAGTACCTTTTTCAGTAGAAGAAATTGCTAATAAAAGATGCCACATGGGAAGATGAAGATTTTGTTCAGAAGCATCCATAGTTGATTAGCATTGAGGATAATTCTTATTTAAAGAGGGGCATGTTACTCCCTTAATACTATAGTGTGTATAGGGTTATGAATAGTTGGCATGTGGCTACCTTATCTCTTAGTTAAGTTGTATGATCATTATTATAGTCTTATTTAGATATTTAAATTGGCCTATGTGATATAATTAGGTATTTAAGTCAGGCTCAATGATATCCAAGGCATAACTAGGGTATATATAGGAGGTAGTTAGTGTTATTTGATCATCATATTGAGAATTGAATTCTTATTGGAGATATTTAGAGGTTTGGCCGCTTGAAGTGGCTTATTATTTTCAATTATTATCAAGTATTTGCAACATATTTCCTATTATATTCTTATCTTAAATGCAAGTTATTTCATTGCAATTATAATTATTCATGTAAATAGTAAATAATGTGTGTTATCCAAACTTCAAGGGATGGGTACTTAGATTCCAAAGTGAGGATGGAGAAATTATTGTTTTATTATTATTCTCTTAGGAACTTGGAATATTGTTGCAAATGGGCATTGAATAAGGGAGTTATATTGGAAAGGTCAAAGTTTAGAGATAGTGAAGCATCTTACTAATTTAGTGGGTGATGTGTAATTAGTGCTTCATGAAAGAGTACTTGGTAGAGAATATTGCCCATTATCGTCACTATGGTCAAAGATGCTTGTGTGTGGATTTACTTTCTATTTTATGGACCACTCATGTGGTGGGTGGGAAGAATTTTTACCATCATATTTCGAGACCATGTTTGGGCCCGTGTTATTGTTTAATGGTGGTTTTCTAGACCTCCTTAAGTATATATATTGAAGGCTTGGCATGTAGGATGTATGATTCAAGTTAGAAGGTTAAGTAGGTGAGTGTAGTATCATGATAGGCCAAACAATACCCCTAAGTGGCAATGAAAATGCTAAAAATAGCATTAAGTAAGTTCACATCAAAAATTGATTGAGTTATCTACACAATATGATAATAAGATAGTAATAAAAGTTGTAGGAAATAGAATGTAGTTTATGGGATACTACTTTAAAAAATAAAATAAAATTAGTTTGGTGAAAATTGGATGTTTCAATAAGCCACTACTAAAACTTTCAGAAAAACGTAAAAAGTAGGTGCCATTCTAGCCAACCTAAGTATGAGAAAAATAAAATATTCTTCCTCCAAGCTTTGGATTTAAGTAAAGGACACATGAGTTGAGTAACAAAATATTTTTTTGAATTTTTTTTGTAAATAATATTATTTATGAATTTTTTGCTAACTTTTTAAAATAATTAAAAAATAATTTTCCATCCAACCTAACTTTGTCAAAAGAATATGAAATTCAATTTTTTAAAACTAACTATAACCAATAAATCCTGGAATGTGATACACGTCTTTTGGATTTAAAAAAGGATAGATAGTTTGAAAGTTATGAATGTTTTTCAATGTGTATATCTATCAAGAAATTAGACATAGTGTATGTAGAAATTAATAATAATTACCTATTAAAATTATAATGTGGCATATATTATATTTTTAAAATCTTGATAGTTTCTTCTATAAATCCTTTTCATTCTATTAAATTTAATGACAAAAAATTCTATTAGCTTCAAGAATGAAGTCATGGAAAATTTCAACATGACACTAAACAGATGGTTTTGCATGTTTGTTTGGCAAGTTTTAGGACACCCACTTTCCTAAATCTAAGGTAATCCCAAGGAATTTTTGGAGGGAATCCATATTTGAGCTAGAAATAATAACACTTTTTTCACCAAATTGTAAATATAATTCTAAATGTTAGCACCTTTTCATCCAATAGGTTTTTTTTCCATTGCCACTATTTGGTCCATCATGATCTTGCACTCACCTAGTACTAGAATGTCATTGAATTGAAGAGAGAAGTTGATGATGTATTCACATATTTGAGATTAATACAAACTTGTGCAAGCTCCTTGGTTTTGTGGTTTTTTCCTTGAAAGGATTTTTCCTATGATTTTTTTATGTTTAATGTGTTTCTAATTTGAATATGCTTCTCCATGTTACATTTTAGTTTAATGATTTATCACATGTTTCTTAATTGGATTTAAACATTATTTTGTTAATTCTTTATGCATTCTTTACCCTATATTCAACATATAACTCATTGCAAAGTGTGTGTATTAAGATCTAGGTGATAGTGATAGTGGTGTATGCAAATGTGTAGACAACAACCTAGGGCTGATGTAGTCATGGATGGGGGATCTAATGAAGGATTGTCCAAACATGTAGCAAAAATTAAAGACACAACAAACACAATAGAAACTCAATGAAATAACAACATGAACTTTATTGATTTCATAGTTATGAATTATTATAATCTATCTCAATGGTCTTCCTACATGTTGATCCACAACCATTTGATTACTAAAAAATGAAATGACAACATTCAACTAAAACTTAGTACATTTCCACATGGGCTGCTATCAACATCTTCATTATATCTATTAATATCACACTCCATTTCAAACTCTCATCATTAGGATCACACTATTTCCTTTGACTTCATTCCCTATTGATACCTTCAAATGATTTTGACTAGTGTATATATAGTAGTCCCAAGCCTTATAATGATTTTGTGTTGATTGTAAGGTGGCACAAAGCTCAATTAAACATGTAGTCAACCAAGTGTGAAGATGGACCTCTCTAATCAAGTGCATTTATAATGAATTAAGGGTCTTTGTGCAATTCTCACCATAAACTCTCCTAGGTCCCATGTATCTCTATATATGTTCCTTTGGTGGTGTAAACTTCTAGAAAGATGACACAAATTATGAATAATGGACTATGTAAGTTTGTAAGCCCGATAAAGGTTCAAAAACTAAGTTACACATGTTTAGTGCTCCAAATCATCTGAAAAGTGAATATGGGGTAGATGTGTCCTATTAGAACATATGTTTGAAATCACAAGGCCAAATATGCAAATGCAATGGTATGTAGTGAAATATTTTGTGACTAAATAATAACTAAAATTATGTAAACAAATAATAAAGTGAAAAAAATATATTTTTGGTTGATGCAAGATTGCTCTTACACCTTGGGATGCTCCTACATCATACACTTGAGGTAGATGATTTGTGAGCATAGTGCCCACAAATAAGTCTTCTAGGATCAACTCAACAAGATTTATTCTCAAATATTCTTTCATCTTCCACTTCACTCATTTGGTACTATATCTTTCCCACCAATCTAATATATTGTTGTATATTTCAACCTCTATCTCTCCTAATTCAAACCATATCATACCTTCCTCTATTCTATTCTATTTTGTACTTTCTTCCATCATCTTCTTCATTTGTGTTATCTAATCTTCAAATTCCTCTTAGATATCACATTGCATACTACTCCAAGATTCACCTATGGTTGTTACTTCTATGTGTGTGTCAAATTTTCATGTTGCAAACTCGCAAATTCTACTATTTTCTAAACCTATATAGCCTAATACTATCCCAATCACAATTACTTCTAACTATCCTATATCATCCTTCTGAAATATCACAATCATAGTGTCTTATGCCTTCATACATCCTTCATATCCATATTTCCTACTACGGTGGTACAATTCAACGCATGTTTTCCTTACCAAATCACTAGTTTTGACACTCCTTTCATTATCCTATTTGAAAAACTCTCCTGAAACATTTTCGTCGTTACCATATATCTTCCAATTACCTCCTCTACTCTTGCATCTTCCTCTACTTTACTCCTTGCCTTCAAGTCTCCTTCCCGTAGCATCCTTCCATTCACATTGTTCATTCACTTCAACAAACTATGCTAGCCACTCCCTTAGTTTATTTTCTATCAACTCTTGACTATTGTTATCACTTCCACTACAAAATAAATTATCACATTTCCAATCTTTCTTACATCCCTGAATAATTTATTCTCTCCAATTTCTTATTGTGTCCATATTTGTTGCCACAAGATCCTATATTAAGTACACCAACTTCCTATCTGACTTCAACATCATTTTTCCTTTGTTACCTCTATATTTCCATTATTTTCCTCTCTAATACAAAATATTGTCTACCTCTTCATCTATACCTTATCTATGATCATTCCTTCTCAACTCAAAATAAAATATCCTATCTTCCCACTAGAACCTAAAATCCCCATCCTTCCAAATGGAAAATATCCTCATTACATCTAATTTTTCTATTCCACCTTTTTGTCCATCCTAGAAGTATTCGTCTCTATTCACTAGCCATCCACAAAAATTTGTGGTCATCTCAAAATAGGCTTCACCTACTCTACACTTACCACACACTGACTCTATTCTTCTATATACTCTTAGATTTGGCCAATATCCATCGTACAACATTCGAATCTTTTGTATCTCTCTTTTCCTTGACATTTTATCCTCAACAACTCTACACAATATCTTTTGACCTATATCTGACTCATTTTCTTTCACCAAAAGCTTCATTAATTCTCCGTCTATACTCCCTATCTACATTCTTTCTTCCTTAGTGTCTTCAATTTAATATCTAGAATCCTCATACCCTATCACAAATTCATATTTCTCCTCTATGTGACCACATTCTCTTTTGTCATCAACTTTCGTCATTGGTACATCCTTTATCTTGTCTTCTAGATCACTACATTTACTCATTTCCTCTTCTATCTTGCTGTAATTTTGTTCTAGTCTAATAGCTCCACTTGTTTTATCTTTTCCAATCTCATCACCACTTCCAATTTCATCACATTCTTTATTTATGACACTTGTCACTAACTTTATACATTCTACAAGTGTTCTTTCTACCTTACTTTCATTATCATCAATCCTCAAATCTTCAAATCTATCCTCAAAAGATTTACTAACTTGTTCACAATTCATACCTCTCATGTATCTTCTTTTCTTATTGTGTCTTTGATAGAAATGTCTTGGTCCTCCCAATCATCTAATTCCTCACCTTCTTCTAGGAAATCATCTTCTATGTCTTCATCCTCTCTATATTATCTTCCTTCATCTAAACTAATCTTTGGTTTTCTGCTCTCCTTCACTTCAAAACTTTCCATTAGTTTCCCAAGATTCTTTACCATGAAATTTATCATTTCCAACCTTTCTATAGCTTTATCCTCCAAAATTCATCTTGATCTTCTTCTAAAACATCATCCTCCAAAAACTCATCTTGATCTTCTTCTAGTTTCACAAACTCCTAAATTATCCTTTCAAGTTGTCTTTCCATATATCCACACTCTTCTAATTTTTTATCCTTCTTCATTTTTTTTCACATCCAAAACTAATTTTCTTTACTTATCTCTCTACAACCTTTCAATTCTACATGCTACTTCACTCATCATCAAATATAATATTTGAAATTTCTTTTATGAGGATCTTTTCTTCATATTAGCAACCTTAACTCTAGGACTCACATCTATTTTGTTCATTTTTAAATTATATCACAAAATACTTACTCATAGATTGCCTCCGATTTTGGTGCTCTATCTTCTCACCTTGTACATCCACTAAAATGATTTGATAGATTGCCTCACTAGCAAGTAGATCTATCCACCTTGCTCACAACTATTCTTCACCTCTCATACTCTCTTTATGTATGCCACTACCAGATTGCCTCATTGTTGGTGCTCTATCTAAAGGGTGATCTCCTTTACTCTAACTTATTTTCCTTGCACAAATTGCCTCATAGTTGGTTGTCTGATTGCTCCAACTTCTTAACTTTTCTCTTTCAATAATTTGTTACTGACTATCTCTATTTTAAAAATCTACTTACAAAACCTTACGACTACCTCACACCCAACAATCTATCAACTATATGCCTTTGCAAGTTACCTCAATTTAGTGATCTATAAATAAGAATAAAATTCCTCTCTCAGGGTTCTAATCTCCACTCTCTTTTACACTCAAGACTCTAAGCCTTCAATCTGATACCACTTAATGCAGTCATGGACAAAGGATCTAATGAAGGATTTTCCAACCATGTAGTGGAAATCAAACACACAACAAACACAATGAAAATCAATTCAAAATAGCAACATGAACTTTATTAATTTCATAGTCATGAATGATTGCAATCTACCACAATGGGATTCCTACATGCTAGGCCACAATTGTTTGATTACTAAACATGAAATTAAAACATTCAATTAAAATGCAATAAATTTCCACATGCCCCATTATCATCATCTTCATTAGCATTATCAATATCATACCCCATTTTGAAATATCATCCTTATACTCGCACTATTTCTTTGAAATTCTTCCTTGATTCCCTCTTGATACCTTCAAATGATTTTAAGTAGTGTATATATAATATTCACAAATCTTATAATGATTATGCATTGATTGCAAGGTGAAGTAAAACACAATTAAACGTGTAGTTATCTAGGCATGAAGATGGATCTATCTAATCAAATGTGGTGATGGATGAGTATCAGGTAGTACTCATTAGAATGTACTTTTATATCTCTTTTTTCCTGTCATAAACACCATTCCATCTACTAGTTTGTATTTTAAGGATTGATAAAACCTTGTTTAGTATGTTAAATTGAGATGTGATGTTGCAGTAGAAGTTGTAGTTAGAAGGTTTCATGTTTTGAGTTTGAGCTAACAAAAATATGCATAAATATCTCTTTTTGATGACAGGAACCCATTCATTCCAAATAGAAAGGTTTTTGAAGGCTCTAGAGAAGAATTTTCCATCTCCAGAGCTATGTAGAATGGATATTACAAGGTCTCAAGAATTTTGTAGAAGTATAGAAGGATCTCTAGAGCTGAGTGCCATAGAGTTGCATTCCACGATGTTGTTGCAGTTAGGTGGTTGCAGAGATCTCTAGAGCTGCTATTCAAATAGGCTATGCAAAATATCTAGGGAAGTCCTAGGAGTATCTCTGGATTTCTACATGAAGGTGTCAGAGTTTTTGGGAGAAGACTATAGTGGTGGCTCATTTGAAGCAGGACACATCTTGGCTACTTTTGCATCGACTAAGGACTTTTTTCAAACAACTATTTTTAGTTATTACCTTTTCTTTATCAGTGGCCTTCATGACCTAATTGAACTTAAGTTAAAACTCTTGATTTAAGGGACACCTTCAGTGTCACTTTAAGTCTTTTTATTTTTCCGCATGATGATCTTTTTGAATGGACAATTGCATGCTTAGAATAAGCAATAAAGATCTTTGTATCTAGTAGAGAACTAGGAGTAACATAATAAACTCGAGAGATATTATATCAGCAAAACAAACATGTAATATATATTGCATGGAAGTAGTAGAATAGATATAGAATAGTTTTGAAGAAGAAGAGATATATACTCTATTTTTCTACTTTGTTTAGAAGAATTTGGAATAAAAAGTAGGTAGTTTTATATCTATGTGCTCTGACATGTTTAATTAGTCTCTCTTCCATAGGTGTGGAGCAAGGGCCCACTTCCAGCAAAGGAGAGAAGGATGGTATTTATTGTTTTGATTTATTTCTTTATTAGATTCTTGAAAATGCTTGGTTTAGTTTCATTGATTTGGTAATTATTAGATCATATTGTTGTTTCATCTCATTTACTATTTTTCTAATTTTTTGATTAAGTAGTTCATTTTAACAAATTGTACTTCAGATTCTTATATTAGATCTTCCTTTTTAGAAAATAGTTAAATGCATGATTTTGAATGGATAAGTAGGTCTAGTTTTATAAGGTAGTTTTTGGATGGTTGGTTATTAATTCCTGCCATAGATATCCATGGATGCACTGCCCTGGATATGAAAAATTAATATAACTTGATGCAAGAGCATCCCTGGTTAAAGAGAAATCTTGCATCAACCAAAAACATTTGCATTTCCATTTGTTTGCAATTCAGTTCAGGCAGTTCAGTCAGTAGCAGTTTCTGTATTTTGGTCTACATTCTGCCATAGTTGAATTTTAGACCTTGCGGAGCTGGACTTAGTATCTCAATTCATTCATCTACAACATATCTAAATCTCAGAGAATTTGGATCAGTTGTTAGAAAGTTATCACTATTAGAAGATCAACTATTTTCTCAGAACAGAGCATCCTGACAGTCTTGGACAATCAGCTAAAGGAGAAGACTTGCAGAGCATTCCTCAACTTATGGAGCTTAATGACACATCATTCAATGATCTATGGTTTGTGACCAACCTTCCCCAAGATTTGCACATCATCTCATTTGCGAAGGAATTCTTCATGATTAGGTCCGACCTACCAGTGTACACATGTTACAACTCTTCATTAGAGTTTGTGATCTTCCTTGGCCAATGCAGAGGAATCTTATGTTATGGAGATGATATATAAGGATGTAATAAATCCCTAGGAAGATAGATTTTGGATAGTTATTCATAAGTTCATAGTTTGAATTTTACACGAAGGGACTTCAAAGCTATATCTTGTGCATATTCTAATATTTTGTAATCAGGGCTATGAGCCCAATTATAAGCCCGCATGTTGCTTGCCGATCTATAATTAAATTCTATGATATACTAAATGAATGAATCTACATTTGTTCCATATCTTTGAGTTGTTTTCATTATGTTTACTCTTGTTGTACGGTCTGGATAGTTCACTCTATGAACCCTCCTACCATGACTACACCAAGTGGTATCAGAGTGAAAGTTTGAATCTTTGGGAGTGAATTGAGTGAAGTTGGTGAAGAAATTATGTAAGATCTTGTTGTGGACAAATCACCAAATTGAGGTAGGTTACTTGTGTCACAACCGATCGCCAATTGTGAGGTAGTTGTCACCTTGTAGCCTGATCACCAAATGTGAGGTAGTTTGCACTTGATCCTAGGAAGAATGCTACCAAGGAGAATCTGTGTTGTTGGAGCAATGGCTGGTTGAATGTATGAGATGATGGAAATGATGAAAACAATGAGAATTCTATTAGATGCTATTGAGAAAGATAGGTGAAGATGATTGACACCAAGACCTAATGTTGAAAGTGATGATGAAGAGGCATTTCAATCTGTTGAACAAATTGGTGAAACCCTAGGAGGTGATGAAGAAGAAGAATCAGATCAAGTCAAGATGTTGTGATCTATTTCAAAGATTGGAAAGAGATCTAGAGTTGATGTACCAAATTACACTGGTAATTTGAACCTTGAAGAGTTGATTGACCGGATAAATGACATGGAAGAGTACTTTGAATATGAAGAAGTTGAAGATCTAGAGAAGGTGAAATTTGCTACGACAAAGTTGAAAGAACATGTTGCTATATGGTGGAAAGAAGTTTAGTTGGATAGAAATAGAAGAGGAAAATAAAAGATTACAAAGTGGGATAGAATGGTGACAAAATTGAAGAATCAGTTTATACCTGCTGACTATGAGTTGGAGCTATTGAAAAGATTCCAGAACCTAAGACAAAATGAGAAATCTATGAAGGAGTATACTGAAGAATTTCATAAGATGATCATGAGGACAAGACATAGTGAAGCAAGCAAGGAGAAAGTGGCTAGATACATCAATGGACTGCGATTGAAAATTCAAGAAGAACTAAGTTTGGTGAGGATGACATCTTTGGAGGAAGTATACCAGTTTGCCTTGAAAGTTGAAGAGAAGTTAAACAAGAGGCATGATTAGAGACAAAGAGGAAGAGGAGGTAAATTTTAGAGAGGTAGAACATTTTCTAGAGGAGATAGATCATTTGTGGAGCAGAACAAATAGGAGAACACATTCAAGAAGGATGATGAAGATAATAATCCTTACCGAAAATATAATATAAATTTTTACTAGAGAGGAAACCCTAGTGCATACCAGAATGAAGGATACATAATAGAAGGAAGAGGATTTGATAAGATAACATTCAAAGGCACTTGTTTCAATTGTGGGGGTGAAGGACATAGACCATTTGAATGTAATCAGGGAAGTATAAGCAAAAGAATAGAGAATAGTGGAAGAGAAGCCTATGTTGAAGAAGAACATGTTGGATCACCTAGTTCAGTTGGTAAACCAGAGAAAGGAGAATCACTTGTGATGAGGAGAGAACTATTTCAAGCAAAAACAAATGAGGAACCACCATAGAGGAAAAGTTTATTCAAAACTAGATGCAAATCAGGAGGTAAATGTTGTAAAGTTGTTATTGATAGTGGTAATTCTGATAACCTAGTTTTAGAGGAGATGGTGACTAAGCTGAAGTTGGAAAGATTGAAACACCCTAAGCCCTATCAAATAGCATGGATCCAGGATGATCATAAGGTACTAGTGAGTGAACAATGTTTTCTGAAATTTCATGTTGGATCTTATCATGATGAAGTCTTGTGTGATATTATGCCTATGGATGTTTGTCATATTTGGTTGGGTAGACCTTGGCAGTATGATAGAAAAGCTATACATGATGGGAGAAAGAATACATACACTATAACATCAAATGGGAAGATAATTACCTTGATTCCTTTGGAAGATGATCCTAAGAGTGAAGTATGTGGGAATGCTAGAATCTGTTTGGTAGATGGAAGAAAATTTCTATATGGTTTGAGACATGACAATATGTGTTATGCTTTGATTCCTAAGAAGCTAGAAACATTGAAGAAGGAGACTAAACAATCACAACCAGAGGAGATAATTGGGTTGCTAATAGAGTGTGAAGACATCATATCAGACAATGTGCCTGAAGGATTGCCACCTATTAGGAGTATCAGTCATCACATGGATCTTATACTAGAAGCTAGTCTGCCTAATAAAGTAGCACATAGAATGACACCGACAGAGAATGAAGAACTAAATAGAAAGATACAGGAATTGTTGAGGAAAGGCTTGATTAGAGAAAGTTTGAGTCCTTGTATAGTACCTGTAGTGTTAGCATCTAAGAAAGATGGAGAGTGGAGAATGCGTACTGACTCGAGCAATAAACAAAATCATAGTTAAGTATAGATTTCCTTTACTAGGATGGATGATATCATGGATTGTTTGACTGGAGCAAGATATTTCACAAAGATAGATTTGAAGAGTAGATACCATTAGATCATTATCAGAGAAGGAGATGAATGGAAGACTACTTTTAAGACAAATGAAGGATTTTGCGAGTGGTTAGTGATGTCTTTTGGATTGACAAATGCACCGAGCACTTTCATGAGGTTGATGAATGAAGTCTTGAAGACATTCTTGGGTAAGTTTGTTATTGTATATTTGGATGACATTCTAATTTTTAGTAAAAAAAGAACATTTGTGGCATATTAGACAAGTTTTACAGAGGTTGAGAGGAGAAATTGCTGATCAACATCAAGAAGTATAGTTTCATGAAAGACAAATTGGTATATTTGGGATTTGTGATTTATGTGGAAGGATTAAATATGGACCCTAAAAAAGTAAGAGCAATTGTTGAATGGCCTACATTGGAGAGCATTGGAGAAGTCAGATCATTTCATGGATTAGATAGTTTCTACTAGAAGTTCATCAAAAAATTTAGTTCAGTATGTAACCCTATGATAGAGACAATGAGAGGTGACAGAAAAGATTTCAAGTGGACATTAGGAGTAGATAAAAGTTTTGAACTGTTGAAGTAGAAAGTGATAGAGAAGCCTATTTTAGCATTACTAGATTTCAATAAGGTATTTCAAGTAGATTGTGATGCAAGTGGGAGTGCAATTGAAGTAGTATTAAGTCAAGAAGGGAGACCTAAAGCATATTTTAGTGAGAAGTTGAATGATGCAAGGAGAAGATTTTAGTTTATGATCAGGAGTTCTATGCCATAATTCAAGCCTTGAAGAAGTGGAGACATTACTTGTTGCCTAAGGAATTTGTGTTGTATATAGATCATCAAGCTTTGTAATATCTGAATAGTCAAGGTAAGTTGAATCAAAGACACATGACATGGGTAGAGTTCATGTAGAGTTATACATTTGTATTGAAGCATAGGAGTGGTAAATCAAACAAAATTGATGATGCATTAAGTAGGAGAAGAAACTTGTTGACAGAGATGAGTGTTGAAGTGTTAGGTTTTGATGAATTGAAGCATATGTAAGAGGGAGAGATTGATTTTGTAGAACCTTGGAAAGCCTATAAGGAACCTGTTGTGATAGATAGGAGTAAGTGGTTGGACTATTTCATTCAGGAAGATATGTTGTTCAAAGGAAGTCAGTTATGCATACCTAGAAGTTTAATGAGAGATAATTTGATCAAGGAGAAACATAGTGGTGGATTGGCAGGACATTTTGGCATTGATAAAATAGTGGCTTTGGTGAGTGAAAACTACTATTGGCCTTAGATACATAAGGATGTTAGGTAGTTTGTGCAGAGTTGTAGAGTTTGTCAAGTTGAAAAAGGGAGTAGTCAAAATACTGGACTGTAGAAACCTTTGAGAGTACCAGAGAGACCTTGGGAAGACATAAGCATGGATTTTGTGATGGGATTGCCTAAGACATGGAGAGGACATGACTCTATATTTGTAGTGGTAGATAGATTTTCAAAGATGACACATTTCATACCTTGTAAGAAGACAACTAATGAAATGCATGTAGCTGACCTATCTTTCAAGGAGATTGTGATGTTGCATGGATTACCTAGGAACATAGTTTCAGATAGAGACACAAAGTTTCTTGGATACTTTTGGAAGACACTTTGGAAGAAGATGAAGATAGATTTGAAGTTTAGTTCAGCATTTCATCCACAGACTGATGGATAGACCTAGATAGTAAATAGGAGTTTGGGAAACTTGTTGAGATGTTTAGTTGGAGAGAAAGTAGGAAGTTGGGATTTGATTCTTTCACAAGTAGAGTTTGCATACAATAATTTAGTAAATAGGAGTACTAGAAGGACACCTTTTGAGATTGTTATTGGAGTGAATCCTAGAGGAATTGCCAAATTGAGAGATATGGGTATGACAGAAAAGAGAAGTACAAAAGCAAAGGAATTTGCAGAACATATGGAGATAGTGCATAATTAGGTTAAGAAGCATTTGGAAGATATAAACAATAAATATAAAGAGCGAGTAGATGAGAAGAGAAGACACAAAGAATTTGAAGTGGGAGATGAAGTGATGGTGTACTTGAGAAAAGAAAGATTTCTAGTTGGAACATATAACAAGTTGAAGATGAAGAAGTTTGGACCTTATAGGATACTCAAAAAATTTGATTCAAGAAATGCATATGAAGTGGAACTACCCGAGACATTGGGTATTTCACATATTTTCAACATTACAGACCTATATCAGTACCATGAAGCAAAGTTTAGTGATAGCCTTGAAGAAGACTTGAAGAATTAGTTATCACAACAACCACTAGAGCAGATTGAAGACATTTTGGATAGCAGAGTTAAATGCAACACCAGAGGAAGACAATGCAAAGCATACCTTGTGAAGTGGAAAGGCAGACCAGAAGAAGATTCATCTTGGATTTCTCAAGCTGAGGTAGCCCATCTTGTTTTTCCTCCAGCCCCGGCAAGGTGAGGGACTCATTTTTTTTCAATAACCCTAGATGTCTGATGCAGGAGCATCCCTAGTTCAAGAGCAATCTTGCATCAACCAAAAACATTTGCATTTCAGTTTGTTCACAGTTTAGTTTGTTTCTTTTCATTTTCCAGTTCACTTTAGGCAGTTTAGTTAGTAGCAATTTATGTATTTTGGTCCACATTCTGCCACAGTTGCATTTCAGACCATGTAGAAATGGACTTAGCATCTCAATTCATTCATCTACAACATATCTGAATCTTAGAGCATTTGGATTAGTTATCAGAAAGTTATCACTATCAGAAGATCAACTGTTTTCTCATAATAGAGCATCCTAACTGTCTTGGACAATCAGCTAAAGGAGAAGACTTGTAGAGCATTCCTTGACTTGTGGAGCTTAATGAAACATCATTCAATGATCTATGGTTCATGGCCAACCTTCCCCAAGATTTGCACATCTTCCCATTCATTTGTGGAGGAATTCTTCATGATTAGGTCTGACCTACCCATGTACACACATTACAACTCTTCATTGGAGTTTGTGATCTTCCTTGGCTGATGTGGAGGAATCTTATGATCCAGAGATGATATATAAGGATGTAATAGATCCCTAGGAAGGAAGATTTTGGATAGTTATTCATAAGTTCATAGTTTGGATTTTGCGCGAAGGAGCTTCAAAGCTATATCTTGTGCATATTCTGATATTCTGTAATCAGGCCTATGAGCCCAATTGTAAGCCCACATATTGCCAACTGATCTGTAATTGAATTCTATGATATACTGAATGATTGAATCTTCATTTGTTCCATATCTTTGAGTTTTTTCCATTGTGTTTACTCTTGCTGCACAGTCTGGACAGTTCATTCTGTGAACCCTCCTACCGTGACTACACCATAAGTAAATGCAATGTACAACAACCCTTGTTAGTGATAATAGATTATATTCCTTTAGTGGCATAAACTTTTGGAAAGATGGCACAAGTTATGAACAATGGACTATGTAAGGTTGTCAACCTGATAAGGGTTCAAAAACCAAGTTTTGCATGTGTGATGCTCCAAATCATCTAAAAAGTGAACGTAACATAGATGTGTCCTATTAGAACATATCTTCCAACAAGGACAAATATGAAAATTTATGATGGTATGTAGTGAAATATTATGTGACTTGTGATAGGTAAAAAAATTAGGTTAATAAGATTAAGCATAGCCATGAAAACCTAACCCTACCATCATCAAAGAATCTAATCCAAATGAAATCAAAAGCATGCAATTCAAGAATAATATCACCTAGATTGTATGATTCTTTGTTTATGATGTAGATTGCTTCTTCAACAATGAACAATTATGAAGATAAAAGTTGCCATGATGGATGGATGATAATCATAATATGCTAGATGGATGTTAAAGTGCTCAATATGCTCAAGATGATAATATAGATGCTATATGAGTGCTGGATAGATATAGTATGGAATGAGAGTGTGTTTATATATAATTCAACCAAAATAAATAAACGGTGGAGATTTGGTGGCTATGTGATTGGCTAGGATGAAATGATAGTCATAGGTGAATGTGTAGATGACAAGTGGAAGGAAGATAAGGCTTATGTTTGACCGTGTACAAAAAAAGTACTACATGTGAAAGATATTAAATAAAAGATGTAGTACCAATTATCTTTTTAAATGAAAGAGGCTCACATGTTGGCTTATTGAGATAAATTATAAGAGAAATTAATTAAATAAATAAAATTTATTTAATTAATTAGAAAGTGGGCTTGTGAAGGGAATTTTAATTAAATAAATAAGATTTATTTAATTAAAATAGATAGAATGAAGATAATTAAATAATTAAATATTGTTTAATTATAGCTTAGAGGAAATAGTTAATGAATTAATTAAATAAATATAAATTTATTTAATTAATAGAAGAAATAAGTGTGTTAGGGAAATCTCTCAAGTATGTTAGACAAATGCAGATGGTGGATAATGCAATATTTGAATGCTAATGATAATTGGGTCAATTTTGGGTGTCTACATTTTGCCCCTCTTTGATACAATGTTCGATAGAGTGTTGTGTCAAAGAAGATACAATGATTTGCTTGATAAACAAGGTGATGCCCCCTTGAGAGGGAAACCAGGATGACTAGGAAGGGCTGGGTTGGCTCGCGATAAGATGAAAGTAGGAAACAAGGTTGGCACGAAGAAAATGGGGGTTGGGCGAGATGAATTGGATGGTTCAGAAGAAAATAGGCTTTGGCATAGAAGAATTAGGGTTTGGACAAAGGCTATAAATAGGGTTCTCAAGGGCAAATAGGCTCATTTGTGTTCATTTGTGTTTAGAAATCTAGAGAAATCCAGAGCTCCTTAGAGTTGTGCGACAAGAGTTGGAGAGCTATCAGGATGGTGATTCTATGCAGAGATCATTATTCTGAGAGAGTGAGGACACATGGAAGACCAGAGGGAGTAAGTACACTAGTATGTATCGAAACTTGTGCTAAAAGCATGATTTTGATAGGCTAGAAGTGCCATAAATGCACACACGTTACCATAAGCAACTGGGTTTTAGGATAGGTCATGCAGGTCGCTTAGGAAGAAAAATAGGTCACTTAGCATAGTTAAGGTTGCTTATAGGTGCGGCATAGTCACTTATGGGAAAGCAGGTTGCTTCCAGTCAGCTAGACAAATAGATAGGTAAAATGTGCATATGGATAAAAGCAAGTCACTTATGGGCTAAAAGTAGGCACATATGGATATTTAGCTCGCTTAGAAGAACATATGCTTTGTTATAGAATAGAGATCGCTTAGGGGAAAAAAGTATGCACATATAGAGATTTAGCTCACACTTAGTCAATTAATAGTCGCATAGGAAAATAAGGTCACATGTAGGAGAGAAATGAGCGCATGTAGGAAAATGGTTTGCTTACGATCAATAGATAGGTGCATATAGAAAAATGAGTCTCTTGCAGTAGATAGAAGCAGGTAGAGCAGGAAACAATCCATTTTTGTATCAGTTGTGTGTAGCTAAAGAGACTAATAGGATGAGGGAAATGATGCAGGATGTACTACCACCTTTGTTATCATGAGAGCCACATCCTAAGGATTTGCGGTTGGTGAGATTGTTGGATGTAGAGGAGCAACTAGTGTTAGAGATCCTCATATTAAAGCATGTGTCTAGATTGGATCCGATGCAGGTACATCAAGGATTGATGACAGCAATGGTGGAGTGATGGATGAGAGAGCATAGTTCTTTCTTGTTATCGACAGGAGAAGCGACGATCACACTAGAGGATGTGTTCCAGATTTTGTGTGTTCCTATTGATGGGGACCGAGTAGATTATGATCCTGATATGGGTCTAGCTGCATTCAGGAGATTGTTTGGGACACCAGACATTAGAGTGGAGGGCTCAAAGATTCCTATGGTGAGGATGGAGGAGCTATGTGATAGGTTGCAGCGAGTGGTAGTAGCGATTATTAGATGGCTAGTTGGAGACAGGTGAGAGAGAGGATTCCCAGTAGGATGGGGGATAGTGATGGAGGCGATGTTCTCCTATGGGATGAGATATGCATGGGTGGAGTGTGTGCTTGGATAGCTCTACCATTTCCTACATGATTGTGCATATATGTTTGGGGCTAGTATGTCTGCAGGGGTCACAGTTTTGCATGTATGGGCGTATGAGCATATTCCAATGACGAGACCAAATGGATGGGTGGTTAGAGTAGTAGGAGAGCCTTATGCTAGGATGTATAGAGGAGCTTTGACATATCGACAGCGTAAAGGACTAGTGTACTAGCAGAGGATATTGGATGAGGTGGATAGATTTATATGGAGGCCATGGCTAGGATATGAGAGATGGGATGAGGAGGATAGAGAACTTGTCTATGCTAGGCAAGTGAGATATATTTTTGGATGTAGGATATATATTATAGAGCACTATTTGCCCGAGAGGGTTTTGAGATAGTTCGGGTTACCATAGGCAGTACCAGTTGGTGATGCCATTTTTGGGAGGACTCAATAGGAGGTGTTTGATTGGGGGCTAGAGGTAGTGGTTGACATGGCTTTGGTGGAGAGAGAGGGGATACAACCAATTGTATGGTAGTGGGGATAGGGTCCTATAGTTCTAGGCATGCTACCAGATTATGATGCATACTGGGTGACAGTGAGACTGACATGGCTGATGTGGGTTGGAGAGATAGGATAGATAGGGATGGAGAGACCAGTCAAGAGGAGGCGATGACAGGCTCCACCAGCACAGGCTATTGTGCCGGCAACTCTAGGGATATAGGTTCAGGGACAGGTGCAGGGGCAGCCTTAGATACTTGCACAGTCTCAGGGTTAGATATTAGGAGATGATGATGTTGGGATTCAGCAGCTACAGAGGAGGATTAGAGAGGAGAGGAGATGGAGGCAGTGGGCTTAGATGAGGTTGAGGAGAGTGGAGCTAGATAGGCATCAGGTGGTGATTGGGTTATGGCATGCTAGAGCTTAGGCTCAAACATAGCAAGCATAATTACACGCTAGAGTGTAGGCTCGTGATGGGCAAGATGATGGTTCACTTGCCAGGGTGACAGGAGAGAGAGATGCAGTGAGATAGAGTGAGTAGATGATCAGATTAGACCTTGACACTACTATACATCAAATGCTGACGATGAGGGCCAAGAGAAATGGTCTACGGATAGAGAGAGATACAACTGTCTAGCAGTTATAGGGGATGACTAGCGAGTGGGATAGAGTAGTAGCTACATTGGGTATAGATGGGGCTATGATGTATTTGGCCACATAGTTGACATAGGTATAGGGAGAGCTGCGGAGAGTACAAGGTGAGGTGGAGTACTATAGAGGCTTGTACTATGGGGCTGTGCTAGCAGATCAGAGGCAGCCTATCTTTAAGAGTAGATCAAGAGCTTTGGGTTCATGAAGGACAGGTGGATCTCGATCAGTAGCATCAGTGATGGGGCCATAGAGAGATAGGGGGATAGGTGCAAGACCCAGTGGTGGAAGTCAGGGCGAGGGAGCTTCTATTACTCACTAGGGCTACATTGTTTATGTATATTATGTTGTATCATGATGAGGCCTAGAGCTGATTGTACATACATTTTTTATGGCTCAGCTTGTATATGTAGACACTTGTATATTGACACACACACACACACATATATATATATATATATATGATGGCATGTTGGTTATCTACATGATGTTGTAATGAGTATGGATGCATTCGTGGTATTATGATGGTTATGCATGTTGTATTTGTATTTTTATGGATTATGTATGGATGTTTATGCAAATGATATGAATATGCAAATGGAACTAATGGAAATGTATTATGATAATGCAAATATGTAAATGATAATGATATGATATGTGATGGACATATGTATGCCTAACACACTTGTTTTGTAGGATAAGAGATGTGGAAGAAGGATGATAGAAATGATTGATCTTAGTTGAGAACTATATAGGCGGATAATGAGATGAATAGATGGTGTGATGGGCAGCTTTAAAAGTAATTGCTCAAAAATGAAAAGAAATGCAATCCTTATGTTTGATATAGCATATGGATGTTATGCACCAAGGTATAGAAGACCAAGGTGTCAAGATATCCAATGCAAAACTAACATACTACAATCTTGTCTAAATGCATGAGGTCAAGATGTTGAGCCAACATACACAAGATATGAATAGTAGCTAGTGTTCCAAGATGGACTTTGATGCTACAAGCAATGGTTTGAGCTGATCTCCACTACACATAGTGACACCTTGCTGGTTATATGTATGGAGCTAGTTCTTAACATAGAATAGTCTCAAATGCATAAGAGACTTTAGCTTCTCAGATGCAAGAGATATTGATATGTAAGATGCTAATACCAACATGTTCAAGATGCCAATACACATAGGAAGAGAATAAGATCATCATACAAACACAGCATACAAAAGCAATATGACCATGCCCCATTCCTTTCTTCATTGCAATGTACCAAGATATGATAGATCAAGGCAGTCTTGATTAGGCATAGAAAAGGAACAAAAGATAAAACAAAAGATAATGTCATCACATTCTCTTGCCAAATTTAGGCGCTCTTGGATGGATTTAAGCTAGTACCTTGTTGAGAGGAAACCTGCATCCTGTTGAAGGCTAAAGATGTTGATAAAATGCTATAGAAAATGTTGTCTTAAGGTATGCAAACAAATAGCTTCTGGCTTCCTCTAATTCGTTAAAGTGCATGAGATTTTAGTATACACATATTCTTCTTCCTTCTTGAGCTGGTCAAAGAGATGAAGGTGGAAGATGAAAGAAGATGAGGAAGATGGGGTGGATCATCTATGCTTGAGTACTGGATACTTCCTTTGTATTCCAGACTACCTACATACCCTATGTCCACGGGATCAAAGCACATTGACGATGATGATGAGACATGATGAATATGTAGTTCTGGGTTTATTGATGATGTAAGTGATGAAAGATAGAAGAAAGGGAGATGAAAGATTAAAAGATGATCAAGAGAAAAATGAAGGATGGATGATGAAAAGAGAGGCTATCATCTTTGCCTAAATCAGAGTCCTTCCTTCGCATCTCAAATTGCCTATATACCATGTATCCACGTGATCAAGGCTTTAACGATAGAGCTGGTGATGTAGTTCTTTCTTATTACGCTGATGGTTGGTGTTGAAAGAATCAACTTTATTTCTTGGATTTTTTGCAATGTTTTGATGTTTGAGCCTGAATTAATTGGAAATATATGAATCATGGTTGCAAATGTTTGCCATGTTTGAGGTTGGATGCATGCTATGGTTGAAGGTGAAAGTTTGCTATGCTATGAGCTTAGGTGTTCGTTGTGTTATGAGCTAGAGCTAAAAGTATCCACTTCCAAATAAGTCTTAACAAGTGCCCCCAGTGTGGGATGAGCTTTATTGTGGAGAAGCAGCAATGGAGGATGTGTGCAAACAAGATACTAAGGTGCCAATTGATATAGTTATCCCAACAATGTCCAAAGTATGATAGCTAGCATTGACAGAGACGAAGATGGAAATAATTTTTATTATGGAGAAATAGGTTATGATATTTGTACAAGGTGAAATGCGGATTATGATATGGATTATGTAGGATAAGATGGCGAAGTATGCTAAGAAGAGTGGTGATCAAATAAACTAAGAAGATGATGGGAGCTGGTCACTACACATAGCGCCTGTTTGCTAGGTTTTCACTATGGTACTTATCCAAGGTGCCTGTTTACCAAGTTTTCACCAGAGGACAGATTATTTATCTTATGCTATTTTTTTTTGTGGGATAGCTGAGATTCATGGATAAAACTTCTTGAGATGGATGTTGTTTACTGGTTCATCCAAGGGAATACCTTCAGGTGTTGAAATAGTGTATGCACCTAATCCATAAACTGTTGTGATCATAAAAGGACCAAGCCAATTTGGTTCAAACTTGCCCTGTTTCTGATGTTGTTGCGAATTCCTTTGATTCTCTTTAAGAACAAGATCTCCAACTTGAAATCTGTGTTCTCTAATTTTTTTGTTGTAGCTACGGCGTAGGTAGTTTTGATAGACTTGGAAATGGTTGAGTGCTGTAAGATGTCCTTCATCTAGTAGCTCAAGATCATGGACTCTAGATACTCGATATTCTTCCTCTGAGATGGTATGCTGTAGAGATACTCGCAGTGAGGGGATCTCAACCTCAATAGGTAGGATAGCTTTAGTGCCATACACAAGAGCATAAGGTGTAGCTCCAATGGGAGTTCTAATACTTGTTTATATGCCCATAATGTAGGATGGAGTTGTAAATGCCAATCACGACCAGCTTCATTGACTGTCTTTTTTAGAATCTTGATGATTGTTTTGTTAGAAGCCTCAGCTTGGCCATTGCTCTGAGGATAGTAAGGAGTGGAGAATCGACATTGGATATGAAACTTGTTGCAAAGATCTCTAACCTCTTGGTTCTTGAAAGGACGACCATTATTAGTGACAATAGCTTGAGGAATTCCATAATGGAAAATGATATAGTGGAGAATGAACTTGGATATTTGCTTTTTAGTAATATAAATCATTGGTATGGCTTCCACCCACTTTGTAAAATATTCAGTGGTGGTGATAATGAACTTATGACCATTTGATGAGGTAGGATGGATTTTACCTATGAGATCAAGTCCCCACTATGAGAAGGGCCATGGAGTAGTGATAGGCTAAAGTTCATGTGTTGGTGCATGTATTAAATCTCCATGTTTCTAACATTGTAGACATCTCTTTGCAAATTTTTGTGCATATTTTTCCATAGTTGGCTAATAGTATCCATTTTGTAGAAGTTTCTTAACAAGACCAGGGCTAGCAGAATGAGATCTATAGACACATTCATGTACATCATGTAAGGCCACTTTCACTTCCTCAGAATCAAGACATCTAAGAAGGATACCATCAAGACTCTGGTGATAAAGGGTATCTCCTAAGATAGTGTAATGAGAGGCTCGACGGATAAAGGTTTTGTGTTGGGTGTTAGATAGTTGGAATGGAAAGGTTTGATTGTGGAGATACTCGTATAAGTCCTTGTACCATGGAAAATTGGGACCAACAATTTCACATATAAGCTCAGACTGTGGTACTTCAAATGCTGGAATTAGAAGTTATTCAACTAGAAACTCACATTTATGTGTATTAGATGGCATGTCTAGAATGGATCCAATCATAGCCATGGCATCTACTGCTCTATTTTGTAGCCTTGGAATTTACTCAAAGGTGATATTGTCAAAGTACTTTTTAAAATCATCAACCATTACCTTGTATGGAAGAAGCTTCTCATATTTTGTTTGATATTCATCTAAGACTTGTTTGATAACCAATTGAGAGTCACCAAAGACTTGTAACTATTTGATAGCCCATTGTACTGCCATGCATAATCTTATGATTAAAGCTTCATGCTCTACTATGTTATTAGTACATAGAAACATAATTCTGTATGATTTGGGTGTACAATCTCCTTGAGGGGTAACAAACAATATCCCTGCTCCTGATCCATGTTGTGTGTAAGATCCATCAAAATATAGTTGCCACAACATTGGGGAAATTAAGTTGAACAATCCTTCATCAGGAAATTATAGATATATTGGATGAATATCTGTGATGGATGCTGCAGTTAATTAATCAGTGATGACTTTTCCTTTTATGGCTTTTCAATCCACATATTGTATGTCAAATTCACTTAGGATCATAACCCATTTTGCTAATCTTCCTGTGAGGATTGCTTTGGAGAGAAGATATTTGAGTGGATTAACATTAGATATGAGATTTGTTGTTTGGTTCGACATGTAATGTCGCAACTTTTGGGAAGCAAACACTAATGCTAATCATGCTTTTTCCATAGATGAATAATTAAGTTCATATCCCACAAGAGTTTTGCTGATGTAGTAGATGGCTTGTTCTTTCCTTGAATCATCATGTTGAGCTAGAAGGGCACCCAATGCTATTGTTGTTGAAGATATGTAGAGTAGTGATGGGCAATCAAGTATAGGAGGTACTAACATATGAAGTGTTGCCAGATATTCCTTTATTTTGTCAAAGGCCTATTGACACTTTTTGTCTCACTTAAAAAGTTCACCCTTGTGAAGAAGATGTTGGAAAGGATGGCATTTGTCTGCTAGTTGTGAGATAAATCTACGGATGGACTGTAACCTTCCTTGTAGACTATGAAGCTGCTTGAGATTTGTTGGCAGAGGCATTTCCATGATAGCTTTTACTTTGGCTGGGTCCACTTCTATCCCTCATTGAGACATAATGTATCCCAACAGTTTTCTAGATGTTATGCCAAATACACATTTCTTTGGGTTCAATCTGACTTCATATTTATCTAGTCGATCAAAGATTTGTGTTAATACATGTAGATGTCCTTCTCTTGTCTTGGATTTCCCTAGGATATCATCAACATAGTCTTCCATGATAGTGTGAAAAAGGTCATAGAAAATAACTGTCATGGCTCGTTGATAAGTAGCTCCAACATTCTTGAGACCAAAAGGCATTACAACCCAACAATATGTACCCCATGGACAAATGAATGATGTTTTATCTTGATCTTCCTCTACTATTCTGATTTGGTTATATCCTGAGAATCCATCCATCAAAGATAGCATGTCATGTCCAGCTGTGAGATCTACAATATTATCTATACTTGGTAGTGGAAAGTCATACTTAGGACATGCTTTGTTAAGATCTCTAAAATCTATGCAATAGCGAACTTGTCCATCAAGTTTTGCTACAGGTACCAAGTTTGAAACCCATTCTGGATAATCAATAGGCTTTATGAACTTTGCTTCTAATAGCTTCTGAATCTCTACCTTAACCAATAGAGCTACTTGTGGATGCATTTTGCACAATTTTTGTTTGATAGGTTTTGCAATAGGAGATACTGCTAGATGATGTGCCATAAGTGATGGATCTAGACCTAGCATATCAGTGTAAGTCCATGCAAAGTTTATAGCTCTTTTTATGAAAAATGTTGTGAAGTTTCTTCTTTCTTGCTCTTATACTGATGCTGCCAAAAAAGTGATCTTTGGATTTTGCTCTGTACTCAAGTTCATATCTTGTGATTGTTCAACTAGCACTGTTGATTTCTCGTGATAGTCAGTGGCAACAGGAAGATCAAATCCCCCATCCTCAGGCACCTCAGATAGGTTTTCACCTTCAGATATGTCCTTTGTTTTTACTTTTTCACGGTCAAGAGGTGCCTTTCAATTTTCACCTAGTGACCTATTTTGTTTGATTTTGTTTATTTCATTTTTATGACAGAAGGATTTGATACTTCCACCAAAATATGCTAGTTTAGGTAGATCCATCATGAAACCTACTTTGTGATCACCCAATGGAATGCCCCGTCATAAGCCCGTGAATTCTACAATAGCTTCATCATTTTCAAATGTATCTAATATCGGTGCCCCTGTTGGTCCCAATCGATGAGGTCAGGATATATGAGTGAAAGGGTAACAGATGAATGGTTATGGCTAGAGGAGGTTGTGGAAATCATGAAGATGGAGTTTTCTTCAAAAAGGTTGGTAATATGAAGGGAGGAATTGTCAATGGTATCTGAACTAGAAGTCTCTCCTACCGAGGAAGGTCTAGTGTCCATATTGGAAATACACTTAATGTCTTTGGAATACGGTACCTCCAGTTGATAGCCAAGGCCTTACTTATTAAACTTCTTAGACACAACAATGGGTTTAATAGGTCCTTGTTCCTTGTGATCCCAATCCACCATGTCCTTTGTAGCCATGTTCTTTATGACGCGAAACCCATTGTTATATCTCTCCACTTCAAGTTGGACTTCGTCATTCTCATCAAAGAATATCCAAGAGTTGATATCATCAATGTCTTCATCATCCAAGAATCCACCTTTAATGAAAACTGTGGGTGGGGCTTTGATGATAGCTGTGGATGAAGGTGGCTTGGATGTAGAAGGAATGCCATGAGATTTGGGAGACAAGGGAAGGGCATCCACACAACAAGATTCTTGTAATGTGTACTCACCAGGGCTGTGTTTAGTGTACTTGATACAGAGATTGAAGGTGACTTTACTAGATGATGGCTTGAGTAGGACAGATGGATCTACATATGATCAAGATGGATATGCTTCGGTGTTGATAGGAATGCAGTTTGGACTATGATATTTAGCTTGAAAGTCATGACAAAATTCAAATGGATTGGGATCAACATGGATAGTAATCTCAACACCGTTATGTGGAAATTTAAGACATTGATGGTATGTAGAAGGAACTACTTTGAGGGCATGGATCCATGGACAGCCAAGGATGATGTTATAAGGAAGCTCAATATCAAGGACTTGACAATAGGTTTCAGTAGTGATCGACCCAACTTGGATAGGCAATTAAATAATCCCTTTAGTATCTCTCTCAGCATCATCATATGCTCTGATAGTAATGACCTTGGAAGTGTTAACATCTTTGTCAGAATATCCCAATTGTTTTATTAATTTCAACAAACATATATTAAGACTAGCTCCGCCATCCACTAAGATTTGTTTGATACCGTGTTGTTTGATAAACACTTTGATGTGGAGGGCTTCATTATGTGAAGGATGAATGGATGGCTGAAGATCTTTGCCAGAAAAGCTTAAATGACAAGGGGCTACAATGCTAGCGACCATAGATTGGAATTGTGTGATATCAATGTCATTGGGTACCGAAGATTCTTGTAAGGCTTTGTCAAGTATAGCTTTGTGAGTAGGGGATATGCAAAGCAACTCAAGAATGAAAATGTCCATAGGTGTTTTGCCAAGGTGATCAAGGATATTATAGCTAGAACATGGTCGAGGAGGATGGACAGGTGCTCCTTGAAAGGTAACATGACCTCTTTGAGTAGTTACAGTGTAGTCGGGTGCCTTGCCTTGGATGGTAATGGTAGAAATGCGAGCATGGTCAATGCAGCCAATAGTAGATGATTCATAGTTGTACTGAATGGCATTCAGAGCATGAGGGTTACTTGGTTTGTCATGAGATGGAAGTGGATTCTTGAAAGAATCTAGATCATAATTTTATGTTGGTTGTTGTGCAAGTTGAGTTGTTGGAGGTGTAATTTTGATTAAACCTTGATTGATGCAATCTTGGATAACATGCTTTAAGTGCATACAACCATTTGTTTTGTGTCCTTTAACTCTATGGTAATCACAATACTCATTTTCTTTATACCAAGGAGCTTTGAAAAGTGGTTCACCATTCGGTGGTGCATTCGGTAACATAATATCACTCGCTTGGAGAAGCTTTCAAAAGACAACTTCCATAGGTTCCGCTAATGGTGTAAATTATCGGTGAGGATTTGAAGTTTGTCGTTGTTGAGTTCATTGAAAAGGTTGAGTTGTTGTAGATGCAACTTGAATGTTGATAGGAGATTTCATAGTTTGTATGTTCTTTGCATCTACAACACCACTGTTGACAACATTCTTGTTTTTGTTCCAAAAGCAAGAGTTATCGTTGGAATTTTATGGATAGTCTTTGTTATCATGAAAAATCTTGATAGTGCCTTTAGCAATTAAAGCTCACTCAATGATGGTTCCTTTAGAAATGAGTTCATCAAAGGTGCTAGCACTTTGCAATTATAGTTGGAATGATAGCTCAAGATGGAGATTTTTAACAAAGATATCAAGCTATTATTTTTTAGGTATTTCCCATGATAGTTTGCTAGCCATGTTATGCCATCATTGAGTAAATGAAGAGAAGGCTTCACCATTGCATTGTTTATTATTGACAAGGTCATTCATGTTCACTTCATGTTCAATGTTAAAAGTGAAGTGTGATCGAAACTTATTTACTAATTCCACAAAAGACTTAATTCTTAGAGGTAAATGAGAGAACCATTCAAGAGCTTGTCCCGCTAAGCTTCAGGGAAAGAGTCTCAAAAGATATGTATCGTCATGAGCAATGTTGAGACATGCCACAAAGAATGCTCTAAGATGGTCTTCCAGATTTCCTTTTTCTTTGTATTTGTCAAACTGTGGCGAAAAAGGTGTCATATGAAGTGACTTGTCAAATGGATAAGCGCATATGTTTTCTAAGGAAAATGTCTTCTTGCTTTGTCCTACCACTTGGTTAATAATTTGTTGAACATCCACTGAAGATAATTGTTGTTGTTGCAAAGGGGGTGGTTAGTTGGGAGGTGAAGTGTGGTATGATGTATATTGAGGCTACTGTTGTGGAATATATGAAGCCATGACCATTTGTTGAGGTTGTGTACTCACAATGTATGTCAAAGGATTGGTATGCGACACATATGTAGTGGAAGATTACTGTCCTTGAGACACAAGCGATGGTTGGGTATATTGTGATGAATTAGTACCAAGGTTTTGCATCACATGGGAAGTGGAAGATTGATTGGCGTTAGTTAATGGTTGTGAGTTTGGAGTTGGATTGGTGATATGGTAAGTGATGGAAGGATTGGTGGATGTGGAAGAAGGATGGACATTTGAGTTTGCATTTTGGACAACATGGGGATTGGTATATGTCATGTGTTGGGTGACAATGGGCAAACCTTGGGTAGTATAAGATGGATTGATGGTTTGTGAAGGATTATAAGAAGATGGCAGAATGGATGTAAGTTGATCAACATAAGAGAATATAGTGCTAGGATTAGATTGAGAAACAACAGGCAGGTCACTCATGTCAATAAGATTAACATTGGGATTGTATGATGTATTGGATGGATTAGTAGAGATAGTAGAGATCATATTAGCAGCGGTAGAAATATGGGATGGGGTGTCCACATGTGATGCAATGGGGGTAGCGGATTATGATAGTTGTGAAGCTTGGATAGTTGGTGTTGTTTGGATAGCTTGGGAAGCTTGCAGAATATAGGATATGGGGATATCTTGTGATGTTTGAGGAGCTTGCACTTGAGCAACATGGACAAATTGTGTTACTTGAGGCATAGAAATGGTCATGGTGGGAGAAGGAGTATGTTGGGAAACATGGAAAGGTGGAATGTTTAGATTTTGTAAAATGAAAGCGAGTACATTGGTTAGAGTTCTCAAAGGTTCTAAAGTGTACTCTGAGCGTGGTGGATCAAATGAAGTAACAATAGGCAATGAAAGAGATGGGTTGGAAGATGGAGTTTGTAATATGGTATGGGATGGTGTGACTATAGTGGATGGTCCCTTTGCAACAATAGTGGGAGTGTTTGGATTGTGCTCTCTAATAGTAGATATGTCAAAATCTCTTGGTAATTTAGCTCCCATGCGGGCAAGTTGTAAGAAGTAGCGGTTAGGATTAGATAAAACAAGTCTCTTTAATTGATCCCATACATGTGTATCTCTAAATTATGATAAGTCTTCTTGGGATTGTTCTCCATAAGTCTTCGAAAATGTTTGAGGTTGCACTTGTTGTGAGGATGACTCTCCAATGGTGTACCCATGGGGCACAAACATGTGGGCATACCAGTCATAAATTGAGTCATGTCTCTAAGAGGTGTTGATCTAGATTGTTGCATCTTGGCTTCCATCTCAGCTCATAATTTTGCTTCCATTTCAGCTCTATATTGACTCCTAGTTTGAGGCATGATTGTTGATGTTGAAAATTGAACTTTAGCTTGACAAGGTTTTGAGACCCAAAAAGATGATGGTTTGTTGATTGTTTGGTTGCTGATTGTTGGTTGTTAGTTTGATTGGTTGCTTTGTTGTTGGTTGGACTTCCCTAGAGAATAGTTCACACACTCAGGGGAAAAGTTGTTTTCTAAGATTGTTGTTTTGCTGATGTTGCTAAAGATAAAGCCAAAAGATGATGTTTTGTTGATTGATCAAGTTGACCGATTGATTGATATTTAGTTTGTTGGTTTGGGATCTCAAAAAGATGAAAGGTTCACAAAGTCCAATTGGTTGGTAAGCTCAAAGTAGGAGATAAAGTCCAGGTGTCTACTAATGATCAGAGAAAGGTCTGAAAGCTAATGCTGAGGCTAAGCAAGCTAGAAGTGTAGCTGATTCGGCTAAGTCACTAAGATTTGTTGCTAATTGACCACAAGTGACAAATAATAGCTCAGATGCGACTCAGAAAAGGCCAAAAGTGACTGGTAATATCTTAAATGTAATCTAGTTTTAGTGTTGGTAATAGGCTACAGTATTAACTAGAGGCGAGCAACTTTGTCATAGGCAACTAGTATTGACTCAGAAGCGATTTACTGTTGATCAAAGGCAACACAGTTTAGACCAGAGGTGACTGACTATTGTTTAAAGGTGATCTAGTTTACACAAAAGGTGATTGTACCTATTAGGAAATATGTCTAAATTGTGTTTTTGAAAACAAAACAATAATTTTAGTCACTCACACTCATAACAATCACAAACTTGTACAACCTAGGCTAGGAAAGGACTATGTTTGTTGAGTCCCCTGGGCGTGCTTATTCAAAGTGGATAGCTTCAGGATCTTGGTAGCACCAGCTCCCCTCCACAGCACACACTTTTCATGCATACCAAGATATAGGTTTCCCAAGGCTTGTCCCCCCACCAAACATTAGGATTGTCCCTGCTATCTTTTCTAAGAACCACGTGAATTGGGGCGGCTTCAAAGGTCCCACCTTTTACATCAACAAATAGAAGATTTTTGGCTACTACACAAAGTTGCTAATAAGCGAATCTATTTAGGTGGCTATACGTGCGGCAGTGCTACTCTCTGTTATGGAGTCTCCCAGCCTTCAAGGGTTACGCCTTGAAGGGTTTTAGGGGAGGTTAGCTATCGGTATAACACAACAACACCTGTTGTTTGTGGCTTTTGACACAAACACTTTTCTTATATAGCAGTTTAGAAGGACTTGGCTTTAGCCCATTACCGCTTGGGTTGTACCTCTTCTCACACTAAAAAAGTAGACCCTCTAAAGATAATAACAAGTTCTCATACACCCAAGATCCATTTGATAGGCAAGGTGGTGCAGGAGCACCTTGAGAATTAGAGTATTCCTTACATTTTATATTATATTGAAAAATGTTATGTTTGTAAAGGCCTTAACGCCTAGTTGGTTAAGATAGTTTATGTGTCAAGAAAAGAATTGTAACCAAACAAAGTTTGTAACTGAAATGGCAAAGGTGGTTCATCTTCCACCGTGTACAACTGCCAAGTGAGTCGTTAAATAGGTGATCTGTATTCACAGAGTAGTCAGTCAGATTTAGAGGAAAAAGATTGTAAATTAATTCTGCAAAGAAATAAAAAGAAGTTTATGTTCTGGTGTAACCACGGGGGATATCATTTGGAGTCATTCCACTCGTGGATTTCTTTGAAATCAGTGGAATGACTTCCATGTAGTTAAATTATCTTCCTGTTCTATAGATTTTGGTAGTTTCTCTAGTAAGTTGTTCAGTTGTAAGTTACAGAGGTTGTCATTTTGTATATCTGTTCATGTGTTCGCATAGCTGCAGAGTGTAAAAGTGGCATCAGCATAATATAACCCATTAGGGGAAGATTTTAGTAGTTATATCAATCAACGGTATCTTGCCAATAGAAGGTGTATCGGTGGAGGACAAAGCAAGTCTCACCAAAGTGTCGAAGATAGCCATTGGCACATCAGCCTAAGGTTACTAGCGCTTGCCGATGCTAATAGTCTTGCCGAAGATATAGCACTATATTGAGTTATCGGTAAGAGTTACATTATCGGAAGATGAGAGGAAAGTCCCACCGATGATCTCAGTCACACTAATGAATGTGGACCAATGTGAGTGCTTGCCGAAGATGATGGTCACGCCGACAAGTGAGTAGTGTGGAGTCTCCATCAGGTAGACTCATGAGATCGGTCTGAGAAGTAGTAAGGTGGCCGATAGTAGTCTATCTCACTGATAGGTGAAGTACATGTGTATTTCAGTACTGTGTGAATTGTGAGAAGGATATTGAAAGTTGTTTGATATTTAACTCCTTGTACTGCTGGTTTGATGGGTTCAAAGAATCTAAAAGTTAATAAGAAATTGGTTTTTGCTGTACACTCTGCATCACAAGGGGAGAGGATACTTTTGCTATTAAATTTGGGTTACAATCAAGCACATGTAAGCAATCAAGAAAGATAAATCAATCACAGAGCAAACAATGATTCTTTTTAGGCACCAAGCCCAAATGTTCCTAAATTAGTGAAAAACCACAAGTCTTGGACTGATTGAAGCTGCAACAGATATGCTAGTAGTTTAATAACCTCCTTTTCTTGGGCAGTCGATAAGATACTACACAAATACCCAATTAGTAGCCAAGAAAACCAAACTCCAAATAGAAAAGACTGAAAATGACAGTTTACCAGAGGTGATCAACTATTGATCAAAAGTGAACTGTGTTCTATTGCAAGAGAAATGTTACAGATCAAAAGTGATACCAATAATGCTAGATGCAAAATTATAAAGCTCATAAGTGATGCAAAAAAGAAACATGCGACTGGTTATGGGTCATAAGCAACTCAGATCTGCGAAAAAATAGAATCTAACAAAAACCCTAGTTTTACAAAAAGTGATCCAGATAGCTAAAGGTGATCACTATTAGGTTGAAAGTGATTCAAAAAAAGGCATAAACGACCACTATTAGCTTGTAAGTGATGCAAAACAGGCAATAAGTGACTACTATTTTCTTAGAAGTGAACCCAGGAATGCTAAAAGTGGCAGGTTTTGGCTCAGAAGCGATGCATATACTCAGACAACAACTGGTTTTCACTCAAAAGTGACTAGAACTTGTCGTAAGTGCTCGAAAAATCTAATCTTCACAAAAACAACTTTAAATAGCAAAGTTAATCAAGGACATGAGTCCCACCGAGCGTGCCAGAATGTGAGGTAAAAATTTAGGTTAATAAGATTAAGCATAGCCATGCAAACCTAATGCTACCATCATCAAAAAATCTAATCCAAATGTAATCAAAAGCATGCAATTCAAAAACAATATCACCTAGATTGTATGATTCCTTGTTTATGATGTGGATTGCTTCTTCAATAATGAACAATTATGAAGATAAAAATTTCCATGATGGATGGATGTTAAAGTGCTCAATATGCTCAAGATGATAATGTAGATGCTATATGAGTAGTGGATAGATGTAGTATGGAATGAGAGGGTGTTTATATAGAACTCAACCAAAATCAATCAACGGTGGAGATTTGGAGGCTATGTGAATGGCTAGGATGAAATGATAGTCATAGGTGAATGTGTAGATGACAAGTGGAAGGAAGATAAGGCTTATGTGTGACCATGTACATAAAAAGTACATGTTAAAGATATTAAATAAAATATGTAGTACCACTTATCTTTTTAAATGAAAGAGGCTCACATGTTGGCTCATTGAGATAAATGATAAGAGAAATTAATTGAATAAATAAAATTTATTTATTAATTGGAAAGTGGGCTTGTGAAGGTAATTTTAATTACATAAATAAGATTTATTTAATTAAAATAGATAGAATGAAGATAATTAAATAATTAAAGATTGTTTAATTATAGCTTAGAGGAAATAGCTAATGAATTAATTAAATAAATATAAATTTATTTAATTAATAGGAGAAATAAGTGTGTTAGGGAAATTGCTCAAGTGTGTTAGACAAATTTAGATGGTGGATAATGCAATATTTGAATACTAATGATAATTAGGTCAATTTTGGGTGTCTACATGACGTACTGATAATTAAAATTTTGTAAACAAACAATCAAGTGAAAGAAAAATGTTTTTGGTTGATGCAAATTGCTCTTACGCCTTAGGAAGTTCTTACATTAGGGAGTCTCTAAAACAAAGGTGTTATGTGCAAGTGATGGATGAAAAGGGAGATGATAGGAATGATCACAAAGATACAACATAAGAGGTTAAAACTATGTAGACTTCATAAGGGTTTCAAAGGGATTAGAGTTTTAGATTTGGAAGATAAAATAGACAAAGCTTACTATGGCTAAAGTTGATGGTAGCAAGAGGAAACATGGTGTAACAATGTGATGAGGGTGGACTCCACTAAACACACTCACAACAAAAAACTATAAGCTTCAAACTAATGAGAACATGAACTCATGGGGAAAACACAGTGATTTACATGGGGTAAACCCTTTTGGGAGAAAAACCCCACACTTGAAAAGCAACTCAATCTATTATTTAGAAATCTCAATAGGATTACAATTTACTTGCAAAGAAAGCCTTCACAAGAGTGTTATGGAGTAAAAAGTGGACACATGTCTTTTTACCTCCTTGTTTAGCTCCTAGGTCCCCGTGATACATTATACATTCTAAATATTGATCCTGATGCAAAATCCCATAAAACTAATGCAAATTGGGAACAAGGGCCCCATACTTTACCTTACCCCAGACCAAAAAGGTTCCTTGGGACTTGGGTGTGCATGCCCAAGTCCTCCCTAATTGATCAGGGTAAATCCAAATGCATGTCAGCATAAGACCTTTAAAAAGGTTTCTCCTTGTCAGCTTTTCTAGTTAATTTCATGAATGTTAGTGGGAAAGCATATATAAGTGTGTTTTTGAATTCATTATGAACCTAGATAGAGATAGCTAACTTGAAGCATTGGAGTAAAGAGCATTCAAAGTATTCATTGTGATTCTAGAGTAGATTTGTATTATCATTGTGTGTTGTTGTAGGTTTTGAAGTTATCATCTATCTCTCCTTTTGAGTTGAAGAGCATTCATCCTCCTGAGGGTTTTATCACATATGTGACATCATTGTTGTTCATCATCATTTGATTCTATCTCATTGATTTGTGTTTAGCCTCTACCCTACAAGGGCACGCTCTCTTTATCAACGGTGTTGGGAAGCTTGAATGCTATCCTAGGATTTGAATGAGGCAAGTCCCTAAACACCATAACCCTCAAACCCCTTTTCTTCTTGTGTGCAAGTTATAGGTGTGAGATCCAGAAAAGTGAAGACATAAGAAGACTAAGCAAGGATTAGGGTTTTGGGATCTAACAACATTTTGGGAATATTCCTCCATGTAGAATGTGGGTGCTAGCACCCTCATATTTCTACCCCTATAGGTTCCAGATCTGGCATCAGGTCAGTCTCTATAACATTTCTTTAGTTTACAGTTTCTAAAGATTCCAACTTTCTGGATGCGGGTGCTCCCAAAATCATCTGCTTCTGGGAGATAGGTTCTAACATCTTCCTAACCACTCTTGTGTAATTGATTTTTGATTATCTATATTACATCTTCTGTTATGATCAGATCTTTGTAGGACCAGGGTTTTATGTATCACTGACCTAGGGTTTAAAAAAGGCTTGATTAAACCAAGTCTTTCCATAGCACTCTTGAGTACAAAATCTATAGCTAAGTCCACCTCCATTTGATAGTGATTTGGCTCAATTTTTTCCTTGAATGTTATTATAGAAGAGGGTTTGACCTAGTGTTCATGCTAGTCTTCTTCATTCTCTTTTTCATACATAACAACAAGTAACACCAACTAGAGATCTGGAGGCAACTCAACACCCATAATACTCTCACACACACAACCTCCATCTCAAGCACCTAATATATAGGAGATACAATAGAGGAAACCATCAATGGTAATTAAAAAACCATGAGCTAAAACCACTCAAAAGTGGTGCCCAAATTATCTCCAATCAAAGATGCCTTATGATGTGTCAAAACACACATAAACATGTGTAATTACCCCTTACAACTATTTTCTATGTCTAACATGTTTTTACATGTTCCAATACATGAGAGCCAACTTCTAGAGACCATAACTTTTGATCTAGGAGTTTGATTGATGGACCATTTGATGTGTTGGAATGATCATGAAGAGATATATGCAGCTATAACCTACTTTTCTAGTTATGACAACTTTCAAGGCCAAAAATAGCCTCTAAGTGCCTCAAAATTGACTTCAAAACTTTTTTAGGTACCTCAAAACTAGAAACTTTAATATCTTGAATTCCATACATGAACTTGGATTGAAACTCACCTAGGATATTTAGTTGGCAATTTCATAGATTTGGACCCATCTGTGCTCAAATGCAGACTTACTAAAAATAGAAATCCCTACCATTTTTAGTCATTTTTGGAACCTTTGAATGTTCTAAACCATTCTTAAAGAGAATGGGTATTTTCCAAAACTAGAATTGAAAAGGAAATAAAACAAAATCATTTTTTGGGTGATGCAAGATTGCTCTTTGTTACCTAAATTTTTAAACTTGGGAAAATTTTAAATTTTCCAGTATTGGTATGGAATTTATTTTACAGATAGATTGTGGAACCATTTTGCATCATTCGGTTGGTTTCTAGGTAAAATCCTCTTCTTAATCAAAGTTATTTATTTTTTGACACCTGGAGGATGTCTAAAGTCATGAAGTATAAAATGTTTTCTTTAAATAATTCAAAAAATAGGAAGAGTAACTTATTGAAAGAAGTTTTACGTGGGGTTATATTTTATTTACCTTGCTAGTGTAAAAATCATGAATTTTCAAAACCCACGAAAAGGAAGAAAGTGACTAGTTTCATAAAGTTAAAAATATTATTCAAACATTATATTTTTAACTTTTTGGCAGTGAAATATCTAATTGGCACATTTAATGGTCTATAAACTTAGTATATTGTAGTCAAGGTTTTTTAAAGTTTGGAAACTTTGTCAGACATTTATGAGGTTCTGGAACCAAATAAACACCCGACTCCTTTTACAATCAGTGCTTCCAAGGTTCCAAAACCTGTCGATTAGTCGATTCCCTCTTGGTTGAAGATTGTTGGGGTTCCAGAACTTATATTTCTACCAACACCTTCTATGGAGTAATGCCCAGTCCCCTTCAAAAAGTGATAAAAAAATAATATATCTATGGCCTCCAGAGCTTGAAAAGAAGCACATAGTCCAAACCTCCATTTTCTAAATGAGGATATCCCTATAAGTGGAATACTCTAAAATAGGTTTGTTTGGAAAGTACCTCATTTGCAGTCCAAATCTAACAAGCATTGAAGAATATGTATGAAATGGCCACATGAAATTATACAACAACTGGTGTAGCTTTTGGAAGAATAAATAATGATAAGTGCCATGTAAGGTGATGAAGCATTTACTCATAGAACAACAACATCCCAAGTGGAAATTCTCTGGTAACTCAGCCTATGATAATGGAACAATCCTCCCAGATAATAAAGCATGCAATCCAAAATGGTAGGAAATGCTAGCTCATCATGCACGACTCCTATGAATGATGGAGTGAAAATTGTGAAATGTAAAGTAGACAATATGTAAATAGATCCCCAAAGTAAATGTACTTGTTTAACATATGCAAAGGAGTCTATATTAAACAAAGAAAAGACACCATGTAAAAAGGAAGACATGTCTATTGGCAGGAGGCAATTTCAAGCTACCAAACAACATGTGAAGTTGAATGGGTTGACACAGAAGATCCACTTTTCTTCTTATATATGAGTGGTAGCATAGGAAAGCCAAAGGGTGTTATGCACACTACTGGTGGATACATGGTTTACTCAACCACAACCCTCAAATATGTTTTTGATTACAAGCCAAGTGATGTATACTAGTGTATAACTGATTGTGGATGGATCACTTGACATAACTATGTAACGTATGGTCCTCTTCTAAGTGGACCAACAATTGTGGTTTTAGAAGGAGTACCAAACTACCTTGATGCAGGGTGATGTTGGGAAATTGTTGAGAAATACAAATTTACAATTTTCTACACCACACCAACATTAGTGCATTATCTTATGTGGTTTGGAAATGAGTATGTCTGACGTCATTCACATAAATCATTGTGAGTTTTGCAAAGTGTTGGAGAGCCCATAAATCCAACAACATGGAGGTGGTTTTACAACATTGATTGAGTTCTATATCTGACACTTGGCAGTAAACTAAGACCAATGGCTTCATGGTGCTTGGCCACTAAAGCTTGGTTTAGCAACTCTTCCCTTCTTTGGTGTTGAGCTTGTTATTGTGGATAATATGGAGGTTGAAGTTGAAGCTAAGTTAGTAAAGGCAATGTTTGATCATGCTTTTGTTTATCCTTGCATCTTAAGGAATACAAACTTGTATGGATTGGAGATGTTACTAAGATATGAATTCAAGAACAAGGCACTTCTAGTGGAAGTTGTTACATCCCCAAACTAAAAACTAGACTTAATCAATAACTTGACATGGTAATCAGGAGGATTAGTCTTAGTTAATTGATTTGATATTGTGGAAATATTTGATTTAACTTTTGATTATGAAGTAGAAACAAATGTTAAATAGTTTTAAATGATTTTCAATTATGAGATTTGAAAATGATGCACTGATTGCAATCTTGTGGTCCTGAGTGTGACAGGAGAACCGGACGTCCTTTGAAGAAGGAAAGAGAGTATCATTTTGGAGGAAGGGGTTAGACATTGTGAAAATATAAGTTGACTAGCCATTTGAGTAATGGTCTCCTATGTCCTTCTTAACCATTCGTAAGTTGACACATGTCATGTCTCTTGTCTTATGTTTCTATGTTATTGGTTTATCCTTAGCCGATGAAGTTATCTCGTCAAGTCATGATGATAGGATAACATTTTGGGAACATCATCCCTAGCCAAGGGATAATAATTTTGAGACAAAGAGGTCTCTCTTATTTATTATTTTCAAAGTCAGTATGTTATTCCTAGTCTTTCGACTAATGGAATAGTCAATTTCGGGGGAGTATCACTCGACCCTGATAATTGACGTAAATAATGTGAATTCTTTTTATGTATACTAAACCTTGTGATAATCCTTATCAAGGATAAAACCTTTTAATTGGTTATTACCCATACTAATAATATTTCTATTATTTTATTTTGATAAGTTTAGCTGGTGGAATATTCTTTTGAATAGTCGATCATGATAATGGATGAGAGCTTCAAGCTCAACCATCCCATATTATGATGGGATTGGGCCACCTTTTTAGGGCACTACCAAGTGTAAGGTATTTTCTAGCCTTTATCGACATGGGAGAAATCAGTTATCTTGTTTTTTGTTTTGAATCTAGTCTCTCCTCATCGAAGCAGAGGAGGAAAGAAAAGAGACTATGGGGAAAAGAAGAAAACTGAGGTTGGATTTCTAGGAATTATCAGGTGATATAACTGTTCGAGGAAGAACAGTGTTAAAACAAAATTGGGAAGCAGTGGAAGAAATCATAGAAATAGGTCTACATTTGACCTTTTGCTCATCTCAGGTATCTTAGATTCATGAAGTCTTTAATATTCAATGGAATAATGAGGCACGCATACTACAAGCGATGCCATGCATGATAATTATTTTTCTCTAAGTTGTGGCATAGGCCAGTCAGCCAAGCTATTGATGTGTTTCTTTTTGAATATGTTATATGCAGTGGTTTGGGGTGCTGTTTGTGTTGAACCCACTTAATACAATCTTTGAGCTGCATTCATACTCTAAGCTGCTTAGGCTGAGTTTGTTAATCATAATAACTGTGAAACTATGCTCAAGGCATGGAGTTGAGCTAAGACCATACTTAAACTCTTCGAAACCTTATTTACAACTGAGAGCCAAGCTACGAAACCAAATATTTATATATTCTTGATACATGCTCAGTTGAGCATTGTAAATATTGACTCTTTCTTGGTGAGCCTTGAGTCTCTTGACTTAGCCGCACTGTATTGAATATCACCACATGAAAATTGGAGCTCAAAGCCACAGTGGCCGAGCATATATATTATTTTTATTTTTACTTAAACCATGTCATATGATGGCAATGGTTGAGCCTTTGAGCACTCAAAGAGAGTTATATATATTACTCCATGTGTTTTTGATAATGTTTACAGTCTTGCGACTATATTGGTGACCACTAGGGTCTCATTTCTTGTATTCAGTCTTACAATTGTTATGATGGCCGCATAAGCATCATTTTCTTGAAGATAGTCTTATGACTGTATTGATGATTGCATTGGCATCATTTCATAACATACAGTCTTACAACTGTATTGATAGCCATTTAGACATCATTGTATGGCATACAGTTCCTCAACTATAATAATCACTGTGGAAACTTTTGATATCTTAAAACATAGTCCTTCGACTGTAATTGCCAGGAAGGCAATATATGTATATATATTTTTATTGGCGAACAATTATCACCTAAACAAAACCAGTCAAGCTTACTTGAGTAGCCAACAATGAATTGCATGTAAAACTACTGTTACCTTTGTGTATGTCGAATGAACCTTCGATTATGAAGGAGTTTAGTTATAGTCTCTATATGAGATAGTTGTAAATAAGTTTATAACATGTTATAAACGAAATCTATTTGGGACTAAATTATGACTTAATGAATAATGTTAAGTGATAAATTCTTTTACTTAATACAATTATAGGGTTGGAGAATAACCCATGCACTCAATTGTTAATAAAATAGCCATTGATTCATAAGGAACTAACATACATTACCAAGGCAAGGAATGCCTTAAGTATCATGAGATTGACTTCATCATAGGTGATGAATGTTATTGATATAAACACAAGAGACTGAGATGGTAATGAAATTGAAATGAATTGAACGGAATGAGGTGACGTGGAGTCACTAATTCTGTATTTCTAATGTAACCTATTTTGTTATAAATAACCTTGGTTGGGAGTCAAACATCCAAGTTTGGACTATGATTCAAATTGATCCCATTCTCATATTAGACCTAAAGGACAAGGTCAATAAGATCTGACTGTAGGACATGACAGCTTATAAGTCAAGTTAGGGTGGTGGACATATGACAACGTTCATTGCGTAATGTCTTGTATGAAAAATTTGGCCAAAGTAATGCATCTATCTCTGCATGCATTGTCGGTCCACAGTGATCTAGATGGCCTAGTATCTCTAGTAGTGTTGTACTAGTTAGACTGGATCTATAGTGTGTGACCATGAGACATTAGGAAGGACACAACACCAATTACTCAAATGGCTAACCAATTGGTTCCAATGTCTATCCTTTCTGTGAAGGGTAGGGCCTGTTGGGGCAGGAAAATTTAAAATTTTCCCATCTTTATACCCAATCATGTTTGACCAAACCAAAAAATATTCTGCCCAAAACTAGAATAAACAACTGATATATCCCATAAAATCCTATGACTTTATTAAAAAAAATGTAAAGGGTCTCAAATTTTTAACATTGGCAAGACCTCATGTTAGTCATATCGATCCATGAGAAACTTGTTGAAATGGCTATCGGCATGAGAATAAGGGTCGAGGAGAAGATTTTAATGATCACCGATGGAGAAAATGATATCAATGGCCTTTCATTGGAGACAAAGTTACTAGTCACGCCAATCGGTATAAGATGTTACTATCGGCAAATACTCTACAAGCCCTTCTGACAGTATAAATCATACTGATGAGAGAAGTTATGATGATGTGACATTTCACAATGATCAAGAAATTGAAATACTCTAACAATTAATTGTAGATGAAGAAGAAATCCTCTGAGATAACATTTGAAATCATTGCAATTAAGTTTGACAGAATTGTTTGAGAAGAGCAAGAAAGCAGAGACTTGAAGCAGAAAATAGGGAAATTCAATCAGAGCCACCGATAACAAAGTGTCAAAACTCTACATTTTGTTTCAGTCACAGCAAATTCATGGGTCTCTTTTGTTTCTATGTGAGTTTCAAAGGAAACGTTGCATGAAATAATGCGTTGCATGGAGGCCGCCAAGTGTCAAGCCACAGTTAAAGCTGCTGAATATTAATTTTTGTGTGGAGCATACCACATAGCAAATGTTTTCAATGTTTCAAGTTTTAGCTTTGCTGTGGGTGTCGCCACGTGTAGCATGCAGAGGTAGTCCCTAAAATTCTTTGTTTTATGTAGAGTTTGCCGCGTGTCTCTTTATTTAGCTACAAAATTTGCTACATGTTTCTTTCCACATCATGTTTGATGCTAGTAAAGAGGATGGTGGGACACAGTATGTTTCAAGTTTCAAGCTGTGGAGAATGCCACGTGGTCATCATGGAGATAGAGTTATTTTTGTTTATGCCCCTTTTCAGTGAGAAACTTAAATATTTTAAAGTGATGCAGGTTGCACCAAGTGTCAGCTTCCATGGGGAGTTTCAAAAGCACAGTATGTTTCAAGCAGTAATGTAGGTGCTACCACATGTTAGCTAGTGTGCGTGCGGAAGATGCCATCTGCCCAGTTTCTTCCTTTGAAATCTAATGTACGATGAAGGTTGTGGGTCCCATTTTTAATGTGTTTCATATTATAAATGATGCAGACTGCGATAGATGTCATAGGCAGAGGCCACCTGAGCATAAAGACACAGTTTTGAGGGCTTTACGGAGGAAGACATGTAGATAGTTTTGAAGGCTATGGAACACGACAAGTGTCATTTTCTTATTGACTTTTGAGAGATAAACGAGTTTCTCATATTGATTCAGACGCTACCATCTGTCACAGTAAAGTTTCAAGTTTCAAGTACATGGGTCTCGCCATGTGTCTGTGTCTTAATGAAGGAGTTGTACCACATATATTTTGCCCCAGCTAATGAGCATGTAGGAGGAGATGGCCATTTTAGATTCAGAGGATCGTAACTGCCGGGGACTTCCAGTTATCTTCAGTTCCATTGGGTCGTTGGAGATTTAGTTGTTACAGACAATCTAGAGTCAGATCTTAGGTTATAAATATGTAATATCTATAATAGATCGAGACACATATATAAAGAGAATGATTATTTTACAGATGTTGTTAAGAGCACCTTCGGGGGATTAGTAAAGAGACTAACTTAGGGTGAAATCTCACAGAGTGTCCAATCTCTATCCATAGACCAAGTAGCTCAAATTTAGATGGATACACTTGTCACAGTACTCTAGAACATACATACTAACATGATGCATTAGTTGAACCAATTTTGGGATAATTATTCTCAAAATTATAAAGCAATCCAAGAGCATGAGAGGCTTGACAAAAGGTTGCAGGAGAAACTCAGTGAGACACGTGGCAAAGATACTTCTGACATTGCAGGTACCTCAAGTGTGAAAGATTTGATTGAGCAACATCAGAAGTTTTATGACCAACTTAAGACTAACAACAAAGAATGTGTTGAAGCCTCTAAGGCAGGAGTGCCCACATTGTTCAAAAGTGATAAAGAATTAAAAAGCAAAGAAGAATGGAGTAGAGACTGTCAAGCAATATTGCATGAAGCTTTAGGAGCTCTTAAGGTCAAGGATTCTGCATCTGGGGAAGCCTGCAAGCATTTGGAGAGGATGGTTACAATGGATGTGATCACAAGGAATGCCATTGAATTTACTAATTCACATCGCAGCCCGAAGTACTTAGACCATATTGCTCAGTTATACTTGTGGTTGAATAGGGCCTAAGCATTGTTGTTTTATGGTTGTTATGTTAATCTTGTCAATTCCTAAAAGACTTCTTGGAGAGTTATGTCTCTTCACAATCATTTCTATATAAGTTTGAACACTTGATGCTGAATTATCATCAGCAGTAGAATATAATATATATACAGTTTACAATGTTTTCAAAAGACCATGTTGTAAGTTTATTATTGAAGGAGTAAATTGGAGTTCTATGATCTTGTGGTTTTATTCTAGCATCAATTGTTTGTTAAAGTTACTCAATTGTGTGGTTGTCTCTAGTTTTATATTTCCTTGTTATTCAGATTAATATATCAAGTATATATTTAATTTGTCAGTACACATTTGTTATAGTTGTGTGATTTGATTAATTGGTTTCCATTAGAGGAATTAAAATCCTTCTAATCAGTCATAGTAACCTGGAAGTGTTAGTTTGTATTACTAAGAAGAACCATATAATTAGGATTGCCATTCTGTCTCCAAGTTAATATTGTTTGTCATTCTCGCATATTTCATTCAATTGGCTCCTTCAAGAAAGGATTAAATTACCTTTTGGTGAATGACAAGAAATCTGATTATATTGGTTGGGTTATTAAGAAGAGTTTGTCAGTCATCTTCCTGCACGTTTATATTGGTTATAAACTAAAATATTGTCCCAAATAGTTAGAATTACTGCCCACTATAAGGCACTAGTCTTAGTCCTTCATTTGACTCTATTTACTCAACAAGGCACTGGTCTTATTTCAATTCATCATTTAAATCCTTTTATTTGGACAATCATAAAATTCACCTTGATATTGCTTATACAAGTTATACCAACCGTTCATTAGATATTAGAATTAGTTAGCAATCTTTCATCTATCCTACACCATTTGCCACTGTAGATAGACCCATTTTACTTAATCAAAATAGTTGCATTTAATCTACTTCAATTTCCAAGGTTTACCCGCCTAGGTGTAGCAAGACCTAAAGTGTAGGAAAACGTCAAACCCTAAAGGTTGATTTTGTCAAGTTAGTTCAAAAATGTTGCGAATCTAAGCATAGAGTTTGGCATGCTCTTAGGATTACCAACATGCATTTTTGAGACCTAACAAATTGGCAACCCTACTAGGGACAAATGAAGGACCTTAGTAACAAACCATTCCTTCTACAGAGTCATTTCAGAAACTTTAACTTGGTAGCTCTGTTGGCAAAAAAAGAATCCAGAAAGATAAATTACAAACTTTTTCCTATTTAAAATAGGTGGTGACTCTAAAAACTGTTACAACAGAAAATTAATACCAAATGGATGGTAGGAGATCCAAGATGGAAGGCAAGAAATTGCAATCATCTCCACCAATTAGAAACATCTCCAAAAGAAATGGAGCTTCAAATTATTCTCACCAGGATAATAACCAGGAGGCTCAGGAGGATAATGCAGAACAAACTATTACAATTCACAATAAGTTTACACCTCTGCATGATTCAAATGAAAATCTCAATGGGGTAAATGATGACATATTGGCAAAATACAGACCAAGTCCTCAAGAACAACTTGAGTTTGAAGCACGGACCAAGAGGGAAATGGAGCAAATACAAGCTGAATATGATTTTAAAATGTCATTACAGCAAGGAGAAGGGGTAAAACATGGATTCTCAACTCAAGAAATAAATGATAGCCCAAAGGGTTCCGGAGGTATGAATCAAGCACAGCAGGATCTGCTCAGGCTCCAGGACAAACTTGAAATGATCAAGATAGAGGAAACTAAGAGGTTGTTGTAACAAGAGATCCAATAGATAAAGAGTAGGGCTAAAACATCTCCCCCAAAATATGTACCTCCACATAGGGGAAGCACTTCAAGGAATCCACAACAAAATTTACACCAAAATACAGGTGGTGCTTCAAATTCACAAGCATCCGGAAGTCATCAAAATACCATTCCTAAAATTCCTAGACCACCTCCCATGCACAACACCCATCAACAAATGGCTAATCCTTACCCACCCCCTAGCCAACAATATTATAGACCACAAAATCCTTACATAAATGCCCACATAAACCCACAATAGCAATATGCCTATCATCAGCCTCCAGGTGGATATAATTACTATCCTAATCCACCACCCATGAATTTTCCACCTCAAAATCTCACAAACACATGTAGCCAATTTGATCTGACTGGATATCAACTATATTCATATCCTATGGATAGTAATTGGAGGAATATAGTTCCCAAATTCATTGGGAACAGTGCAATATTAGCTGAAGATCTGATGCAGAGCAAAAGATCAAATCAACTTCTTACTGGCAAAGTTTATTACAAAGGATTTCAAATCCACAATCATATCAAAAACCAAAGCTCTCCACATAGCACCATTTTGTTTTTCTACTTTCAGGCCCAAACCTAACTTCACAAGGCCTTCTCCTATCTTAGGAATGTCAATTCAACAAGAACAAAACACATACCAAGGTCTGATCCACCATGCAAGCAACCAATTCACCATAGACTGTCAAACTTCTAGTAGCCCTGTTTTAAGGACTGTTAGAGAATAACTTCCACCATAGGACCCTTCTCAAGACTGTGATTACATATTTAGATACCCTTTATGCTTATGATGAACATATCAAGAAATCAACATAGGTTGTTTTAGGAAATAGTGCACAAATGTGACTTTTGCTGTCTCAGAATTAGGCCTATTAGGCCTTGTCACTACAAGGGCTTATTGATTCTACAAGTTCCAAACCCTAACTCTCACAAAAAACACTTGGAATGTATTCTCTCTAACCTACCCAAGCTATTAACAACACTTGAATCCATTTTTTCAATGATATGAGTACAACCCTAAGACTTACCTTCTTGACTATCTTGAACTTAGTTTTCTAGACTGTGACACAGTCAAAAGCATCCAAGATCCATAAACATACACTTCTCCTAAATCTTCAAGCATCATTAGGGATTGACAACATTTAAAACATCTCACATTTAGATCATCTCCTTCTACACCCTTCTAGGGTTTGCAAACTTTATAGGAACATAAAACAGTTTCATAACCAGTCATGACTGTGGCTGACTTACTCCCATGATAGGACAGTGTTTACAAAGCCTTAATCACTTAAGGATTTTGATAAACCCTTACTCTGTCAACATTCCCCAAACACCTTGGCACCTTTCTCACACATCCCCACCTTTAATAGGTCATAAACTCATCAACAAAACACAAAACCCTCACTGTTCTTGCTCGACAATTTGAAGCAAAGGGAAAACAGTCCCTAGGGCATCAAAATAACATATGTAAATCAAATCCTTTTCATCTGTAAACTTGGCATATGAAAGAACACTCAAAACAATAACCTTTTCATAGATTCTTAGGTTTTTTCCACTGTGCATAGTCAAAGAAATATAATATTGTTTAACCACTGTTTACTATAAGACAAGGTTTTGACAGTTTTCAGAGAAAATACAATAACTAACACAAAACAAAACTAAAATGCATGAAATGAAGTCGAAAGGGAAGGTGATTTAACATATTATCATTCACACACAACTAGGCATCATTCCCTATCCGTATAGGGCCGTACCACAGCTGAGAGCAGCAAATTTTCTGAAGAAAATACAGAAAAACAATGTTTTTAACATTCTATTTCCAATCTACAATCACCTCCGAGGTCTTTGAAGATTACAAGGCCTATTTAAAGGCATACACTCATGTCTTTTCAGTTTCCACTAACTTGGAATAAACCAAGAGCCACAAGACTCTTCACCTTCCAAGTTTGCATCATTTTACATTTTTAGGAATTTTCCATTTTGTATGACAACTTGTCATAAGACTTAAACATTAGACCCCTCCTAGGATCTTAACACATGAAAGATGACTTGATGGACCTCAATATAATATTAAATAATTACAGATTTGTTACCTGTTGAGTCGCCATAAATTTATTTATTGGTTGGTAATATTTCTTGAACAAGAGCCGGTTTACCGTGTTATTTTTTTTTGGTCATACCTTTGTTTCTGAAATTGGCTCTTGATCCTTCAAATTTGACCCATTTGTCGTCTTTGTAGACAAAGTTGCTTAAGGTTTGAACCTTTGAACCTAAACCATTCTCAAAAAGTTCAAAGTTCAATGGTTCAATATGTCTGAAGTGTCTCATAAAGCAAGTTCTCGTTTTGTTTGTCTTAAACATCTTTGAACTTTCAGGTTTAACTTGAACCTTCCGCTTGTACCCTATAGTGAGGTTCAAGGTTCAATGGTTCAACGGTCTTAAGGTTCAACATTCACTGTCTTCTTGTAAGTCGGGTCACACAGTTACCTTGTGTGATTATTGAACTTGAACCTTCCGCTTGTACCCTGTAGCGAGGTTCAAGGTTCAATGGTTCAATAGTTCACTGTTTCATAGTTGAAAACCTTTTACCAAAGCCGCATAACTTTTTGTTGGTCTACATAACATTTGCGTCTTTGAACCCTCGTATTGAACCATATCTTTACAAGTTCAACGGTTCATGAGTTAAGTCCCTGTTTCCGTACGTCAAATCATTTGCTTATGTATAAGGTCCAGCTGGCATGTTTGAACCATCATATTGAACCATCGCGTTGAACCATGTCCTCAAGGTTCAATGGTTCAATAGTTCGAAGATTTGGTGATTTTGGTCCCGTTTGCTCCCGCGGCTTTCTAAGTCAAATTTAGCAGGAAAGTTGGAGGAAAATTTGTCAGAAACTCATCATGAAACCGAGAGCTCTAATTTAGCGGAGGCTACAGATAATCATTATACTTCATGATGGCACATGAGTAATACTTGCTATTAAATGAAGAAATTAGAGTTCATGTATTTTCAAATATTTATGGCACGTATTGTTCTGAGCGATAATTATTCAATCTGGTTAGTGCCATTATTAACTAAGAACAAGCCAATTTTAGCAAGTAAACATACTGTGCAACGCAGAGAAGGATAGCACCGGAAGTGTAAAGCTCTTGTCATTCAAGTTTTCACAGTGAATTCAGATATCCTAAAGGTGAGTTCTGTTTCCCCTATGCTATTCCAAATTCTTATGCTGGAAAGAAGAGTCTCTGGAATTTCTATCGTTTTCAAAATTTGAAGTGTTTCATTATAATCGTCCAAGTATGTCTTTGAAATCTACATGTTTGGGGGATGAACATGGCCCTGGTCTTACTTATTCTAACTCAGAATTTGGAGATACTGCATTAGTTCAATATGATTTAGCGTAATTTAAAGAAAGAACTAGAAACCCTGTTCAAACCCTGACAATGAGGAAAATTGTAGATAGTGGCTTAATTGAAGCTACAGCCTTTCCTTAGGCTATATTCTGTCTAGAGTTAGTTCAAGAGTGTATGAACAGATACGACCCCCAGGACAGGTGCGTCAGAAAAGCAAATGGGGATGTGTTATTTCATGTCGACAGACAAACCCTCATGTCTGTGATGAAGATACTGCCTAACAAGGCGTATTCCAGCCTTGACATTACTACCTCCAATGGGTATTTCTCAGAGAAGAGGCCAGCTTACAAAAGTGTAATAGCAAGGAACTAGCTGCTAAAATTTCAAAAGGGCGGTTCAAGGCTGCCCAGGCCACTTACTAGAGATCATTTGATAAAGGAAGTAAAGGATATTGTGGTGTTGTTACACAGACTGAGAGGCAATCAGCATGCCTATTACTGGGAGGATTAGATGTACTTTTTCATACAAGTCATCCTTCAAGGAGAACAATATTTGAATTGGGCTGAAATAGTAGCTGACTATCTACATCAAGGTTTAAGCAATTGTCTGGGCAATAGAAATTTCTATATGTCTTCGTACCTGTTCTATTGTATAGCATCCACAAGAGATTGGTTCGACCTGCCCCATGCGCCCTTGGCTAAGAACAGTAAGATTTACGAATATTATTCACAGTTACAGAGAAAGAATTGTATGAAAATTATAAAAGGGTCAATGATGTCTTCACTAGAAGGATGACCTATGAACTGGCAGGCAATTCGGGTAAGAGAATGACTAGTGAAGCAATGCAACTGATCAGTATCTACGGTAGCTTCTTCATCCAATTTTCTGAGTTCACGTACATACGAGTTGGAGGATTTGATGGTGAACCTGTGAAGTTACCTAGATATGTATTTGATCATTTTGTGCTAATGGAGGTATGTAGGCAGCTGGCACATGTTGACAAGAAATTTTCATCAAAAAAGGGTTTTGGTATTGCTTTTCCTATTGAACTTGGGTATTATTCATGCCATTCAAAATCTGATGCCTTGAATCTGGAGGTGAACCTCAAAAGGTTCAATTTTCAATTCTTCACTGCCAGGGCTCAATTCGACAGTAAACGGTTTGTCAAAGACAACCTAGATTCTGGAACAGGGCACTCACACCTTCCTAAGCTTGAAGATTATTGGGAAGACTGTCCAGATGAATTTGAGGTTAGGAGAAGGCTGTGGTGTAGACTTTCTTTGGGACAAATAATTACCCTTAATTTAAACATGGACGTTTCTAGAATTTTTAATGATGATGAACAAGTGGTTGATCCACAATTTGAGAAAGTAAAACACTTATCCATTCCAGAGGTGGACTGGAGCAGAAAGGAAGAAGACAGAATTGAAGTCAAAACTCTTCCAGTAATAAGAAGAACTGAGAAATGGCTGAGAGGAAAGAGGCAGGGAGAACTTCAGAATAAAACTGTCCAACAATTCTCTTCAATGGTCGCATCATCGCTTCCCATGGACTCTTCTAATCAACCTCTTGCTATCTATGGTGCAGGTGCTTCCAAGCCATCAACTGAGAGAAGCCCTGTCACCAAGAGATCCAGAAGAGTCCTCATGGATATTCTGCCATATCGTGTTACCAGGTTGAGGACAAAAGGGAAAAGAAAGAAGCAGACTTCTGAAACAATAATTGTTGATTTAAATTCAGAGGAAGAATTAGAAGAGCCTATGGGTGACAAAGAGGCAAGCCCAAATAGAACAGAGGTAGTTGACACTGGGTTACAGTCAGGGGCCATTCTAGAGACCCCTGAGATGTTAATGATTTCAAATGAACCCTCTAATGGAGAGAACCCCAGGAAGACAACCTCAGCCCCTGCACCAAAATGGCTAGAGAGCTCTATCTCTGATAAGAAAAAGGTGATTCCTTTTGTTGTCCCTTTAGAGGACATGGTAAGTAAATGTTTGGGGAAAACCCCCAAGTCCAAAAGACTCAAGACGCGTCCAGAATAGATATTGACCCAAACACTAGTAATTGGAGTGCTGAAATTGCTAAGCCAGTAACTGAAGAAGAGGTGCAGAACCAAACAGTGCATGATTTCACTGTGGAGAGAGTGGATCTTGGTGCTGCCTCCAGAGCTGTAGATGTCCACCACCTTGAAGCTTCTACTAAAAGGATGGTTAGTCAAACAATGAAGGATGAAAAGGACAAGAGGGAGTTGAAACAAACTCTGCGTTCAATGGCAGAGTACATTGAAGCTATTAGCAATCCTAACCCACAGCCGATTTCACAGCTTCCCCTGTCTTTTGACCCAACATCACCTGTCAATCAAAAGATATTAGACCAGGTTCATAAAAGCAAAATGGTGACAAAAACATTTAACAGTTGGTTGGATAACATTGAGCAAAAATGAACTGAATACATCCGTGAGCTCAAGGGTATATATGACCTGACTACTGCCACCGTTGAAGATTTCATAGCACAGGTCGCTGTTTGGGCGAAAGATGAGGGCAAGTGGATGAATGTAATAAATCAGATGGATGAAGGTCAAAAAATATGGGCTAGAGAAGTTTTTGGTAGAAAAGAATCTGACTGGTGTGGATGAGGATTTGTTATATGTGAACAAGAAAAATATTGAGTGGAGGAACTCCATATCTCGACAAGGGCGCTTTGAACTCACAAAGCTAATTAAGGAGATAACAGAATTCACTCAATCACTGCAACATGATTTGCAATGTATCTATGTTAAATACTTAAAAGATGATGGAAAGCCTGTGGAAGATGTTGAAGCAGTGGTCCAGTCTTTCAGAGATAAAATCAACTTTGTTAAAGAAAATGATAATATTTTAATTGAAGATTTCTCCAGAATTTATAAAGTTGAGTCACTGCTTTATCTCTGCATCGACGCAATCCTAGAACACAAAGAAAAATTTGGGAAAATGCGAAGGGAAAAGGAAGTTTGGAAATCAAGAATGAAGCATATAGGTATACCAAACTTCCCTAAAATTCAGGAGTTCATTGCTGCCTTTTAGGAGTGGAAGACCCAACGTGCTTCCCAAGCTACCGATAGCAAATCAGGAGATGCTGATTTGTCACCCCAGTCATAATCTCATTGGCTTGTTCTCTTTTCAGTTCCTCTTTATGTTATTTTCAGCAAACTTGTTTCTTAAAAATGAGTTGTTTAAACTAAATCCCATATGGGTCAGAGTTATGTTAACTCTGGATTTAATTTACTCAAGGACATGATTAAGACTTTGATATTTATAGGTTTTTAAAATCTGGAGATATAGAGAGAAAAAGGGAGGAAAAGAAAGAGAAAAGAAATTTTTAGCGAACTGTTCAGAGTTTTACATTATGTGATAATTGTCTGAGTAATTTTCATCTGTGAATGGGAAGAAGAAGTAATTACTACCTATTTGGATCTGTGCATCTGAATGTGTGGAATGAGATTTTCTGTGTGAAATCTCCTTTCATCTGGTAATTGCTCTTTATTTGGACACTTGTCATATATGTTTTATTCTTTATTGGTTCAGCAAGTTCGAATGAATTTTTTCATGTATTTCAATGTACCAAAGTAGAATCTATGCATTCTATCCTGTTACTGTATAAATTTATTGCGTTCATGACATGGCTATGTATGAATGTTAGTCTACCTTAAGCATTTTCTGGTTAAAAATGCATTTGGATAGTTAAATAGATTGAATTCATTGAAAACTCTAAAGGGAGTTGTACCTAAATTCAGAGGGGAACTGAGTTAAAAAGTTCACCCATTTGTTGTTTAACTCATTGTTCTTCAAAAGAGGGGTATAGAGTCAGAATAAATTATTTTCAGAATAAGGACAAATCTGTTAACCAACAGTTTTTGGCGACTCTGCTGGGGAAAATCAAGACAAAATCATTAATTAAAGATTGGTCACCTGAATATGAAGCAACAATGGTGCTTCCACATGAAAACATAATTCCTGTTCTCCAACCCAATCTTGGATTTCAAGATGAGCAGGAAGACATTATTGGCCAGTTGAATACCCTTGCTTGGTGCACTCATCGGAATAGTGAAGATTACAGAAGAGCAAGCAGAGTATTAGAACAAGAAGAGGAATTGGCCGATAACCTGAGATTGTTGTTACTCAGGCAGAGAAGAAGGCAGGCACGAAACGCAGCAAGAAACCAAGCCCTTGAAGCACAAAGAAATCAAGAACAACAAAGAAATCAATAACTGCCTATCCAGTTTCAATATTTTAAGCTGGATTCTAGACCATATACCAAGTCTTCCAGAAGAGAGGGAGTTGAGGACCCTACCTTTCAAGCACTGCAAAATCTTAGTTTTCCTTATATCCCTACTCGTGCAAGAAGAGCTAGGAGTAGACCCCCTAGTCCCCCTAAATCTTCTACCTCCCCTGTTTGTCAAGCTTTAATTCTTTCAGGCACCATTATCCCCTTAGCTATAAATTTTCTACCCATGGCTCAACCTTGGGGAGCTGCCATATGTCCTCTGAACCTAGGGGCTAACCTAAACCCATTACCTAAAAATGCAAGAGAAAATTTGCCTAGATTTAATGGAGACGGCAAACAATCACCAGAAGAACATTTGTGTGCTTTTGCAGCAGCATGTAGTGTCTTAGGTGTACAACACCATGATGTTGCCATAAGGCTCTTTGTGCAGACTTTGACCGACACTGCAGCACAATGGTTCTACCACCTGACTGATTCCTCAATCACCAATTGGAATGAAATGAAGACTGCTTTTGAAAATAGGTTCAAAAGTGCAGAGGATGAACATTACCTCCTTGCATAGCTGACTCAGCTTAAAAAAGAGATTCATGAACCTATGAGGGAGTTTGTGGCTAAGTTTAATAGAATTGTGAACAAAATCCCTGCTACTAAAAGACCATCTGGTAAAAATCAAAAACGTTTCTTTTTTAATTCTATGCCTCCTGATATTAGCTTCCATCTCAGGAGAGGTGTAATTGCTGATTTGCCAGTTGCACAAGCCTTAGCAGTCGTATTGGAGGATGATCTCATTATGGCCGGTAAATGGAAGAGAGAGGTTCAGGTGCCAAATGCCCAGCCCTCATCATCTACGGATCCTGTAGTGCAAAGGTTGGTTAATGATATGATTGCCTTGAAGAGGCAACTACCTAAAACTGGTGCCCCCTTTCAACAACCGTATCAAGATATAAGCAGGAGGAATTTGAATCAACAAGCAAATACTGGTAGGGCTTTACCCCTGACATCAGCATAGCCAAGACTGACTATTGAAGCTCCTCCTGGGAGGGGAAACGTGTATTTTTCACTTGAGTACCGACCATAATGGAAATTCTTACCCAGAAATGCTCAGGTACACTCAGATGACTGCTACTCAAGATATGTTAGGGGAAACCACAGAAGAAGAGAGGAACTTTGGGGAACCTGGTGGCTCTGAGATACACTTCCTAGAATACGAGTCTGATTCAGAAAGGGGAGGTGAAATATTGGTAACCCTTGAAGATCCTTCATGCGCTGTGCTCACTAGAAGTCAGAGGAATATGAGACCCTCTAATACTCAAGAAGTACCTGGCAAAGGTAAGGAGCCTTTAATTAGAACTCATGATGCTAATATGAAGGCTCAGGAAAATAGATTGCTACATAGAAATGATCTAGATGCTTCTTTTGATATTGTAGATTTCTGTAAGTCTGCAAAAATTCAAATTTCTTCTATTGAGTATCTCAAGTTGAAACCTACTGAACTTCACAAATTAGTCAAACATGTTAAAGGTAGTCCTGCACAAACTGAATTTGAGAATCAATTAGAGGTTAATACTGAATCCCCCATTGCCAGACTGTTTGCTTCCTCATCTAAGTCACCCTTGTCCGCCCCTAAAACAACTCCCAATTCATCAACCAAGGCTCCTTATACCGATTTGAAACCCAATCCTTTCTATGTGTCTTTGTTTATCAATGGCCATAAACTTAGTAACTGCATTATAGATTCAGGAGCCTCTGATAACATTATGCCTTCCTCTGTGGCTAAAGCCCTAGGGCTATCACTCACAAAAACATTTGGTAGATGTTATTCTATGGATGGAAAATAGGTTTCCTTGCTTGGACAGATTAAAGATGCACAAGTTGCTCTTGCAGCTTACCCTGACAAAAGAGTCAAATTGACTATTTTGGTAGCAGATATTCCTGCCAGTTATGGAATGCTTTTGAGTAGGACATTTTGCAAGGATTTGGGTGGACAAATCAAACTAGATTGGTCAGAGGCCACAATCCTAGTGGGGAAGCAGAAAGTGAAGCTGGAACCTGAGCCCAAGTGCAAGTTCACTGTCTACCCCTCTGATGATCCCAAGGCCCAGATTTTGTTTGAGGAATGTGAATTTGGCAACTATTTTCTCTCCTCTGAACAGAGCTGTGAGTTAGATCCCAAAGAAGAATTAATGCAAAGGTTTGTACATTCTGATGATTTATGGGTTATGGAATTTGATGGCAGTTGTGCTACTGTTGTTTCAGGGGCTGGAGTTGTGTTGATCTCACCTGAAGGTGAAATTTTTTCTTATTCTTTTAAGCTAGAGTTTAAAAACACCAATAATACTGCAGAATATGAAGCTTTACTACTTGGATTATCTAAAGCTAAAGGAAAGGGTGTGAAGGTACTTAAGGTGAAGGGTGATGCTGAACTAATTGTGAAACAGGTAAGGGGAATCTTTTCTGTCAAGAATGAAAGACTAAGGCATTATAGAAATAGGGTATGGGATGAAATCAAATATTTTGATGCCTTCTCTATCGAAACAATTCCCAGAGATCAGAACTCCCAAGCAGATTCTTTAGCAGTATCAGCTTCTCTCCTTTTACCACATCCAGATTTCAAAAAAGATTCTTATAGAATAAAAATGATATATCGTCCTAATGTCCCCGACAATGCTGAAAACTGGTAAATTTTTTGAAGTGATAATCAGATCAGAAAGTTTTTAGAAAATGCTGAAATGTTCCTGGGGACCTATTTTGAAGGTTCTGAAACAGAGTGCAAAGAATTTAGTCCTGACCCTGGGATTAATCCAAGAGATGACATCATTCAGTTAAAGGGAAACAAAATCCCTAAAGGGCTGGTATCTTTGGAATATCTGTTTTCTCGAAGAGATGAATATGTTAAAGACAAACCTCTCTATATTCTTGACAAAGCAGAGGATTATGAGAAGATAAATATTGGGGATGAAGCTAATCCTAAATGGGTATCCATTGGTAAGTGCTGCTCTTCGGAGGAAAAAAATAAATTGATCAAATTGCTAATCAAATATAAGGATGTTTTTGCCTGGTGTTATGATGATCTCAAAAATTTTAGACATGGGTAGTTTCAACACCATATTCCTTTAAAAGCAAATGCGACTCCATTCAGACAAAAGCTAAGAAATTATAACCCCAAAGTTGCTGAAGCCATTTTTAAGGAGATTGATAAGATGTTGAAAGCTAGAATTATCTATCCAATCCATCACTCCACTTGGGTGGCAAATATTGTTCCAATATGAAAGAAGAATGGAGAAATAAGGATCTGTGTTGACTTTAGGAATTTAAACCAAGCCAGCTTGAAAGATAACTATCCATTACCTTTGATGGACCACATCTTGCAGATAGTTGCTGGGTCTGAAATGATGTCTATACTGGATGGTTTCTCAGGTTACAATCAGATAGGTGTAGCTGCAGAAGATCAACATAAGACTGCTTTCACCACACCTCAAGGAACTTTTGCCTATAGTCAAATGCCCTTTGGCTTGATTAATGCAGGAGCAACTTTTCAAAGGGCAATGGATTCATCTTTTAGAGACCTGAAGAACAGGATTATTGTTATTTACCTTGATGATTTGACTGTCTTTTCCAAGAATAGAGAAGATCACTTGAGAGATCTGGAGCCTGTCTTGCAAAGGTGTCGAAGCCATGGCATCTCACTCAACCCTAAGAAGTCAGTTTTCTGTGTGACTGAGGGAAAATTGTTGGGACACCTAGTCTCAAAAGACGGAATCAGAATTGATCCAGAGAGGATCAGCGCAATTCAATAGCTTAGTCTCCCTTCAAATAGGACTGGAGTCAAATCCTTCTTTGGTCAAATCAATTTTCTCAGGAGGTTCATTCCCGACTTTGCTGAGATTACAAAACACATTGTTGGGATGATGAGCGAGAAACAACCTTTCAAGTGGAATGAAGTTGCTAAGAAGGCATTTGAAGACATTAAGGAAGCAATTACAAACACTCCCACTTTGGTAAATCCTAACTTTCAAAAGGATTTTATTATTTACTATTATGCTTTAGATCACACTATGTCAGGTATTTTGTTACAGAAAAATGAATTGGATGAAGAGGTTCCCATAGCTTTTATGAGCATTCCTCTTAAAAGGCATGAGCTAAAATATTCTTTGGTTGAAAAACAAGCTTTTGTTATGGTTAAAGTTGTTAAGCAATTCAGGTATTATATACTTCATTCCCATTCATTTGTTTTTGTTCCAAATTCAGTTGTGAAAAGTATTTTGACTCAACAAGAAGTAGGACTAAATAATAGAGCAACGTGGGTTGCCAAAATTCAGGAACATGATCTGGAAGTTAAGCCTACTAAGTTGATCAGGGGTCAAGGTTTATGTAAGTTGATTGCTGAGAACAAGGAACAAGAAGGAGAAGGAACCCCCATAGTTTTATTGGTAAGCTTGCAGGATCCATGGTTTCTGGATGTGGCACATTATCTTACATATGGGGATTGTCCTAATCACCTGACTCCTAAAGAGAAAAGAAACCTAAAGCTAAAGGCTGCAAAATATGTTATTTGGGGGGATGTCCTTTATAAGAAAGGATTGGATGGAACTTTCCTGAGGTGTGTAGATAAAGAGCAGCAGAATAAGCTCTTAGAAGTTTTCCATAATGAAGCATGTGGTGGACATTTTTCTTCTTTAGTTACAGCTTTCAAGATTCTCAAAAATTGTTACTACTGGCCAGGGATGTTTAAGGATGCATATAGATGGGTGGCCAATTGTGAAAAATGTAAAATGTTCTCAGGGAGGCCACAACTTGCAGCTCTACCTCTGAGGCTTGTTGTTATTGAAGAACCCTTTAAACAATGGGGATTGGATTTTATTGGGCCTATCTCACCCCCTTCAAGTGCAGGGCATACTCACGTCTTAACAGCAATAGATTATTTCACAAAATGGGTTGAGGCAACCCCTGTAAGAAGAACAACTTCAGAGGTGGTTTGTAATTTTCTCAAGGAAAATATTTTGGTACGATTTGGTGTGCCCCAGAAGATTGTAGCAGACAATGCTACCAGTTTCTCTTCAGTTGAAATGACTTCTTTCTGTTATGAACATAGTATTTCTCTCTCCCATTCGTCAGATTACTATCCCCAAGGGAATGGACAAGCTGAGTCCAGTAACAAAAACCTGATTGCTATCATGAAGAAATTGGTGAATGACAACCCCAGAGATTGGCATAAGAGGTCGTATGAAGTACTATGGGCCGACAGAATAACTCCTAAAAGAGCAATTGGGATGGCACCTTTTGAATTAGTTTATGGGATAGGTGTCCAATTATCTTTACCTCTGGAGCTATCTACAGCCAAGCTGCAAAGTGTGATTGAGGATCAGTATTTCCAAGATTCCCTGGAGAAGAGGATTATGTATTTAACCAAAATTGAAGAAGAGAGAAATGAGTTGGTTGACCGAATTACTGTGCATCAGGCCAGAGTCAAAGAAATTTTTGATAGGAAGACAAGACCTAGGAAGTTCATGGAAGGAGATGAAGTATTACTGTGGGATAGAAGGAGAGAACCCAAAGGTGCACATAGGAAATTTGACTCGCTCTAGAGTGGGCCTTTCAAGATTCACCAGGTCTTGGGTCCAAATTCTTTTAAATTGGAATATCCTGATGGAACTGTTTTACCCCTGTCCTATAATGGACAGGATCTCAAGCTATATCGTCTGTGAATAGGGTCCCTTGTTTTGTACATAGTTTCCCCTTTTGTTTGGTTTTGCGTTTTCCTTTGCCGTTTTTGTTTTGCCCGTTCTGTTTCCTTTCTTCTCTATTTTCCTTTTTTGTGAAACCAGAGCTTCTGAGTTCTCTACATTTTGCCATAAAATGCAGTCCCTAGTCAGAGCCAATGTTACCTGTTGAGTCGCCATAAATTTATTTATTGGTTGGTAATATTTCTTGAACAAGAGCCAGTTTACCGTGTTATTTTTTTTGGTCATACCTTTGTTTCTGAAATCGGCTCTTGATCCTTCAAATTTGACCCGTTTGTTGTCTTTGTAGACAAAGTTGCTTAAGGTTTGAATCTTTGAACTTGAACCATCTCAAAAAGTTCAAAGTTCAATGGTTCAATATGTCTGAAGTGTCTCATAAAGCAAGTTCTCGTTTTGTTTGTCTTAAACGTCTTTGAACTTTCGGGTTGAACTTCAACCTTCCGCTTGTACCCTGTAGCGAGGTTCAAGGTTCAATGGTTCAACGGTCTTAAGGTTCAACATTCACTGTCTTCTTGTAAATCGGGTCACACAGTTACCTTGCGTGATTATTGAACTTGAACCTTCCGCTTGTACCCTATAGCGAGGTTCAAGGTTCAATGGTTCAACAGTTCACTGTTTCATAGTTGAAAACCTTTTACCAAAGCCGTGTAACTTTTTGTTGGTCTACATAACATTTGCGTCTTTGAACCTTCGTATTGAACCATATCTTTACAAGTTCAATGGTTCATGAGTTAAGTCCCTGTTTCCGTAAGTCAAATCTTTTGCTTATGTATAAGGTCTAGCTGGCATGTTTGAACCATCATATTGAACCACCACATTGAACCATGTCCTCAAGGTTCAATGGTTCAATAGTTCAAAGATTTGGTGATTTTGGTCCCGTTTGCTCCCGCAGCTTTCTAAGTCAAATTTAGCAGGAAAGTTGGAGGAAAATTTGTCAGAAACTCATCATGAAACCAAGAGCTCTAATTTAGCGGAGGCTATGGATAATCATTATACTTCATGATGGTGCGTGAGTAATACTTGCTATTAAATGAAGAAATCAGAGTTCATGTCTTTTCAAATATTTATGGCACGTATTGTTCCGAGCGATAGTTATTCAATCTGGTTAGTGCCATTATTAACTAAGAACAAGCCAATTTTAGCAAGTAAACATACTGTGCAACGCGGAGAAGGATAGTGTCAGAAGTGTAAGGCTCTTGTCATTCAAGTTTTCGCAATGAATTCAGATATCCTAAAGGTGAGTTCTATTTCCCCTATGCTATTCCAAGTTCTTATGCTCGAAAGAAGAGTCTCTGGAATTTCTGTTGTTTTCAAAATTTGAAGTGTTTCATTATAATCGTCCAAGTATGTCTTTGAAATCTACATGTTTGGGGGATGAACATGGCCCCGGTCTTACTTATTCTCACTCAGAATTTGGAGATACTGCATTAGTTTAATATGATTTAGAGGAAATTAAAGAAAGAACTAGAAACCCTATTCAAACCCCTACAATGAGGAAAATTGTAGATAGTGGCTTAATTGAAGCTGCAGCCTTTCCTCAGGCTATATTCTGTCCAGAGTTAGTTCAAGAGTGTATGAACAGATATGACCCCCAGGACAGGTGCGTCAGAAAAGGAAACAGGGATGTGTTATTTCATGTCGACAGACAAACCCTCATGTCTGTGATGAAGATACTGCCTAAGGAGGCGTATTCCAGCCTTGACATTACTGCCTCTAATGGGTATTTCTCAGAGAAGAGACTAGCTTACAAAAGTGTAATAGCAAGGAACTAGCTGCTAAAATTTCAAAAGGGCGGTTCAAGGCTGCCTAGGCCACTTACTAGAGATCATTTGATAAAGGAAGTAAGGGATATTGTGGTGTTGTTACATAGACTAAGAGGCAATCAGCATGCCTATTACTAGGAGGATTGGATGTACTTTTTCATTCAAGTCATCCTTTAAGGCGAACAATATTTGGATTGGGCTGAAATAGTAGCTGACTGTCTACATCAAGGTTTAAGCAATTGTCTGGGCAACAAAAATTTCTATATGTCTTCGTACCTGTTCTATTGTATAGCATCCACAAGAGATTGGTTCGACCTACCCCATGCGCCCTTGGCTGAGAACAGTAAGATTTATGAATATTATTTACAGTTACAGAGAAAGAATTGTTATGAAAATTATAAAAGGGTCAATGATGTCTTCACTAGAAGGATGACCTATGAATTGGCAGGCAATTCGGGTAAGAGAATGACCAGTGAAGCAATGCAACTAATCAGTATCTACGGTAGCTTCTTCATCCAATTTTCTGAGTTCACGTACATACGAGTTGGAGGATTTGATGGTGAACCTGTGAAGTTACCTAGATATGTATTTGATCATTTTGTGCTAATGGAGGTATGTAGGCAGCTGGCACATGTTGACAAGAAATTTTCATCAAAAAAGGGTTTTGGTATTGCTTTTCCTATTGAACTTGGGTATTATTCATGCCATTCAAAATCTGATGCCTTGAATCTGGAGGTGAACCTCAAAAGGTTCAATTTTCAATTCTTCACTGCCAGGGCTCAATTCGACAGTAAACGGTTTTTCAAAGATAACCTAGATTCTGGAACAGGGCACTCACACCTTCCTAAGCTGGAAGATTATTGGGAAGACTGTCCAGATGAATTTGAGGTTAGGAGAAGGCTGTGGTGTAGACTTTCTTTGGGACAGATAATTACCCTTAATTTAAACATGGACGTTTCTAGAATTTTTAATGATGATGAACAAGTGGTTGATCCACAATTTGAGAAAGTAAAACACTTACCCATTCTAGAGGTGGACTGGAGCAAAAAGGAAGAAGACAGAATTGAAGTCAAAACTCTTCCAGTAATAAGAAGAACTGAGAAATGGTTGAGAGGAAAGAGGCAGGGAGAACTTCAGAATAAAACTATGCAACAATTCTCTTCAATGGTCGCATCATCGCTTCCCATGGACTCTTCTAATCAACCTCTTGCTATCTGTGGTGCAGGTGCTTCCAAGCCATCAACTAAGAGAAGCCCTGTCACCAAGAGATCCAGAAGAGTCCTCATGGATATTCTGCCATCTCGTGTTACTAGGTTGAGGACAAAAGGGAAAAGAAAGAAGCAGACTTCTGAAACAATAATTGTTGATTTAAATTCAGAGGAAGAATCAGAAGAGCCTATGGGTGACAAAGAGGCAAGCCCAAATAGAACAGAGGTAGTTGACACTGGGTTACAGTCAGGGGCCATTCTGGAGACCCCTGAGATGTTAATGATTTGAAATGAACCCTCTGATGGAGAGAACCCCAGGAAGACAACCTCAGCCCCTGCACCAAAATGGCTAGAGAGCTCTATCTCTGATAAGAAAAAGGTGATTCCTTTTGTTGTCCCTTTAGAGGACATGGTAAGTAAATGTTTGGGGAAAACCCCCAAGTCCAAAAGACTCAAGACGACGTCCAGAATAGATATTGACCCAAACACTAGTAATTGGAGTGCTGAAATTGCTAAGCTAGTAACTGAAGAAGAGGTGCAGAACCCAACAGTGCATGATTTCACTGTGGAGAGAGTGGATCTTGGTGCTGCCTCCAGAGCTGTAGATGTCCACCACCTTGAAGCTTCTACTAAAAGGATGGTCAATCGAACAATGAAGGATGAAAAGGACAAGAGGGAGTTGGAACAAAATCTGCGCTCAATGATAGAGTACATTGAAGCTATTAACAATCCTAACCCACAGCCGATTTCACAGCTTCCCCTGTCTTTTGACCCAACATCACCTGTCAATCAAAAGATATTAGACCAGGTTCATAAAAGCAAAATGGTGACAAAAATGTTTAACAGTTGGTTGGATAACATTAAGCAGAAAGGAACTGAATACATCCGTGAGCTCAAGGGTATATATGACCTGACTACGGCCACCGTTGAAGATTTCAAAGTACAGGTCGTTGTTTGGGCGAAAGATGAGGGCAAGTGGACAAATGTAATAAATCAGATGGATGAAGTTTGAAAATACGGGCTGGAGAAGTTTTTGGCAGAAAAGAATCTAACTGGTGTGGATGAGGATTTGTTATATGTGAACAAGAAAAATATTGAATGGAGGAACTCCATATCTCAACAAGGGCGCTTTGAACTCACAAAGCTAATTAAGGAGATAACAGAATTCACTCAATCACTGCAACATGATTTGCAATGTATCAATATTAAATACTTAAAAGATGATGGAAAGCCTGTGGAAGATGTTGAAGCAGTGGTCCAATCTTTCAGAGATAAAATCAACTTTGTTAAAGAAAATGATAATATTTTAATTGAAGATTTCTCCAGAATTTCTAAAGTTGAGTCACTGCTTTATCTCTGCATCAACGCAATCCCAGAACACAAAGAAAAATTTGGGAAAATGCGAAGGGAAAAGGAAGTTTGGAAATCAAGAATGAAGCATATAGGTATACCAAACTTCCCTACAATTCAAGAGTTTGTTGCTGCCTTTCAGGAGTGGAAGACCCAACGTGCTTCCCAGGCTACCAATAGCAAATCAGGAGATGCTGATTTGTCACCCCAGTCATAATCTCATTGGCTTGTTCTCTTTTCAGTTCCTCTTTATGTTATTTTCAGAAAACTTGTTTCTTTAAAATTAGTTGTTTAAACTAAATCCCGTACGGGTCAGAGTTATGTTGACTCTGGATTTAATTTACTCAAGGACATGATTAAGACTTTGATATTTATAGGTTTTTAAAATCTGGAGATATAGAGAGAAAAAGGGAGGAAAAGAAAGAGAAAAGAAATTTTTAGCGAACTGTTCAGAGTTTTACATTATGTGATAATTGTCTGAGTAATTTTCATCTGTGAATGGGAAGAAGAAACAATTACTGCCTATTTGGATCTGTGCGTTTGAATGTGTGGAATGAGATTTTCTGTGTGAAATCTCCTTTCATCTGGTAATTGCTCTTTATTTGGACACTTGTCATATATGTTTTATTCTTTATTGGTTCAGCAAGTTTGAATGAATGTTTTCATGTATTTCAATGTACCAAAGTAGAATCTGTGTATTCTATCCTGTTACTGTATAAATTTATCGCGTTCATGACATGGCTATGTATGAATGTTAGTCTACCTTAAGCATTTTCTGTTAAAAAAGCATTTGGATAGTTAAATAGATTGAATTCATTGAAAACTCTAAAGGAAGCTGTACCTAAATTCAGAGGGGAACTGAGTTAAAAGGTTCACCCATTTGTTGTTTAACTCATTTGTTCTTCAAAAGAGGGGTATAGAGTCAGAATAAATTATTTTCAGAATAAGGACAAATCTGTTAACCAATAGTTTTTGGTGACTCTGCTGGGGAAAATCAAGACAAAATCATTAATTAAAGATTGGTCGCCTAAATATGAAGCAACAATGGTGCTTCCACATGAAAACATAATTCCTGTTCTCCAACCCAATCTTGGATTTCAAGACGAGCAGGAAGACATTATTGGCCAGTTGAATACGCTTGCTTGGCGCACTCGTCGGAATAGTGAAGATTGCAGAAGAGTAAGCAGAGTATTAGAACAAGAAGAGGAATTGGCTAATAACCTGAGATTGCTATTACTCAGGCAAAGAAGAAGGCAGGCACGAAACACAGCAAGAAACCAAGCCCTTGAAGCACAAAGAAATCAAGAACAACAAAGAAATCAATAACTGCCTATCCAGTTTCAATATTTTAAGCTGGATTCTAGACCGTATACCAGGTCTTCTAGAAGAGAGGGAGTTGAGGACCCTACCTTTCAAGCACTGCAAAATCTTAATTTTCCTTATATCCCTACTCGTGCAAGAAGAGCTAGGAGTAGACCCCCTAGTCCCCCTAAATCTTCTACCTCCCCTGTTTGTCAAGCTTTAATTCTTTCAGGCACCGTTATGCCCTTAGCTATAAATTTTCTACCCATGGCTCAACCTTGGGGAGCTGCCATAGGTCCTCTGAACCTAGGGGCTAACCTAAACCCATTACCTAAAAATGCAAGAGAAAATTTGCCTAGATTTAATGGAGACGGCAAACAATCACTAGAAGAACATTTGTGTGCTTTTGTAGCAGCATGTAGTGTCTTAGGTGTACAACACCAAGATGTTGCCATAAGGCTCTTTGTGTAGACTTTGACCAACACTGCGGCACAATGGTTCTACCACCTGACTGATTCCTCAAACACCAATTGGAATGAAATGAAGTCTGCTTTTGAAAATAGGTTCAAAAGTGCAGAGGATGAACATTACCTCCTTGCACAGCTGACTCAGCTTAAAAAAGAGATTCATGAACCTATGAGGGAGTTTGTGGCTAAGTTTAATAGAATTGTGAACAAAATCCCTGCTACTAAAAGACTGTTTGGCAAAAATCAAAAATGTTTCTTTATTAATTCTATGCCTCCTGATATTAGTTTCCATCTCAGGAGAGGTGTAATTGCTGATTTGCCAGCTGCACAAGCCTTAGCAGTCGGATTGGAGGATGATCTCATTATGGCCGGTAAATGGAAGAGAGAGGTTCAGGTGCCAAATGCCCAGCCCTCATCATCTATGGATCCTGTAGTGCAAAGGTTGGTTAATGATATGATTGCCTTGAAGAGGCAACTACCTAAAACTGATGCCCCCTTTCAACAACCGTATTAAGATATAAGCAGGAGGAATTTGAATCAACAAGCAAATACTGGTAGGGCTTTACCCCTAACATCAGCACAGCCAAGACTGACTATTGAAGCTCCTCTTGGGAGGGGAAACATGTGTATTTTTCACTTGAGTACCTACCATGATGGAAATTCTTGCCCAGAAATGCTCAAGTACACTTAGATGACTGCTACTCAAGATATGTTAGGGGAAGCCACAGAAGAAGAGAGGAACTTTGGGGAACCTGGTGGCTCTGAGATACACTTCCTAGAATATGAGTCTGATTCAGAAAGGGGAGGTGAAATATTGGTAACCCTTGAAGATTCTTCATGCGCTGTGCTCACTAGAAGTCAGAGGAATATGAGACCCTCTAATACTCAAGAAGTACCTGGCAAAGGTAAGGAGCCTTTAACTAGAACTCATGATGCTAATATGAAGGCTCAGGAAAATAGATTGCTACATAGAAATGATCTAGATGCTTCTTTTGATATTGTAGATTTCTGTAAGTCTACAAAAATTCAAATTTCTCCTATTGAGTATCTCAAGTTGAAACCTACTGAACTTCACAAATTAGTCAAACATGTTAAAGGTAGTCCTGCACAAACTGAATTTGAGAATCAATTAGAGGTTAATACTGAATCCCCCATTGCCAGACTGTTTGCTTCCTCATTTGAGTCACCCTTGTCCGCCCCTAAAACAACTCCCAATTCATCAACCAATGTTCCTTATACCGATTTGAAACCCAATCCTTTCTATGTGTCTTTGTTTATCAATGGCCATAAACTTAGTAACTGCATTATAGATTCAGGAGCCTCTGATAACATTATGCCTTCCTTTGTGGCTAAAGCCCTGAGGCTATCACTCACAAAAAAGATTTGGTAGATGTTATTCTATGGATGGAAAACAGGTTTCCTTGCTTGGACAGATTAAAGATGCACGAGTTGCTCTTGCAGCTTACCCTGACAAAAGAGTCAAATTGACTATTTTGGTAGCAGATATTCCTGCCAGTTATGGAATGCTTTTGAGCAGGACATTTTGCAAGGATTTGGGTGGACAAATCAAACTAGATTGGTCAGAGGCCACAATCCTAGTGGGGAAGCAGAAAGTGAAGCTGGAACCTGAGCCCAAGTGCAAGTTCACTGTCTACCCCTATTAACAACACTTGAATCCATTTTTTTTCAATGATATGAGTACAACCCTAAGACTTACCTTCTTGACTATCCTAAACTTAGTTTTCTGGACTATGACATAGTCAAAAGCATCCAAGATCCATAGACATACACTTCTCCTGAATCTTCAAACATCATTAGGGATTGAAAACATTTAAAACATCTCACATTTAGATCATCTCCTTCTACACCCTTCTAGGGTTTGCAAACTTTATAGGAACATAAAATAGTTTCATAACCAGTCATGACTGTGGCTGACTTACTCCCATGATAGGACAGTGTTTACAAAGCCTTAATCACTTAAGGATTTTGATAAACCCTTACTCTGTCAACATTCCCCAAACACCTTGGCACCTTTCTCACACATCCCCACCTTTAATAGGTCATAAACTCATCAACAAAACACAAAACCCTCACTGTTCTTGCTCGACAGTTTGAAGCAAAGAGAAAACAGTCCCTATGGCATCAAAATAACATATGTAAATCAAATCCTTTTCATCTGCAAACTTGGCATATGAAAGAACACTCAAAATAATAACCTTTTCACATATTCTTAGGTTTTTTCCACCGTGCATAGTCAAAGAAATATAATCTTGTTTAACCACTGTTTACCCTAAGACAGGGTTTTGACAGTTTTTAGAGAAAATACAATAACTAACACAAAACAAAACTAAAATGCATGAAACAAAGTGGAAAGGGAAGATGATTAAACATATTATCATTCACACACAACTAGGCATCATTCCCTGTCCGTACAGGGCCGTACCATAGCTGAGAGCAGCAAATTTTCTGAAGAAAATACAGAAAAACAATGTTTTTAACATTCTATTTTCAATCTACAATCACCTCCAAGGTCTTTGAAGATTACAAGGCCTATTTAAAGGCATACACTCATGTCTTTTTAGTTTCCAATATCTTGGAATGAACCAAGAGCCACAAGACTCTTCACCTTCCAAGTTTGCATCATTTTACATTTTTAGGAATTTTCCATTTTGTATGACTTGTCATAAGACTTAAACATTAGACCCCTCCTAGGATCTTAACACATGAAAGATGACTTGATGGACCTCAATACAATATTAAATCATTACAAATTTAATCAAAATTAGAGATTTGTTTAGGGTAACATTAATATGCCAAGGTGCTCCTACACCAAGATCACATCAGAGCCTTCAATGCTTTCATACAAGATATTGGTATGAACTATGAAGATGTTAGAATGAGGTTATTCATGATGTCCTTGACTGAAGATGCAAGAGACTGGTTCAACAGTTTACTTGATGCTTCAATCAGTTCAATAACTAATTTCCACAATCAATTCAAAGAATAGTATGGCAATCAATACGCCCCTAAGTTTGCATTGCACGAATTGATAAGCATCTAGAAATACCAGAATGAATCAGTATATGACTTCAATCTAAAATTTTCCAAATTACACAACAAAGTACCACACAGATCCAAACTATCTGACCTAGCAGCATTAAGCATTTATATGAAAGCATTTGATCCCAAGATAGGGTACGAACTTAGAAATTGGTGCCCTACGACCCTGGCTGAAGCACAGAAAGTGGCATTAACTATTGAGAACAATAGGAAAGCTACAGGTATGGTTAGTAAGAGAGATAACCCTAGAAACCCTCAGAACCCAAATGTTCAATAGACTAAACAAGAAGGTCAGCATAGGCATGAAAGGCCCAGGTTGCATGCTATGCCATATAATACAAATAGGAAAGATGGGAGACCCATTGATAATAGTAGAAAGCAACATTATGGCAAGGATACCCCTGACCCTCTAAAAAGAAATATGGCACATATGGTAGGAGATAAACCTTGGTGTCTGGTGTATAATTTACCACATTCACCTGAGTATTGTGAGGTGGCTAAAATAGTACAACAAGAAGAAATGTTATACAATTATAATAGAGATAATCACACTATAAACATGATGCAAGATACACCATATTTGCTAACTGAAGACTATTCTTCTACAGAGAAAGAGGGATATGAATATGATGTGGGAAACCAGAGACATCATATCAATATGAGAGAACAAGAAGTGTTCTCAGATCAGGAGGATGGTTATGAGGAACCTATTTATTATAAAAATCAGCCATATAATCAATGGAGAAAGCCCACTGAAAATGAAAGAGAGGCTCTTACAATAGCTGCAATAGCTCAAGCTAAAAATGCCTATAACTTAACAAACAGGGCAGTGAATGTTGAACAAGGAACACCTGGGAGCATATTTATAAAAAATTAGAATTACAAAAAGAATAATGCAAAGTCATCATTTAAAGACCCAGAAAAGGCTGATAAAAATAAGATAAAAGATAAATCACAAAATCAAGAAAAGGAAAATATAAAGACAAAAAAGAATGATCAGACTGTGGCCCATTCATTTGACATTGCTCATGCAATATCTTAGGTAAAAATATCAGTTCCACTTTTAGAAATGATGAAGATAGACAAATATAGGAATATGGTAGTTAAACTAATTTTAGATATACCAAGTCAGAAACATAAAGGATCTAAAAATAGAACAAACAATGTTCATCAAGAAACATTCCAAATGCCTGAGGTGTACCTAGGTGATACATTAACAAAGAATCCCTCATAGGTGGACCCTTTCTACACTACATTATTAATCAAAAATAGGATAGTGAGGAATTGCATGATTGATTCAGGTGTGGCCATGAATATCATGCCAATAGCAGTCATGAAAGAATTGGGAATGTGGGTTGTCACTACATTTGGTAGGTGTTATGCAATGGATAATAGATCCATCCCAGTCACTGGTATTATGAGGGATGTGGAGATAAAACTTGCCTCATACCCTGAAGCAACTTATAACATTGATATTACTATGGTTGACATCCCACCATATTATGGAATGTTTCTATTGAGACAATGGGCTGCAATGGCAGGAGGGAATGTCCAATTGGATTTATCATATGCCACAATACCAGTGGGAGGTAAAGAAATAAAGCTATGCAAGGAGCCAAGGTATGAAAATATTATAGAATGCTTGGATCAACATCAAATAAATTTCTTCTATGATACAGATTTGGGAACCTTTAAGGTTGAGAAAAATCGGCTAGAATTGCTGAATACTAATCCAATACATATTGAATCTAAGAAGGAAGAAAATGATGTATGGAAAATGTATTTTGATGGTGCATGCAGGAAAATGGGAAATGGGGCCGGAGTAGTATTTATTTCACCAGGAGGTAAAACTTTCAATTACTCTTTTCTATTAACATTTAAATGCATAAACAATGTGGCAGAGTACAAGGCTTTGCTCATTGGTTTGAATATAGCCACAAAGCATAAAATAAAAAAGTTAGCTGTATATGGTGATTCTGAATTGGTTACTTCCCAAGTGAGAGAGAAATACCTGTCAAAAAACAAGAGGTTGAAATAGTACAGGAATGCAATATGGAATGATATTGAGTTATTCGATGCCTTTTCAATCAACTAGATTGATAGGTCAAAAAACATTATGGCAGATTTTCTAGTGAACATCGCATTAAAAAGGGATGATGTCACATTAGGAGGCATTATAGAGGTTGAATTCAAAACTAGACCCACCATCCCAGATAATATACATAATTGGCAAGTGTTTGATAATGATGCTGATATAATCAACTTCCTGCATTGTTCTGATCATTATCAAATTCAAGAGATTGATTTTAATGCATTTGTAGAAGAACATGATGGGAAGGAAACCCTTTTTGGTCAAGAGATAGTTCAGTTGAAAACAAATAAAATACCTAAGGGACTTATAGCATTGGAAAAAGAATTTGATGGACATGATAGATTTAAAATGAAAGACACACCAGTGATGCAAAATGATCTTGAAGAGATTAATTTGGGGACATAGGCAGCCACAAAGAATGTATATATTGGAAAGAATCTTAACCCCAAAATCAGGAGCAGGATCATCAACTTACTTGGGAAGTATAGGCACATATTTTCCTGGTCATATGATGATTTAAAAGCATATAGAGAGGATCTGTTTCAGCATGAAATACCACTAAAACTAGATGCTAAACCATTCAGGCAAAAATAGAGGCCTATCAATCCTACATTAGCTCCTAAGATGCTAGAAGAACTTACAAAATTAAGGGATGGAGCTATCATTAAACCCATCAGACATTCCTCTTGGGTTTCTAATTTGGTGCCTTTCAGGAAAAAGAATGGTGATATTAGATTATGCGTGGACTTTAGGAATTTAAACAAGTCTTCTCTTAAGGATAACTATCCCCTCCCTAATATGGAAGCAATATTACAAAAGGTTATTGGATGTGAACTGTTGTCAATGATGGATGGCTTCTCAGGTTACAATTAGGTGAAAGTCAAAGAATCAGAGCAATTTAAGACTGCATTCACCACTCCATGGGGAACATATGTATATTTAAGGATGCCATTCAGACTCACTAATGCTGGAGCAACATTCCAAAGAATAATGGATGTGGCCTTTGTTGAATTGACTAATAAAATCATGATAGTGTATCAAGATGACTTGACAAAATATTCTGAAAGGGCTGAGGATCATTGTGCACATTTAGAGAAAATATTTATTAAAGCCCTAGAATATGGGATCTCATTGAATCCTAAGAAATGCCAATTCACAGTGACAGAGGGGAAGTTGCTTGGTCACATAATTCAAAAGATGGGGTAAGAATAGATCCTGAGAGAGTGAAACCAATTGACCAAGTTCCTATTCCTAAAAGTGTGAAAGATATACAGTCATTTTTTGGCCAAATTAACTTTGTCAGGAGGTTCATATCAATTTTTACAAAAATTATTACTCCCATATCTAGAATGTTGAAGAAAAATTTAGAAGTGAAGTGGACCACAAAAACAATAGAGGCATTTGCTAACATTAAGAAGGCAATTAAAGAAGCCCCTGTCCTGATATCCCCTGATTTCAGTAAACCATTCCAACTATTCTCATTTGCCTCTTATCATATAGTCGTAGCGGTACTATTGTAGAAAACTAATGAAGGACATGAACAACCCATCTCATTTTTTAGCAAATCTCTCCAAAATGTAGAATTGAAATATGACATTGTTGAGAAATAGGCATATGCATTGGTGAAGGTAGTTAAAACTTTTAGGCCATACTTGGTAGGAGCTGAAATCAAAGCGTATGTACCTAATGCTACAGTAAAAGATGTATTGGTCCAAACGAAAGTCACAGGTAGAAGATGTAGATGGATCAATAGAATTTAGGAGTTCAATATTAAAATCTAGATCACTAAACTAGTGAGAGGATATGGTCTTGCTAGGTTGATGGCTGAAAGTAATCTCGAGGCTACTCAGATATGTAGTGCTAATAATGTTTATAATACAAGTTCTAGCATTGAGCATACTCCATGGTACACTAACATTATATATTATCTAAAGCACATGAAATGTCCTGAGGGGTATGATGATAACAAAAGAAGGACACTCAAATTACAGGCCTCAAAATATGTATTTATTGATGGAGATCTTTATTGGAAGAATAGAGATGGAATTCTACTATTATGCCTAGATGAGCATCAATCAAAACATATCATGAAAGAGTTACATGAAGGCATGTGTGGAGGTCATTTTTTGGCAAAGACTACAACCCACAAGATCCTGAGGGCTGGATACTATTGGCCTAAAGTTTTTAATGATTCATATCATTACACTAGGAAATGTGAAGCATGTCAGAAATTTTTAGGAAAGTTGAAATATCAGGGAGCATTGCCCTTAAAACCCATGCAAGTGGAGGCTCCATTCTATCAGTGGGGTATTGACTTCATAGGAGAAATTACGGAAAAGTCAAGTGGTGGACACAAATGGATTTTAGTGGCAACTGATTACTTCACAAAATGGGTGGAGGCAATTCCAACCAAACAAGCAACAAGCAGGGTGGTGATTAACTCTCTAATGGAAAATATCATATTCAAATTTGGCACTCCAGTAAGGTTAATTATAGATAATGGAATGTGTTTTAGATCTGATGAATTCAAAAATTTCTATAGTACACATGGCATCACTGTGTCATATGTTGCCCCTTATCATCCACAAGCAAATGGACAGGCAGAATCCAACAACAAAAGCCTTCTGAAAATTATAAAAAGAATATTGGATGGAAACAAGAAAGCATGGGATTCAAAGTTAAGAATAGCGGTATGGGCTGATAGGATTACTATCAAAAGAGCAATTGGAAGATCTCCTTTTGAACTAGTATATGGAACACAAGCAAGAATACCATTAGAAAATCTACTACTAGTTTACAAGTTTGTTCTTCAGGAAGACTTAAACGTTCTTGAATCAATGGAGGAAAGGCTAGAACAACTTGCAGAACTTGATGAAACAAGGAGACTATCCCAAAGGCAAAATGTCAAGTTGCAATCACAAGTGAAATACCTTTTTGACAAAAAGGCCAAAGATAGGAAGTTTGAGATAGATGACTTAGTACTGATGTGGAATGCTAGGTGCCAAGAGAAAGGAAAACATGGAAAGTTTGAAGCTTTATGGCTAGGTCTTTTGTTATAATTGGCAAAGGAGGTGATGACTCTTACTATTTGCAAAACATGTCCGAAGAAGAGCAGGAACTGTCTGTGCATGGGCAATATCTAAAGCCTTTCTTTTCATAATCATGCATGAAGAGGATTGAGTGTTGCTAGTGCATGGACAACCCTTAAGTAATTCTCAAAATTTTTCTATTCCGTGCACAGTAGTCTTGGGAAATCAAAAGAGATTAGGATTTGCCAGTACATGGACAGTCCTAAGAATCTCTATATATATATATATAAAGTCCATGTACAGTAGTAGAGGATCATCCCAATTCCCCATCATGTTCGCATCCACTTCCCATTCTCATAAAACCATCATCCCAAATAAATAAAGCATATGGTCTACTTCCCCAAGAGATCTGAATTCTTGTTATACTCACATGGAGTATACATCCCAGATAGAGCCACTATTGGGATAGAAAAATTTAAAATTTTCCCATCTTTATACCCAATCATGTCTGACCAAACCAAAAAATATTCTGCCCAAAACTAGAATAAACAACTGATATATCCCATAAAATCCTATGACTTTTATTACAAATAATGTAAAGGGCCTCAAATTCTTAACATCGGCAAGACCTCATGTTAGTCATACCGATCCATGAGAAACTTGTTGGAATGGCTATCAACATGAGAATAGGGGTCGGGGAGAAGATTTTAATGACCACCGATGGAGAAAATGATAATGATGGCCTTTCATTAGAGAGAAAGTTACCAGTCACGCCAATCAGTATAAGATGTTACTATCGACAAATACTCTACAAGCCCTTCCGACAATATAAATCATACTGATGAGAGAAGTTATGACGATGTGACATTTCACAATGATCAAGAAAATTGAAATGCTTAAACAATTAATTGCAGACGAAGAAGAAATCCTCTGAGATAACATTTGAAATCATTGCAATTAAGTTTGACATAATTGTTTGAGAAGAGCAAACAAGTGGAGACATGGAGCAGAAAATAGGGGAATTCGATTAGAGCCATCGATAACAGAGTGTCAAAACTCTACATTTTGTTTTAGTCGCAGCAAGTTTGTGGGTCTCTTTTGTTTCTATGCAAGTTTCAAAGGAATCGTTGTGTGAAATAATGCGTTGCGCGGAAGCCACCAAGTGTCAAGCCACAATTAAAGCCGTTGAATATTAATTTTTGTGTGGAGTGCACCACATAGAAAATATTTTCAATGTTTCAAGTTTCACCTTTGCTGTAGGTGTTGCCACGTGTAGCATGCGGAGGCAGTCCTTAAAGTTCTTTGTTTTGTGCAGAGTTTGCCATGTGTCTCTTTATTTAGTTGCGAAAGTTGCCACGTGTTTCTTTCCATATCATGTTTGATGCTAGTAAAGAGGATGGTGGGCCATAGTATGTTTCAAGTTCCAAGCTGCGGAGAATGCCACGTGGTGGTCACAAAGATAGAGTTATTTTGTTTATGCCTCTTTTTAGTGAGAAACTTAAATATTTTAAAGTGATGCAGGTTGTGCCAAGTGTTAGCTTCTACAGGGAGTTTCAAAAGCATGATATGTTTCAAGCAGTAATGTGGGTGCCGCCATGTGTTAGCTGGTGTGCATGTGGAAGATGCCATCTGTCCCAGTTTCTTCCTTTGAAAGCTAATGTGCGATGAAGGCTGTGGGTCCCATTTTTAATGTGTTTCATATTATAAATGATGCAGACTATGACAGATGTCATAGGCAGAGGCCACCTGAGCATAAAGACACAATTTTGAGGGATTTGCGGAGGAAGACATGTAGATAGTTTTGAAGGTTGCAGAACATGACAAGTGTCATTTTCCTGTTGACTTCTAAGAGATAAAGGAGTTTCTCGTATTGATACGGACACTGCCATCTGTCATAGTAAAGTTTCAAGTTTCAAGTGCATGGGTCTCACCATGTGTCTGTGTCCTAATGAAGGAGTTGTGCCACATATATTTTGCCCCAATTAATAAGCGTTCAAGAGGAGATGGTTGTTTTAGATTTAGAGGATCGTAACCGTCGGGGACTTCTAGTTATCTTTAGTTCCATTAGGCCATTGGAGATTCAGTTGTTATAGACAATCTAGAGTTAGATCTTAGGTTATAAATATGTAATATTTGTAATAGATCGAGACACATATATAAAGAGAATGATTATTTAAAAGATTCTGTTAAGAGCACCTTCGGGGGATCAATAAAGAGACTAACTCAGGGTGAAAGCTCACAGAGTGTCTAATCTCTATCCATAGATCAAGTAGCTCAAATTCATATCGATACACTTGTCACAGTACTCTAGAATAGGCATACCAACATGATGCATTAGCTGAACCAATTTTGGGATAATTATTCTCAAAATTATAAAGCAATCCAAGAGCATGAGAGGCTTGACAAAAGGTTGTAGGAGAAACTCAGTGAGACACATGGCAAAGATACTTCTAATGTTGCAAGTACCTCTAGTGTGAAAGATTTGATTGAGTAGCATCAAAAGTTTTATGACCAACTTAAGACTGATGCCAAAGAATGTGTTGAAGCCTCTAAGGCAGGAGTGCCCACATTGTTCAAAAGCAATAAAGAATTAAAAATCAAAGAAGAATGGAGCAAAGACTATCAAGCAATATTACATGAAGCTTTAGGAGCTCTTAAGGTCAAAGACTTTGCATCTGGGGAAGCCTGCAAGCATTTGGAGAGGATGGTTATGATGGATGTGATCACAAGGAATGCCATTGAATTTACTGATTCACATTGCAGCCCGGAGTACTTAGACCATATTGCTCAGTTATACTTGTGGTTGAATAGGGCCTAAGCATTGTTGTTTTATGGTTGTTATGTTAATCTTGTTAATTCTCAAAAGACTTCTTGGAGAGTTATGTCTCTTCACAAGCATTTCTATATAAGTTTGAACACTTGATGCTAAATTATCATCAACAGTAGAATATAATATATACAGTTTACAATGTTTTCAAAAGACCATGTCGCAAGTTTATTATTGAAGGAGTAAATTGGAGTTCTATGATCTTGTGGTTTTATTCTGGCATCAATTGTTTCTTAAAGTTACTCAATTGTGTGGTTGTCTCTAGTTCTATATTTCCTTGTTATTCAAATTAATATATCAAGTATATATTTAATTTGTCAATACACATTTGTTGTAGTTGTGTGATTTGATTAATTGGTTTCCATTAGAGGAATTAAAATCCTTCTGATCAGTCACAGTAACCTAGAAGTGTTAGTTTGCATTACTAAGAAGAACCATATAATTAGGATTGCCATTTTGTCTCCAAGTTAATATTGTCTGTTATTCTTGCATATTTCATTCAATTAGTTCCTTCAAGAAAGGATTAAATTACCTTCTGGTGAATGACAAGAAATCTGATTATATTGGTTGGATTATTAAGAAGAGTTTGTCAATCATCTTCTTGCATGTTTATACAAGTTATAAACTAAAATATTGTGCCAAATAGTTAGAATTACTGCCCACTATAAGCCACTAGCCTTAGTCCTTCATTTGACTCTGTTTACCCAATAAGGCACTGGTCCTATTTCAATTCATCATTTAAATCCTTTTATTTGTACAATCATAAAATTCACCTTGATATTGCTTATACAATTTATACCAACCATTCATCAGATATTAGAATTAGTTAGCAAGCTTTCATCTATCCTACACCATTTGCCACTGTAGATAAACTCATTTTACTTAATCAAAATAGTTGCATTCAATCTACTTCAATTTCCAAGGTTTACTCGCCTAGGTGTAGCAAGACCTAAAGTGTAGGAAAACGTCAAACCATAAAGGTTGATTTCGTCAAGTTAGTTCAAAAACATTGTGAATCTAAGCATAGAGTCTGGCATCCTCTTAGGATTAGCAACCTACATTTTTGAGACCTAACAGGGCCTCTTCCAATTAGGAATATGACCAGGGGACCACAGGTATGTGGTTGGAGGAAAAGCACCAGGATGATGTTCTCCTTCCCAAGCATGAGACAAACTGAGGCTTATGAAGATAGATGTCATTGGTTCCAGATACAGTGTTTGCATTTTGATCAGTTGGTCCATTGTATGAAAAGATTTGATAAAGATGCCAAGAGCATATAATGTATTTGATTAGTGATGGACTTCACTAAAGATTGTAATGATATACTAGATTGTAAGTTATGTTATATCTTGATTTGATAAAAATGCTTAAATGATGGAAAAGAATATGTTTCTTTATGTTCAAACTTTGATTATTTTAATCCATTTTTAATTATGACTTGATTAAGTTACATACTTAAGTTAAATCTTGAGTTTTATGGAAAGTGATATTACATATGGTATTAGAGCTACCAGGTTCAACACATGGACCTAATGAGCAGGGGACCACACATCTGTGGTTGGAGGAAAAGCACCAGGATGATGCTCTCCTTCCCAAGCATGAGACAAATTGAGGTTTATGAAGATAGATGTCATTGGTTCCAGATACAGTGTTTGCATTTTGACCAGTTGGTCCATTGTATGAAAAGATTTGATAAAGATGCCAAGAGCATATAATGTATTTGATTAGTGATGGACTTCACTAAAGATTGTAATGATATACTAGATTGTAAGTTATGTTATATCTTGATCTGATAAAAATGCTTAAATGATGGAAAAGAATATGTTTCTTTATGTTAAAACTTTGATTATTGTAATCCATTTTTAATTATGACTTGATTAAGTTACATACTTAAGTTAAATCTTGAGTTTTATGGAAACTGATATTACATATGGTATCAGAGCTACCAGGTTCAACACATAGACCTAATGAGCTCACTATTTGATGATTAATGAATCTAACATTAAGTGTACTGATGATTGGATTCTCTATACCAGAATGGTAAAAATTAGAACCACACCTCGCAAGAAGGTAACGAAACATGGAAGTTACCTATGCCATCAAAATATTTTGAAGGCATGAGCCTCCATGAAGGAGAAACTTGAAAAGACTAGATGTTTGGTAGGTGCATGGTTATCTGATGAGGAAACTTTCATTGATGCAATGAAACACATCAAGCAGGAGTTGAGGAAAGCCGATCGGATGGCTGCCCTTAACTCTACTAGAACATTAGTGTCACCCTCTACTCCTATAGCACCAACTAAGAAAAATGATCATAATGAATGTATTGTAACTAAGGAGGAAGTGAAGGAACACTAGTGTGTATCCTCACTCCCCGAAACTGAAAAGGAAATCTAATAATGGGAAGTTATCCCAATTGTAAATGATTTAAAGGAGCAAATGTAAATGCAATTTTGTAATTTTGTGGATTATATGTAATCCAATGGAAAAATAATGCAATGGCAAAGTTTTGACAATCTTTCCTTTTTTGTTAAAGATTACATGAATGTGAATAGATTTGTGAAATAATTGAATTATTTGTCATGGAAAACTAATCCATGTTTAATATGCAAACTTCAGGAAGAAGTAAATTATAGTAAGGATTTGAGTTGGAACCAAAATGGAGGATAGCCAAGATGAAGGGGCACCTTCAGGGCAATCCGAGTTTAAATTAGACCAAATCTTGACTTTGTTGAAAGAAACTAGGGCGAGGGTAGAAACCCTCAAACATAAAGTGGGAGGCTAGTCAGAAGATAGGTGAGATAATTATGATGGGGGTGATGGCAAAGAATGCCATAATGGCACCACCCAAAGCCATCATGGAGAAAATAACTCCACGGTTAAATAGGATGGGGATAAAAGGAGCCTTATGGCTATGGAACTGTCTCATGACATGAAAAAGGTCATGCCACCTAAATTTGATGGATCCATAAGTGGAGATGCCATGGAGGCATGGCTTACAGAGATGGATAAGTACTTTGAAATTAGAAATTATAATGAGGTTACTAAAGCTGTCAGGGGAGCATTTCAATTATTAGGGGAAACATCCACATGGTGGATGAACAAAAAGATGGAGTTAGGCTTGAGGTCTGCAAGCCTTACTTGGGATAGGTTCGTAGAGCTGTTTAGGTAGAGATGGTTGCCTCAACTATTCTATGATTAGAAACTCATAGACTTTCAAAACTTAAAACAAGCTGATATGACTGTGAATGAGTACTGGGAGAAATTCATCCGATTACTGAAATATGTTCCAAAGTATCAGAATGATGAAAAGTTCAGGGTCTAAAAATTTATCGTGGGGTTAAATGCCTAGATTGGGGGTGAGGTTAATGTTCACGATCCTACAACCATGGAATAGGTCTATGAGAAGGCCGTTAGGCAAGAACAAAACCTGAAGGCTATATCGGCCTATAGAGAAAGGAATAGGAAGAGATACAATTGGTCTCAATCTTCTCAACCCTCAAAGAAGAAGGGGAAGAAATAGGATTACACTGAGAAGACTGATAAAGGGGCTAAAAATAAACAAAATGAATCCAAGGGAGATAAAAAGGGGAATAACCACTCCAAGAAGAATGGGAACAATTCTGGCAAACCTCAAGAGAGGCGACGACTAGTTGGAGGATGTTTCACTTGTGATGGAGATCACTACATCAATTAGTGTCCCAATAAATCACAAGGAGTGTAATCAAGAGGGAATCCTCTACCTTCCCAGCAAGTGGCATTCCAACAACATATCTATGCGGCCTTAGATAACTGTCAAGCTGAGTATCAAATAACTCCAGTAGAGACAACACGTATTTTGTTTAGAGTTCATATTTTAGTTTTAATTGATACAGGTGCCATAGAATGTTTCATTTCTCCCAAAATTGTAAATAAGATTCCTAGAAAAGTAGGATTCATGGAAAATACTTGGTCTGTAGAGTATGTAAATCACACCAAGGCTCAAGTAGAGAAATGTTTGTTTGAAGCTCAGGTTGAACTTCCAAACTTTTCCACTGAAGTAAATATTTATGTAGCTCCACTTGGCTCATATGATGTCATCCTTGGAATGAATTGGCTATGGAGATATCAATCCAAAGTGGACTGTTATGCTAAAATAGTAGATTGTTTGGATGATCTAGGAAACCAAATCCATATTCAAGGAAAGCTTGGAGAAATTAAACTAAGGTAAATCTCTGACTTACAAATGAAAAGAGCACAGAGAAAAGGATGCCAACTTTTTTTTGTTAAGATGGATAAAATAGATGAAACAAATAAAATCTACTTTCAAGATGATTTAAATTTTTATGAAACCCAAAAACTTAATGAGGTAGGGATGAATGAGTCCATAGGTCAGGAAAGACTAGAAATGGACAAGTATCCCCTCCTTAGAGAATTTGAGGATGTTTTTCTGTATGATCTTCCAAGGTTACCACCTAAGAGAGATTTTGATTTTGCCATTGATATTGTACCTAGGTCGGAACCTATTTCTAAAGCTCCCTATAGGATGACTACAACTAAACTAATGGAGTTAAAGGCTCAACTGCAAGAGCTGTTGGATAAGGGGTTGATTAGACCCAGTGTGTCGCCATGGGGAGCACCTGTCATTTTCGTGAAGAAGAAAGATGGCACTTTGCAGTTGTGTATAGACTACCACATGTTAAACAAAGAAACCATCAAGAACAAGTACCATCTACCCTGTATCGATGATCTTTTTTATTAGATGAGAGGTGTAACAGTATTTTATAAGATCGATTTTCAATCGAGATATCACCAGTTGAGGGTGAAGGATGAAGATATCCATAAGATAGCCTTTAGAACCAAATATGGACATTATGAATTCATTATCCTACCTTTTTGGTTGACAAATGCTCTTGCAACATTTATGAATCTTATGAATAGTGTGTTCAGAGACTGCCTGGATAAGTATGTCTTGGTATTTCTTGATGATATTTTAATCTACTCTAAGAATGAAGAGGAACATATGCAGCATTTGAGAATCATTCTTCAAAGACTAAGAGAGCATAAACTATATGGTAAGCTCTCTAAGTGTACCTTCTTTTAGAAATAAGTAGAATATTTGGGTCATAGAGTTTTAGCTAAGGGAATAGCTGTAGACCCAGCTAAGATTAAGGCTATTTATGAATGACCTGAACTAAAAAATGTTCATGAGGTCCAAAGTTTTATGGGCCTTGTTGGTTATTATAGGAAGTTTGTGAAAAACTTCTCTAAAATTTCTTATCCTATAACTTCCTTGCAAAGGAAGGGAAAGAAGTTTGAATGGTCAGAAAAGTGCTAGGAGGCCTTTGACTTGCTAAAGGAAAAATTGACTTCAACTCTGATTTTAAAAGTGCCTGACCTGGATGGTCAATTTGTAGTCATTACTGATGCCTTAGGGGAAGGCTTAGGTGGTGTACTAGTCCAACATGGACATGTTATTACGTATGAATCGCGTAAACTAAAAACTATGAACAAAATTATGCCCCACATGATTTAGAATTGGAAATAGTCATACATGCACTCCAAATGTGGAGACATTATCTACTTGGAAAACCATTTGAGTTGAAAATGGATCACCAAGGACTTAAATATCTATTCACTTAACCCCATCTTAATGCTTGTCAAAGAAGATGGTTAGAGTTTATCTTGCATTATGATTTTGAGATTAAATATATTCAGGGAAAAGAAAATCAAGTAGCAGATGCTTTAAGTAGGAGAAGGCATATCTCCTCTATGATTTCCATACATTCTGATTTTAGGAATCAAGTATTACAACAATCTAAGGGAGATGACTTTTATGAGTAGGTAAAACAAGCCCTTGAGAAAGATCCATAGAATCCAAAATATGAAGGATTCAACCTTGAATTAGATGGGTTATTAAGATTCAAGGGAAGGATGTATGTACCTAACTCAATAGAGTTAAGGAATATGGTTTGGAAAGAAGTTCATTCTACACCATATTCTAGGCATCCTAGAATAACCAAGTTACTCACTGATGTGAAACCTCTATACTTTTGGAAAGGAATGAAGAGGGATGCTGCTAATTCGGTAGCTACTTGCATTGAATACCAAAGGGTGAAGGAGGAGCACCAACACCTGGTGGGATTACTATACCCTCATGAAATTCCAAAGTGGAAATGGCAGATTATAAGCATGAACTTTGTGCAAGGACTTCCTATGTCAAGGAATAAGCACAATGCTATTTTAGTTGTGGTGGACAGACTCACCAAAGCAGCCCATTTTATTCTGGGAAACTTGATAGATGGGGCACCCATCATTGCTCAGAAATTTGTTCAAGAGATTTTCAGACTTCATGGAATTCTTAAGAAGATAATCTCAGATAGGGATGCATGAATAACTTCTAGATTTTGGCAAACCTTGTTCTCTTCACTTGGAACACAACTAAATATAAGCTCTACTTATCATCCTGAAATGGATGGTCAAACTAAAAGGGTGAACCAAGTGTTGGAGGAGTTGTTAAGAATGTATTACATGGATCAACAATACAAGTGGGAGGATTATCTTCCTCTAGTGGAATTTGCTTACAATAACATTTGGCCATTAAGATGGGACATTGTATAGATAGAAGTACCGAACCCCTATAGGATGGGATAAGCTTGAAGATAGGGTTGGCCTTGGACTAGAAATGCTATCTGAGATGGAAGAACAAATCCATCATATTAAAAAGAGATTAGCATAAGCCAATGACAGACACAAGAGTTACGCAGATGCAAAACATATTGAAAGGCATTTCACTATGGGATATAAAGTTCTCCCGAGGGTAAAACCCTAGAAAAGTTCCATCAAATTTGGAAAAATATCCAAATCGGCACCAAGATATGTAGGGCCATTTGAAGTACTTGAAGAAGTCAACCAAGTAGCATATAGAATTTCTCTACCACTAGCACTTGCCATGATGCATAATGTGTTTCATGTTTCTTACTTGAAAAAGTTTAATTCTGCTGATAATCAGATTCCTATGCTTGATTGGAATATGTTACAGGTGAAAGACCAAGGAGTGGTGGTGATCGAGCCCATCAAGGTGCTCAAAATACATAAGCTACACTTACGTAACAAGGAAATAACATGGTGCAAGGTCCAGTGGGACCAATATTCAGTGGAAAATGCCACCTAGGAAAATTATGATGACTTCATTGCTAGATTTCCTCATTTTTTCTAAGACATTTGGTATTATGTTTCGAAAACCTTTTTATATTATGTTGGTTTGTTTTAAAAACAAATAATCATTGGGCACGATGATTCTTATGGGGGGAGATATGTTACATCCCCAAACTACAAACTAGATTTAATTAATAACTTGACATGGTAATCAGGAGGATTAGTCTTAGTTAATTGATTTGATATTGTGGAAATATCTATTGCAAGAATGGGCCTAACCAGTGTTGTCATTGATGTCAACATACTCTTGTTGCATTGATGATAAGGATTGGATGAGTTGGTTGCTGAGGTTACTGAGAAAATTGGTCTTATTAGGAACAGAGAAGAACAGTGAAGTTAGTGAGGTAAAAATCCAAGATAAGATGAAGATAAGAGGATTCACTTCAAAGGGTTTGTATATATGTGTCTTGAGATGATCCAGTAAAGATTTCAGAGGTCCACATGAAGATCTAAAGAAGTTATGGCTACTTAAGTAAAACCAGTTCCGGTAGGTGTTTAAAGGTGATAGAGTGATAAAGAAAGGTCCGGTGAGATCTAGAAATGTATTTTCCTATTCTACAGATTTAGTGGAGTGCTTAGGAAGTCTATGTGGAATAATAACTCAATTGGCTTGTGGTTTGGAGGTTTGCAAGCATCTATTCTATTGTGACAGTGATGATAGACTGTGTTCTTGAGGTTCCGGATGAAGGTGAGAATGATTCCAGTAAGAAGATGTAGTGCAGATGTTCTTGGTGATTCAGGCAAGCTTGTGGAGGTCTTTGGATCGTGTCCAGTTCATGTTGTTGGTCCATATTAAAGTTTGAGCTCACATTTGAAGAATTACTTCCGGATGATGGTGTTCTTCATAAGTCTGGCCAACCGGATGAGTTACACCTCCTGTGGATGATCTTGAAGATGTTATGTGATGATTGGCGTGTTCCCAGAAGAAGTTTGAAGACTCAGTTCTATGTGGCTAATCGTGTGTTAATCCATGTAGAGTCTTTTGTAATTAATCATGATGTATCTTTGTATTTGCTCTGTAATGTATGCTGACTTGGATGATAATTCCTAAGTCAATGTCTTGTATAAATAAGGGATGGTAAAGTCATTTCAAGTGTGTCTTGTGGAGATGAGGGTGTGGTAGCGAGGAGGAGAGTGAAAGGCAGAGCGGAAATAGTAGGCTTAAATGGAACTGACTCAAGCGTGGTGAAGATGCTATTCTCTAGTTCAAGTGTGTGATACTTATTATTTTGTAGATAGTCTGTCTCCTGTAGGTAGTGAGCCTCTTATGAGCGGTGTGCTCGGGCAGTGAGCCCTAATTGGCATGTGCCATTTTGTTCTTTCTATTCTTCTAACAGAGAATACATTCTTGGGTTAGTCACCCTGTGGTTTTCCCTTAACCAGGATTTCCATGTCAAAATCTTGGTGTCTCATGTGTTAATGTGTTTCTCCTCTTGACTTAATACATTGTGTTTGCATGATTGATTTAATATTATGCTGCTAAATTACAAAGTGGATTTAAGTGTTTAATTGGAAGAAATTTTTGGACAACTAATTCACCCCTCCCCCCCTCTCAGTTGTCTACCTTGAATCTAACAATTGGTATCAAAGCTAAGTTCCTCTGAAAGAGCTTAACCACTTGAGGAGATCCAAGATGTCGTCCTACAAGAAGGATAGTCTGAAGTTTGATGGAACCAATTTTAATCTTTGGAAAAGTCACATGCAATGTCACTTGCAATGTATGGAAATGTAGTACTGGACCATGGCTACAACGAAGTATACTCCTCCACAGAATGGCCTGAAGACCACAACTAAAATCACAGATGCTAAAAACAACTTGTGGACTAAAGAAACTCTTCTAAGTGCACTTTCTGATTCAGAGATATCAAATGTTGTTGACTTACAAACTACTTTTGAGATTTGGGAAAAACTAGAACTTCTGCATGAAGGAGACAAGTATGTTAAATGTGCAAGATTACAAGTCTGAAAGGAAAATTCAAAAATCAGAAGATGAGAGAAAATGAAAATATCACTACTTTTATGCCAAGAGTAAATGAACTTGTTTGTGGCATTAGATGTGCTGGTGGAGTCTTGGATGAAGATGACATTGTTGGTAAAGTTCTCAGATCCCTTCCTGCTTCTTATAAAATTAATGTTGCTGCCATTGAAGAATTCAAAGCTCATACAACTGTCACAAGAGATCAATTGGTTGGTAAATTGGTTGCATTTGAATTAACCAAGTTTGGAGATGCCCCCCCCAAGACTGAATCTACATTCAAAGCTAGTGCCTCTATAAAAGGTAAACAAAGGTTTGATCTGGGAGAGAACTCTTCAAGGAAACCCTCATGGTATGAAAAAGCAAGAAAAGACCTAGAAGAAGAAGAAGCAGAAACTACTCAACTTGAAGCCCTTATTGCAAAAAGACTGCCAAGAGGATCTGGTAAGTATGAAGGGAAACTGTCTTTTAAATGTTTCAACTGCAATAAGATTGGTTATTTTGCTTCAATGTGTCTGGAAAGATTCTCAAGGCCAAATCCTAACAAATCAAGGTTCCAAAAGAATTGTTACTATGTTCATGAAGATGATGATAATGAAGGAGTAACAGATGATGAATCAGAATCAGCAAACAAATCTGGAAGTGATTGGGTGTTTATTTCCATCAAGGAAGAAGATCCAATGCCCTCTGAATCTGTCAACCATAAAGTTGTAGAAAGAGTTCTAGCTGCCCAAGTTGAAGAAAAGGATGATTGGGTCATTGACAGTGGATGCTCTCACCATATGACAGGTGACAAAAATAAGTTCATAGATTTGGAAAGGTATGAAGGAGGAGTGGTAAAGTTTGGTGATAATTCTCCAGGTAGAATCAGAGGTAGAGGAACTATTTCTTTTGATGGAAAGAACAAAACCGGTAATGTACTGTATGTTGAAGGGTTGAAGCACAATCTTCTCAGTGTTGGATAGTTGGTGGACAAAGGCTATGATCTCTGATTTAAGAATGGAAAATGTAAGATCTTTGAAAGCTCTGGAACAGAGATTACATCTGGTACCCAAACAAAAGGTAATATCTTTCATTTAGTTGGTACTGGTAAAAGTTGTCTATTTGTACAAATTGATCAGAGTTGGTTATGGCATAGGAGGATGTATCATATAAATTTTGATAATATCATCAAGATAAGAAACACTCAGGCTGTAAGAGATCTTCAAAAAATGGTGAAACCTATAAATAGTTTGTTTAAAGAATGTTAGTTGGCTAAACAAAGTAGAGTCTCATTCAAAAGCAAGGAACAATCTTCTCCTAGGTTATTAGACTTCGTTAATACTGATTTGTGTGGTCCGACAAGAATCAGAAGTGTGCAAGGTGATAGATACTTCATGCTATTAATTGACGACTATTCCTGGATGATGTGGGTGACCTTTTTGAAGGAGAAATCAGAGGCTCTTGAGAAATTCAAAATATTCAAGGCTCTGGTTGAAATTGAAACCGGATTGAACATAAAATGTCTGAGGTCTGATAGAGGTGGAGAATTCACATCCGGTGAGTTCATAGAATTTTTTGAGAAACATGGATTAAAAAGACAGTTGTCTACTCTTAGGACTCCACAGTAGAATGGAGTAGTGGAGAGAAAGAACTGGACCATCTAGGAAGCATCTAGAACCATGATGATGGAAGCAAATGTTCCTTAGATCTTTTGGAGAGAAGTTGTAAGCACTACAGTCTATACTCTCAATTGGATACAAATTAGAAGCAATGTCGGTAAGACTCCTTATGAACTTTGGTTTGGCATCACTCCTACTGTGAGGTATTTGAGAGTTTTTGGTAGCAAATGTTACATTAAAAGAGATGAAGATTTAGGCAAATTTGATGCTAGAAGTGATGAAGGAATTTTCTTGGGTTATTCTACTCAAAGCAAAGCATACCTGTGTTATAACAAGAGATTGAGAAATATTATAGAAAGTACAAATGTGAAGGTTGATGAAGGGATTGAAAAACCCTCAAGGTTTTATGAATACGATGAAGACAATCAAAATAATGTTTTAATCCAAGGAGTCCAAGCCCCTTCTGAGATTCAGATCCAAACTGATCCGGTTAACCAGGAAGAAGAGATGAATTTGGATGAACCTATTCAAGAAGTAGGAGTGCAAGAAAATCCCAAAATTCCCAGGTATGTAAAACTGAATCACTCTAAGGATCAAATCATAGGTGATAAAAGAAAAGGTGTACAAACAAGAAGAAGGATTGCTCAAGATTCAGAAGAGTATTGTCTGATTTCAAAGATTGAACCTAAGACAGTGAATGAAGCTTGCAATGATGAAAACTAGGCTAAAGCAATGGAGGAAGAGATGATACAAATTGAGAAAAATCACACTTGGGATCTTGTTCCCAAACCTAGAAACAAGAATGTGATTGGAACCAAATGGGTCTTCTAGAACAAACTGAATGAAGTTGGTGAAGTAATTAGAAATAAAGCCAGATTGGTCTACAAGGGTTACTCTCAAATAGGAGTTGATTTTGAAGAAACTTTTGCTCCAGTGGAAAGAATTGAAGCAGTCAGATTATTTCTTTCTTTTGTTGCCTTCAAGGATTTCAAATTATATCAGATGGATGTCAAGTCTGCCTTCCTAAATGGTGACTTGGAAGAAGAAGTATACATTGAGCAACCAGATGGATTTCAATTGTCTGATCATGGTGATATGGTTTGCAAGTTGAAGAAAGCACTGTATGGACTCAAGCAAGCCCCAAGAGCCTAGTATGAAAGATTAGATAAGCATCTTTTGAATATTGGTTTCAACAAAGGTACTGCTGACAGTAATTTGTATTTCAAAATTGATCATGAAAACATCTTGATAGTTCAAGTGTTTGTTGATGATATCATTTTTGGAGGAAGAGATAGTATGTGCAAAACTTTTGCAAACCAAATGAAAAGTGAATTTGAAATGTCCATGCTTGGGGAAATGAATTTCTTCTTGGGTCTGCAAATCACTCAAACAAAGAAAGGAATCTTCATTTCTCAGACCAAATATGTGAAAGAATTGTTGAAGAAATTTGGGATGGAAGACTCAAAGCCAATGAATACTCCCATGACAACTGGATGCAAATTAAACAAAGATGATGACTCATCTAACGCTGATCATAAAAAGTATAGGTTAATGATTGGAGGATTGTTGTATCTCACTCAAACTAGACCTGACATTATGAATGTTGTTGGTCTTGTTACTAGATTCCAAGCTGATCCTAGAGAATCTCATGTCATGGCAATCAAGAGGATTTTAAGATATCTAAAAGGGGTAGTTGAGTATGGATTGTGGTATCCCAGAGATCATAATTTTTCTCTTCATGCATATACAGATGCGGATTGGGCAAGAGATGTGGATGACTGGAAGAGTACCAGTGGTGGTGCATTCTTTTTAGGGAAGAGATTGGTTTCTTGGCTAAGCAAGAAACAAGAAGCAATATCTCTGTCCATAGCTAAAGTAGAACATATTGCAGCAACAAGTAGTTGCACTCAAGTTTTGTGGATGAAGCAGATGCTAAGAGACATCAGAGTGGAGTATGAGGAACCTATCACAATCTTCTGTGATAACTCAAGTGCAATTAACATCTTAAAGAATCAAGTGTTGCATTTAAAGACTAAACATATATCAATCAAGTTTCACTTTTTGAGAGAGCAAGTGAACAAGAATGAAGTCAGATTGGAGTTTGTGCCCTCCAAGGATCAAATTGTAGATATCTTTACAAAACCTCTTCCTAAGGACTCTTTTAAGTATCTCAGGGAGAAGTTAGGGGTTATTACCCCTCTGGTTTTGAATTAAGATGCACTAATGTGCATCAATCCGGTGGATCTCACAGTCATATCTTGTGATCCAAATTAATGATGGGGAGTTACTACACAGGGGGAGCAGCTAGTGTGATTTAGAAGTGATGGAGTTGCAAGTATTTTCCCTTTTCCATTGATGTCAAAGGGGGAGAGAAGACATGTGAAAAACAAGTGGTTGCTGATCAAAGGGGGAGAAGTAAAGGAAGAGAAGACATGTGATTGATAGGGGGAGTTGTGTTAGTAAAGAAAAGTTCTTGTCTTGATGGTTAAAACAATTTTTCACATCTTATGTTACCATCAATGACAAAGGGGGAGATTGTTACAAGTATGGGCCTAACCGGTGTTGTCATTGATGTCAACATACTCCTATTGTATTGATGATAAGGATTGGATAAGCTAGTTGATGAGGTTACTGAGAAAATTAGTCTTATTAGGAACAGAGAAGAACAGTGAAGTCAGTGAGGTAAAAATCCAAGATAAGATGAAGATAAGAGGATGCACTTCAAAGGGTTTGCAGATATGTGTCTTGAGATGATCCAGTAAAGATTTCAGAGGTCCACATGAAGATCTGAAGAAGTTATGGCTACTTAAGTAAAACCAGTTTCGGCAGGTGTTCAGAGGTGATAGAGTGAACAAAAAGGTCCGGTGAGATCCAGAAATGCATTTTCCTATTCTGTAGATTTAGTGGAGTGCTTAGGAAGTCTATGTGGAGTAACAACTCAATTGGCTCGTGATCTAGAGGTCTGCAAGCATCTATTCTATTGTGACAATGATGACAGTCTGTGATCTTGAGGTTCCAGATGAAGGTGAGAATGATTCCAGTAAGAAGATGTAGTACGGATGTTCTTGGTGATTCAAGCAAGCTTGTGGAGCTCTTTGGATTATGTCTAGTTCATGTTGGTGGTCCGCATTGAATTTTGAGCTCACATTTGAAGAATTACTTCCAGAATATGGTGTTCTTCATAAGTCTGGCCGACCGGATGAGTTACACCTCCTACGGATGATCTTGAAGATGTTATGTGATGATTGGCGTGTTTCTAGAAGAAGTTTGAAGACTCAGTTCTGTGTGGCCAATAGTATGTTGATCCGCGTAGCCTTTTGTAATTAATCATGATGTATCTTTGTATTTTCTCTGTAATGTATGCCGACTTGGATGATAATTCCTAAGTTGATGTCTTGTATAAATAAGGGATGGTAAAGTCATTTCAAGTGTGTCTTGTGGAGATGAGGGTGTGGTAGCGAGGAGGAGAGTGAAAGGTAGAGTAGAAATATTGGGCTTAAATGGAACTGACTCAAGCATGGTGAAGATGCTATTCTCCAATTCAAGTATGTGATACTTATTATTTTGTAGACAATGTGTCTCCTGTAGGCAATGAGCCTCTTGTGAGCAATGTGCTCGAGCAGTGAGCCCTAATTGGCATGTGCCATTTTGTTCTTTCTATTCTTCTAATAGAGAATACATTCTTGGGTTAGTCACCTTGTGGTTTTTCCCTTAACCAGGTTTTTCACGTCAAAATCTTGGTGTCTCATGTGTTAACATGTTTCTTCTCTTGACTTAATACATTGTGTTTCCATGATTGATTTATTATTATGCTGCTAAATTACAAAGTGGATTTAAGTGTTTAATTGGAAGAAAGTTTTGGACAACTGATTCACCCTCCCACCTCTCAGTTGTCTGCCTTGAATCTAACAATATCTAATTTAACTTTTGATTATGAAGTAGAAATAAATGTTAAATAGTTTTAAATGATTTTAATTACAATATTTGAAAATGATGCACTGACTGCAATCTTGTGGTTTTGAGTGTGATAGGAGAACCAAACGTCCTTCAAAGAAGGAAGGACAGTATCATCTTGGAGGAAGAGGTTAGACATTGTGAAAATATAAGTTGACTAGCCATCTGAGTAATAGACTCCTATGTCCTTCTTAACCATTCGTAAGTTGACACTTGTCATGTCTCTTGTCTTATGTTTCTATATTCTTGGTTTATTCTTGGCCGATGAAGTTATCTCATCAAGTCATGATGATTGGATAATGTTTTGGGAACATCATCCCTTGTCGAGAGATAAAAACATTTTGAGACAAAGAGATCTCTCTTATTTATTGTTCTCAAAGTCATTATGTTATTCCTAGTCTTTCGACTAATGGAATAGTCAATTTTGGGGGAGTATCACTCAACCCCAATAATCAATGTAAATAATGTGAATTCTTTTTATGTATACTAAACCTTGTGATAATCATTATCAAGGATCAAACCTTTTAAGTAGTTATTACCCATACTAATAATATTGCTATTATCTTATTTTGATAAGTTTAGTCAGTGGAATATTCTTGTGAATAGTTGATCATGATAATGGATGGGAGCTTCGAGCTCAACCATCCCATATTATGCTGGGATAGGGCTACCTTTTTAGGGGCTCTACTGAGTGTAAGGTAGTTGCTAGCCTTTATCGGTGTATATACCTAAAAATGACATGACTCTGTCCAAATAAATATTCTTAATATTTATTTAAGTCAAATTCCTCTATCAATAAATCGACAAAGAAATTTATTTATTTGATTCATATATTCCCAACAATTAAATAAAATCAATTTATTTAATTAAATTCCTACATTCTTCTAATTCCTCCAACAAATTAAATAATACCAATTATTTAATTAGTTCTTCCAAATTCATTCTAAATTAAATAATATCAATTATTTAATTGTTTCTTCCAATAATATCTTCTCTAAATTTAAATAAATCAAATATTTATTTAAGTTGTCTATTTCTTCTAAATTGAGTTATCTCTAAATATAATTCAATCCTTGTGCACATGCAATTGAATATTCTAAATATTTAATTGAGCTAAAATATCTTCTCATCCTCATGTAATTTCTATTCTCTAGTTCTATTCTCTTAACTGATTGATCTATTCTTTTAAATGATTATCTCTTCAATTAACTCATTCTTCTATTTCTTTAATTCCTCTCATGCAAAATAGAGCAAGACACTTGTCTTCTTCTTATTCATGCATGTTCCTCAACCGTTGATCTTCTCTTTCCCAAGTCTATAAATTGAACCCTATTCCTCTATTTCAATCATCTAATATTTTAGTATCGTTACTCTACAGAATTAATAGCATGCCTTTGGCACCCAAGTCATTCCTTTTGCTTGCGATCAACTTGTTACCATATCACTACCATTGTTGTGAAGCTCATCTTCATTACAAAGCACTATCATAGCCATTCCCCATTGACAATCTTGGAATAGCAAGGAAGTGCACTCTCTGAGGGCCTTATTCATACATGCAAGATTGATTGTGATAGGCAACCAACAGAAGCTATGAAATATTGAGGTTTACAAAGGTTTTATCTTTGTTTGTTTGATCTTGATTATTTCCCTTTTCGTTGAGTTTTGGGTATTATTGATATTGATATATTGATTATTCATGTTTACTCCAATTTTCACTTAACATTTTTGGCGCCCACCATGGGGCCTAGCCCCAATTTAACCTAAAAATTGAGTTCTTTTACATTAGGAATCCAAACATAGGAGAAATTTGTGCATTTGACCCATCCTAACACGCATCTGCTATCTGTTCCGGTGCATCCAATCTTTCAGTGCATACAGGCTCTATTTCGGCACATATAACCTCTGAGATGGTGCATCTACTAATTCTGTGCATATACTCTATATTCCTATGCTTTTGACCTCTATCTCAGCGCATCTGTACTCCTACACTTCTGAGCTCTGTTTTTGTGCATTTAGGCTATGAAGCTGTGCATCTAATCTAAGCAGTGATTTTCAGGGTTTTTCTTGTGGTTTTTGCTAACGCTAACACTTTTTCACAGGAATACTCTTGGATCTATTTTTGCAGGCTAGGCGCTGGTTTAGTCATATAATTGTATTTGTCAACTCACATTGCGATTTCTAAAAGATAAGTAAATTGATGTTCATGCAAATCTCATGTAGTCTTAACTAGGAGGGTGGTAACTGAATCACTGCTATCTTGCATATCATTGAATCATTGCTATATTGATATCTTTCAAAGTTAGACACATTGCTATCTTGGTAAAATTGAACCATTGCTATCTTGTTATCACTTCAAAGTTAACAAATTTTTGTGCATGCCCAAGTAGATAGCTCATTTAGTTTTTTTCATTTTAAAAATAGAAGAAAAGAACCACTATTTTTCGTGTTTTTCGGAATGATACTAGGCCTATGCTCTCCCCTATCTTGGGTAACCAAAATGCCAGACATATCATTTTCACATGTGTTTAACCTTTAGAGAGGCCTACCCTTGGATGTCCATTTGTCCTTGGGGAATGACCTTAAGTTGTAACAAGCTAACACTAAGCTCTGCCAAGCCACTATAAATAAATTATGTTTGGAGTGAAAGCTTCAAACAACGAGTGAAGTTGTGTTATACCGACAGCCAACCTCCCCCAAAACCCTCCAAGGTGCAACCCTTGCAGGCTGGGAGACTCCATAATAGAGAGTAGTGTTGCCGCATGTATAACCACTAGAACGGTTGCACTTATTAATCATCCTTTGTTTTACTAGCCAAAAACCCCTATAAGCTAGTGTAGGGAAGGGCGATTATCACCTCCCGAAGATGCTTCACTAGAGATAGTGAGAATTTGGTTTATATTGTCCCTTGAAGCCTAGGATTGTACTTGTTTTTGTGTCGAAAAGAGTCAAAAAAACAAAAAAAATTTACAAAAAAAATTCAAAAACAATGAAAACATTCTTTGTGTTTGCTATGTCTTCTTGCCATAATTAAGAAAATTAGATCAAAAAGACTTTCTTACAACCAAGAAACCAAAAACATTGAAAAATGTGTCAAAAATTGTAAAAATAATTAGAAAAACTAGAGCTGTGCATCTGTCCTGCAAAGATGCACATTTTAACTGACATGCTGTGCTCCTATATCGACTTCTTGCACTTTTATCACCTATTACTGTGCATCTAATTTTTACCAGTACTGCGCATTTGTTTCAACTTTCTGCACTTATATCCTCTACTTCTATGCATCTATTTCTATGCATCCATGACAGTGAGTATTTCCACGCATTTAGAGAAAAAATTGTTCACCTTTCTAGGTACCCATTTCAGCGTAATTCCAAATTTTGAGTTCAAATTTTACCTTGAAGTCACTTTCCCATCTGTTTCATGTCAAACCCTCTCTCTCATCAGTCATCTCATCCACCTTCTACTAGGTCTCCCTAGAGCAAAGTCAAAGTATTCTATATCAGATTAGTGCAAGACCTTTTTTAGATCATTTCAGATTCAAGTAACCCTAGTAGGTCACAAAACTTTGCTAGTGGTCTTGGTGCATGACTAGCCTCTACATAGTAAATGGGTATCGAGTATCCTTACTTGTGGCTATTGTCTTGTATCAACCATCTTACTTGGAATCATTGATCAAAAGAGTCCCTTGTTCAAATCTCGTCACAAGTATCCTCTTCTTAGCAATCTCTGCCAACACCTTACCAAAGTTTAGTTTCATCCCACCGCTTCCCACGTCACCTTGCATGGTTTTAACTAGATCTCAATAAAAAAAGCAACTTGAAATGGCCGGATCATCCAACCGCATTATCACCCCTCACGATAGTGATGAGGAAATATCTCATGAAGAGTACCAAGGAACCCTCCAAGATTGGAAATTTGAACGCTTGCTAGAAAAAGTGCTACACAAGGATCCTCACAAGTACTTTATCCATCTTGCAAATCTGGGACTTAAGCTCCCCATTGACTTCAATCTCAATAAACTGAAAGAGACCATAGAGGAAACTCATGAAAACCACACTAGTGAAGATAAAGGAAAGAAAGTCGTAAACCCAAACATGCCTATGGAAGAAATGAGGAAACAAATCGTGGGCCTAACGCAACAAATGATGGATCTCAAAATAGGAACAAACACTAAAACTTACTCTTTGGAAGACATCGCACTGTACCCCTTTGACAAAGGTTTGAACATGGTTCCCTTCCCCTTTTGGTTTGAAGTTCCTAAGTTTGACAAGTACAAAGGGAAAGGAGACCCAAGAGATCACATTAGGGAATTTACCGTTGCGTGCATGGAAGTAGCTCACAATGAAACTTTCTTAATGAGACTATTCCCTAGATCTCTAGGGAGTCAAGCCATGGAGTGGTTCTCATGACTTCCACTAGGTATCAAAACCTTTGATGAGTTAGTAAACAAGTTCAACATGCACTTCTCATATAACATTGAACACGAAGTCTCCATGCTCAACCTATGCAATACAAAGCAAAAGAGTGGTGAATCCTTTGCCTCCTTCTTACAAAGGTGGAGACAACTCGTGAGCAAATGCTCATATGACGTACCTGAGAAGCAATTGACAAAGATGTTTGTCCACAACCTTAACTCCAATCTAAGTTACTAAATCCAAATTCAATGTCCTACCTCATTTTCGAAGGTCATTGAGATGGGATTATTTATCAAGAAAGCTATGATCACCAAGGGGCAAATAAAGTTCTCCAAAGACACCCCTAACTCTAACTACACTACAGACAAGTCAAAATTTTGGACAAAGAATAAAAATGTTGTCAATGATGGAGTGGTTCATACCAAAGTGGCAGCTCCCAAATAGCAACCAATATTCACTCTCAAAGGAGAGGCAAGCAACGCTACACCCAACCAAACATTCTCTTGGAAGTCAAAGCCATGGTACAACTCCAATCTTAGGTGAAAGTTCACACCGCTGGGAGAGTCCCAAGAGGCTGCATTAAGAAAGTTGTTGGCCAACAATGAGATCACTCTCCCACCAACTAGTGACTATTAGCCTCAAATAAAACCTCACTATTGGAAAGACACTAATTTCTGTGAGTATCATAGAGGGAGAGGCCATACAACCAACAATTATATCCATCTCAAATATGTCATCCAAGACATACTTGACCAAAATCAAGTAGGGGCTCAACAACATACCTCTAATGAGATGCATGTGGCATACAAGGATCCACTTCTCAACCATGATAGGTCATTCAACTATGCGAGCATGTCGTTCGACTATGCTATCAATTGCATATTGAAGCACCTCCCACAAGTTAATGTGGTCATGCACAACCAACAATTAGAACCCAACAAAACTGATTGCAGCATCATCACTCACAGTGGTAAGGTCATGTTAAACACCCCCTTCCAAGGTCTTCTCAGTCCAACTCCCATCAGTATAGTGTCATAGACCAACTATGAAAAACTCCTACCCACATTTCTATCTTAGAGTTGTTGTGTCTGTCTCCTTCCCACAAAGAGATTCTCAAAAAAGCCCTAGTGGAAACAACTGCGCCCACAAAGTTGGCCCGAGAGAAGTTTCAAGCCATGGTAGGAAATCTAACCTCCTCTAGCACCATATCATTTATTGAATAGGATGACCTCTCAGTTTCTCAGCCTCATAACACACCCTTGCATATCGTCACTTTCATCCATTAACACCGTATCAAAAGGGTTCTCATTGATGGACGAGCCAGTTTAAATATTTGCATGCTCAAGCTAGTCCTTACATTGGGGTTCTCTAAAAATGCAGTGGATCCATGGAAAAAGATCACTATTAAAGCCTATGATGAAGAGGAAAGAACTACTAAATCAATAGTAGTGTTACCAATACAAGTGGGACCGGTGATAAAAGATGTTGTTTGCCAAGTCCTAGACAGGGAGCTAGCCTATAACATCCTCCTAGGTAGACCATGGATTCATGCCATGAAAGTTGTTCCTTCTACCTACCACCAATGCATAAAATTCCCTCATAACAACAAACAAGTCACCATCCAAGGTGATCCTGACCCCTTTCAGCATTGCAACTCTATCCGCTCAAAGCTTGATTACATCATACCCAACAATAGAGAATCTATGTCCCCTACCCCACAGCATGATTTTACGTCCGAAGCTTCCTCATCCAATCCCAAAGAGCAGAAAATTACCAGCAAAGAAATAGGAGTAGGGGAATACTCCATCGAGCATAGCCTCAACTTAGCCAAAATGCCTCTATCTCCTAGATCCTTTGGGAAACCCAAACATTTTCCAAAGCCATCTACTCCTCTTACACCTCCTACAACTCACTTTGTAAAATGGGGAACCCTATCAGATGAAATAGAGGAAAGAGATATCTTACAATGGCTCTACACAGAATAAGAAGAGAACACACAACAAGAACCACCTAAGCTCCCAAGGGAAATCGATGGGCGAGGTGAGTCTATCTTACACAGAATGGGTTATTAAGGACAAGGTCCCATTGGCCTAAGAAAAGAAGTAATAATATAACCCATTCAACCTTCTTCATCCTCATTGACAAGAAATACAAAAGGTTTAGGATACAAGAACAAGGGCAAAGCAAAAGCAAATTCTTGTCTTGTGGAAATGATCCATAACCTTCAAGAGGATAGTGACATAGATTCCAATAAATATGAGTGGGATGAGCTAACAGAGCACTCCTATGATGACAAGGAAGTTGACATCATTCAAACTTATAGCCCCTACTGTGAGAGACAAATGCTAACGCATAGACCATTAGAGTGTGATTCGCCAATTCTTGAGAATACAACTTTCAAGGAAGGTTCGAGTTCTATCGCAATAAACAATTTGGAGGAAAGTACCATCCCGGACCCTATCCCTACCAATACCCCTCATATACTTATTCAAACTATCAACAAATTAGATCTATCCTCTGACTCCCTCTCCCTTGTGCATCCTGAACTTATCGACTAGGATCTACAAGGAACCCCGCAACTAGACATGTTCCAAAATGATGATGCCTACATTGACTACATGGAACTTAGGGAGCACCTACCTATAGGAGATCGTAAAGCTGGCTTCGCCATTGAGCTCAATACTGTGGCTTATTTTAGAGAGGGTACCAATCCTTCCAGTCGCAAAAATATCAAAATAAAAACTAGATCTGATGGTGAAAACTGCTCAGCAGCATTATCAGATCCCAAAATACTAAAAAGAAAGGATGCATCCAATGGTGAAAACCCAATTGTGGCACCTGACGATGGAAGGCTTGACACTCTCCTTAATGACATGCACCAGGAGAAGTCTCAGATTGTTGTGGAACCTACAGAACATGTTAACATTGGAATAGAGGAACAGCCTAAGATCATTCACTTTGCTAAGTCTCTAACTCTACCAGAAAAGACTAAGTTTGTACCATTCTTCAAGAAAAAGCAAGTCAAATTTGCTTGGTCATACGTAGATATGCCAAGGTTAGATCTAGATTTGATTCTACATCATCCTCCACTAGATCTAGGAGTGAAACCAATCAAACAAAAACTTAGAAAGACGCATCCACACATTGCACTACTAGTGAAAGAACTCAAGAAACTACTGGATGTAGGATTCATCAGAGCAATAGACTATCTAGAGTGGGTCTCCAACATAGTGTCAGTATCCAAACCTAATGGCTGAGTCAGATTATGCAATGATTTCTAAGATCTAAACAAAGCTTGCTGCAAGGATGACTTTCCATTGCCAAATATAGATATCATAGTCGACTTAATAGCAGGGCATACCATGTTATCTCTCATGGATGGCTTCTCGGGATACAATCAAATCAGGATAGCACTAGAAGACCAACATAAGACAGCTTTCATTTGTCCATGGGGCACTTTTTGCTGGAATGTCATGCCATTTGGGCTAAAGAACACAGGAGCAACATATCAATGGGCTATGACCACTATCTTCCATGATATGATGCACGTCACAATGAAGAACTATGTAGATGATATCCTTGCAAAGTCACTCACAAGCGAATCACATCTAGATGTGCTAGAGAAGGTCTTTCAGAGACTAGAACAATTCAAAGTTAGGCTAAACCCAAAGAAATGTGTGTTTGGAGTCACCTCAAGCAAACTCTTAGGCTTCATTGTATCAGTAAATGGGATTGAAGTGGATCTTGCCAATGTCAAGGCCATCATGGAAATGTTGCCACCAAAGAATATCACTCAACTGTGGTCTCTATAGGGCAAGTTGCAAGCAATCTGTTGGTTCATACCACAACTAGCAGACAAGTGTCAACCTTTCAATCATCTCCTACATAAGAACATTCCATTTAGATGGGATGAGAAATGCAAAGAGGCATTTGGCAAACTGAAGGAATATGTTATGAACCCACCTATCTTGATGCCTCCTATCCAAGGAAAACCACTATTACTTTACATATCTGCTACACCAACAGCTCTTGGGGCCCTCTTAGTACAACAAGATTACTAAGGTAAAGAAAGAGCTATCTACGACATCAATTGCACATTGGTGGGCTATGAACTGCAATACTCTCAAATAGAAAGATCATGTCTCACTATGGTTTTTGCTTCCCAAAAACTATGACATTACATGCTAGCACTTCTAGTCAAGCTTATTGCAAAGATATACTAACTGAAGTACCTATTAAGCAAAGCAGCTCTAACAGGTCACCTAGCCAAGTGGGTAATGCTCCTAAGTGAATATGACATTGAGTATGTAGACAGAAAGGCTATCAAGGGACAATTCATTGCTAACCAGTCAGCAAAAGAACCATTATAGGATACCACACTAATGACATTTGAGTTTCTAGATGAATCCTTATTTAATATCACAACAGACTCATGGAAACTCTACTTTGATGGATCCTATACAAACCATGGATCGAGGGAAAGAATCTTGTTTGTCACTCCTCACGGTGATACCATACCTAAGTCTTATCATCTATTGTTCTCATGCACAAACAATATAGCAAAGTATGAGACCTTGGTCATTGGTCTCAAAATGGCAACAAAATGGAAAATTAAAGAGCTACATGTCTATGGTGACTCTCAACTGGTGATCAACCAAGTCAATGACGACTATCAAACCAAAGATGAGAAGCTTCTCCCATACAAGCTCATGGTCGATGACTTTAAAGAGTACTTTGTGATCATCTCCTTTGAGCAGATACCTTGCATTGAAAACAAAGTGGCAGATGCCATGGAAACCATTGCCTTGCTCCTTGAGATCCTAGAGAATGAGTCACGGTACAAGTTCTTGGTGGAGTCAATTCAACAACCAACTTATGATCATCCTGAAACACACTCCATATGCTTATTAGTCAGATCTGATTCACCTTGGTATGGTAAGATTTACACTTAACTCAAGGACAACACCCTCCCACCTGACTTGTATTCAAACCAACATGGAACCTTCACCTGCCAAACCTCTCGTTATACCATTATTACTGACACCCTACACTGATGTGGTCTAGATGATACTTTACTCCATTGTTTAGAACAAGAAGAATCTCAAACCGTCTTATGAAATGTGTATGAAGGGATTTGCAGAACACACTCTAGCAATCCTTCCTTAGCTAAGAAAATCATGCATTTGGGTTATTATTGGCCGAACATGGAAACAAATTCATATCAGTTTGTGAAGAAGTGCAAGCAATGTCAAATACATGGAAACCTGATACAAGCATCAGCTCAGGAGCTGAGACCTTTAACGACACCTTGGCCCTTTTGTCAATGGGGACTCGACCTTGTGGGAAAAATCCACCACCCTCATCCAATGGCCACAAGTTCATAATAACCACCACTGAATACTTTACCAAGTGGATTAAAGCTGTTCCCCTCACCACTGTCACAGGTAAATAGATTTCCTCATTCATCCTCAATTACCTCATTTGTAGATATAGAATTCTCTCATCCATTATCATGGATAATGGAAGACCTTTGAAGAACCAGGATGTACAAGAGCTTTGTGACATATTCAAAATCCAACACCATTTCTCCACACCCTATTACCCCTAAGGCAACAACCAAGCAAAAGCATCCAATAAAACAATCTTGAAACTCCTCAAGAAGATAGTCAACGATGTTGGCCGTGATTGGCACATCCAACTCAATCCCACTCTGTGGGCCTATCAAACTAGTATACGCACCCCCAAAGGTACTACCCCTTACGCCCTTGTCTATGGATTAGAAGCCATTTTTCCCATCAAGGTCGAGTTACCATCTCTAAGGGTGTCGTTAAAAGGTCTCATAATTGATGAAGAGTATAGAGTTTCCAGATTGCAAGAGCTAGAGTTGCTAGAGGAAAAGAGACAAGAGGCCTTCAATCATCTCAAGGCATACCAACAAATGATGTCATGAAGCTACAACCACAGAGTCTATCCAAGAGTCTTTAGGGTTGGAGATTTAGTACTTAAAGAAAATCCCCAAAATCAACAAGATCGGGAAAAGAAAGGCAAGTTTGAACCCAACTGGCTTGGGCCTTATGTGATCGTTGTTGCCCATGGATTGAGGGCATATCAGTTGGCAACATCAGAAGGTGAGCTATTCGATGACCCTATCAACAGTATGCATCTTTTCTGGTTCTATAACTAAGAGAACCCCAATGTAAGGGGGTATAAAATACAAAAAAATCATAAAATCATAAAATGCAAAAAAAAATTGAAAAAATGGAAAAAACAACAAAAAAATTGTCCTTTGGTGAAAACCTGTCAAACAGGTGCCTTGGATAGGTACCATGATGAAAACTTGGCAAATAGGCTTCATGGTGCAGGAGCACCTACCTGACATCTGGCCTCCATGAGGCAGTTAGTTTGTTATAGGTCTGGTTAATGTTTCCAAGAAGGTCTGATAAGACCAATGCATGTAATAAGGTCATGTTGACCATACTTTACTATTTTTAGCTAGGTTGTTAGTTCGGTTGGATCCTCCCAGCCGCTCGGAAGCTCCCAGCCGCTGGGAATCGAGTGGTAGTACTCGCAGGAGATCCTATTTATGCATTAGGATCGGTTGGTTTTAGGCAGTATTGCAGATCATTGATCAGACTTTGCAGAGAGTGAGACAGAGAGAGAGATAGAATATTGTATTTGCATCTTTTGAAATCAATAAAGAGATCTTGTTGTGTCAATTCTCTGTTTGGATTCCATTGTGTGATCAATTTGCTGTTCTGGTGGTTGCATGGATTCGCTGATCCATTCCACCGGTTGATTCGTCGAATCGGTGGAATGGCTATGTACAGTAGTTTAGGATTTAGTTTGCATTTTCTGTTTGTTCATGTGCATGTTTGCAGGATCGCAGTCGAGAGGTGTTGAGAACCCTAGCATGGGCATGTGCTAGGTCGTGCTGGTAGTTCGAGTCTGGAAAGTTGTCCAGGAAGCAGATCGGGTCACCTCAGGAGGTTCGGTGGATCGAAATTCGCTAAGGTTGGAAATTCGTCACAACGGCATCATTAGGATATTTTTGTGTATATCCTGCAGTTACTTCAGGCGTCATCCGAGTAGATGGAGGGGACCATGATGCAGTAGATTGCATAAGGTAAATGCGCATTGGGGTGATCATCATCAGGTGTTGCCGAGGAGGAGCGTATCGGCATAAGGTAGAAGATCGGGTTGATAAAACCATCGCGGGCCGATAATGTTATGTTTGGCCGACAGCAGGATATTGAAGGAACTGCATATGACGTCATCGTCATCAGGATAATCGTCATCAGGATATCGGGGCGGCAGGATATTGAAGGAACTGCATGTGACGTCATCGTCATCAGGATAATCGTCATCAGGATATCGGGGTGACGTAAGCATCAAAGGAAAGGTGCATGAGAGTGTCGTCATCAGGATATATGGAGGGAGCCGGATATTTTATATCCTGCTGATGAACATGATGTTGAACATCATGATGCTGCAGATAGAGGTTGGCGGTAAGATGAACAGTGAACATCAGGAGGATGTTTGCGCTTGCCGAATATGATGAAGCTGCCGATAGCCGGCTATGATGATGCTGCTGATAGGCGAAAGGTCGAAGGTTTGTCTGTAGGAGGATATCGGTTGGCAGAGAAAATATGATGATGCTGACAGTGTTATGGGAAATATGATGATGATGATGATGGGTTGTAGACATACATGCTGTATGTCAAGGTTTTAGTGTGGATGCCTCTGCATCATAGTGGTATCAGAGCTCAGCAAAAGGTCTGGGCTGTTGTGTGTTGATTCTGTCACTGAAAAGACAGAGGTAGAGGAGTGAGAGGTTGACAAAATGCCTCCGAAAGGTAATGGTACTGCAAGGGAATTGCAGGAGATGAAGGAAAAACATGCCAGAGAGATGAGGAAGATGAAGCAGCTTGCTGAAGCACTTCAAGCCAGGCTTGTAGCCTTGGAGAAGAACAAAAAGAGGGAAGTGGACGACAGTGAATCAGAAGAAGATGAAGATGCTGTTGAAGAGTATGAAGAGGTAGCTGAAGGTCTGGATGCTGAAGACCAGAGATTTGCAAAACTGTTAAAGGCAGTGTAGAGTGATAAACCTAAGGTAAAGGTTGATGTTTCCAAGTATAATGGAAGTTTGAATGAAGATGAGTTGCTGGATTGGATTGCTGCACTTGATAATCACTTTGAATGTGAAGATGTTGCTGAGGATCAGAAGGTAAAGATTGCAAAGACCAAGTTAGGAGGTCATGCTTTGGTATGGTGGGATTATGTACAATCCGAGAGAAGGAAACAAGGAAGGTCAAAGATCACTTCATGGTATAAAATGGTAGCAAGGATCAAAGGTAAATTCTTGCCCAAGGATTATGAAATTCAGATGTTTAAGAAGCTGCAATTTTTAAGGCAGAAGGAAATGGATGTGAAGGCATATACTGAGGAGTTTTATAAATTGAGTATGAGATCTGGTCATCATGAGAATGAGGTAGAAAAGGTGGCTAGGTACTTGGCTAGTTTGAGATTGAACATACAGGATGAGTTAGTTTTAGCTAACCCTAAGAGTGTGGAGGATTGTTACCAAATGGTAATTAGGATTGAAGAAAAGGTGAATAGAAGACAAGATAAGTCCATGAGAGGAAGAGGCAGCAATATGAGGGGAAGAGGATTAGCCCCTACAACAAGGCAAACCAATGAGGGTCAAAAAGACACTGGTAAAGGACAGGGACAGTCTGATTTTAGAGGTGGATGGAAAGGTAATAGAGGCAGATTTGGAGGTGGTAGAGGTTCTACTACATTTTTAGGAAAGTGTTACACCTGTGGTGAGTTTGGTCATCCATTTTTCAAATGTCCAGAAAGCAAAGGTTCATCATCCAGAAATGATAGAATGAATGACAAGAGAGTACAACTTGTGCAAGAAGAGAAAGTAGAGCAAAGTGTGCAGAGTTCAAACACTTATCAAGGAGATAGAGTTCCTGACAATTATGGATATCCTGAGGAGGGAGAAGCATTGATGCTAAGGAGAACTAGTTTGCAGACATCAAAGGATATGATGCAAAGAAGAGCTCTTTTCAAGACCACATGCAAGAGCAAAGGTAAAGTATGTAAGGTTGTCATTGATACTAGTTCAACAGATAACATGGTATCTCAGGAAATGGTGGATAAACTAAATTTGGAAAGGATTCCACACCAACACCCTTACAAGGCATCTTGGGTGAGTGATAGTCAATCACTTTTTGTCTATGAACAGGCATATGTGGATTTTCAGATTGGAGCATATCATGATAGAGTTTTGTGTGACATTTTGCCCATGGAATGTTGTCACCTACTGTTGGGTAGGCCATGGCAATTTGATAGGAGGGTACTGTATGATGGGTATGCTAATACCTACACCATCAAGAAAGATGGGAAAACTATTATGTTGATGCCATTGCAGGAAGATGCTGCAGCACAGGGGGCAGCCAAAATCATTTTAGTGGGAAAGAAGGAGTTTGTGCAGATGCCTATAGGAGCAGGCATACAGGCAGTTGAGGACATTGCAGGGAAAGAAGTTGTTAAGGACAACAGTTTGAAGAAAGTTTTAGTTGTGACTGACAGAGGTCAGCAGCAGGTTCAGCAACAGGTTTGCAAACAGCAACCAGTTGAGAGGAATGACAAGGATGTTGTCATAGTTGGGACTATTGTTTGTCCTATAAAGGTTGAAAGGAAGACAGAATTGAACATTGCAGAAGTTCAAGAGGCAATTCCTAAGGTTATTCAACCAGGTATTCAGACAGAGGTTCTGGTAAAACAACCTAACAAACACAAGGTATGTGTGAGAAGGGTCTACATTAACAGGCCTGAGGGTTTACTTGCAAGAAAGCAAGCTACAGTTCAGAAGTCTTGGAGCAGCCGAGAGCCAGCAGAGGACAAAGCTGGAACAGGTCAAGACACTACAAAGGCAAAGTGTAAAGGTGAAGGACTTCCACAACCTAACTCATGGGACATGAGTTCTTTTCTGTTGGGGAGTATGGTGCAGGAGCACCTACTTGACATCTGGCCTCCATGAGGCAGTTAGTTTGTTATAGGTCTGGTTAATGTTTCCAAGAAGGTCTGATAAGACCAATGCATGTAATAAGGTCATGTTGACCATACTTTACTATTTTTAGCTAGGTTGTTAGTTCAGTTGGATCCTCCCAGCCGCTCGGAAGCTCCCAGCCGCTGGGAATCGAGTGGTAGTACTTGCAGGAGATCCTATTTATGCATTAGGATCAGTTGGTTTTAGGCAGTATTGCAGATCATTGATCAGACTTTGCAGAGAGTGAGACAGAGAGAGAGACAGAATATTGTATTTGCATCTTTTGAAATCAATAAAGAGATCTTGTTGTGTCAATTCTCTGTTTGGATTCCATTGTGTGATCGATTTGCTGTTCTGGTGGTTGCATGGATTCGCTGATCCATTCCACCGGTTGATTCGTCGAATCGGTGGAATGGCTATGTACAGTAGTTTAGGATTTAGTTTACATTTTCTGTTTGTTCATGTGCATGTTTGCAGGATCGCAGTCGAGAGGTGTTGAGAACCCTAGCATGGGCATGTGCTAGGTCATGCTGGTAGTTCAAGTCTGGAAAGTTGTCCAGGAAGCAGATCGGGTCACCTCAGGAGGTTCGGCAGATCAAAATTCGCTAAGGTTGGAAATTCGTCACAACGGCATCATCAGGATATTTCTGTGTATATCTTACAGTTACTTCGGGCGTCATCCGAGTAGATGGAGGGGACCATGATGCAGTAGATTGCATAAGGTAAATGCGCATTGGGGTGATCATCATTAGGTGTTGCCGAGGAGGAGCGTATCGGCATAAGGTAGAAGATCGGGTTGATAAAACCATCGCGGGCTGATAATGTTATGTTTGGCCGACAGCAGGATATTGAAGGAACTACATATGATGTCATCGTCATCAGGATAATCGTCATCAGGATATCGGGGCAGCAGGATATTGAAGGAACTGCATGTGACGTCATCGTCATCAGGATAATCGTCATCAGGATATCAGGGTGACGTAAGCATCGAAGGAAAGGTGCATGAGAGTGTCGTCATCAGGATATATGGAGGGAGCCAGATATTTTATATCCTGCTGATGAACATGATGTTGAACATCATGATGCTGCAGATAGAGGTTGGCGGTAAGATGAATAGTGAACATCAGGAGGATGTTTGCACTTGCCGAATATGATGAAGCTGCCGATAGCCGGATATGATGATGCTGCTGACAGGCGAAAGGTCGAAGGTTTGTCTGCAGGAGGATATCGGTCGGTAGAGAAAATATGATGATGCTGACAGTGTTAGGGGAAATATGATGATGATGATGATGGGTTGTAGACATATGTGCTGTATGTCAAGGTTTTAGTGTGGATGCCTCTGCATCACTTCATGTGTACTCTTATCTTTTGTGCAAATAAAAAGCAAGTGGTAAAAACTTGGTAAACAGGCATTACTTGTGATAACTTGCTTCCTCCATCTTTGGGAAACTAATCACCTTGTGTCCATTCTTCCTTCCATCGTTCCTCATTCTATCCATATATGTTCCATAATAAAACCTAACGATAACCTATCATGGCTTGATACTCTACCTTTTTTGTCACCTTGTCATCCAAGGTCTTATCTAGTATCCTATCCACAGTGTCAGCCTAGCGTAGTGTCTATCATCAGTGCCCACATGGTCCAAGTCCATGAACTATGTTGCCTCTACGTCGTCATGTAGGCAAGGCCATTTCTCAAATGTGCCCCTGAGGCTCTCACTTACCCATCCATCCCATGTTTGGTCCTTCTATCTATCTAAGTTTGCATCACTTTCTATCGCCTAGGTCTTAGGTCCATTAGGGTTCACCCTGAACTACGTTGCCTCTACATCGTCATGTAGGCAAGGCCATTTAGCAATGAGCCCTCGAGGCACTAGGTCAGTCCCTTAGGGTCCATCTCACCAATAAGGATTGTGGAACCTTTCACAAGGCAAGAAAGCACAAGCAAAAACCTACTTTCAAGAAGAAATCTTGATGCAAAACATCAACCTATCCAAAGAAAAGTAAACAAGCACCTAAAGCAATCAAACTGATTCTATCAAAATTATGGCAAGAAAAACACACCTAAATGCAAGAATGTTTTGTGTTTGTGATTAGGTTAACTTACAGAGTCTTGATTTTTGTTATCATGTCTTTCTATGCTACTCAAGGATGCCAAAAGCTAGAGATGCTATGATGGGGGCATGATTATTTTCTTTGTTCACTGTTTGTGGATTAAACTTTAGTAATGTGACGCCTTGTCTAAATACATGATTGGCAAAAAGATCCTCGAGGACACAAAAGGTCTAAACATGAATGGGGGCAATCCTTGTCTGTTGATATGCAAGAAATACTCAGGTCATCTCAGTTCAATTATACCTAGATGCTTGTATTAACTTGCTAAATCAAAATCCATGTAAGTGATGCTCAGGTCATCTTGGTTTAATTATACCTAGATGCTTGTATTTTCTTACAACATTTCAAAAACACAAAAAAAAAAAAAACCCAATGATGAAATAAGCACTTCAAAATACTTGCAATATCAAGATGTCAAAAACCACTCACATCCACAAAGCATCCACAAGCATCCATATCCCATGCAATAAAAGATCCAAACCGCAGAGTATCATTGTTTACAAATAAAAGCTTGTGATTCCTTCTATCGAGTCATTCTTCTATCAATCAGTATTCTATCTATCATTGTGGTCCATTCTTCTTAATTTGGTCAATCTGAGCAATGATCCAAATGCAAGTCCATCCTTAATCCATACCAATCAAGTCAAGTCAATCTTGTCAAATGATCTAGTCACAATTAGTGGTCTTGATCCTTGTCTGGTCGTAAACCAACTAGATCAGTCAATCAATCAATTTTCTTATACAGGATGTAACATTGTCGAAATCAGACCAACACACGCATCTTGCACAACATATTTCATTTCCTAAAACCAAACAATATCCTTCGGTTGCTCTAGGGATCTATCATTCCCCTCCATGACAACATGCCTACCGTGTTGATCTAGGGATATGTCTTTCCCTGCCATGACAACACCGTCGTATATTGTTATCAGTATATCATTAGTTTACCACTTGACAGGGGCAATACCTTGATTGTTCTTGTATCATTTGTGCATACTTGCTTACTTGCTTGTGTGTGTGTTATCATTCTATCTTTCATCACGTATCATTCAGTTTTTTCTTCAAATCTTAGCCTATTTTTCACCTTCTTCTTCGTGAGATTGTCCGTCTCACGCCCTTCTGTCTTCTTCACATCCAATCTCTCGAGGGGGCATCCTATCGTCAGTAAACCTATACCAGGGGCAAACTGGGGCATCTATCATTATTAGAAAATTCTTATTCTTTGAAACAACATTGTAAACTGCATTGCATCAAAGAGGGGCAAAATGTATACACCTAAAAGTGACACGACTCTATCCAAATAAATATTCTTAATATTTATTTTAGTCAAATTCCTCTATTAATAAATAAACAAACAAATTTATTTATTTCATTCGTATTCTCCCAACAATTAAATAAAATCAATTTATTTAATTAAATTCCTAAATTCTTCTAATTCCTCCAACAAATTAAATAATGCCAATTATTTAATTAGTTCTTCCAAATTCATTCTAAATTAAATAATATCAACTATTTAATTGTTTCTTCCAATAATATCTTCTCTAAATTTAAATAAATCAAATTTTTATTTAAGTTGTCTATTTCTTCTAAATTGAGTTATCTCTAAATATAATTCAATCCTTGTGCACATGCAATTAAATATTCTAAATATTTAATTGAGCTAAAATATCTTCTCATCCTCATGCAATTTCTATTCTCTAGATCTATTCTCTTATCTAATTGATCTATTCTTTTAAATGATTAATCACTTTAGTTAACTCATTCTTCTATTTCTTTAATTCCTCTCATGCAAAATAAAGAAAGACACTTGTCTTCTTCTTATTCACACACATTCTTCAACCATTGATCTTCTCATTCTTTCTACACCGTTGATCTTCTTTTTCCCAAGTCTATAAATTGAACCCTATTCCTCCATTTCAATCATTAAGCTTTTAGTACCATTACTCTATAGAATTAACAGTGCACCTTTGGCACCCACGTCATTCCTTTTGCTTGTGATCAACTTGTTACCATATCACTACCATTGTTGTGAAGCTCATCTTCATTACAAAGCACTATCATAGCCATTCTCCATTGACAATCTTGGAATAGCAAGGAAGTGCACTCTCTGAGGGCCTTATTCATACATGCAAGATCGATTGAGATACGTAACCAATGGAAGCTATGAAGTATTGAGATTTGCAAAGGTTTTATCTTTGTTTGTTTGATCTTGATTATTTCCCTTTTTGTTGAGTTTTGGGTATTATTGATATTGATATATTGATTATTCATGTTTACTCCAATTTTCCCTTAACAATCGGCATGGGAGAAATCAATTATCTTGTTTTTTGTTGGGAATCTAGTCTCTCCTCATCGAAGTAGAGAAGGAAAGAAAAGAGACTATGGGGAAAAGGAGGAAACTGAGGTTGGATTTTTGGGAATTATCAGGTGATATAACTGTTTGAGGAAGAACAATGTTAAAACAAAATTGGGAAGTATTGGAAGGAATCACAAAACTAGGTCTGCATTCGACCTTTTGCTAATCGCAAGTATCTTATATTCACGAAGTCTTTGATATTAAATGGAATAATGAGGCACACATACTACAAGTGATGCCATGCATGATAATTATTTTTCTCTAAGTTGTGGCACAGGCCAGTCAGCCAAGCTATTCTTGTGTTTCTTTTTAAATATGTTATATGTAGTGGTTTGGGGTGCCATTTGGGCTCAACCCACTTAATACACTTTTTGAGTTGCATTCATACGCTATGCCACTTAGGCTAAGTTTGCTAATCATAATAACTATGAAACTATGCTCAAGGCATGGAACTGAGCTGAGACCATACTTAAACTCTTTGAAAACTTATTCACAGTCGAGAGCCAAGATAGGAAACCAAACATTTATATATTCTTGATATATGCTTACTTGAGCATTGTAAAGATTGACTCTTTCTTGGTGACCCTTGAGTCTCTCGACTTGGTTGCACTATATTGCATATTACCATATGAAAACTAGAGCTCAAAGCCATAGTGGCCGAGCATATATATTCTTTTTATTTGTACTTAACCCATGTCATATGATGACAATGGTCAAGCCTTTGAGTGCTCAGAGAGAGTTATATATATTACTCCATGTGTTTTGTATAATGTTTATAGTCTTGTGACTATATTGTTGGCCATAAAGGCCTCATTTCCTTGTATTTAGTTTTGCAACATTATTTGTGACCGCTAAGGTCTCATTTCTTGTATTCAGTCTTGCAACTATTATGATGGCCGCATAGGCACCATTTTCTTGAAGACAGTCTTATGACTGTATTGATGACTGCATTGGCATCATTTCATAGCATACAATCTTACGACTGTATTGATAGCCATGTAGGCATCATTGTATGGCATACAGTCCCTCAATTGTAATAATCATTGTGGAAACTTTTGATATCTTAAAACATAGTCCTTTGACTATAAGGATTGCCGAGAAGGTAATATATGTATATATATATATATATATTTATTGGTGAACAGTTGTCACCCAAACAAAACCAGTTGGGCTTACTTGAGCAGTCAATAATGAATTGCATGTAAAACTACTATTACCTTTGTGTATGTTGAATGAACCTTCGATTATGAAGGAGTTTGGTTATAGCCTCTATATGAGACAGTTGTAAATAAGTTTATAATAGGTTATAAACTAAATATATTTGGGACTGAATTATGACTTAATGAATAATGTTAAGTGATAAATTCTTTTACTTAATACAACTATAGGGTTGGAGAATAACCCATGAGCTCAATTGTTAATAAAAGAGCCATTGATTCATAAGGAACTAACATACATTTACCAAGGCAAGGAATGCCTTAAGTATCTTGAGATCAACTTCGTCATAGGTGATGAATGTTATTGATATAAACACAAGAGACCAAGACGGTCATGAAATTGAAATTGAAATGAATTGAACGGAATGAGGTGACGTGGAGTCACTAATTCTGTATTTCTAATGTAACCTATTTTTTTTATAAATAACCTTGGTTGGGAGTTGAACGTCTAAGTTTGGACTTTGATTCGAATTGATCTCATTCTCATTCTAGACCTAAAGGACAAGGTCGATAAGATCTAATTGTAGGACATGACAGCTTATAAGTCAAGTTAGGGTGGTGGACATATGACAATGTTCATTGCATAACGTCTTGTATGAAAACTTTGGCCAAAGTAATGCATTCATCTCTGCATGCATTATCGGTCCACAGTGATCCAGATGGCCTAGTGTCTCCAATAGTGTCATATGAGTTAGAGTGGATCTATAGTGTGTGACCATGAGACATGAGTTAGAGTGGATCTATAGTGTGGATCTATAGTGTCTCCAATAGTTGGTCTATTGTAATGAAGAGATTTGATAAATATGCCAAGAGAATATAATGTATTTGATTAGTGATGGACTTCAATAAAGATTGTAATGATTTACTAGATTGTTAGTTATGTTATATCTTGATTTGATAAACATGCTTTAATGATGGAAGAGAATATGTTTCTTTATGTTCAAACTTTGATTATTGCAATCCATTCTTAATTATGACTTGATTAAGTTACATACTTAAGTTAAATCTTCCATTTTATGGAAAGTGATGTTACAAAAACTCTAACACATGCTTCACAACAAGATCCTCATGGAGGTTGTTGTCATCAGTGCTTAGAAATATTCCTTGGGGACCACATTGCAAATCATGAATAGAATCAAGAAATCAAAGAGCCACAAGAAGAAAAAAATCACTATAGAGAAGCTAAAATGTTTTCAAAAAGGAATACAAATGGCTACCAATAAATGGTTATGCAAGAGAGAGAGAGAGAGACAAAGATTTGGAATTTGAAATGTCCAATTTCAAGAAGCAGTTATGAAGCAGTTACAGGAAACTGAAGGGTCTCATTTAGGAAGGCTTATTTATTGTAAAGTTTTCCAAATGAAAGGGATCTTTTTCTGTTGTTGGTCTAAGGGGAAGAAGGAGCAGTTTTATTTTCCTTTTCAAACACAATTTGCTATATAGAGATTTTGAGTCTGTGAACTCATGATTTTTGCAATAGAGAAATAAAAGAGATGTTTTAACTCTGTGAATTTGTTAATGTTTCTTTTTTATTGCAAATGTTCTGTGTGTCTTTGTAATCATTTTTCAGTGTATTATCTATTATATCAAATTGTGTATGTGTTTATTCCATAATCTGTGAATTCTAATTAACTCATCTATTGGAAATGTATGTTGTTCATTCTTTCCTAATTATCATTCATGGGTGTAGAATGGATGATCTATGCATCATTTATTTGTACTTTCTTTACTCTAGTTAACCAATTGCATTTGTGTCATTGTTATGCACATTTGTTAGTTTTCCTTTCCTGCTTTTCGGTCAAAAGCACAACCATAAATCAATTAAATCATATGAGGGAGTTGTACCTCTAAAATTTAGAGGAAGATCACTAATTTAGTAGTGATCTCCTGAGCTATTAGTTAATTGGTCACTGCTCAATATAGCATCTTAGGGTCATTTTCTTATGATAAATTGCAGTAGCCAATTTGTTTGCTAATAGATTTTTGGTGACTCTATTGGGGAAATTCAAACGTGAAGTATTGGTTTTCTTATTCCTCAGAAATCTAAAGGTGCCTCCCTAAGGACAGAGGTTGGCATATCTTCAAAGCAAAAAATACTCAGAAGCATTTTATTCCAGCGAAGACTCCTGCTGATTTATTTTTCAGATTTATATTATGGCATTGGTTTCTCTTCACCCATGGGGAAAGCATTTTGGACCTCTTTCTTTGTCGCAGTATTCACCTCTACCTAAAGGATTAACGAATATTTCCCAAAGTTCAATGGAGACAATACTCAAGATGCGGAAGATCACATTTTGGCATTCACCATTGCATGTGGGATTTTTGGGGTAAGTGAAGAAAATATTTTTCTTTAGTTATTCATTGAATCCCTTGTTGGGACTATTGCAAGTTGGCTTCAAAATCTAGAAAATGGATGCATAACTGACTAGGATACTTTGAAAAATAAGTTTCTTGGAAGATACAAATCCATGGTAGACAAAGATGCATTATTTTGTCAATTTTTCCAAATCCAAAAGAAAGAAGATGAACCCATCAAAAATTTGTGGATCGGTATACTTGGCTACTCAAAAAGATTCTTGCCTCCATTTAACTAAGTAAGCAAATTCAGCTCTACATTTTTATTTCCTCATTACATTTGGATGTTTAGTTTTTCTTGAAACGGGGTAAAGTAAATGATATTGAAGTTGTACAACGAGAGCGTGTAAAAATTGAAGATGATTTGATTTTAAGTGGCCTTTGGGAAGAAAATTAAATTATAAAGCATATTTCAAATGAACCCATGAAGAGATCTATCATGCAAAAACAAAATTATCAGCCTATAGATTTCCATCATGTGCAGCCTCCTTCAATTGAATGCTTTAATTTCACCATTTTTTATCAAAAGCATTTTTGTAGAGATGAGATAAGTGATGTAGGAATTAATCCTCATGTTAAGAGAAGAGCTAAAATTTATAGCCTACACTATGAAGAGGATGAACCAGATAAACAATCTCGTGAAGAGGACAACACAGATGATAGTGCAATGGCTTCTTTTTCTACCACATAAATGGAAGCATTCACTTTTACCAACAATGAAGAATAGCTTGAGGTTATAGAACATAAGCATGATGTATTAAGTATCTTTCCTTCAAGTTGCATGCAATCTAAGTATGAAGTTTTCAAGTTTCCTGAACAAGATAATGTAGAAGTATGGCTATAAAAGGAGGTCAGAAATGATTTTGTCTTTGAGTCCTTTCAATTTGAAAATTTGGATGCGAAAAATTTTAAACAAAAATTAGGGATTGATATTACAAGTAGCCATGATAGTTTTGATAAAGGTGATCAAATAGACAAATCTTTTGAACCTCATATTGTTTATATCCCAAATTAGTGTCTTGAATCATCTGAGGATGGCTTTATGTGTGGAGAAGGAGTCATTATATCTGATCAGCAGTTCATAAATGAAGATGATCAAATAGATGATAGAAAACTTGAGTCAGTTCCTATGAGGAAAGAAGGAATTGATTTAGTTGGATGTGATTTCAAGTCCAATAAAAATATTATTCATAATGCAGATTTTCAGCTTGATCCACATCCAATTTTGCTTGATACACACACGGCCAATGATCAGTCTTATGATGGTTTGAGCAATCATGATTATTTTTAGACATGGGATACTAATTTGTTTCCCATAGTACATGAGGATACAACTAGTAATATGCAAGGATATGTTGAAGTTTCAAGGGTCTATGATGCAAAGTGATTGTTTGGTTTTGACAGATCACTCAGGAAGTTCTTTTGCTTCACAAATTCTAGATTTTTGTCTCAGATCATTAGATGGCTTCTGAGTCTGCAGGTTCTTCACAGGTACATTTCTCTTTTCCACACAGGTATTTATTTTTCACAACCAATTAATGGATTCACATGATTTTTCTAGGTGGTTGGTGTGTGTTGTACTCAGCTAGGGTGCATTGAAATTTTGGTTTGCTTTCCATTTTTGTTGTGTGGATGTTGTTTTGGTTTTGGTTTTGGTGTTGGTTCATGTCTTCTACAGTTCTCCTTTATGAATAAGTTTCTAGGTGACTCTATTGGCCCAATGGATTGGCACTAATCTTTCTCAAAGATGCTAGAGTTCTTTGCTTTCTAGCATGAAAACTAGTCCCCAATTAGAGCTTGTTGTTACCTAAATTTTTGAACTTGGGAAAATTTTAAATTTTCAAGTGTTGGTATAGATCTTATTTTACAGATAGATTGTCAAACCATTTTGCATCATCTGATTGGTTTTTGGGTAAAATCCTCTTCTCAATCAGAGTTATTTATTTTTCAACGCTCAGAGGATGTCTAAAGTCATGAAGTATAAAAAATTTTCTTTAAATAATTCAAAAAATGGGAAGAGTAACTTATTTAAAGAAGTTTTACGTGGGGTTATATTTTATTTACCTCACTGGTGTAAAAATCATGAAGTTTCAAAACCCATGAAGGAAGAAACTGACTAGTTTTATAAAGTTAAAAATATTATTCAAACATTATATTTTAACTTTATGGTGGTGAAATATCTAATTGGCACATTTAATGGTCTATAAACATAGTATATTGTAGTCAGGGTTTTTAAAAGTTTGGAAACTTTGTCGAACATTTATGGGGTTTTGCAACCAAATGAACACTTGACTCCTTTTACAATAGGTGGTTCCAAGGTTCCAAAACCTACCAATTAGGTGATTCCCTCTTGGTCAGAGATTGTTGGGGTTCCAGAACTTATGTTTCTGCCAACACCTTCTATGGAGTAATGCCCAGTCCCCTTCAAAATGTGATCAGAAAGCAATATATCTATTGCCGCTAGAGCCCGAAAAGTACCACACAGTCCAAACCTCCATTTTCTAAATGAGGATATCCCTATAAGTGGAATACACTGAAATAGGTTTGTGTGGAAAGTACCTCAGTTGCAGTCCAAATGTAACAGGTGTTGAAGAATATGTATGAAATGGCCGCATGAAATTATACAAGGACTGGCACAAATTTTGGAAGAAGAAATAATGATAAGTGCCATGCAAGGTGATGATGCATTTACTCATAGAACAACAGCATCCCAAGTGCAAATTCTCTGGTAACTTAGCCTGTGATAAAGGAACAAGCCTCGCAGATAATAAAGCATGCAATCTAGAATGGTAGGAAATGGTAGCTCATTGTGCATGACTCCTATGAATGATGGTGTGAAAACTATGAAATGTAAAGTAGAAAATATGCAAATAGATCCCTGAAGCAAATGTGGTTATTTAACATATGCAAAGGAGTCTGTATTAAACAAAGAAAAGACACCATGAAAAAAAGGAAGAGATGTCTATTGGAAGGAGGCAATTCCAAACTACCGAACAACATGTGAAGTTGAGTGGGTTGATGTAGAAGATCAATTGTTCCTCTTATATACAAGTGGTAGCATAGGAAAGCCAAAGGGTGTTATGCACACTACTAGTGGATGCATGGTTTACTCAGCCACAACCTTCAAATATGCTTTTGATTACAAGCCAAGTGATGTATACTGGTGTATAACCAATTGTGGATGGATCACTTGACATAGTTATGTAACATATGGTCCTCTTCTAAGTGGAACAACAATTGTGGTTTTTGAAGGAGTACCAAAGTATCTTGATGCAGGACAATGTTGGGAAATTGTTGATAAATACATAGTTACAATTTTCTACATTGCACCAACATTAGTGCATTCTCTTATGTGGTTTAGAGATGAGTATGTCTGATATCACTCACACAAAGTATTGTGATCTTTGGGAAGTGTCGAGATCCCATAAATCCAACAGCATGGAGGTGGTTTTACAACATTGTTGGAGTCCTATATCTGACACTTGGTGGCAAACTGAGACCGGCGGCTTCATGGTGCTTGGCCACTAAAGCCCAGTTTAGGAACTCTTCCTTTCTTTGGTGTTGAGCTTACTATTGTGGATAAATATGGAGGTTGAAGTTGAAGCTGAGTTAGTGGAGGCAGTATTTGATCATGCTTTTGTTTATCCTTGCGTCTTAAGGAGTAAAAACTTGCATGGATTGGAGATGTTACTAAGATATGAGTTCAAGAACAAGGCGCTTCTAGTGGAAGCTCTAACACATATTTCACAACAAGATCTTGATGGAGGTTGTTGTTATTAGTGCTTAGAATTCCTTGGGGACCACATTACAAATCATGAATAGAATCAAAAAATTAAAGAGCCACAAGAAGAACAAAAGTCACTACAGAGAAGCCAAAAAGTTTTCAAAAAGGAATACGAAAGGCTACCAAGAAACAATTATGTGGGAGAGAGAGACAAATATTTAGAATTTGAAATGTCCAATTTCAAGAAGCAGTTATGAAGTAGTTATAGGAAATTGGAGGGTCTCATTTAGGAGGGCTTATTTATTGTAAAGTTTTCCAAATGAAAGGGATCTTTTTTTGTTGTTGGTCTAAGGGAAAGAAGGAACAGTTTTATTTTCCTTTTTAAACATAGTTTGTTGTATAGAGATTTTGAGTATGTGAACTCATGATTTTTGCATTGGAGAAATAAAAGAGATGTTTTAAATTTGTGAATTTGTTAATGTTTCTTTTTTATTGCAAATGTCATGTGTGTCTTTGTAATAAGTCTTCAGTGTATTATCTACTAAATCGGATTGTGTATGTGTTTATTCCAAAATCTATGAATTCTAATTAACTCATCTATTGGAAGGTATGTTGTTCATTCTTTCTTGATTATCATTCGGGGGTGTAGAATGGATGATCTGTGCATCATTTATTTGCACTTTCTTTACTCCAAGTAATCAATCACATTTTTGTCATTGTTATGCACATTCGTTAGTTTTCCTTTCCTGCTTTATGGTCAAAAGCACACCCATAAATTAATTAAATCATAAGAGGGAGCTATACCTCTAAAATTTAGAGGAAGATCACTAATTCAATAGTGATCTCCTAAGATGTTATTTAATTGGTCACTGCTCAATAAGGTATCTTAGGGTCATTTTCTTACAATAAATTGTAGTAGCTAGTTTGTTTGCTAACACTCTTACACCACTAGATGATCTTGCATCACAATGGAGGTGGAAAGCGAAACTATATGTAAAACATGATCCAAGGGTAAAGGAGGGATTTCATAGCTTCAAATTAGATATTCTTAGTCTTGAACCTTCACTACTACTTGTAATTTTTCCTTTGAGATGGATGGATAAGGCTTGTTGGCAAGAAATGGGGAGGAACTAGTTTAGAGATCTGGTCCTTAGTCAAATCTCTAAAGTTAGTTTATACCTCGGTCATATAGTGAGAGAATCCTTAAAGAAACAGTAAGGAGAAATAACATGTGGTATACATAGATCACATATAAGAATTTATAATCTACACATAAACATGGTAGACCCCTTATATCTCCTTTATATATAAATATTCTTTTGGAATTACATACACATGCTGGCAGGACTTAGTCTCTACCCTTTTATACACTCTTATACAAGTCCTTGCACTCTCTTACATTTGTATGTACATACTATATCATTTCTATATATTACATACGGATGTGTCTTTTCCCAAAATGCCTCTTTGTATGTCAGATCTGTCCTCTGCATACCACCTAAGGTAGGATTTGCTGGTAGCCTTATCTTCCACCAACATTATTCCCCATTTTAAAAATATGTCTTGTCCTCAAGACATGCTTTATTCAATTGGAAGGTAGGATGTTCTTATGAATAACTCTAAGACATCTAGAGTTGTATCCCGTTGCTTCTTAGCCTTTGTCAAAATATGGATTTACCCCTCTATCTATATATGTGTGTCTTCTACATCACCCAGAGTAGTAAGGTTCTATATATTTTGTGTTATTTTCTTTGTAACTATCAGTATGTTAGTTAACAATGCTAGTCTTAAGATTACATCCTCTCTCAACTACTTTATTTGTGTATTAATTTGTTCCCTTTTCTCCTACAGTTGGTGTAGCTGGCCATGTATTGTCTCAACATGTGCCCTTATTACTTCGTTGACATCTTTCATGGGATCATATGTTGTGGCTACTTGTGTTATTTGTGCCTCCAAACTATCTATTTGATCCTTAATGGCTTTGGTGGTGGTGGGCCATTATAAACAAAATTAAAATATTACCTTAACTTCATCTACAACATGTTCAATATTACCTATTTGAGTTTTTAGCTGTGTATGTACCTTAGCACATTTGCTTGAGGCCTCTATCAATATATTCTTATTCACCTCCTCAATTACCTCTTGTTTAATTTTACCCTCCATATAGATTGTGTGTGTTGTAAAGCTCTGGACCAACTATTTTAATTGTTATGTGAGAGGTAATGTAGTATCTTTTTTGTGTTTTTTGTAACTAACTTTGAATGACCTCTACTTCTTCTTGGAGTAGTTCACTCCCTTCTCCATGTTGTAAAATTTCTTCTCTTGAGGTGGATTGAAGAATATCCCCAACTATAACTTCTGTAATTGCAGTATTCTAGCCAAATTTACTTGCCCTCCAATTATAGGTAGTTGTAGAATCTGTGGTGTGACTATTGGTTGAATCTACTTTTGTTGTGCTAAGAAGTCCTTAATGTAATGGATAGGGGATGCAGAGGAGGATGGTGTTGAACACAAAGAATACTGAGAGGGGGGTGAACTAGTATTTTGTAAAACATTTCTTTCACATATTCATTAATCCATTTACCAAATTCAATAACATGAAGCAAAGTAAACATAAAAAGAGAAGCCACAAAGTCATAACACATAGACACCAGGATTTTATGTGCAAAACCAAAAAAGGGAGAAACCATGGTGAGTGTTAGCTCACAATATATTATGATATCAAAACTGAATTACATGAAGGCTAATTGCCTTAGGGGTCACTGCCCAAGGGCTCACTGCCCAAGGACTCACTGTCCAAAGAAGTGCTCACTGCAATAGGCTCACTTCCAAAAAGAGAAGAGAAGATAGAAGAAGGATTGGCACACTACCAAGAGAGGACTACTACAAATGCATCTATAGAATGCTGAAATGCAGTTCCATTAATAGCTTAGTATACAGATTCAAAAGTATTCATTATGTCTATCCTACTTTTCTACTCTACTTCACATATACTCTGTTCTTCTACCCTTATTGCTTCCTTTCTTATCACAAAATTGTCTTAGATCGCTTACATCAAATTCACACTATATTCACACAATCCCATACCTTCAACACTAAAATATATATATAACATGAATTAACTCAAACTTGGTCAGCTTGCTAGAGATGAACCGTGTACACAAAAACCTCATACTTTGTCGGCTTGATCTTATGCACAAATAGCAATGTGGACTCAAACAAACATTCATGAATCTTCATATAGATCGAGACCTATTATGTCGCCACTTAGATTGATGATCCAAATAATATAACTTCACCACATATTGATCTAGCATGAGTGTTGGCTTTATCTTTAAGTGCACACCCAACTAACTTGACTGTCATACCATAACTTTCAATGCGAACCATATGAGATTCTAAAATTCATAACCAACATTCATTATGGACCTCTTATCATACCTTCAGAACCATAGAGCTTAATAATCTTTCATAGAGAAATGTGGATCTCAGAACTGTTGTTCTGTCACAAATAAATATTGTCAAACTAAAAGTTGATGTTGCAAAACTTGTAGAATGTGATCCAATAAACTTCAAGCTCTACAAATTTGGATTTAGATACTTATGCCATGTATCTATATTGCCTCAAAACTGAACATCAGAATATTCACCAGTAGAAGAATGCAAACCAATTTACTCAAATACTCTACACTATTTCTGACTCATCTTTGTTCACCCAGACTTAGACAAATCATAGTATGACTTCCGAAGGAAGTCAGGACTTGAACACTGGAACATAACATCACCAAATAGCTATGAATAACATACTAGAACTGCATAATGTGATCTTCAACTACGGAGGCATACCATCACAATTACTATCACTCACTCTTTGCTTTGTATACTGTCCATACTGGTGCAGGAGCACCAAGGGCTTAGAGCCCATGTGTATATAGTTTGCATTTTGTTGTGATGTTTTGAATTTTCAAAATAGGGTAGAGCGGGAAGAAGTTTATACATGTGCAAAGTAAACCCATCGGAGTGAGTATTGATATTGGCGTAGCTGGAAGATGTATTCCTGATACTTCATGTTATACCGATGGAGGGCTAGCTATCGGCTTGAGGTTTACTATCGGTAGGAGTTCAGTGTCTTGTGCCGATCTCCAAGGTCTTACCGATGTGTGATGTCCATCAGCATGAGGGTGGTCATCGGCGGAGCCTGTGGTTGTGTCTCCAATCGCTTGGTGTTACCCCGATGGAGTGGTAAAGGTTGGTGAAGGCCATCAGCATGAGAATCACTATCGGTGAAGGATGTGGGTGTCACTTCGATATTAATTGTCTATCCGATGAAGTGTTGCCGAGGCTTGTCATCGGTATGAGGCTTACTATCGGCGATGGCTGTGAAAGTCACTCTGACAGCTATGTGTTGCTCTGATGGAGTTGGACGTCGGTGCAGGGACTTCTATCAGCGTAGCTTTAAGGCTTTAGGCCGATGCACAGTGGTGACACCGACAGAGGGTGAAGACTTGGTATCGGTGAGACAAGAGACTATCGGAGTTCATGGTTGAATGTTGGCCGATAGTTTGGGTTGTGCCGATGGGGGTAGACAGAGGTCATCAGTGGCAAAAGTGCCAACAATAGTTTACTAAGCCGTCGTATATAAACCGCAGTGGCCGACTTGAACGGGTGCATGTGGGACTAAAAGTTCTCATGAATGCGAAAGTCAATAGAATGCATATCGACATGGGAAGAATATGATCTGTTCGAAAAAAGAATCTGTCTTGGTGATGGGAAAGCATAAGTATGTTTCGATGAGACATCTGTGCTATCTTGCCGATAGCACAAAGCTGAACCGACAGTTGGAATATGAACCGTTCTGGAATTGGAACCGTCCTGTAACGGACATGGAATACTTATAAAATGCAACATTCTTTCTATATGAGGGGTTGAGCAGAAGAAACAAGAAAAAGATTTTGATTTGAGAAGCATTCTGATGTAAAGGCAATTTTTGAATAAAAATCAAATTTAGTAGTTTGATCATTTGTGTATTTCTTTTCTGTTTTCAGTTTATCATTCTAAAGTAGATTAGTCTTTTCTGTTTTTGCTATTTTGTTTTCTTTTGCCAGCCATGACTCTGTTTTGATGATTCTTCAAATCCCATTGTACAGTATGGAGGTCATCAAACAGAGCCATGCTCTTTGTTTGTTTTTCTTTTGTGGGGTGGTCGGATCGCCAGCTAGAGGCAATGCATGCTTGTTCTAGGTGAGCTCAGTGAGGAGTCTGGCTAGATAAACAAGTAGGAAAATAGATTTGCAGGGGTGGAAAAATAGAGAGAAGGAAAGTGAGTACCAAGCAGTCCAGACCCTTGAACAGAGTGAGAAGGGTGGGCAACGGGCTTAGAAAGTTATGTGCCATTTAGGCAATTACTTGGAAGCAGTGAGGACAATGTATGTGTCCCACACCAAGCAGAAAAGTAAAGTTTTCCATCACTGCAAAGAGTATGTCTTTTAGCACTTTGAATTGGTAGGAAGGCTAGTGTTGTCAGACAGTCTTGTACACCTACAGGATGCAGAGCAGGCAGCCTAGAGTCCTCCCTATCAAATTGGTATCAGAGAGGTAAGATTTGGGTTATTCCTAGATAGGAATAGAAGAGTTGTATGTCATCACCGAGTTCAAGTGAGTCTGTTAGTTCATCCAAGAAAATGGTGACTAATGCAGAGTTAGCAAAGAAAGTTGAAGATCAAGAGGAGGAGAATAGACTCCTACAAGAAAGACTAGCAGAAATGGAGAGTAAGCTAGGCTTAATGTTGCAAAAGACTGAAGAAGTCAGCCAGAGAGTTAAATATTCTAAGGATAAGGGAAAAGGTGTATCTGTAGAAGATGAAGAGCCCACACCTGATCCTAAGTTGGAAGAAGAACCATTCTTGAAAGCTTTGAAAGCAATGAATGGTAAAACATTGGAAGGACTACCACTTTTCAGTGGGAAAATGGACCCAAATTTGGTCATGGAGTGGATAGAAAGACTTGAAAATCACTTTGAATGTGATGGTGTAAGTGAGGCACAGAAAGTAAAGGTGGCCAAATCCAGACTCAGGGGAGCTGCCTTAACCTGGTGGAAATTTGTGCAGACTGAAAGAGCAAAAGAAGATAAGAAGCCCATAGCTACTTGGAAGGGAATGGTAGCTAAAATTAAAGAAGCATATATGCCAGAAGATTATGAAATACAGCTACACAGGAAGAGACAGAATCTGAAACAGAAGGAATTAGGTGTCAGTGCATACACTGAAGAATTCCAAAAGCTATGCTTAAGGTCCAAAGTAATGGAGGATGAAAGCATAAAAGTAGCAAGGTACCTTAATGGTCTGAAGTGGAATATACAAGAAGAAATCAGTTTGTTGTGTCCTACAACAGTGCAAAAATGCTATCAGCTGGCACTAAAAGTAGAGGAAAAGAATAAGAGGAAACAAGACTCAAATAGCAAAGGAAGAGGAAGAGGCAGAGATAACAGAGGACACATAGGAGGTTTTGGTGGAAGGAATGCTGACAATAGATCCCAAGTAGAATCCAAACTCACAGAGCAGAGTGGGGAGTCAAGTGGTAGAGGAAACCACAGAGGAAGAGGATCTAACAGAGGAAGGTCAGGAGGATCAGGCAGAGGATCCTATTTCACCAACATGAAGTGTTACAACTATGGCAATCTTGGCCATCCAGCATATAGGTGCCCAGAAAAGGCCACATCCTCTTCTCAAGGAGGTGATAAGAGGAATCACTATGTCTAAGACAATGCATCCAGCAGCCAGTTACCTGAGGTCAATCTGAACTCAGAAGATGGAGAGAACCTGATGATAAGGAGAACCTTGATGAAGGAACCAGTAAATTCTGAACCAAGCTAGAGGAGAGCACTATTTAGAATCAAGTGCAAGATTTTGAATAAGGTATGTAAAATTATCATAGACTCAGGATCTACTGATACTATTATTTCTGATGAAGCAGTTAAGAAACTGAATTTGAAAAGAATTACTCATGCAAAACCATATAGAGTCACATGGTTGAATAAGGGTCAACATGTGGTAGTGAATGAACAAAGTTGGGTAGAGTTTAGTATAGGTGGCTATAAGGATAAGGTATTATGTGATATACTACCCATGGATGCATGCCATCTTTTATTGGGCAGACCATGGCAGTATGACCGAAAAGCAATACATGATGGTGAGAAGAATGCCTATTCTTTTCAGAAGGATGGTGTCGCCTATAAAATTTAGTCATTGGAAGATGAAGATGCAGTTCAGACAAAGAGTCCTAATATCTTGGTTGTGAGTGGAAAAGAGTTTCTGAATACTCTTAAGGAGGATGGTATTGGTTATGCCATCATAGTAAAACCAAAAGAAGGACAGCAAGATAAGAAGACAGAGATTCCCAAAGAAATGCAGCCTATACTGGAGAAGTATAAAGGCATAATTAGTGATGGTACACCAGCTACATTGCCTCCACAGAGAGCAATAAGCCATCAGATAGACCTAATTCCAGGGGCATCTTTGCCAAACAAGGCACCTTACAAGATGACTCCAGATCAACACAAAGAGATTTCCAGGCAAGTGCAAGAGTTGCTAGATCAAGGATTGATCAGGAAGAGTATTAGTCCTTGTGTTGTGCCCACAGTATTGGCACCCAAGAAAGGAGGATCATGGAGATTATGCACAGATGCCAGAGCCATAAACAAAATAACTATAAGGTATAGATTCCCAATTCCCAGAATTGAAGATCTCATGGACTGTATTGGAAAAGCAAAGTATTTCACCAAGATAGACCTAAAGAGTGATTACCACCAAATAAGAATCAAGGAAGGAGATGAGTGGAAGACAGCCTTCAAGACCACAGAAGGACTGTATGAATGGCTTGTTATGCCATTTGGTCTATCAAATGCACCCAGTACCTTTATGAGACTCATGAATGAAGTCCTAAAGGATTACATTGGTAAATTTGTTGTTGTTTTTCTAGATGATATTCTAATTTTTAGTCAGACCAAGGAAGAACATCTAGAACATGTAAATACTGTTTTGCAAAAATTACATGATGAACAACTAACCATAAATCTGGAGAAGTGTGAATTCATGAAGCAGGAATTGGTATACCTCAGTTTTGTGGTGTCCCAGGGAGAGTTGAAGATGGACAAGTCCAAAGTAGAAGCCATATTGAGCTGGCCTACTCCCAGAGCAGCCACAGAGGTGAGAAGTTTTCATGGCTTAGCCCAGTTTTACAGAAAGTTTATCAGAAATTTCAGTGGAATATGTGCACCCATGTTGGATACAATTAAGGGTGGAATGAAAGCAAAATTCAGATGGACACCAGTTGCAGATAGAAGTTTTGAAAGGTTGAAGAAAGAGGTAGCAACACAACCTATTTTGTTGTTGCCTAGTTTTGATAAGCTATTTACTATTGAATGTGATGCAAGTAATATAGCTGTAGGAGCAGTGCTAAATCAGGAAAACAGACCTGTAGCCTTTTTTAGTGAGAGGCTGAATGAAGCAAAGAGTAAGTACTCTTCGTATGACTTAGAGTTGTATGCTCTAGTCAAAGCATTGAGGAAGTGGAGACATTATCTCCTGCCTAAAGAATTTGTTGTCTACATAGATAACCAAGCTCTAAGTTTTCTAAACTCACATGATAAGTTAAGCAGCAGGCATATCAAATGGATGGAGTACCTGCAATCTTATACCTTTACAATTAAGCATAAGAAGGGGCAGCTGAACAGAGTTGCAGATGCTTTGAGCAGAAGATTGCTCACAGTGCAGGAAGTGCAGTTGAAGAGCATTGGAATTGAAGATTTCAAGAATCTTTACCAAGATGATGAAGATTTTGCTGAGGCATATAAGGTATGTCAAGATTTTGAGAATCACTTTCACAGTGAGTTTGTAGATTTCACCTTACAATAGGGATTGCTATTCAAAGGTGGACAATTATGTGTACCAAGAGGATCTATGAGAGAAAATCTCATACAGGAGAAGCACAATGGTAGTCTGATGGCCATTTTTGTCTGAATAAGACACTGGAGCTAGTCCAAAGGTTCTATTATTGGCCAAGGATGCACAGAGACATCAGAAGGTATGTAGAGCAGTGTATCGTATGTCAGAAGGCCAAGGGAACCACTTCAAATGCAGGATTGTACCAACCCTTACCCATTCCTTCCAGGCCATGGGAATGTGTAAGTATGGATTTTGTAGTTGGTTTGCCTAAGATTAAGACTGGTTATGACAGCATATATGTAGTTGTGGACAGGTTTAGCAAGATGAGTCATTTCATTCCCTGCAAAGTGACTCATGATGCCAGTCATATAGCACACTTATTTTTCAGAGAAGTGATCAAAATTCATGGACTTCCAGTAAGCATTGTGTCTGACAGAGATGCTAAATTCATGGGGCATTTCTGGAAAACATTGTGGCAGAGATTGGTGACAAATTTGTCATTCAGTTTAGCATATCACCCATAGACAGATGGTCAAACAGAGGTGGTAAATAGGACATTGGGCAACCTGTTAAGGTGTATAACCAAAGAATATGGACAGAGTTGGGATCTTGTCATTCATCAGGCAGAATTTGCCTATAATGACAGTGTGAATAGGACTACTGGTAAGAGTCCATTTGAAATAGTCTATGGAATGCATCCCAGAGGTATATGTGAGCTCAGAAATATGGGAAACGTGGAGAACAGAAGTGGACATGCCAAGGATTTTGCACAATCCATGAAAGAAGTGCATGAGCAGGTGAAGAAAACCTTGACAGAGAACACATAGAAGATCAAAGACAGAGTAGATGCCCACAGAAGGGATATTCAGTTTGAGGTTGGTGATCTGGTTATGGTACACTTGAACAAATCCAGAATGCAGAAAGGCATGCCAACCAAACTGCAGATGAGGAGAATTGGTCCTTGCAGAATCCTGAACAAGTATGGTAACAATGCATACAGAATTGAATTACCAGAAGATTTGGCAATCTCACCAGTGTTTAATGTCCAAGACCTGGTGCAATATAGGGGTCCTTAGTCAGCAGCAAATGGATCCATTTCAGAGAAGGAACAGACAGTAAAAGATGTGACTTTGCCACTAAAACCCAAACTGCAGGCAGAGAGAATACTGGATTCAAGAGTACAAAAGCAGACCAGACATGGTGTCTACATGGAGCATTTTGTCAAATGGAAACAGTTGCCTAAAGCAGAAGCTACCTAGGTTGCAGAGTCAGAATTCAAAAAGAGGGGCATTGATTTTGCCTCATTGTCACTGGAGGTGACATAGCTTCTTTCCGCATAGGGGAGTATGGTGCAGGAGCACCAAGGGCTTAGAGCCCATGTGTATATAGTTTGCATTTTGTTGTGATGTTTTGAATTTTCAAAATAGGGTAGAGCGGGAAGAAGTTTATACATGTGCAAAGTAAACCCATCGGAGTGAGTATTGATATCGGCGTAGCTGGAAGATGTATTCCCGATACTTCATGTTATACCGATGGAGGGCTAGCTATCGGCTTGAGGTTAGCTATCGGCAAGAGTTTGGTGTCTTGTGCCGATCTCCAAGGTCTTACCGATGTGTGATGTCCATCGGCATGAGGGTGGTCATCGGCGAAGCCTATGGTTGTGTCTCCGATCGCTTGGTGTTACCCCGATGGAGTGGTAAAGGTTGGTGAAGGCCATCGGCATGAGAATCACTATCAGTGAAGGATGTGGGTGTCACTCCGATATTAATTGTCTGTCCGATGAAGTGTTGCCAAGGTTGTCATCGGTATGAGGCTTACTATCGGCGATGGATGTGAAAGTCACTCCGACAGCTATGTGTTGCTCCGATGGAGTTGGACATCGGTGCAGGGACTTCTATCAGCGTAGCTTTAAGGCTTTAGGCTGATGCACAGTGGTCATGCCGATGGAGGGTGAAGACTTGGTATTAGTGAGACAAGAGACTATCGGAGTTCATGGTTGAATGTTGGTTGATAGTTTGAGTTGTGCTGATGGGGGTAGACAGAGGTCATCGTCAGCAAAAGTGCCGACAATAGTTTACTAAGCCATCGGATATATAAACCGTAGTGGCCGACTTGAACGGGTGCATGTGGGACTAAAAGTTCTCATGAATGTGAAAGTCAATAGAATGCATATCGACAGGGGAAGAATATGATCGGTGTGAAAAAGAATCTGTCTTGCCGATGGGAAAGCATAAGTATGTTTCGATGAGACATCTGTGCTATCTTGCCGATAGCACAAAGCTGAACTGACAGTTGGAATATGAACCATTCTGGAATTGGAACCATCCTGTAACAGACATGGAATACTTATAAAATGCAGCATTCTTTCTGTATGAGGGGTTGAGCAGAAGAAACAAGAAAAAGATTTTGATTTGAGAAGCATTCTGATGTAAAGGCAATTTTTGAATAAAAATCAAATTCAGTAGTTCGATCATTTGTGTATTTCTTTTCTGTTTTCAGTTTATCATTGTGTTGCTCTGATGGAGTTGGACGTCGGTGCAGGGACTTCTATCGGTGTAGCTTTAAGGCTTTAGGCCGATGCACAGTGGTCACACTGACGGAGGGTGAAGACTTGGTATCAGTGAGACAAGAGACTATCGGAGTTCATGGTTGAATGTTGGCCGATAGTTTGGGTTGTGCCGATGGGGGTAGATAGAGGTCGTCAGCGGGAAAAGTGCCGACAATAGTTTACTAAGCCGTCGGATATATAAACCGCAGTGGTTGACTTGAACAGGTGCATGTGGGACTAAAAGTTCTCATGAATGTGAAAGTCAATAGAATGCATATCGGTGTGAAAAAGAATCTATCTTGCCGATGGGAAAGCATAAGTATGTTTCAATGAGACATCTGTGCTATCTTGCCGATAGCACAAAGCTAAACCAACAGTTGGAATATGAACCGTTCTGGAATTGGAACCATCCTGTAACGGACATGGAATACTTATAAAATGCAGCATTCTTTCTGTATGAGGGGTTGAGCAGAAGAAACAAGAAAAAGATTTTGATTTGAGAAGCATTCTGATGTAAAGGCAATTTTTGAATAAAAATCAAATTCAGTAGTTCGATCATTTGTGTATTTCTTTTCTATTTTCAGTTTATCATTCTAAAGTAGATTAGTCTTTTCTGTTTTTGCTATTTTGTTTTCTTTTTCCAGCCATGACTCTGTTTTGATGATTCTTCAAATCCCATTGTACAGTATGGAGGTCATCAAACAGAGCCATGCTCTTTGTTTGTTTTTCTTTTGTGGGGTGGTCGGATCGCCGGCTAGAGGCAATGCATGCTTGTTCTAGGCGAGCTCAGTGAGGAGTCCGGCTACATAAACAAGTAGGAAAATAGATTTGCAGGGGTGGAAAAATAGAGAGAAGGAAAGTGAGTACTAAGTAGTCCAGACCCTTGAATAGAGTGAGAAGGGTGGGCAACGGGCTCAGAAAGTTATGTGCCATTTAGGCAGTACCTTGGAAGTAGTGAGGACAATGTATGTGTCCCACACCAAGCAAAAAAAATAGAGTTTTCCATCTCTGCAAAGAGTATGTCTTTTAGCACTTTGAATTGGTAGGAAGGCTAGTGTTGTTAGACAGTCTTGTACACCTACAGGATGCAGAGCAGGCAGCCTAGAGTCCTCCCTATCACATACTTAGTCATTCTGACTAAGTTAGTCTTCTAGACCAAAATCCCTTTGCATGCCTTGTTGCAATCAATGACAACATAGAATAATTCTACCTAAACCATTAGAGTAGTGTCTCTTTATTATGTTGCCAACAATCTCCCCCTTTGGCATTGATGGCAACACTTAGTGAAAAATGATTGTGGTGCTCCCCCTTACTTTGTACACTTTGATTTTCTTCTCCTCTTTAGATCTTTGACCATTTTTCACTTGCTATTCTTCTCCCCTTTTGACATCAATGGCAAAGGTGTATGTACAAGTGTCAAAATTTCAAAACTGTAATATTCTTCTGCATATGTATAGGTACAATCTTTTGGATTAGTTAGTTGTGGGTGAAAGGATATGATTGTACATGATCATCAATTGTGCTAACTCTCCATCCCACCTATTCTTGACTCTATCCAAAATTTGAATGTTGCCATTTATCTAGAAAACTAAGTCTTCTGCCCTTTGTACATCAGTAGGTATATTAGTGATTGCCTTAACTTTTGAGGCTTCAGCATCTAGACTTGTCAATGAATCAATTTTAGGACTTATTAACCCTCTCAACTAGTACATTCTACTTTTCATTTCTTCCCTTTTTCTTAGTAGACTACTTATGTTATTATGAGTATTTTCAACTTGTATTTCCATACTATTTATGGAGTCAACTATCAGATCATAGGATTTAGAAATATTTACTATTTGAAGTTCCATAGCTTTGATCTTATCATCCATTTCCTTAGTGATCTTAGGCCATGATAAGAAAAATTTCTATATGTCACAAGCTTCCTATAATAGCATACTTTATATTCTTGATGCTAATATCTAACAAAATTTTGTCACTCTATAGCTTAGTCTTCAACTATGTTAATCTTTTATCATCCAATTCCTTCCTAACCTTTATATCAGCAGACTTTTCAAAAGATTCTAAATGAGTACTCACAAAATTTATCAAGCCTTTGAGCTGATTAGTTGATGACAATGATGTATCCTTTTGGTATGTAGGCATCAGCTTCTCCAAAATACCAAATGCTTCTTCAATGAGCTCACTATCCTGGATGTGAGACCTTAGAATTTCTTCCTAGGCTTTTGCTGGAACAATTGACACTAGTTTAAATTTCTGCCAAGGAGACATTGAAGCCAAATTTATTGGTCCTTGTAGAAACTTAGGTGCATCCAACACTTGTGTTTCCTATTGCTTTTCCAAAAATTCCTTGACATAATTTACTAGATCTTATAAGGCAGTAGTGTCTCTTGCCATATTAGACACTTCTTCTTGACTATGCTCTAGTGGTTCAAGATCCATAGCCTTTTGTTCATCAATGTTTTGTTTCGGAGAGGGGTTCTTCTCAGCTTGCTCATTTTCTTGATCATTGTCTTTATTTTACTCTGTAGTATTTTCCTTGTTTTCTTGATCATCAGTTTGTTGATCTGAAGGAGGACTTGTCCTTGATTGGTCCTTGTCAGCTTTGTCTTGACCATTAGTAGTAGGGGCTTGATTAGATGCAAGGGTTTGATCATCTTCTTTTTCTTTTATCTCTTCATCAGTTTTGTCCAACCCTTGATTCAAGCTAACTTTAGGAAAAAATGTGTCATCTCCAACACTAGTATCTTCTTTATGATAAATGTTTGGGATATGAGATCTCTTAGGATACCAAGTATTTCTTGTTCAATATCCTTCACAAATTTTTTGTGTATTCCCAAACATTAGAGTGTTGATCCCTTTCTTTATCTCAAATTTATCTCCAAGAATCTTGAAGACTTTGGATCTCTCCTCAGGAGTCACATCTAGACATAGTTTCAACAATATATTTTCTCTTGTCTCCAATTTTTTTACCATTGTTGCTTCCTTCTTGGTAGACATTATGCTTGCAAGGGTGTCGAGGAGATTGTAATTATTTCAATAAGAGCTCTATTGTACATCTCCAAATATCTAATTATCGCAGTCTCAATGATTTCTTTATCTGCATCATCATAATCATCATACAGTTGAGCTATAGGTTTTAAATTTCCATCAAATGTTATAGCCTTCAAGACATAATCTAGATTTATTGATGCTTCTCCTTTCTCAAGATCCTCTTGCTTTGTCTTTTTCTTAATTCTACCATCACCAGAGGGCTTCTCCTTTTTTCTCCCAGAGGCTTTAGTAGCCTCAACTTTCATTTTCTTTACTTCTTCATTTGTCTCAGTTTCCTCATCATCAACACCTATGCTCCCATGCATCCTTTTTGCTTTGGTTTTCATTATTTTGTGCCTTTTATCAGTAGGTTTCTTTGCAGGTGCTTCATAGAGGGTGTGGGATCAGAGGATGCAAATCTAGTTTGTGAAGTTGATGCTCTTGTTCTTTTCTTTGTTACTACAGGCTCCTTCACTTTCCTCTCAAACTCTTCTAGAGGCTTTTCAAGCTCACCTCCCTACATTATTTCAGATGCCCTAGCTGCTTCGACCCTTGCTCTTGTTTTAGCAATCTCTTCTTTAGTAAGTCCTATGCTCTTGGCATAATCCTCTACCAATTTCTTCATCTTTTGTCTGAGTTTTTGGATTTCTCAGTTCAACATGCACTTTCATAAATAACTCTTCATAGGTACCAAATCTTGGCTCATTAGTGTCCCTAGGTTTCTTCAACATAAGGTTAGCATAACCATCTAGTATGTTTTTTGCCACTTCATAGCCCATTGGAAGGACCCAGACTGTTCTAGACTCAACAGCCTCCATCATGCATTGATCTTTGTTAACAATGAAACATATGTCATTCTTATATTTCTCAACAATTGACTTAGGGATCCTTTCCCTAGACTACATGACCTTTTGGAAATTCTTAAAATAGCCCCATAGGGTTGTACTTTGTGCATCATGGCTTCCTATGCTATTTAAGTGATTCCTAATTTGTATGGCAATAGGTTTGTTGTCAAACCAGAATAAGTTCTTCATTCTTGGAAATTCTTGCATAAAACAGAAGAATAGGCAGATAATTAATGTACCATACTTGAATGGATATATGATGCTGAGGCATCCACACTATAACCTTCGCATATAGCATGAATGTCTGCAGACCAACCTCATCATCATCATATTCGCCATCATCATCATATTCCCTAAAACTACCAACATCATCATATTTCGGCTTTACTCTGTCAGCATCATGTTTCCGAAAACCAACAGCATCATCATATTGCGGACACTCGCAATCATCCTCCTGCCGACTACTATTCACCTCCGCTTTCCTTCTAACATCATCATCATGATGTTCAGCGGGCGCACACATCCTCCAGTTGCACTGTTCATCAGGCTCCGAACTCTAACGTCTTCATCATGATATGCAATATCACCTTCGTCAGCAGGATATCCAAATATCCGGTTGTTCAAATATCCTGATGACGATCACCTTCAACAACTTGCCTTCGACGCTCCACTACCCGACACCACAAGCAACAGCATCATGATCTACTTTATCCGGTTCTCTTTGAAACCTCCTGATGATGTTAATACAACCTTCTGCAACATACTTCCGCCGATACCTTAACACCTTACGACGGCAGGATAAACTCGCACAGGGGGATATCTCAATATCCTGATGACGATGACGTCATACCCTGATGACGATGACGTCACCCAATATCCTGATGACCTTCTCAACACTTAGTCAAAAATCCGAACTTTCTCTCCCGCATCTACTTGCGATATGCGGATGTTTGGCACTCCCGATATGATGATCCTGATGCCGATACACTCCTCGGCTCCTCCTGCTGATGATCACCCCGACGAACCCACACTTCATGCACTCGAGAACATCATGCTCTCCTTCACTTATCCGGATGACGATATCCGAACTGTCTGCAGGATATTTGCAGAAATATCCTGATGATGCCGTTTTAACAGACTTCTTCACTTAGCGAAATCTCACTTCGCCGATCCTCCAGGGACGACCCGATCCAGTCTTAGGGTGATCTCTCTCAACTTGAACTTCTCAACTTGACCTAGCACATGAGGATGCTAGGGTCTTCAACATCTTTTGACGGCGAACCTGCACACCTGCATGTAAACAGAAAACAAACTACAATCTAACCTACTGTACATTGCCATTCCACCGATCAGATGAGTCAACCGGTGGAATGGATCAGGAAATCCATGACACCCTCTCAAACCAGCAGATCAATCAAGTAATGGAATGCAACCAGAGCAAGAACACAAACAGGAATACTTTATTCGATTTCAAAAGATGCAACTACAATATGATGTTCCTCTCGCTCTGTCTCACTCTCGCAAAGTCTGATCGATGATTTACAATCAACCGATCCCATGCTTATAAAGATTTCCCTATGAGTACTACTGACCTGACTCCAAGCGGCTGGGAACTCTCCAAGCGGCTGGGAGATCCCACCGAACATACATCATGACAGCTGTTATAACTAACTAGCTAAAAATAGCAAAAGCCTGGTCAGCATGATCTTATCATGATCAGCATGACCTTATTACATGCAATTGGTCTAACAGACCTTCTTGGAAACACAAACATGACCTAAACTACTAACTGCCTCATCAAGACCAGCTGTCAGGTAGGTGCTCCTGCACCATACTCCCCAAAAGAAAAGAACTCATGTCCCATGAGTTGAGTATGTGGAAGTCCTCCACCTTTACACTTTGCCTTGTCAATAGTCTGACCTGCTCCAGCTTTGTTTGCTGCTGTCTCTTGGCTGCTCCAAGACTTCTGAACTGTAACTTGCTTTCTAGCAAGTAAACCATCATGCCTGTTGATGTAGGCCTTCTTCTCACATACCCTGTGTTTGTCAGATTGTCTGACCAGAACCTCTGGCTGAACTGCCTCTGTGGTGTTCAACTGTACCTTTCTTTCAATCTTCATAGGACAAGCAATAGTCCCAACTATGACAACATCCTTGTCATTCCTTTCAACTGATGGTTGGTTGCACCCCTGTTTCTGAACCTGCTGCTGACCTCTGTCAGTCACCACTGAAACTTTCTTCAGCTTGTTGTCTGTAACAACTCCTTTCTCTGCAGTATCCTGAACTGCCTTTATGCCTGCTCCTCTAGGCATCTGCACAAATTCCTTCTTTCCCATTAAAATGAGTTGAGCTGCCTTCTGTACTGCAGCTTTTGCCTGCAATGGCATCAACTTAATAATCTTCCCATCTTTCTGGATGGTGTAGGTATTAGCATACCCATCATACAGTACCCTTCTGTCAAATTGCCATGGTCTACCCAGCAGTAGGTGACAACATTCCATAGGCAATATGTCACACAAAAGTCTATCCTGATATGGTCCAATCTGGAAATCCACATATGCCTGTTCAGAGACAAAAAGTGATTGCCTATCACTCACCCAAGATGCCTTGTAAGGGTGTGGATGTGGAATCCTTTCCAGCTTCAGTTTATCAACCATCTCCTGAGATACCATGTTGTCTGTTGAACCAGTATCAATGACAACCTTACATACCTTACCTTTGCTCTTACATGTGGTCTTGAAAAGAGCTCTTCTTTGCATCATATCCTTTGATGCCTGCAAACTAACTCTCCTTAACATCAGGGATTCTCCACTCTCTGGATAGCCAAAATTTTCAGGACCCTTGTTTGAACTCTGTGCACTTTCTTCTTCTTTCTCTTCTTGCACAAGTTGTACTCTCTTGTCACTGGTTCTATCATTTCTGGATGATGAACCTTTGTTTTCTGGACATTTGAAAGATGGATGACCAAACTCTCCACAGGTGTAACACTTTCCTGGAAATGTAGTAGAACCTCTACCACCTCCAAATCTTCCTCTATTACCTTTCCATCCACCTCTGAAATCAGACTGTCCCTGTCCTTTACCAGTGTCTTCTTGACCCTCATTGGTTTGCTTTTGTGCAGGGGCTGCTCCTCTTCCCCTATTGTTTCCTCTTCCTCTTATGGACTTCTCATGTCCTCTATTCATCTTTTCTTCAATCCTGATTGCCATTTGATAACAATCCTCCACATTCTTAGGGTTAGCTAACACTAACTCATCCTGTATGTTAAACCTCAAACCAGCCAAGTACCTAGCCACCTTTTCTACCTCATTCTCATGATGACCAGATCTCATACTCAACAGATAAAATTCCTCAGTATAGGCTTTCACATCCCTATCTTTCTGCTTCAAAAATTGCAGCTTCTTAAACATCTGGATTTCATAATCCCTTGGCAAGAATTTACCCTTGATCCTTGCTACCATCTTATCCCAAGAAGTGATCTTAGACTTCCCTTGTTTTCTTCTCTCAGATTGTACATAATCCCACCATACCAAAGCATGACCTCCTAACTTGGTCTTTGCAATCTTTACCTTCTGATCCTCAGCAACATCTTCACATTCAAAGTGATTATCCAGTGCAGCAATCCAATCCAACAACTCATCTTCATTCAAGCTTCCAGTATACTTGGTAACATCAACCTTTACCTTAGGTTTTTCACTCTGCACTGCCTTTAACAGTTTTGCCAATCTCTGGTCTTCAGCATCCAGATCTTCAGCTACCTCTTCATACTCTTCAACATTATCTGCCTCTTCTTCAGACTCACTGTCTTCTACCTCCCTCTTTTTGTTCTTTTCCAGGGCTGTCAGCCTGGCTTGAAGTGCTTCAGCAAGCTCCTTCATCTTCCTCATCTCTCTAGCATGTTTCTCCTTCAGTTCCTACAATTCCCTTGCAGTACCACTACCCTTAGGAGGCATTTTGTCAACCTCTCAATCAACACACAACACAATCAACTCTATCTCTACCCTTTCAGTGACAGAATCAACACACAACAGCCCAGACCTTTTGCTGAGCTCTGATACCACTATGATGCAGAGGCATCCACACTATAACCTTCGCATATAGCATGAATGTCTGCAGACCAACCTCATCATCATCATATTCGCCATCATCATCATATTCCCTAAAACTACCAACATCATCATATTTCGGCTTTACTCTGTCAGCATCATGTTTCCGAAAACCAACAGCATCATCATATTGCGGACACTCGCAATCATCCTCCTGCCGACTACTATTCACCTCCGCTTTCCTTCTAACATCATCATCATGATGTTCAGCGGGCGCACACATCCTCCAGTTGCACTGTTCATCAGGCTCCGAACTCTAACGTCTTCATCATGATATGCAATATCACCTTCGTCAGCAGGATATCCAAATATCCGGTTGTTCAAATATCCTGATGACGATCACCTTCAACAACTTGCCTTCGACGCTCCACTACCCGACGCCACAAGCAACAGCATCATGATCTACTTTATCCGGTTCTCTTCGAAACCTCCTGATGATGTTAATACAACCTTCTGCAACGGACTTCCACCGATACCTTAACACCTTACGACGGCAGGATAAACTCGCACAGGGGGATATCTCAATATCCTGATGACGATGACGTCATATCCTGATGACGATGACGTCACCCAATATCCTGATGACCTTCTCAACACTTAGTCAAAAATCCAAACTTTCTCTCCCGCATCTACTTGCGATATGCGGATGTTTGGCACTCCCGATATGATGATCCTGATGCCGATACACTCCTCGGCTCCTCCTGCTGATGATCACCCCGACGAACCCACACTTCATGCACTCGAGAACATCATGCTCTCCTTCACTTATCCGGATGACGATATCCGAACTGTCTGCAGGATATTTGCAGAAATATCCTGATGATGCCGTTTTAACAGACTTCTTCACTTAGCGAAATCTCACTTCGCCGATCCTCCAGGGACGACCCGATCCAGTCTTAGGGTGATCTCTCTCAACTTGAACTTCTCAACTTGACCTAGCACATGAGGATGCTAGGGTCTTCAACATCTTTTGACGGCGAACCTGCACACCTGCATGTAAACAGAAAACAAACTACAATCTAACCTACTGTACATTGCCATTCCACCGATCAGATGAGTCAACCGGTGGAATGGATCAGGAAATCCATGACACCCTCTCAAACCAGCAGATCAATCAAGTAATGGAATGCAACCAGAGCAAGAACACAAACAGGAATACTTTATTCGATTTCAAAAGATGCAACTACAATATGATGTTCCTCTCGCTCTGTCTCACTCTCGCAAAGTCTGATCGATGATTTACAATCAACCGATCCCATGCTTATAAAGATTTCCCTATGAGTACTACTGACCCGACTCCAAGCGACTGGGAACTCTCCAAGCGGCTGGGAGATCCCACCGAACATACATCATGACAGCTGTTATAACTAACTAGCTAAAAATAGCAAAAGCCTGGTCAGCATGATCTTATCATGATCAGCATGACCTTATTACATGCAATTGGTCTAACAGACCTTCTTGGAAACACAAACATGACCTAAACTACTAACTGCCTCATCAAGACCAGCTGTCAGGTAGGTGCTCCTGCACCAATATTTTGATTCCTTTGTCTTCTTTAGGTTCTCTATTAACTATTACTGGAGCAACTCACAGAGGTCATAATCAACATTTTCTTCACCATCTGATATGTTATGTATATGGCAATACTAGAGATAGAGTTCTCTTGGTTTGAGAAGTAAATCTTGTAGCCCATCACTATGGATGCAAACCTAACTACATGGTCTTCAATGTTGTTGATTGTCAATGCCCTTTTATCAAATTTAGCTCCAGTGGCTTCCATCACTATACTATTTTTCACAGTCTTCAATATAGGCACTATACCGATAGAGTTTAACCTTGTGACTGCCCTTATGGAATCTTTTGTGATCATGAATGGAGTGCTAAGCCACATAAACTCATCATGAATTTTGCTTAGTACATACTAGACCCATTCATTCTCTACAAAAGTTGGGAATTCTATATACTGAATGAATTTCTTCTCTTCCAATGCCTTATATTCTCCCTTCAGATCAAAATTATCACCGCTTAGATTTTTTAGATACAAATCTATGAATTGGCTATAACCATGTTCTTCTAAGGTGACATGGATGTAAGCCCTAATATCCTCTACATGCATCACTCCATGGGGTACTTATGAAAATGCACCATTTGGATTGACTTCTGTTGATTTGAAAGGGTGTTTCTTGAATTTTGGTCATGCTCTCTCAATGATATCTATAACTTGTGTTGTCGCAATTTTAGAAAGAATTCAAACAAGTTCATGGTAGGTTTTTAAGCAGTAAATACCTCTTTTTCTGAATTACAGTTTTCTTCACATGAAATCACTCTGATTTGCTTTGAATCATTGGAAATAGATGAAGTTGCTTAGAATTATGCTTTAGTTCTCCTTGGACACTTGATAACTTGTATGCAAAGTGATTAGTATTTAGAATGTGACCCTTTTTAACCCTTGTTATACAAAAACCTAATTGTCATAAATGTTGTTCTCAAAAAGTTGTCGAACACTTCACTGTCAAGTCTAGTTAATCAAGATTGCTTCGCAATGTGCCACATTAGATTATTTTTTGTCAGTTTCTTATTCAAGTAATTCATCCAATACTTCTTTAACTTATACCTTAGTGCTGGATCTCAGTACCAACTATCTATCTAGGGGATCAAAATTTTCAATAAGAGCTCCCCCTGAGCTAGAGCACCCACTTCACTTCACGGAGGAAGTGTCTACAACAAAGGCTGGTGCGGATTCATCCTTGCCCTCATTTACATCCTTCTTGATCCATACCTTGCTAATTTCCTTCTTGATTTCTCATAGATCAACCTTGTTCTTCCCCTTATCTTCTCTTTGCTCTTGTAACATCAGAAAATGTCCCCTTGGTGGCTTTTCCCTCATAAGGTTTAGCTCCTGGGTCTTTTATCTGCATTTAGGACATCTTGCATCATATTTTGACATCCTGATGAAATGAGCCCTAAGTTTCATGACAAATGGGACCTAGGGGGATCCCTTGAACCTAAACCTGACCAAAATAGGGAGGGAGGACTTGGACGCCCACGCCTTAGTCCTGCCCTATTTTGGGTCAGTCCCAAATTTTAAGTGTCGACTTGTGACTGTTATTTGGGTCTTATGCCAACACGGTAAGTTTGAATTATGAAATTCTTGGTGGGAGTGTTTGTAGTTGCATATATAAGCATGTTTAGGCATTCATTTGTAAACTAGATGATTAATAGCAGGTAATTGTGATCTTTTGACATTCTAAAGGTGATTCAAGGCATTCATTGTGTAGAAAGAGCAGATTTCTGTTATCTTTGTGTTTGTATCTGCATATTTGAGCATCCATCTACTCATGGAATTAAGAGATTCTTCCTTCCATGAGATATTCACTACAAGGTGACATCATTTTTGTTTTTGAGCATTTATCATTTTGTTTTTGCCTTTGTCTCCCAACGGCACACACTTTCTATCTGACAACAGTGTTCGGAAGACTTGAATATCTCTCTAGGGCTTGACTAAGGCAAGCCTCTAAACACCACAACCCCCTCCCCGTTTTTCTATGATTGCATGTTACAAGTTGAAGAAGTACTAGGAAAAGTGGAGTTGTAGAGGAGTGTTATAGAGTTTTGGATGCGTAGATCAGAGTTGAAAATAGGGACCTGGACTCGGGTGCCCGCTCATTAGTCCTCCGAATCCTGCAATGGAGAAATATCTGAGACAACAATAATAGGTTGAAGATCAAGTTCCCAAATCCTGATAAAAATCAAGGCACTAGACTAGGTGCCTGCTCATTAGTCCCTGACTGTTTCAATTCCTGAACTTCAGAAACTGGTACACGTTTGTCTATTATTTTACATCTTTCTGTAGCAGCATTTTCTAGTATTTGTCTATTTGCTTCCGTATTTGCATAATTAGGGTTTTGATGTATAATTGAGCATAAGTGAGCATAATTGACAATAAAATCATACAAATCCAAGTTTCCCTTCATTCCTAAGTGACCAAGGGTATGATAGTGCATTGCCACTCGACCCAAAGTTCTTGAATTTAAGGGTGAAAGGAGGATAAACACAAAACTATCAAAAACCAACTATCCAAATTCCACCCCTTACATTTTGGTGAAACCATGTTGTTGGACTTATTTACACCTTTCTAAGTGTTTTTCTTCAGATTTACATTTATTTCATTGTTCATCTTATTGCATTGGAAAAATTACAAAAAAATTGAAAATTTTGAAAAAAATTGCATTCTAGGGTTTCTATTTTGCATCAATTAATTTGAATTTCATCAAATTTATTATTTTTGCATTAGATTTGAGCTAAATTGTAGAAAATTACAAATATTCAATAATCTTGCATTGCATTTTCATCATAAAATTGCTAGGGTTTTGTTAGAAATCTTGAATTTTGCATATAACCTAGTAATTTTAGTGTAAATTTGCATTTAGATCTCAAAAAATTACATTTTTACATAGAAAATTTCAACAAAAACTTGCATTTTCATTGATTTTTCATTAGGTTTGCACTCAAATTTTGCATGGTAGGGTTTGAAAATAATTTTAATATATTAGGAGAAATAATTTTCATCATAAATCAGACTACAAGAAATTCATACAATATTTTGCATCAAGATCTCAAACCTAGGGCTTGAAAAACCTTGATTTTCACTAGATTTGGCCTTATCGACTTTCTAAATTTCCACCATAGGCATGTTGTGAAGAATGTTTTTGCACTAATTGGATTTTATCAGGGTTATTATCTGATGATCCTCCTAAAAATCTTCACAACACCTTGTTATTGAGCCCTTGTATCAAAAATTTGGCAAAAAATTGCACATTTTTGCTATATTTGCCCTAGGGTTTGACCTAGATTGCACTCCAAGCGTGTTGTAAGAGATTTTATGATTGTAGGTGACTGATAGCATTGCTATTATTTTCTTCACCTCCTAAAATTCTTTACAACACCCATTTTGCTAGGTCTTGGAGTTGAAAAATCGTGAAAAATTACATATTTTCGCTATATTTTTACTAGGGTTTGATCTTGAGTGGCACTATAAGCATGTTGTGACAGATTTTTTGGCATTAGGTGGCTATTATAACTGATATAATTTTATTTCCATAATCATTTTCCTCACAATACCCTTTGTCATGCTCTTTTGCATTGAGATTTGGTGAAAAAAATCGCATATTTTTGTGTGTTTTCAATAGGTTTGACTAGTCATCATTCTAAATATGCATTAAGAGTGTGTTGTGACAGATATTATTGTTGTATTGGACTGATATAAGACATATTATTTTCTAACCCTTATCAAAATCTTTACAACACCTTTTCTTTCATATATTTGCATTGAAAAAATATAAAAAATCAAGCATTTTAGGTCATTTTCACACATAGTTTTTGCATTTGTGTTTTGCATATCTTTTGAAAAACTTTTAACATCTGATTTTACATTGATGTCACAAGATATATCATTATGGAATCTTCATGTTATTCAACTTTGGTACCTTTGTATGAGTATACCCTAGATTTTGAAGTTTTCTCTAATTTCACTAATGAGAATCCTCATGTTCTAGAGCACATAGCTTCTGTAAGTGGTATTGATGCTTCTATATGTTCTACATATGAGCTGAAATTACTTTGTTATACACATGATTTTAATAGATTCACACTATTCATAAGAGCATATCCTTTGATATTAGAAGATTTAACTAATTCATCTCTAGGAATACTCATGCGAAAGATGAGAGTGAAAATTCTTTTTTTGCTCATACTTTGAAATCAATGGTTAAAGAACATGATGATGATGATCCCATAGGTTATCCTACTTCTCCTATAGTTGAATGTCCAAAAACCTTAGATGAGAAGACTATGGATAGACCTATTAATGATATAACACCTAACCTTCCTAGTAACATCATACCTTCCTCTCATCCCATTGCTCTCCCTGGCCAAGATGTAGTACTAGTGGATGAGAAAAGGTCTCTCACATTAAATCCTTTAGGGATGGATGTTGGGTGAAATCAAGAGAAAAATAATGTTAATTCAATATTCATTAATACATTCTGTAGCAATATTCCTAAGATGGTTGTGCGAGGGGCGCCTAGTACACCTTCTTTCTTAAAGCCGGTGATTACGGTTCAAGGTGTTCAAAATGTGTTACAAAAACCACACCACAATGTGATTTCTCACACATACAACACCTATAATAACAAACAAAGTAAGCAAGCACTGCATGTGCCTTTCTCTCTTCCATGATCTAAACCTATGCTTCCTCCACTGCCTCACCTTACTCATAAAAGTGGTCAAGAGTATGATCTTGTCGAACGACTTCATGCCACTCCGGCTAAGATCTCTCTTTGGGATTTAATACAAACATCGCCAACATACCATGGAATGCTCCAAGAAGCTTTACAAAAGGTGATTACATACTGCCTGTTTTTAAGCCAAATGATGTAGCAGCTCTATTAGATTATATGCATGTGACAAAATAGATATTCTCTTTCAACCACATGAATTACCATCAATTGAAGTTCAAAACCAATATGATCCTCTTATAATCTTTGTCACAATAAACAAAACATTGGTTAAGAGAGTTATGATTGATAATGGATCAGCTCTTAATGTTTGTGGCATTGACTTATTACATAAGATTAAAGTTGATACATCTACCATCAAGCCGAAAATGTTAAGTATCCATGGTTTTGACAATGTTGGACGACAATCTGTGGGCAATATAACTTTACCTATACAAGTGGGACCTGTGATTGTGCCTACCCTGGTTCATGTCATGCCCTGTTCTTTATCTTACAACATGATTCTTGGTAGACCTTGGATTCATGCATTGGGGGCAATCCATTCAACTCTACATTGTTCAATCAAATTTATATTCAAAGGTAAACTTCATACTATTCATGTTGATCCTGAACTAGATAACTGTTTACATATTAAAACACAAAAACTAGTTTACAATCATATGAGATTAAACAATTTGCAAGGTGATCCATCAATGCCTCTTGCCACGAATAATGTTGTGCAAGACTCTCAACCATTGAATGCACTTGTTGGTGATGATTGGGGTTCATTAGATTTTAATCCTTGCAGTATAGGGGAATATAAATTTAATAGCCTTGACACATCAAAAGTTGCATCAATCTTGTCTAAGCAATCCTTTGAAACCCCTAAGAAAAACAAAGTCTCCTTGATCAAAAATAAAGACAATACTTTCAATTATACTACAAATTATGAGACCTATGAGGCTTCACCATCTTCTAAAGAAATGGACTCTCTTTATGGTCGTGGATTTCAAATATTGTACAAAAATCATGACTATGCAGGCAATGGATGTGGTGTAAATCAACAAGGAGTCAGAGTGCCTTTACAAGTTGCTGGAATAAACTACACAGCCGGTATAGGATACCGTTCTTTGAAACCCACCAAAGCCTCTCATCATCCTAAACTTAATGTTAATGCAATATCAACAAGACCAAATCAACATATGGGATATCCTAAGCAAATGAGCCACAATTGTTGTAGCAAATATTATAGTAGCTCTCAATGGAGGCCTCTTCCTAGATATGTATGTTCTTAACATTTGGGTCCTAATAGGTAAGTATTTCTAACCCTCTATCTCTTGTGATGTTTTTCACTCGTGATGTGTTATGTGTTGTTTAGGCCTCCTGGGATGACCCCTGATTCTCTTGTAAGGTCCGGGATACTAGGTGATGCAGAGGTAGGAGGACCAAAACTATCCTCAATAACATTAACAAATAAAAGAATTAATCCAATTGCTTTGGTCAGATTGAAGAGAACATTAATACAGACTTTTCATCTAATTTTCATGAAGATCCAATGGTAGGGGAGAAAGTTATGACTCTTTTCCCAAAACTACAAACCCTAGGCAACGTTCAGACCTGCCCTTACCAAAAATGCCATAACTTATTCAAATCTTAATGAAATTTGATGCAACAAAAAGAAATGGAAAGTATACTCAATACTCTTTCCAACCATATATGGCTTGCTCCTATATATGTCCGTACAAAACTGTACCAAACGCTGCAACAGGACTGTTGCAGGGAAAATCAGAAAATTACAGTCCATAAAATACTCATATCTTTCACAAAACTAAATAAAAATGCATGGGACAAGAAGAAAATGGAAGGTGGTTGAAGGATCTAAAATTTTAAATCTATTAGGCATCCATTCAATTCCATATAGGGCCGTACAATAGCAAAAGACAACAAATTTCTGAAGGAAAATATAGGAAAACATTATTTTTTCTCATTCCATGCTCAAATCTTCAACCACCCACGAATTCTTCATGGTTACAAGGCCTTTTAAAGGCATTTAAAACATGTCTCTTCAGTTCATAACTAATTTTGAGCAAACCAAGAGCCAAATGACTCTTCACCTTCCAACTTTGCATCTTTTTTCTAATTTTACATTGACAACCTTTACATGGTTTGCAATATTTTGTATTTTTGAAACTCCTAATGACCTAAACACATAAAAATGACTTCATAAACCTCATTACAATGTGGAAGCATACAAATTTAATCAAACTCAAAGATTTGTCCATGGCAATATTAATTTGCCAAGGTGCTCCTGCACCATACAACCAACCAACAAAATTTCCAAGTCCCTTGGAAATGTATCTACAACAAAAGTCTCTTTCCTCTGTCTTTATCTTCAATCTTCTCAGCTACAATCTTCCAATCTATAGAAATGGTGACCAACCAACCAAAAAAACAAACTACCATCTTCACAGAGCATCCTCAGGCTCCTTCTACTCCCATCAGTGGAGTACTCTTCGGGCTGCAACATCAAGTGCTTCTTCAGGTATCCATCTCTCTCACTGCTTCACAACAAACCAACTCACCAAACCATCCATCTCACCCAACAGTAGATCCTGGTGATGCACCTACCACTCTCTCCTCAGTGGTTTCTCTATGCATCCTTCTCCAGCCAAATCTCTATTGGAGAATGGTCATGACAGACCTCATCTTGTCTGCCCACACACAACCTCAGAAAACATCTTTCTGCAGCTAGATGGATAAGCACCTGCAACCAAACAAATGAGTAACACAAAATCCAAAAGGTGTAGATTGCCTCCCTCAGTGATCTATCTACACAATCAAGATCTTCTTGCTCTTCACCTGCCTTCTCAGTGACAGGAAAAAAAAAAAATACACACCACCCAAATCTTTCGCCAGCTCTGATACCAATATGATGCAGAGGTATGAGGACCAAAACTATCCTCAATAACATTAACAAATAAAAGAACTAATCCAATTGCTTTGGTCAGATTGAAGAGAACATTAATACAGACTTTTCATCTAATTTTCATGAAGATCCAATGGTAGGGGAGAAAGTTATGACTCTTTTCCCAAAACTACAAACCCTAGGCAACGTTCAGACCTGCCCTTACCAAAAATGCCATAACTTATTCAAATCTTAATAAAATTTGATGCAACAAAAAGAAATGGAAAGTATACTCAATACTATTTTCAACCATATATGGCTTGCTCCTATATATGTCCGTACAAAACTATACCAAACGCTGCAACAGGACTGTTGCAGGGAAAATCAGAAAATTACAGTCCATAAAATACTCATATCTTTCACAAAACTAAATAAAAATGCATGGGACAAGAAGAAAATGGAAGGTGGTTGAAGGATCTAAAATTTTAAATCTATTAGGCATCCATTCAATTCCATATAGGGCCGTACAATAGCAAAAGACAACAAATTTCTGAAGGAAAATATAGGAAAACATTATTTTTTCTCATTCCATGCTCAAATCTTCAACCACCCACAAATTCTTCATGGTTACAAGGCCTTTTAAAGGCATTTAAAACATGTCTCTTCAGTTCATAACTAATTTTGAGCAAACCAAGAGCCAAATGACTCTTCACCTTCCAACTTTGCATCTTTTTTCTAATTTTACATTGACAACCTTTACATGGTTTGCAATATTTTGTATTTTTGAAACTCCTAATGACCTAAACACATAAAAATGACTTCATAAACCTCATTACAATGTGGAAGCATACAAATTTAATCAAACTCAAAGATTTGTCCATGGCAATATTAATTTGCCAAGGTGCTCCTGCACCACTAGGAGACCGCCTTGGTTGTGACCTCCTTCTATTTGTATCATCATTCTTTTGTATTGCCTCTCTCTCTGATTTCATTGTTGTGTGTTGTGTCTTACAGACATAGCGTTGTAGTTGGTGAATTGGGGGCACCCTCCTACGTGACTGTCCCTAAAACACTTGTTTCTGCTCTTATTTATTGTTTCCCTTCCTCTAGTGTTTCTATCTAGCAGGTGGATGACAAAAAATATTTATACTGGTGTGGACCTAGCGTCCCTTTAGCGAGAAATCAAAAATTGGACTTAGTTCCTAATATGACAATGGGTTTGTATATCTTATCCAACACTTGGCTAGTAGAAGCACTCTGTGCTTTCTACGTAGTGATTTTGATGATGTTTTTATCGCACTTACAAACCTTAACAATACTACTACTCCATGCACTTTGTTTGTCTTTAAATCTCACCTTGGTGACACTCAGTTCTGAGATTTTCGTGATATAGCCCCACGGTTATCCTTGATCTCCGAATTCCTATTATAACCTTGGCTCTTTGTGTCATTGATCATATGCATTGACGTTGTTGTTATCATGATTATGTAGACACTAAAATGTTTCTTGTAGGGATGTGTTTGTGGGAATATTTGGCAATCGTAAAGTACATGTCACCTCTGGGAGGCATGGGCTTTGCAAAAGTCTGTGTTCCCTTGTGTGTTTTCTTCCTACCTTAATGTGCTTAATATCGATGTGTGATATCAACCACCTTAAAGTGGGGGCATATATAAGATAAGCTGTCTATTGTAGATGTTAGCAATGTGCTTGTCCTCAGGTGTAGTTTAAAGAATGGTGGTGATGAGTCCCTCATGCACTTTGAGTTTATTTGCAATCAATCAATCAATCAATCATCTTAAGCCCTCTGCGAAGGCGGGGATGGTGTACTTATCGAAGAAGATTGCATCATCCTGTCATTTTCAAAATTCCTCATCGGGAGGTGGGGAGCAATTTTGTGACTAACTCAACCCTTAAGCATGTCTTCGATGATTGTTGTGGCAAAGCCCAATCATCAGTGTGTGCATGTAATGTGCTTGAGATGGTGATGAGCCTAGAAATAGGAACACTCCATTGCTTGTCTGTCGCGTTTTCTCTATGTCTTCAAAGTGTGTGTGTTTGGTGTGCTTGCTTTGTTTGGTGTGTATATTACCCCATATGTAGTCTAAAGACTAGTACGATGAGTGCCTCCTATATTTTGGGAGGTTTGGTGTGTCTTGCATGTGTGTTGCCCCATTAATGCAGTTTAAAGACAAACGTGATGAGTGCTTCCTGCATTATGCGAGGTGTGTTTACTTTCCTTGTACTTGCATCTACATTTCACATATATGAGAAAAAGAAAAGAAAAGAAATCATTCTTGTTTTCCATGCATTAACTATCTTCTATGCATCTACTATATTCTCCATGTTTTGTGTGACTATAACTGTCTTCTTCGTGTTTTGTGTGTCTATCATTGTCTTCAATGTGTTTAGCATGTCTTCTCCGTGCTTGGCATGTTTGCTGTGTTTGGTGACCATACTTTAATGCATGTATTGGCCTTGCATTTATACATACATTAAGGTGGGGGCTAAATCTAACGTTAGAAAATGTCCCCTTGGGGGCTTTTCCCTCATAAGGTTTAGCTCTCGGGTCTTTTATCTACATTTAAGACATCTTACATCATATTTTGGCATCTCGATGAAATGAGCCCTAAGTTTCATGACAAATGGGACCTAGGGGGATCCCTTGAACCTAACCCTGACCAAAATAGAGTGGGAGGACTTGGGCACCTGTGCCCTAGTCCTGCCCTATTTTAGGTCAATCCCAAATTTTAAGTGTCGACTTGTGACCATTATTTGGGTCCTATGCCGACACGATAAGTTTGAATTACAAAATTATTAGCGAGAGTGTTTATAGTTGCACATATAAGCATGTTTAAGAATTCATTTGTAAACTAGATGATTACTAGTAAGAAATTGTGATCTTTCGACATTCTAAAGGTGATTCAAGGCATTCATTGTGTAGTAAGAGCATATTTGTGTTGTCTATGTGTTTGTATTTGTAGATTTGAGCATCCATCTCCTCATGGTATGAAGAGCTTCTTCCTTCCATGAGATCTTCACTACAAGGTGACATCATTTATGTCTTTGATCATTTATCATGTGGTTTTTGCCTCTGCCTCCTAAGGGTATGCAATCTCTATCTGACAACGGTGTTTGAAAGACTTGAATGTCTCTCTAGGGCCTGACTAAGGCAAGCCTCTAAACACCACAACCCCCTCCCCAGTTTTCTATGATTACAGGTTACAGGTTAAAGAAGCAAGAAAAGTGGAGTTGTAGAGGAGTGTTGTAGAGTGTCAGATTTCTAGATCAAAGTTGAAAATAGGGACCTAGACTCGGGCGCCCGCTCATTAGTCCTTCGGATCCCGTAACGAAAAAATCTCTAAGATAGCAGGAACAGGTTACAAATCAAGTTCCTAGATCCTGACAAAAATCAAGGCACTAGCCTAGGGCACCTACTCATTAGGCCCTGACTGTTCTGCTTCTTGAACTTCAGAAACTAGTACACATATGTCTGTTATTTTGCATCTTTTTGTAGCAACATTTTTTTGGTATTCGTTCATTTTCTTCCTTATTTGCATAATTAGGGTTTTGATGTATAATTGAGCATAAGTGAGTATAATTGACAATCAAATCATACAAATCCAAGTTTCCCTTCATTCCTAAGTGACCAAGGGTATGATAGTGCATTGCCACTTGACCCAAAGTCCTTGAATGTAAAGGGTGAAAGGAGGATATACACAAAACTATCAAAAACCCACTATCCAAAATCCACCCTTTACAACTCTGTTTTCTTTTCTTCTGTAGGAGAGTTTCTTTTCACATTCTTGCTTTTACAAAATCTTGCAACATGTCCAAGTCTATTGCAATTGTAACAAATAATATTCCTCTATCCTTGATTCCTTCCATTGATTGGATTCATTATTGTTTTACATTGGTTATTCATATGCCCAAATCTATTGCATGAAAAACACTTTCCATTGAAAGATTGAGTATTCCTTGCATTCTTAAAGTCATTCCTTACCAAACTTCTACATTCATTTGATCTATGACCAATTTTTTTGACAATTGAAACATTGACCAGAGAAGGATGGAACATTTTGATTCATTCTACTCCTACACTGATTAGCATTATGACCAAACTTATTGCAATTGAAACAATAGCCATTGAAAGATGGGTACCTTTAAGCATTTGGTTGCCTAACTGGAGGTCTTCTAGGTCTATTCCTCTGATTGTAGACTTGGTTACCTTTGTTTTTCTTCATCTCAGTGTTGACTTGACCTGATTTGGAGCTTTCTCCTTTTTCAAAACCCAAACCTTTCTTATAATCTAGACTTTTTTGACTTTCAATCAACTCATCAAGCTTAGTAGAACTTAGTTTGAACTTTTCTTTATAGTTATTAGCTACTTCCAAATCAAATTTTAGAAGCACAATATCTTTTGCCAACTTTTCACATTCTTCAGACTTGTTTTTCAAAAGTTGATTTAGATGCTCCTCACCTTTTTCTTTCTCTTCAATTAACATGGATAAATCATTTAGGATTTAATTTGTTGCTTTTAGTTGTTCATTTAGCTCTTTTCTCCTATCTTTGGATTCCTTGACTTTCTCCCTTAGCTTTAGGATGCATTCATCAGCCTCTTGAATATTCTCCTTCAAATCCCAGATATCTGCTTCATACTTATCAAGATCTTCAAGAGTGGTTTTTAGTTCTTGATTACTGACATATGTGCAATTATCAATTATGACACTGCCTGGACTAGGATACCTTATGATTGCCATGTGTATCCTTTCCCAGATCTTCTTCAAGCTATTAAACTTCTTCCAAGGAACCTTGCTCTGATACCAATTGTTGAACACAAAAAATACTGAGAGGGGGGTGAATCAGTATTCTATAAAACCTTTCTTTCACATATTCATTAATCCATTTACCAAATTCAATAACATGAAAGAAAAGTAAACATACGAAGAGTAGCCAAAAAGTCATAACACATAGACACTAGGATTTTACATGGAAAACCCAAAAAGGGAAAAACCATGGTGAAGGTTAGCTCACAATATATTATGATATCAAAACTGAATTACATGAAGGCTCACTACCTTAGGGATCACTGCCCAAGGACTCACTATCGAAAGAAGTGCTCACTACAATAGGCTCACTACCAAAAAAGAGAAGAGAAGATAGAAGAAGGATTGGGTCACTACCAAGAGAGGACTGCTACTTGAATGCATCTATAGAATGCTGAAATGCAGTTCCATTAATAGATTAATATACAGATTCAAAAGTCTTCATTATGTATGTCCTACTTTTCTACTCTGCTTCATATATACTCTATTCTTCTACCCTTACTGCTTCTTTCTTATCACAAAATTACCTTAGATTGCTTACACATCAAATTCACACTATATTCGTACAATCCCATACCTTCAACACCAAAATCTATCATATATATGTATGCAACATGAATTAACTCAAACTTGGTCAGCTTGCTAGAGATGAACCATGTACACAAAAACCTCATACTCTGTTGGCTTGATCTTATCCACAAACAATAATGCGGACTCAAACAAACATTTAGGAATCTTCATATAGATCAAGACCTATTATGCAGCCACTTAGATTGATGATCTAAACAATATAACTTCACCATGTATTGATCTAGTATGAGTGTCAGCTTTATCCTTAAGTGCATACTCAACTAACTTGACTGTTATACCATAACTTTCAATGCGAACCATATGAGATTTTGAAATTCATAACCAACATTCATTATGGGCCTCTTATCATACCTTCAAAATTGTAGAGCTTAATAATCTTTCATAGAGAAATGCGAATCTCAGAACTATTGTTCTATCATAGAGAAATACTATCAAATTGAAAGTCAATACTGGAGAACTTGTAGAATGTGATCTAATGAACTTCAACCTCTACAAATCTGGATTTAGATGCTTATGTCATGTTTCTATATTACCTCAAAACTGCAAATTAGAATATTCACCAGAGTAGGAATGCAGAACAATTTACTTAGATACTCTACACTATTTCTAACTCATCTCTGTTCACCCAGACCTAGACAAATCATAGTATGACTTCCGGAGGAAGTTAGGACTTGAACACTAAAACATAACATCACCAAATAGCTATGAATAACAACCAGAACTGCATAATGTGATCTTCAACTGCGGAGGCATACCATCACAATTACTGTCATTCACTCCTTGCTCTGTTTACTATCCATACTTAGTCATTCTGACTAAGTTAGTCTTCCAGACCAAAATCCCTTTGCCATGCCTTGTTGCCATCAATGACAACATATAATAATTTTACCTTAACCATTAGAGTAGTGTCTCTTGACTATGCTTCCAACAGATGGATCTTGATTGTCAAAATGTTTATGCTCTTCTTCTTGCTGGCTATCCTCCATATTGTGTGGAGCATAATTTATTTGTGTCTCTCCTTTATCTCCTTGTTCCTCCTGTGGTACATTCTATTGTACATTTTGCAAAGAATTTACCTCCTATTGTTCCATATTTTTATCCTCTTCCTTCAAGGTGTCATAGATCTTCTTTGTTACTTGTTCTATTTCTTTTTGTATTTTATCCTTGTTTTCCTCTATCATTAGAGTGTCTACCCTTTTTATTTTTCCTCAACTCTATGGCTTGTAGTTGTATTAATTTATCCTTTTCTTCTCTAGAGATAGAGGGATCTACCACATGCATAGCTTGCTACCTTATTTCTTCTTCCAACTCCAATGTTTTTTCTTTCCTTTTGTGTAGAGCATCTACAAGTCCATCTGAAAGTCCTAAGATCTCATCTAATGTTTTGTTAGTTCTCATCATATATTTTATTACTATTTTTTGTTGTATCACCTTGTTTTTCGAGGAGACTTCATCATAGAATGTTGTTTATTTCTTTAAAAAGTCAAAGTTTACCATTGCATTTAACCATTTAATCTATATCCATTAACTCCTCCAGTTTGGATGCCTCTTTTGTTGGTTCCTCCTCCACTATTTTTGTTTTCTTCTTTTTCTTCAATTGTGTTACCTCTTCCTCCTCTTCTTCTTCCATTTCCTCTACTAATATTTGTGCTTTGTGTCTTTTTGTACATTGTTTTTGTCTTGGCCCTTTCTTTTTCTTCTCTGTACTTAGCTACACTAGAGTTTCATATGCCTCCCTTCTTGTCGATACTTTTTGTGTGGAGGACTTTGATTGCACCACAATTGTTGTACTTGTTGTTGTAGATGAATTTCTTCTAGACCTCCTTAGAGTTTGTGCAAAGGTAGCCTCTTACAAAGCTAAATTTATTGGTTGCGGAGCTTCTATAGTGGTTTATGATCCTGATGATGTGGGATGCAGTGCAGATGTGCTTGGTTGGGGTAGTATTCCCAATTAATTATGTAATTTTTCTTTATTTTTCTCCAAGTTTTCTTCTACATTTTTGCTATGTTTCTTGTCAATAACCTTCCGGTATGTGCCAAATCTATTCGTAGAGGTATCCTTGGGCTTACTTAGCAAAGTTTGTGCATAAGCATTTATTTCTGTTGTGGTGATCTCATATGGTAGCCTGGGGATCCAAAATGTCCTAGGCCCCACTGCTTCCATATATGTATAGTATTTATCCACCATACACGTGATGGTGTCTGTATATTTCTTGACTAGGGCGTAGGGAATTTGTTCCCTAGCTTGCATATCTTTTTGTAGGGTTTTGAAGAAACCCCAATAAGTGGCACTGAATGTCTTTGTATCCATAATTTTTTTATATGTTGTTTGATTTGTGCCACTACTAATAGATTTGGTAGCCATACTTTGCCCTTAAACCCTGGTAGCTCATTTAAAAAGTAAAATACTAAGCAAATGATCAGGGTTCCATAGTGGAAGTTATAATTGGACTCATTTGTTCTCTACAAATTCTCTAGCAATTGCTCTCTCATTACTTCACAAAGGTCAAAATATTTTCCTTCCTTCATCATTTGGTAGCTAGTGTGGATTGCAGTAGCGGTGGTGGATCCTTCTCTATTTGCATAGTAGATTTTGTATGCCATCGCCATTATCACAAACCTAACCCCTAGGCCTATTATTTCTTTTATGATTAGGCTACGACCATTTAGTGTTTCCCAGGCTATGAGCTCTGTTACTTTTTTATTCTTAATTTCTTTCATTGTGAGCACCGGTCCAGTTGAGCTAAGCCCTGTTACTGCTCAAATTGCATCCTTGGTAATATGGTAGGGTTTTTCTAGATATATGAATTCATCATGAATTCTACTGAGGACAATTATAAACCATTCATGTGCATCACTAAAGTTGAGGTAGTCTTTCCAAATATCTAACTTCTTACTTGCAATATTTTGATATTCTGGTAAATACCCTATATCATCCAACAATTTGTCCCTCAATTATTTGAACTTCATGTGATCTATTTCGTAGATTGTAGAATGAATGTACTTCCTCACATCTTCTATATATACTACATCCACCGACACTATAGAGAATGCACCATCTTTATCCATCTCCATTGTCTTGTAGGGGTATTTCTTGTATTTAAGCCTAGGCTTCTCTACAACATCAATTAGTACTAGTGTAGCCATTTTTAATTCTTTGCGGATGATAACTATGGTTTAATCACTTCACATCTTTGCACTTTGGATATCAAATTCTCAAAGTCTTTTGATACAAATGAGGAGATAATTGAAGGGTTAAGGTTTATATAGCCCTAATAGTAACTTTATGAATTTATTGCATCTACTCATTCTACTTTTCACTAGTTTTTGTAGCCGTTAAGTGTCATAAGCTACTAATGATTAGTTTATAGTACACTATGTTACATTGTTATGATACATGCTATAATTTCTCTACATTATTCCTTATTATTCTAGAGATTGATGATATTGTTTTAGTCTAGCCCCATTCACATAACTAGGTGATAGTTTTTCTTCCATATCCCTTAGTCTTACTACTCTAGACCTTGAAATTTCATCTATATAGTATGGTCATAACCATCTTACCTTTAATTTGCCCTATTTTTTGAGTTTGCTATCATACAGGAGTACCAAATCACCTTCTTTGAAGATTTTTTGCTGCAAGTTTTTGTCATTCCATGCCTTTTGGCGCATCCTTTCCAAATTCATATTGTATACTGCCATTAATCTATTTTCATCCATTTTTTCTAATTCCTTAGTCCTCTGTACTAGGGATTATTCCTCATTTAACCGCAAATTCAATGTGGTACAAAAATTTGGTAGTATTAAGTGTATCGATATTGTGGCGTCAATTCCATATACTAGGTCATAAGGTGTGAAGTTTTTTGTCCTTTTATAAGTAGTGTGGTAGGCTCAAAGTACCATGGGTACTTTTAGGTCCTAGTCTGTTCTATTCCCATTACACATCTTTATTAATGTTGTTCCAATTATCTTATTTAGAGCTTCACTTGCCCCATTTGTGTTTGGGTGATAAGGTGAACTTTATTATGTACTATCAAGAAGTTCTATAATATCTCTATAATTATGTTATTCACAAAGTGTTTACCTTGATCACTTGTTATGCTCAATGGGAAACCAAATCTAGTTATTATGTTTTCATATAGGAATTTTGTGGTAGATTTGGCATTACAATCTTTAGTTGGTTGAGCCTCTGCCCACTTTGTTAGGTATTCAACTCTTGTTATGATAAATCTTTTTTTTGAATGCTTAGTAGGGGGATCTATAGGCCCAATGAAATCAATTGCCCATTTTTCAAATGGGAGTTGTGCTAGCACAAGTCTCAGTGGCATTTCATCTCTTGTTGTAGGTCTTCCTATGCGTTGACATAAATCACAGTGTTTAACATACCTTTTTGCATCTTTAAATAATGTGGGACACCATAATCCTACTAACTTTATCTTCCTTGTGGTAAGTTCTCCAAAGTTATGGCCTCTTGCTACTCCTCCATGTGACTCCATTAATATTTTCTCCCTTTCATGTTCATAGACAACTCTCCATATTATATCATCTCTTCCTATGATATGTAGTTCCCCTTCTATTAGTGTGTAAGGGAAATCCTTTTACAATAGGATTTGCTTATATTGTGGACACTTATTTTCCAGAAATTCTCCTGTAGATTGTAAGTAGGTTGTGTCCTTTAACTCTTTTAGTACCATCGTAACCCTAAACAAATTTGTGCCAAGGAGTTCTTCTTCCTGACTTTTTGGTTCATCCCTTGTTTCAATCCTAGACAAGTAGTCAGGTCCCTAATTATGCTTACCTAGTTTTAACATTATTGTGAAGTCAAATTCTTGGAATAATAACAACCAATGATAGATTCTTCCTGTTATGTCAAAAAATGTCCCCTTGGGGGCTTTTCCCTCTTAAGGTTTAGCTCTCGAGTCCTTTAGAATGAATTTAGAGCATCTTGCATAATTTTGATGACTCTCAATGAGAAAACCCTAAAGTTTTATGGCAAATAGGACTCAAGGGATGCATTTAACATAAATCCTACCTGAAATAGGGGGGACTTGGGTGCCCACACCCTAGTCCTACCCTATTTTAGGTAAGGACCAATTTCAAAGTGTCAGTTTATGACCATTATTTAGGTCCTATGCTAACATGGTAAGTTTGAATTACAAAATTCTTAGCGGAAATGTATGTAGTTGCATATATAAGCATGATTAGGTTATCATTTGTAAACTAGATGGATTTTGTGAACTTGTGGCTTATGTAAAGGTGATTCAAAGGCTTTCATTGTGTTGTAGAGTAGAATTTGTGTTATTCTTGTGTTTGTATTTGGAGATTTGGCATCCATCTCCTCATGGCATGAAGAGCATCTTCCCTCCATGAGATCTTCACTACAAGGTGTTATCAATTATGTTTTCTATCATTTATCATTTTGATTTTGCCTCTATCCCACAGGGATATGCACTCTTTATCTGACAATGGTGTTTAGAAGACTTGTATATCTCTCCGGGGCTTGACTGATGTAAGCCTCTAAACACCACAACCCCCAACCCACTTTTATAACATTGCAGGTTATAAGTTACGAAAGCAAAAGAAGTGGAGTTATAGGAGAGCAGTACAGACTATTAGAATTATAGATCAGAGAAGAAAATAGGGACCTGGACTCAGGTGCCCGCTCATTAGTCCTCCAGATCCTAGAATTGGAAAATCTCTAGAACAGCAGGAACATGTTACAGACAAGATTCCTAGATCTCGACAAAAACTATGGTATTGGACTAGGGTACCCTCTCATTAGTCCCCAACTTTTTTGGACACCAAACTTCAAAATCTGGTGAGCATTTGATTGTCATTTGATATATCTGTGTGCTATCATTTTTCGTAATTTGTTTGTTTGTTTACGAATTTATGTAATTAGAGTTTTGAGCATAATTGTGCTTAATTAAATAACAAAATAATACAATTCCAATCTTCCCCTATGTTCTAAGTGGTAGGAGATCTATAGTAGACTTCCTACTTGATTGAATGTCCTTGAATGTTTAGTGGTGAAAGAAGGATCAACACAAAACCATAAAAAATAAACCCTCTTCATTTTTCATCCTAAACATTTTGGTGAACCCATATTTTAATGAATTTTGCACCTTTATAAGTGTTGTACTTTAGATTTACATTCATTTCATTGTTCATCTTATTGCATTTGAAAATTTACAAAAAAATTGAAAAATTAGAAAATTTTGAAAAAAATTGGTATTTTTAGCTTGCATTTTCAAATAATTTGAATTAGTTGGCATTTAATTTCATAAAATTTTTGTCTTTACCATTATATCTGATTTAAAATACATAAATTTTTAATTCATCATTAAATTAGTTTGCCTTTTCATGCTTAATTGTTAAAAATTGCTTGAAATTGTGCATTTTTTCATATAACCTAGTTTTGCATTAGCTAGGGTTTGTAGTCAAAATCTTGTTTCAGATTTTACTACCCTTTTAAAACACTCATTAAAACTTATTTATAACTTTAGTGTTGCATCATAGTGGTTTCCTTGCAAAATTTCATGTCTAGGGTTTGAAAACCTTACTTTTTCACTAGATTTTGGCCTTATCGTCTCTCTAGATTTGCATCCTAGGTGTGTTGTGAATGATTTTTCTACACTAATTGGCTTTTATCATGGTTATTATCTACATACCCTCCTAAAATTCTTTACAACACCTTTTTATTGGGCCCTTGCATTAAAAATTTGGTGAAAATTTGCATATTTTGGCTATATTTTCCCTAGGGTTTGACTTAGATTTGCACTACAAGCATGTTGTGGTGGATTTTATGGATTTAGGTGACTGATATTACTATTATAATCTTCTTCACCTACTAAAATTCTTTACATCACCCTTTTCATTGGGTCTTGGCATTGAAAATTTGTGAAAAATCGCATATTCTAGCACATTTTCACTAGGTTTTGACTTGTCATCACTCTAGGTTTGCATAAAAAGTATGTTGTGAAGGATATTATTGCTTTATTGGACTTATATCAGACATATTACTTTCTTCACCTAATCAATTTCCTTACAATAACTTTTCTTTCACTTATTTGCATTGAAAAAAGTTGAAAAAATCAAGCATTTTAGGTCATTTTCATACATAGTTTTGCACTTGTCTCTTGCATAACTTTTGAAAATCTTTTAAAATCAGATTTCATATTGATTTGAAAAAATTTACACATGGCTTCTAATCACAACAACAACACTAGGTTCCTTCCTAGGCCTTACATGAAAAGAAAGGTCCCCGAACCCGAAATTGTGTTTACACCTCATGATAGAACAATTGGAGACACTGAAGGACCTCTTTATATCACTATGAAAATAATGGGAAATCCTATGGATTGAACCCTTATTGATAGTAATTGCATGACTAATGTGGCAATGGAAGAGTTCCTCTACTCACATGGATTGATGCAATGCTTTAATGACCCTTCAGACATGATGCTTAAGACACATAAGGGAACCTTTATAAACACTTCGGGGAAGATATCTTTATTGGTTACTGTATTTGAGAAATATGTAGAACAATGGTTTGATTTTATCCCTGTTTTAGACCTTTTTTGCATAAAATTAGGACATTCATGGTTAAAGGCTATGAAAGGTGTCCCTTCAACAATTTATAATTGTGTAAAATTCCCTTTGAATGGACAAGTGCACACAATCCCTCACAATAGGTATAAACCTTTGGTTACAAGACAACACTTTACACTTGATTAATTTTGGGAAAGATCTGAAGTGGAACTAGAGCCATAGACAAACTTTAACTTCTTGAGCTATAGAAACTACAAAACAAAACTATTACATCAAGTGGCCAGTCCTTCTATGCAAGAAACAATAAGAGACGAACAACCCACATTTGAAGAGAATCCTAGACCAAAAGGAAAAGGACCCTATGTTGAGGTTCCTCCCCCACCATCCTTACAAGGATTGGGAGGTAGTCATCGACAGCAAAACATTACACCTAGACAAATGAGATTTGAACCTAGTGCTTCCTCCTCTAAAACACAAAAACCTATGGAAGAGAAAAACACTATCTTACAAGAGATAAGTGATAAGACAAAAAGAAATAGACAAGAAAGAGAAAAGAGGAGGAGATGACAAACTTATGCCCAATGAATTGCATCTCAATAAGAAAACAAATTATCAAACATTGAATCAAAAAAAGAAGATCTTAAGAATGGACAACTTGAAGACAAGAATAAGAGTTGGGGTATGGTACCTTATGTCCCACTTTCCTCTAACATTCAGGAGTAGGAAGATGATGATGATTTTCTCGATGACAACCCTTAGTTTGGTTGTCCCTACAGGTAAGTATCTCTACCTGTTTACCTTCATGTTGTGCTTCCCTCGTGATGTGTTATGTGTTATTTAGGCCTCTTGGGATGACCCTTGATTCTCTTGTAAGGTCCAGGATACCAAGAGACCACCTCTGTTGTGACCCTTCTTCTATTTGTATCATCATTCTTCTATATTGCTTCTCCTCTATTTTCACTATTGTGTGTTGTGTCCTACAGACTTAGCATTGCAGTTGGTGACTTGGGGGCACCCTCCTACATGACTGTCCCTAAGGCACTTGTTTCTCCTCTCTTGATTTATTGTTTCCCTTCCTCTAGTGTTTCTATCTAGTGGGTGGATGACGAAAAACATATTATACTGATACGGAACTAGTGTCCCTTCAACGAGAAATAAAAAAATGGACCAAGTCCATACATGAGGATGGAGTTGATATATATTATCCGATGCTTGGCTAGTAGAATCACTCTATGTGATATTGATGTTGTCTTATCGCACTTACAAACCATAACAATATTGCTTCTCTATGCACTTTGTTTATCTTTGAATCTCGCCTTGGTTACACTCAGTTTTGAGAGTTCTGCGGTATAGCCCCACAGTTATACTTAGTCTCTGAATCTGTAGTATAACCTTGTCTCTTTGTGTGAATGATCATATGCATTGTTGTTTATCATGATTATATGGAAACTAATACTTTTCTTGTAGGAATGTGTTTGTGGGAACATTTGGCGATCGTAAAGTACATGTCACCTCTGGGGGGCATGGGCTTTGTGAGAGCTCATGTTCCCTTGTGTTTTTTTTCCTACCTTAGCATGCTTGATATCAATAGCTGATATCAACCACCTTAAGGTGGGGGCACATATAAGGTAAGCTATCTGATTTAGATGCTAGCAAAGTGTTTGTTCTCAGGTGTAGTCTTAAAGACTAGTGGCAATGAGTCCCTCCTGCACTCTAATATTTGTTTGAAATCAACTTACAATCATTTAAGCCCTCTACGGAGGTAGGATATCACACATATCCTTTTTATCTTAAGCCCTCTATAGAGGTGGGGATTGTGTATTTCTCATGGAGAGTGCACTTACTGTCACTTTCTAAAAGTCCTCTGCAGAGGTGGGGAGTGGTTTTGTGACTAACTCAACCCTTAAGGATGTCTTTGACGATTGTTGTGGTGAATCCCAATTATCAGTGTGTGCCTATAATGTGCCTGAGATGGTGATGAACCTAGAAATATGAACACTCCATCGCTTGTCTGTCATGTTTTCTCCATGTCTTCCAAGTGTGTGTATTGCGTGTTTGTTCTCAAGCATAGTTTAAAGACCAGTGGTGATGAGTCCCTCCTATGCTTTGGGATTTGTATGGTGTACTTGATTTGTATTGCGTGTTTGTTATCCCATATGCAATTTAAAGACCGGTGGCGATGAGTCCCTCCTGTATTATAGGTGGTGTGTTTACTTTCCTTGTACTTGCATCTACATTTCATATATATGAGAAAAAAGAAAAGAAAAAAATCATCACTGTCTTCACTGCATTCACTGTATTCAATGTGTTTTGCATGCCTTCAATGTTGTCTTCTCCATGTTTTGCATGCATGTTACTATCTTCATTGTGATTGGCATGTCTTCTCTGTGCTTGGCATGTTTTCTATGTTTGTTGAATGTACTTTAATGCATGTATTGGCCTTGCGTTTATACATACATTAAAGTGGGGGCTAAATGTTATGTAGGAAAATGTCCCCTTGGGGGCTTTTACCTCTTAAGGTTTAGCTCCTGGGTCCTTTAGAATGCATTTAGAGCATCTTGCATGATTTTGATGAAGTTTCATGGAAAATAGGACTCAGGGGAAAAACTTAACATAAATCCTGCCTGAAATAGGGGGGACTTGGGCGTTGATTCCCTAGTCTTGCCCTATTTTAGGTCAAGTCAAATTTCAAAGTGTCGGTTTATGACCATTATTTAGGTCCTATGTCGACACGGTAAGTTTGAATTACAAAATTCTTAGTAGGAATGTTTGTAGTTGCATATATAAGCATGATTAGGTTATCCTTTGTAAACTAGATGGATTTTATAAACTTGTGGCTTATGTAAAGGTGATTCAAAGGCTTTCATTGTGTTGTAGAGTATAATTTATGTTATTCTTGTTTAGTATTTGCAGATTTGGCATCCATCTCCTCATGGCATGAAGAGCATCTTCCCTCCATGAGATCTTCACTACAAGATGATATCAATTGAGTTTTCTATCATTTATCATTTGGATTTTGCCTCTATCCAGTAGGGATATGCACTCTTTATCTGACAATAGTGTTCAAAAGAATTGAATGTCTCTCCAGGGCTTGACTGAGGCAAGCCTCTAAATACTACAACTTCCAACCCACTTTTACGTGATTGCAGGTTATAGGTTATGAAAGTGAAAGAAGTGGAGTTGCAGGAGAGTAGTGCAAACTATCAAAATTATAGATGAGAGAAGAAAAAAGGGACCTGGACTTGGGCACCTGCTCATAAGTCCTCCAGATCCTGCAACTAGAAAATCTCCAAAACAGTAGGAACATGTTGCAGACAAGATTCCTAGATCTTGACAAAAACTATGGCATTGGACTAGGGTGTCCGTTCATTAGTCCCTGACTTTTTTGGATACCAAACTTTGAAATTTGGTATGCATTTGATTGTCATTTGATATCTTTGTGTGCAATCATTTTCCATAATTTGTCTGTTTTCTTACAAATTTATGTAATTAGGATTTTGAGCATAATTGGGCTTAATTGAACAACAAAATCATACAATTCCAATCTTCCCCTATGTTCCAAGTGATAGGAGATCTGAAGTAGACTTCCTACTTGATTGAATGTCCTTGAATGTTTAGTGGTGAAAGGAGGATCAACACAAAACCATCAAAAATAAACCCTCTTCATTTTTCATCCTAAACACTTCCTCGGATCACTAGTTTATTCAATAGGTATTTTAGTGGGTCATGATCTGTGTAGAAAATGAAAGGTGTAGATAGGAGGTAATGTCTAAACTTCTGCAATGCATACACCATTGCCAAGGCTTCCCTCTCTGATGTAGTATAATTATTTTCAACCTTGGGTAGTTTCCTACTAGCAAATGCTACAGGGTGATCTTTTGTTCCTTTGGGCTGGGCTAGTACTACACCTACTTCTATTCTTGATGCATCCACATGAACATGAACTGGAATACTCCAATCATAGAATATCAGTATAGGGGCCTCTATAATTTTCTATTTCAATGTATTAAAGGAAGTCTAGCATTGATCATTCCATTCAATACTTTTACAATTTTTCTTCTTTAACAATTCCTCAAGAGGTGCTGCTATTACCGCATATCCTCTAATGAACTTGCGGTGATATCCAGTGTATCCCAAGAAAGTTTTCACATCTGCAGCTATTTTTGGTGCTGGTAATGTAAGGATCAAAGTTACCTTTAAAGGGTCTACCATCAAACCTTCTTTATAGATAATATGGTCTAACAAGGTCCCAAATGGTACCGCAAATGTACATTTCTTTAAGTTTAATGATATTTGTAGGCTTTTACACTTGTTCAGCATCATCCTTAGGGTTTGTGTATGGTCCTTTACCAATCCATATATCATCCAATCATCTAGATATACCTCCAAGAAATCATGTATGAATTCCTTGAATGCATTTACCATAATTCTACTAAATATTGTAGGTGCATTCTTTAATCCAAAGGGCATCACTATATACATATATGATACAAGTTTTGAGGAAAATGTTTTTAGTTTATCTTCCTCTCTAATTTTCATTTGATGGTAACTAGAGAATCCATCAATGAATAAATAAATTTCTCTCCCAGCTACTGATTCTAGGATCTCTTCTGTAAATGGTGTCGGAAAGGGATCAAGAATACAAGGTTTATTTAGTTCCCTATAATGTCCACATATCCTTATTTCTCCTAACTTTTTTATTTTGAACCACCATGGGACTGATCCATTCCACTTCTTCCACTAGTTTTATAATTCCTATTGCTAACATTTTATCAATCTCCACTTTAACCCTCTTCTTCATATTTGGGTTTAACATGTATGGCATTTTCCTTATTGGTTTGATTCCTTCTTTCAATTTTATTTTCATCATACCTACCTCCTCCTTGATTCCCTTCATTTTTGTGAATTCTCTAGGAAATAAATCCTCAAATTCATATAGAATTTTAGTTACTTGTACCACTACTTTATCATCTAAATAATCTCCTATCTTTGCTAGCTTAGGGTCTCCTTCTTTTGCAATGTTTTCTTCCCTAAGTTTGATAGGTTTATTGTATTATTTCTCCTTAGGTTCAATTGGTAGTTCTATTTCCCTTTTTTCTTCTTGAACATTTATTTCTAGGTCATTTGTATCCTCATCATCTATTTGTGTAGCCTTATAGCATTTATGACCTATGCATTTTGATTCTTGGTCTATCCACTCTATGAGTTTCTATATACCTTCTATTCTAGGTGGTGGTAGACTTTGTACTGGTGTTTCCCTTTATTCCTCTTTAGTTTGTTGGAAGATTATCTCCTTCATTTTTAGGAGTGCAGTATGTATATGTTTGTCTAGGCTATAAAAGCGAAATGTGTGCAAAAAGTCATTTTGTATCTCATCCCAATTTCTGGTTTCTCTTCTCCTTTCTTGGTTTATGTACCAATTTTGTGCTATTGGTGATAGTGTCCAATAGAATAAATGGGCGTATAGTATATTGTTGTACTCATTTCATCCATTCCATACCATTATACAGATGGCTAAGTGCTCTTGCAATGGGATCTATCCCACATAGTTAGGTATGATTTTATATTCTCCTTCCAGCCAGTGTTTAATTGTATCTTTATGGGTGGTCCACCAATTTTCAGCATTACATACTAATGTATGTTGTACTACTTCTAGTCTCATGTGCTCATTTGTAAAAAAATTCTCCATCTCTGTCAAGTATATGTGTAGGTCCTGTACTCTTGAAAACTTAGGCAGTTTGATGTGTGAACTGTTACACATATAGTTCCTATGGTTGTATAATTGTCATTGATGTCAACACTATCACAAGGTTGTCATTGATGTCAACATTGTTATGGATGTGTAATAGTGTTCATGATTGGATGTCATGTTCCTGAAGAAGACATATTGAGATGGGAATTAAAAGTTCATGGTTGGAGATGTCATATCTAGTAGAAAAGATATTATTCATGGTTGGATGTCATGATTGTATATAATATGATTACTGAAGTTCATGATTGGATGTCATACCTTGATCATTGCAGAGTTGAGTATGAAGTCATATTCAGATGGGAATTAGAAGCATCAAGAAGACACATTACTGACATGATCAAATGTGTTGCTGAGGTTGGGAAGTTGTTGGTGGTGGCCTAAAGCATTTTGTATGATCTCTTCTACTATTCCTAAGAATGCATGTGTTAATACAAAGAAGGTTTGGCCTCAGGAAGTTGGTTACAGTTTATGCTACAGGATGACTGTCCTTAAAGACTATCTAGGAGATTGCTCAACATTTTTTGTATTTTGATGTTGTGCCTTTGTGGATTGAAAGATAGCTCAATATAGTGTCAAACCATGTATATTCCAAGTTTCATGATGTTTGGACTACTGGAAGGGTGTTTTGTAGTTTACAGTATAAAGACAGTGTTGGTTCTATGAAGGTGACAATAGATTGATCCGCATTCCTCTACATTAGCAGTTATGGCTATGTAGTTCCAAAACTTATATGTTCTAGGTACATTGAAGGTGATAATTCCAAAGTTTTAGATCTTTTGTCCTTTTGCTATGAAAGTTATGCATGATAAGGTTCTGGCATATGTTCTGATAGTATAATGTGATGATAAAAGCTAATTAAATTTTTTTGCATTCCTCCGGATGTGAATGTTTGTCTTTGTAGTTTTGTAAACATATTTATGGATGTTTATTCTATGATCTCTTGTAGTTTCAAGGTTCTTGGTGGTCGACAAGCTCAGTTGTTCAATGACAGTATGATGCAGTATGTTTCGAATGACTGGTTATTCCCAAAGTTCATGACTGAAGATGTATGGCACACAATCTTTGATGTACGGAGGTAAAGGAGTATTTGGAGATGTTTTATGAGTCCTATAGACTCATCTAGAAAAGCCTCATGAAAATCTTTCTTGTTTCCAGTACTGCACAAGGTTTTCAAGTTGTTGTGGTTGTTATGCTTCAAGTTTCATGTATCTTTGCTTAAGGCTGACCTATTTTCAAATGAGTGGAGTATGCAGATCTAATTCCTTGTTGTTTGATTATGCAAATGATGTTTGGGACTTGGTTAAGCAAGTGTCAAGGTTTGCAAGGCATGGATCTTCTGTTGGTGTAGCCTGTAGTCTTGTTTAGGACTTGTCCTTTGCACGTTTCATGTTGTGTGTTGTCTAGCCGACTTGTAAATGTATTTTTCATACTATCTCTGGCCGACAAGCAATGTAATTAATGTAATATCATGTATAAATAGTGAATCAAAGTGTGATAAGCAAGGTGTGATTGCAAAGAGATTGATAAGGTTTGTATACAAGATAAGGAGCAGAATGACTATATTTTGATATGCGACTAAAGGAGAAAGAGTAGAAGTTGTTGATGCTATTATGATCCATATTGAAGACATATTGTGATAGTGATAAAGTATAGAGTGTGCCTAACTCATGTAATCATTAGAAGGAACTTTAAAGAGGTAGAATTGCAATCATCAAAGGTGTGAACTTCAATGTCAGTTTTCAGATAGTAGAAGGACTATCATACTGTAATCTTTTGTAAGTTTGTTCTCAATTCATCTTCCTTGGGAGTGACCCTAAAACGAAGTATGCAGGGAGTAGTAACTTCCTTGGGAGTGACCCTAAATCAAAGTTTTATAGGGAGTAGTAGCTTCCTTGGGTTGTGGCCCTAAAACAAAGTTATCATTTGAGCTTCATATATTGTGAGTTAATCCTCATCGTGGTTTTTCCCTTCTAGGGTTTTTCATGTATATCTGGTGTTATGTGTTGATATGCATTATGTTAATCTCTCATGTTTATGTTAATACTATGGTGCTTAAGCCTTAATCTGCTCCAGATAAGTTGAAGTTGTTAAAGTTGAAGATTTTTGGGATATTGATTCACCCCCCTCTTAGTATCCTTGTGTGCCTAACAATGCGTCGTATAATATGATTTATTTTTTGTAATATCAAGGATTTATTTGTATTCTACTCTTTAGAGTTGCTGCATGTATTTTGTGATGGATTCTCATCTAATGCAGAGGTTTGCAGTAGGTTTTCCCTACTGGATCGAAGCATAAATATCCTTCAAAACTTGGTCATTCTTTAAGTTCTCAGCTTCAATTCATTTCTTATCCATGCCTCTAGTATTTCCTTGCTATCAGTACTATAATTATCTTCTTTTGCTTATATCTCTCCCTCTGAATTAGGTTCTTCTATTGTCTCATCCATATCTAACTTTGATATTGAATATATTTTCTTAGGATAGTCATTAGTGCCATCTGCATATTTAGATTCTTCAATGTATTCTTCTTCCATGGTTGCTCCCAAAGGAATGTATACAATTTTATTGTTATTTGCAAAAGATAATTCATCTTTGTGGGAGTCAACAATATCATTTGCATCAATAAACCATCTCAACCATAGTAATGTGTTGAATGCATCACCTTGTTCTTTCATTGCTATTACTACAAATTCTATGACTTGTTTAACCCCCATTAGGTTCACTTCAACTTGTTTCCAAGTTCCCAGTCTTCCCATACTGGATCCATCTGCCAAAGTTATGTTATAAGGATTTGCATTCAACCTAGGTTTCCCTAGTTGTTCCCATAATCTCTCAGTAATCATGTTCACATTCGTACCCAGATCTATCATAACATGCCTAAGCTTTTTATGCTTTATATGGACATCTACTAATAGTGGTTTTGTTTAGGGTTGTCTATCTATTTTTCTTATTTTTCATATTTGGTTTTTATGTGCTTGCTCCTTATTCAATATTTGCAAAACTACTTTAATTTCTCAATGAGATTATGTTGGTGCATTAGATCTGTTAACTATTTAAGTGCTACAACCTCTCCTTCTGTAAAGAACTAAGTATATTATTTTTTTTAATCTTGCTCTTGAGTTATAATTTGCTTAGTTTTCTATACAATATCCTCATGTTTTTTATTAGGGAAGAATGCTTCTTCCTCCTCACTTTCTTCTTGTTCAGTTTCACTAGTATATGTTGACAAGAGACACTGCTTCGCATGACAGGTGTTGTCATTGATGGAAACTAAGACTATTCCACTCATCTGCATAACATAATTTGTTCATACTAGAAGTCAGAATCAAAATTTATCTAAGTTTGGGTAGCCAGAAATAGAGCTTGTGACAGGGTCTAGTATCTTGGTCTGGATCTCTCTGGTGGAAAATCAGAGTATGTTGTGGATCTAAAGGAGTCATAAGGATTGTTAGGGCAATAAAAATGTAGAATTTTATCCCTCAGTGACAAAGGGAGTAAAATTTATGAGCATCTGAGTACCGGGTCATAATATGACAGAATAGTTCAGTAAAGAACAAGCTGACTTGTGCTAGATCTTTATGTGGATCTAATAGAAGTGTTTTGGTGAGTTGTGTATGGGATATAATGTTAGTGGTCAACATGAATGGTGACCTTCAAGTGTTATTTCTGGTACGCATCATAATTGGTACATGGATTTAACTAATAGAGCAGAGTCTTCAACAAAGTTCTAAGTGTTCTTGAAGCCAACTGAAAAGTGATTGAATATTATGATATGGATATAAATAGCTGATGGATTCAAGTGATTTGTGTGTGTGTTGTAACTATGGAATAAGTGTGAAAAGGGCAGAGATATAAGGTTCAGATGTTAGTAGAACAATAAACAAGGCAAAGTGAGAATGAAGTGTATCAAGTCAATATTCTGTGCTTAACCAGAACTAAATCCTTGCATTGGTAGATGTTAATCATCAGTTCAACCTCATTGTAATCTTCTTTCTATAGGTAGTGAGCCTTTTGTAAGTAGTGAGCCTTCTTTTGAGTAGTGAGCTCTAGGCAATGAGCCTAAATGCATGTGCATTCTCCATTGTAATACTTTTAATAGAGTATAATCTTTGTGGGTTAACCCCCACTGTGGTTTTTCCCTTAACTAGGTTTCCACATCAAAAATCTTGGTGTCAAATGTGTTATTTCTACTTCTACTCATGTGTTGTTGATACTTGCTTTTCATGATAACATTATTAATCTATTAATGAAGTAGTAAAGAGGAATTAACTGCTGCAAGTTTTGAAGTTTTAAGACAATTGATTCACCCTCCCCTCCCTCCCCTCTCAATTGTCACCTCTAATTCCAACAATTGGTATCAGAGCAAGGTTCCTTGAAAGAAGCCTAACAGCTTGAGGAAAGATCTTGGAAGGAGTTTTCAATGGGTTCACTCAAAGATCAACTTCGATTGGCCCTAGAAGATCTTGATCAGTCCAAAGCATAAATAACTAATCTGAAAGATGAACTTAAAGATGTTGATGATACACTTGAAATGTTAAAAGATAAATTAAATAAATCTATGGAAAAGAGAAAGGAGCTACTTCTACAGTTATCCAATTTAACTGAAGAAAATGACATAAACAAAGCCTTGGAAGAAAAGACAAAGGAGTGTGAGAAGCTGTCAAAATAAGTTGCTATTCTGAAAGTTGAGATGGAATCTAGGGCAATGAGGCTAACCAAAGAAATTGAGCAAAGGAAGAAGACTGAGGAAGACTTGAATCAAACTCTAAAAGAAAGAACTAAAGAATGCTACAAATTGGATAGAATAGCTGGCCATCTAAAGTCTGACCTACAAGAAAGCAAAGACAATGAAAGAGAACTTGAAAGGCAAATTGTCATTCTTAGACATGACCTAGAAGTTGCAAGTGAATACAATGAGAAGTTCAAGATAAGCTCAGCTAAACTTGAAGCACTGCTTGAAGGACAGAAAAAGGCTGATGACAAGCACGGTCTTGGATATGAGAAAGGTGAAAGCTCCAGATCCAGACAAAGAAATTTTAAACCAAGGAATGGGAGAAATAGACCTAGAAGACCTCTGGTAAGATAGCCTAATGCTTAAAGATATCCATCATTCAATGGAAATTGTTTTAACTGCAATAAATTTGGTCATAGAGCTACTTAGTGCAGAAGCAGAGTGAATCAAAATAGTACATCCTTCTCCGGACAATGCTTCAAGTGTAAGAAGTATGGTCATAGATCAAATAAATGTAGAAGTATGATAATGAATAATTCTAGAGAAAATGGCAACTCTTTCAATGGTTACTACTTTACTTGCAATGGATATGGACACATGGCTAATCAGTATAGATCAAGAAGAAATCAAGTATATAAGCAAAGAAATGTTGTATGCTTTAATTGCAATAGATCTAGTCATATTGCAAGATTCTACAGAAGTTGGAATCATGAAAGAAGAGGTCTGGTAAACAGAAAATCAAATGAGCATAGACAAGACAAAGGCAAAAGAAAAATTGATGTAAATGAAATCCAGAATGAAATGAGCAAGACATGGGTCAAGAAAATAATTATGAATGTTAATAATGGGTTTGCACCAGAATCTGGTGCTGATAATTCCTCTAGGAATTAAATTAGGAGCTCTGGCTCAGGGGGAGCTACATTGAAAATCAAATTCCCCCAGCCAGTAAGTGGATTCCTGAATCTGGCATAAAGGGAAAAGATAATTTTGGTCACTACAAATCATTTGAAAGAATTTTTGGAAGAAAAGAAGTGGATTTAATTATTTGTGGAGAAATTAAAGGTCAACTGTGTACAAAAACAGAGCAACTGGATGTGTTAGGGTAGAGCATTTATTACAAAGATAAATTAGGTCTTGTGGAGCATAAAAGGGTCTCTCATTCTTCATTCAAATCACTTTGCATTAGAAGAAAGCAAAAAAAAAAGAAAGTGAACGAGTTCTGAGATGGGAATTTTCAAGAGTTGAAGTGGAAAGAGGATTTTCAACCAAGACCCTAACCTACGGAACAAGGTACTTCTATTTTCTATAAAATCTCTTGAAATTTCAATCTCTACAAATGGCTACACCTCTAGTTGTTGATGTAATTGAAAGGCCCCAACCAATATTTAAGAAGCACCCACATAAGTCAGTTGAAGTTGAACCATTAGGTGCATTTTCTAATGTCCCATATGGCGTACTTCATGTTGAGGATATTAGGGCATACATCCACTATAGGATTGATGAATTTGGAAACCTAAAACTCTTGGATTTGTTTAACAACTACCTAAGAGATGATAGCTAAAAATTGAAACCGGAATACAAAGCCGTAGAAAGCAAACACTTTTTGCAAGTCATTAAATTTCTGACATTTGATGAAAATGAGTGGGTTTGATATATCTTGAGCCGAATACATGATGAGTTCATATGGCTATTGAAACCATTCAAGATTACAAAGGATGTTATCAAGATTGTAACTGGGTTAAATTCAACTGGTGGATTACCCATGCTGAAAGCCGTAAAAAACCAAACTATTACCGACGCAACCGGTGCAAAGTTTGACAAGAGAGAAATGACCATTAATGACATTATAGAACCAGATATCAAGTTTGCATCCATGGTGATTGGCTACAAGGTCCACCACTCCTGTAGGTAAAATTCTGTCTCTAGAACTACAATATATGCAGCCTATCAAATGTTGAAGGAGAATGCTGATTATGACCTATGTGAACTGCTACAAAATTAGTTGATTGAAAATTTGAGCAAAATAAAGAAAGATAAGAAAAATACCTTCAAGTATGGTTCCTTAATTATATGTTTGTTCTTCTATTTTATGAATGAAGTGCCTAGAGTTCAAGGTGTGCACTGGACAAATGATAGGCCAGTTGCATGACAAATAAAAGATCTACTTAGCCTTGGTGATTCCCAAGATTAGAAGAAAGTCATTTGGGGTTACTTCAAAAACTTTCAAAGTATGATGCATGCAAGAGAGAGAATCCCTAAGTCAGTTGTGGAGAAATATGAGAATGAAATATGCTTTATGGTTGACACTGATCAGTGCCTGATGGAGGCTATGGAACCCAGAACCATATGGATTATGCCAATGCGCTATGAGGTTGATGAAAAAGTTTTGGAAATGTATGCTCAACATCTCCTGAGAAAATCAAAAGACACATCTGTGGAAAGATTTGGAATATACAAGGAGCTAAGTCTAAAATTCCATGTGGAGCTCAGACAGCCAGAGGCCAAAAGAAAAGTGTAGAAGCAAGTTGAAAAGTATGCTAAGAGCATTGGACTAACCAAGGAAGCAGTGAAGCAAAATAGAGAAAGAATTAAAAAAGATGAAAAGGAAAGGTAGGAAAAGAAACAAGAAGATGCCTAAATGGAACCATCCTCCACTTCAAGGACTACTAGAAGCTTTGTTGCTACTTCTATTCCCCGTAAACCTATAAAACTAGAAGACATACCATCCAGTGAAGGAAGTAAGAGAAAGAAAACTAAGGTTGCAAGAACGTATGTGAGCACAAAAGATGATGAAGAGACGGAGACTGATGAAGAAGTTAAAGAGATAAGATCCAAGAAAGCCAAGACTTCAAAGGCTTTTGAGGACCAGCCTTCTGGAAGTAAAAAGGTAAGTAAAAAGCAAGAAACTGGTAAGGTTGCTATGACAGTTGATGAAATTGTAAAAATAATTACTATTCATGGAAATCTAAGGCCTATCAAAGTTTATTATGATAATTTTGATCAAGAAAATAAGAAAATTTTGGAAGATTCCACCATCATATACTTGAATAAATTCAATAGAGCTCTATTGGAAATTTTACAAGAACTTCCTAAAAGTTTAAGGAAAACATTGGAGATGAGGAAGGAAGCAGCCAAGGCTAAAGATCTAGAACTTAGAGAATATGTCCTCTCCACTTTGTGTCCAGTAATGTCTAAAAAGGAAGAAGATAAAATACTCAAGAAAGTAAAAGATGATTTCAGAAGAAAAGTAAGGATGAACAAGCTAATGCTTGGGGAAACTGAGGAAATTGCAAAAGAAACAAAGAAAATTCTGAGGAAGGCCCTGGATAAAGATAAATATTATGTTGCCTCTAAGGAACAAGTTGAGGAAGGTAATCCTATAGTTCTGGAACTAGAAATCTCAAAAGAAGAAACTGGAAAAGGAAATGATGACCAAGATGATACTCTAGATCCTCTGGAGCAAAGCTATGAGGAGACAAATGATGGGATTGATTCATCAATTCTGGATGTTGAAAAAGTAAACATCAGTGAGCAATGAATTGAAGTTGATGACTCCTCTATTCTAGAAGAGGATCAAATAAACAAAGAAGACACAGAGATGGTGGATAAAACTGTTGATGCAAAAGATACTTTAATCCCTCTTGATCAATCTAGAAAAGAAGACGGTGTTGAGATTATTGCTTCTGCACAAAATCCTTCTAAATAGATTTCAGATGGCAAGGACACATGAAAGAATTCCCCTGCAGGTGGTACAATGAAAGGTAAAGCAAAGGTAGAGAAAGAAGAAAATAAGGAAGATAAAACAGAAGAAGATAGTGCAAATGTCGATGCATCTAAATGAATTAGTCCTGATACTAACATTAACAAATCTCTAGGAAAGGAAGGTGGTTTAGGAATTGTGGCAAGAGACACTGTAAATGCAGTGAAAAGTATCCTAAGTAAAGAAATTCTTGAGTTTGATGAATCAGAGTTGTTTCAAGGACCGATCAATCTAGATGTTCTCTCTCTGGTTCAAGTAATGAAGATAGCATCCTTCACACAAGCCAAGGCAAGAGAAAAGATGTTGAAATCTCACATTGAGGATGGTGAGTTGCTAGGCCTTGCAACCAGAGTATTGGAGAAGATAATGCCAACCCTCTAGAAGAATCCATCTGACTCTCCCTCCGGTCATCTAAAGAATCTTGTAAATTCTGTAAGTACACATTTTGAGTCTTTTGAGAAGTCTGCAGAGACCAAAGTCAGAAATGAATTTTTGGATAAGAAATTTAGTGAAATAAAGAGCCTAATAAGGAATGATAGGATGATACTTGGTATCAGTATAAAGAGTATCCAAAATACTCTAAGTGATGCAGGTGATATATACAAATTTTGTCTATCCTAGCCCAAAGTCAATAAGGATATTGAGAAGAAGATGGAGCAAGAACAAAAATTGTCAAATCTATCTCAAAATTTTGATCCTCTAATAGTTTCTCCTACAAGTTAGGAGTGTCAAGTAATCAGCTTGATCGATCAAATGGAGAAGCTTGTTAAAGAAAAAGAGAATATTGTGAAGAGAATGTGTGAGCTCCGGGGATTAATTGCCCCCAAGTTAGAAATAATATTTAATGCATTATCAGAAGCTCAAACTGTAGTTCAGACAAGTTATCTTCCAGATCTAACAAAGGTAGAAGTATATACATTTCTTCTGAGTGGACACATCTCAATTTTGGATGGTATGAAAAGAATTTGGGCCTCTAAACTTGAGTAATTGAAAAATAGTTTTGCAGATATTCCCAAGTTCATGTAAATATAATTTAATGATTGGGTGTACATATGCAACACTATATTTTTGAGAGTTTTGGCTTGTAGACCCCATCCTTTGCCATTGATGTCAAAGGGGGAGTGAAAAATAGTAAAAAATGAGGAATCCAACAAAGGGGGAGCTCTAGAATTAGTTGAGAGCATAAGAGTATAGAGTAAGGGGGAGTAACACTTAGTCATTTTTCACTAAGTGTTGCCATCAATGCCAAAGGGGGAGATTGTTGGAGAGAGACACTGCTTCACATGACAGGTGTTTTCATTGATGGAAACTAAGACTATTCCACTCATCCATATAACATAATTTGTTCATACTATAAGTCAGAATCAGAATTTATCTAAGTCCAGGTAGCCAGAAACAGAGCATGTGACAGGGTCCAGTATCTTGGTCTGGATCTCTTTGGTGGAAAATCAAAGTATACTGTAGATCTAAAGGAGTCATAAGGATTGTTAAGGAAATCAAAATCTAGAATTTTATCCCCCAGTGACAAAGGAAGTAAAAGTTATGAGCATCTGAGTACCGGGTCATAATATGACAGAACAGTTCAGTAAAGAACAAGTCAACTTGTGCTAGATCCTTATGCAGATTTGATAGAAGTGTTTTGGTGAGTTGTGTATGGGATATAATGTTAGTGTCCAACATGAATGGTGACCTTCAAGTGTTATTTCTAGTATGCATCATCATTGGTGCATGGATTTAGCCAATAGAGCAGAGTCTTCAACAAAGTTCTAAGTGTTCTTGAAGCTGACTGAAAAGTGATTGAATATTATGATGCAAATATATATAGCCGATGGATTCAAGTGATTTGTGAGTGTGTTGCGACTATGGAATACATGTGAAAAGGGTAGAGATATAAGGTTCAAATGTTAGCAGAATAGTAAACAGGGAGGAGTGAGGATGAAGTGTATCAAGTCAGTATTCTATGCTTAACTGGAACTGAATCCTTGCATTGGTAGATGCTAATCATCAGTTCAACCTTATTGTAATCTTCTTTCTGTAGCCAGTGAGCCTTCTGTAGGTAGTGAGCCTTATTTTGAGCAGTGAGCTCTAGGTAGTGAGCCTGAATGCATGTGCATTCTCCATTGTAATACTTTTAACAGAGTATAATCTTTGTGGGTTAACCCCCACCGTCGTTTTTCCCTTAACTGGGTTTCCATGTCAAAAATATTGGTGTCAAATGTGTTATTTCTACTTCTGCTCATGTGTTGTTGATTCTTGCTTTTCATGATAACATTATTAATCTATTAATTAAGTAGTAAAGATGAATTAACTGCTGCAATTTTTGATGTTTTAAGACAACTAATTCATCCCCCCTCTCAGTTGTCACCTCTAATTCCAACAATATGATGTCTTGCTATATTTTTGCCTTGTCTTGTTACTACCGTAACATTTTCTTTTCCTTTAATTTTATTTTGTTTGGGTTGTTTGTGATTGAGTTTCTCAGAATAATCCTCTTCTTCTGAAGATTCAATATAAATTGTATCAGTTTCACACTCATTATTACTCTGGCATGTTCTTGCTACTTGACCTTATTCTTTAGGGACTCTCCTGATTATTTGGGCACATTTTCGTGAATTAAAATTTTGTAATTCATCACTCTTTGATTGTTGTGGTGCATTGTTGAAGTATTGTTGGGTTTTGTCACATTAAAATAAGTCATGTTTTGTACTATTACAGAATGTACATTGTTTTCTCCGCTCTCCTCAATATTCATTGGCAAAATGTCCTAGTTTACTGCACTTGTAGCATGTTACATCATCTCTCCTTCTTCTTCCTCTACCACAACCTCTTCCTCCTCTATATCTACCAAATTGATCTCTTTCATCATTGCTATAATTGTTCTCATATGATACACCATTAAGGTTTGAATTCTACATAGTGTTCATATTCCTTTGATTTTTTCATTTAAGTTGTTTGTACCCATGGTCCTAAATGTATAAGGGTCTTTCTGCCAATCCTTTCAAATATGCCATAGCATTGTTAGTCACCTTATTTTTATGGTGTGCATTGCACCATGACTCATGTTCATAATCATCTTCCCTTACTCTAAAAAATTTGTGAAGGGCAGTCTGGAATCTCATGGTTGTCTCACTCACTGCATAATCCGTAATATACTATATTAGTTCTTTTAGGTACTACTTTTATGTCTTCCTTCATGGTGGAAGCATGTCTTTCACATTTCATCGCCTTACATTCATTCCTTATGTGTCCTTCCTTAGTATAATATGAGAACCATATATTAGGCCTTTGTTTTAGTGAATTTTCCTCTTGTTTTGCTATAATTTCTTGTTTTAGCTTCAATTGTTCCAATTCTATCCTCATTTTCTCTAATTCTAGGTTTTCTCTATTTTTATCTTTCTTGTGCCACATTTGTGACTCTATGTGGCAAGCCAATGTAACTACTTCTACATAGGTTTCAAACACCTTGCCATCTAAAGATGTTCTGACATTTGGTCTTATTCCAAATATGAACCATTCAATCTTTTATTTCACAATTAAAGGCTCCTCCAACTTGCGAGTTATTTCTTTAAACCTTTTATCAAATTCTTTTATTGTTTCCCCATCCTTCTATAAACTCCCTCATTTTACTCACTCCCTCTATAGGGATCTCTAGAGTTTCAAAGTTTTTCAAAAATTCCTTCTTGACTTCTTCCCATGTTTTATCATGCTTAGGGCATGTCTTCCTATACCATTTCAAGACATCATTCTAGAATGTTCCTATAAAGTCAAACAATTTGGTTTCATCCCTTGTTATGTCATTTCTATTCCAAATGGATTCTAAAATAAAGATATGCATTGCTACTTCGGTGATGTCATTTTTGAACACTGGTAGCTTAATTGGTGAATCCATTGGTACTTTCTTTTTGTTGTACTGGTATTTATGGTATCTTTCTGTGTATTTCTTTCTTGTCTTTCTTCTTAGGTTTTCACCTCTAAACTAGGGTTTTGTTTTCCCTTCTCTTATCTCTTTGTAACTTGATATCAAAATAGTCCTTTCCTAATATTTCTTTGAAATCTCTCTTAATTTGTTCCTTCTTATTCACTTGATTTATATTGTCTTCTTCCAAAATTCTTCTTATTTTATAGGGCACCTGGGGTGGCTCTTGGTCGAGGGATTGTGTCTCTTCAAGGTGCCTTTTTATTTTTTAATGACATCATGTTATTTGCAGGTCACATTTCACTTAATTGTCTTATACTTAGGGAACTAATCTCATTATATGTCGCATCTTCTTCCCTTTCTTTAATCTTCATCACACTTCTATTAACCACATTATCTAGGTAATCCACATCTAGATTCAAGGTCTAGAGGTGTCTTATGGGATTTAGTAAATGCTCCCATTGTTCATCTATTCTATTCTTAATATTAGAAAAGTCAGGTTGAACATTTAGGGTTTTTCCTACTTGCAGTAGGGTTTGATTAAACTCTTGTTCCCATGTTCTTCTTGCCTAATCATAAGCATTAAAACATCTTCCTGAACTTTTAAGGATTTTTGTAGCCCTATCAATATGTACTATGATTGATCTTAGATTATTCATATCTTTTATTATCAATTTTACAGTAGCCCCTATGTCATTCTTATCCATTCTCTTTTCTTCTCCTATATTCTCCTCTTCGGCAGCACTCACCTTAGTGCGCTTAGTAGCACCCACATTGGTATGCTCATCTAACTATTCCTTTTTCTCTGCACCCTTCCTTGTGCATTCTCTCCTTATCTCTTTTTCCTTTTCCATCCTTCTATGGTATTATTCTTGACATTCCTAAGTCTATTTATGTCTCTCTTCCCTGCTTATTTCCATTTTGGTTAGTATGATTTCACTAATCTCCCTTAATCTTTTGTTATCCCCTTTTGCCATGGATGTTTTAGATTTGGTATTACATTAATCCTTATGTATCACATGGTTGGATTAACTTGAAGAGTTACATCTTTTCAAGGATCTTTGTAGATCCTCCCATTTTCCATGTCATCCCCTTAAGTGCTTGCACCCCTCTCACAAGGGTAGGAAACTAAGAGAATGCTCCACAGATCATTTTTTTTTGTTACTTCAGTTTTCTCTTTTTAGACTACTTTGCACTTTTTCTTTTTATTGTTTCTTCCTCTCTATTCTTCACTATCCTTGTCTAGGGTCCTATCAATGAAACTAAATGTTGGTAAGAAATAGGGAGGAACCAGTTTGGAGATCTGGTCCTTAGTCAGATCTCTAAAGTCAGTTTATACCCTGGTCATACAGTGAGAGAATCCTTAAATAAATAGTAAGGAAAAATAACATGCGGTACACATAGATCACATATAATCATTCATAATCTACATATAAACATAATAGAACCCATATATCTCATTTATATATAAATAAATTCTTTTGGAATTACATAAACATATCGGTAGGTCATAGTCTCTGCCCTTTTATACACTCTTATACTTCCTTACGCTCTCTTACATTTGCATGTACACACTATATCCTATCTATATATTACATAGGAATGTGTTTTTTCCCAAAATTCCTATTTGTATGTCATCTTTTTCCTCCACATACCACTTGCAATGACCTACACTAGGATCTATCGGTAGCCATGTCTTCCACCAACAAGGCTAACCTTACACATAACAATTTAAAGAAAAACTAGGCTTAAGCATAGACTTCTACTACATTTTAAACTCTCAAGCAAGTGAAAATGTAGTTAGGGTTAGGGAATGAATTCATGGGATAAATTTGGTGTTAAGATTCAAAAACACTAGGCATTCTAAGGGGCATTGGTGGTCATGTGACTAGAGGTATTAAGGAGTGCTATTAGTTATGACTAGGGACACTAAGAGGGAGCCCATGCCTCCTCAAGATAAAGGATCCTACTTTTAAGAAGAGGTTTATGGGTTCTAGGAAGCCTACAATGTAACTCTATGATCATTGAGAAGGGCAAGAAACAAGTGCAAAGTGGCTTAAAAACATACTATCTAGACAAACACTAAAACAAGTGCAAAAAATACAATAAGGAAGTTGTCAAGTATGTAATTCTTATTGTTACATTTTTCATGTATTTTAGTTAGTTGATGACACTAAGGGGAAGATGCATGTTAAAGTAAATTTACAATAAATATATCTGATGGAGATTGATTGTCATTTATTCCAAAAGGTGTTGTGTTCTTAGGTTTGATTTACAAATGTGGAGATGCAGATGGTTTATGAAATGCAGGAAATGTTTATCTCATTTGGTGTTTCAAGATGGTTGATGCAGTTATGTTGTTCATAGGTTGTCCACTTGGTTTCAATACAGAGACCATTAGGGGGAAGAAGACATCTTTATATTGTTTGTATAATGAAGGATGTTCTTGTCATCATGTTTCAAGATGTTAAGGAAGAGGTTCATGTGTTCATAGGTCAGTTGTTGCAGGACATTTGAAGGAGATAGTTGTTCATGGAATTTGGATATTGCTTGGCTAGTTCACAGAAATATGGAGTTGGTTTGATGTGATGTAGTGTTGATGGAAAGAGTTTATGCATGTTTCAGAATGTCATTAATCATAAACTTGGAAGTGTGATGTCATACAATAGAAGTCACATGATGTGGATTCAAAGATCAAAGGATGATGTTTAGCTTACAGGACTTCTTTATGGGACTGCATCCTGGCATCATGTTGAGGTTGATAATGTTTAGGATGTTGTCATGTTATTTCAAGCAAAAGAGATGGACAAGTAATTGATGTCAAAATGTTAAGGAATTAGAATGCTTCATAGGCATGTTGATTGATGCTCATGGATGATGTTGTGTACACTGCAGTTTCTATGCTTCACAAAATGTTTCATATAGGAGTTCCCATGTAGTATGAAATGATGTTTATGGCAGAACATGACATGTTGAATAAAGTTTCATGATTAAGGATTTGTTATATCAGGCATTTAAAGGCAATGTTGATGCAATGCAAAGCATTATGCCGTCCTCAACATGTTTGAGATTACTCCGCTATATCCTTCAACTAAGAGGCATCATGCCCACCTTTGCGTCTTCATTGCTACATCCTTGAATTTGACATGACAAGGTACTATCAAGAGACTTGCATCTAGGGTTATATCATGTATCATAGTGATGTCTTTATAATACCAAATGTATGATGTTGTTGCAGTGGTATTGTTGAAGGTACTTGTTCATTTATGTTTCATACTCATTTTTGTGGGTGTTGTTGATAAGGGAGTTCATTGATGTTGATATGGATATTCAAGGTTTGATTGAAGCTTGATACAAAGGAAGTAGATTTGTTGATGTTTCTTTTAATAATTTAAAAGTTTATTACTTTACAACAAGTTGGCACTGTTGTTTTGCCTCATTATCAATGACAGAGGGAAAAGAAAATGGTGGTAATCCCAGTTTAAGGTTTTGGTTGTTGCAATCTCTATACCTTGAAATCCTAAGAATCTAAGTCACTAAACCTTAAGCCCATTTTTGTGTGAGGCTAATCATTTTTCACTTCCCTATTTTGATCATTTTACATTATAGTGGTGACATTATCAGACATTTAGAAACTATTATTTCCATTATGCAGATTAGATTATATCTCCTGACTTTTGGTTTGGCATTGATTAGACATGTGGTGATTTGATTTGATCATATGTTGATGTTATGATGATGTTGGATATATGAGATATATTTGATGATGATTATTGATGTGATTACAAGTTCATTATGTGTATTTATTATTTGATGATGATTATGAGGCATTAGATAGAAAATGTAGTTTTAATCTTTAATTATGTTGTGAATGATTAATGTTGTATGCAATGACATGAATTTAATTTCAGTTGCTTCAGCTATTATTATCCATGATGTGATTGACACTTGATCTAGTTGTGCAGGATTATATTCCCAGGCCACGTGAAATCGGAGGTAGTGTCCACACATATGTTATTCCCTGTTAAGCCAATCCATTCCCAAGAGGGATGAGGATCACATTTGATTGGATGATATTTTAGTGCATGTTTGTTTTATTATTTTGGCCTAGTGACCCCTTTCTTAATTGATTTATATCATGTGTTGTATATTTATATTTGTTTTACACCACTTGGTATTATTTTTATTTATGGGCCATTTAAAGTGATTTTATGCCTCCCTAGGTGTACCTTAGTTTCCCAAACTTACCCTAGGTGGTAAGCCTAGGGTCTAGGGTCAATTTTGACTAACTAAACCCTAGGGTAACTCACTCTTGGTCACTCTAAATTGGGGTTTAGTCAAAGAGACGAATTTTGAAATGGCTAAGGGTGGGAGATGAGTCATGCTTTGGGAAAGACCCATCTCCCTTCCCAAAGTTTGGGGATCCCTTCGCCAAGAAGACTTGGGAGGTCTTCAAGACTCCTAAGTGTGTGGGATCTCCCTCCAAGACTCTCACACATGTGTGAGAGCATCTTGGAGGGAGATGACTCTCTTGGAGAATAAGAGGATGCCATTTGGCATCCCTTATCCTCAAGAAGGCTTGAAGGGAGTTACCACCTCTCCACTTGGTCTCTCACACATGGAGCACAAGTGGATAAGGTGAGGGTTAGAATGGAATTGGACAGTGACACTTGTCACCCTCACACTCCTTCTCCCTTGCAAGTGGAATGGGATGAGGAAGGAGAAGGTGAGAAGTGTCACCTTCTCATTCCTCAAGGCCAAATTGGAAGGCCTATATTATCTCCTCTTGGAGAGGAGTATGGGGTTCTTTTTTTTGAAATTTTCTTCTATTCTTGGAGGTTTTGAGAGTGTTGGAGAAATTTAGAGAGTTAGAGAAAATTTTGGAGAAGTTTGGAGCTCTACTTTAAACATGCTTCCCTTTTTAGGGCTTTTGAAGGTACGCTCCATGGCTATGGCCATTTCCTTTTTGCTTATGTTATTTGTTTTGTGTATGTGGTTGAAAATTGTGTGGGTTATTATTTTATTTTTGTGTGAGATGGGTGTGGTGAGAGCACCTCCATTTGGAGGAAAGGCTCAACTAGTTTGGGGTAGGGGAGAGTGAACCTCCTCGAGGTCATCTCCTTTATGTTGCACTATTTATAGCCTTGAGGGAATCATATGGAGTTTGGGGAGTATTTTGATTTTGGCATGAGTGCCATAGTGATTCTTGAGTATGGTGGAAAATATTTTTGGATTGAGGCCTTGGGATTTTGTGATTTTGGTTGGAGTTCTTGGGGCGACCTCTTGAGTTGAGGGGCCCACTCCCCTACCCCCTCCAAACTCAATTTATTGAGTTTTGTATGTGCAAATCCATGGGAGTATAATTTTTGTGTGTTTGGAAAATTTCACTTGTTGTGGTATGTGTGTGTAACCACGTGAATCCAACCTCTCTAGCTTGAGGGTGACCCACTAGTGGGTCTATGGTAGGGAGGAGGGCTTTCCTTCATGGTTGGTTTCCCCATTTTTGTGTTGTAATATTGCAAGTTTTTAGTTGAAGAAAATAGAGCTTGGTGAAGTCCATTTTTAGTGTTTTGGCACTACTTTTGGTTGGCTATTGTGAGCCATGGCCTTAGAGGCCATAATGTAATTATTGTCAAATTTATTACTATCCTTGTGTTGGCTGTTGTAAGAAGTTTTAATGTGAGCACTCTTTAATGTATATACAAAATTTGTTTATTATATTATACTGTTGTGTTTATGTGTTATGGAGAAATGCCAAGGTAAATATATTTTGCTGTCATATTATTTCAAAAAAAAAAAGGAAGTGTGTGTTGCTGTTGAAATTTTAGTTGTATGTTGTGTGGAAAAAAAAATACATTTGCTATTTTGTATGCAATGAAATTACATGTCTACCATTTTACTGTTTGTGCACGTGGGTGTGTTGAAAGTTTGAACAGAAATAACCTTTGTATATACTATCATTTTAAATTGGAGAAGAAAAGAAGTTTAATTGCGAAGTAGCCCTTTGAATAGAGTTTTAGAAATAAAATGAATTTGCTGTGTAAACCATATCTTATTCACAAAAAAAAAATGTCAATGGGATTGTATATTTTCTATTATATCAAAAGAATAGTATTGTGTTTCACCTTATATGCTGTTAAAAAGAGAAGGAAAGAAATAAATAGTTTGTTGTGTTATTTTTGCCAAAAAAAACGAAAAGAAATAGTAATGGTGCTTTAAAGAAATTTAAATCTAGTTATTGTATATAATAATCTGTCTTATTAATTTTATTTTGAATATGGGTGTACATGTAAAGGATATATATATATATATATATATATATATATATATGATTCTGATTATATGAGTATTTTATCTCACTGTGATTTAAACGCATAGTGTATATATACCACTATATATATATATATATATTTCTTTTGAATGTAAGAACAAACTATAAAAATGATATATACAAATATATTCAGCATAATAGACAAACTGTTTAAAAACATTTTAAATCAGAAATTATGGCCAAACCCTAAAGTTATTAGGGTCTGAGTTTTTTTGAAAGGAAACAAAAAAAATGTAAGTATGGTGGACGGCGGCCATGGCCGCCGCCCACCATACAGTTCATGGGGGGGTGGGGGTGGGGAGGGGGAGGGGGCTGAGCCCCGACCCACACCCTTGACCCCCTCCCCACATCCCTTACCATTCACAAACCCCATTGACAATAGTGGACCCTCCATCACGGTGGCGGTGGTGGTGACACTTCTGTTGACACCTCTCCCCTGTGCCATTTGGCCCTTGGCTGCCCTCCTTTGCCTGAAACAATTTTTTATAATATAAAAACATTATATATATATATATAATACATATGCTTCTCTATGCATTTTTTTAAAAAAACTACAGGTATATATGTACACTTCAAAAATAATAATAAATGAACGAAACCCTAAATATATACACAACAAGTATACCTCTGGTAACTCTTCATGGTGGCCATTGAAGAGGAATCAAACCAGCAACCTGTAATAAACAATGGAGGCAAAACAAAAAAAAAAGAGAAGAAAAGAAAACAAGATAATAGAAGAGAAGAGAAAAAAAAGGAAAGATAGGGTTTCCATAAGGAAACAAATAAAATAATAGATTAGGGTTAGGTTGGAGGATGAGGGAAAATGAATTTTAAGGTATTTTATTTATTTCCCTCATTTTGCCTTCTGTAAGGGAATTTAATATTCCCTCTCCTTTGCCCTTGCTTTTGAATTAATTTTAATTACCCTTGAGTTTTATTTTAGGTGGGCTTTCTTATTATTTTTGGGGTTTTGAATTTTATTCCATGTGGGAATTTTTTTGGTGGGATGGGTTGTTTTATTTTTTTAGTGGGATGCCTTATCCCTTGGTAAGTTATTTAACTTGACATTCATTTTATTTACCTTGTATATTTTAATTTAACATTGTGGGAAATCTTTTTATTAAATTTAATTTTATTTTAATCGACTTTATTGCAAAGGGGATATTTTAGTTTATCTTCTTTTTAATTATTTCAACTTGAGTTAATTAATAAATGCAATTGACGAAATTATATTTATTAATGGACCCAAGTATTGAGTTTATTTTTGTTGTTTATTTTAATTTAATTTTTATGGTTTTATTGAGTGGCCCAATTTATTTAACCTTGGAAATTTATTTAATTTTTCTTATGTTCAATTATTTTAATTTTTGCATTAATTTCTTCTTGGAGACTTTTTTTTAATTTTTATTTCAATTATTGAAAACGCGTTATGCTGTCAAATTTTCTCTAGATTTTAGGGTTTTATTTTTATGACTTTCATTAATCACTCCATCTCATCTTGTGACCATCATGCCATTGGTTTCGTATTTTTATTTATTCGATTTCATTTATGCATTGAGTTAGGGTTTGATCTCGTTTTGGTTGAAATCACCTCTTTCACCTAGGAAGCTTATGGTTGGGATTAAAATTGTTCTAACCCTAGAAGCGGTGCACATCGTGCTGCATAACCCCTTAGTCGACTATCATCATGCAAGGGTTGGCGTAGGTAGATGCACATCCCCCATTATCGATTGACATGTTTACACCTTATGCGTATTGCCACCGAGCATGCAAACACATGCGAGGGGCTCTCTAGGGACAAGTAGAAAAGTTTTTGATATTTCGTGTCATGACCATATGACAAGTGTGGACATGACACGTGTGTTGTGTGTCGTGACCGCATGGGAAATGTGGGCGTGACATTTGGTATCAGAGCCCAAGTTTAAACACTAGGCTTGTTTTGGGCACATTATTATTCTGTAACTTTGATTAATCTATAATTACCTCATTTTTGTAGGATATCTCCCTGACAAGTTTACCGAGAGTGATCCTGCCACACTACATCCTCTGAGGTGCATAGTATTTCTTCAGCTGAGAGTTAGGCACCACCGGCTCCATAGATACCGCAGGCACCATCGGCACCATTGGCCCTACCTATACCAAATATTGGGCCACAGATATTGCAGGCACTACAGGCAGTGATAGATAGACTACCACTAGCCACAGTTGAGCCGCACATAGAGCCACATGTTTATCTTTGCGTTGATCCATGAGAGGAGCCATGCGTGAAGCCATGAGAAAAGTCACATGTGGAGCCACATGTGGAGTCCCGCGTCGAGCCGCGAGAGGCACCACGTGTGGCACCATATGTTGAGATACTAGATATGATGGCGGAGGAGGTAGGATCAGCCTACAGGGCCAGTAGTAGGAGCCCTCCACATCATGCTCAGCGTGAGGAGGCAGTGTGAGTGGAGCAGATTATTCATAGGCCTTATGATTATTATGTAGACGAGCCTATTAGAGGGCACAGAGACCGAGGAGATCCCATCAGGGATTTGTTGAGGTTGAATCCTCCTACATTCACCAGGACTATAGAGGGAGCTAAGGCTGAGGCTTGGCTCATCAGTCTAGATAGATGCTTCACATTCCATCCTTACGAGGACAACATGAAAGAACGTGTGGCAGTCCACCTGTTGTGAGATGTAGTAGCTACTTGGTGGCACACTAAGGAGTGCAAGTGCCATTTATTATTGGACACACTCACATGGGAGACTTTCATTAAGTGCTTCAATGCACGATATTTATTAGATCACTATAGACATCATCGCATAGATGAGTTTCATGACCTTCAATAGAGAGGGCTTACTGTTGCTCAGTATGAGGGCAGATTCATCGAGTTGTCTCGATATGCGGAGTATCTCCATGACAAAAAACTCCTAGTTCATAAGTTTATCAGAGGGTTGAACCATAGCATAGCAGGGCATGTATGCATGGTAGATCCCTAAACATTGAGTGATGCTGTCGAGAAGGCATACATAGATGAGGAGATACAGGGATGAGGACAGAGTTCATGCCCTCAGTTTCAGGATCATGGGCAGGAGCAGCATTAGTAGAGTTACCATAGAGCACCACTGCCACCTCAGAGAGGAGGATTTAGTTCTGCATCCTTACCTCCTAGGCCCCCACAGCAGTAACAGTCACAGCAGCAGTAGAGATCTAGGCCACAGTAGAGGACACATGGGGACATAATCGAGGTTGGTAGCAGCAGGGCCTGTACAAAGATCAGAGATAGTAGGGACCACCTACGAGACCCACAAGGGCATTGTAGTCATACAAGGGTTCACAAGGGTCCACAGGTAGATCTGGATAGCGGTAGTCGGGTAGGACTCAGACTGGACAGGTATAGGCTAGGGGCCCATGTTATGTGTGTGCTGGAGCAAGACATCTAGCAAGAGAGTGTCCACAGGGCTCTATAGCAGGGGAAGCCTCGTACAGGAGGATCAGAGTAGACAGTTGGAGATGTAGGTAGGTCCCACCATATGTTCGTAGTGGTTGATAACTGCCAGGCTAATTTTTAGGGATCAGTGATTGAGACATCAGGTATGATAGGGGGTGTCCCCATTTCTATTATTTCTAACTCTAGTGCTACTGACTCTTTCATATTTCCATCATTAGTGGAGTGTTGCAGGCTGGTGGCCTCTAGGAAGGGTGATAGGTGGGAGGTTCAGTTGGCCTTAAGGGCCAAGATGATAGTAGATGCCTTAGTCCACGACTGTGATATATCTTTGGGACCCTTTGCCATAGTTTGTGACCTTAGAGTTATGACATTAGGATCCTACGATGTGGTTTTGGGTATGGACTGGGTTGTGGCTCATAGAGCCAAGCTAAATTGTCACCAAAAGGTGATTAGGTGCTTAGATGATCATGGTACATCAGTTGAGATAGTGGGCATTCAGAAGTCCACAGCAGTTCGTATGATATCCGCTTAGTAGCTTAAGCACTACATGCAGAAGGGATGCCAGATGTTCGCTATTATAGTGAGTCACAGATCAGAGGACAAACCTGAGGCATCTTTGGATGACCATCCCATCCTGAGAGAGTTTGTTGATGTGTTTCCAGCAGAGTTACCGAGGATGCCACCCCATCGTGAGGTAGACTTTCATATTGACTTAGTGCCGGGTGTTGAGCTAGTGCCCCGTGCACCCTATAGGATGGCCACTCATGAACTCACAGTGCTCAAGTTACAGCTTGAGGAATTACTCGAGAAGGGGCACATTTGACCGAGCATTTCACCTTAGGGTGCTCCTGTCATCTTCATGAAGAAGAAGGATGGGTCTCTTCAATTATACATAGATTATAGGCAGTTGAATAAGGTGATGATGAAGAACTATTATCCTCTGCCTAGGATTGACGATCTCTTCGATCAGATGCAGGGAGCCAGGGTGTTCTCTAAGATTGACTTGAAGTCCAGTTACCATTAGTTGTGTATCACAGAGGCAGACATCCATAAGACCGTCTTTCAGACTTGATATGGCCACTATGAGTTCATTGTGGTCCCCTTTGGTTTGATGAATGCCCATGCAGTGTTCATGAGTCTCATGAATGGGGTGTTGCGTACCTACTTGGATCGGTTCATGATTATTTTCCTAGATGACATATTGATCTACTCGCGAACCAAGGAGGAGCATGAGGAGTACCTATGTCAGGTTTTATAGTGTTTGAGGGAGTAAAATTTTTATGGGAACCTGGTGAAGTGTGCATTTTTCAGGACAAAGGTATAGTACTTGGGTACATCCTATCTAGCAATGGAATCTCCATAGATCCATCGAAGATCAAGGCTATTAGAGATTGGCCAACACCCACCAGTGTGACAAAGGTCAGGAGTTTTATGGGGTTAGCTGGTTATTACCGTAGATTTGTTGAGGGTTTCTCTTAGATATCGCACCCCATCACTTCCCTTCAGCGGAAAGGGAAGAGTTTTTTATGGACTGAGAAGTGTGAGAGGGCCTTTAGGGTCCTAAGGAGTGTCTTACTAGTGCTCCCATTTTAGCGGTTCATGATCCAGCAGCGAATTTTATGGTTTGGACAGATGCATCACTTGAGGGTTTGAGAGCCGTACTTATGTAGGGTGGTAGAGCGATCGCGTATGAGTCACGAAAGCTCAAGACCCATGAGATGAACTACCCCACTCATGATTTGGAGCTCACAATAGTGGTTCATTCTCTAGTTTGTTGGAGACATTTCTAATTGGGTCATCACTTTGAGCTTCATTCAGATCATCATAGCCTTTAGTACATATTTACACAGCTAAACCTGAACATCTGTCAGTGGCATTGGATGGAGTTTCTTTGCGAGTATGACTTTGATGTCCACTACATTAAAGGGAAGGAGAATGTGGTTGCTGACACATTGAGTTAGAGGAGCCATGAGATCTTGACCTTGACTCTGAGTGTGGAATTGAGAGGACGCATTATTCAGCATCTTCCTAAGGATGAGTGGTTTCTTGAGGTACAGTAGGAGATCCATTCACAGAGGGCCCTTGTGGGCAAATTTGCAAGATACTCACTTAAGGCAGATGGGTTACTTCATCATCAACAACGCATCTATGTACCCTGCACAAGCGACCTATGTACTGTAGTGTTATCAGAGGCTCACAAAGCACCATATGCAGCACATCCGAGGGTGAAGAAGATGCATGCCAACCTATGAAAATTATACCATTGGGCAGGTCTGAGATAGGATATTGCAGAGTTTGTTGCTTGATGCCTTGAGTGCCAGAGGGTCAAGGCCGAGCATCAACATCCAGCAGGTCTTTTATACCCTCATGAGATACCTAAGTGGAAATGGGACACCATTTCCATGGATTTCATTGTTGGTCTTCCTATGTCTTCATGTCGCCATGATGCCATCATGGTGATAGTTGACAAGTTGACCAAGGTAGCTTGTTTCTCACCTATACGCATGACGTACAATACACCAACAGTGGAAAGAGTATTCTTGGACAACATTGTGAGATTACATGGGGTACCTCACCACATCATTTCTGACAAGGATTCAGTGTTCACTTTAGCCTTTTGGAGAGCTTTGTAGCAAGCATTGGGCACACAGCTCAACTTTAGCTTTGCTTATGACCCTGAGATAGATGGGCAGACAGAGAAAGTGAATCAAGTGTTGGAGGACATGCTCCGTATGTATGTTATGGACCATCATTCTAGATGGGAGGAGTATCTGTATCTGGTTGAGTTTGCCTACAATAATGCGCATCGCAGCTCGTTGGGTATGCCTCCATTTCAAGCTTTATACGGTAGACCATGCAAGACATAAATGAGTTGGGATCAGATAGAGGACAGAGTTGCCATTGGTCCAGAGTTGGTTCAAGATATGGAGCAGCAGGTCACATTGATTAGGTAGAGACTTCTGGAGGCACAGGATAGATAGAAGTATGCAGATGCTAAGAGACTTGATCAAAGCTTCTCAGTTGGTGACAGAGTATTCCTTAGAGTGAGGCCACACAAGAGTCCAATCCATTATGGAAAGTAATCTAAATTGCACCACCGTTTGTAGGACCTTTTGAGATCTTGGAGTGGATAAGGCATGTAGCCTATCATCTAGCGTTGCCACCTAGCCTGTCGTGTATCCATGATGTCTTTCACATTTCTGTATTGAGGTGATATATATCTAATTTTTCTCATGTATTGGACTGGAGTGCTCTACAGGTAGAGCCAGATGGGAAGTTGGCTTTGGAGCCAATTCATATATGGGTTCGTTGAATGCTGGGCCTTCGAGGTCAAGAGCTGGACCAGGTTAGGGTCCAGTGGGATCATTATGATGAGGTCATAGCAACTTGGGAGGATGCAGCTAGTTTGCGGGTACTCTATCCTCACCTTTTTGACAACTTCCAGGAGGAAGTTTAGTCTTAGGGGGAGGATGTGAGGCCAATTATTTTTCACTTCCCTATTTTGATCGTTTTACATTATAGTGGTGACATTATCAAACATTTAGAGACTATTATTTCCATTATGCAGATTAGATTATATCTCTTGACTTTTGGTTTGGCATTGATTAGACATGTGGTGATTTGATTTGATCATATGTTGATGTTATGATGATGTTGGATATATGAGATATATTTGATGATGATTACTGATGTGATTACAAGTTCATTATGTGGATTTATTATTTGATGATGATTATGAGGCATTACATAGAAAATGCAGTTTTAATCTTAAATTATGTTGTGAATGATTAATGTTGTATGCAATGACATGAATTTAATTTCAGTTGCTTCGGCTATGATTATCCATGATGTGATTGACAATTGATCTAGTTGTGTAGTATTATATTCCGAGGCTATGGGAAATCGGAGGTAGTGTTCACACATATGTTATTCCCTGTTAAGCTGATCCATTCCCAAGAGGGATGAGGATCACATTTGATCGGATGATTTTTTAGTGCATGTTTGTTTTATTATTTTGGCCTAGTGACCCCTTTCTTAATAGATTTATATCATGTGTTGTATATTTATATTTGTTTTACACCACTTGGTATTATTTTTATTTATGGGCCATTTAAAGTGATTTTATGCCTCCCTAGGTGTACCTTAGTGTCCCAAACTTACCCTAGGTGGTAACCCTAGGGTCTAGGGTCAATTTTGACTAACTAAACCCTAGGATAACTCACTTTTGTTCACACTAAACTGGGGTTTAGTCAAAGTGACGAATTTTGAAATGGCTAAGGGTGGGAGATTAGTCATGCTTTCGGAAAGACCCATCTCCCTTCCCAAAGTTTGGGGATCCCTTCACCAAGAAGACTTGGGAGGTCTTCAAGACTCCCAGGTGTGTGGGATCTCCCTCCAAGACTCTCACACATGTGTGAGAGCATCTTGGAGGGAGATGTCTCTCTTGGAGAATAAGAGGATACCATGTGGTATCCTTTATCCTCAAGAAGGCTTGAAAGGAGTTGCCACCTCTCCACTTGATCTCTCACATGTGTGAGAGCACAAGTGTATAAGGTGAGGGTTAGAATGGAATTGGAGGGTGACAATTGTCACCCTCACACTCCTTCTCCCTTGCAAGTGGCATGGGATGAAGAAGGAGAAGGTGAGAAGTGTCACCTTCTCACTCCTCAAGGCCAAATTGGAAGGCCTATATTATCTCCTCTTGGAGAGGAGTGTGGGGTCCTTTTTTTTAAAAAAAAAATTCCATTCTTGGAGGTTTTGAGAGTGTTGGAGAAATTTGGAGAGTTGGAGAAAATTTTGGAGAAGCTTGGAGTTCTACTTCAAACGTTCTTCCATTTTTAGGGCTTTTGAAGGTAAGCTCCATGGCTATAGCCATTTCCCTTTTTGCTTATGTTATTTCTTTTGTGTATGTGGTTGAAAATTGTGTGGGTTGTTATTTTATTTTTGTGTGGGATGGGTGTGGTGAGAGCACCTCCATTTGGAGGAAAGGCTTAACTAGTTTGGGGTAGGGGAGAGTAAACCTCCTCGAGGTCATCTCCTTTGTGTTGCACTATTTATAGCCTTGAGGGCATCATATGGAGTTTGGGGAGTATTTTGATTTTGGCATGAGTGCCATAGTGATTCTTGAGTATGGTGGAAAATTTGTTTGGCTTGAGGCCTTGGGATTTTGTGATTTTGGTTGGAGTTCTTGGGGTGACCTCTCCACTCTCCTACCCCCTGCAAACTCAATTTATTGAGTTTTGTATGTGCAAATCCATGGGAGTAGAATTTTTGTGTGTTTGGAAAATTTCACTTGTTGTGGTATACGTGTGTAACCATGTGAATCCTACCTCCCTAGCTTGGGGGTGACCCACGAGCGAGTCTATGGTAGGGAGGAGGGCTTTCCTTCGTGGTTGGTTTCCCCATTTTTGTGTTATAATATTGTAAGTTTTTAGTTGAAGAAAATGGAGCTTGGTGAAGTCCATTTTTAGTGTTTTGGCACTACTTTTGGTTGGTTGTTGTGAGCCATGGCCTTAGAAGCCATAATGTAATTATTGTCAAATTTATTACTATCCTCGAATTGGCTGTTGTAAGAAGTTTTAATGTGAGCACTCTTTAATGTATATACAAAATTTTGACATGAAAAATGTCGGCATGACACGTGTGTTGTGTGTCGTGACCGCATGGGAAATGTGGGCATGACATTTTGCCTGTCATGTTGCATTTGCACTTTTTATTTTATTTTGGAGTTGTCCTGTTATCGCAGGTAGACTGCCACTTAAGTGGCAACATGAAGGGGCCTTCATCATTGGGGGAATCAGCCCCCTTTCCTAGCAACATCGACACCATCGATAATACTATGTGTGATCAGGCACCTTTTTACAAATCAAATGTTCTTTTTAAAGATTTAAATGGTGGGAAATAGTGGATCGATGGTTGGTATTTAAATCTACCACCTGACTCCCAGGTTTTTGTTTTGACTTCTCTTGGAACGCCATTACTATGTGAGACTGCATAAAACAAGAAGTTCTTAAAGCTATTTTTAGCTACTTCAAAAGGCACTCAGTGAGATAGTTTTAAATTCATTTTTTAAGGAAATTATTTTTAATTTTTATCTCTCATGCAGTCTAAAGAGGATGTTTATGAGTCATTTTTAATGCCTTTTAGAAATGGAAAGAAAGTCCGAATAGTAGAGGGATTTTGTTTTTTTGGGGGGGCAAATTGATTAAAATCTAATTGAAGATTTGTTGTGTGATGTGATGGAGGTTTAAGGGAATAATTAAAGCTGCAGAATGCTTTTTTAATAAAGATGATGAAAATATTATTTTGCGGATTGGAGAAAATGAAAAGATATAAGAGTAGTGAAGAGTGAAATTTTGCAAGTGCATTGTGATTTTTTATTGAAGACAAAGAGATGTTATTAAATGTTTTTAGGAGAATATTTTTGTCTTCTTACAAATGGAGATCAGGTTTGAAAGAGATTTTATTTTCTCTTACAAGGGCAAATTGAAAAATAAATTGTTGAAGACATTCAACTTAATGAAGATGAAAATTGCAGAGAAGATGAAAGGAGATGAAATTTTTTATGAAAGAGAAACTAAATGAGAAGAATATGAAAGGACATTTCATATTAAATGTCTTTTCAAGTGAATTGATTATTGTGAGTGTGTGTGGAAAAACATGCAGTAATAAAGACATTTTCTATAGGATCCTTTTGAAAAGAAAACATACATGAATCAGATATTGTTATGTGTGTGATACAGAAAATAATGTTTTTGTAGAAATGACTCAAACACAGGAAGAAGACATCATGTCAAGTTTGAAGACAATATGAATTGTTTGTGCAAAGACAATCTAAATCAGGATCAAATGAATTCATGGTACAGAGATAATGAATTGATAGTGAATTATTTGTAGGGGAGTTGATGAGATATAGGCTATGTATTGGTGCAAATCAGATTGACTTGCAATCATTTCTTGCACACTTGATTTGGTCGTTTGATAATGGTGATGGTAGATGTCAGTGAGGCTTGTATGGTTAGTGAGACCTCTTTGTAGCCAGTGAAGCTTGTATGGTCAATGAGACTAGTTTGTAACTAGTGAGGTTTTTATTAAGCCAGTGGGGCATTTCAAAGTGGTTTTTCTACCCCTTGTGGGTTTTCCACTCATTATATCTTATGTTATATTTCTTATGTGTCTTCATGTGTTCATATATGATTTGTACTTAATGTTCTAATTCATGCCTTCAATATTATAACTGTGCATGTGTGTGTTAACAAATCATTGATGTCTTTCTCTCTCTTTATCCTGTAAGTCAAAAGGTGTAAAAATTGTAAAATTTATACAACACTAATTCACCCCCCACCCCCTCCCTTGCCCCTCTCAGTGTTGTGCTAGACTCCAACAAGTGGTATCAGAGCATAGGTTCCCTTTTTGAAGTCTAATAGGCTTGGGTAAGTCCTATTAGTGGAGTACCATGGGTAAAAGTAAAAGAAATAGAGAAAAGAAAAGTGTCAAGTCTCCTATTGATCAATAGGCTCCATCTTTATCAAATTCAAATATTGATATAGAACCTATTGGTAGAAATGTCTCACAAGTTGAGTCTTGTATTGAATTAGAGGAAAAGGTTTCAGGAGCTCCTTTCTTTGATGGTACAAATTTCTCAATTTGGTGTATGAGAATACAAGTCTATTTATCCTGTTTAGGGTATGGTGTATGGATGTTTGTTGAGAATGGATATTTTAATTCTTCTCAATCACCTAATTCTGTAAATAACATATAGGCTTTTAAATGCAATCATACAACAAAGAAAGCTATTCTATCGGGATTATCTAATGAAGTTTCTTGTAAAGTTCTGCATAATCAGGACTATGCTGAACAAGAATGTGAAATTGACATAGAAGGAGAGCTCATATGTGCTTTGAGTGAGATCAAGAAATGCAAAAAGGAGAATCAGAGACTAAAGGTGCAACTACAATAGGAAAAAGAATCCAAAGACAAAGTTATTTCATATTTTGAAAGAATATCTTCTGACCTTGAAGATGCTAGAAATATGATTATTGATTTGAGAAATCAAGTAGGTGAATCAGATAAATTAATTATCAATTTGAAGATAGAGGTTGAGGAAGCTAAGAGGATAGCTGATGTAACAAAGTCTAAGTTGGAAGCTAAAATAGTTGAATGTCAAAATCTTGAAGGGGAAATAGGTTATTTAAGAAAAGATCTTGAGGATGTTAGAAAGCAGTTGGAAAAGAATCTAAAATTTGAAGAGAGCACAAGCAAGTTACATGAGATGCTGGGTAAACAAAAACAACATAGAGACACTATTGGTTTAGGATATGAAGAAGGAGAATGTTCCAAAGCCAGAGAAACTCCAAGAAAGAAAATTGATCTAAGTTATCACACTGCTGCTCCTAAAGGCAAAGAGAAGATTAAAGCTGAAATGAGCAATCAAAAGAGAAGTTCAAGAAGGGCTGCCCCTGTAAGACAAGTATGTGTACAGGTATAATTATTCATTCTTTGGTTATTGTTATAGTTGTAACTATTTTGGACACAAAGCAGTTAATTGTAGAAGAAATCAATTTTCTTCAATATGGAATACTAATGTTGTATGTTCCAAGTGTAATTCTCCTAGTCACAAGGCATATAGTTGTAAAGTGTATGAAAGAATAGCATCACCTGATTTGATAGGTTGGAAAAAGAAAAAGGTTGAAAAGGTTTGGAAGAAGAAACTTGAACAAAAGAAAGAAGTGAAAGTTTGGAAGTAGAAACAAAGTCAAGAGAAGACAGATCCCAAATTTGTGCATCTTGCACAAGTTACATCATCAGTTGCATAACAAATAGCATGAAGTTAGGGGGAGTTGTTCATGTTCTATCAGTTATCCCCAAGAAGTTTCAGAAGGAGATCTTTTTGATGCTTATCAATATAATGATTTTGTCTTTCTTATCGATATAATGATTTTCTTGTCTGATAATGTTTGAAATGATGTTCATGATGGCATTGATAACTATGTTATTCCAAAGAGTTTGATGATGTTGAGTGACTTGATCCTATTTGTATATTGTTCATATCATGTTGATACTTACATGGTTGAGTTGTCATGATGCTTCAGTTAAGGTGTTCTCAAGGAACTATCATCAGAATTTTGCATATGTTGGCTGAGGAGGTTGAAATTGGAAGAATTTAATTCTTAACAATTGTCTCTGCATTTGGTTTTGCAAAGTGCTATTGCAAGAAGAACTTGATGAGCAGTCTTGATGTGTTGATTTGAATGATAAAGTCAAGAGGCTGGAGTTCTTGTTGATTGCAGTATGTTTTAGATTTGGTTATATATATATATATATATTAGATTTGACAGTGTGTTGTAAAAAGTGTCTTATGTAGGAATAGGAGGATGGTCTTCTTCAAGATAGTATTTAGATGGTTTTAATTCTTTATCATGTCAAGATGTGTGTGTAGATGTAGATTGATTGTAGGTTGATTGTTCATTAAGATTAACCTATTGTCATTCTCATGGAAGTCTTGTCAAAGTTATCTCTAGAGTGGTCATCATGTCATCATGAGTTGTGAATAGTGTGATGAGTAGTCTTCATGATTGTTGTTCATCAATGTTGATGTTTGTGGAAGAATTGGTTGTCATGAAAAGTTTGTTTTTGCAAACCACATGTGATGTCATCGGGAGTTTACATTTGATTACAGAGATATGTCAGTTTTTCATCTTCATATTCATGTTGGTGTTGTGACAAGAAGTGGTGTTGTACTGAGGTCCTATGCTTCAGAATGTATGCTTTAAGATGTGTGCTTCATGGTGACTTATTCCTATCAAGTTCAAAAATTGTTCAATATGTAGGTGTACAAGGACAGAGCTTTCAGGATAAGTTTAGGACAGCAAATAACAAAGGTGATCAAGGTCTTCAAATGTTTTAAAGAAATTTATGGTATCAAAGTTTTGAATAAGTGGTATCTCTATTCTTGGTCGGTATAAAGATAACAAGGTAAGGTATGCAGTTGGTTGATATTAGCATAGGTTGCTAATCTATTGCTAATGTTGTATATGAGTTATCTTTCATAGGGGGAGATATTTGTCTTTGTCATTAGATGTCAAAAAGGGGGAGAGAGAAAAAATGCTTCATGTAGTTTTGCCATCAATGACAAAGGGGGAGTTTGATGGAGATTGATTATCATTGATGCCAAAAGATGTTGTGTTCTTAGGTTTGATTTGCAAATGCAGAGATGCAGATGGTTTATGAAATGCAATAAGTGTTTATCTCATTTGACGTTTCAAGATGGTTGATGCAATTATGTTGTTCATATGTTGTCCACTTGGTTTCAATACAGAGACCATTCAGGGCAAGAAGACATCTTTATATTGTTTGTATAATGCAGGATGTTCTTGTCATCATGTTTCAAGATGTTAAGGAAGAGATTCATGTGTTCATATGTCAGTTGTTGTAGGACATCAGGAGGAGATAGTTGTTCATGGAATTTGGATATTGCTTGGTCAGTTCACAAAAATGTGGAGTTGGTTTGATGTGATGTAGTGTTGATGGCAGGAGTTTCTTCATGTTTCAGGATGTCATTAATCATAAGCTTGGAAGTGTGATGTCATACGATAGGAGTCACATGATGTGGATTCAAAGATCACAGGATGGTGTTTAGCTTACAAGACTTCTTTATGGGACTGCATCATGGCATCATGTTGAGGTTGATAATGTTTAGGATGTTGTCATGTTATTTCAAGAAAAAGAGATGGACAAGAAATTGATGTCAAAATGTTAAGGAATTAGAATGCTTCACATTAATGTTGATTGATTCTCATGGATGATGTTGTGTACACTACAGTTTCTATGCTTCACAGAAGGTTTCATACATGAGTTCCCATGCAGTATGACATGATGTTTATGGCAGAATATGACATGTTCAATAAAAGTTCATGATTAAGGAGTTGTTATATCAGGCATTTAAAGGAAATGTTGATGCAATGCAAAGCATTATGCCTTCCCCAACATGTTTGAGATTACTCTGCTATATCCTTCAACTAAGAGGCATCATGTCCACTTTTGTGTCTTCATTGCCACATCCTTGCATTTGACATGACAAGGTACTATCAGGAGACTTGTATCTAGGCTTATATCATGTATCATAGTGATGTCTTTATGATACCAAAGATATGATGTTGCAGTGGTATTGTTGAAGGTACTTGTTCATTTATGTTTCATACTCATTTTTGTGGGTGTTGTTGATAAGGGAGTTCATTGATGTTGATATGGATTTTCAAGGTTTTATTGAAGATCGATACAAAGGAAGTGGAGTTGTTGATGTTTCTTGTAAGGATTTAAAAGTTTATTAATTTACAACAAGTTGGCATTGTTGTTTTGCCTCATTATCAGTGATAGAGGGAAAAGAAAATGGTGGTAATCTCAGTTTAAGGTTTTGGTTGTTGCAATCTCTATACCTTGAAATCCTAAGAATCTAAGTCACTAAACCTTAAGCCCATTTTTTCCTGGCATGAGGTATTTGCACTTTTTATTTTATTTTGGAGTTGACCTACTATCACAGGTGGACTACCACTTAAGTAGAAACATGAAGGGGCCTTCATCATTGGGACAACCGTCCCCCTTTTCTAGCAACAATGACACCACTAGTAATGCTATGTGTGATCGAGCACCTTTTTACAAATCAAAGGTTCTTTTTAAAGGTTTAAATGGTGGGAAATAGTGGATCGATGGTTGGTATTTAAACCTACCACTTGACTCCCAAGTTTTTATTTTGACATCTCTTGGAACTATAAATCTAAAAACACAGACAAAAGAAATACAAAGATTTGAAAAGAAAAAATAGAGCACACATATACAGAAATAATACAGAGAACACCAATGCAATTAATGTGGTTCACCATATAAAAGGGCTACATCCAGAAATAGGGGATTCTCCTTAGAATAAATTTAGTTCTCATCTTCTATTACAACCAGTAGCACACTCTGCAGAGATAGATGAAATCAATACCCAAAACTCACTATCTCTCAAACCAAATGAACTCTCACCCACCTCCACAACTACCATATGGAGAAAATAGAAAAAGGAAAAGAATATACAGAGGTTAGCTAGAATGGTTACAAAGAAGACTCAGTAGTTAGAAATGAGCCATTTCATGTGGGCTTCACAACACCACGTACTCAAGAAACTCCCACTTGAAGACCAATGGGAACAACAATAGAACTGATCAGAGATATCCCCCACAACATCCACATCATCACATTTGGACAAGACTGAGAGAAGCTCTATAGAACTCAAACTTCTCTCATGGTACAATTTTGGTTAATGCATTTGCCAGATTGACCTTCATGTAAAATTTTCTGACCTATAACTTACCTTTGTCAAGAACATGGCGAATAAAATGATACCTGAGCTCAATATGCTTTGTCCTACTGTGAAAAGTGAAATTTTTGGCCAAGTGAATAGCACTATTGCTATCACAATACAAAGTGAAAACTAATTGTTTACAACCTAATTCAGCTAACAACCGCTACAACCAAATGAGTTCTTTGGCTCCTTTAGTGAGAGTAATGTATTCTGCCTCTGTAGATGAGAGTGCAATAACTTGTTGCAATCATGAAACCCAGCTTATGGCTGCCCCTGCGAAAGTAAACACATACCTAGTGGTAGACTGGCATTTATCTAAATCTCCAACCATATCCAAATCAACATATCCTCTTAGTTGAGTGTCATGACCACCAAAACATAAAACATAATGTGAAGTACCTTTTAAGTACCTCAAAATCCATTAAACTGCCTGCCAATGCAATTTCCCTGGATGCCTCATAAATCTGCTCACAACTACCATGGCATGAGCAATATCAGGATGACTACACACCATTGCATACATCAAACTGCTGACTACGGATGAATATGTAATATTTTTCATTCATTCTTCCTCTCCTAAAGTTTTTGGACACATAGCTGAAGATAAGCAAAAATGATAAGCCAAAGGAGTAGAGGCTGGTTTGGCATTTGTCATATGAAATCTATCTAGAACTTTTGCAATATATTTTTCTTGGGATAATCTGATTGCTTTCTTATTTCTATCCCTAAATATATTCATCCCGAGAATCCTCTTCGCTGGTCCTAAATCTTTCATGGAAAAACAATGAGACAACTGGTGCTTCAACTCATTAACAATCTCCATACTAGTACCAGTAACTAACATATCATCAACATAGAGTAGAAGAATGACAAACTCACCACTAGCAAGCTATTTATAGTACACACAAGGGTCTGATTCATAGTGAGTGAATTTATGATCAGTCATGAAGTGATCAAACTTAAGATACCATTGCCTAGGGGCTTGCTTCAACCCATACAAGCTCCGCTTCAATCTGCAATAAAGATGCTCCTGTCCCAGTTGTGCAAATCTCTCAGGTTGCTCCATATATATTTCTTCTTCAATATCACCATGAAGGAACGTTGTTTTGATGTCAAGCTTCTCTAGCTCAAGATCCCAAATGGCTGCCATGCCCAAAACAACTCGAATTGTTTGCATCTTAACAACTGGCAAACAAATTTCATTAAAATCAATACCTTTTTGCTGAACAAAGCCCTTCACAACTAGCCTAGCCCTGTAGCATTTATGACCCCTATCTTCCTCTTTTAGCTAGTAGACCCATTTATTTTTCAGAGGTTTACAATTTGGTGGAAGAGGAACCAAATCCCAAGTGTCATTTACTTTCAAGGACTCCATTTTGTCTTTCATCACCTCCATCCATTGCACTAAATTTGCATCTTTACAAGCTTGTTTAAAAGTGGAAGGATCTACCTCATCAGATAGCAATAACTCATAATCATCATATTTAGTTGGATGCCTCTTCTCATGAGTAGACCTCCTCAATTGAGGACCTTATTCTCACTACAAATTGGTGTCCAAATGTAATCTATGTAAAATATTTTGGACATCATCTATTTCAGGCCGTAAGTTACTTTGTGTCAAACTCCCCTGTCTCTGCACCTATAGTTCTATGTTCAGTGACACTACCCTACCCTGTAGCTGGAACTAATCTTTCATGTGTTTGAAAAAGATGTCTATCAACATTCAAAGGGATTGAATGAGTGTGCAAAGGTAGTGGATTAGTATCTGGCAATGTTTGTGGCTTAGGAGGCAGTGAATGCCTAAGGGAAGACTACGTTGAAGATTGAACAATTTTTGCAAATGGCTGGATAAGCCCAAAATCAAGCACCATATTGCCTGGCGTTAGAGGTTGTGAATGATTTAAAGATGACTATTGTTGACTTATTCCACGCTGTGTTTGAGGTTCTGAGGCCAGCATTGGAAATGGCAATGTTTGAGGTGAGTCAAACAAGGAATCAGTCCCTATAGGCAGCGATCTTTGCTCTAACATCAAATGGATGTTATGAGGTTCTAGACTCTAAGCACAAATAGAGGGAATAATCTTTGTTCTAGTATAAACAAGGGTGTCAGAATGAGTAGGTAGAGAGGGGATAATCGATGGCTGAGGAGGAAGTATCAGGGGCTGGGAAAAAAACACAGTGGTTTGCCTAGTCACACCATTGTCAAATAAATCAACATCAATATATTCTTTTGGAGATACAATCTATTTATGCAAACCTAGAAAGACTCATTCGTTAAAAATGACATCCCGACTGTGAACAATAGTTTTGGCGACTGGATCCCACAACCAAAAACCAAATTGATCCTCTCCATAGATGAGAAAAATGCACCACTTGGATTTAAAATCAAGTTTTGTTCTCTACTCCTTCAGAACATGTACAAATGCTTCACAGCCAAACACTCACAAATGATGATAAAAATTTGTTTTCCAAGCCATCTCTTCTCTGGAATGTCAAAATCTAGCCTAGACGAAGGAGCTCGATTGATCAGATATACTGTAGTATTACATGCCTCTGCCTAAAACTCTCTTTCCCCAATCTGGCATTTGAGAACATACATTGAGTTCTCTCAAGAATTGTCTGATTTAACCTCTTAGGTACACCATTCTCTTGAGGGGTATAAGGAACTACTTTTATCCGATGAATACCATGATCTATACAAAATGCATCAAACTCCAAAGAGCAATATTCTCCACCATTATCTGTTAGTAGGAATTTAATTTTATGCCCAATCTGATTTTCAATAGCAGCCTTAAAAATATTAAATTTTGAAAACACCTCTAATTTTTTATTCAACATATAAATCCATATTTTGCGAGTGTAGTCATCAAGGAAGGTAACAAAATAGTTAGCACCTTCAAAAGAAGTTACCTCTGTGGGGCCAAAAACATCAGAGTGAACAAGTTCCAATGGAGTAGTCTTCTTGTCATGGCCCATCTGCAAGAAGCTAGTCCAACACTATTTACCATAAAAGAAATGTTTGCATAACTCTAGATCAACCGATTTCAGGCCTAGAAGTTGGTCACGCTGAAGCATACTTCAAGCCCCTTCTTGTTCATGTGCCTCAATCTCTTATGCCAAATTTCTGAGCCACTATATATAGTCGGCAAGGCAGCTCCCACTTCACCATGATTTTCTAAAATATAAAGATTACCCAACTTCTTTCCTTTTGCAAGTACTAAAACTCCCTTGGTTACTTTCCAGCTATCCAATGAAAATTTAACATTATAGCCATGAGCAATAAGCTGGCTAATAGATATTAAATTTTTTTTTAACATAGGAACATATCTAACATCCTTCAAGGTCCATTTATCTCCACTTTTCAAATGCAAATTTATATCACCCTTACCTAAAATTTCACATTCCTTATTATCTCCTAGAAAAACCTTACCAAATGTACCTTCTCGAAAAGTGGTGAAAGCCTCCTGGCATGAGGTAGCATGGAAAGAGGTACCAGAATCAAGGATCCATGAATCTACATTTGTGTCACTAGCTAATAAGACCAAAACACCATCACATGTAGTGTTTACTTCATTTTTATTACTCACTTTGTCTTGGGCCTTCTTGTAGTTCTAGCAATTTTTTGTTATATGTCCTGGTTTACCGCAAAACCAACAAGCACCATTTCTGCCCCTGGACTTGGATCGTGGAGTAGATTTAGATCTTTGACGGTTATTATATCTACCTCATTCTTGTCTTCTTCTCCTATTTCTTGTGCTTACTGCTATTAGAGCATCACCGGAAGAGGTTTCCTAGTTTTTCCTCCTCATATCTTCACTCAGAAGGGTGGCTGCAACATCATCAAAAGCAAATTTACTTTTGGCTTCTACTGAAGTTGTAGTTTCCCTCTATTTTCACCTTGTAGGTGCAGGTGGTCAGACTATGAAGCATGAAGGTGAAGGCAAAATACTCAGAATATTTAGGGTGAGATAGAGATGATGATGGTAAGTTTAACATGATGATAATTATATGCTTTTGATATATTCAGTTTCAGGTTAATTGATTATATAGATTGGTTTTATGCGACTAGTTGACTCCTGAGTAATTAGCTATTGATAAACTATTTATATGGATATTGGGATGTGTTGTGAAGGGATGGTGTAGTATTACTCATAACGAGTACCCTACTATGCTACGATTCCCTGTCACTATGTGTCTGTTTGGATGATGAGATATACATATATATTGTATTTGACCGTGTTGTTGGCTGTAGGTTACAGGTACCAGGCATCGACTCTACCTGAATCAATAGGTCTGAGCATGCCTTCATCCCAATGGAACTGTTGAATGGAGATAACATGGGGTTCCCTCTGTCAGCCAATGTCTTCAGTTTGTCGCTATTCATGTATTTCCAGTCGTGGGTGTATTTGTTGTTCAACCTCTGGTATGTGGTTGTCATAATTATCGTATAAATGGTTTTGAGATGATGACTTCAGTTGTATGGTTCATTTTATAGATTAAATGATCTATAAGTGTTGATATTTGATCATTTTGGTTGTATAGTTAATGTGTATATTGTCAGAGATTTATTAATTATAATAATAATAATAATAGATAAATTATAAATATTTAATGTTCTTTTGTTTAAATTTATATATAAGATCTTATTTTAGATATTCATTATAATTTATTATGTTAGTGAGTTGTTGTCTAAATGCATAATAAATAAATGACTGTCAGTATCGTGGTTGGATATAAAAATGTTATAAATAGCATCTATAAGTTAGTTTGGCATGCAGAAATTATTGCATTTATGAGGAAGTATCTCTAGAAGGTATGGAAGATCTTCTCTTCCTTAAAATAGAGAATTTTAAGCTGTTAAGAGAAGGAGGGGAAAGCTACTCTCAGGGATCTGGGGGAGAGAATAAGCATGGTTGTAGACTATGGCTGCAAAAAGCTGGGAGTTTTTCTGGAACTCGGTAGCTAGGATTGAGATATGTGAACAGCTCAAGTCACGGCAATAGGTTGGTCGAAAGTAGATTGGGAAGATATATAAATATTTTGGAGATGTTGTTTTGAATAATTTCCATTCTGTATGCTTGAAAATTTTGAGTGGAATTTTGACTCTTGACTGTTTATTATATTCTTCTGTAAAATTGTAGGATCTTAGTATATTCATTTAGGACTGTGCAGAAATCTATTAAATAGGTTGCATTTTTTGGTCTATATCTCAACTTGGGTAAGGGGGTTTCGTAGGAAATGATTATTCTCTATCCTGATAAGTTGTCAATTCTAGAGCACCATTTTAATCTGTGCCTTGAGCATAGCTGCACCTTATTAATGTCTATGGTGAATGTCTTCAATCATTTTTGCATTAACCTTATTACTAAGTTTATCACCCTCAGATTCATGAGCATCCTCAATCTTTCATCACTATGTATAGTAACACCTTCTAGAATAGTGTGAATCTTTGTGTGTGCTCCAATTCCTATATTGCAACTGCCATAATCTATTTATTTCCTTCATTATTATTTGCCATTGCTAGCATGCTGCGCACATCTTTGGAGTTTTAATCTTGCTAGGAATGGTTTATCTTTTACAGAAATATTTAATGTTGGTAGAATGGCCGCCACATGCCAGTACGTTCTCATTCATGCCAACCAAAGCATTGTGCAGTCCTCGAGCCATGCCTAAGCTTCTCAAACTATGTAGGCTATGAGGATGCTGGCTTAATCACTATCTTGACTAGTTGCATTTGTTTATAGTTCTATGGTCGTGATATTTGGCTTATTGCCTGTCATTGGCATTTTATTTTTAAAAGTTTCTTCAACAATTTCCATTTTGTGCATATCCTGCAATCATTGTTTCCAATGATTCTAGGTAGATCTCCTGTGTCTTTTAAAGCGATCTATCTCTTGCATGAGGAACGAGAGCCATTTTATGGCCTTAATCCTATTACGTCCAGCGGTTCTTTTTATTCCTCTATCTTTCATCAATCACCTTACCTTTTAACCTTATCACTTATGCCCATGTCTACATAGATGTTAGAAAGAAGAACATAAGTGTTGCAGTGTTGGTGTATTCAATATAGGGAATTTGGTTTTCTTCTACCAATCTTAGAAAGTTTCTAAAACCATTTCAACATTCCAATTTTGTGCGATCTGTTTTTACACCTGCTGATTGCATTAGCCAGACAATTTCTAAAACTTTTTTAACAAATCTATTTTGTGATTATCCTGCAAACATAAGATGACATATGTTGACGTGCAGTTCATGTATCTTGTCTATGCTTCCTCCTCTTGCATGCATGTCGAAACTGAGCCACCTACCAGTTGCTTTTGCTTGATAGTTTTTCTTTTAGATTTTTTTTAATAGATCCATTCCATTCATATCCTGGAACCATTGCATTCCATGATTGAGGCATTTTGTCAAACAGTTCTTGTGTTTTGTCTTGATATCTCATTCAGCATACAAGTCGATCAGAGCATCCTCAACTATTTTTTTTATTTGAATAAAATCTTTCTTCCATAATGCCATCAGGGAGGTATTTCTTTTCTTGTTTGTAGATTACTTTCTAAATATACGCCTAGGAGTTTTTTTTTTTGTGGTTACCTACCTTATTTTTAGGATGGCATTTATGTGACACGTCTTATTTGTGGTTGGCATATTTCTATTCCTTCATGGTGCTTTTAAATTGTCAATACTCTGTTTAAACATCAAATATTAATAATGCTTGGAAGTGTTACCTTGTTATTACTCTTGCACCAGCATAGATTTGCATGTAATAAACCATAGAGATTCTCTTGATTAGAAATTAGGCATCTATGAATGTTTTTTTTTTGGTGTATAGCAATTTAATTTTGTATTCCAAGTATAGCCTGATTTAGTATTTGTTGTACTCGACTATAGTGTGGTTTACAGAACCTTTAGCTAAACATAGTTATAGGATCTAAGTAAGTCAGGCTTGAGACTATGATCTTGAATTTTAATTTAATGTTATATATGAAGAATAATTTTTAGGAACTTTTTAATTATATATAGCAAGTTAGAAATTAGATATCTAATATGGAAAAATGAGTAATGAATTATTTGGAAAGCATAATTAGATTGTGCCTTTATAATTGCAATCTAAGGCTCCATGGTATTTTATTATTATTATTATTATTGTTATTATTATTATTATTATTATTATTATTATTATGGTTGCTATTTTTATTTCAAAGTAATAGATGATATTCCCATGCTGTCTGGGGAGAGTGTTTGGGTGAAAGTCTAAACTAAAAGTGCATAAACTTTAAGATTGTTATCTTATTAATATATATATATGAAATTACGTTAATAAATTTTATTTAATATGATTGAATGAGAGTTGACATGTTTTTTATTATTGTTGGTGAAATTAATATTGTTTTTACTACAATTTCTTTGTAATAGTATTGTTAGGTTAAAAATTGATTAATGGGTTGGAATTAGGTTTGTAGACAATGCTTGTAAGTTTTGATTTATAAGTTGTTTTTAGTTGTTTACGAGTGAAATTGTATAAGATAGTATAATTTAGAACTCAAGGTGATAAATGTCTTTAATCCTTGAATCATTGTAGCAATATCCTTACCTAGATCTCAGTTCCTATTAAGACTTTCAAAAAAGAATGATGTTAATGGATCTCCTTCCATAGTTAGTTTTGACCCTAGATTTTTGGAGTCCTGGTGTTATAAACTGTATTGCTTGGAAAAAGTGTTAGGGTACTTGGAAATAGATCCAATGTTTCATGATTATAACCTATTTATTGTTCCTTAAAGATCTGTTGTTGATGTCCTTCGCATGATCATTATAGTGAAACTATCCTTATATGACTTAACTTGTAGAGTAGCATGTTCTCATGTTGGGATATTAGTGCATCATTTTATGTGTTGCATTTGTAATATTGTGATTGAAATATTGTTGGAGGATATTAGTTTATGATGTGCTTTGAGAATGAATGTGATGTGAACCCATTGTGTTATAGTGATTTCTAGTGTCTGTGTCATTGGGAAAGTTGATTCCAGAGGCCTAAGAGAGTGTGTTTATGTGGTGGTTGACTATGTGTGCATCTTGTAAGTTGGATGAAATGCATCCTTGAAATACATGGTTTTTTTTAATTCATGTTGGTATTATACTTGTGCAAGATGGAGAATGCCTTGCTTAGAGTACTTGTTCATGTGGTTAAGTTTGAACTCATATTGATGTCTTATTCATGATGAGGTGGTAGATTCCTTCTTAAATGTTGTGGTTCATTAATGTTTTAAGCATGTAATAAATTATTGTGTTGGTTAATTTTATGATCAAGTTTTGGAGCAAGATGACCCATGCCTTTCTCTGGATTACACTTTGTTTATGATTGAGATTTTGGGAGCAAGAGAACCCATGCTTTACTTTGGATATAATTTTGTTGAGAATTGTATGCAAGAGGGTAAATGCCTTGCATGGTTATGGATACTTGTTATTAAGCTTGATGGTTAGGGTCTTCTAGATGCAGGTGGGAAGTGGCTTCCAATGTGGGGTCGGTGCCCAAAGTGGCTACCAGGATAACCCATTGGAAGTTTTTAAACCAATGATAACTTAATAATCAAATTTGGAGGGTTGGGGGGGGGGGGTTCACACTAAACAAGATAAGTGGATGCCTCACTCATGGCTCAAGTGCTTGTTTAGGCTTGAGATGGGATGAGAAGGCTGTGGTTGGCAAGATCAATTTCCTTGTCCTCATGAAAGGAATGTTGGTTCTGCATGTGTCACCCTATGGGGTCGGTGCCTAGAGAGAGGTTGCTAGGGAAACCATAGATGGGGGCTAGTTTCTAGTGAGAGATAGCCTAGAAAACCCATGCGATGACACTCTCCCTACTGCAGTCTAGCATTCCCTCTTGTTGTTTGACTACCTCTAGAAGTTCGGTTAAGTGTGGAAGTGATGTTTATGTTGCTTGTGTTGTCTTGTTGACCCATGTTGTACGTGAGTCCTATGTAGTCCTTACACCTGTTAGTCTTTTGTCTTCTTGTCCATTGTTGCTGCGGAACCTTATGTTATCTCCTAGCACGAGGGGTGGACCTTAGGGTTCCACATGGTCGGGTGGTTGTGCTATTTTCTCCATTGGTTTTCCCTTGCTGTTGTTTGTGTGTGAGAAGATTGGATCTTGTGATGCAGATTCTAGATCATGTTCCAGATGGATTAGATAGCCATTTATTCTAATGTGCTAAATTTTGTGTATCAGTATTCTAATGTAATCTTGGAAGTGTTAGTGTGAATGATGTAATGATGTACCCTCTTGTAAAGGAATTATGTATGTACTTATAATTCTAATTATATGATCTTCCTAATTTCTTATTTAATGTTATATCATGGAAATGTATGTGCTCTTAGATGTGAAGCAATAGATTAGAATTTGAATTATTGATGTTAGTTAATTCTTGATCTGATAAATAGTTTTATAAGTAATGTAGCTATGGAACCTTAGAGGACAAGTTAGTTTAGTGATATGTATTGATGTGGTTGACATTACTTTGTTATTCTCTCTTTAAAAAAAAATTTATCCTATTTATTTTTAGCATGGTTGTGTTGTCCTCTGGGGTTCCTAGCGGGGTGTTACAGAAGTGCTCATAATCATTACAACACCTTCCCAACTATTTGGTAATGAACACAACAATAAAATTGCTTTAATCTCATCATCTAACTATATACCCACTGAAGTCAATTGGGTAACTAAGGTGTTAAATTCATTCAGATGATTTGACATAATCCCACCTTCTTTCATTTTCAAATTATATAATTTCTTCATAATGAATACCTTATTTGAAGCTAAACCAATCTCACACATGCTAGAGAGCTTATCCCAAAGCTCTTTTGTAGTATTCTCAGAAGAAACATTAAATAACACATTGCTAGATAATGAGAGAAATATAGTTGCCCTGGCTTTCATGTCCATTTTGTCCCAGTCTTCATCTAACATTGAACCTTTGCCTTTTGTTTTCCCTAGCAATGCAAGTGAGAGGTCCTGCTTGATGACCAATGACTCCATTTGCACCTTCCACAGTCTAAAGTTCTACCCTGTGAACTTCTCAATCTTCCACTTGTCTGTATCATCCATGGTTTTAAAAATCTTTACCGATTTTAATCAACTTCACAAGATGAGCTTCTAGGCTGAGCTACTTAACCACAACTTTGATAACAATTGTAAATCTAAAAACACAGACAAAGGAAATACAACGATTTGAAAAGAAAAAATAGAGCACACACATATATAGAAATAATACAGAGAACACCAATGCAATTAACGTGGTTCACCATATAAAATGGCTACATCCACAAATAGGAGATTCTCCTTAGAATAAATTCAGTTCTCATCTTCTATTACAACTGGTAGCACACTCTGCAGAGATAGATGAAATCAATACCCAAAACTCACTATCTCTCAAACCAAACGAACTCTCACCCACCTCCACAACTACCGTATGAAGAAAATAGAAAAAAGTAGAGAATATACAGAGGTTAGCCATAATGGTTACAAAGAAGACTCGGTAGTTAGAAATGAGTCATTTCATCTGGGCTTCATAATGCCATGTACTCAATAGGAATGTCATTACTATGTGAGACTGCATAAAACAAGAAGTTCTTAAAGCTTATTTTAGCTACTTCAAAAGGCACTCAGTGAGATAGTTTTAAAGCCATTTTTAAAAGAAATTATTTCTAATTTGTATCTCTCTCATGCAGTCTAAAGAGGAAGTTTATGAGTCCTTTTTAATGCCTTTTAGAAATGGAAAGAAAGTCCAAATAGTAGAGGGATTTTGTTTTTTTAAGGGCAGATTGATTAAAATCTGATTGAAGATTTGTTGTGTGATGTGATGAAGGTTTAAGGGAATATGAAAAGTTGCAGAATGGTTTTTTAATAAAGAGGACAAAAATATTTTTTTGCAGATTGGAGAAAATGAAAAGATTGAAGAGTAGTGAAGAGTGAAATTTTGCAAGTGTATTGTGATTTTTTATTGAAGACTAAGAAATGTTATTAAATGATTTTGGGAGAATATTTTTGTCTTCTTGTAGATGGAGATTAGGTTTGAAAGAGATTTTATTTTCTCTTATAAGAGCAAATTGAAAAACAAATTATTGAAGACATTCAACTTAATGAAGATGAAAATTGTAGAGAAGATGAAAGGAGATGAATTTTTTTATGAAAGAGAAAATAAATGAGAAGAATATGAAAGGATATTTCATATTAAATGTCTTTACAAGTGAATTGATTATTGTGAGTGTGTGTGGAAAAACATGCAGTAATGAAGACATTTTCTACAAGATCCTTTTGAAAAGAAAACATAGATGAATCAGATATTGTTATGTGTGTGATATAGAAAATAATATTTTTGCAGGAATGACTCAAACACAGGAAGAAGACATCATGTCAAGTTTGAAGACAATATGAATTGTTTGTGCAGAGGCAATCTAAATCAGGATCAAATGAATTCTTGGTACAGAGATAATGAATTGATAGTGAATTATTTGCAGGGGAGTTGATGAGATATAGGTTATGTATTGGTGCAAATCAGATTGACTTGCAATCATTTCTTGCACACTTGATTTGGTGGTTTGATAATGGTGATGGTAGATGCCAGTGAGGCTTGTATGGTTAGTGAGACCTCTTTGTAGCTAGTGAGGCTTGTATGGTCAATGAGACTAGTTTGTAAGCAGTGAGGTTTTTGATTAAGCCACTGGGGCATTTCAGAGTGGTTTTTCTACCCCTTGTGGCTTTTCCACTCATCATATCTTGTGTTATATTTCTTATGTGTCTTCATGTGTTCATATAAGATTTGTGGTTAATGTTCTGATTCATGCCTTCAATATTATAACTATGCATATGTGTGTTAACAAATCATTGATGTCTTTCTCTCTCTTTATCACATCATTGTAAGGATACACAAAAAAGGATATTGGTCTTCAATTCTTTTTCATTCTTCCTTATTCCATGTGCATGTACATGTTCCTATAATGCATTGCATCAAAGAAAAGTATTCACTACATAGATACAAAACCTTATGCTAGCAACATATGAAAATATGGTTGGAAGATACTAAGCATGAGAAATAATACATATATAGAAACAAACCATTAAGCATATACATAGATAACATACATGGAAACATGAACAATATACTAAAAGAAACAAAAACTAAGCATGGATATACTAAACACACATAATGAATATAATATGAAAAAACAATTGATGTACTCCACATTGCTAATGTGGTAGCACTAGGAAACAAGAAAGTGGAAGAATAATCCAAGGGGATCACATGATATGAGGTAGAAATGAGTGAGTGTAGGAAACAACACCTTGGAAAAAGTTAATAAGGTAGGATAAGATAATACTCTTGATGATAATGGCTCTAAGGTGTCTGCCCAATTGATAAGGACAAGACAAATGTAAAATGGTCATTTATAATGATGATGACAATAGTTATATGGTTACCACCTAGATATATGCAATTGCAACCCAAATGATAAGGCTAGCCCAAAATTAAAATAATCACTAATGATGATGATGTGGTTATGACCTAGATATATGTGATTTCCACCTAACTAGAAATTGAAGTAAATGGTGATAGCTATGTGATTATCATTGTAGACACTTAAATCTTATTGTGTCCTAACATCACACTAACTAGTTACCTCTCTTATTCTCACATCATCAAATTAGTTAAATAAATTATATTTATTTAATTAGTTTGACTATTCTTCTAATGTTAATTAAATAAATTATATTTAAATTTAATAAATTAATCTAAACTTTTAGCTAATACTTAAAAAATTATTAAATAAATCATATTATTTAGGTAAATCTAATTATTCTTGCACATTCCTCCATAAATTAAATAAATACATTATATTTATTTAATAATGTATTTAATCACCAAATCCCCTCTCATCATTAGTTGAATAAATAAATCAAGTTTATCAACTACTTAATCATTTGCACATTCCTCCACCACTTTAAAAAAAAAGTCAACTTGCACAAGGCTCCAAAAAGTACCTTTTAATCTCCACCCTCCACTTGAATTAAAAAAATCTCCACCCTTCATCTCTCTCAATCCTTGTCTTATTCATTTTCACCTCTCCCAAGCTTCCACTTGTAAGCTTCTCATTTACCTATACAAACAGGTCTCCACCCTTGAGTGTACAAGATAAAATCTACACCATTCATGATCGCCATCTAAAATCTATAAATCTCACCTCTCCCAAGCTATTTTCAACAAGTGAAGGTGGAAGCATAGCAAGGTTGTGCTACAAGTTTCATTGAGAAACCAATATTCCATCTTCTCAACAACACTCATCTTGAGCATCAGCACATCCAAGGTAGAAAAAGGGTGTTGGTGAGAATTATTTTATCTTTTCACCATTATTTTTCTCCTCTTTTCCTCTATCTTGAGGTTTGCATTTAATTTAGAATATGATTCAATTTGCTTGTATTTGTTTTCCTCTTTTGAAATTTTAAATTTTGTGTTCATATTTCATCCCTAACCTAATCATCATTCAATCAACCTAAATTATCAATCCATCCTAAAACTAAATTTCAATGCTTGGGGTATGACATCATGAACATTACTCCACTGAGTGTCTATAGCTACTTTCTTTGAAATGTTGTTACTTCTTTTAGTCACAACACCATTTCAAAGAGGGATGTAAAATGTAGACACCTAAATCTTACCTTGTCCTTACATCACACAAACTAGTTACCTCTCACATTTGTGCATCATCAAATTAGTTAAATAAATTATATTTATTTAATTATTTTAACTATTTTTCTAATGCTAATTAAATAAAATATATTTATTTAATTAAATTCAATTATTTTTGCACATTCCTCCATAAGTTAAATAAGTACATAATATTTCGTTAATCACCAAAACTCCTCTCATCATTAGTTGAATAAATAAATAAAGTTTATCAAATAATTAATTATTTGCACATTCCTCCACCAATTCATTTAAAATAAACAAAGTCAACTTACACAAGGATCCAAAAAGTACCTTTTGATCTCCACCCTCCACTTGAATTAAGAAAATCTCTACCTTTTGTCTCTCTCATTCCTTGTCTTATTCATTTGCATCTCTCCCAAGCTTCCACGTGTAAGCTTCTCATTTCCCCCAAAAAAGGGGTCAACCTCCACCCTCCAATGCATAAGATCCAATCTACACCATCCATGATCTTCATCCAAATTCTATAAATCTCACTTCTCCAAAGCCATTTTCAACAAGTGAAGGTGGAAGCAAAGCAAGGTCATGTTGTAATAATTCTTAAGCAATTACATCTCTCTATCTCCAACAACAACACATGTTGAGCATATCCAAGGCATAAAGGGTTTGTTTTGGTGAGAAGTTTGTTATATTTTCATCATTATTTGCACTCTTTATCTCAATCTCAGGTTTTAGATTTGAAATTAGGTTTTTTGTTTGCATTGCATAGTTCTTTATTTATTTCATATTAGCATACACAATCACCTAGCTATACTGGTTGCCACTCCAAAAAATAATAGTCTAGGCCAAAAGTAAAAGGTAAAAGGGGCCTCACCATCCCAAAATAAGTAAAACCTGGTGATAATATCAAAGGCTTAGTAACCACTCGATAAAGAGGTCAAGATAGGCCTAAAGGTTGATGGTATCTTCTTTAATGTGGAGGTATAAAGTTTTCCATGATTTTACCATTTAAATCCAAGCTCATTGTGAAGGCCTACGAGAAAAATGCATTCACCACTTATGCAAATTCTTTGTAAAAGATTTAAAATTCCACAATTTACATATGTGTCTACAAGGGCAATTTCAACCACAACATCTAACTTTATTTCAGTTTCAACAATTTGCATCAATAATAAAGAATGAGGGTACATTATAACCTTATCCAAGAATTTTGAACATACTTGGTTTTTGTAATAGACTCATTCTTCCAGTTCCTTCAAGTTCCTTTAAGCATAATAGGGCCACATAACAATAAGATGGCTGGACCAGGAGTCAACTAGAAGGCTTAACTAGAGAAAAATGATTTTTTGGTGGGTAGAGGGATGACAAAAGGACTTTCAAAGTTTGTGTAGAAAAATGCAGATAGTGCATTTAAAACATGGTTAGTAATGGACATTTTGTGTGTTTAACTATGGAATGGAAGGTCATTCAAAGTGAAGTTTTGTAATGGCCAACACTCTAAGCTTAATGGAAAAAGTTTCACAAAGGAAACATAAACTAAGCATGGGACACGCATGCCACATTAGCTGATTAATAGTTAGACTGTGCCAGATAAGAGTGCCCTGTGTGAATTACTAGTTGGAATATTGTAATTTCTCCCACAACTAAAAATAGTAAATATTTGGTAATAACTTCTAGAAGAGAAAAAATAGTAAATATTTAGTTAGTGAGTTTTCTATTTTTGTCTAATGTAGTATGTCAGCTAAGTTTCTAGATTATTCTTTCTACTCTTAAAGGTCTCTATAAAATGAGGGTAATATAAATAGTTAATGTAGTATGTCAGCTAAGTTTCTAGATTATTCTTTGTACTCTCAAAGGTCTCTATATAATAAGGCTAATATAAATAGTTTATTATCAAGATGAATAAAGCTGAAGCTTTTTGAATTTTATCAAATAGCCTTTATCCACCTACATAGTGGTATTAGAGCTAGGTTGAAGAAGAGATTGAGGAAAGATCATTGCCCAAGAGTAAGGCAAAAGCAAGGAAATCAAAGGAGGATATGGGTGAAGCTGTAAGTCTAAGAGGTCGCAGCTAGTAAACAAGTAATGAGTTTTCCTTTTGAAGCCACTAAAAGTCACATAAGTGTAGGAAATAAGGAGTTACAGAAAATAAATAAGCCATGAGCTTTTTGGAAAAAATAAAGAGGAGTTTTTTTAATGCAAATCACCAAAAAAGGGTTCATAGAAGTCAATAGAATCTACCAAAAATTGGAATTAGATCACAATTTCTTGGTAAAGAATAAAGTGGCTGATAGAAATTATCTTTGAAAAGAAAACTAACCTAAGGAAACAAAGCCAAAAGATTTAGCCATCGTAGAAAGACATCATCAAAACAAGAGAGGTTGTTTCTTTATTAGCCACCAAGTTTTTTGAAAGGAGATTGGAGTTACAGATTTTTTTAAAGACAAAGAGAATTGCAAGCTACCACTAAAGGTATAAATCACCTAGGAGAAGTCACAAAAAAAGGCCGCCATATCCATGTAAATGTAGAATTCTCTGGATCTCAAAGATAAATGATCAAGCACAAAAACTGAATATGCATCAATTGGACTTCATTGTTCATAATTCTATCAACTGCAAATTTACATGTATATAATGGCTGAGCAGAAGAGAAATCCTCGAGGGACAGGCATAGAAAACAAAGCAAACTATTGTTTGCTGTAGTTTGCATGAAAATCAACTAACTGTGGTTTCTTAGTTAGCTTAGCACAAAGACGGGAGAAATTGACACTAACACCCCCCCTTAAGTCTAACTAAGGAGACAAAATCCTAAAGAGAGGAAAGAGGAAAAACCCAATGGGAACAAAACCCCTTCTAAAATTTGGCTAAGGAGACAAAAGCCAATATAGCCAACAAAGATGGGTCCTAGCATCAAGGCCATTTTAGGTACCCATGTACATATAAAATTCTGCCACAAATATAGAGAGAATATAAGAAAAGAAGATATGAATCCCCCCATAATGAAAGAGCTCCCATGCCAATGATGAATACCTGAAGATAGAATATGATCCATTGCCTACAAATGACATTTCTCCCCTTAGGAAGAAAAGGATCCACTGGTGATTAGAGAAGCCAATCCAAAAAGATGGGTGATACTGGAATCTAAATCTAGATGATGTGTGCCTCTGAAAACTGCTCACATGTCCACATGTCAGAAAGTGATAGCAATCCAAGATCCTATGAAGACTGATATAGAGCAACCTATGAAGGCAATGAAGATGGTGGGCCAACAGCGTTGATGTGGCTGTCAACAAAGAGGAGAGATAATCCCTCAAATGTGTCCTCCAAATCTAAAATGTGAGTCTCTATAAACGATTTTGAAACTCCTGTCAAGAGATCATCCCATAAAGTTAAATCAGGAAGACTATGGATGCCCTGTTGCAAGAAGCCATTGGAAGCTTTCAAAGAAGCAACACAGAGCTCAGAAGTAGCAACAAATGCAAGGACAAAAGAGTGGTTCTCAAAGAGAAGACATATGTCCTCAATAGTGTCATCTAGATCTGAAATGAGGGATTCTACAAACAAAAAAGAAATGTATGGTAGAATGAGGTCCCAATGTACTGAATCCAAAAGACATAAATGATCCTGCTGCAAAGAATCACTGGAGGCTCTCAAAGAAGCATCTCTAGAATCTAGATCTGCAATAGGTGGTGTTGATGGGGAATCAGTGAACTGATCATCCATACAAGATGTGTCCACATTACATGAGGCAGCATAAGTGTCAATATCATCAATAGCCTAGTTTTCCAAGAAAACATCACTTTCAAATGAAGATTCAATGTCTCCATACAACTATTGGATGATGATCCAAGTAGTAGAAGGGCACTCAGTGTGCTCTATGTGATGTAGAGTATCCTCAGAAATAGTAAGACATATTAGTCCATAGACTATGTCATTATTATTAAACCATGCATTCTTTTCATCATAATTACTTGGCTCAGGAACCAGTCCGAGGAGATAGGGTAGTAGATCCTGCTCAAGGCAGTGATTCTTTATCCCTTGTTTCCAAGACAAGAATTTCTCTGAATCTAGCCTAACAATAGAATGATGAAACTAATATTTAAAAGACATGATTAACACCCCTGTAAGTGGAACTTTATCTCAGTTCGTGATTACAAAGTGCATGTAGTTTCCCCCAATAATGATTGCAGAAAGTATATAAATAAACTTCTCCTTCACATGCAGGGACATGCAAACGCATGAATGAAACATGCAAGTTTATGCAAAGGAATTGTTTATACTCCCACAAATATAAGAGATTACAAATAAGAACAAATGAAACAAGATTGCATAAAGTCGACCCTGCAAAAAAAGAGCTCGTTCTGATGTGAAACCCACACGAGCAGGTAGAGAGCAGGCCGCCTCAGGATTTGTGGCACTTGGATGAAGAATGGCAACTAGATGAGTAGGTCATGAGCCTTGTTGTGTAGGATTTCGGGCTTGTAGAATTCTCCAGATCTCAAAAATAAATGATCAAGCACAAAAACTGAATATGCATCAATTGGACTTCATTGTTCATAATTCTATCAACTACAAATTTACATGTATATAACGGCTGAGCAGAAGAGAAATCCCCAAGGGAAGGGCATAGAAAATAAAGCAAACTACTGTTTGCTATAGTTTGCATGAAAATCAACTAACTGTGGTTTCTTAGTTAGCTTAGCACAAAGATGGGAGAAATTGATGCTAACAGTAAAGCCCTCACAGATTCTTGAAGACCAGTCACTAAAAATATTCATAAGATCAATTTATGAAGATAGAGCAAGGAGATCACTAAGTGAAGGTGCACAAAGCTACCAAAATTAATCATTTTTTTTAAATTTAGATCGTTGCAGTAAATTGGTTCACATGCATGGTATCAAGTAGTATTCTCACGCAACCTCAAATCCCCATTTTCATAGGTAAGAATTATGATTTTTGGGCAAGTAAAATGAAAACTTTACTTTGCAAATGAAGGTGTATATGTTTAATTTCTAACAAAATGGAAAGAGATTAAAATAGTAATAAACCTTTTATTCTAAATCAAACCATACCTCTGACCAAGCTAAAGCTATATGTAAAAGAATGAAAACAATAAATGATCTCACCAATGCAACCTTGTTTTGCCAATGATGGTGGTTGTGCTCTAGGATTTATGATTGAAAGAAGTAATGTGAGATGCTCAACTCATCAGCATAAGTTTGCATTCAAATGTTTGATGATTATGACTTCCAAGAGACTCAATTTTTTTTTTGATGGATTGATAAGGATAAGATTTGAAGGTGAATAAGGATAAGATCTTTTAGAAAAAGAATAGGATAAGGATGAGGATAAATCAAAAAAGAAGATATGATAATATATTCATTTATTTATTTTAACTAGTTGCACACTAGTTAGAAATATAAATAAATCATGGAAGAGATATGATAGGATATGAGTAGATATGAATTGAGAATAGAAAGGTATCCTGAAGAATATGGGATAAGATTAATTAATTAATTAATTATAATTTATTTAATTAATGTTGGAATATTAGAAGAATAGTTAAATTAATTAAATAAATATGATTTATTTAATTAATGTTCAAACATTAGAAGAATGACTAAATTAATTAAATAAATATGATTTATTTAACTAATTCAATGATGCAAGAAAGTTAGCGTGACACTAGAATATGGTTAAATTCAGGTGTCTACAAAAGGATTCAGAGTCTGTAGACTAGTTATTAAGTCAAGCCATGAATATTGTTAATCAAATTAGATCACATGGAGAGGAGATTACAAATCAAAAAATTGTAGAAAAGATTCTTAGAAGTCTGCCTAGTAAACTTGATTCTATTGTGGTTGAAATTGAATCCAAAGTTCTAACACAACTATCTATAGATGACATTATGGGATTATTGTTATCACATGAATCCAGATTAAATAGGAACAATAAATTTTCTTTGGAGAATACATTCAAATTATAGGTATCATTCGACAAAGTAAGAGGAAGGTCAAGATCTAAAGGAAGAGGTAGAAATAATTATCAAAGAGATGGAAAGAAGAGTCCAAATCTAGGTGGAAGGACAAATTAAAATTTTAGATCTAAAGGGCATAATGGTAATCAACAATCTCAAAGGTGTGATAAATCTAACATTCAATGTTATTATTACAAGAAATTTGGTCATTTTGCACATGAATGTTAGAAATAACAAGAAGATGTGGGAATGCAATATTTTTTAAACTATTTCAAGGATATTATTCATTACAAGTCATGTTTCTCAAGAGAGCTCAAGTGATACTTGGTTTTTAGACAATGGGTGCAATAATCACATGACATGAAATAGAGATTTGCTTAAAAGTTTAGATTGTTCTATGAAGTCAGTAGTAAAGTTGGATAATGATAATATGTATCAGTCATGGGTAAAGGAGTAATTAATGTTGTCACAAATCATGGTAGAAGGTCTATTCTAGATGTTTATTTTGTGCCTGGATTGAAGCATAATCTCATAAGTATTGGACAACTTATACAAAAGGGTTATAGAATAATTTTTGAAGATAATATTTGTATCATATCAGATAGACCTCCTAGTAACATGTTGATTGCAAGGGTTGAGATGACAAGGAACCAAATGTTCCCACTTTAAATGAAGAGTGAAAAGACAGTTCATGGATAAGTTGAAGCCATATTTAAGGCAACTTATTTAGATCAAACATGGCTATGGAATCTAAGGTATGGACATCTTCATTTTAGAGGATTGAACTTATTACAGAAGAAGTAGATGGTGAGAGGATTACCACAAATATAGGAGCCAGCCAGTAGATATGAGAGTTATATTTTGGCAAAGCAACATAAGGAACATTTTCCAATATAGGGATGTCTTATAGAGAAAGGGCACCATTAGAACTTGTGCATATTGATTTATGTGGTCCAATGCAAACTCCATTATTAGGAGGAAGTGTTTATTTTCTAACTTTCATTGATGATTTTAGCAAGAAAACATGGATTTACTTTCTTAAGGAGAAGTCTAAAGCCTTTAGGATGTTTGAGCATTTCAAAGCATTGGTTGAGAAGAAAAGTGGCCTATACATCAAGGTACTCAGATCAAATATAGGTGGTGAATATAAATCAAATGAGTTCTCAGATTTTTGTAGATGTCATGGAATTAAGAAGTAATTTACCACATGGTACACAACACAACAGAATGGTGTCACAAAAAGGAAGAATTGTACAATAATGGAGATGGCTAAGAGCATGTTGAAGGCTAAGCACTTGCCTAATGAATACTGGGCAGAAGTAATAGCATGTGCGGTGTATATTCTAAATAGAAGTCCTATAAAGAGTGTCAAGGACAAGATTCCATAAGAGGCATGTAGTGGTAAGCATCATAGTGTATCTCATTTAAGAATTATTGGTTGTGTTGCATATTCACATGTTCTATAAGAGACAAGAAGAAAATTGGATGATAAACTTGAAAAAGTGTATCTTTATTGGTTACTGTGAACAATCAAAAGCCTACAAGTTGTACAATCCCATTACCATGAAGGTAATCATTAGTAGAGATGTGGTACTCAAATAAGAAGAAGCATGGGATGGAAGTGTTGATAAAACAATTATAGTTATAGTAGTAATACCTCAAAATGAAGAAGAATCAAAATATCAAAGAGTGCAAGGTAGTCAACCTAGTCCACAAGCAGGTACTCCATCAAGAAATCCTCAAGAAGATAATTTAGGAGAATTGAGAATGCCAAGGAATTTTGAACAAGGTGAACCATTAGGCCATCCTTCAAGGATCCTAACTCATAAGTAGTGATGAATCTAATCCAACACTTGCCTCATTGAGATCAAGATATAGAGGTAAGAAAACTAGAAGTTTGCAATCGAGATTTATGATCAAGGAGAAAATATAGATTTACATTTAAATTTTCTTTACTCATTTATGATCCTGTATATTTTGAGGATGCAATTAAGGAAGAACACTGGATTAAGGCCATAGATGAAGAGATGGACTCTATTGAAAAAAATGACATGAGAGTTAGTAGATCTACCTAAAGGTAAAGAATACATAAGAGTCAAATGGGTTTATAAGACTAAGTTCAATGTAGATGGTGAAGTTGAAAAGTATAAGGAAATGTTAGTAGCTAAAGGATTTACACAACAATATGGAGTTGATTACAATGAGATATTTGCACTTGTAGCAAGGTTTGATACAATTAAAATGGTATTAACGATGGTAGCACAAAACAATTGGGAAGTCTACCAAATGGATGCCAAGTCAACATTTCTGAATGGTTTCTTGAAGAAGATGTCTTTGTACAACAACCACCTAGATATGAAGTGTGTGGACATGAAGACAAGTTATGCAGATTGTAGAAGGCTCTTTATGGAGTCAAACAAGCACCTAGAGAATGGTATAGTTGAATTAATTCATACATGATGAGCAATGTATTTAGAAAATGTTGTAGTGAGCCTACATTATACACAAAGATCAATAAGCAAGGTCATATTTGTATATTTTATTTATATGTTCATGATTTAATCTTTACTAGAGATTTGTCTATAGACATGTTTAAATCAGCTATGAAGAAAGAATTTGAAATGACAGATTTAGGATTGATGAGATATTTTATAGGTATTGAAGTTGTACAATTAGATAGATGCATTTTCATTTCTCAATCTAAGCATGTTAAGGATATGCTAAGGAAGTTCACGATGTTGAATTGTAATATCTAGCACCTACTCTAATTGCAACAAGAAACAAAGTTAGTAGAGAGGATAAGGGATCCAATGTTGATCTAACTATATTCAAAAGATTAATTGAAAGTTTGATGAATCTCATAGCAACAAGGCTACATATTATGTATGGATTTAGTCTAATTTTTAGGTTCATGGAGTTACCAAAGGACTCACATTAAGAGAATATTGAGATATATAGTAGGGACAATAGAATATAGAATATTATATTAAACAACTAATGATTTTGAGTTGATTGGATATACTAATAGTAATTTTGTAGGTAGCATGGATGATACAACTTGATTACTTCAAGATATGTGTTTCATTTTGGATCAAGTGTAGTTTCATGGGCATCAAAGAAGTAGCCTATAGTGACAATTTCATCAGTTGAAGAAAAATATGTAGCAACAACATTTGTAGCATGTCAAGCAATTTGGATGCATAGAGTATTGATAGATTTAATACATGATCAAGATGATCTAGCTCCAATATTTTGTGATAACAAATTAGCAATTGCGTTGTCAAATAATCATGTCTTTCACAAGAGGAATAATCATATTGATACTAGGTACCATTTCATAAGAAAGTTAATAAATAATGGAGAAATCAATTTGGAGTTTTCTAGATTTGCAGACCAGTTGGCAGATATATTTGCAAAGGCATTATCAAAGGAGAATTTTGAGCACCTAAGACAAAATTTGAGCATTGTGGATGCTAAAGCACCTAGTAATAAAAATTAAAGGGGACTGTTGGAGTATTATAATTTCTCCCACAACTAAAAATAGTAAAATATTTGGTAGTAGTTTCTAGAAGAGAAAAATTATTAAATATTTAGTTAGTGAGTTTCGTATTCTTATCTAATGTAGTATGTTGGCTAAATTTCTAAAGTGTTCTTTGTACTCTCAAAGGTCTCTGTATAACAAGGCAAATGTATACATTTATCATCTGCAGGGGAATTTTAAGTTCTCTCTTTGCATGTAAGATCATCCTCTAGAAGGACTACCGGATTAAAGTAAACAAGGAAAAGTGTGAAATCCAAAGATTTAGAGGATAGATGGTGGTTGAGCGATCAATGGAGGTGTGAGGGAGAGATCAAGGGTTAATGTTTTTGGATAGATTTATGTAAATGTTATCTATCAAGTAATATAATGACTTGAAATAAATTTAGTTTGATGGATATATATTATGGAATTCTATGAGATTTTTTATTTAAAATATGTTTCATATGAAAATATAATAAAAATTTCAAAAGTATAATCACATTAAATTATTGAAAATTAAGATATAAATGGATATCTTAAGAAGATGGGATGATAATGACCACAATGTATTATCAGTTTGGAATTTGATGGTCAGCTAGTTTGGTCATTTAATTACTTTTCAATTAACATTTAAAAAAATATAGATTATAAAAAGATATATAATTTATATTGATCAATATAAGAATGGAAATGTTCTCAAATCAAGTTTCTATAATAGGATTCTGTCATGGTTTTATAATTTATTATTGTGTTTGAGCAAGCCAGAAAACCCACATGTAAATAATATGACAAAATATTATTGAATGTTTTCTTTAAGGTATGAATTACAAGGATAGCTCACTTCATGTAATGCAATTGCATGGAATAATTGATATAGCAATAACGATAACTGATTTTTTTTTAAATATGACTTAAGTTGTATTTGTGACATAACAAAGATAAATATAAATATATACTATTCTAATCAATGAGCTACACATTATCTCTTTCAATTTTTACAGTGTATGCTACATTGAGTAAAGATTTAGATGCATACATGAGAAGTCTAAATTCTAGTATCATTTTTTTACATAACATTTAGCATTCTATCCTTTTATTTGCCAATCATATGTTTGTACATTCCTCTTCTCCTTAATGCCACAAGAATTAGTTGATTTCTTTTTACAATTTGTGGAAAAAACTAGTCATAGGTCCACCTTACATATTGTGAACACAGCAGACATAGGCCCACCCTAATAGAATTGAGGTTATGCTTGGACACTTTTACACAATCTATCCCTCAAGTAGATAATATCTTATTCTACACATAGTTGAAAGTATAGTCTCCTAATTCTACTTTTAAGCTTACCAAAAATCAAAAAAAAAAAATGAAGAAAATAAAAAATAAAACTACAAAAAATAATTCTAATTTATGCTTAAAAAATGAAGAAGATGAAAAAGAAAAAACATAAAACTATGAAAAATGAAGAACAATGGTTAAATGTAAAGCTTATGTAAAGCCTACACAAATAAATAGGCTGAATTTACTAATACAAATTTCTAAATTAATATATTAAAACTTAAGAAACATTCAAAGATAATTTTATAATCCAAGAGTTAAAAACATTTTAAATTCATATGTTTACTATTATAATGTGGAAAAATATATATATAATTAAATAATAATCTTACATTTTTGAAAAATATCCTAAATTAAATATTGTAAAATAAAATATTTTCTAAAATTTATATTCTCTTAAAACAAATATATATGGTTTTAATAATTTAAAGTATCATATATATAATTATATAAAAATATAGTAAGTTGTCTAACAAATTTTAAAATTGTAAAATATAGTTTAAAATTGAAAAAATGCCATCAATTTTTTTTTTTGATTGGTAAAAGGTCGAGGCCATTAATATAAAAGTCAATAATAAAATACAACTCTGTTTAGTGTGGGTATCGGTAGGAAAGAACAAAGCAAAGAAAACCTCCACTCTAGCCCGGGACTTTTGTAGTCCAGTACATACTGTTTATTTATAGATCTTATACGGGGACATGCCCTACAAGGACTCATCCTTTCTTATACAATTTCTGGGATACAAGTACAAACATTGCCCTTAACCATAACCTTTCTTCTGATGTCCTCTTGTTGTATGGATTGTTGGTTATCTAGCTCCTGGGATGACCTCCATGATATATAGCCTTAGATCAGCTATTTATTATCAAGTGAGGGGGTTTCTTCTATCTTCCTCCTACTAGTATACCTGTCTTACCTGAAACCATAGGAAAAACTTCCAACTTTTTCATATGTTAGCTATATAAAAAAAACAAGATACATAGACTTCTTTTCTTGTAGACCCCTGTTAGTTCTCTAAATCCTTTGTCTAAGAGGAAAGATTAAAATGTTTTCTCTTTCCAATCTTATCATAAATATTCAAATACACTTGCTTCGATGTTAACTTAAATCCGATTGCGGGGGATATCCCATACTAGTTGACCAATCCATTATATATGCCAACATATATATATATATATATATACTTGTAAAAATGCAAATATATATACCTAAGTGTGGGCATAAGTAAGTGATCAATCATTTCACTAATAATGTTGGTAAACCAAGATTTCCATTCTATCTAAATTTTAACCCATCATAGAAAAACGTTCTTACCTGTCAAATCAGTTATATCTCTCAAATGAGCTAGAATGAAAGCCAAAGCTAGACTTGAAACCTCATTATTGCCTTTCTAATTTCCTACCTTCTCACATGACAGAAGTGATTCAAGTTTCACTCAATGCATCAGTGGTTCTAACCTTTTCATCAAGACAATCTGCTTCGCACATATTGTCATTATTAATCGATTATGGTGATCAAATCATATCTTAAACTCTTCCTTCTTGGATCTTGAGCCCCGTACTGAGGGGATTCATGCAAGATTTTGAAAAGTATTTATTGATTAACTTAGAAAACTCTTAAGCCCTAAGTCTATAGATATACATCTATCTATATATATAATTTATATATATAAATAGATATATAAATAATAGACAAGAAAGGTGGTATCTTAGAAGCGTGTAAGCAGGGGCATATCTCAAGCTTAAACAGACATGATTGAAACTACGTGCTTTAGTTAAAGTTGTTCAATGGATTGAGACAGAGCAAAGGAATTACATTATGGTTTCTTCTTCCAACAAACCAATGCCATTTCAATTTAGAATTGTTTTTACCACTGAAGCCATCACTTGTGGAGGGATGGAGATCCATGTGCGATTGATAATCACCAAATGTTAGATGGCATTCCTTGGCCCTATTACTCTACTCTGGTTGCAACGAATGCTCCATTGGTTTGATGAATTAATGGTAGGGGCGATTTGAATGATAGTTGGTAGACGGTTTATGGGAAGGGATGAGAGGTATAGGGTTGATTCAAACATTTCTTCAAGGGTACTAGCCATGTTTCTTGAGTTGGAAATTGACAAAGAGACAGCGAAGCAGATGATGAAAGGTTTATTCAATCCTGAGCACTTGGGGGGTTTGGATGAAATCCTGGGTGCTGCAACTATCAGTGTTGGGATGCCACGACTGAGGGATATGGATGCGATGGAGGATCCTGATGCTATATAGAAGCTCTACCCTTTTATTTTGGATCTCAGGGGACCAGACCTCATGATGGTTAAGGAAAAGGCATAACTAGTAGTTGGATTCATCCAAAGGGTCCTTGGTCTGGTGGAGGAGGACAGGTATGGATGGGTAGCTTCGTAGAGTGTCAAAACTCTACATTTTGTTTCAGTTGTGCCAAGTCTGTAGGTCTTTTCTGTTTCTGTGTATGTTTCAAGATATAGTTGCGTGGGTTTCTAATACTCTCTGCAAAAGCCACCAAGTGTCAAGACAGTTAAAGCCGCGGTATTTGTTTCAAATATTAACTTTTGCACAGAGAACACCATGTGTGGTATGCGGAGGCAATCCCTAAAGTTTCTGTGTCTGCGAAAGGTGCCGTGTGTCTTTTTGCTTTGTTGCGGAGGGTGGTGCGTGTTCTTTCCGTATCATGTTATCGCTGGTAATGAAAGATGGTGGGCCATAGTGATGTTATGTTTCAAGCCAGTGGAGAATGCCATGTGGTGGACACAGAGGTAAAGTTGTTTGGTTTATGACCCTTTTCCAGTGAGAAACTTAAAGTTTCTAAAGTGATGCGGAACCTGCCAAGTGTCAGCTTCTGTGGGAGTTTCCAATGTTTCAAAATGTTTCAAGCAGTAATGTGGAGAACACCACGTGTTAGTTAGCATGCGCACAGAAGATGCCACCTGTCCCAATTTTCTCCTTTGAAGTTAGTGAACGCTAAAGTTGTGGGTCCCATTATTAATATGTTTGTTTCTAAACTGATGCGGGTTGCGACAGTTGTCAACAGCAGAGTTCACCCGAGCACAAAGACACAGTTTTGAGGGCTTTGTAGAAGAAGACACGTAGATGTTTTTGAAGGCTACGGAGCGTGACAAATGTCATTTTCTTGTTCATTCCTAAGAGACAAAGGGGTTTCTCATTCTGTTATAGATGCTGCCCTCTGTCACAGTATGTTTCAAATTTATCTGTGTCATTGCAAAGTGTTTGATTTGCTTTCTCTGAACTATGTTCTGTAAAAGATTTAAGTCCCTTTGTTTATGTCAATATGGGTAAGCAGTAGGCTAAATATAAGTTTAATTATATCTACCTTTCTCTGTTATTGCCTATCTGACAAGCTCTTGTTAAAATAGCCAGAAACTAAAATCTCTGCTTCTGTAGGAGAAAATTGAAACCGAGTTCAAAGGGTAAAGGTTCAATGTTTCTCCCCATCGTCATTAACTATTGTTTAGGTAGATTGGGATTTGGAATTGCAAGGGTTCTTTAAATGCTCTGCTGACTGTTGCAAAGAAGTGTGAATTTAACTCTTAGTTAATTTAAATAAAGTGTTCTCAAGTGTTCTTTTATACCCCAATGTTGTCTTAAGGTTAGAAAATCTGTAGATGCTCAATGTTTATTCAAACTCTAGGGTGTGTCATTAGAACAAGTGAAGAACTAATTGGCCTCATATTAGGTTTTGTATCTAAGAGAATGTTTAGCAAAAATAACTTTTCCTCCTTGACCATTGTAACCGGAAGAAGGGCAATACATTGTAGGATATGTGGTTGGGCCTCCATCCTCCCCCCCGGAAGAAGCTTGATGCCAATAAAGACAATCTGAGATTGAGCAAAGAAGGACTTGGCGGGATTGACAGCAAGACCATGGTGTTGACAAATAGAGAGAAACTGACGCAGGTGATCAAGATGGTGAGGCATATCCTGGCTAAAGACAAGAATGTCGTCAACATAGGGTTGGATAAATTTGGCATAAGGTCGAAATATAATATCCATTTTTTGCTGAAAAATGGAGGGAGCGGTTTTTATGCCAAAGGGAAGAACAGTCCATTCATACAGACCTTGGGGAACAGAGAAGGCTGTCTTATAAAAATCAACACTTTTAAGACCGATTTGCCAAAAACCCTTGGTTAAATCAAATTTGGAGTAGACATGACTACCCTGAATAATTTGCCAGATATGATCTTTACTAGGCAGGGGATGTCGATTGTCAACAAGACATTCATTTAACGGCTTATAATTTACAACTAGCCATTTTTTAGGAAGTTCTTTCCCATTTTCATCTACTTTAGGTACATACATAGCATGACAGGAAAATGGGGAGTCAGAAGTTTGGATAAGTTTAAGCTTTTCAAGTTCAGCAACTTCTGTTCTGCAAGTTAGGACTTCCGTTGAACTCATAAGAAACTAGTTAGCTTTGGCTTTAGGAATGAGTTCATTACCTTCTGAATCTCGCTTGAGAGGGAGATCACAATACAGGTTTCTTTTCTGCTTCTTTAGATCCTTTGTCATAACTGTATCAGCAAAAGCAGTTTTGATTGTCATGAGGGACTTTTGACCTGCATCAATTTGTTTAGCAAACCAGACTGAATTGATTGGTTTCTTCTTCTTTTCTTTTTCTAGCTTAGTGGAGTAAGCTAGAGTCTGATAAAGCCGTGGAAGCTGATATGTGCCTCTGATAATGATGAAATCAGAATCAATAGTGAAAGGTTCCCATTGCTGAATAGCTTTACTTCCTATCACTCCATCATAGCCATCCATCTCATATTGCACAAAGAGGAGGTTGTCAGTAAAACCATCAAATCCAATCTGAATTGGGGCAATACAAAAAGACGAACTATCTTCTTTTTCAGCATTACCAAAAGTGATTCCAATAGCGCCTTTCATCCAGGCATCTTTTGGGAAAGCATTATGACGTGCAAGATTTAAATCAGCTCCTGTATCAATAAGAAATGCTAAAGGATAAGCCATGATACCTGGAAAGTGAATAGTAAGAATGATTCCAGGACATACTGTAGTTGGCTGAGCAGTTCTTTTATAGGCTTTCATCTGATGGCTGCTGTATCCTTCTTCATAGGTTATTTCCAGTTCATCACCTTCTTCTATTTTTACAACCTGTGTGATGAGGGGACTATAAGGACGTTCTTCACAGAAAAGATGTTCTTCTGAGAAGGTAGCTTGAGCAGGTAGCTGTATTGATCCAACAGCATTAAACTGACTAACAAACTTATCAAGTTCAGGTGCTTTCTCCATTTCTTCTGTAAGATAGAAATTCTCTTCATCATCAATTTCTGAAATCTCTGCCTGAGCTTGAATGATAACCTTTTCAAGAAAGGCTTTTCGATTTCTTCTCCAAATACGCCTGGCCATGCTTCCTGGAGAGGGAGCATCGACTATGGGGCATTGATCTAATGGAGGCGATCGAGGCCGTTGAGCTGGAGACCTGGGAAACCATGGTGATGGTCTATAACCATGATGACTAGTGGTTGGAGCAGAGAACCCTGGTGGTCTCATGGTTGGAGATTTACCTCTTGTAGAGCCGCCTTCAATGTTTGGTTGAAGCAAGAAATATTTTCTGGATTTGAGCTGATCCAGTTTGCCCATCAGCTTCTTCCATGTTTCCGGACCCATATCCATGGTCTGGAGACGAGATTCAATTTGGACAATGTCTTCAATTACCTTGTCCAGTTTGGCACGGGTGTCCCTTCTGAGCATTCTACAATAGAAGGAGACTTCCGAATCCTCATCCGAGGATTGAGTGCCTTTAGTCATTAAATTGACCTGAGCCTGAACTTGTTCTTGAGCAGATTCATATTCTTTAGACTCTGAATCATCTGATTCTGAACTGGAGAGGATAATGTCCTCGGAGTCTGATGGATAAGCATTGATGAATTCAAATTCATCATTCTCAACGCCTGCTTCTCGAGCTGCACGGACTTTGCCTTTGCCTTTCTTCTTATTACGGTCCGGACATTTATTTGCAAAGTGATCTCCTTTGCAAATGTAGTAGGTAGGCTTCCACTTCTTGGAACCCTTGCTCTTCTTATCCCTTTTCTGAAAGTATCCTTTTTTCTTGGGATACTTATTTTTGAACTTCTTCTTTTTCTTCTTGTATGGTTTAGCAAAACTGTCACAGTTAGAACAAGAAGATTTTCCCTTGTCGGGGAACTGATTAGAAGGCATAATCTGGTAACACACAGAGGAAGAAAGTAAAGGCTGTACCTTTTTTATTTCTTTCTTTGCTTTTCCTTCTTCACAGATTTCCTCATTGATCTGTGTTAAGAATTGAACTAACTGCGGATAAGTTAGTTCTTTCATTTCTATATTTTCTACTACCAGATTCTCAAGAACTTTCTTGTGATAGAATTCACCTATCACAGTACCAAAGCTTTTTAGAAAAGTAGTGAACATAAATTCATGATTCTGTTCATAGCCTGACAAGTAAAAATTCTCATATTGAACATCACAATACTCCTTAAAGTATTTGAGGTCATTACATTTACCTTGATGAACTTATTATAGGCCAACTTTTCTCTTGTGTCTGTTTTCCCAACAAACAGACATGTCAGCTGAGCACAGACTTGATCTATACCTCTATCCAACAAATTTTCTCTGTAAGCATCATCCAAACGATCCCAGACATGACGAGCAACTCCAGTCATGGCATTCAGAGCTTGCTTGATTACCTGCTTTTCATCAGCATCAGCATTAGTGGATATATAATTGGTTATCCAAGCTCGCATTGCATCAATAGCTCTTGTATTTTCTATATCTTCAAAATGATCAAAATTAACAAGAGGGGGAGTGTCTGCTTTCAGAGTTTGAATATTCTTAAATGGATCAATAGGGTTGGATCCATTAGGATTAGAACTAGAACCACGAGCCATTTGAAACTTTCCTTCGGCTTGTTTCGCTGGAGTGGTTTCTCTTAATGTCCCTGAGGAGGGATCAAAAACTTTTTCAATCACAGGCTACCTAACTTATGTCTTTAGCTTAGGTCCTTCATACTGAGCCTATAGATAACCCTTTGCACTTGAAGGGAAATTCTTTGTTCTCACAGTCTGCTGCTGACGGACAGTATGAGTCACTGTTTGAATAGTCCAGGACTCTTCTTGAAGAGCAGACTTTATATCAGAGCATTCCGATTTGATGGAATCGCTCATGAGTAGTTGTGATTGTGCAACTGAATGAACTTCTTCAGAGATCTCAGTAAGTCTCTGACTATTATGCTTTACATGAATATTTGTAGTATTCAATTGTGAACCAAGCACATCACAATCTAATTTTACTTCACTTCTGACTTTCTGTAGAAGTTCTCTTTGCTGTTCTAAAGATCTTTGCTGAGCAACCCACCAGGTTTCAGCTTGACTCTTGAACTCATTATACTGGGCTTTGAGTTCCTGGAGATCTTTATTAACAGAGTTCATCCACTAATCTGTGAGACGCTTTTCAAAGCGTTCCAAAGTGGAGATTAGAGAATGAAAATTCTCTTGAGCACTGAGGCGTGCTTTTTCAGCCTTGATTGCTTCGATCTGATGCCAGATCTTTCTATCCTCGGCAAAGAGCATAGATTTCCTAAGACAGAGGTTTGTCCAGTTAAGCAACTTACTTTGACTGGTACCCTAAGAACTTTTAGTAACAGGAAATAAATGCAAAGGCCAGAAATCAGCTCTAAAGGTTTCGGTTGTATCATACAAAATAAAATCCTTAAAGGGAGGTATTGTACCAGGAACAAGACAAGGACCTGCAGGTGTGCTAAAAGCTTTTTCATGGGCTTCAGAAATCTCTTGTTCAGGCATAGTAACTTTTCGGGCTGACATCATTCGGACATGGCCAGATTTTGGAGGAAAGACAAAAGAACAATCTTCACATCTATATAACCCATTATCTAACTCAGAAAACTTTTTATGGGCACATGATGAACTCGAAGGAATGGCTGAACTGCGAGGCTTTGCAGTAGTGGGAAGTGTAAACAAACTTTCAAAACCCTGAGAGGGTTGTAATCTAACGCTTTGAGAGTGAGGAAGGGAACTTACAGACGGACCAGGTTGGTTATAGTTAAAAACCTTTTCTATTCTCATGGAAGGTCCAGTGCACAAGGCTGACTGGTTGCCGGATGAGAATCTAATTACTGCCTGATCATCTATTTCATCAATTGAGATGCCTCTCAATTGTGGTTGCTTCTCATTATCTACTTCTGCTTGGCTGTCGCTATCCCAAAGATCTAGTGCCCATTCTTCAGGCATCTTGATATCCTTGTGCTTAACTATTTTGGGAGCAGTCAACTGTGTGCTATCACTAGAGGATGTCCAGATGGTAGAAAGACCTTCTAACCCTTGAGCTTTCCTAGGATTAACCATTAAGGGAATTACCTTATTGTATAATCTATAGTGGACCAGAAAGGTGAGGGAATGGTCAACAGACTTCTTTTTCATATATAGATTCATCATCTTAAAATTATATTCTAGAACGTCTTTCAGATTTCCATCTTTGAGACTAACTGGGAAGTCTAATAGACAATCGACGAAGATGGGGCCTTTGGACATGGAATCACAACCAGCACCTAGAAGGGAATGAGACAATTTATAGAACCGGGCATCTTTCAGCATCATCATTACGATGATTGGTAAGCCTTTTCTATAATGACCATAGATACCTATTCTGACATAGGACAGATGCATGAACTGTGGATTATTAGGACTTGCGAAGGCTTCTTTCTAAAACTTTGAAACAAGGGCATCTGAAAAAATATTTAATTTACCCTCACTACCACCTGTAACAACATGTTGCAGAGTGGCGACATGACAACGTTGCGAAGTTTTATAACCAAACCAATTCTTCAAGCCAACATTAGTATTAAACATATCTATGACACCATTAGGTACATCTTTATAAATTTCAGAAGCTTTAATCTTAGGCACACGAAATTCTTTTTAGGTAACTGACTAGCAGAAACTTCATCTAAAACATTACTACTTGACTCAGGAGTAGAAAATGAACTTTCATTATCAGCAAAGAAATTGGTGAACTTAACTTCTATGTTGCGATCTGTGGTTAGGTCGGTGCTTTCCATAGCCGAACCAGAAGTGCTTGCTCTATCCATCCTGCACTCGAACCTATGCTCAAATCTGCGCTTGAAATGCAAATTACTACCTCTACTCTGCCCTGACGCAACAAGCTTAACGGGACTTACACCACGAGGTCTTACAACAGAATACTGGTGTGCATGAGCAATACAGAGAGCTATATAAGGAGCAATACAGAGAATAGTATAACACTTATTGGCGTGTTATGGTTAGACAACAACGATAACAACAGACAATAACATCATCAGCTCTGATACCAACTTTGTAACACAGCTGCAAATGACAAATGAAGTGCGGAATAGAATATCTGATTCTCAGATAGATCTTATGTATATTATTCTGACGAACACTCAGGAACATTACATTCATCATATTACAATGCGCGCTAGCATAGACTTAGATCTTAACTATGGAAAGCATGCTTAAAAGAAGAAGAGCAGAATGCATACTCTTATGTCTTAAGCACAGCTCTCTACATTAAGAGCATAACTATGAAAACTTAAAACTAAATCTATGAACTAAAGAAGACACTTCAACTGGACTAGACTCTCTAGGATTTCACTTCGCTAGAAATTGTTGAGAAATGCAGGCAGCTCGGCCACCTTATATAGGAGGAGCGAGTAGATCTTTTAACCCCGATCTTAGAATTCTTTTGAAATCCGTCCATGAAGAGTCGACATGTTGCAAACCTTATCCGAAGGATGACCCTGTTGAGGATAAGGATTCCTCTGGTGGGACCAATTCACCCGTGAACAAAGATAAGGCCAACCGACCGACACAACTTTACAAGATTCTCTTTTATCACGAGAGAGATGACTCATGCTTACGATAAGGATGTAAGCTGCCCCCTTTTACCGTGGTGTGGCCCACATCTATCATGTTTTTGTTGAGATGATAGATATTCTCGATGGATGACAAGCCCATCCATTAGCCTAGGACCCAGTACTATGAGTGGAGTTGGAGGTGTCAGGTTGTGGTTGGTTGAAGATGCAGCCTTCACAAAATTCTCCATCGGGATGATTACAGTCTGGTGAGCGGTAGTTACCACTGGCTCCATAGGTGGGAACTCAAGGATCATCATGTGACCAATCGACACAGTTGGCATAGGTTTGAGTGGATGCATGAGGGAGACATCCTAGAGGTTGACTTGCTTCTTGTTCTTTCCAAATGATACTCATTGTTTTGAGCTTATGAGGTCCATACAATCCGCGGGTCATAGCTTGTGGAGTAGCACCATTCATGCGATATGTCTTTGTATGAATCTAGACAGGTGTCTGGTGTGTGAAAATACCGCAATCTATTTTTTACTGTCCAATGCTCGAAAACTGAGGAGGAACCAGCAGGACCGTAGACTTGGCAAAGATGTCTACTGATTGGATTGTCTTTAGGAGATCCAAAAGTAAGTTTGAAAATACATCCAGTGTAGGCAGTTGTTCCTTCAAACTGTAGATCTGCTGCAGGTGGGTAAGGTCCTTGAAACAGGTTCCGTATAAGTGTTTTGCCATCTTCATCATTTAACCATTGATATGGTCGTGCCATTGGAGGATTCAAAAATTGGACTGGGAGAACAAAGTCACCACACCAGTTTTGAAGAACGTGTCCAACATCAGGATCAATGGGTTCTGCTTCAGCTGAGAACTAGAAAAATGGTTGATCAGTCCATAACCCGGGAGAGGTTAATTGTTGTTTGGCAATAAGCATCCTAAACCTGTCAAAAACAAAATCATTAGCCATTTGATAATTATGCAACTCCCTTCGTTGGAACGGATTTGTGCTCCATTCGTTGTGACTCACTTCATACCAACGCTGTTCTTGAATTCTTATGATACGAACAACTCCTTCTGCTTGACGAACAGCACCCTGTACTGGAGGGTCATCAGAATGTCCTTCTCGGGACATGAAATCTACAAAAATATTTTCAACTCCAGGAAGATGAACAAAATCAAATTCATAAGTGCTAAGGAGTTGAGCCCATCGGAGAAGCCATCCTCTTACCACCTTATTCTTGGATTCTTTTCGAAAGAAACCTCGGAGGTTTTGCAAATCACTTTTCAAGAGGAACCTTTTGTCGGCTATAAACATTTGAAATGTTTGGAAGGTATTGACAATAGAAAGGATCTCTTTATGCGTGCTGTGGTAATCTACTTCACTATTCTTGAAGCTACCAGAAATATAGCGAACAATCTCACCTTTGTCTTTGGGATTAAAAGAGATTGTTTTTTGTTCACGAAGAACACCAGCCCAGGCTCCTTCACTAGCATCTGTTTCCACAATTTTGAATCCATTACCAGGCAACTTTAAAGGTGGAAGTTGTGAACATTTTTGTTTGATGCGTTCAATTAATGCATCATGCTTTGCGGTCCATGGTGGTGACTTCTTGCCTAGAAGCTTGTTGAGTTCCCGCCTGTCTTCAGCAAGCTTACAATAAAACCCTGCAATATAATTTACAAGGCCCAAAAACCATTGAAGTTCCTTGACCGTTGTAACCAGAAGAAGGGCAATACGTTGCAGGATATGTGGTTGGGCCTCTGAATAGACCCTATGTGGTCCCTAACTCTTCCTCTGTTGTGTAATGCCATTAAATTTTAGGCATGTGTATTGCTTAAGTTTTTGTCTCTCAAGCAATAAGCATGCTTTTTTTTTTAAAAGAAAGGTGATAGAACACCCATACCATTACTAATAATAAATATACATAATAATAAGAGTTCAATTACAAAGAGAGGAAAACCTCTAGTTATGACATGACTATTGGGAATTAAGGTGTCTCAACCTTGGTAATTCCTTGTATTTTTACATTGTATTTATTTATTATTTGCCTATTGTGTTAATTAGATGCAAATCTTATGTTGTCATATTATGGGAGTTGGCACGGTGATGTGTCATCCTACATGGCATATGACCACATGTATTTTTGTCCTCACATGAGGAGATAGGCATCCCACTTAGTGGTAGGTATATTTTTCCATGTGTCAGCATCTTAGATGTTGTGTAAGGGAATATTGACCGTAACGGTCATGACAAATTCTTATGACGAAGTTATGATCTGTAAGAGTAAGAAATAGTAGATTCTATGATAGGTGAAGACATGTGTCAAAGAGAATCTTTGAAAAAGGCATCTTTGGGTGCCCCAAGGTGGACTATGACATGTAAGAGAATATGCTATTTATACCCTATGTATGACATATTCCCTTACAGTTGTAAGTTATGACAGCTATGACAGATTCTATGATGGTTGTAAGAGTCATAAGAGCATCTGTCATAACCCATTTTGGAAATAAGTGACCTCTTTGGGATGGGGTAACTTGACAAGTGTCAAGAACATTCTACAAGGTTGGACAAGTGGTCATAGGCATGGGTTTTGGGCCATGAGGCCATGTTGGATGCCCATTCCAACATAGAGCCAAAATTGCCTTGTATATTCTATATAAACAGGTGCTTTGAGGAGGTGATGTACTATAGGTTTAACAGGTATTGTTATGCTGCCAGATCATCTCCAGATACGAGTGTCGAAGACTCCTGCAAGAGCATTGGCTCTGTGTTGTATTGTAACCTTCATCGTTTATGTAATACATTTGAGTTATGTTTTGGAGTGGGGTTTTTCACCTGTAAGGGTTTTCCCCACATATATCTTGTGTCTTTCTTCTTGTGTCATACTTTCTTATTTATGTGTTTTCTGCAATATCTTTGTTAGTGGGTTTAACATTGTTGTAATAGTGAGGATAAAATTGAATTTACACTCTCCTCCCCTCATTAGATTAGTGTAGAAAGTATTTTCCGCACACCTAGCTTCCTTTCAGTTGGTATTAGAGCTTGGCCAGTTTTGGTTCTAGCTGCTAGGTAGGGGTTTTTTGAGCTAATCTTAGGTTGAGTGGGAGTGTTGTGTAGAGTATTCTGTATATTGTTGTAGTAAGGACATGGTAACCACATCCGGAAGGTTAGAGGTTGAGAAATTCAATGGCACTAATTTTGAGTTGTGGAAACACAAGATGGAGGACCTACTTGTTGATCGTGACCTATGGGAAACCATATCCAATGTGAAACCTATAGCAATGTCACAAGATGATTGGGATCTCAAAGAAAGGAAGGCTAAGGGTGTCATAAGACTCTGTTTAGCTGACTTTGTCCTGTTGAATGTCCATGAGAAGAGCATGAAAGATCTTTGGAAGAAGTTGGGTGATGCTTATCAGGCCAAGTCCTTGGTAAACAAACTTTTTCTAAAAAAGAAGTTGTTTGCTCTGAAGATGGAAGATGGAGGATTTGTTGTGGACCACATGAATGCTTTCAACATGTTCGTTGCATAGTTGACATCTATGGGTGTGAAAATGGAGGAGGAGGATCGTTGCATGACCCTGCTTTGTTCTTTGCTAGATTCATGGGATCATCTTGTCATGGCTATTGGAAGCACCACTACCACCTGCAAGATGGAAGATGTGGTGTCCTCGTTGTTATCTAAAGAAATGTGGAGGAAGACATTTGAATCAACCAAAGAGGTTCTTACAGTTCGTGGAAGACCCAAAGACAAAGGGAAGAAGCAATATAAGAAAGCTGAGAAGGGAAGATCCAATCCTGTGGGAGATCTAAATCTCCTGGAAAGTCTAATGCTATCTATTGGAACTGTGGCAAGTCTGGGCATTTCTGAAAGGAATGCAAAGAAGAGAAGAAAAAGAAAAAGAAATTAGCCCGAGATTTAGATTCTGACAAATCACAAGATGATGGTGATGCCTTCATTGTAGCCTTGGCCACCCATGCATCTGATGATGTGTGGTTGATTGATTCTAGTGCATCATTCCACATGACCTCACATCAAAGCTGGTTCACGAAATATGAAGAGTTCAATGGTGGAAGAGTGTACCTGGGTGACGACTCTCATCTGAAGATTGTTAGTCATGGAAGAGTCTCAATTTGATTCCCTGATGGATGAGTGAAGGGGATCACTAGAGTTATGCACATTCCAGGCCTTGCATGGAACCTACTTTCTGTAAGTATGTTGAATGATGCAGGTGTGCAAGTTGTCTTTTTGAAGTATGGATGCAAGATGACTAGAGGATCTATGGTGCTTGTGAAGGGTACTCAAAGAGTTACTCAATTTCAATTGGAGGCATGCACTTCATAGTGCAATAGTTCTTCTGACTCAAAGAAATGACCTGTAGTCACTTCATCCCCACCATCTGAACGAGCAGTGAAGAAATTTGTTGTAACTAGTTCTGATGGTAGTGCACATGCTATGGAAGTTAAACTTCCTACTGAAAAGACTATGTTATGACATTTGAGATATGGCCACATTAATGAGAAGGGTCTGCATACCCTAAAAAATAAAAACCTCATTAAGGGGCTAAATGATTATAATCTCAAGTTTGACTTTTGCGAACATTGTATTTATGGAAAGCAAAACTATGTTTAGTTTTACTCTAGTTCTCACAAGTCTTATGGTGTATTGGATCTTATTCATTCTGATGTGTTTGGTCCTATTAATGTTCCTTTGATTTCAAAATCTATATATTTTGTATCTTTCATAGATGATTACAGTAGAAGGACATGGGTTTATTTTATCAGAAGCAAGACTGAAGTCTTTAGTTAGTTTAAGGAATTTAAAGCCTTTGCTGAAAATCAGGCTAGTAAAAAGATTAAGTGTTTGAGAACTGACAATGGTGGTGAGTTTTGTTTGGCATAGTTCAATAAGTTCTACAAAGAGCAAGGGATTGAAATACATAAGACAACTCCATACACCCCATAGAAAAATGGAGTTCCAGAGAGGATGAACATGACACTGATGGAGAAGGCTAGGAGTATGCTTAGTGGAGCAAGCCTCAAACTAAAGTTTTGGGATGAAGTTGTAGCCATTGCTTGCTATCTGGTAAATAGATCTCCTACATTAGCTCTTGTTGGTAAAACACCTATGGAGGTGTGATTTGGTAAGAAGCCTTCAGTTAGGCATCTTCATGTTTTTGGTTGAGAGGCATATGCACATGTGCCTAGGAGAAACGGTCTAAATTAGAGAACAAGGCTATTAAATATATTTTCATTGGCTATGGTGTCGGTGTGAAAGGATACAAGATTTGGGATCCTGTGGCTGAAAAAGTGTTGTATAGCAGAAGTGTTATCTTTAGAGAGCTAACACCTTCTTCAGTTGTTCTACAGCTAGAATAGACAGAAAAGAAAGAAGATGTGGTTCAGTTTCCTTCTACCCCTGAGAAGACTGAACTGACAGACCCTGTGAGACCTGATGATGAGGAGAGCTCTAGCAGCTCTAAAAGCTCAGAAGAAGAAGCAGAACCTCAACCTCAGCCATTGAGGAGGTCTACATGAACAAGAAAGCAACCTGGTAGGTTTGGTTATTCATTACTTGATTCTAGTTGTGCTTTTGCTTTACTTACTAACACTGATGAGCCTAGAACTATGAAAGAGGCTATGGGCATGAAAGATGCAGGTTTCTAGAAGGAGGCCATGGAAGATGAGATGACTTCATTGGAAAAGAACAAAACATGGGACTTGGTGCCTTTGCCTGATGGATGGAAACCCGTTGGTTGCAAATGGGTGTTCAAGAAGAAATTCGGTGCAGATGGTAGTGTTGAAAAATACAAGGCTAGATTGGTTGTGAAGGGGTACTCACAAGTGGAGGGAATTGATTATGGTGAAATTTTATCTCCCGTTGCAAAGATGACATCCATTTGATTTCTATTATCTCTTGTAGCTACTTATGACTTAGAGGTAGAATAGATGGATGTGAAAATAGCTTTCCTTCATGGTGATTTGGAGGAAGAAATCTACATGTCACAGCTAGAGCATTACATAGAGAAAGGTAAAGAAAATTTGGTTTGCAAGCTTCAGAAGTCTTTGTATGGTTTGAAGCAGTCTCCTAGGATGTGGTACTTGAAGTTTGATGCCTTTGTGTTGCTGATTGGATATCTGAGATCAAAATCAGATCATTGTGTGTATTACATGTTTGACAATGATCACATTCTCATTATTGCATTGTATGTTGATGATATGTTGTTGATTGGGAATGGTAAGAATATGATTTCTGATTTGAAGTCTTAGTTGTCAACATAGTTTGAGATGAAAAATCTTGGGGTAGCCAGGTACATTCTAGGAATGGAAATCGGAAGAGACAGAGCTAACAAAAAACTTTGGTTAAGCCAGAGTAAGTATGTGAAGACCATGTTGGATAGGTTCAGCATGGTAGATTGTACACCATTGTGTGTTCCTGTTTCAATGGGGACAAAGTTGTCTGTTAGTGATTGTCCAAAATCTCCTAGTGAGGTGGGGGACATGAGCAGAGTACCTTATGCTAGTGCTATTGGTAGTTTGATGTATGCCATGGTTTGTACAAGACCAGACATTGCCCAAGAAATGGGAGTCCTGAGTTGATTTATGGCTAATCCTGGATGGGTACATTGGGATGCAGTTAAGTGAGTGTTCAGATATCTAAGGGGTACTTCCGAGTATTCCATATGCTATCATGGTAATGTTACAGGACCTCCACATTTAGTTTGTATTCGTGGATTTGTGGATTCTAATTGGGTAGGTGACATTGACATCAGGAGATCCACCAGTGCCTATGTGTTCACTATGTTTGGTGGTGCAATTAGTTGGATGAGTAAGCGACAACCTGTGGTTGCTTTGTCCACTACTGAAGATGAGTATATGGCTGCAACTCATGCTTGCAAGGAAGCCATTTGTCTTAAGAGATTGTGTTCAGATAATGGTGTTGATGCAGGTCAGATTACGATCAGTTGTGACTATCAGAGTGTGATTTGCCTTGTGAAGAATCTAACTTTCCATGCCAAAACAAAGCATATTGATGTATAGTTTCACTTTGTGCGAGACACGGTAGAGGATGGGAAGGTAAATTTGGAGAAGGTAGATACTTTGAAGAATGTTACAGATGTATTGATGAAACCAGTGGGCACAGAGAAGTTCAGATGGTGTTTGGAGTCTATGGGCCTCTCGGCCTATAGCAGTTAAATCTTGTTAATTCTATTGGCTCTTACAAGGTGTTCGACAAGTGGGAGAATGTTGGGAATTAAGGTGTCTCAACCTTGGTAATTCCTTGTATTTTTACATTGTATTTATTTATTATTTGCCTATTGTATTAATTGGATGCAAATCCTATGTTGTCATATTGTGGGAGTTGGCACGGTGATGTGTCATCCTACATGGCATATGACCACATGTATTTTTGTCCTCACATGAGGAGATAGGCATCACACTTGGTGGTAGGAATATTTTGCCATATGTCAGCATCTTGGATGTTGTGTAAGGGAATATTGACCGTAACAGTCATGACAGATTCCTATGACAAAGTTATGACATGTAAGAGTCGAAAATAGGAGATTCTATGATAGGTGAAGACATGTGTCGAAGAGCATCTTTGAAAAAGGCATCTTTGGGTGCCCCAAGGTGGACTATGACATGTTGTAAGAGAATATGCTATTTATACCCTGTGTATGACAGATTCTCTTACAGCTGTAAGTTATGACAGCTATGACAGATTCTATGACGGTTGTAAGAGTCGTAAGAGCATCTGTCATAACCCATTTTGGAAATAGGCAACCTCTTTGGGATGGGGTGACCTGACAAGTGTCAGGAATATTCTACAAGGTTGGACAAGTGTCCATAGGTGTGGGTTTTGGGCCATGAGGCCATGTTGGACACCCATTCCAAGATAGAGCCAAAATTGCCTTGTATATTCTATATAAACAGGTGCTTTGAGGAGGTGATGTACTACAAGTTTTATAGGTACTGTTATGCTGCTAGATCATCTCTAGATATGAGTGTCGAAGACTCTTGCAAGAGCATTGGCTCTGTGTTGTATTGTAACCTTCATTGTTTATGTAATACATTTGAGTTGTGTTTTGGAGTGTGGGGTTTTTCACCTGTAAGGGTTTTCCCCATGTATATCTTGTGTCTCTCTTCCTCTGTCATACTTTCTTGTTTATGTGTTTGCTACCATATCTCTGTTAGTGGGTTTAACATTGCTGTAATAGTAAGGATAAAATTGAATTTGCACTTTCCTCCCCTCATTAGATTAGTGTAGGAAGTGTTTTCTACACACCTAGCTTCCTTTCAATGACAAGGCCCCAAACTGGCCAGATAGACAATATAATCAATAAAAGAAACATGCTTTGACTATAAAATTGGAGATTGCCAACAAGAGACAAATCCCCAACAAAGGCTCCCGAACCATCACTGCGCCAATTTACTGCACCTGCATCTAGAAAGCCATACCCCAAAATGCAACCACAACACAGACCAACAAACTGAGAGAAACTAACCCAAACAGCCCAGACTAACCTGAATTGGAGTCATGTTCATCTTTTGGTAGAGGAATGGGGAATGACATGGCATAAAAAGGAGTGTCAGGTGCCCAAGGAGGCCCAGGTGCTCTATTTGGTGCATGAGAACGTAGGAAACGAATTGCATTAAAAATCTCCTTGGCTCTCCGCACTATTCCTTCTGCTAATTGAAAGGTGTGAGCATTCAAATTTCTATTGAATTTGTTAAAGCAATCGAGCCAAAGCCCTCTCTGTAGCCCCACATACATGTAGGCTACGTGGTTTGATGATCATAGGTACTCCCGGTCAAAAACTATGCCAATCATCACGTCACCCTCCTCAAAATCGTAGACTGCAACTGCTCTTCTCCATTTGGAAGCAGAGAGAGAGGTAGGTTTCACAAACACAAAGCCTATAGCAAATGAATACTCCTGCTCTTGGGTAAGATCAAAGATATTCGAAAGGAAAGTCACCGCTAACACCTAGCCAAAAACCTGTCTGTTTGCCAGTTGGAAAAGATAATAGCCCAAGACACAGTGAATAGAAAATTCAATTTCATCACAATCCATTTGAAAGACCTGCTCAAGATAAATAGAATTAATAGCTCCATGGAACGTTGGATGGCCCTCCACCCGTGGGATAAAGATTCTCTGGTTTGGGAGCCATAGGTCCACTAGAAACCACTCTGGACTAAGGGCAAGGAGGCACAAGTAACAGAGAAGAAGAGGCAGCCTTCAGGAAACACTTAACAAAAATGAAATGTGAGACTAGAAGGTCATTGAGGTTGCTATAGAGGGAGGAAGGGAGCGAAAACTGAAACCACAATGACGTAGAATGAACGCAATATTTAATGCTAGAGGAGGCGTCTTCGTTGCCATTGAATGCCTAACTCACCTGTGTACTAGCCAAGCTGCGGATGAGGAGGAATGACACTTAAGGCGTCATTATGCACGTAGAAGGACATGTACTTTGGCTCAAAGATGTGATCCTTAATTAATAATGATGAGGCCCCCAGACTCAAAGAGATGGCACACAAAACCACCAAAATAAATGCATTTCTTGTCACCCAGTCTGTGGAGGCAAATACCGCTTGAACGTTCAGAAAAAACCATCAATACTCCCATAAAAGCCTGTCCCATCTGAGATAGCTTAGGAAAGGTGGCATGACACTGAGCAATAACAACAGCTTGAACACAACATTCGAGGGACTTGTGTGGAGGCGCCACTTGTAGGTGTTGAAAGTAGAGTCTCCCAAATACTCTCCTCATGATAAAAATATGTATGATTGTTAAAAACAACTAATTATAATCCCATTTAGTGCTAACATATGTATAGTTACATGAAAGACAAATAAAAAATAAAATAATAAAGAAATTTATTTTATCTATCATTTTTATAAATAATTAAAAAATATTTATATTAAGAGTTATTATTAAATTCAAAACATCATTACCAATTTTATTAGTTATAAAAATTATTAAATCAGTATCCCATCATAAATTATAGATAAAATAAGTTTTGCAATCATATAACAATAAATAATTGTTAATTATTAAATATTATTTTTATTTAAAATATATATTAAAATTAAAAATTAATTTATCAAGATAATATATTTGAAAACATAAAAATTAAATATTTAAATTACACTAAATACCTAATAACAAGTTATAAGTATATTACTACAGTTATGTTGGAGGATCCATTCTTCTAGCCAAGGGTTTAAAGGCCACTATAAAACAGTGATGAATGCAAACCTAAAACCAACATAATGTCCTCAAATAGCAATAAAAGCTTAACAAGAACAAATTAAAAAAATATGTATATAAGGCGTTGGGCTCAAGAGTGCTTAGCCAAACAATATTTCTCTTCATAATGGTAATGTGATGAAAGGATCAAAGTATAACTACTTGAGCTAAAAATATCCAGCTTCTTGTAATGTCCCTCAATTACTGATAAATCTGCTCATTTATTGAATGTTGTTAGTGTGATCAAGATAATATTTGTTTTGTTTTAAGATTTTGTTCATGGGTTACTTATACAAGAGGTGGCAAGAGGGTCTTCAGTATGGACCTCGATAGAATGCACTACAAACTTGTATTCCTGTTGTTTTTATTTTGCATGGCAACCGATGGGAATAGATATAGTTAGACTCTTGTCCACATTTGGGACAGTGACCAATTGTATGCTCAATGAGATGAGGCAAAATAATAAGCAAATCACACTAGGTATAGATTAATTAAAATAACTTCAAGTATATATTTGCAACTGTTAAATTTCCTGTAAACAGTGAAATATGCTATGTAAGCTTCAAATAAGAGAGAAAAAAAAATCTCAACCAACACTTAATGAAGACAATAAATGTTGACTGTCCTGTCCTAAGTTCTTTTTCTGCTATGTTTCTTTTTATCAAGATCTTGAACAAGTACACAGGAAACTCTTTGCCCATCAATTTTTTATTAATTGTAGCAAAGAAACCTATAAATTTTTGAAATGGATAAGTGCCTGACATATACAAACAATTGATTAATCCCAAACAGACAGTAAGATGGAAATGTGGTAGAAAAATAGAATGAGTATTAGCGGGCAAGTAGACTAATATTTTTTGTGGTAACTGAAGCAGGAATGTAATTTTCGTTATAAGTTTATTGCTATCTTTTATCCAGTGAAGTTCCATCTTTTATATCTAGAACAATTTTCCTTGATGTATGTCCTTGCAGTCATCACAACTATGCCATTTAAACCCATTGCATTAGGAGCAACACTATATAAAATCTACCTTAATTGTCATAATTGAGATGAACTTTGTGCAAATTGGGCAGATGTCCTCTATGCTGCTTTGGCAATGTATATCCCATTGAATGGTATCATTTTTTTCCTCCCACTCATTGAATTGGTATGATATTTAGTGTGATATTAGTTCACCTTTGTGGTCTATCAGATTGGCATGAATCAGTTGTTCATTCTATTGTTTTTAACCACAGTTTGATATGTGACAAGAATAACCACCTCAAAGATTCTTCCTGTTATGCAACAATATAGATAATCGATTGATGTCAAAGAATATTTAGATATAGGTATCCTGAAAATAATCCATAGAAAAATTTAGTGTATAGCAACTATGATCATATTTTCACACTTAAAAGGCTTCATGTATATACACATATATACAAGAACTCTAATATTTTCAATGCTTTTTCTTGAAAATATTTAAGCCTACCTTGTAAATCGTGCAGAGGGAAAAAACTGTTGTTTTCTAATGTCTGTCATTTATCATGTATATAAATTTTTATTTCTAAAATTACAAGGGAAAAAAACAATCAATTGTAAATTGGGGAGAAGAAAAATTAAACCTAAATTCTAATGTTCCAAGACAGCCACTCAGAAATTGTGGTTGGCAAAAAAATATTACGGAAAATTGGGAGAGTGGCCACAATGACATGTAGAGCAGTTGCAAGGTGTCCCTCTTCATCAACATTATAGTTGTGGCTTACAAGAGAGACACAAGGCTATAAATAATTTATTCTCAAATGCTAGATACATTCCTTTTTATAGGTCTCACTTTGTTTAGCCGTTGTGTCACAGACCTATACAGGGATAATTTTTTTATATTATTTTATGTGTAGTTGAAGTGTTACAAATGTTTGCCCTATTTTATTCTATGATTATTTGTCTACACGGTTGCTATCTCCTTTTCTATGTGTTTTTATAGTTTACATTTTGCATAACCCTATATTCTCACATGAAAACACAAGGTTATATTATACATTAATTGAACTTGCCTTCAATAACATTTATGACTACTACTTGAGCTCCCTGGAAGAAACCTCATGGTGGAACCTCCATACATTTTCCTTGTTTCATTGCCTAAAACCCTGAGATTGGTTAAGCTTATGTCTAAGAAGCTAAAACCCTAAGTCCTTGAAAAGACTCATGTTATAATTTTGTGCTGACTTGTGATAGGTGGTCCTTTGTTTCATTCATAACCGACCCCATAAGCTTTATCACCAGCTTTCCCTGTCTATGAGAAGTGATTTTTAAGTACAATGGGTGATTATCGCAATATCGCTGATCTTTAATATATCAGATCTGTTGGGTCTGTGCTGATGCAATGGCCATTGATTTCAAGTTGGCAGATCCTGGGACCTTGTTATAACATGTTGGACTGCAATAGCACACTATGAAGAGGTGTTATGGAATGTTCCTTGTGCTATTGAGATATTGTGCCAACTAGAAGGTGGGATTTGTTCCTGTCTTAAAAGGAAATGAAGCAAGTGCTTAGCACACGAGTGCAAAGGTAATAGTGTGGGTCCCTCCCAAGCTTGTGCTAGTGTGATGAGAAGACATATGGAAGGACTACAGTTTTTTCCAACTAGAAGGCATTCTTTGTTGGCATTTTCGGATTGGTTGTTGACATCTCAATGGTCCCGATGGACTCTTTTGCATTTCCAGTTGTTCATTCTGTGATGATGTGTTTCAAAAATCTATGATCCAGATTCAAATTCTAGATTTCATTCGAACATGATAGCCTGGCAAGTTCAACCTCAATTTGTCGCTCAAGTATGCAAGAAGATGATTTGACAAGTAACACATTTTTTCAAAAAATTCCTGATACACAGGTGGATCTTGGTACATGAACCAAACCTTTGTTGTTCATGTGAAGAGGCATTTCTAGTCAGGTGAAATTAATATGTACCTCTGTTTCATGCTTTGAAGACTGTGAGTAGATCATTGAGGATTTCCATATATGAATTCAAGTGTGATGAGCATGTGAATATCTGGAAATGTAATAAATGAAGGTGTTGGAAAGTGGAAATTGATTAGGTAAAGCATGTCCGTTCATTCTTTCTATAAGTAGGAATGCTTACATGAATTGTTCACAATCAGTTGCCACCATAAGTACTATACAGAGTACTTCCTTGCAGTTTCTATTCCATGTTTCATTGAGAAGCATGTCCCTATTCTCTTGGTTATAGATTTGCTCTTTCCAAATTAAGGAAAAGGTAGATGCTGACCATTAGAATGGGAGGAATTGGAAAGAGTTGGAATTTTTATCTGCAACAATCTAGCTAGTTTCTGGGAGCCATAGCAGAGTAATGTCATTCTAGTGAGGAGATGGATGAACCATCAACACCATGGTTCGATGCCAGGGGTCACAGCATGGAAGTGCAACTCTGATCACAAAGTCAAAGAATTCCTAACCCAAGAAAAGATGATGTTTCTTGGTTCAGCTACTGAGGATGTCTCAATGCTTCCAACCCTTTTTTATCTAGTTGATAAGTTTTGAAGGGGTAAGGAGTTCGCTTGCCTTCCCAACAACCCTTCATATGAGTATTGGATAAAGAGGGAACATCAGTTCTTAACCACCCAGGAGGTCTTTTAGCCAATTAGAACATTCTAGAACAAGGAATTGGTTAAAAGAAGATGCCACCAATCAGAGCAAAGATGTAATTTCCTAAGTGCAAATATTAAATGCATTGTAACTAAAAAATTGCACTACAAAAATCTTGAACCAACATAGTATGTCTATTTATAGAATTTCAAATGTGGTAGTATAGGAGAGAGGAGAAAGAGTGATCAAGTGGATATAGAATAGAAGGGAATTATGTTCTTGACTTTGGATACAAGTTATCCACATCTTGGGGAGTATGTTTCTGTAATAGATTAGGTGCATTGTTAAGATTGCAGAGTAGAGGTTTGCCTTCATATGAATAAATTCTTGTATGGCAATTTTCAATTCAGATTGAGTAATATGAATAACACTACATGTGTGTGTTTTCTGCAATTGTCTCCTTGAATGTATGCATTTCTTTTGTGAATGAATGAATGAAGGGTTCTAGATTTCACTTATGCACATTTGTTGTGTTGAAAGTTTTGGTTACTGCTTCTGGTCAAGGATTGGATTAAATATGCTTTAAACAAAATATAGGAAGTGATGTATTGCATTAGGGATTTTTGAAGAAGAGTTACATGAAATACCTTTTCTTGGGTGTGTCATTGAAAGGCATTGGTACAAATATACCCTCTAGATTTGGAGTTTTTTTGTCATACAAGTCACATTTGAATGAATGAATTTTGACTATGTTGCCCTTAATAAGGTACTAGTCGAGAGGTCTATTTGCTTAAGGGTCCAAGAAGAATAATAATTATAAAGATGAATCATTTTGTATCCTTTTCAATTTTATTGGTAGTATAAGATTCTTAGCATGTTCTCAGAATAAAACACTGAAGATAATCCAAGAATATTGTAAGTCTGGGATTAATCTTACAAATCTTAATGCATACATGATGACATTCTACCTGAATTAGTCAAAGATAAAATGTTTTGGTTGTAAATAAGGGAATACCCCCTAGGTGTGGTAGAACTTGAAGTGTAGGGGAGATAAGTGAAAATCTCCCACTCTGTTGGCCAAGTCTCTTCTTGAAATCTGAGCATAAGTGGCAAATCTTTAGGATTCATTGCATGTAGATTTGAGAACCAACACTTCCAATGCTATAAATAATGCAGAGAAACCAAATTGATGCAACAAAACAATAATTCTACAAAAAAAAAAAGGTGCAATCATCTAAAAATTGTATTATATAATAATAATGAGATACAATAAGAGCATAAGTAACCCTAATATAGATTCAACATCAAATTATAGTAGATCATATACATAAATGTAACAAATAGACCATAAAAGACTAGAATATCTATCGATAACACTCGCCATAAGATACATAGAGGACAAAAAGAAGATAAAACAAAACACAAGAGCTAGAACAACATTATCGACTAAACACTACGATCTATTATAGGGGCCAGACCAATAATATCCTCCAAGGCATCATTAACATGCAGCTCCTCATTTTCATTGAGATATGGAACTCCTCGTCCTTGTGCTAGTGGGTGTAGGTCATGGTTGAGAAGGAGCCATAGTGCCTGGAAGTACTCTTCCACTTTGTCTACAAGCTAAGGGCCAAGTTCCTAGTAATGAGCATAGAAAGCATTTTCTACAATAAATTCATAATCAAATTGGAGGCCATGTTTGATTGAATTATATGTGTATACTACCACTAGCTCTCTTTGACTATCTTTATGAGGAAAAAATCCACTGACCAATGCTCGACCATTAAACAAGTCATAATTCCTCAGAGCATCATTTAGGATTTCCTCAGCAACAAGATGTTGATGAATGTAAATAGAAGCAATTTTCTTCAAGAATACTAGATGTTGCAACAAATCCATTATATTGGATTAAAAAAATGTGATTACCTAGGAAAATAGAGAACCCTTACCGAATCATTCAGGATTTCATGACCAGTTAAAATCTGAATCGCGTCCTCACTTGGTTCAAGTCCTATTTGTTGGTCGAGCAAGAATCAGCTTGCTATTTCTCTCTCTTCTACTAAGGTTGAGTATCAAGGGGATGTGAATGCTACCACTAAGGCTATTTGGCTTCAAAATCTTCTCACTAAGTTTGGTATCTAGCTCAAATGGCCATCAGTCATATTTTGTGACAACTAGAGTGCTATTCAAATCTCATAGAACCTAGTCCATCATCAATGAACCAAACACATTGAGGTCCATATGCACTACATTTAGGAGCTTATTCATGTTCACATGTCATCGATCTTTTCTATTGCCTAACTTCTAAGTAGGTTGTCAATATCTTCACCAAACCCTTCACAAAAACCAAGTATCTTCATATGTGAGCTTTTTTAGGGGTACAAGAAGATTCATCTTTAAGTGGGGGCTACCTAGTCCTTCCTTACACTCAAAGTGTTGACTCTCTCTACTCTAGGGGGGACATTTTTCTATCTATTTAGGGGGGCTATTCTCTCTTTTATGGGGATGCTTCTTCTCTTTGGGCAGATTTTCATGTACATGGGTACCTCATAAGGATTCATTTTCCAAGACCTATCTTTTCACCCACCTAAGTTGTGCCTAAGGGGGTGTTAGTGTAGGTTTTTATTTTCCTAGTGGGTTATTTATTTTCCTATTTCCTAGGTTTGTCCTACACTTCTAATTAAGATTGCTTAGGATAATAATATGAGTATTAGTGTGAGTGGGTCTGATGTGTTGGCATCTTCCTTGGGAGTTACACTCACCTACTTTAGACTATTATGGTGGAGTCTTCCCATTGGTCATATTTGCCACCTCTCCCCTCTCTCATTTTCTATAAATACTCACCTCCTAGCTAGTCTTGTGTATTGATTCATGCAACTATTTTCTTTTGCATTCTTCTAATGATATTTTTCTCTATGATCATTTACATTTCTCTCTTGGAGACTAACTCTATTTTGTTATTTTGATCTCTGTGTCATTTACATATAAAATTTATTATCTATTCCTTGCACTATATTTTCTGGGTTATTCATCTTTTCAAATTCTAATAGCTTCCACCTTTTATCTATCAAAATAAAATATTGTGATATATTAATAAATTAATTTTAGGTTAATAAATTAATAATTTATTAATATATTAATGTCGTCATAGAAAGTAAAGTGCCACTACCATTCACTCCTTAACACTTGTCTCTTAAGGAGATCTATTCCAGAAGCTTTAAGGTCATATTTGGGTGTGTCAAGACTTCAGCTTGCACTAGAACTTGAGCCTTTGATCTACATTAATCAGATGATGTAAAATTTATCATAGATAAAAATTTAGCAAAATAACTTAATCCTTATATTTAGCATGTAATATTTTTGCCACCGACATTATGAATATCTTTAAAGTTGTTGGCAAATTCTCCACCTAATTTAATTTTTTCTTGAATATATCTATAACTTGCCAACAAAATTATTTTATTTTTTTCAAAATATCTATAATTCACCAATAAAAACCAACTCTAAACAAATTTGAAAAAAATTCACCATGAAAATTGTTTTTCCCCCCAAAATAGGCATACATTCACTATAAAAATTATTGCCTCGAGCTAGGATTTTCAAGGATTATATATCTTTCTTTAGCGAGGACATTCTTTTAAAGTTATGACTGATTGTACCTTCTTGTACTTGTAATTTGTCAAATTGAATGAGAATTTATGCTTTATGTGGAAAAACCTAGCTTCAAGTTTTGGATCAATTAGGGGTTTAAATAACATGTTGTGAATTAATTAAAATGAGAATAACGTTCCCTAGGACTATTAGAGAATACTTGTAAACTTGGATTGCATAATTGTGATGAGTCTAGAGTTGTATGCAACATTTAAAAACTTAAAATTTTAATTCCCATTTAAATATTATATTGTTGTAATTGAATCCTAGGTTGACTGGAAGACTATAAAACCCCTATCACATAAATACGAGTAGATGAAACTAAAAATTGACTTTTCCTAGACACCTATGTTGAACTAGGACACTAGTGTCCCATCTAGGTAGGATAGGAGCACCCAATATGGGCACAAGTGCCATATATCAAACCCAAAACCCTATTGGATGTTAGAGACTTTTAGTCAAAATCTAGCACCCATGTCTAGTGCTAGAATCCTAGTAGAATAGAACACCAACACCTAAGTTAGATGTTGGTGTCTTAAAATAGAGATTTTTTATTACATATAATTAACATCTTGACTTGTTTGAGTGTTTAATTTCCAAATTTTGGTAAATATTTGTCATAAAACAATAGATATTTCCACTTATGCAATCAACCAATAAAATACATAGCCTATGAAAGGAAAAATATTGATCTATCTTTCATTAGAAAAAAAATTAAATAATGCTTGGTTTTTTCTACAAATAGAATTGTATGGTTTCAAAGCTTATTTTTAGATGATTTAATAGTTAAATCAAATTAAGAATATGCAATTAATAAATTTCTCTAGTAAGTTAAAAAACCAATTGTCAAACTAGTAATCAAATTAACTTCAAAAGTATAACTACATGAGAAATTGATTCTATGGATAAAGATACATAAGTAGACATATGGAAGAAGGAATTCCATAGAGTCAGATCAATATATATAGTAAATTAGAGCTTCTCATCATAACAATAATTAGGGTTTGATAATATTACAAACAAGAGAATGATTGTGTATTCATATAATTAGGGTTTGCATACAGTTAATGAACATGTATTTATTAAGATAGAGACATGTTGATCTACATAGATCATGAACTATGAATGTATTCCATTGAAAATGATAGGTTTGTAATCTTCTTTAGAGAATAAATAGATGGACTATGTGATGTGATTTCTATTATGTATTTAAGTTTGATATTTCTAGTATGTATTGTTTTATTTCTTATCACATAACAATTTGAGAATCTTAAATTAATGCATGAGTTGTGATGATTTTTTATCTTATGTGAATGTATTTATTGCTGATGTTAGTTAATATGATAGATGGATTGTTTTACCTTTCAAAGGAAATTTAAATTATCTTACAGTTTTGGGTTTTATAGTGCATTTGTAATGTCTAAGTAGAGGAGTCATTAGAAAATACTCCTCTCCCCATTATTTGAAATATTTAGATGTTCATGCAAAGTCATGCACATAGGAATGATTCCAAAAAATAGAGTGAAAAAGTTTCTACAACACATTCATAGAGTTCACCAATAGGTGAATAGATACTCCCACATCAGAAAAAGAAGTAAAAAGAGTTCCATTATGTTCACGTCACACCTCAATCATTCAAATTTGGTGACCAATTTTGGTTGCATCTTCAAAAGGAACACTTCAAGGTTCTACACTAGAAGGTGAAACCTCTACGTTATGGTCCATAAATCATTCTAAATGCAACTAATGAGAATTGATTTATTCTCAATATTCTACAATACCTAGGCTTGTATCTAGTTTTAATATGGATCTCCTTAAGCCATGCTTTCCTCATCTTCTTGAGCTAGAATCAACTCAACATCATTTAGACTTGGATTAGAAGAAATTGCATACAATTGCATGAGATGATGTTATATAGACAAATACCACATGTATCTACCAAGATTCTCATCATTTTGCAAGAGTGGCTAACAAATGGAATTATGTAGATCAAGAAAAGTGGTATAATCTTCAACAACTATGTGTTTACTTTCTATAGATCACTAAAGACATGATGGCATCCATCACTTTGCAAGAAATGTTGAATGACCTGAAGAGTGCAGCCACACAAGACTATAAGGAATTTGCATGTGCCTAAATAATATTATGCATTAATGCACAAGGCTTGGTAGCACCCTACACTAGTGTGCAAGCTTCAACAACATCAGGTGTTCCCTACGCATGTCATTATGCCATTTCTCACCACTACACATGAATCGGCACATCTTCACATGCCACCTAGTAAACATTGCATAATTTGTAATCCTTCACATGTAGCATCCATGTAAGGTTTCTACTTTAGCTATGGGATTGGAATTTCAAATATTATGAAAATCGACTACTAAGAAATAATGAAGAAGGTCAAATGGTTTGGGATATGAACTATTTCATTTTCTCCTCTCAAATCATAACCATATTATATATAGACATTCAATTATTCATGTTGGAGGTGAGATAGATAAACATTCTAGGCAAAGTAGATTAGTGTGTTTACCCCATCCTAGTTGCAGGAATTCTCATTCCTAACCTTGATATATGAAATTTACAATTGTACCTTATTCATTTATGCTTGAATAGAAGTATTAGATTTTTTCTAAAAGTCTTCTACTCTCTTCAATTGATCTATCTTTCATTAGAACAAAATTTTTAAATAATATTTGGCTTTTTCTACAAATAGAAGTTTATGGTTTTAAATCTTGTGTTTAGATGATCTAATAGGTCAACTAAATTAAGAATATGCAATTAATAAATTTCTTTAGCAAGTTAAACAACAAATGGTCAAACCTAGTAATCAAATTAACTTCAAAGGGAGAACTACATGTGTGTGTGTGTGTCTATACACACACATATATACATATGTATATATGTATATACATATACATAGATATATATATATATATATACATACATATACATACATATATACATATACATAGATATATATTTACATATACATACATATATACATACATACATACATACATATATATATATATGTATGTATGTATGTATATGTATATGTATATATATATATGTATATGTATATGTATATGTATATATATGTATATGTGTGTGTGTATATATATCTATCTGTATGTATATGTATATGTATGTATGTATATATATATATATATATATAAAATTAGAGCTTATAATTATAACAACAATTAGGGTTGGTAATCTTACAAATGAGAGAATTATTGTGTATATAATTAGAGTTTGCCAAATCTTATGTAGTAAATGAACATGCATTTATTAGGATAAAGACATGTTGAGACATAGATCATGAACTATGAAAGTGCATCATTGAAAATGATAGGTTTACAATATTGATTAGAGAATAAATAGATGAATAATGTGATGTGATTTCTATGTACTTAAGTTTGATATTTCTAGTATGTATTGTTGTATTTCTTATCACATGACAATTTGAGAATCATAATGAATGTATGAGTTGTGATGCTTTTTTATCTTATGTGAATGTACTTATTTCTCATGTTCATTGATATGATAGATGGATTGTTTTACCTTTCAATAGAAATTAAATTAGCTTGTACTTTTAGGTTGTAAAGTGCATTTGTAATGGCCAAGTAGAGGGGTAATTAGAAAATACTCCTCCCCTCATATTTTGAAAGATTTAGATGCTCATGCAACTCTTCACGCACATAGGAATGAGTCGAACAAATAGACTGAAAAAGTTTCTACAACACATTTAGAGTGTTCAATAATAGGTTCATAAGATACTCTCACATTAACAAAATAAGTACAAAGAGTTCCCTGATGTTCACCTCACACCTCAATTATTCAAGTTTGGTGACCAAGTTTGGTTTCATCTTCGATAGGAACACTTCAAGGGTCCACACTCAAAGGTGAAGCCTCTACATTATGGTCCAGACATCATTTTGCATGTAGCTAATGAGAATTCCTTTTTTCTCAATATTCTACAATACCTAGGCTTGCATCTAGTTTCAATATGGAGCTCATTAAGCCATGCTTTCCTCCTCTTCTTGAGCTAGTGTTTACTCCACATCATTAAAACTTGGATCAAAAGAACTCACACATAGTTCCATGAGATGATGTTATATAGACAACTACCTTATGTACCTACCAAGATTTTCATCATTTGTCTACATTGGCTAATAAATGGAATTATGTAAATCAAGAAAAGTGGTATAATCTTAAGCAACTATGTTTACTTTCTATATCTCACCAAAGACATGATGGAGTCCATCACTTTGCAAGAAATGGTAAATGACCTAAAGAGTGAAGCCACACAAGAATGTAAAAATTTTGCATGTGCCTCAATAGCATTATGCATTAATGCACAAGGCTTAGTAGCACCATACACTAGGTTGCAAGATTCAGCAACATAATGTGTTCCCTACACATGGCATTATGTCATTTCTCACCACTATGCATAACTCAACACATCTTCACATGCCACCTAGTAAACATTGTACAATTTGTAATCTTTCACATGTGGCATCTATGTAAGGTTTCTACTTTAGTTGTGGGATTAGAATGCAAACTATTATGGAACTCAACTACCAAGAAATTAGAAGGTCAAGTGGTTTGAGATATAAACTATTTCATTTTATCCTCTCAAATCATAACCATATTATATATAGACATTCAATTATTCATGTTGTAGGTGAGATAGCTAAATATTCTAGGCAAAGTAGATTGATGTGTTTACCCTATTCTAGTTGCAATAATTCTCATTCCTAGCCTTGCTATATGCAATTTACAATTGTACCCTATTCATTTATGCTTGAATAAAAGTACCATATATTTTCTAAAAGCCTTCTACTCTCTTCAATTATGTGTTGGATTACTTTTTTTTTTGTTTTCTTATACATAATCTATAAACTCATCTCTTAGTAATATCAATTTGTTGCTTGAACCACTTGGGATCTAGATCATATGCATGTATGATATAGAGAATATTTGTATTACATATATGTGTACTGATAATAATACATCAGTTTGTATCTAAGATTAATGGACCATTGGGAGAGGGGCACATTGTATTACATATATGTGTACTAATAATAATGGATTAGTTTGTATCTAAGGTTAATGGACCATCAAGATATGGCTATGCATAAATGTCTTAGCAATTTTGCAAGTGAAAATGGAAGTGGTTCATTATTGTAAAATCAATCCATCCACCCACTCCCACTAAGTATTTAAAAAGGGGCATTAAAGCCACATGATTTTTCTAAGTTTGAAATTCATTATTTTCTTCTATTGTCTCAAAATAAAAGTGATCATACACATCATGTTATGTCTATTATATGAGAGTACTTGATATGCTAGGTGATGCAGTAATGACAAGAGAATCCAATGAAGGATTGTCCTATCATGTAGTCCAATCAAATTCACTTATGTGCATTGTGATAACAACAATACTTATTCCTTCAAATTCTTATAATCGTGTGCTCAAAACTTCAAATATTATAAAAAATTGTATGTGCCAACATATCCTTGTTAAATTTCAGCCTTAAGATTGTTGTTTGTCAGTATTTTTCCACTCCTCTTAGATGCAAATCAACTTTGATAAATTCCATCCCTTAAGGATTGTTATTTCTCCCTTTTATTCCTTTAGTTGCAGAAAAATAAATGTAGACTAACCTCTTAAACTTGAAGCCTTAAGGGAATATAGTTTGTGAATGTTGTAGCAACAATTTCAACTATGAAGTAACATTATATCTTGAGAATTTCATAAAACATGAACAACAGAAAATACTTACAACCACAAATGTTTTTATGTAGCTAACAAAGTTGGTAACACACATACATAACCTCCACAAATCCAAATATGAAGTATCAGATCTTACAAACTTTCCAACTATCCACCTCCACAAACTTACAAATTCAGAAAATTTTCACCTAACAAGTCACCATGGACATTCACTTTATTTGCCTCATCAAAATGGATGTATTTCCCTTGGATAATTATCTTCAACATCACCTATGGATGTACTCTTGATGACCTACAAAAATCCAAAATAAACTTGGGCTCTTCTCTTGTTTTTCAATGCTTCTTTGGAGCCAAACTTCTATCTATTTATGATATCTCCTTTGTCAAGTTTTATCTTCCTCATTTAGACTCCAATGACTCTTGGTATTCCTCTTCTTTCTTGGTGGAATCCAACTTGGAGAAATGTGACTCTTGGGATTCCTTTGTTTCTTTCCTTCATAACTTGGATGCTTGAAAATTCTTCATTGTCCAATTTTTGTCTTGTAACATGTAGGTGACTAGGACTTTGTCCATATGCAATTTGCCTTGTCTTTTCATTGGAGTGTTGGGTAATTAAAATATTTATTTTATTTCCCCAAAGTTTGTGTATGATGTTGATTAGAAATCTGCAAGACAAACAAAAGGGTAAAAGAAATAAAATAATTTTTTTGTTGCAAGATTTCTTGTGAGCTCAGATGCTCCTACATCACTAGGTGTAATTGATGACTTGACTTAAAGGTGGTCAATTCTTGCTAGTATTAGTCCTCATCATAAAGAAAAGTTATAGTGAGTTCTTCTTTCTAACAACATTACTATGTATATTGTAGCCTAGTTGAATTAAATAGAGGCCCTATCAAAGTGTAATAAAACTCATTAACCCTTAATATTAATAAAATCAAAAGTTAGAACCAAGGAATAAGTTAAAATATGAGAATTTAAGAATCCAATATTACTAGTAATTTCTCTAAAATGATTCAATGTGTAATAAAATTTCCTAAATGAACACAAAACCTTGTTATACTAGGGACAAAAACTAGTTACAAAAGTTTTTTTGGACAAGTAAAAAAAATATTAAAAAAAAAGATTAATCAGTTGGGGCTTCTATTGCCCCCCAGCCTTGAAAATAAATAGCATTATAATTTATCCCAATCACTTTTTCATATGAGAAATTAATATCATTTGGGAAGAGGATTTTTTTCTTCATTTTTTCTTTTGTATTAGGCAATGTGGTCCTGTAACATGCCTTCTCATATTACTTGGAATTACACACATAATTTACTAGGAAAGTAAAGAACGTAAATACGTGAATGAAATTTTTTTTTTAAACATTTGATAAACATCAATAAATAAAAGTACATCTTTTCTAAATATTTTTCAACCTTGAAATTCATTATTGTATCGGGAAAAAGTGGATAATATATCAATGATTAATAAATAACCTAATAACACAATAGAAATTGCAATAACAAAGATTTAAAACAAAAAACAAACCTTGCAAACCTTATTATCTCGCGGCTTCCATTGTTCGCCTAGTCTCAATCGATCTTTTGTATAAATGAAGCCCTCAGAAAGCGCACTTCCTTGCTTTGTTCTTCAAGATGGCAATAGAGAAATGTCTATGATACTTCTTGTAATGAAGATGAGCTTCAATACAATAAAATGGTGATCGCAAGCTATGGAGATGGATTTGGGTGGCAAAGGCGCGTTGTGAATTCTGTAAAGTTTACTAAAAGCTTGGATGATTGAAATGGAGGAAAAGGGGCTATATTTATAGGCTTGTGAGAGAGAAGACCAATGGTTGAGAAGACTTGAGAGGATGTGCATGAATAGGAAGAGGACAAGTGTCCTGCTCCTTCATGCAATAGGGGAGTTAACAAAAATAGATTGAAGAGTTAATTGAATAGATTGTTTAGTTAATAGGATAGACTAATCAGTTAAGTGAATTGATTGATTAGTTAACTAATTGGAAGTGGAGGAGAAATAGGACATGTGTGAAGGAACAAATAATTAGATATTAAAATATTTAATTAAGTGTGCACATGGATTTGTATGGATTAATTTTGGTGTTAATCCATTTTTGGAGGAAAAACAATAATTTAAATAAATGTTTTGATTTATTTAAATATAGAGGATGTTAAGTTTAGAAGAACTAATTAAATAATTTCGCATTATTTAATTTAGAATGACTTTAGAATTTAGAAGAGGTAATTAAATAATTTGATATTATTTAATTTAGAGGAATTTTGGAAGAATTAATTTAAATAAATTGGTATTAATTAATTTAGAAGTGTTAGGGTAAAATGTGGAGTAATCAAATGAACAATACTAAACCCAAACATCAATAGAATAATGAAAACAAGAAAGATTGAATGAAAAGAGGCAATGAACAATACAATGCAAACCTTCCCTGTTCCAAAGCTTCTATTGTTCACCTATTACAACCGTCCTTTGCTGATGAAGTAGGCCCTCAGTGAGTGCACTCTTTTAGCTGTATTGTAGGATGTCGATAGTAAATGGCTATGTTGATAGATATTGCTATGAAGTAGAGCTTCAAAGAAAAGGGTGATCTCAAGTAGATTGTATTGGGGATGCCAAAGGCGTGTGGGTAGAATTCTACAGAGTAACAATACAAATAACCTGGATGAATAGAATGGAGGGATGAAGCTTCTTTTATAGACTCATGAAGATTGAGAATGTAAGGCCTACCCTTGTCTCACTGGTACATACCTATTCATCGTACAGTTCTAGATTTAAAATATAAAATGTGTTTATTAATATAGGAGATAATTGTGTGATGGACATGTAATTAGCAAGATCATGCATCCTCATTGGTCTATTAATGTTGCTTCGGCTATGACCTCTATTGTTGGATTTGATGTGTTGTCTTGAGTGTATAGGTTGTTATGATACAGGTACTGACTAATGGGTGATGTGGAGGAGGAGACATGGAATCACTAAACCCCTAGGCCACCTCACCCTACCTAGTCCTTCGGTCAAATGGTTGACCTGGGGGCCATGTGGTATGTTAGTCTTGCAAACCACTTTTGTTTTGATTTCGAATAGAGGACTTATTCAAGTGGGGTTCCCTCTTTTCCTTCAGTCGAAATCTTTCACGAGTCAATTTACCATGCCTTGTGGACCCCGTATAGTGTTTGTGTTTATTGCATATTCATAAAGGGTCTTAATTGTTCTTGCACCTTGGGGTTGCCTTTGAGTTGGTTGTGGTATGTTTGCAAGTAACCTTCTTTCTTTAGTTGTGAGGTTGATATAGTGTGACGACCATCGTGGGTCGGCCTGTTGCATTTTAATGATATGTTATGACCTATCATAATGATTGCAAAGGTGTGTTGCTTTTAGTCCTTGTGTCTTTCTTGTGTAGTCGTTTTGTGTTATTACTATCATAGTGGGAGGATCCTCGCATTGCTAGTGTTGTTCTCGAATTGCTTCCTTAGTTATAAGATAGTTGGTGAGGTAAATAATTAATTAGATTTGCCTTACCTAGTAATAAATTTAGTTTGGGTTTATTGTTGGTTTTCTTTATTTGATGTAAATGTATCAAAGCATAGCAATCTTGTTCCTTAAAATTAATTCATGGGATTAGTTGTGCCCTTCTTTGAATTCAGATAAGCATCTGTGGAGTGCTTGCATTTATCCCATGTGCTTGAAAGTAAAGTGGTTATAGTTCAAATTTATTCGTAGGGCTTTCGTTGCAAGATAATGTTATTTCCTTTGATTTCATTGTAAGGAGATAGAGTTAGTTGGGAATTAATAAAATAGTTAAATTTGGATATTTCTATGTTAATTTACTATTAACCATAGATATTCGTTACTTTAGATTTTAGCAAGGAATAGCATATCGAGCTTGAATTTGGCTTGTCAAGTTTTTCATTTATGAAATCCATATATATATATAATTTTCATATATCTCTTCTTTTAAAAAAAATTTAGGCAGCTTGTCCAAGATCTCTCCCATCGCGTGATGCTTTTCATATGTTGTAGCATAAGAAAGGTTATACAATTTTGTAAATATCTGCACAACAATTTAATGCAGCGCCATGTATTATGGCTACACTTCCGTACTTGCAGGTGCGCAATGTATGTTACCTGTTCCATGGCTCCTCTTGTGTTGCATAGTGTTTTCAGGCTTGTGCCTTTTGATCTCATTGAATATTGTATTAGCCTTGCCTTATACAATGTTTATAGGGCTACTTCATTTGATCATTGTTGTACCATATCTGATATGGTTGTTCTCTGTTTGAACATTCACGCCCTATTCTCTGGCTGCACAATAGATTGTGAGAGGTGCAAGTTTATTTAATGCTCCACATTCAATGGATAGTGCCAAGGATTGCTTATGGGCACCTCGTTTTCATGGAAGGCACCAACGTTTTGATTCTACTGTGCAAGGATCTACCCAGCACAATCCTTTTCAACGGCCTACACCTTTTTACCTTTGGCAACACTGTAGTTTCATTTATTTGCTGCACCATTTTTATGGCTACGTTGAGTTCTACAAGGCCGCGCCAAGCTCGTATGGTTATATGCAAAGTTTCATGTGATTGTTGTGCTAGAACTTATGCAATCTCCACATGCTACGCCATGCTAAGAGGAGTTTTGTAACATTTGATGCTGAGTCATTGACAAGCTAACAAGAGTGCTTGCGCCACATTTTTAAAACTCACGCAATGTTCTTCTCTGTATCAACGATGCTTTGCGAGCCTTAGAGTTTTCTATTGTTATTTACGCTAGATCCCATCATGTCACATCACCTCAATTTTGATCAATAATGCAACCTTTAGAGGAATATTTTGAGAGTGGTGGGGGTGGGTTAGGAGTTTTGATGGAGCGCACCCAACTCAGGCGGGGCCCATGCTATCTACCTTGACCTGCTCACATCAGACGACAGAAGATAAGGTTGGGGATGGGAGCATGGAGAGTGGGGAGGATTTCCTGAGGGTCGAAGTGGAGACCACCCTAGCTGTCAGCCCATGTTGACAACAGTTTCGAAGGGAATGCTAGTGATAGCGCCACATGACAGAGGGGAGGGATGGAAAAAGTGGAAAAAAAATAGGGCGAGAGGCTTCAACGGGGGTGCCATGGCAAAGCGGAAGGAGGGCGAATGCCATTAGGGAGGGCGGTTTTAAGCTACAGATTAGGTGAGGTTAGAGGAGGTAGTAGCACCAAGGCGGACACTTGGTTGGTGGCCTTAGGGCCTGACATGATGGGAAAAAGAAAGACTGCTCAAGCTCTAGAGAAATCATGCTTCGATGGCAAGGTAGAGTTCTGTGCTTCATAGGTAAGTCTCAGTGGGAAATTCTGTGGGGCTCAGTTCATGGAGAGCGGCACTGCCATTCACTGAGGCTCAAAACTAGATATCGCCACACCTATGCATTGGATCTCACCTGTAGGGTCATCGTGGCCATGGTTGGGGCTCCCACTGTGTTGTCCATTGCCACGGATCCTATGCTCGACCTCCAAATGGAATGTCCTCTCTAGCACTGTACCTCATGGAAGGAGCATGAACCTACCCTCCAGAAATGACTGCCTCGATGTGCCTCAGATGTGGATCATGGAGCAATGCCATGCGTTGGATGTCAAGTGAGCATTTCTTGGATAAGGATGATGGCACTTTAAGGGTGTTAACTGTTGTCAAGAGCTTTTCCTAAGGTTGATCTTTCTAAGGTAGTCTCAAACTCTTAATCTCTCACCTATCAAAATGCATTCGAAATGTCATATATTCAGGCCTCATTTAGAATGTTGTTACTACATGGGTATGGGAGATCGTAAACCAAACTAACTCTTGAAACAACCATCATTGAGCAAGGAAATTTAAAAAAAAAGAAAACCATTTTTTTTAGTTGTTTCAAAATAACATACCTTATCTATGGAAAGTTAACAAGTTCAAATGATGTTATCCCAAAGAGAAGAGGAAGAAAATTTTTTAGTTTGCAAAATTATAAGGTTGGGTAGTAAGAGGTTTATACCTTGCTTTCATAGCCGCACTCTGTAGTAAACTATTCAAGTGCCAGAGGACCTTGAAATTACATCATCCTTTCCATTAGACCATCCTTCATTTTAGGCATGCCACTTTCTATCAGAGCATTCTGATTAATTAGTTAGAGAGATGATAAAAAATGAATAAATAAATAAATAATTAATACAATTGTTTACTGGGCTCTAAAATGCAAGAAGATTCCATGTGTCCACTTCCCAGTTCTTTATTACTATTTGTTTTGTTATTTTATCCTTATTTTAGTGGGTTGGTAGTGAAATGAGTATATTATTTTAAATTAAATTATTTTAACCCCTCCTTCGTATGAAAACGACCTTATTAACCTTAATTTAAAATCTCTCTTAGCATTTGGCACAATATTTTTTATAAAGTTGAATCTCTCCACTCATATGATAATTTTTTTCCTTTTAAATTTGTAGAACTAGCAATTCTTGATGCAGTCGTGTAATTTTCTGATTATATTAAAAGCCTGATTGAATATCTAGTGTTGACGTTTAAGCATTAGTATAACATCATTATAATTAAGGATAGTATTGACTAAACTACATAGTTATATATGCATAGAAGGTGTTTACCTAATTTGAGTAAATTATGATGGTTATAGGATTAACATTGTTGAAGTTTTATTTGTATACATGAAAATTATGCAAATATGAAATTGCATTGTGGTAACATTATGGGTTATTTAGTAATGTTGTTATTTTGTTCATTGTATGTAAGGAATTGAATGATTTGTGGTTTAAGTATGACTTATTAAATGGGTGTGAGGGGTTAGAATAATTTGTCATTTGATACTTATTAGAAGGGGGCTTTGTATGATGCTAAAAGTGTTAACCCTCCCTTTTGATTTACTCCTCTTCTTTATTGGTTGTTTTGGGTCATGAGAAACCCAGTTGGAGAGTCTCCACCTGAAAGAGTGTGGATGGGTTCTTGTGTCTTTTGTTTTTTGTCATCTCCCTTGGTGTCGCGTCAAGCGTGTCTGAGGCTTACGTTTATCTTTGCGTGGTTTCCCTTGGTACCTTATTTGAGTTCTCTATTGTGTGAGTTTGGTCACACCGAAAGTGGTTCCTTGTTCTTCTCTCTCCGTAGCTCGGGGGTTGCCTAGTGCGCAATGGACATCCATTGCACTCGACGATGGCAATATGGTTGGGAGGAGAGTAACATCTCCCATTGGTCTTCCTTCAGATGCTCTTCGATGACTTGGCGAGATCCTGATGTACCATTGTGATGTTCTCTTGTTGATCCACTGTGTCATTGGGGACACCTCAGTTGTATTCATTTATTGTTGTATATTGATCAGTGAAATTTGTTAATCTTTGTAATTTAATGTTGAGGTGTGACTCTCCCATGTTTGGGAGGGAGTTTCCACCTTGTATATCGTAGAGAATTATCTCTTGTATTTAGATATTGATATTTAATTTGTAGGAGTTTATGATGTGATGGATGATCTTAAATCTTACCTTTTTGTAATATGCATGTCATAGTACTCATGCTCCCTTTACGATTCTTTGCTATTCCTTATTCATTTTACTTCTAGAGATTATCCTGTTGTGTTTTGGTACGCATGGAAGGAAAACGGTTGTTCCTCATCTTCTTATGATTTGTTGATCTTAATGTAAGAGTTCTCTTAAATCATCAATGTCGTTATGCTATGTCTCAGAGTTAGACACTAATCTTTTGTTTGGACATTATTTCTTTATGTTCTTGAACGTAATATTGAACAAATCTGTACCTCCTTTGCTTGTGTATGTAGTATCTTATGTTTTGGCTAAATGGATGATTGGTTCATTTCTCCTTGCATGGTTGTTGTCTTGGGTACTTAATACTCTTCTTCCCCTTGGGTTGTTTTATTTGTCAAGACGTACCGGATGTTTCATTCACGCCTTGTCATCTTTCCCCACCTTGTGCGACGGGGATTTAGGGGTAAGAGGAAATGTTTTTTGGTGGTTCATGTCATGACCACATGGATAATGTGGCATGACATGTGTTTTCTTGTGTCATGGTCACTCGTAAAAAGGTGGGCATGATAGAGAATCAACGGTTGAGAAGAAGTGTGATGATCAACAGCTGAGAATGGTTGAGGAATGTACAACCAGTAGAAATAAGACAAGTGTCTCAGCTCCATCATGAAAGAGGGGATGTGACAACATTGATTGGAGAGTTAACTCCTTTAACTGATCAGTTAACAGACTTGATTAGTCAGTTGGAAGAATGGATTATGGAATTGACTGAATTGATTGAGGGATTAACTCAATTGACTCGTTAGTTAACAGTTTTGATTGATTAGTTAACTAACTTTTGATTTGAGAAGAAATAGGACATGTGGGTGAGGGAAAAATAAGGTAATTAAATATTTAATATATTTAATTACATGTGCAACCTGGTGAGGTGGACAAGGTGAGGTGGAAAGGTGAGGTGGAAAAGTGAGGTGGATTGGTGAGGTGGATTTTTGAATTTAGAACTTAGGATAGGGGGATTTATGAACAATTAAATAATTTAGGATTATTTAATTATGTGGGACATTAGAAGAATTTAGGGAGTTTAATTAAATAAATTGATTTTATTTAATTATGGAATAGTGAACCGATTAAATAAATTTAGAATATTTATTTAGAATGAATCATGTCATTTTTAGGCGTATACAAGAAGAACTTGGAGGATTTTAATTAAATAAATGAATTTATTTAATTTGGAGGAATATGAAGGATTTAATTAAATAAATGATTTTATTTAATTTTGTGGAGGAATGTGAATAAGACAAATAAATTGATTTGTTTATTTATTGATAGAGGAATTAAATGGGATAAATATTAAGAATATTTATTTAGACAGAGTTGTGTCATTTTTAGGTGTATACATTTTGCCCCTCTTTGATGCAATGTGTTTTATCACGTTGTTTCAAAGAATAGATATTTCTAATAATGATAAATGCTCCAATTTGCCCTTGGTTCAGGTTATGACACTAGGATGCCCCCTCAGGAGATTAGATGGGAAAAAAAGTTTGGAGGGACGTGAGACAGACAATCTCATGATGAAGAAGGTGAAAAAAGGTTAGGATGAAGGAAAATGACTTATGGTTAGGAGAAACAGTAGGAAATAGAATTAGGAAGTAGTCACAGTCGCCACACAACCAGTTAGGGTTCACTTGCTATATATAGGAGCTAGGTCCACAATCCTAGTCATTTGCACACTTGGCTTTTGTTGATAGGTCTCTCAGAGATTAGGAGAGCATAGGAGCTAGAGCAGTCGACATAGATATGGATATTCCACATGAGGAGTACCGTTTTGAGTGCGTTTGACAGTTCGGGCAGCTTGCTGAGGTAGGACCATCGGTATGTAGTTCAACAAAACTCACCTAGGGTCATTTATTAGGCTCATAAATGCTAGGGAATGTTGGAATAGGTCCAGACAACTGAGAGGGAGGGTGAATCAATTATTGCTCTATTTAACCTTTTACAACTTAAAATTAAATCAATGATATAAACTTTCTAGCATTAGACAATAGCATATGAGTAGAAAACATGAATGACACATTTGACACCAAGATTTTGACGTGGAAACCCGGTTAAGGGAAAAACCACGGTGGGGGTTAACCCACAAAAATTAATACCCTGTTAAAAGTATTTTACAAATGAGAATGCACATGCATTCGGGCTCACTGCTCAAGTTTGGAGGCACACTACCTACAAAAAAGTTTACAAGAGATTTACAGAGATTTTAAACTAGTAAGATTCATCTGCCAATGCTAGAGATCAGCTCCGGTTAAGTGTAAATACTGACTTTGTACACTTCATCTTTATTCTTCTCTTCTCTCTATTTTGCCTTCATTTGGATATTAGATTTCTACTCCTTTTACACTTTCTTAATCATCTCAATACATACACCCACAATATCCACAATCATCAACTATATATATCCTTATCATGAATTGTAATCACTTGTCAGTCGGCAACAATCAACAACACTTAGAACCTTTTAAGAATGTTTTTCTCTGTCAACTAGATCCAAACACCAATAGTGATGTGTATCAAAAATAGCACATGTAGATCATCATACATGTTAGCCACTAACATTATATCTCATACATAACTTAACAAAACACTTCTATTAGGTCTGCACAAGGATTTATCATAAGTCTGCTTGTTCTTTACTGAACTGTTCCTTCATAACAAGACCCGATATTCAGATGCTCATAACTTTTGATCCCTTTATCACCAAAAGCTAAAAACTTGGATTTAAATTTCCCTAGTGTCTCTCTACACTTCTTCAAATCTGTAACACATAATGATTAATTGGAGAGATCTGCTGACCAAAATACTAGATTTTCAGGCTCCCGGACTTAGATAGATTATCATTCTGACTTCCAATATGATCAGATACTACACTATGGATGTGTGGAACAATCTTAGTTGCCATCAATGACAACACCTATCAATGTTAAGTAGTGTCTCTTGCCAACAATCTCCCCCTTTGGCATTGATGGCAACACTTAATGAAAAATGACTGTCTTTGTGCAACTCCCCATTTGTTTGTACATTCATGCACTTTACTTATTTCGGTGCTCTCCCTTTGTTGAATACTTCATTTTTCACTGCCCTTCACTCCCCCTTTGACATCAATGACAAAGGGTGGGATCCACAAATCAAAACTCTTCCAAATTTTTTATATACATTGCCACATATGTACACGTGACCATTAAGTTCCATTCACATGAACTTGAGGATGTCTGCAAAACTAGCTTTTATTTGTACAAGTTCAGAGGCCCAAGTACTCTTTATTCTATCCAAAATTGAAATGTTCCCATTTAACACAAATGAGTATGCTTTTGCCTTTGATAGATCTGATGGAACACTGGTCTAAATTGCAGTCTGAGCTTCAGATAAGGCATTATACATTGTCTCTAACTTAGGAGCAATTAATCCCTGGAGCTCACACATTCTTTTCATAATGTTGTTTTTCTCTTTGACAAGTTTCTTTATTTCCTCAATTAAGTTGATTACTTGACATTCTTGACTTATGGCTAAAACTGATAGGGGATTAGAATTTTGAGAGAGATTTGACAAATTTTGTTGTTGCTCCTTTATCTTGTTCTCAATACCCTTGTTAACTTTGGGCCATGATAGACAAAATTTGTACATATCACTTCCATCATTTAGAGCATTTTGAATACTCTTTATGCTAATACCAAGTATTCTTCTATCATTTCCTATCAGGTTCTTTATTTCACAAAATTTCTTATCTAAGAATTCTTTCTAAACTTTTACCTCCGCAGACTTCTCAAATGACTCAAAGTGTGAATTTACTAAACTTACAAGATTCTTTAGATGTATAGAGGGGGAATCATTTTGATTCTTCTAATAGGTTGGTATTAATTTCTCTAAAACTCTGGTTACAAGTCCCAGTAGCTCATTCTCCTCCATGTGGAACTTTAACATCTTCTCTCTAGCCTTTACTTGGGTGAATGATTCTATCTTCATCAGTTGAATTGGAGAGAGAGCATCTGGATTAGATAGACCTTGGAGTAGTTCCAGTTCATCAAGTTCAATCACTTCTTTTCCAAGAAGACCTTCTGCAGTGTCTCTTACATCCATTTTAGAATCATCCTTTTGATCTCCTAATTTATCAGTCTCTGCTTTAGGTGCTTCAACATTTGCACAATCTTCTTTTGTTTTATCTTTCTTATCTCTTTCTTCCTCTAACTCTACTTTATCCTTTTCTATGTTCTCTGCAAAGGAACTTTTTCTTGTTTGTTTATCACTTGCTATCTAATCAAGAGAGCTCTATGAAACAATAACATTATCCTCTTTCCCTATTGTATCAGATGGATTGGGAGTATCTTCTACATCAAATATTTTATCCAACATTTCTGTATCCTCCTGAGTTGCTTGTTCTACTTCCGGAACAGAGGCTCCACCCAACTCAGATTGCTACTCAATAATATTCTCTTCTTCACCTTCTGACACTTCTTTTGTGACTATGTGAAAACTATACTTCTTTAATGCTTTCAAAAGAATCTCTTGAGTTTCTTCAACTATTTCACTTGTTTCTCCAAGCATGAGTTTGTTCATTCTCCTTTTGCTTTTAAAATCATCTTTGACTTCCTTAAGTATCATATTTATTTGTTCAGGGGAAATTTGAGGACATAGATTTATCAGCTCATGTTCTCTAATTTCCACATCCTTGCACTTGGCATTTTCTTTTCTTAATTCCAAGATATTTTCTAGACTTTGTGGTAACTCAGAAGTTATCTCAATTAGTGCCTTGTTGTATATGTTGAGATATCTGACTGTTACTTCCTCCAACACCCTTTTATCCATATCATTGTATTAATCATAGAATTCAATCATGGGTTTTAGATTACCATCCACAGTGACTAATTTTATCACATCTTCTAGCGAGATTGTGGGTTTCTCAACATACTCTTCATATTCTTTAGTCTTTTGCTTTTTGCTAGTCCTTTTGCTTTCGTAGGACTTTTCTTCGGTTAACTTTGCAACTTTTGTTCCAATGCCTTTTGGTTCCTTGATTTCAATGTCAGAGTCTGTATCTACTTCATCTTCTCTTATGCTTTCATAGGTCTGGGAAGCTTTTGTTTTCTTCCTTTTCTCATGTTTTTTAGATGATTTTGCTTTCAGTTTTGTAGATTTGGAAGGAGAAAAGGTAGTAGTAGAACTTCTAGTAGTTCTTGAAGTGGAAGAAGGTTCCACCGGATCACTTGTTTGTCTCTTTTCTTGTTTTTCTTTCTCATCCTTTTATGTTCTTTCTCTGAATTTCTTCACAGCTTCCTTTGTTAGGCCAAGATTTTCAGCTAGCTGCTTAACTTCTTTTCTTACTCTCCTATTTGTTTCAGGTTCTCTGAGCTCAGTATGCAACTTTAAACTCATCTCCTCATAAGTTCCAAATCTTTCAACTGTTGTGTCTTTGGGCTTGCTTGGCAGATGTTGAGCATACATATCCAAGATCTTTTCATCTACTTCATACCCCATGGGCATGATCCAAATAGTTTTGGGTTCCACTGCTTCCATTAAACACTTATCATTATCAACCATGAAGCATATTTCATTTATGTATTTGTCAACAATTGAATTGGGGATTCTTTCCCTTGAGTGCATCATATTCTAAATTTTTTTGAAGTAACCCCATATTGTCATTTTCTGAGCATTGAAATCACCAATGCTGCGAAGATGATTTCTAATTTGAATGGCAACTGGCTCATCCTTAGTCCAGTGTACACCTTTTACCCCAAGTACCTCATTCATAAAGTAAAAGAATAGACATAAAATTAGTGTACCATACTTGAAGGTGTTCTTATCCCTTTTGATCTTGTTCAGATTTTCAATCAATTGATTTCGCAATAGTTCACACAAGTCATAATCAACATTTTCTTTTAGCATCTTGTATGCAGCATAAATGGTTGTTCCAGAAATAAAATTTTCTCTACTCGAGTGGTAAATCTTGTATCTAATCACCATGGAGGCAAATTTGACATCCGGCTCTATAATATCATTTATGGTCATTGTTCTTCTATTGAACTTAGCTCCGCATCAGTTACTGTCTAGTTTTTCACAGCTTTCAACATGGGCAATCCTCTGGTTGACTTTAAACCAGTTACATTTCTGATAGCATCCCTAGTAATCTTGAACATTTTTAACAACCAAATGAATTCATCATGTATCTGACTTAAGACGTATTGGACCCACTCATCCTCATCGAATGTTAGAAACCCCATAACCTGAAGAAAGTGTTTATCCTATAGAGCCTTATATTCAGGTTTAAGTTCTTTATGTTCATCCATGAGGTTTTTTTCAAACAAATCTACATACCTTGAATCTCCAAACTCATCTATATTTGCATTAATATGAACCATAATGTCTTCTATATGTAGCACCCCATATGGAACACTTGAAAAAGCACCTAATGAATCGACTTAAATTGATTTGTGAGGATGCTTCTTGAATTTGGGTCGAGGCCTTTTAGTAATATCAATAACATGAGGGGTAGCCATTTCAACAGATTTCAGATTCAAAGATTTACAGAGAGGTACCTTTTTCTTTCGCAGTGTTAGGGTTGAGCACTTGCTGATTGAATTCATTCTCTGCCTTAGTCTCTATACTTTGTAGCTCAAATGCTCTTCTTCTTGTTCACTTCAAATGCAAGGTGATTTAAATGAGTGATCAAGTGACCTTTTAAAGCTTCATATTACCTAATTTGCCTTTACAATAAATGTGTTACCCTAATTGTATCTAGTTACATTGTTTTGATAGTTCCTTATATATCAACATCTTTTCTTTTGGAAATCTTTCCATAGGTTCTGGACCAATTTAGAGTATTTTCTGTTAATGTGCCAGATTTAGGCACCCACTTACTGACTGGGGGAATTTGATGTTCTAGGCAACTCTCCCTAAGCTAGAGTTTCTGACTTAATTCCCAGAGGAATTGTCAGCACTAGATTCCAGTGCAGACTCATTATCATTGTTTACTATATCTTTCTTTATCCAAATCTTGTTCATTTCACTCCATATCTCATCCACATCAATTTTCCTTTTACCTCTATCTTATTTTTGTTCATCTGGTTTTTTGTTTACTAGACCTTTTCTTCCATTGCTTTTAGTTCTATAGAATCTTGCAATATGACCAGATTTATTGCAGTTATAGCATACAACATTTCCTTTCTTATAAACCTAATTTTCTCTTGATCTGCACTGATTAGCCATATGTCCAAACCCATTGCAAACAAAGTAGTAACCATTGAAATAATTTCTAATTCTTCTATTATTGGAATTATTCATTGTCATACTTCTGCATTCATTTGATCTATGACCATACTTGTTACATTTGAAGTATTGACCAGAGAAGGATAGACCATTTTGATTTACTTTGCTTCTACAATGAGTAGCTCTATGACCAAATTTGTTGCAGTTTAAACAATTTCCATTGAATGATGGATATCTTTGAGCATTTGGCTGTCTTACTGGAGGTTTTCTAGATATGTTTCTCTCATTCCTAGGTTGAAAATTTCTCAGTCTAGATCTGGAGCTTTCACCTTTCTCATACCTAAGATTATGCTTATCAACATCCTTTTCCTACCCTTCAATGAGTGCTTCAAGTTTAGCTGAGCTTATCTTGAACTTATCCTTATACTTATTTGCAATTTCTAGATCATGTCTGAGTGCGATAATCTGTCTCTCAAGTTCTCTTTCATTGTCTCTACTTTCTTGTAGATTAGATTCGAGAAGGCCAGCTATCACATCCAATTTACAGCATTCTTCAGAACTCTTTTTCAGATTTTGATTTAACTCTTCTTTAGCTTTCTTCTTATCCTTGATTTCCTTGGTTAGTCTCATCACTCTGGTTTCCATCTCATGTTTTATAGTAGTAACTTCTTTAGTTAGCTTCTCACATTCCTTTGTCTTCTCATCCAGGGCCTTGTCTTCATAAGGTTTTCCCAGTTGAAGAGGTGGCTTCTTTTCTTTTGCATTGGATTTACTCAATTTTTCTTTTAAAACTTTAATGAAGTCTTTAGCCTTTTTGAGGTTGTCTTGGAGCTCTTGAACTTCTACCTTGGACTGCTCAAGATCATCTAGGGCAAGATTAAGTTGCCCTTGAAGGTCATATTCATCCATTATGTTGTCTTCCCAGATCTTCCTTAAGCTATTAAGCTTTTTCAAAGGAACCTAGCTCTGATACCAATTGTTGGAATAGGTCTAAACAACTGAGAGGGGGATGAATCAGTTGTTACCCTATTTAACCTTTTACAACTTAAAATTAAAACAATGATATAAACTTTTTGGCATTAGACAATAGCATATGAGCAGAAAACATGAATGACACATTTGACACCAAGATTTTGACGTGGAAAACCGATTAAGGGAAAAACCATGATGGGGATTAACCCACAAAAATTAATACCCTATTAAAAGTATTTTACAAATGGGAATACACATGCATTCAAGCTCATTGCCCCAAGCTCACTGCCTACAAAAAAGTTTACAAGAGATTTATAGAGATTTTGAACTTGTAGGATGCATCTACCAATTCTAGAGATCAGCTTCAGTTAAGTGCAAATACTAACTTTGTAAACTTCATCTTTATTCTACTCTTCTCTCGATTTTGCCTTCATTCGGATATTAGATTTCTACTCCTTTTACACTTTCTTAATCATCGTAATTCATACACCCACAATATCCACAATCATTGGCTATATATATCCTTATCATGAATTACAATCACTTGCCAGTCGGCAACAATCAACAACACTTAGAACCTTTTAAGAATGTTTTGCTCTATCGGCTAGATCCATACACCGGTATTGATGCGTATCAAAAATAACACATGTAGATCATCATACATGCCATCCACTAACATTATATCTCATACACAACTTAACAAAATACTTCTATTAGGTTCCCACAAGGATTTATCATAAGTTTGCTTGTTCTTTACTGAACTATTCTGTCATAACAAGACCTAGTATTTAGATGCTCATAACTTTTGATCCCTTTATCACCAGAAGCTAAAAGCTTGAATTTAGATTGTCCTAGTGTCCCTCTACACTTCTTCAAATCCATAACACATAATGATTAACTAGAGAGATCCACTAACCAAAATATTGGACTCTGCTATATGCTCTATTTTAGGCTCTTGGACTTAGATAGATTATCATTCTAACTTCCGGTATGATCAGATACTGCACTGTAGATGTGTGGAACAATCTTAGTTGTCATCAATGACAACACCTATCAATGCTAAGCAGTGTCTCTTGCCAATAGGGAAAACATGGTTGAATGAATGTGTCGAATCATGTTTCGGTGCATATGCCTTCTGAAACTGCGCATCTGTTGCAGTTCGGTGCATTTGAGTTATGAATCGGTGCATACGCTACTTCTGCACATCTGTTATGTGAATTGGCGCATCTATTAGGAAGTTGCGCATGTGTGATAAGTAGTTGCACTTTTGTTTGTTTGGCACATCTATTAGTTAAAGTTGTGCATTCATGCTAGGGTTGCACGTCTGCTCAAAAGGGCGGCACATTTGCCTGGATCGGCGCATTTGTAGCCTAGTTCGGTGCATTTGCATTTTGATACTCAGTTACTTAGCGAAATTGACTCAATTTCCATCTTGATCGATGCATCAATTGATAAGCAATCTCTGAGACTGATAGAATCTAGACAAGAAATGATATGCTTGTTTTGATCAATTTGATATGTTAAGTGATAGGATAGTTTGATAGTTGAGCAGGTTTGCTTTGATACAGTTATGGTTGATGCATTGTTGTGCTGATCGCAAGAGGATATTTTAGATGTCTTGATATTGCGAGAGTAGTTTCCCTTGCCACTGTTGCAGCGTTACATGCTTACAGAGACTAACCGAGTGGCGCTTGGTGCTATGGGTTTGGATTATGTTTTCTTTATGCTCAAGGTTTGTGTGAACCTCAATTTGCTGACTGCTATGGTGGAGTGCTTTCATAGAGAGGATGGAACGTTCCATCTTCCGACCAGTGAGATGACTATTATGCTAGAGGATGTTTACAAGATCTTGCACTTACCTATCCAAGGTAAGCTTGTGGCGTACTACTTGCAGTGAGATGCTGGGCTTGTTGAGTTCCAGAGGGTCTTTGATGATCCTGATCTTCAGGGTCAGGTGATCTCTTGGTAGGATATTTATGACTACTATGACTACTTCCCAAGGATTGTGGTAGGATTGATGGGGGGTGTGGTATACCCTGATAGATGATCTCATGGGTTCCCCATTGGCTGGGGTAGGACACTGGAGAGGATGGTTACAGAGGGCACACACTTTGCATGGGGTGCCTGCCTGTTGGCTCACTTATACCATGATATGCATTAGGTAGTGTATCAGGGTGCAGCTAGCTTATTTGTAGGTGTCTCTTTGTTACAGTTCTGGTTATGGGAGCACATAGTTGTGACTCAACTGATTTGCATGTTTTCTAGGTAGTAAGGGGAGCCTTACTCATATGGTTATGCAGGTGTAGTTTCCTAGCATAAGTTGGGAAAGCTTGAGTACTAGAGACATGCGCTGGATAATGTGGATGGAGTTATCTAGCATCCATACATAGATTGCGAGCCATGGGATGACGAGGATGATGAGCTCCCGTATTACTTTCAGACTCAATGGTTTATTGGGTGGACATGACACATTTTGGAGAGGCAAATAGTGAACTGGGTACAGAGGTCATTTGGGAGAGTACAAGGTCAACCACAGGGGTAGACATTGTTTTCCAAGACATACATAGAGTAGTTTCGATGGGGCCTGGTTGCATACTATGAGGAGGCTAGAGCAGACTTCCTTCAGATACCCTACCAAGCTTAGCTGATGAGGAGGGAGGTAGTAGATACGGGGATGACCCCTGACTATGAGGAGTGGTTTGTGGCCCACCTGTTCCTAAGGTATTCAAGACTGGGAGAGTTGGCTCCTCACCTAGAGGAGGAGGATTTAGATGAGGAGGATAGTGGAGGCAGGAGGCAGAGGAGACGAAGGAGGGGTAGAGGACGACGAGGAGATGGAGACAATGGAGAAGACGAAGGTGGAGGAGGGGATGGTGGAGGGAGGTAGAGATAGAGAAGGAGAGTGGGGGAGGGCCCCTCTCAGCAGTAGCAGGTAGTGCAGCAGCAGGTAGTGCAACAACAGGCTGCACAATAGATATAGGTGCTAGCATTGCAACAGGTGCCCCAGTAGGGAGTTGTATAGTAGCAAGCACAGGTACAAGTTCCTCAGGTTCCCGTCTAGCCTAACCTAAAGCAGTAGGCTATTACTACGTTGCAGGATTAGGTCAGACATCTCAAGGCACAGCTTAGGGTGGTAGAGTCCTATAGGGAGGAAAACACAGGGATTATATTTGGTCTCGCTGCTGAGCAAGATGCAGCATTGGCAAGGGCACGAGCTCTTATGATGGAGAGAGATTCAGCTCTAGCTACCTTGGGTACAGATGCAGCTACAGGGTTCTTGGTGACGCAGGTGATACATGCACAGGTCCAAGTGACACAGATTTAGGGAGAGTTAGCCAGGGCCCAGGCGCAAACCTAGTATTACAAGGGGTTGTATCATGGGGCGGTGCTAGCAGACTAGAGGGCACCGAGCTACAGGAGTCAGTCAGTGGCTTCATAGAGGGCAGGTGGTTCACGATTAGTTGCTTCTACTATGGGTCCATAGCAATCTAGGGATGGTAGGGGTGGAGGTGGAGAGGGCAGTGCTGGGAGAAGTGTCCCATGCCAGCAAGGCTAGCTAATACTTGTATTAATTTTTGCCTATGTATACACATTTTTTGGTGGCTCATGGATAGCCTAATATGTATATTTATCTCGTTTTGCACAATTTACCAAGACATGTATCATTGTTTTTGTGGTGTATGTATTTCCCTTTTATGACTTGACTCACAGATGATGGACTTTGACATTGTACACTTGGACATATTTATGTTATATTTATATATGATGATGTAGTTATTGATGGTCTACATGCATTATGTGATGTCTTATGGATGCACCTTACTTTTGATGTCTATATGGATGCACATTTTTTTGTTGATGTCTATATGATGATGTAGTTTATGAATCTATATTATGATGCTTTATGCTATGATCATGGATGTAGTTTATTTCTTACGCTTATATACTATGTTTTTGATATTTTTCTGATGGGATACTACGTATGCATCTATGTTATGATGGCACAAATGTATATGGATGATTTTAATGCATCTATGTGGTCACATTCTATGATGAGCTAATGCAAACATTGTGATTATGGCTATGTCTTCTTATTTTTTCTGGTTAAATGCAATTATATGTTGCTTTATGCAGCTATATATATGCAAATGATCTAATCAAGTTAATGATTGTCTCACCTAATATGCAATGCTAACTGATAACACGTGGAGGACTTAACACACTTACATGAATGCAAATGATCTAATCAACTTAATGATTATTTCACTTAATGCAAAATGATAACAAACTAATGACTTAATGCTCTTACATGAATGCAAATGATCTAATCAACTTAATGACTATTTCACTTAATGCACTTACATGAATACAAATGATCTAATCAACTTAATGACTATTTCACTTAATGCAAAATGATTTCTATGTCTTTGATATGTCCAAATGTACACAATCAATGTAGAAAAGACTCAATAGAAGACATAAAGAGAGACAGAAAGAGAGTTTTGATAGAAAAATGACTCGATAGAAGGACTCAAGCTTGTGTAAACACTGACACTGCGAACCAAATATTTATTGATGGATAGTATGCGGAATGAAAATGGATGTATTTATGGATGTATTATGGATGCAGATATATGTCATCTTGATATTGCACTTATTTTGAAGTGCTTGTTTCATCATTGGGTGCTTTTTTTTTGTTTCTTTTCTCTTTTGAAATATTGTAAGAAAATACAAGCATCTAGGTATAATTAAACCGAGATGACCTGAGTATCGCTTACATGGATTTTGATATAGCAAGCTAATACAAGCATCTAGTCAAAATTGAATCTAGATGACCTGAGTATTTCTTGTGTTTCAATAGACAAGGATTGCCCCCTTTTCATGTTTAGACCTCTGAAGTCCTTGATGATTTTTTGCCAATCATGTCATTAGACAAAAGTCATCACATTACTAAAGATTGATCCACAAACAACAGACAAAGAAAATGATTATGCCCCATCATAGCTTCTCTAGTTTTGTTGACATCCTCGAGTAGCATAGAAAGACATAATAACAAAAATCAAGACTTTGTAACTTAACCTGCTCACAAACACAAAACATTCTTGCATTAGATGTGTCTTTTTGCCATAATTTAGATAAAATCATTTTGAGTGTTTAGGTACTTGCTTGTTTTTCTTTGGATAGGTTGATGTCTTGCATCAAAAAATTTGTTTGGAAGCATGCTTTGTTGCACTTGCGTGTCTAGTGAAAGGTATCACAATCCTTATTGGTGTCCTCTTAGAACATTTGGCATTCAAGAATCTAATACCATAACCAGGTCAAGGACTTGCCCCCAATTTAGACAAAGGATCAACTTATTATGGATGAGGTGACAAATAGACATGAAGAAATGAGCCCTAAGGGACTAACCTAGTACCTTGGAGGTGCATTTCTAAATAGCCTTGCCTATGTTACGACATAGAGGCAACGTAGTTTAGGGTGAACTTGTTGGACCTAGGACCTAGGCAATGGGAATTGGTGTGGATGCAAATGGACCAGCAGATGGGTGGGAGGGTATGAAATAGATGGGTAACAGGGAGATCCTCAAGGGCGCATCGATACAAGATGGCCATGCCTACGTGATAATTCAAAGGCAACATAGTTCAACAATGGTTCAATGGATTAGCTTAAGGATGGATGACATGATGGGCACAAGTTTGCAATAGATGGAGGAAGCAATTTATCACAAGTAGCACCTGTTTACCTAGTTTTCACTGCTTGCTTTTAATTGTACAAAAGCTAAAGTACACACGAAGCTTGTTTGTCAGGTTTTCATCATGGTACCTATCCAAGGTACCTATTTGCCAAGTTTTCACCAAAGGATGATTTTTTTGTTTATTTTCCATTTTTTTTTGTATTTTTGTATTTTTGTATTTTTCCATTTTTTTCTTTTTTTTTTTAATATTTTTTGATTTTTTTGTTTGTTTTTTACTCCCTTGCATTGGGGTTTAAGTGTAGAACTTGAGAAGATGCATGTTGTTGATGGGATCATCAAACAATTAACCTTATGATGTAGCCAATTGATATGCACTTGACCCATATGCAGCAATGATGACATAAGGACCAAGCCAGTTGGGTTCAAACTTACCTTTCTTTTCCCTGTCCTGCTGATTGTGGGGATTTTCCTTAAGCACTAGATCACCAACATTGAATACTCGAGGATAGACTCTATGGTTGTAACTTCTAGACATCATTTGTTGATAAGCTTTGAGGTGGTTAAAGGCCTGTTGCCTTCTCTCTTCCAATAGCTCTAACTCTTGAAGTCTGGATACCCTGTACTCTTCATCTATTATGAGGCCTTTTAATGAAACTTGCAAGGATGGGATATTGACTTCAATGGGCAAGATGGATTCAGATTCGTAAACCAGGGAGTGTGGTGTTGTACATGTGGGTGTGCGGATACTTGTGCAGTAGGCCCATAGTGCAGGATTCAATTAGATGTGTCAATCACGACCAACATCAATGATAGTATTTTTCAAGATTTTTAAGATGGTTTTATTTGATGCCTCTGCCTAGCCATTTCCTTGGGGGTAATACGGGGTGGAAAAGTAGTGTTGGATGTGGAATTTTTCACACAGTTCTTTGACATCTTAGTTTTTGAATGGTCATCCATTATTAGTGATAATGGATAAAGGAATACCATAGTGGCAAATAATGTAGTTCAGGATGAAAGAGGCAATCTATTTGCCTATGACATTGGTAAGGGGTACAACTTCAATCAACTTTGTAAAGTACTCGATGGTGGTGATTATGAATTTATGGCCATTAGAAGAGGGAGAGTGGATCTTGCCCACTAAGTCAAGTCCCCATTGATAGAAAGGCCAAGGAGTCATTAAAGGCTGCAGCTCCTATGCTGGTGCATGTATCAGGTTCCCATGGATTTGGCATTTCTTCCACCTCTTTACAAAATGATAGGAATCTTTTTCCATAGTTAGCCAATAGTATCCCATGCATATGAGTTTCTTAGCTAGGGTAGGACCACTAGAATGGATCTTGCATATACCGTCATGCACTTCACTCAGGGAAGTTTGATATTCCTCACTATCGAGACACCTAAGGAGAGTACCATCAAGACTGTGTCAATATAAGGTGTTGGCGATAATGGCATAATAGGATGCTTGGTGAATGAAGGTTCATTTTTGGTTTTTTGAGAGATCAAGGGGTAGGGTATTCTCTTTAAGATAGGCAAATACATTTCCATAAAGGGGATAATCAGATCCTGCAATGTGGAAAATGATATGGGATTCGGGAGATTCATATGCAGGATGGGAGATTGGCTCTACCAAGAACTCATAATGTGATTGGTTGTCAGGGATGTTGAGGAGAGATGTAATCGTTGCCATGGTGTCTGTTTCTTTGTTCTCTATCCTTGGTATCTTCTCAAAAGAGATCTCAACAAAGTATTCTTTGAAGTTGTCTACCATTCATTTGTATGGTATTAACTTCTCATCCTTTGTTTGGTAGTCATCATTCACTTGGTTGATAACTAGTTATGAGTCACCATGCACCTAAAGTTCTTTGATGTTCCATTCAACTGCTAGCTTGATGCCGATGACTAGTGCTTCATACTCCACCACATTGTTAGTGCAAGGAAAGAGTACTCTGTATGATTTGGGAATGGTGTCACCATTAGGTGTGATCAACAAGATACTTGCCCCAGACCCATGCTGAGTATAGGAGCCATCAAAGTAGAGTTTCTAGGTTGTTGTTGTTATGTGAAAGATGGACTTATCTGGAAATTCGAAGCTCAAAGGGTTATCATCTATTAAAGGTGCATCTACCAGTTGATCTGCAAGTACTTGACCTTTTATTACATGCCTGTCTATATACTCAATGTCAAACTCACTGAGAAGCATGACCCATTTGGACAATCTACCTGTAAGGGCAGCTTTGTTCAGCAAATACTTTAGTGGATCAATTTTTGCTACTAGCTTGATGGAATGTGATAGCATGCAATGTCTCCATTTTTGTGAAGTGAAGACCACAACTGGTGCAGGAGCACCTACCTGACAGCTGGTCTTGATAAGGCAGTTAGTAGTTTAGGTCATGTTTGTGTTTTCAAGAAGGTCTGTTAGACCAATTGCATGTAATAATGTCATGCTGATCATGATAAGATCATGCTGACCAGGCTTTTGCTATTTTTAGCTTGTTAGTTATAACAGCTGTCATGATGTATGTTCGGTGGGATCTCCCAGCCGCTTGGAGAGTTCCCAGCCGCTTGGAGTCAGGTCAGTAGTACTCATAGGGAAATCTTTATAAGCATGGGATCGGTTGATTGTAAATCATCAATCAGACTTTGCGAGAGTGAGACAAAGCGAGAGGAACATCATATTGTAGTTGCATCTTTTGAAATCGAATAAAGTATTCCTGTTTGTGTTCATCCTCTGTTGCATTCCATTACTTGATTGATCTGCTGGTTTGAGAGGGTGTCATGGATTTCCTGATCCATTCCACCGGTTGACTCTTCTGATCGGTGGAATGGCAATGTACAGTAGGTTAGATTGTAGTTTGTTTTCTGTTTACATGCAGGTGTGCAGGATCGCGGTCAAGAGATGTTGAAGACCCTAGCATCCTCATGTGCTAGGTCAAGTTGAGAAGTTCAAGTTGATAAACTGGAGTTAGAAGATCACCCTGAGGTTGGATCGGGTCATCCCTGGAGGATCGGCGAAGTGAAACTTCGCAAAAGCTGAAAGTTCGTGAAGACGGCATCATCAGGATATTTCTGCAAATATCCTGCAGTCGGGTTAGGCATCGTCATCCTGATAAGTGGAGGAGATCGGCATGATGATGTCGATTGTATGAAGTGCGAGTTCGTCGGGGTGATCATCAGCAGGAGGAGCCGAGGAGTGTATCGGCATCAGGATCATCATATCGGGAGTGCCAAACATCCGCATATCGCGAGTAGATGCGGAAGAGAAAGTTCGTGTTTTTGGCTAAGTGTTGAAGAGGTCATCAGGATAACGGGTGACGTCATCGTCATCAGGATATGACGTCATCGTCATCAGGATATTGAGATATCCCCCTTATGCGAGTTTATCCTGCCGTCGTTAAAGTGATAAGGTATCGGCAGAAGTCCGTGGCAGAAGGTTGTATTAGCATCATCAGGAGGTTTCGAAGAGAACCGGATAATTTATATCATGATGCTGTTGCTTGTATTGTCGGGTAGTGGAGCGTCGAAGGAAAGCTGCTGAAGGTAGTCGTCATCAGGATATTTGGAGCAACCGGATGTTGAATATCCTGCTGACGAAGGTAGTGTCGAAGGTCATGATGATGACGATAGTGTCTCGAGCCCGATGAACAGTGGAACAGGAGGATGTGTGCGCCCGCTGAACATCATGATGATGATGTTAGGAGGAAAGCAGAGGAGGTGAATAGTAGTCGGCAGGAGGATGATTGCGATTGTCCGCAATATGATGATGCTGTTGGTTTTAAGAAACATGATGCTGACAGAGTAAAGCCGAAATATGATGATGTTGGTAGTTTTAGGGAATATGATGATGATGGCGAAGATGATGATGATGAGGTTGGTCTGCAGACATTCATGCTATATGCGAAGGTTATAGTGTGGATGCCTCTGCATCATAGTGGTATCAGAGCTCAGCAAAAGGTCTGGGCTGTTGTGTGTTGATTCTGTCACAGAAAGGGCAGAGGTAGAGATAGAGTTGAGTTGTGTGTTGATTGAGAGGTTGACAAAATGCCTCCTAAGGGTAGTGGTACTGCAAGGGAGTTGCAGGAACTGAAGGAGAAACATGCTAGAGAGATGAGGAAGATGAAGGAGCTTGCTGAAGCACTTCAAGCCAGGCTGACAGCCCTGGAAAAGAACAAAAAGAGGGAAGTAGAAGACAGTGAGTCTGAAGAAGATGCAGATACTGTTGAAGAGTATGAAGAGGTAGCTGAAGATCTGGATGCTGAAGACCAGAGGTTGGCAAAACTGTTAAAGGCAGTGCAGAGTGAAAAACCTAAGGTAAAGGTTGATGTTTCCAAGTATACTGGAAGCTTGAATGAAGATGAGTTGTTGGACTGGATTGCTGCACTTGATAATCACTTTGAATGTGAAGATGTTGCTGAGGATCAGAAGGTAAAGATTGCAAAGACCAAGTTAGGAGGTCATGCTTTGGTATGGTGGGATTATGTACAATCTGAGAGAAGGAAACAAGGGAAGTCTAAGATCACTTCTTGGGATAAGATGGTAGCAAGGATAAAGGGTAAATTCTTGCCAAGGGATTATGAAATCCAGATGTTTAAGAAGCTGCAATTTTTAAAGCAGAAAGACAGGGATGTGAAAGCCTATACTGAGGAATTTTATCTGTTGAGTATGAGATCTGGTCATCATGAGAATGAGGTTGAAAAGGTGGCTAGGTACTTGGCTGGTTTGAGGTTTAACATACAGGATGAGTTAGTGTTAGCTAACCCTAAGAATGTGGAGGATTGTTACCAAATGGCAATCAGGATTGAAGAAAAGATGAATAGAGGACATGATAAGTCCATGAGAGGAAGAGGAAACAATAGGGGAAGAGGAACAGCCCCTGCACAAAAGCAAACCAATGAGAGTCAAGAAGACACTGGTAAAGGACAAGGACAGTCTGATTTCAGAGGTGGATGGAAAGGCAATAGAGGAAGATTTGGAGGTGGTAGAGGTTCTACTACATTTTCAGGAAAGTGTTACACCTGTGGAGAGTTTGGTCATCCATCTTTCAAATGTCCAGAAAACAAAGGTTCATCATCCAGAAATGATAGAACAAGTGACAAGAGAGTACAACTTGTGCAAGAAGAGAAAGAAGAAGAAAGTGCACAGAGTTCAAACAGAGGTCCTGAGAATTTTGGCTATCCAGAGAGTGGAGAATCATTGATGTTAAGGAAAACAAGTTTGCAGGCATCACAGGATCTGATGCAAAGAAGAACTCTTTTCAAAACCACATGTAAGAGCAAAGGTAAGGTATGTAAGGTTGTCATTGATACTGGTTCAACAGACAACATGGTATCTCAGGAGATGGTTGATAAACTGAAGCTGGAAAGGATTCCACATCCACACCCTTACAAGGCATCTTGGGTGAGTGATAGGCAATCACTTTTTGTCTCTGAGCAGGCATATGTGGATTTCCAGATTGGACCATATCAGGATAGAATTTTGTGTGATATATTGCCTATGGAATGTTGTCACCTACTGTTAGGTAGACCATGGCAATTTGACAGAAGAGTACTGTATGATGGGTATGCTAATACCTACACCATCAAGAAGGATGGGAAGACTATTAAGTTAATGCCATTGCAGGCAAAAGCTGCAGTACAGAAGGCAGCCCAAATCATTTTAATGGGAAAGAAGGAGTTTGTGTAGATGCCTAGAGGAGCAGGCATGAAGGCAGTTCAGGACACTGCAGAGAAAGGAGTTGTTACAGACAACAAGCTGAAGAAAGTTTCAGTTGTGACTGACAGAGGTCAGCAGCAGGTTCAGAAACAGGGGTGCAAACAGCCACCAGTTCAGAAGAATGACAAGGATGTTGTCATAGTTGGGACTATTGCTTGTCCTATGAAGATTGACAGGAAGGTACAGTTGAACACCACAGAGGCAGTTCAGCCAGAGGTTCTGGTCAGACAATCTGACAAACACAGGGTCTGTGAGAGAAAGGCCTACATCAACAGGCATGCAGATTTACTTGCCAGAAAGTAAGTTACAGTTCAGAAGTCTTGGAGCAGCCAAGAGACAGCAGCAGACAAAGCTGGAGCAGGTCAGACTATTGACAAGGCAAAGTGTAGAGGTGGAGGACTTCCACATACTATACTCATGGGACATGAGTTCTTTTCTTTTGGGGAGTATGGTGCAGGAGCACCTACCTGACAGCTGGTCTTGATAAGGCAGTTAGTAGTTTAGGTCATGTTTGTGTTTTCAAGAAGGTCTGTTAGACCAATTGCATGTAATAATGTCATGCTGATCATGATAAGATCATGCTGACCAGGCTTTTGCTATTTTTAGCTTGTTAGTTATAACAGCTGTCATGATGTATGTTCGGTGGGATCTCCCAGCCGCTTGGAGAGTTCCCAGCCGCTTGGAGTCGGGTCAGTAGTACTCATAGGGAAATCTTTATAAGCATGGGATCGGTTGATTGTAAATCATCGATCAGACTTTACGAGAGTGAGACAGAGCAAGAGGAACATCATATTGTAGTTGCATCTTTTGAAATCGAATAAAGTATTCCTGTTTGTGTTCATCCTCTGTTGCATTCCATTACTTGATTGATCTGCTGGTTTGAGAGGGTGTCATGGATTTCCTGATCCATTCCACCGGTTGACTCTTCTGATCGGTGGAATGGCAATGTACAGTAGGTTAGATTGTAGTTTGTTTTCTGTTTACATGCAGGTGTGCAGGATCGCGGTCAAGAGATGTTGAAGACCCTAGCATCCTCATGTGCTAGGTCAAGTTGAGAAGTTCAAGTTGATAAACTGGAGTTAGAAGATCACCCTGAGGTTGGATCGGGTCATCCCTGGAGGATCGGCGAAGTGAAACTTCGCAAAAGCTGAAAGTTCGTGAAGATGGCATCATCAGGATATTTCTGCAAATATCCTGCAGTCGGGTTAGGCATCGTCATCCTGATAAGTGGAGGAGATCGGCATGATGATGTCAATTGTATGAAGTGCGAGTTCGTCGGGGTGATCATCAGCAGGAGGAGCCGAGGAGTGTATCAGCATCAGGATCATCATATCGGGAGTGCCAAACATCTGCATATCGCGAGTAGATGCGGAAGAGAAAGTTCGTGTTTTTGGCTAAGTGTTGAAGAGGTCATCAGGATAACGGGTGACGTCATCGTCATCAGGATATGACGTCATCGTCATCAGGATATTGAGATATCCCCCTTATGCGAGTTTATCCTGCCGTCGTTAAAGTGATAAGGTATCGGCAGAAGTCCGTGGCAGAAGGTTGTATTAGCATCATTAGGAGGTTTCGAAGAGAACCGGATAATTTATATCATGATGCTGTTGCTTGTATTGTCGGGTAGTGGAGCGTCGAAGGAAAGCTGCTGAAGGTAGTCGTCATCAGGATATTTGGAGCAACCAGATGTTGAATATCCTGCTGACGAAGGTAGTGTCGAAGGTCATGATGATGACGATAGTGTCTCGAGCCCGATGAACAGTGGAACAGGAGGATGTGTGCGCCCGCTGAACATCATGATGATGATGTTAGGAGGAAAGCGGAGGAGGTGAATAGTAGTCGGCAGGAGGATGATTGCGAGTGTCCGCAATATGATGATGCTGTTGGTTTTAAGAAACATGATGCTGACAGAGTAAAGCCGAAATATGATGATGTTGGTAGTTTTAGGGAATATGATGATGATGGCGAAGATGATGATGATGAGGTTGGTCTGCAGACATTCATGCTATATGCGAAGGTTATAGTGTGGATGCCTCTGCATCAACAACGAGGCATGCTCTTTTAATTGGTGTGTATTGTAGATCATAACCAACCAGTGTTCTGCTAATCTAATAAATTGCTTGTTCTTTTCCTTCATGATTTTATTGTGTAAGGAGAGCTTCCAGAGCTGTTGGTGTGGTGGAGATATAAAGTAGCAGAGGCTTACCCTAGATTGGTGGCATCAATACAGGTGGTTTCATGAGATACTCTTTTAACTATTGAAATGTCTATTCACATGAATCATTCTATTTGAAAGGAATGCTCTTATGTAGGAGGTGTGTGAAAGGGTGGCACTTGTTTGCCAATTGAGAAATGAACCTTCTGATAGATTGCAGTTTTCCTTGTAGAGACCTTAGATGACTAAGATTTTTGGGAGGTGGCATTTCCATGATAGCCTTCACCTTAGCTGGGTCTACTTCAATTCCATTTGTAGACATGATGTATCCTAGAAGCTTGCCAGATGTGACTCTGAATATGCACTTCTTTGGGTTGAGGCGCACATTGAACTGTTCCAATCTTGTGAAGATTTTGTCTAATACTGCCAAGTGTCCTCTTGTGAGTGATTTTTCCAAGATGTCATCTACATAATCTTCCATTATGGTGTGCATCATGTCATGGCAGATTGTGGTCATAGCTCTCTGATATGTCACCCCTGCATTTTTCAATCCAAATGGCATGACACACCAACAGTAGGTGCCCCATGGACATGTGAAAGCAATCTTGTGTTGGTCCTTAGGTGCAATTTTGATCTAGTTGTATCCCGAGAAACCATCCATTAGTGACAGCATAGTGTGCCATGCCGTGAGATCTACAATAATGTCAATGTTTGGCAAAGGGAAATCATCTTTTGGACAAGTTTTATTCAGGTCCCTAAAGTCGTTATATAGTCAAACTCTTCCATCTAGTTTGGCAACTGGTACTATATTTGAAATCCACTCAGGATAGTCTATTGGTCTAATGAAACTGACATCTAGTAGCTTTTTTAGTTCTTTTACCATAAGGGCGACATGCGAGTGCATCTTCCTGAGTTTCTATTTAACAGGCTTAGCTCCCGAAGCTAAGAACAAGTGATGCATTATGATATTTGGATCTAGCCCTGGAATATCCACATAAGACCAAGCAAAGTTGATTTGTTTCCATTTGAAGAATTTAGTGAACTCTAGTTTTTTTTGTGCAGTTAAAGATTATGCCATATGGATCATCCTTGGATTGTCACCTGTGCTGACATTGATCTGTTCTACTGATTCTATCAAGATTAAGGATCTCTCATGATGTGTTAGATTTGGGAGAGGGTCAAGCCTTTCATCCTTCAGTGCCCCAGAGGGGTTTTCGCCATTGGATACATCTTTCATATTTTTACTATTTTCACGATCTAATACTATCACAGAGTGGTTTTCACCATTAGATCTTTCTTTCATTTTTACATTTTTGAGACTAAAAGGCTTGGCACTCTCTCCAAAATAAGCCCTTATCATTGAGTTCTATGGCATAGTCAGCCCTGTGATCCCCTGCGGGTATATGGTCTCTTAGGTCTAGAAAGTCTATGATGGCTTCATCATTTTGAAAGGTGTTGAGCTCAGGGGAGTGTCTTGTAGGTCCCAATCTATGAGTTCTGGATGCACTAGTGGTAGAGGGTCATTGGGTTGGTCTAGTTCAATGACATTGATGATCAAGATTAAGGAGTTAAGGTGGTCATTATAAGCATTGACAATGTCTGCGATGGTACTCTCCACAAGTTGATCTATCACGTGCAGTATCATTCTTTCCTCACGAATCTCACTATCATTATTATGTGGATCAAACTCTAAAGGTCTAGACCTTGGACTTTGTCCTTCATTAGTTGCATGGGTAGGGTCATACTAATGGACCACATCTATGTCTTTTTCATCACAAGATAGTTCAGAGAGACTATCCCATTCATATTCATTAGAGTCAGTCTCACTCAATCCTAGTAGTTGGTGAATTTGATCTACTAGATTAGTAGCAGATGTTTCTAGTTGTTTGCCTTTATGCTTATCTATTCCTTTGGTCTTTTCCTTGCTAGTGTAACCTAGCCTTGTAGTGTCTTGGGCTATTGATCTATGAGGTTGGATAGGTTCAGTGATACCTTCCTTTCTTAATCTGATGGGCCCATGATCTTCATACCCCAATCTTTATAGTATTGAGAATCCTTGACCATACTGTTCAGTTTGGACCATGGAGTGATGGTCCTATTGCTTGGATAGACTGTCTTCATCTTTATATAACCATTGTAGGATGTCTTTTTCATCGCTCTCATCTTCAAGGCTTCCCTATTTGACAAACGAACCTTTAGTAGTTGCTAATGCCTTAGGTTTGCTCATGGAAGGCTTTCCATAGGATTTGGGGGAGAGAGGGAGTTGTGATAAGAAAAAGGATTGTGTAATTGTGTATTCACCGAGACCTTTGTCTTTGACCTTGAAGTTAGATTGGGGTGCCTTTGATGTGGAAGGGAGTGAAGTTGGGTCAACATGGGATGAAGATGAAGTAGAGGCTTGATTATGGGGAATCACAATTTTAGGTTTAGATTGTACGAAGTTGCAATACTGAAAAGGATTGGGGTCACCCTATATGGTGATTTCTTGTCCTTCATAGGGGAACTTGATACACTGGTGGTAGGTTGAAGGTATGGCTTTCATAGCATGTATCCAAGGTCTCCCAATGAGTATGTTATAGGCAAGCTCCATATCAAGGACTTGGCATACTGCATCCTTTACTATAGGTCCCACTCTGATAGACAAAACAACAAATCCCTTTAAAGTTCTTTCCTCTACATCATAGGCTTTGATGGTGATTTTTTTTAGGATCGATAGCATTCTCCAAAAACCCCAATGCAAGGATTATCTTTAAGGTGCAAATATTTAAACCAGCTCCTCCATCAATTAGAACCCTCTTTATTTGATGCTTATGGATGAATGCTTCTATTTGGAGAGATGCATTATGAGGTTGAGTGATTGACATATCATCCTTTTCAGTGAATGATAATGAATGAGGTGTGGTAATATGACCTACCATGGTCTGAAACTGCTCTTTGGCAAGGTTTTTTTGAACGGTGGCTTCTAAAAGAGCTTGGTCAAGAATGGCTCTATGAGATGGGGACAAACGTAGAAGTTCCAAGATGGAGATGTGTGCGGGAGTCTTGTGAAGTTGGTCCAGGACATTGTACTAGTTGGATGGAGAGGATAGCTTGGGCGAGACTCCCTTAAGAGTAACCTTTCCACTATGAGTGGTCACATTACAATCCACGGTTTTATTTATAGTGATTACATTGATATGTGAATCACTCTCTGATATATGGTTAACAACATAGTCAAATGATATGTTTGTATGATTGACGTTGTTAGCTCCGCTATTGTTTTGATTGGACAGTCTTCCCTATCCATGGTTGGGGAGTGGATCCTTGAATGCTAAGTGATCATCATTAGAGGCATGCCCATCAAGTGATACATTTTTTTGGTCCAACTAGTATTGGATGGTGTGTTTGAGTGCAATATAGTCATTGGTTTTGTATCCCTTGTTTCGGTGATACTCATAGAAGTCATTGTTATTCCACCAAGGAGGTTTGACTTGTGGTTCATAATCCTGTGCTATTGGAAGTGTTATGAGTTTATTCGATAGTAGCTTCCATAGGTTGGTTTCCAATGATTCTCCTAAAGGTGTGAATTTTCTCCTAGGTTGATAGTTTGTAAATCGTGATTCGGTGTTTCATGGTTTGTTTTGTGGAGGGTTGTTTTATGGGCTTGACAAGTTAAAGATTAGTTGTTTTGGTGCCACATTTTTGAAATCAACCACCCCATTATTCAAGATGTTCTTATTCTTAGTCCAAAATCATGGTTTATTTGTGTTGACATTTGCAGTAGGAGTGTCCTTGTAAAGTTTGTGTTGATGTAAAAAATTGCACAGGTTCTAACACCAACATGGGAAGTTTCAAGAATGTGGAACTTGCTACTTGAAATAACCTCTAGATTTTAAAGAAGCTATCTCTTCTCTATTTTGAAATGGGTTTGAGCAAAGGGTAAGAAATTAACAGGATTATAGATACAATTAAACAAATCTAACTATGGCGATGCGCCTAAGTGAAAATATTTCTTCAATTTAAGCACAGTGAAAACTATTCTCAAGATACAGTTATATTAAAGAATAGATACTACATGATTAACATAAATGGATAGAATGAATATAATCAAAGGCTCACAACTAGACACTTTGTAATGACACAAATAATATCAACAAATGCACATAACATAGTTCTTCTCATTAATCTTCCAACAACATAAAAGGCATAGATACATTAACCTTCTTATCAAGAATAAAAAAATAAAGGAAAAATGACATCAACTAGTCACAGCAAAGTCTTTGACTTCTCTTTTAGATCTCTGAAAAAACTTATAAAAAGTATATCTCTATTTCTGTCTATATGTGTCTATTGATCTATTACAAATACTACATATTTATAACCATAGATCTAACTCTAGATTGTCTGTAACAACTGAATCCCCAATGGCCCAATGAAACTGAAGATAACTGGAAGTCCTTGGCGATTACGATCCTCCGAATCCACAATGGCCATCTCCTCCTACACGCTCATTGGCTAGGGCAAAATATATGTGGCACACCTCTTTCATTAAGACAGACACATGGCAAGACCCGTGCACTTGAAACTTAAAACATTACCATGACAGATGGCAGCATCTGTATAAAACCAAAAACTCCTTTGTCTTTCAAAAATCAAGAAGAAAATGACACTTGTCACGGTCTGTAGCCTTTAAGAGCTAATACGTGTCTTCTTCTACAATGCCCTCAAAACTATGTCTTTATGCTCGGGTGACCTCCTTTAGTGACATCTGTCGTAACTTGCATTACTTATAATATGAAACACATTAATATCGGGACCCACAACCTTGGGCATGCTTTAGCCTTTAAAGGGAAGAAAACTAGGACAGATGGCAGCGTCTGCACACTCACCAGCTAACATGTGGCAGAACCTACATCACTACTTGAAACAATTAAAACTTTTGAAACTCTCCGCAGAAGCTGACACTTGGCGCAATCCGCAAAAAACTTAATAAGCTTTAAATTTCTTGTTGAAAGGGTCATGAATATAACAACTCCTCCTCCGTGACCACCACGTGGCATCCTTTGCAGGCTTGAAACTTAAACATCACTGTGGCCCATCACCTTCTTTACTAGCATCAATATGATATGAAAGAAACACGCAGCATCACCTATAGCAAAATAAAAGGACATGTGGTGCCCTTCGCACAAAACATAAAAACTTTAGGAACTGCCTCCGCAAGCTACATGTGGTGACACCTGCAACCTTACTAAAAAGAAACATTACTATTAAAACTCTGCTACATGGTGCACTATGCATAAAACTTAATATTTGAAACAATACTGTGGCTTTAACTGTGGCTTGACACTTGGCAGATTTCACACAAAGCATTAGAAACCCACGCAGTGATAGCTTTGAAACTCGTACAGAAACAAAAGAAACCCATGCAGCAAGATTTGAAACCCATGGACTAGGCCGCGACTAAAACAAAATGTAGATTTTTTGACACTCTACAGTTCTTGGCAACCATCAAGACTTTTGAGCCTGCTCTAAAAGAACCCAAAACTGGCAAAAAGATTTGTATTGAAAATACAACTTATAGTCATAAATTTTGCAATGCTGTCTGATAAACAGACCATTCTGAACTGGAGAGTCCCTATCTACTTTGCAAATCTTGAAAAGTAAAATCAAGATTAATTATATCTTTATGGGAAAAATTTTGCAAAATTTGTACCACAACCTTTAACTGAAACTCCAATTGGGCCATAGGTATCAACACAGCTTCAACTTCCTTGATTGATGATGAATCACTTAAACCCTAGAAAATTGTCTCATCATTTTGCCTGGTCAAGAGCAGTGCCTTGATGTCATCAATCATCAATATTGTGTTATTATCTGGGAATGGTGAAGGAATCCCCAATTGCACCAAATCCTCTATATGTTTCTTCATATTTTTTACTCCTTTTACTGTATCTAGGAGCTCTTGACAATTTGTGGCCATAGAGTTGCAACTCAAAACCTCATTGGCCTTCTTAGCAGCAACCATTTGATCATTTATACCTACTGCTAATAGAGTCTCATCTGTTGTGTCATACAACTTCTTCAATAAAAGTTGAGTCAGAAACCCTCAAGGAAACAGTAGACAAGGTGGCTTGCACCGAAGTTTCTACCTTCTCACATAACTGCTGAGCATTTAATAGGAAAGTTAAAGATGGTTTTAGCTGGATAATCTCTACAGAGATTCTCTTCCATACTAAAACATATAGCTCTTTTACCAAATTTAAAACTCCAGCATTCTATGGCCTATTAGCTAACTCAATTGTCAGCCACTTTGTTCTTTGTTGCTCAGCCAGGAGTTGTGCTTGAACTGCACTATTAGTATTCTGCTCACTCAATAATTTCTATTGTAAGTGTGTGGCCTGTTGCAACTTATCTTGATATTTCTTCTCTAGAGTGGCTTTCTCCTATCTCGAAATAATCACTGCAGCCTTTTCTTGTGCTAGCTTAGACTTAAGAGAAGCATTCTAGGTCTATGCAACTTGATGTATCTGCAAAGAAATAATATTTTGCAACTGTTTGTTAAGACTATCAATCTCATTCTTCTTGGATTGAATCTCTCCAGCAAGATTGCTGATATTCACCTTCTCTTGAGCTAAATCATTTTCTGCTTTCTACAACTTCTTTGATACTTTCAAATAATCAGTTGCTACAGTAGATGTAGTCTCATTTAGCAGTTCAACCTTGTCCTGTGGCCTGAAAAGAGACATATCCATAGCCACAACATTCATAGTATAATCCTGGGGTTGTATTTGTTCATTAGGTTTCACCACATTTGGAGATAAATGTGTGACTATCAGTGATTGTTGAATGGGGTCAAAAAGTGACCTCATGTGTGCCACAGCAGGGTTCTTGTTTTCTTTTTTCCTCTTTTTGTCCATCCTGGCCTCTCTAGCTCTTTTTGTTGTCTTCTTGAGCTTGAAAAGTAGGAGGGGATGCAATGCATGTTAGATATAGGGCACACAACTGAGAGGGGGGGTGAATCAGTTGTACAAAAACTTGCTTTTACTTTAGACACTTGATTCTTCTTTGTTCTTTAATAGCATATCAATTAACCATTCATGAAAGCATAAAGCATAAACACCAGAGCAGATAAACATCAACACATTAGACACCAAGATTTTGACGTGGAAAACCTAGTCAAGGGAAAAACCACGGGGTGATTAACCCAAGGATTATTCTCTGTTAGAAGAATAAGAAAAATAGATGGCACATGCCAATTAGGGCTCACTACCTGAGCACACTGCTCACAAGGAGGCACACTGCCTACAAGAGACACACTGTCTACAAGATAACAAGTATTACAAACTTGAACTAGAGATTGACATCTTTACCATGCCTGGATCAGTTCCATTTAAGCCCAAAAACTCCTGCTTTGCCTTTCACACTTCTCTTCACTATATCACGCTCATCACCACACGGCACACTTCAAAATGAATTCACAAACCCTTATTTATACAAGGCATCAACTTAGGAACAATCATCTAAGTCGGCAAACACCTACAAGATCATTCACAAGACATGTAATACATTTGGTCGGCCAGTCTTAAGAAGAACACCAAAATCTATGGTTATTCTTTGAATGCAAACTCTAACTTCAATGCGGACCACCAATAAGAATAGAACATGATCCAAAGATCACCAAAACCTTTCCTGAGTCATCAAGAATATCCGTACTTTATCAACTTACTCGAATTCTTCTATTCTTCATCTAGAACTTCAAGAACACAGTCTGTCATCACTGTCATAATGAAAAAGGTTCTTCTGGACCTCCAAATCATTCACAAATCTAGTTGTCACTTCACACTAACTTCTTCAACACTCCTTCCAATCCGTAAAATGAGATAATGTAATTCCAGATCTCACCAGACCAATCTGTGACACTCTATCTCCACTGAACACCTGCCGGAACTGATTCTACACAAGCAGCCATAACTTCTTCAGATCTTTATGTGGACCTCTGAAATCTTAATTAGAACATCTCAAGACTCATGTCTACAAACCCTTTAAACCACATCCTCTGATCCTCAACCTATTGAGTACTTTTGCCTTCTTCTCATCACTGTTCTTCACTGTTCCTGATGGAGACTAGTTTCCTCAATAACCTCAGCACATAGCTCATCCAATCCTTCTTATCAATGCAATATGAGTATGTTGACATCAATGACAACACTAGTTAACCTCATACTTGCAACAATCTCCCCTTTTGTCATTGATGGCAACATATGATGTGAAAAACCATCAAGACAAGAACTTCTCCTTTTTGTCATAGGTCCCCCTATCAACAACAACTCTTCACATGTCTTCTCTTCCTTTACTGCTCCCCCTTTGATCATCAACCACTTATTTTTCACATGTCTTCTCTCCCCCTTTGACATCAATGGCAAAGGGCTCATACTTGCAATTCTAACACATCAGAATCATACCAGCTGCTCCCCCTTAGTAGCAGCTCCCCATCATCAATCCGGATCACAAGATATGACTGTGATATCCACCAGACTGATGCACATCAGTGCATCCTAGTTCATCACTGGAGGGGCCATGACCCCTAACTTCTCCTTGAGATACTCAAAAGAGTCCTTGGGAAGAGGTTTAGTAAAAATATCTGCAAGCTGATCCTTGGAGGGCACATACCCCAATCTGACTTGACACTTGTTCACTTGTTCTCTCAAAAAGTGAAATTTGATAGATATATGCTTGGTCTTAGAATGCAATACCAGATTCTTAGAAATATTAATTGCACTTGAATTATCACAGAAAATTGTGATAGGCTCCTCATATTCTACTTGAATATCTCTTAGCATTTGCTTCATCCACAAAAGTTGAGTGCAACTACCTGCTGCTGCAATGTATTCTGCTTCTATTGTAGACAGGGGTATTGCTTCTTGTTTCTTGCTTAGCCAAGAGACCAACCTTTTTCCCAAAAAGAATGCTCCTCCACTTGTACTCTTCCTATCATCCACATCTCCTGCCCAATCTGCATCTGTATATGCATGAAGAGAAAAGTCATGATCTCTGGGATACCATAGGCCATACTCAACTATTCCTTTCAAGTACCTAAAAATTCTTTTGATTGCCATGACATGAGATTCTCTAGGATCAACCTGAAATCTCGCCACAAGACCAATAGCCTGCATTATATCTGGTCTAGTCTGAGTGAGATACAGTAATCCTCCAATCATTAATTTGTACTTTGTCTGATCTGTCTTAGGAGAGTCATCATCTTTGCTCAACTTACATCCGGTAGCCATAGGAGTGTTCATTGGCTTTGAATCTTCCATTCCAAATTTCTTCAATAGTTCTTTCACATATTTGGTCTGAGAGATGAAGATTCCTTTCTCTGTCTGAGTAATTTGTAGACCCAAGAAGAAATTCATTTCACCGAGCATTGACATTTCAAACTCACTTTTCATTTGGTTTGTAAAGGTTTTACACATACTGTCTCTTCCTCCAAAGATGATATCATCAACAAATACTTCAACAATCAAGATGTTTTTATGATCAATTTTGAAATATAGGTTACTATCAGCAATACCTTTGTTGAAACCAATCTTCAAAAGATGTTTGTCCAGCCTCTCATACCATGCTCTTGGGGCTTGCTTTAGACCATACAGTGCCTTCTTTAATTTACAGACCATATCACCATGCTCAGATAACTAAAATCCATTCGGTTGTTCAATGTACACCTCTTCTTCTAGGTCACCATTCAGGAAAGCAGATTTGACATCCATTTGATACACTTTGAAATCTTTGAAGGTAGTAAATGTAAGAAATAGTCTGACTGCTTCAATTCTTGCCACCAGAGCAAAGGTTTCCTCAAAATCAATCCCTTCTATTTGAGAGTAGCCTTTGCAGACTAATCTGGCTTTATTTCTGATTACTTCACCATCTTCATTTAGTTTGTTCTGGAAGACCCATTTGGTTCCAATCACATTCTTGTTACTAGGTCTAGAAACAAGATCCCAAGTGTGATTTTTCTCAATTTGCATCAACTCTTCCTCCATTGCTTTGGTCCAATTTTCATCATTGCAGGCTTCATTTATTGTCTTAGGTTCAATCTTTGAGATCAGACAACATTCATTCGGATTTTGAGCAACATTCCTTCTAGTTTGCACACCTTTGCTTTTGTCACCTATGATCTAATCTTCAGAGTGGTTCAATCTTACATACCTTGGAACTTTGGGAGTTTCTTGCACTTCTGCTTCTTGATCAGGCTCATCCAGACCTATCTCTTCTTCCTAATTTACCGGATCAATCTGAATCTGAGCTTCAGGAGAGAATTGAGTTCCTTGAATCAGAACACCATTCTGATCATCTTCATCATACTCAAAAAATCTTGAGGGCTTTTCAATACCTTCATCAACCTTCACATTTGTACTTTCTATCATCTTTCTTAGTCTCTTATTGTAACACCAGTATGCTTTGCTTTGAGTGGAGTAACCCAAGAAAATTCCTTCATCATTTCTAGCATCAAACTTTCCTAGATCTTCATCTCTTTTAATGTCACATTTGCTACCAAATACTCTGAAATATCTCACAGTAGGAGTGATGCCAAACCAAAGTTCATAGGGAGTCTTACCGGTATTGCTTCTGATTTGAACTCAATTGAGAGTGTAGACTACAGTGCTGACAGCTTCTCTCCAAAACATCTGAGGAAAATTCGCTTCCATCATCATTGTCCAGGATGCTTCCTAGATGGTCTGGTTCTTTCTCTCAACTACTCCATTCTGTTGTGAAGTCCTAGGAGCAGACAACTGTCTCTTTATACCATGCTTCTCACAAAAGCCTATGAATTCACCGGATGTGAATTCATCACCTCTATCAGACCTCAGACATTTCAATTTTAATCTGGTTTGATTCTCTACCATAGCCTTGAAGAATTTGAACTTCTCAAAAGATTCTGATTTCTCTTTCAAAAAGGTAACCCACATCATCTGGGAATGGTCATCAATTAGTAACATGAAATATCTATCACCTTGTATACTCTTGATTCTTGTCAGACCACATAGATCAGTATGAACTAATTCCAATAATCTGGTAGAGGACTGATCCTTGCTTTTGAATGAGACTCTGCTTTGTTTACCTAGCTAACATTCTTTGCACAAACTATTTGTAGGTTTTACCAACTTTGGAAGATCTCTTACAACCTGAGTATTGCTTATCTTGATGATGTTATCAAAATTTACATGACACATCCTTCTATGCCATAACCAACTTTGATCAACTTGAACAAACAAACAACTTTTATTAGTACCAACTAGATGGAAGATATTACCTTTTGTTTGAGTACCGGATGCAATCTCAATTCCAGAGCTTTCAAAGATCCTGCATCTTCCATTCTTGAACTAGAGATCATAGCTTTTGTCCACCAACTGACCAACATTGAGAAGATTGTGCTTCAATCCTTCAACATACAGTACATTACTGGTTTTGTTCTTTCCATCAAAAGAGATAGTTCCCCTACCTCTGATTCTACCAGTAGAATTGTCACCAAACTTTACCATTCCTCCTTCATACCTTTCCAAATCTAAGAACTTGTTTTTGTCACCTGTCATATGGTGAGAGCATCCACTGTCAATAACCCAATCATCCTTTTCTTCAACTTGGGCAGCCAAAGCTCTTTCTATAACCTTATGATTGATAGATTCAGGGGATATTGGATCTTCTTCCTTGATGGCAATGAACACCCATTCATTTCCAGATTTGTCTCCTATCTCTGATTCATCATCTGTTACTCCATTATTAGCTTCTTCATGAACATAATAACAATTCTTTTGGAACCTTTGTCTATTAGAGTTTGATCTTGTGGATCTTTCCAGACATCTTGAGGCAAAGTGACCAATCTTATTGCAGTTGAAGCACTTAAAGGGTAATTTTCCTTCATACTTACCGAATCCTCTTGGTAGTCTTTTTGCAATGAGGGATTCAAGTTGAGTTGTTTTTGCTTCTTCCTCTTCCATGTCTTTTCTTGCTTGATCATACCATTACAGCTTCCTTGAAGAGTTTTCTCCCGGATCAAATCTTTGTTTGCCTTTCAAATAGGCACTGGCTTTGAATGCAAATTTAGTCTTGGGGGGATCATCTCCAAACTTGGTCATTTCAAATGCAACTAGTTTGCCAACCAATTGGTCTCTTGTGACAGTTGTATGGGCTCTGAATTCATCAATGTCAGTAACCTTGATTTTGTAGGCAGCAGGAAGGGATCTGAGAATTTTGCAAACAATCTCATTTTCATCCAAAACTCCACCAGCATTCCTAATTCCACACACCAGCTCATTTACTCTTGGCATAAATGTAGTGATATTTTCATCATCTCTCATCTTCAATCTTTCAAATTTCCCTTTGAGACTCTACAACCTTGCACTCTTAACATACTCATCTCCTTCATGCAGAATTTCCAATTTAATCCAGATCTCATAGGCAGTTGGTAGGTCAATAACATTTGAGAGCTCTGAGTTAGTTAATGCACTTAGAAGAGCCTCTTTAGTCCGCAGATTGTTTTCAGCATCTGTGATTTCATTTAGAGTTGTCGGATCACCCTATGGAGGTACATATGCTTTTGTGACCATGGACAAGTAAGCTTTTCCCATGCACTCCAAGTGACATTTCATGCATCCTTTCCAAAGAGAGAAGTTGGTTCCATCAAACTACAGACTATCCTTCTTGTATGATGACATCCTGGATCTCCTCAAGCGGTTAAGCTCCCTTTTAGAGGAACTTGGCTCTGATACCAATTGTTAGATCTAGGGCACACAACTAAGAGGGGGGGTGAATCAGTTGTACAAAAACTTGCTTTTACTTCAGACACTTGATTCTTCTTGTTCTTTAATAGCATATCAATTAACCATTCATGAAAGCATAAAGCATAAACACCAGAACAGATAAACATCAACACACTAGACACCAAGATTTTGACGTGGAAAACCCGGTCAAGGGAAAAACCATGGGGTGATTAACCCAAGGATTATTCTCTGTTAGAAGAATAAGAAAAATAGATGGCACATGCCAATTAGGGCTCACTACCTGAGCACACTGCTCACAAGGAGGTAGACTGCCTACAAGAGACACATTGTCTACAAGATAACAAGTATTGCAAACTTGAACTGGAGATTGACATCTTTACCATGCCTGGATCAGTTCCATTTAAGCCCAAAAACCCCTGCTCTACCTTTCACACTTCTCTTCGCTATATCATGCTCATCATCACATGATACACTTCAAAATGAATTCATAAACCCTTATTTATACAAGGCATCAACTTAGGAACAATCATCTAAGTCGGCAAACACCTACAAGATCATTCGCAAGACGTGTAATACATCCAGTCGGCCAGTCTTAAGAAGAACACCAAAATCTATGGTTATTCTTTGAAAGCAAACTCTAACTTCAATGCAGACCACCAATAAGAATAGAACATGATCCAAAGATCACCAAAACCTTTCCTGAGTCATCAAGAATATTCGCACTTTATCAGCTTACTCGAATTCTTCTGTTCTTCATCTGGAACTTCAAGAACATAGTCTGTCATCACTGTCATAATGAAAAAGGTTCTTTCGGACCTCCAAATCATTCAAAAATCTAGTTGTCACTTCACACTGACTTCTTCAACACTCCTTCCAATCCGCAGAATGAGATAATGTAATTCTGGATCTCACCGGACCAATCTGTGACACTCTGTCTCCACTAAACACCTGCCAGAACTAGTTCTACACAAGCAGCCATAACTTCTTCAGATCTTTATGCGGACCTCTAAAATCTTAACTGGAACATCTCAAGACTCATATCTACAAACCCTTTAAACTACATCCTCTAATCCTCAACTTGTTGAGTACTTTTGCCTTCTTCTCATCACTGTTCTTCACTATTCTTGATGGAGACTAGTTTCCTCAATAACCTCAGCACATAGCTCATCCAATCCTTCTTATCAATGCAATATGAGTATGTTGACATCAATGACAACACTGGTTAACCTCATACTTGCAATAATGTATCCTCCAGCAAAGGGATGACCTTGAGGCAGGCCATAGGGAATAACAAATAAATGCTGGTTAGAAGAAACCTGAGGGGTATGTTTAGGTATAGATGGGGAAAATAATGGCAATGTAATGGCCTGTGAAGTGGTAATTGTGGCAAGGGTTGATGTAAGCAAAATAGAAGTGGTAGGGGTTATGAATATTTGGCTACTTGGGATTGCCACCCCTATAGTAGAAGGAGAAGTACTTACTTGAGCAATAGAAGAGGTGACTGGTATTTGTTGCTACAGTGGTTCTATTTCTTCCTCCTCTTCTTTTTGCAGGTGCAATTTCCTATGTTTCCTAGGCCTCTCACCTGTTTCCTCTATTTCTTTCTCTTCAACATTTACCACCACTGGTGGTTGCAAAGGAATAATCCTAGAACTCCCAGATGCCAAAGCTGTTTGAGTCCCTAGAATTGGTGATGACACTACACCCTTTTGGTTCTCTAAGGTGCTGAGGGATTGGGGCCATGAAGATGTAGGGGCAGTAGATGAGGCCTATCCTATTTCTTACATAACTTGGGTTGACTCTGTTTCCTCCTCTATCTCCTCACCCTTCTTATGAATTCTGCTTGTGTCTAGACTTGAGACTGGGGAGGGATGCCACTCATCCTAGATTGATTCCCATTTTTATCAATATCAACATTCCCAAATGAATGGGTAATCTCTGAGATCTCTTGCCTATATTTTCAATAGGCTTCAATATTTTCTAGTCTCCAATCTTGGGTCTTCAATGTTTTTCTCAAACTAGCAGTCATTCTCAACTTAGGGTTAAATTCCTTCTCTTTGACATAGAAGGTTTCCCATGGCCTAGCCCCCTCATATGGTATATCAGATAATTCTACATATAGGTCTGGGTTATCCTCTTTTGGATTCCTCCTATCTTCCCATAATGAACAACCCTCATGTACCATTTTAGCACGGACCTTATTTTTTATGATCTAGGAGGCTAGGAAACTATTTGGGTCATACTTCCATTTATCTTCTATTATGATGAAACCAAGGGCAGCTAACTTTCTTAATAAGAGGTTCTCTGCACCTCTAACTTCAAGTGTCATGTTTTTTCTAACCCATGGAATATCATACATCTTCTTTCTTTTCTTTTGGCCAAAGTCATTATCAACCATAGATACCTATCAGGTCACCTCTAAGAATACAACCCTAGGGGTCAATACTTTAGGTAATAACATAGGTTCCTCATTGAAACCATGGACTCTAATTATTGTATTATGTGCCCCAAAGAAATAATCACAAGGAATTGGGCAATTGGTCATAAAACCCCTTATACTCTATGTCATCCTATGTTCTACAGGTTCAGGGCTTAACTGGCAAAAGGCAAGGGTGACAAAATGTTCCCAAAACTCATAAGGGTCAAAGATTTCAGATAACACATGTGTCCATGTGGACACAGGGATGGTTTTATTTTGACCAAAATCTGGGTCATACATTTTTAGATGCATATGTTGTGCAAAGAGACTATAGTTCTGATACAACATAAGGTGGAATAAGAAAGCAGAATACCTAAAAACTTGCCTTGACTTGAAATTTGAGTGCTAATCAATCACAAAGGCAACAATTTGTTCTGAAAAATCTAGTCAGTGCTCTTGTGATTTGTCCACAGTTTTAATCTTGAAGATGATTTCCAGCTGCAAGTCATGAACTGTGTTATCCTCTCTCATTCTGAAAATGAAGGCTATCATTGATAACGCTTCCTAAACATTTTAACTGAATTGTGCCTGCCTAGTGGGTAGTGTGGGCACATGAATATTATCTTCCCCCAGCTGCATCTCTAAATTTAGAAACCTAACCTTGTTGATTATATTTTCCCATGTGTTTTGTATTTTAGCAACAGTTGGAAATATGGTTGTTCTATCATATTGTAGGGCCAACATGTCTCTTATGGCCTTGGGCATAATATGTACTATGAAAGGGCCCTGTTGAATAGTATTTAATGGTGTATGAAACAGATCTACACATAACTCAACCAACTCAGGACACAGGTGGACATTTGGGACTAGGAACTGTGCCAATTGTGAGGTCCATATCCTCATGCCAAAAGTTTCTGACTTCCCGTCATTTGCTCAGAGAATACACCTCTGATGTGCCCCCTCCCAGAGAGTCTTAGTGTTCTTTTTAAGGGGCATATCATATATGCCATCTGGATAATCCTTCACCTTTTCCGGATCAATGGAATAACCTACCTCATGGACCCTTGTTCTTGGATAGGTTTTCTTTGGTTGCGCGGGTGCCGAAGCATATGATTTATTGTTTAACAGTTTGTCGATTGACTCATAAATTCTAAGTCCCTCCTAAGGAGACTGTGTATCAGACATATCTATATCTTTGTGAGGAGAACATGAGAAGCTTTGATACATAAAAGAATGAAACTGTTTAAATAGGGTGATACTTAGCTGACAGGTACTCGCGATAGACAAAATTCAGATGCGACAGTGATTCAAAGTAGAAAGGGATAGCAGCAAATGAGGGCTACACTTAGGATTTAACACTAACTCATTGGGGGTTTATGGAGATAATAAATGACACGTCTTATCTTATTAATGGCATTTATGTCGAGAAATAGCTAGTGTATCTTTTTGAAATCCGCATAGAACGGAGTGTTAGATATGTTACGGGAGTGGCTATCTTTCTAAAAAAGCATGTACTTTTAGGGAATTTTAGGGATTGCCAAACAACCTTAATAAATGTTATACCAAAAGAGAATGGGCTTTGCACTACTGACATGTTTTCACCGAACACTTACTGAAAAAGGAAAGCGGGAAAAGAAAGCGAGAAAATAGGAAAGCAAGAAAAGGAAAGAAAACTAACTAACTATGATACATTATGAGCCCCTCCTTAATTGAAATGTTTCAGAAAGATCCCATTTACCAAAATCTCTTCAGGTTCTCCATCCATGGTCTCCAACTCAAATAAATTTTGTTGCTTGTAGGAATGAATTTATAAGGACCCATCCATAATGATTCGAATTTGCTGTGCCAACCTATCTTGGCAGCTCTTTCATCCCATTTCAATACCAGAGAGTTAACCTCAAAATTTGGATTTGAAGTCTTCTTATCAAAATAGTCCTTAACTATTTTCTGATGTTTCATTAGTGACTCATGTGCCTTTTCTCTTTTCTCTTGAACTTCCAACAGTTCAGCAAACCTGACTTGCATGGGGCCATTCTCTTCAATTTCTATCTATTTTAACAATTGCAAGGTAGGGATCTCTAAGCTTAGTGGCATTATTGTTGGTTTACCATAAACCAATTCATAGGGAGACATTTTAGTCACTTTCTTTGGTGTGATCTTGTCAGCCCACAGTGTTGTATTAAGTAACTTATGCCACTCTCTGTGATAATTGGTCCCTATCCTTTTTATAAGTATGATAAGGTTCTTATTAGTGGACTCTGCCAGACCATTACCTTGAGGGTAATAATTTGAAGAATTCTTCAAATAAATCCCATTCCTTAATGCAAACTCAGATAATTTGGCTCCCAAAAATGCTTTAGCATTATCTGATATGATGGTACGAGGAGGACCAAACCGAGCAGTTATGCCTTCTAGAAAGTCTAATATGACCTTTTCTGTTGCCTCTTTGAGTGGTACTGCTTCACTCCATCTGGTAAAGTAATATGTGGTTATGAGGATCCATTTATGTCCCATACTTGACATTGGATTGATCATACCAATAAAATCCAGACCCCATTGAGCAAAGGGTTCATCTACGACTATGGGACTTAGAGGCATTGCTGCATTTCTCCTTTTGCCTGTATAAAATTGACAAGCCTGGCACTCTTTAACCAATTGATGGCAATCTGTAAACAAAGTGGGCTAGAAATATCCTACTTGTGTTACTTTGATTGCAGTGGTCCTTGCTAAAAAGTGCCCACCTGAAACTCCATGGTGTAATTCATGTAGTATTCTTTGAGCTTCATCCTTTTCTATACATCTCCAAGAGTATACCATCAACATTCCTTCTAAATAAAAAATGATCAATTAGTACAAAATGGGCCCCTTGCTGCCTATGGTATCTTCTCTTATCATGGGAGAGCTCATTTAGGAAAATCCCATGCTTCATAAACTGTATTCTATTTGTGACCCAAGAGTCTTGGTCAATCTCTTAGAGTTTCAATACATTTTCACTTTCTGTTTCTTCAGTCACTGTTTTCTCCATATCTTGAGTCATATATTGGCACAATCCCTTGCCTCTAACTAACTTGGTGGGTCTTACTTCTACATCAGATTCCAAGATCTTTGTTATCCAATGGGTCTTTTCTCAGTAATCTCACCCTCCATAATATATTCTCTTACACTGGGGTGAGCCACTAGTATCAGGATTTTGTTTCCTGTTACCATATGTCTGAATTTTTTAAGGGCTTTCACCATGGCATATGCTTGCTTCTCCACAAAATTATATCTAGCCTCATATTCCTTAAGGGTTCTAGAGAAAAAGGCTATTGGGTGCTCTCCTTCTTGCTGATCATCTTTCTGAGTTAAAACAACAGCAACACTGAATTCTTCCCCATACACATACATTATGAAAGATTTAGAGAAATCTGGGTTTCTGAGTACTAGGGCTGATGAAATGGCTCTCTTGACTTCTTCAAAATCCTACCTTCCTTCTGTAGTCCATTTGAAAACTAGATATTTCTTAAGAAATAGTGTCATTGGTCTAATTAGACCTGCAAAATCAGATATGAATCGGCTAACAAAGTTGATTTTCCCTAGAAAGGATTGAACTGCTTTCTTGTTGACTAGTAGAGATAGGTTCATTATGGCTATGATCCTTTCTGGATCAATAGAGACCCCTTCCTTTGACACTATATGCCCTAGAAGTTTACCCTGAGGTACTGCAAAGATACATTTCTTGGGATTCAGAGATATTCCAAACTCTTGGCATTTCTTAAAAATAATCTCTAAATGGTCAAAGTGATTTATAGCATTCTTAGAAAAAATAATGAGGTCATCTAGATAGATCAGAATAATCTTATTTATAAGTTCCCCAAATGCTACATCCATTGTATGCTAAAATGTAGCCCCAACATTTGAAAGTCCAAAAGGCATTTTAGCATATGCAAATGTTCCCCACTTTGTAGTGAATGCAGTCTTATGTTGGTCTTCATCAGCTAACCAAATCTAATTATATCCTGAGAAACCATCTAGCAAGGAAAACATTTTTGATCCAGCCACAGTCTGTAAAATCTGTTCCATAGAGGGCAGGGGGTAATGTTCTTTCAAAGATGCTCTATTCAAATCCCTGAAATCTACACAAAGTCTTATGTCACCATTCTTCTTTCTTACAGGCACTAGGTTTGATACCCAAGTTGAATGTTTAATTGGAAAAATAATCTTTGATTCCAAGAGCTTTTGCAGCTCATCCACTATTAAAGGTTCAATTCTAGGATTCAATGGCCATTGCTTTTGTCGGACTAGTTTAGATCCTTCAGTAAGCTCTATGGTGTGTTGGATGATATCTCTATTATAGCCATGGAGATCCTCATAGGTCCAAGTAACCACCCTATCATATTTATCACACAAATCAATCAACCTTTCCCTTTCTTCTTAGGTTGTAGAATTGCCAATTTTCAACTTTCTCCCTTCACTAACTTGGATCTCAGAATAATCTTCCTTATTTGCCTAAAACCTCCTCCTTTCTAGGCTTGTATCTTCTGGATCAAACAAATTTTCTAGAGTAATCAGCCCTTTAGGAAGTTTATTTGATTTTAGCTAGATGATTTGGTCACCATATGCTTCCTCAATTTTGGGGTGTAATTGATCAGCAAATTCACCTGATTGTTGTAAGAATGAGAGTACTTGGAAATCATTATCAAAAACTTGCCAATTTTGGTCATTATCTGGAATAGTTGGCCTTACTATAACTTTAACTGACTTATTGTTGACTAATAGATCAGTTGCTAGGGCAAACTGTGAACTAATTTGTGTCATTCCATCTACTTTAGAGTTTTGGGATCTAGGAACCACTTCAATATTAAAAGCCTCTAAATCATCTATGAGGTCCCAAATTTTGTGCCTATAGGATCTCATTCTTACATTTTTGGCTATTGCCTTTTCTCTAATTTGTTTCACCACCAGTTCTAAATCTCCTCTTACTATCAGATTCTTTACTCCCTTTTTCTTTGCCAACATGAGTTCATGCACCAAAGATTCATATTTAGCATCATTATTGGTACAGGCAAACTAAAAGCGAATGGCTCTAAGAATTTTCTCACCATTTGGGGCAGTAAGGCAAATTCCTACTCCAGCACCATTTTTACTCCTAGCCCCATCAAAATTGAGGGTCCAAATTTATGAGTTTCTTTCATATTCTTGACTCTATGATGTTTCTTTCCTTAAAACATTAGTGATTTCTTGGTCTTCTTCAAATATGACATAAGTGCCTAGACCTATAGAGTCATAATTTCCATAGGGATCACTCTGCATCATGGTCAATAGCTGATTATTCTCTTCTTCCTGTTGGTCATGTTCAGTCCAGTCACCTAACTCTTCAACAAAGACTCTCTCCTCCTTATTTAGCATAGCATGAGATGCTTCTAATTTTGGGGTTGGTTCATCTGTGATATGGTCTTTGGATAATGGCTCAGACAGTATTTTCATCTTTGTCCCATAGTTGGTTCTCAAGATGAGGTGTGACCAATCTAGTGACATGTAACCTCCTATCTTGGCTGTGAAATCTCTGGATAAGCATAAACCAAATACAGGGGGTATATCTATGACTACCACATCCTAATTGACAAATATATTGGGGCAAGTATATAGCTGTAATGGGAGTTGTTTGATTTTCCCTATTGTCTATACAGATTTCCCATCCAACTGCATGACTCCTCTTGCAAGTGGTTCATATTTTATCTTCAAAGCATCTGCTATCTACTTTGGCATTACTATAGTACTGGCCCCAGAGTCTATCATTGCATTATGCAACAGTTTTTTCCCAACTATTAGAGTCAAATAAAAGGGATCTAGTTTAGATTTACCTACCTCAGGTGCATTGTTCAACAGAGCTATTGTTTGTAGAGGTACGGTATCTCTAGGCTGAAACTTCCCTTGATCAATAGCTCCTCCTTTAGCACCAGTGTATTTAGGGACTTCTTGACCTCGCAGAGCTTCTTGTAACAGTATCTTCTACTCAGGAATAGCTAACATATCCTAGATTGATACATGTGCTGGAGTTCTTTTCAGCTAGTCCACCACATTCACAGATCCTAATGCTTAGGTCTTTGAATACTAAGGGTACCTTGTCTTTTCTCTAACATGTCCTGAGGTTACTTGATTCTGCACAGGCTGAGGCATGTCCTGCCTAGAGACTGTGTTGTGATGATTTTGAAATGGAGGATTTCCCATGACCTCATTATTAGTGACTTCGGGCTACTCCATCCTCCTCCTCTTTGATCTAGTATAATAGTCTAACTGCACCAATGGTTTCTTTGAAGTGGATGCCTCATTCAAGAACACTAAGTCTTCTTCTTCAATCCATGAAAATAAAGCATGTTCAGGGGCTATTTCCTCTTCTTGTTGTATGGACATCCCTTGCATCTGGGCCACCATTACTACATTTTGAACACCAGGAGACTGATATGGTGGGGTGTTAGAAGTTGAGAATTGTCCTCCTAACCCTCTTTGTTGTGCTATCTTTTGCTGTAGATTACATCTGGGATAGTCTTTGGGCATATGGACATTGTTGCAGGGAAAGCACCAAGCATTTGTATCATCTGCTAAGTTATTTTTCCCTGGGACTATTTCCCTATTTGGATTATGAGGGACAGTTTGTAGAGGTGTAGGGACTGAAACCAACTGGTTTGAAGGCTGAGGATTAGTTTGCCTTTGAGGGCCTTGATATTGATTTGGTTGAAAGGGAGGTCTATTTCCTTGATAACCTTGATAAGGGGGATTTGGATAGGGATTTTGTTGTCTCTTCAGATTAATTATCTCATTTGAGAAGGTTCTTATAATGTTCTTGACATCATCTATTTTAGATGGTTGAGCAGAGGTGGTTGCCTTAGCAAGTTGTTGAGGTACTGGAAATGAATACATGGCTACAGGTGAAGCTGTAAGATTATAAGATTCTTGTGGTAAATATAAGGTAATTTCTAGAAACATGGGCATAGGAGGCCTTGGGGGCAATTCTCTAGCATCTATTAAGTTATTTTTAGCCTTGACTACCAACTCATATGCTTCAGGTAGTGTCTAACCTCCAAGAGACTGAATCATTACTGATATATCAAAGTTTAAAGCTTTGAGGTAGAACACAATAGCCATACCTGATAATGGTCTTGCTGTAGCAGGAATTCTATCCTAGGTCCTTTGAAATCTTGAGTTAAAATCAGTCATGGCCTCCTGTGGTGCCCTTTTGATAGTGATCAATTATTGCAGCATGGAAGATTTATCACCTTTCTCTTTAAATCTTACAAACAAAGTATCCCCAAGCTGATCCCATGTAGATATTGTAATTGGAGTGAGAGATCTATACCAGTCCAGAGCATTTCCTTTGAAAGAGGCTTCTAGCAGTCTTATAGCCACATTCTATTGAGTGATAACATGTACTACACACACATCAGATACATCTTGCAGATGCTCTTCAAGTGTCTTGAAATCTTCTCCACTGAACTTAGGTAGAGCCTTCAGAGCATTGGCTAGAATAGTGTCCCAAGTTGCTGGTGGTACTGGGAGGATGAGAGGGCTACCAGTGTTCCAATTTGCATAGTTCCTTGGGGCTATAGGTGCTCCCATATTTACTCTTTGTGCTACTGCAAACTAATTCACTCTTCTCCTTGGAGTAGCTACTAATGATGGTAAAAGAATGCCCAGATTAGCAATAGACTGAGCTCTTGTTGTGGGTCCATAGCTTTGGCTCCTTATTACTCTCTGGCTCATACAATTTTGATAGACACTTCAAGAAAGGTCCCATCGGGCATGCCAAAAATTGTTGATGTATAAAATTGCTCAGGTTCTAACACGAACATGGGAAGTTTCAAGAATGTGGAACTTGCTACTTGAAACAACCTCCAGATTTTAAAGAAGCTAGCTCTTCTCTATTTTGAAATGGGTTTGAGCAAAGGGTAAGAAATTAACAGGATTATAGATACAATTAAACAAATCTAACTACGGCTATGTGCCTAAGTGAAAATATTTCTTCAATTCAAGCATAGTGAAAACTATTCTCAAGATACAGTTATATTAAAGAGCAGATACTGCATGATTGACATAAATGGATAGAATGAATATAATCAAAGGCTCACAACCAGACACTTTGTAATGACATAGATAATATCAACGAAGGCACAGAATAGAGTTCTTCTCATTAATCTTCCAGCAACATAAAAGGCACAGATACATTAACCTTCTTATCAAGAATAAAAAAATAAAGGCAAAATGACATCAACTAGTCACATCAAAGTCTCTGACTTCTCTTTTAGATCTCTGACAAAACTTATCAAAAGTATATCTCTACTTATGTCTGTATGTGTCTATCGATCTATAACAAATACTACATATTTATAACCATAGATCTAACTCTAGATTGTCTATAACAACCAAATCCCCAACGGCCCAATGAAACTGAAGATAACTGGAAGTCCCTAGTGGTTACAATCCTCTGAATCCACAATGGCCATCTCCTCCTGTACGCTCATTGGCTGGGGCAAAATATATGTGGTACACCTCCTTCATTAAGACACAGACACATGGCGAAACCCACACACTTGAAACTTAAAACATTACCGTGACAGATGGCAGTGTCCGCATAAAACCATAAACTCCTTTGTCTTTAAAAAATCAACAGGAAAATGACACTTGTCACATTCCACAATGTTTAAGACCTAATACGTGTCTTCTTCTGCAATGCCCTCAAAACTATGTCTTTATGCTCAGGTGACCTCCTTTAGTGACATCTGTCATAACCCACATTACTTAAAATATGAACACATTAATATCGGGACCCACAGCCTTGGACGTACGTTAGCCTTCAAAGGGAAGAAAACTGGGACAAATGGCAACATCCACATACTCACCAGCTAACAGGTGGCAGCACCTGCATCACTACTTGAAACAATTAAAACTTTTGAAACTCTCTGCGGAAGCTGACACTTGGCATAGTCTGTACAAAACTTAATAAGCTTTAAATTTCTCGCTAAAAGGGTCATGAATAAAATAACTCCTCCGTGACCACCACGTGGCATCCTCCATAGGGTTGAAACTTAAACATCACTGAGGCCCACCACCTTCTTTACTAGCATCAATATGATATGAAAGAAACACACGGCATCACCCGCAGAAAAATAAAAGGACACGCGGCACCCTCCGCACAAAACATAAAAACTTTAGAAACTGCCTCCGCAAGCTACACGTGGTGACACCCGCAACCTTACTGAAAATAAATATTACTATTGAAACTCTGCTACGTGGTGCGCTACGTAGAAAACTTAATATTTGAAATAATACTATGGCTTTAATTGTGGCTTGACACTTGGAGGATTCTGCACAAAGCATTAGAAACCCATGTAGTGATACCTTTGAAACTTGCACAGAAACAAAAGAAACCTGTGTAACAAGATTTGAAACTCACGGACTAGGCCGTGACTGAAACAAAATGTAGAGTTTTTGACACTCTACAATTTGATTTGACATTTCTCTATCAACGCCTTTTCAATGAGTAAACCCATCTCAATGACCTTGCTAAAAAAAGCAAGGCATTGTATTTGAATTTGGTAGCTGAGGTCTGCGTGTAAGTTGTGGACAAACATTTCGACCATTTCTTTTTCTGGTATTTGATGTGGACATTTGCTTGCCAATTGTCTCCATCTCTGTAAGAAAGAGGTGAAGGACTCTCCACCCTTTTGTTTAGTGTTACAAAGATCTAATAGTGAGATGTCATGCTTAATGTTGTAGGAGAAGTGTATGACAAACTTATCCACAAGTTTGTTGAAGGTTCGAATCCTAGGCAGTAGTCTAGAGAACCACTCCATAGCTTGCCCTCCCAAGCTCCTTGGGAATAGTCGCATGAGGTAGGTGTCATTGTGGGTGACTTCAAGGCATGCTACACTAAACTATCTGATGTGGTCTCGTGGATTGCCCTTTCCACGATATTTGTCAAATTTGGGCACCTCAAACTTTGAGGGGAAAGGTATCATGATCAAGGTTCTATCAAAAGGATATGTTGAGATATCCCCTAGAGAATAGTGTTTTGTAGATGCTTTTGTTTGAATGTCTGTGAACTGTTGCTGTAAGGCTTGGATTTGTTGAGTCATTAAGCCTAGAGGGTTTGGAGAGTCAATGGTCGACTTGCCATTGTCTATGGTTCTTTCCTCTCATTTTCTTTCCTCAGGGATTCTTTGTTCTTCAGTTTGCTTTAACGTGTTAACATAAAAGTCTTTGGGGAGTTTGGCTCCTTGTGTCACTAGGTAAAGAAAGAATTTTCTAGGGTCTTGTTTGAGCAATTTGTCCATCATACGTTGGAACTTTCAGTCTTGTTGAGCATCTAGAATGTCCTCAAGAGTAAACTCCTCATCACTGTTGTGAGGGGATGGGGCCATCTTGTCAAATGTGCCCACCATTTCAAGTTGTTTTCATTTTTGGGATCTAGTTAAGACCATGCAATTTGATTCGAGATGGGGTGGTGTGAGATTGGAAGTTTTGACAAGGTGCGCTAAGAGGTTGTGGTGAAGGGGGTACTTGTGGTGATGAGGTTTGAACAAGGGTTACCTTAGACCAATGGTGTCAAACAAGATGGTTGATATAAGATAGTAGCCAAAAGTAAGGATGTTTGGAATCTAATTTACTTGATGTAGACTAGTCTTGTACAATCCACTAGTTAAGTTCTGAGAGAGAAGGATGATTGATCCTTGATAGTGAATACTTACTAGGTTTGTTTGAGGTTGATATGATCTAGAATTGCTTTGCACTAACCTAGTTTTGATACTTGGTTTGATTTTGGTAAAGCTTTGTGAATGTTTTGGATGAGGTTTTTAACGAAAAAGAGGGTATGATGTGAAAAATGGATGAGAGAAGTGACTACACGGTAAATCTGATCTTGGAAACTAGAACAAGGCTGAAATGGGTATCCAGAAAGGTTGAAAATTTTCTCTCAAAAGACCAATAAATGCTCACTATCACAGATGCGCCGTAACAAATGTGTAGTTACAGAAGGTAAATGCATAGCAAGTCAGAATATATGTGCAGCTTTAGTAAATAACAAAAGCACAGAAACAGACAATAAATGTGCGGTAGGTCAAAATATATGCGCAATAGGTCAAAATGTATGTACAGCTATGCAGGACAAATACGCAACTCTATGTTTTTGAAAGATTTTGCAATGTTTTAGGCACATCTTACAATGTTTTTGGTTTTCTCTGGTTTGAAAGTTGGTCTTTTTTATCTAATTTTTTAATTATGGCAAGTAAGACACAGCAAACACAAAGAATATTTTCATGATTTTTGATCTTTTTTAGATTTTTTTTTTTTGTGTGCGCTATTTTGGATAAGATAGGTGGATACAGATGAGAGGGCCTCAAGTGCCTAGCTTTATGAAAGGTGATAGTCTCGCTAGATGGATGTTGTTGCATGGACTATGTCTAGTGTTCTCATAGATGTTGGTAGGGGATTGCACAAAAGTGAGATGGGGAAGGTAGATAGCAGATTATGGAAGGTGTGATAGTGGATTATGGTGTAGATTAGGTAAGACTTATGCATAGATGGAGGGAAGGTTTATGCAAAAGTATGGACCATGGGAATAGGATGGGGAAGATATGTAGGATAATAGTGGAAGGAAGGGGAGATGGAGTTATGTGAAAGTGTTGTGAGATGGAAGGGAATCATGACCAACTGTTACACATACCATGATAAACATTGAAGTTATGATGGGAAGGTGGTGTAGGAAGTAATGGAGAGTTTTTCTTGGTGGATGAATGATGTAGGCATTTAGGGACCCACATAGACTTAGTATACTTCTGATTCTTGCTTGTCATGTGGGATAGAAGGATTTGAGATTTTTGGATGGGATGGGATTTTTGGATGGAAGAGGAGAAAGGGGACGGTTGGGATGATTGAGAGGTGGATGCCTCACTCAACGTGAAGGCTTTTTGCTTAGGTACCCAAACCATTTTTCTTTTAGACTTCACTTGTGAAGGTATGGGATTGGGTATATGTAGCTTATGTGTAGCTTTTGAGGTAATTACTTGTTGCTTGAGGACCCACACCTTTTTTAGTTTTTCTTCAAGGTGTGTGGGTGTATGCAGCTTTTGAGATGGATAATTCTTTGATCCTTGGATTTTGTATCCAAAGGCATGATGACCTTTAGGATGTTTGACTTTATAGGAAGAGGCATCCAAATTTTTGTTGTTGAATTCTCTTGGGATGGTGGAAGTGGGGTTGGTGGAAGCTCTTTATTTAGACAACATGTGCATTTGTTGGCCATGATTGGGATTTTTAGAGGATTTATTGATGGATGGATAAGGTGTTGGAAGAAGTGGTGGTAAAATGCATGGAGGGATGTTAGGAGTTGGAAATAGAGTTGTGTGGTTACACAACATGCCCCATTTTGACTTGACAAAATAGAGACCCATCCTTTTTTTTTCTGCTTTGGCTTATTGTTGTTTTTATGCTTTTCGGCAGTTTGGTAAAAGTAAGTCATGCATGCAGATAGCCCTACAAGGGGTAGATAGGTCACCATGATGAGGTCAATTTGTCAAGGTCAATATTTCATATTAGTAAACTCATGGTTGGAAAGAGCATAAAATTCCATGCAGGTTTGCCTTTTGGATCACCCGAAATTCCTTAAGGGGAGAAAGTTATGATAAGTCAAAGTTTTGATCAAACCTGATATTCCAAAGCGAGGGTCATATTTCAAACATCAGTCATATTATATAAGATCACCCCTATATTATTTTATCACCCGATAATCACTTGGTCCGCCAACTTCAGACGTCAATTTTACGTGATAGCAGTATTTGTCCGTCAGACAACTTCATATATTTTGCGGGGGTCATATTTGTAATATCACCTGATCTTCTAAAGATCACCCCCTCACAAAATATCACCCTCTTCCAATATGATGATGATGTCATCTAAACCTAATGAACAAAGAATATCACCTTGATGGTTACGTCATCATTTCTTTTGCCTCGTGGAGGTATGTACCCAATGATCACCCCATTCAATAACATGACGATGATGTCATTATAATACAACACTAGAACGAAGTCATAAACATGGTGATGTCATCCCAATCTTTTAAAGGGGAGGTCATTTTAGTTGTGGGGGTCATATTTTGAACATCCCCTAATCTTAAAATCATGACCTGATTATACATGTGGTCAACCTTTCACCACATCATCCAATTCCTTTTGCATTAATTTTGCCGCTCGAGGGCAGAAGGTCATTTCACCCAGAGGGGGTCATATTTGTAATATCACCTGATCTTCTAAAGATCACCCCTCCCTATTTCCTAACATTAAATGAACTTAAATGCGGTAGGTGGATTCCCACCGATTGTGAACACAATTCAAACACTTGGCAGCATCCATGAATCCATGGCAGGAGATCAATGGAGTTGATCAATTTAACTCAATTTTACCCTAATTTGCCAATATGAATGCATTTAAAGGTAAGTTTCCAAGGTTATTTTCATTCACCTTGTGATAAAACAAGAAATTACAGAGCACAGAGCAGTCAAACCCTCATACGAGCTACCAGTGGATGGACGAGATCTTCCAGCACAACAGATCAGGTGATCATTAGCATTTGTGACCCATTTCTGTAATCACTCATTTAATCCATGAGTAAAGAATTATCAGGTAAGTAATTAAAAAAAACCCTCCTATTCTGTTTTTGAAATTTCTAGGTAGCATGTTCTTATTATGGTTTGAATCTGTAAAAGTGTGCATATCATGATGAAGTAAAGATTAATAAGTAATGTGCATGATGTCATAGATATATAATGTTATATGAATGCATATGGATATCGTATGGTAAGACTAGGCATGTTTTGTTGCAGGAGTCCATGGCAGACCTTCGACGAAACAAGTCTGATTTAGAATTTCTTAAACCTATGTTTGTTTGACCCAAGGGAGTACAATTCAAGTATGACATCATCAGGGATACTCATCAGGGAGATAAAGAGTTAGCAGCATGGTCATCCAGACTAGATAATAATGAGGAAAACACCCTTCTGGATGTAATATATGTATCAAGAATGTGGCATACGGCTAGATTCCCCTATGCTATGGAAACCCTAGAACCGGTAGTCGAATGTGCCATAAATTATAACCCTCAGACCAGGTGAGTAGAGAAATATGGAAGGGTTTATGCTAACTTTTTAGTTAAGGACATCACATCTACTTTCAATTTTCCAGTTGGAAAGAAGGTAGTTAGTGTGGATCTACGTAAATTGGAAATAGATTATGAAAATAATAAAAAGAATGCAAGGAAGAGGATGTACCAGTGGAGGTTAAAGAGCAACACCTACACTACCTCTACTAAGTTGCCAGTGCACCTATACAAATTTGATTTTGATGATGAATATCAATATATGATTGCCCTGCTCAACAGGATGACAGGTCAGCGTCATGCTGGGAACTTCAAGAATTGGATGTTTGGAATCATCCAGATGGTCCTTTACACAGATAGTAAGCCATTGTGGGCTAAGGTCATCAGTGATGCTTTAGATGAACAGATGAAGACCCTAGGAGGTCAAGAATGCTCATTCCACATGACTTAATATGTTGTGTATTCATGTGCCTACAAAGGAACATTTGATGCCTTGACTATAGTAGGGAAGATTGGAGGTGGTGAAGATGATGTCCACATATGGGATCATTATCTGCAATTACAGAGAAAGAACTATCTCCTTGACTACAAATTGGTGAATGATGCATTTTCCATACATTTGGTTGGAACTATGGAGGAAGATAGAACCAAGAGATTGAGCATGGAGGCTCAAGAAGTAGTATACAGACATGGTGCCCAGTTCATCTAGTATGCCACATTTTCATATATCAGAATAGAGGGATTTGAAGATCAGCCACGTATGCTACCCAGGTACCCTACTGATGGGGTAGTCCTAATGGAATCTTTGAGACAAATATCTACCATACTAGATGCACATAAAGCATAGAAAAAGATACCTCCAGTATTATTTCCAATAACTATGGGTTGGTACATATGCCCTGATTCAGAAAGCATAAAGCATGCCATGGGAAGTCTGAACCTGATGTACCTACAACCATTGCCATTAGCCAGATCATATGACCCCTATGGTAGAATGTAGAAAATAATGGGGAAGCCCATACATCAGAAGTACTTAGAAGATTTCTAGACTGATTGTGAGGATGAAGCAGAAGTAAGAAGAAGAAAATATTAGAGGCTCACCTTAAATCAGATAAGGACATTTGACTGCATCCTAGTACAAGTACAACTGAAGAAGGATGATGGTAGGACCATGTCAAATGAATATGAGGAAAAGAAGGTATATAATGACACCATCTCAGCCCCTAACCTAATGCAACCTAAAGACATTTCTTTGGATTAGTTTACAGGTGGGTTGCTGCAATTGACCCAATCATGGGTAGATGAACAGATAAATAGATTAAAGAAGAGAGGTGTAGCTATTACAGTGGATGCCAAGAAGAAAAGGCAGGAGATCCCTGATGAGGAATATGATGACTTCCTCAGAGAGAAAAGGAAATCTAATGGGGAAAGGCTACCCACTCAGAAACAAAGGAAAGGTCCCCCCAGAGGAAAGAAGACTGGCGATGAGCCTAAGGGGGTGATAATTGAGAGAATTGCAATAAAAGCTACAGGAGCATACACATCAGGATAGGGATCAGCCTCATCTGTACCCCCTCTGATGGATAAACCAAAGACCAAAAGAATCTTGAGGCACGCTGTTGAGACTGCAGAAATACAAGATGAGGGCTAAGTCTCACAATAGAATATGGAAGAGGATATCTCCCTGGAAGAAGAGCCAGTAAGTAAGGAGCATGCAGGTGATGACCTGATGATGGTCAGTAAGAAGAAGAGGATGCCTCCAGTGACATCACCACCTAAGAAACAAAGAACATCAATGAGGGGTGAGATCAGGATGGACCCTATAGTATTAAGGGGAGCTAGTGGTGAAGTGTTTAGAAAAGAGATGTAGCATGATGTACCACTTCCCACCATTATCAAGTTCAAAACTGAGAAAGCAAAAGAATAGATAAAGGAAGCCTCTAAAGTAGGTCAAGGTGGTCCTTTCTCATTGGAAGACACCATGGACCTATTAGATGATGAGGTGGTGCAAAATGTATCTTCTTAGAAGATGGAAACCCTTGCTTCCAGTACGCGCATGAGCCCTCATGGGACCCCATCAGCACAGATGGTGGTATTGGAAGAGTTGAAGTAGACATCCTTAGAAGAGAAAGAAAGTAGCCCAGAAAAGGTAGCCCAACAAATCGGGCTTGATAAGCTAGTAGATCAGGTAACTAGCCCTGTAGTGATAGACCTAACATACAGGAAGGATGTGACCCCTAAAGACAAAGTAGGTGCACCTGATATAAAAAAAAATATTGAAGAAGCTAAGCAAGCAGAGATAGAGAGCAATGCTCTCGATATGGGCCAACGACAGCAAGATATACCAGCTGAGCCTAAGATAGTAGAAGTCCAACAAAAGGGTGGAGGTGATAAAGACACATCAGGTGATGATGCCCCCCAGACTCAAGAAACCACAGGTGATAATGATACATCAAGTCATGAGGACCTTAAAACACAAGAGGTCAGTACATCAGGTGTGGAACATAATGTGATTCAAGATCAGGGTGATGCACCAGGCCCTAACACACAAACAGCCACATATACAAATATGCCTCAAGATGAGGAAATTACCAAGGTAGATGAAACACAAAAGGAGGGAGTGCAAGATCACATCCAGGATCATCATGTGGACATTCCACAGGACCCTCCCCTACAAAAGGAGCCTCCTCAAGAAGAAAAAATGCAACAGGATCCCCCTCATGGGGAGCATCATGAGGAAGAAATTAGGGAATCACCCTCTCCACCAAGAACAAAGACAAATACTGGAGATCAGGGTGGACATGATGGTGATAAAAGACAACAAGGATCCAGAGATCAAGTACCTCTATGGCTTGAGAAAGAAATAGGTACGTAACAAGGTTTTGAGATTCAAGAATTTGATGTTTCTACCTTGTTTGCAAAGACAATCATGAAGCCCAAGAGGAAAGCCAAGTTAACCTCGACTACCAGAAGATATCCTACTATAGGTAGAAGGACTGCCCAGGTAGCACTTCCCATTGCGGAAAAAGAGAAGGGTAAAATCACCCTGGAGGAATTCCAAATCACCACAGTTGATTTGGGTTTTGCTAATGAGGACCAAGAAGGTCAAGAAGGGAAGGATATAATTGATTCTTTAACCCAAAGGGTAAATAAAGAAAAGGAGAAGAATAAGCAGCACAAAGAGCACATTGCTCAACTGTACTCATACATAAAAGGGTTAATTAACCCTGATAATACATCAATGGATCAGGCAGTCCCATTGACTGTCATCTCTCGAGAGGAGGTTAATAAGTTAGACCTCATGAAGCATGAATAAGTAGTCATGAGGAAGTGGATGCTATCAACACTGATAGGAGCTGAGGAAGTACTAAGAACCTCTTTACAGAGGTGGAGTTCTTTGAGCAGCTTTAAGAGGAAAGTGCATAAAATGCAAAATGAAATGGGAAAAAGATCATTCCAGCTGGAAAAGGCTTTAACTGCTCTAAGTGAAATAAAGAGGATTGATCCTCAGGTCCTGATAAATAATCAGGTATCAAATAATAACACTGCCATGCTGGTAGATGTTTGGTATGAGGACATCGGGATTGAATGCGATATCCTGAAGAAGTGCAGTGGCAAGCTAAGGAATATCAGTATAAAACTACACAGTATGATGGCCTATGAGGTAGAAACTCTGGAAGCCCTAGAAGGATAAGTAAAGGGGAAAATTGAATACCAAGATGCAGACTTTGCTATAAAGGCTTTGCATGATAATTTCTAGCCATTGGCTGATGATCCTCTCACCCACTTGACCGAAGAAGCGATGAATAAGATCATGAGGATCAAGGTCAGGGTAGAGAATTATGATGAAACATTAAACAATAGGAAAGGTAAATTGGAGGCCCTGAAAGATAAATTTCAGGCCCACAAGCATGCCATCACTAAAGCCAAAACTCAAGATGGCAGGGAAGTAGAGAAGATAGTACAAGTTTATGAGAATATCAGGATGATAATGAAGGTCCATATACAAGATGACATTCATCAGGGTGATGATGATATAGAAAGTGATGAAGAACATGATCATGATGAGGAAGAAGGAGATAAAGATGAGGAACCTAAAGAATAGATGAAGATGTGCCATAAAGGAAGTATATGCATCCAGTACTTATAGAAAATAAGTCACCTAGATGGTTGCCAGCTGGCAACCTGTGCCACAAGGAAAGTTGACTAAGTCAAAGAAGGAATATACACCGTTGATCTTAAATGACACATCCTGACCGTAGTTCATTTTGCAACCGCTCCCTCACCTTATTCTATAAAAGGTGTAGGGATGCCATATTTTGATTATTCGAAACTTAATTGAAATCTGATTGCTGAAATATCAGGACATTTTTCAAAGTCATTGTAAATGTACATGTTTGCTTACTGAATGAAAGAGAAGACAATTTGATTACAAATCATCATAAATCTAGAGTAATTTGTGTTTGAAATATTGATATATGCTTTGATCAGCTATGTCCCTTGGAGTGCTTATCAGTCTGCATGTGTTGTTTTCATTGCTTATCCTTTGAAGTTAGCATCATCCATATCTAGCTATGGAACATCCTGGTGACATATGGTTTGATTTCTTCTCCTCATGACTGTATTTTGTATGTATGTGGTTCAATGGCTAAAGATTCACCAAAATTAGAAGTATTCTTTTAAATTTCTTTGAATTTCATAACAATTCATCACCATAATTACAAATAATAGAAGATTAAAAGCAAATAACATGAAATATGCTGACATCCCGTAGATAATTGGAAATACATAGCATATTTAGAGTAAAAGCATGTTGAATTGATAAATATCATACAAATTCATACAAATATCACTTCACAGATACATCATTTGAATAAATACACTGTTTAAGAGAAAGAACAAGTTCATGATGATCAAACCTGCAAATACATTAGTTATCTTGGAAATAGAGTAGAAACAACCTCTTTGTGGAGTATATTTATAGGAAATAGAATCCTACTGATCAATAAACAAATGTAAGGCCCCTTGAAATGGAAAGCAGCACATCACATCAACCTCTGAGTAACATCAGATGATCATGACCTGATCAATAGAGACTTGGAGTCATCAACTTATCCTAAGTTGATTGTACTTTTCAAATAATAAAGGTTTATTGTGCAAATTTGTATGCATGTTGTTATGACTAACAATCATCATCAACATAAATTGGCACTAGAAGGAGGGCCTTCTCATCATCAGTGATTTTTTTTACTCTGAGTTGATGATAAAGATAGAAAGGTAACACTCACGCTACTTTGTATTTCAAGTCATATGTAAAGTTTTGTTGTTTTAAGTCTATGCATGCTAATCCTTTGTGAAGATTTCAAAATTGATCATAAATATTACAATCTTTGTGGCCGACCACCATTAATTTGTCAAGATAAGTCTTATTTCATGTCTTCTTGCTGAAACTTTGAGGTAGTTAGCTTGAGAGGCCTGATATCCTATTCCTTGTGACCAAAAGCCACATATCACCTCATATTTGCATCATTTCTGCAAATATTGTATAAATATTTAGTCAATTTCAAAATCTGACCATAAATATAGTCTTTGCTGGTAAGTTCCAACCAATCTTTACAGTAAACCAACCAAATTTCTTTAAATTTAAGAAATCATGGCTCTTAGGCCAAATACTAGGTCCAGATCCAGTGGACTCTTTGAAGAATTACCTATCTGGGAATTTAGGCCTAGAACTGTAGACATTCATCACTCTCCTGATTCTAGTGCGTTAGGAGCTTCACTAGAATGTGCTCCTGTAACTCCTATTGGGTTACAAACACCTACAGGACCCCCTATTACACCTCTGGTCCAACCTCCACTAGTTGCCATGTCATTCTTTACTGCAGAGTCACCTCTAACTTTCACGGCATATCATGCTTTACCTAAGAATCCTAATAAAATTTGTCCTAAGTATCATCCATAACAAGATGTTGATGATCACATTAGAACCATCAAGGAAGCCTGTTGCAGGGCTAGAATTGAGCATCAAGATGTAGTATGCAGGTTATTTCCATTTTCCTTAGGGGAAGAGGCGTATAACTGGTATATTAGTCTTGGTCAGGGTTCAATCGGCTCCTGGGCTACCTTGGAGAAAGCATTTAAGGATAGGTTCAAAATACCTATAGATCCTTCAATGAACTATCATTTATTTGCCACGATCAAAATATTTGAAGGAGAGCTTATTGGTAATTTCAACGCAAGATTCTAGAAGATGCTCTCAAAGCTAGTAACTCCTTATGTTTTAACAGATGAAGCTGCTAGGAGCATATATTACTCAACTTTAGACCCCTTAAATTCCATGTTTATCAGGAGAGCACATCCTAGTGTCACAACTTTGACAGGAGCTTTTGTAGAAGCTGTCAAAGTCAATCAGTAGTTGCTTCCTGCTCCCACGCCAAATATTGCATTCCCTACACTTCCTGGTTATCCTGCATACCCTTCTCAACAATAGACCAATGGAGCCATGATACCTCCAACTATGATGCCAAGTCCATTGCAGATACCTCCACTCAGTATCATGCCACCTCCAAATGGAAATGGCTAGATGTTACAATATTCAGGACAAACACAAGTACCTCAGGGTGTATAATAGTCCAATAATAATAATAATGGATCTTCCTTCTTTAAGCCTCAAACAAAGAATGTAGTAGCTAAGGTTCAGGAGGAGAAGGATGAAATTAAAGAAATATCAGCATAGTTAAGAAAGCTCGCCACTGAGATCATTCATCTGAGGAGTCAGAACTTCTATTCTCAACCAAATCAGAATAGATGATATGCTAATGATAGACCTAATTATCCTATAGGGGATACAACAATAACTACAATAACAATAGTGGTAACAACAATCCTCCCAGACCGCATAGAGTGTGGAACTCCAGACCAAACAATGGTTCTTTGCCATCACCCTTAGATAACCAGCCTCTTGGTGAACCTAAGAAGACCACTAGAGTGAACCTTGTTGAGGTAGCCCTTACAAATTGGTGCAGGATACATAACACCAATGCTCATGCAGAGTTGGATTGTCCACAATTTAGGATTATTGCTAGTATATTCCAAACTGAAGTGTCCAAAACTTCAAGAAATCCACCTCAGGTAGTGTTGATCATGATGTTAGTCATAAACAAACATAGAATAAAAGTTACACAACAACCTTTACTCATCTTGAAAGATATGATGAATTCAAAGAATTCATGATCCCAAGTCTCCATGGATTAGTTCTTAATCAACTGACGTTACTCAGTGGTTGATGTGTGTTGTTGTTTTCCATTCAGGGGCCTTACATTTTCTTATCAGTAAGATTCTATCTATGTAAAGATGCTACATAAAAAGGTTATTCTACACGGGATATTTCTACAAATAGTGTGTTTATGGTCAAATATTTGCATGATATTTATCAATTGTACATGCTTTAACTCTAAATATGATGTGGATTTTCAAGTATCTATGAGATGTCTGCATATTTCATGTTTATTTGCTTCTGATTATCTATTATTTGCAATTGCGATGGTGAATTTATGAAATTAAAAGAAATTGAAAAAGAATACTTCAAATTATGGCGAATCTTCAGCTATTGAGCCACATACACATTTGATACTGTCATTAGGAGAAGAAATCAAACCATATTTTCACCAGTTGTTCCACAGCTAGATATAGACGATGCAAACTTCAAAGGATATTGAATGAAGACAATACATGCAAACTGATGAGCACTCCAAGGGACGCAGTAAATCAAAGCATGTACCAAGAATTCAAACATAGACTAGTTAGGATTTACGATGATTTGTAATCAAAATGGTCTTCTCTTTCATTAAGTATGCAAAAACATGTAGGTTTACAATAACTTTGAAATAGGCCCTGATATTTCAGCAAACAAATTTCAATTAAGCTTTGAATGTTTAAAACAAGGCATCCCTACACCTTTTATAGAATAAGGTGAGGGAATGGTTACAAATGATCTACGATCAAGATTTATCAATTAAGATCAATGGTGCATATTCTTTTTGACTTGGTCAACTGTCTCTCATGGCACAGGTTGCCAGCTGGCAACCATCTAGGTAACTTATTTTCTTCTAAGTTCCCGATGTAGATGTTTCCCTTGTAGCGCATCTTTATCTACTCCTCAGGTTCTTCTTCTTCATCATCATGATCATCATGATCATCGCTTTATGTGTCTTCATCATCCTGATGGATATCACCTTCTATATGGACCTGCATTATTGTCCTAATATTTTCATATGCTTCTACTATTCTTTCAACTTCCCCACTGTCTTGAGTTTTGGGTTTACTGATGGCATGCTTATGGGCTTGAAATTTATCTCTGAGGGTCTCCAATTTACCCTTCCTATTGCTCAATGTTTCATTATAGTTCTCCACCTTGACTTTGATCCTCATGATCTTGTTCATTGTTTCCTCTATCAAGTGGGTAAGAGGGTCATTAGCCATCGGCTGGAAGTTATTATGCAGAGCTTTTATAGCAAAGTCTGCATCTCGATTTTCAATTTTCCCCTCTACTCTTCCCTCAAGGGCTTCTAGGACTTCTGCTTCATAAGACATCATGTTGTGCAGTTTCACACTGATATCTCTTAACTTATTATTGCACTTCTTCAATACATCACAGTCAAACCTGATGTCTTTATACCAAATATCCACTAGCATGGCAGAGTTATTATCTATTACCTAATTACTTATTAGGATCTAGGGATTAATCCTCTTTATTTCACTCAAAGCACCCAAGGCTTTCTCCAACTGGAATGACCTTCTTCCAGTCTCAGTATGTAATTTATCAACTTTCTTCCTGGAGATACTCAAAGAATTCCACCTCTACAAAGAGGCTCTCACTTCTTCCTCGGCTCTTGTTAGTGCTGATGACATCCATTTCCTCATAATCACTAACTCATGCTTCATAAGGTCTAATTTATTAACCTCTTCTTGAGAAATTGTAGTCAATGGGACTGCCTGATTTGATGATGTATTGTCAGGATTAATCAACCCTTTTATGTATGAGTGCAGCTGAGAAATGTGGTCCTTATGCTGCTTATTCTTCTCCTTTTCTTTCTTCACCCTTTGGGTCAAAGAATCTATTATATCCTTCCCTTCCTGACCTTCTTGGTCTTCATTGGCAAACCCCAAATCAACTATGCTAATCTGGAATTCTTCTAGGGTGATCTTGCCTTTTTCTTTTTCAACAATGGGAAGTGCTACCTGGGTGGTCCTTTTGCCTGTAGCAGGATCTCTTCTAATTACAGATGTTAATCTGGATTTCCTCTTGGGCTTCATGATGGTTTCTGAAAACAATGTTGAAACATCAAATTCTTGAATCTCAAAACCTGATTTTGTACCTATTTCTTTCTCAAGCCATTGAGGTACTTTATCTTTGGATCCTTGGTGTCCGTCATCATCATTATGTCCACCCTGATCTCCAGCATTTGTCTCGGTTCTCAATGGAGAGGGTGACTTCCTTATTTCTTCCTCATGATATTCTTCATGAGGGGGATCCTGTTGTATTTCTTCTTCTTGAAGAATTTCTTCTTGCGGAGGAGGATCATGCTATGTATCTACATGCTAGTCCTGGACTTGATCTTCCACTCCCTCCTTTTGTGTCTCATCCACTTTAGGAATTTCCTCATCCTGAGGCACATTTGTATCTGTGGATATCATCGTGTTCGTACTAGGTACATCTACCTAATCTTGGATCACATTCCGATCTGCACCTGATGTATCTACCTCCTAAGTTTTTAGGTCATCATGACCTGATGTTTCTTTATCACCTAATGTGTCTTTATCCTTCCCATCCTTTTGTTGGACTTCTACTATTTTAGGCTCAACTGGTATTTCTTGTTGTTGCTGACCTACATCTGAAATGTTGTCTTATGTTTCTTTCTATTTGACTTCTTCAACATTTTATGTTTTATCAGGTGCACCTACTTGATGTTCAGGATGTGTCACATCCTCCCTATATGTTAAGTCTATCACCTCAAGGCTAGTTACCTGATCAACTAACTTATCAAGTCTTATTTGTTGGCCTGCCCTTTCTGGGCTACTTTCTCTCTCTTGTTCTATTTGTTTCAACTCTTCTAACACCACCATCTGTGCTAATGGGGTTCCATGTGGGGTCATGCGAGTGTTAGAAGCAAGGGTCTCCATCTGCTGAGAAGTCATGTTCTGTACCACTTCATCATCTGATAGGTCCACAGTTTCCTCTAATAAGAAAGGACCACCTTGAACTACTCTAATGGCTTCTTTTGCTTGCTCTTTAGCCTTCTCAGTCTTAAACTGTATGATTGTAGGAAGTGGCATATCATGTTGTAATTCTTTTCTGAACAGTTCACTACCAGCTCCCCTTAATACTATGGGGTCATGTCTTATCTCACCCCTCATAGATGTTCTCTATTTTTTAGGTGGTGATGCTACCAAGGGTGCCTTCCTCTTTCTTGTGACCATCACGAGGTCATCTTCTACAAGCTCTTTATCCACTGGCTCCTCCTCAAGAATGATACCCTCATCTTTTCCTACTGTAGTCTCCACAGCTGGCCTTAGGCTTCTTTTTGTACTTGGTTTATCCACCAAAGGCTGTGCAGATGAAGCTGATGCCTGTCCTGATGCAGATGTACCTTTAGCTGGTGTATCAACTCTTTCAACTATCACCCCCTTAGGTTCAGTATCAATTTTCCTTCCTCTGGGGGATCCTTTGCTTTGTTTCTGAGGTGGCAGCCTTTCTCCATTGGATTTTCTCTTCTCCACAAGAAATTCATCATATTCCTCATCAGGAATCTCCTACCTTTTCCTCTTGTTATCTACTATGAGGGCCACACCCTTCTTCTTTAGTGTATTGATTTGTTCATTTACCCATGCTTGGGTCAACTACAGCACCCCACCTGTAAACTGATCTAGTGAAATGTCTTCAGGTTGCATCAGGTCAGGGGCTGAAATGGTGTCATTATACACCTTTTTATCTTCATACTCATTGGACATGGTCTTGCCATCATCTTTCTTCAATTGTGTAGGCACTGGAATGCAATCAAATGTCCTAACCTGATTGAGGGTGAGCCTCTGATATTTCCTTCTTCTGACCTTAGCCTCATCCTCACAGTCAATCCAACAATCCTCTAAGTTCTTTTTATGTATAGGTTGGCCTATGATCTTTTGCATTCTTCCATAACGATCATATGATCTAGCCAATGAGAATGGCTATAAGTTCATCAAGTTCAGACCTGCTATGGCTTTCTTTATGTTTTCTGAATTAGGGCATATATACCACCCTATAGTTATTGGAAACAAAACTGGAGGAATCTTATTGTTTTCTTTATATGCATCTAGTATAGTTGACACCTATCTCAAAAATTCCATCAGGACTACCCCATTAGTAGGGTACCTAGGTAGCATTAATGGCTATCCTTCAAAACCTTCTATTCTAATGTAGAAAAATGTGGCAAACTGGATGAACTAGGCACCATGCTTGTATATAACTTCCTGATCTTCCATGCTCAGTCTTTTGGTTCTATCCTCCTCCATTGTTCTGACCAGATGCATGGAAAATGCATCATTCACTAATTTGTAATCAGGGAGATAGTTTGTTCTCTGCAATTGAGAATAATGGTCCCATATATGGGCATCATTTAAACTGCCACCAATCTTTCCAACTATGGTAAGTGTATCAAATGTACCCTTGTATGCACATGAATATACAACATATGAAGTCATGTAAAATGAACACTCCAGGCCTCCTAGGTTCATCATTTGTTCATCTAGGGCATCACTGATGATTTTAGCCCATAATGGCTTATTATCTGTGTAAATGCACATCTTGATAACCCCATACATCTAATCCTTGAAACTTCCAGCAGTAGGCTGGCCTGTCACTCTGCTGAGTAGGGAAATCATATGCTGATATTCATCATCAAAGTCAAATTTGTATAGGTGCACTGGTAATTTGGTAGAGGCAGTGTAAGTGTTGTTCTTTGATCTCCACTGGTATATCCTCTTTCTTGCAGTCTTTTTGTTATTTATATACTCAATCTCTAGTTTTTTCAAATCCATACTGATTACCTTCTTTCCAAGTGGGAGGCTGAAAGTAGTTGCAATCCCTTTGATGGATAAATCTGCATAAACTCTGTCGTGTTTTTCCACTCTCCTTGTTTGAGGATTGTAATTCCTGGCACATTCTATTATCAACTCTGGAGTTTCCATGGAATAGGGAAATCCAGCCCCATGCCACATTCCTGATGTAAAAATGGCATCCAATAGGGTACTTTCTTTATCATTATGCATCTTCGATGACCATGCCACTAAATCTGTGTTTCCCTGATGAGTATCTCTAATGACACCATACTTGAACTACACTCCTTTAGGTTGAGCAAACATAGGTTTAAGAAATTTAGACTCTGACTTGCTCCTCCTGACATTTGCCATGGATTCCTGCAATGAACATGATGAGTCTTACCATAATATTCATATCCGTTCATATACAACATTATACTTCTATGGCATCATGCATATTATACTTATTAATCTCCATTTCATGATGATATGCATACTTATAGTTTCAAACCACCAGAAAAGTGTACTACCTGGACATGTAGAAAACGACAACAGGAGGGTTTTTTTCTAATTACTTACCTGATAATGCCTATCTCCTGGATTAAGATGATGATTATGGAAAAGAGGCTCAGATACTGGTGATAATCATGTGTTCTGTTTTGTTGTAAGATGTATGCATCCATAGGTAGGTCGTATGAGGGTTTGAATGTGCGCTCTATAAATTCTCGTTTCTTCACAAGGTAAATGCAAAATGACCTTGGAAATTCACCTTTATCCTCATTAGTAGGGCAAATTAGGGCAAAACCAGGTTAAATTGATCAAAACCATTGATCTTCTATATGAAATCCATGAATGTTGCTAGGTGTGTGTATCGCATTCGCAATTGGCAGGAATCCACCTACTGCATTTATGAGCATTTAACGTCATGGGGCAAGATGAGGGGGTGATCTTTAGAAGATCGGGTGATATTCGTAATATGACCCCCTCTGTGTAATATGACCCTCCACCTTCAAGCGACAACACTGATGTCAATGGATTGGGTGATGTTGAAAATATTGGGTGATATTTGGAATATCAGGTGATATTGGAAATATCAGGTGATATTGAGAATATGACTCCTTTTCGAAAGATCAGGATGACGTCACCGTCATGTTATTGAAAAAAGGGTGATCTCTGGAAATATACCTCTGCGAGGTAAAAAGATGATGATGTCACCGTCAGGGTGATTTTCTTTGTTCATCAGGATTGGATGACATCATCGGCATATTGGCTCTAGGGTGATATTTTGCGATAGGGTGATATTTGAAAGATTGGGTGATATTCAAAACAATCGGGTGATATTCGAAATATGACCCACGCAAAATAATGAAGCTGTTTGACGGGAAAATACCACTATCACGTAAAATTGACGTATGGAGCTCCAGACCAAATGATTATCAAGTGATAAGATTGGATCAAGGTGATCTTATATAAGATGACTGATGTTATGAAATATGACCCCCCTCGAAATATCAGGTTTGACCAAAACTTTGACTTCTCATAACTTTCGTTCCCTAAGGAATATCAGGGTGATCCAAATAGCAAACCTGCATGAAATTTTGTACTCTTTCCAACCATGAGGTTATTGATATGAAATATAAAATTTTTCTAACTAACCTCATCATGATGACTTACCCAGCTCCCTTATGCAGGGTCACCTACATGACTTACTTTTACCAGACCACCGAAAAGCAGAAAACACAAGGCAAGCCAAGCAAAAAGTTGGGTCTTTATTTTGTCAAGTCAAAATGGGGCATGTTGTGTAACCACACAATAGGTAGAAGGAAATGAAATTGTCCCATGTGGATATGATTCTACCTTAGTACTAGAAAGTTTCACTAATCATCCTCATCAACAAACAATGTCATCTCATCAAAATTATACCTTGGCATGAAGAATCAGCCATGGCCTTTGAGACTAATTATGTTTTTCCATTTGAAGATGAAAATGAGCCATCAAGTGAACATGAGGAGGTACATGCTTCTCAACAACAATATCAGGGTAGGCATAACTACAACCTAAGGAATAATTCAAACAGACCTACTGGTCCTTTGACCACCTCATTGCCTCCAAATAATTTCAACACTCCACCTAATCCCAATGCAAGTAATAATCCTAGATTTCCCAAGGTTAATGCTCAATACTTAGCACCACCAAATACAACATCAAAAGTTGTTAGTCTACCTCTTGAGACTGATAAATTAGTCACTTACCTGGCTGATGAAATGAAAAAGATTAAAATCAGCCTATCATTGTCAGAGTTGCTAAAAACCCCTGCTATCAAGAAAGTTTTCATGAAATCATTAGATGATCCTACTTCAATAGAGGATAATCATACCTTAGGTCAGTCTGGAGGTAAAGATCATGCTGCTAGAGATGTTAATGTTAAATCCAAAGCCCTAGCTACTGTTCAAGCTGCAGAGACCTCACACATGACCCTTTACAGAGACAAGAGTGAGTCACCTCCTTTTCTCCTTACCATAAGGATGTTTGGTAAAAAATTGCACAACTGCTTAGTAGATTTAGGAGCATCTACTAATGTAATGCCCCTATCTATTTGCAATGCCTTAGGGTTGCATCCTGCCAAGTCATTAAAGAAAGTAACACAATTAGACTAAATAGAGGTGAGTGTGGTAGGAGAACTAACTCACATTCATATGCAGCTGGCATCGGACCCAAGAATCTAGTATTATATTGATATTCAGGTAGTTGATATACCTGATACCTATGGGATGCTACTCAGTAGGGACTAGTCTAAAACCCTTAATGGATACATGTCCACTAATTTTAGTCACATGTGGCTGCCCTAGAAAGGTATACCAAATCAAATAAGAATAGATGCAGAGCCTCGCATGAAGCACATGATCACTAAATATAATAAAACCAACAAGATCATGTATGTGGATGTAGAACCTGGAGTTTACTCCATCAAACCCCAGACCGTTAGGATAGAAGAGATCTTGATGTATGATGTTCATGATCATGAAGATGACCTTCAGGATGATATAACAGTTTTAGAGTCTGATTGTAATCCTGAAAATAAAACAGAGGTAGATCATTTCAAGAATTTTGAGATGCATTTGTCCAAATAGGTGAAACGATGTCGATTGTTAAAAATGCTTGTTCATGATGTTCTAATAGATGGATGGTGCAAGTTGCATGATGAACCTCATTCTAAAAAGACTTGTGATGCTTGCTTAGACATGATGGACCTGGAACAAGCATGCAGTGAGGCATCATCATCACCAGAGGTAAGTTTTATAGATAGTGATAGTGACACTGATTTGTGTTTGTCATCTGTAGGAACAGGGGAATGAACAGATTAGGATACAGATCCTATTCAGATGACAGAAGAGATTTTGGTATGTAACAAAAGTAATGTTAAAAGAAACAAGAGAATCATCCCAAGGAGTGATTGTTTGGTAGAATCAGATTATGAATTATCTGATGAAGATAGGGGCAGTAACTTGTCCAAATTTGAGGAATTTTTATTAAAGGAAATTCAAAAGATGATACAACAATAGATATCTCCAAAGGATGCCCTGATTGAGGGTTGGTGCAGGTTACATGAAGCACCACATTCAGAAACTGCTTGTTCATTGTGTTTACATATTCTGAAAAGACAGATGTTGCCCAATCTAGAAGATCTTCCTTCTGATGGCAAAAAGAAAGAAGAGACATCGGCTTCACACTAGCCAGATAGGGTGAAGTTGGAGAAAATTGAGACACCAAAATTAAGATGGATATCAAATGGTGCAGCTACTAGAGCTAAAAAGAAAAGAGAAGGCCCAGATAAGCCTTCAACTGAAGATAAGCCATGGATCCTCAGATTTGATGGATCCAAATCAAAACAAGGGGCTAGAGTAGGGATAGATCTTATTGATCCATCTGGAAAATCCTACTTAGCAGCATACAGAATGTAATTCCCATGCACAAATAATGTAATAGAGTATGAAGCCCTGATTCATGGGATACTGTTTGCACTTAGGAAGAGAGTAAAAATTCTGCATGTCTATGGAGACTTAGAATTGGTTGTCAGACAGGTAAGAAGTATATACTCTTGTAATTACAAGAAGCTATCCAATTACAGACACAGGGTGTGGGACTTGATAGAAGATTTTGATGCATTCAACATCACCCATGTACCCAGAGAACAAAATCATAGGGCAGATGCCTTGGTCCAAGCTGCCAGTACTCTGGAACCTCTATCCATATCTAGTTTGAAGAGGTTTTCAATAGAATTAGTATCAGTGCCATCTGTGCCTGACAATGTAACTAACCTTCAAGTATTTGATGATGATCAACATATATTAGATTTCATTTCCAACAGGGATGTCTTTGATGCATAGATCATTGATGAAAGAAATGTGGAAGACCACATCTGGGAAGAAGAAGAAATCCTAGAATTGCCTAGTAATAGAATTCCCAAGGGAATGATAGAGTTGGAAAGAGCATTTGACTTAGACAACATGCTAAAACAGAAGGATCTCCCAAAAGCATATGGAGGAGAATATTCACTGGTCAACATAGGACAGGATGATGAAAAAAGAAATGTCCTAATTGGGAAGTCTATATAGAAGAGGAGTTAGAAGGAATAACTCAAGCCCTTAAAGACTACATCTATGTCATTGCTTGGACATATGATGAGCTGAAAACTTATGATACATCAATCATCACTCATACCATACCTTTGAAGCCAGATGTCAAGCCTTTTAGATAGAAGCAAAGACTTGTCAATGCTTTGCTGGAACCCATTACTTTTGAGGTAGTTAAGAAACTAATGAATGCTAGGATCATATTTCCTATGAGACACTCCACATGGGTGGCAAACCTAGTTCCAGTAAGGAAAAAGAATGGTGATATCAGATTGTGTGTAGATTTTAGGAACTTAAATAGAGCTTCTAAAAAGGATAATTATCCTTTGCCTTCTCTGGATGAGGTCTTGCAGATTGTGAATGGTGCCAAGGTGATGTCATTCTTGGACGGATTTTTAGGTTACAACCAGGTGATGGTGGATAAAATAGACACATTGAAAATTGCATTCAACACAAAGTGGGGAATATTTGCCTACAGGTGCATGCCGTTTGGATTAATAAATGTTGGAGCAACATTTCAGCAACTGATGGACATAGCCTTTAGAGGCTTGATTGGTAAATGCATAGTCATATACATGGATGACTTAACAATTTTCTCTAAAGAGAGAGGAAACCACTTAGAGGACCTTAGGAAGGTGCTAAAGAAATGTGAACAATACGGGATATCCCTAAACCCTAAGAAGTGCATAGCTGGGGTCACCATAGGGAAATTATTAGGCCACCTGATAACAAAAAATGGGATCATCATTGACCCTGACAGGGTAGAATCAATCATAAAAATACAGCTTCCTGGAAGCAAGAAAGAGCTCAAGTCTTACTTTGGTAAGATTAATTTTGTTAGAAAGTTCATTACTGGCTTTGTAGAGATTGTCAGACCCTTGAATGCTATGTTGAAAAAAGATGCCAAAATTGAGTGGACACTTGAAGCTAGAGAAGCTTTTGAAGATATTAAGAAAGCCATATCTAATGCTCTAGTACTGATCAGTCCAGATTATACCAAGGATTTTTACATTTACTCTTTTGCCTCAGAGCATACATCTGTAGCAGTATTGACACTGAGAAATGAGGCTAAAGAAGAAAAGCCTATTGCCTTCATGAGTTGTCCTTTTAGGGATGCAGAACTCAGGTGCATGGACATTGAAAGGAAGGCACTTGCTCTAGTTTGAGCAGTTAAGAAGTTTAGACACTACATCCTAAGGAGTAAGGTGATAGCTGTAGTACCTGATGCAGTAGTAAAAATGCTTCTAATGCAAAGTGAACCAAGTGAGAAGAGAGCTGAATGGATTACTGTCCTCCAAGAATATGATATGGACATAACACCCATGAAGTTAGTGAGGGGACAAACATTGAGCCAGATGATATCAGAAATTGATCCTAATATCATGAGCCAGCAATATGTTAGAAATGCAAAAGAAGATGGGGAATGGTATTCAGATATTAGGTACATCTTGATTACTGGAAGATGTCCTTCAAGATTGCAGGCCTCACAAAGGAGAGCCTTAAAGATAAAATCATGAAATACATGATAAAAGTAGGAGTCCTTTTCAAGAAGAATTATGAGGGGATATACCTAAGGTGCCTAGAAAGGCCAAAAACAGATAAGGTGCTATCAGAATTGCATGATAATCATGGGACTGCACATGGATCATCCTTAGCCACCACTTATGCTATCCTCAGGGTAGGGTATTATTGGCCCACAATTTTCAAAGATACTGTTGAACACATTAAATGTTGTCATATGTATCAGGTTACTGCAAATAGAGAACGATATGTTGCTCAGCCTTTGCAGCCAGTGATGGAGATGCACCCATTTGCTCAATGGGGAATGGACTTTATAGGACCTATCAACCCTCCATCATCTTTAGGCCACATGTATGTTTTGACTATTACTGATTATTGTACCAGGTGGACTAAAGCTGTTAGCAGTAAAACATGTAATGCTGAGGATGTCATCAAGTTCTTGAAAAGCAACATAGTAACTAGGTATGGAGTTCCCTATGCTTTGGTATGTGATAATGGGTCTGCTTTTGCTTCCATAAGACTATCAGGATGAGCATTTGATCATGGAATCATCCTGAAATTTTCCTCAAATTACTATCCCCAAGGGAATGGATTAGCAGAATCCACAAACAAGAATTTACTGAATATTATAAAGAAATTGATAGAAAAGAACCCAAGGGAATGGAATACCCTATTGAAGTATGCCTTATGGGTAGATAGAACTAGGATGAAGGCTGCGTTAGGAAACTCTCCTTTTCACTTAGTGTATGGGGTGGATCCCATCCTCCCTGTTAACTTAAAGATTCCTACATTGTAGTTTACACAAGAATACCTAGGCATAGATAATAAACAAGAAGTTAGGTTGCTTCAGTTGATGTACCTAGAAGAAAAAAGAAGTAAAGTAATAGATCAGTTTGCTAAACATCAGGCTGTTGTCAAGCGTTGGTTTGACAAAAGAGCTAGAGTCAAGGCTTTTAGAATCTCAGATCTAGTCCTGATGTGGGACAAAGCTCATGAAAGGAAAGGAGATCATGGTAAATTTGATAAACTTTGGATAGGTCCCTTTCAAGTTTTAGAAATTCTAGGAGACAACACTTATAGGCTTAAGACCTTAACCGGTGAGGATGTTCCATTACCAGTTAATGGATAGTTCCTTAAACATTATTTCCAAGCCTAAATCAGTGCCATGAAAGTCATGTGTATCATAGTGTACATGTTTATATAGTTGTTTGTATAGTTTGTTTTGTTTTTGTTTGTTTGCTTGTTGAGTTCTGTTTTGGTTAGTCAAGATGATGCAGCTCATCACCCTAAGAAAATAACCAAATTGTTAAGATTCAAGTGATGAGAACAAATTCATAAATAGGATATGATTCATTTTGAGAAGTATTGGTGATCAGGTCTGAGATATCTTTTCATCAGGGTGCCTTTTCTTGACCAAAGTGATTCTTTCACAATGACTCACCTAACAGCCTTGGGTTGTTGAACACACAAGTATAGGTTTTAAGTGAAAAATCTAAAGGGACTCCCTTGCTACCAATGCAATCTCCAACCTAAATCAGCAAGTGACCATACCTTGCACACTAAGCTTACATGATGACATCATATGAATATAGAGATAAATATTGAAAAATCTAAAAGAAATAAAATTAGGCCATCTAAGTAACTCTACTGGGGCTATAGACACCTGCTGGTAGTGGGGCTCTACTTAGGGCAATTGTATAGATAACCTTGTTGGGACTATGGACGCCTACTGGTAGCATGGCTCTATCCAGGTTGGCTATGAGGGATGCTCCCAAATTATGTAGCTTAACATCAGTTACTCATGTTCTCAACTTACTTTCAAGATGAGGATAATTAATCATTTGCACACACCTAATCCTTTGTTAGCACTATTGCCATGATGAAAACCATATCATTCAGAAAGATTACAATGCTTATACTTAGAAAGAATTAGAATACTATGTTAGAATGTGATCACATCACTTGAATCATTGGAATTTAGTAGTTTTCTTTGGTGGCAAGTTGCTGTGTGGTTACACAACACGCCCCATGTTGACTTGAAAAAATAAGGATCCAACGTTTTTTTGCAGCTTTGGCTTGTTGTTATTTTTCTGCTTTTCGACGGTCTGGTAAAAGTAAGTCATGTAGATAGCCCTACAGGGGGTAGATAGGTCACATGATGAGGTTAGTTTGTCAAGGTCAATATTTCATATCAGTAACCTCATGGTTGGAAAGAGTATAAAATTCCATGCAGGTTTTCCTTTTGGATCACCCCAAAATTCCTTAAGGGGAGAAAGTTATGATAAGTCAAAGTTCTGGTCAAACCTGAAATTCCAAGGGTGGATCATATTTCAAACATCAGTCATATTATATAAGATCACCCCGATATTATTTTATCACTCGATAATCACTTGGTCCGCCAACTCTGGACGTCAATTTTACATGATAGCAGTATTTGCCCGTCAGACAACTTCATATATTTTACGGGGGTCATATTTGTAATACCACCTGATCTTTCGAAGATCACCCCCTCGCAAAATATCACCCTATTCCAATATGATGATGACATCATCTAAACCTGATGAATAAAGAATATCACCCTGATGGTGACGTCATCATTTCTTTTGCCTCGCGGAGGTATGTACCCAACGATCACCCCATTCAATAACATGACGATGACATCATTATAATACAACACTAGAACAAAGTCATAAACACAGTGACATCATCCTGATCTTTTAAAGCGGGGTCATTTTAGTTGTGGGGGTCATATTTTGAACATCCCCTGATCTTAAAATCATGACCCGATTATACATGTGGTCAACCTTTGACCACATCATCCGATTCCTTTTGCATTAATTTTTCTGCTCGAGGGCAGAAGGTCGTTTCACCCAGAGGGGGTCATATTTGTAATATCACCCAATCTTCCAAAGATCACCCCCCTCCTTGTTTCCTAACATTAAATGAACTTAAATGCGGTAGGTGGATTCTTGTCGATTGCGAACACAATTCAAACACTTGGCAACATCCATGAATCCATGGCAGGAGATCAATAGAGTTGATCGATTTAACTCAATTTTACCCTAATTTGCCAATACGGATGCATTTAAAGGTAAGTTTCAAAGGTTATTTTCATTCACCTTACGATAAAACAAGAAATTACAAAGCGCAGAGCAGTCAAACCCTCATGTGAGCTACCAGTGGATGAACAAGATCTTCCAATGCAACAAATCAGTGATCATCAGCATTTGTGACCCATTTCTATAATCACTCATTTAATCCAGGAGTAAAACGTTATCAGGTAAGTAATTAAAAAAAACCCTCCTGTTCTGTTTTCAAAATGTCGAGGTAGCATGTTCTTATTATGGTTTGAATCTGTAAAAGTGTGCATATCATGATGAAGTAAAGATTAATAAGTAATGTGCATGATGTCGTAGATATATAATGTTATATGAATGCATATGGATATCGTATGGTAAGACCATGCATGTTTTGTAGCAAGAGTCCATGTCAGACCTTTGGCGAAACAGGTCTAATTCAGAATTTCTTAAACCTATGTTTGTTCAACCTGAGGGAGTACAATTCAAGTATGGCATCATCAAGGAGATACAAAGTTAGCAGCATGGTCATCCAGACTAGATAATAATGAGGAAAACACCCTTCTGGATGCAGTATATGTATTAGGAATGTGGCATGCGGCTAGATTCCCCTATGCTATGGAAACCCCAAAACTAGTAGTCGAATGTGCCACAAATTATAACCCTCAGACCAGGCAAGTAGAGAAACATGGAAGGGTTTATGCCGACTTTTCAGTTAAGGGCATCACATCTACTTTCAATTTGCTAGTTGTAAAGAAGGTAGTGATTGTGGATCTACATAAATTAGAAACAGAGTATGAAAATAATAAAAAGAATGCATGGAAGAGGATGTACCAGTGGAGGTCTAAGAGCAACACATACACTACCTCTACTAAGTTGCTAGTGCATCTATACAAATTTGATTTTGATGATGAATATCAATATATGATTGCCTTGCTCAGCAAGATGGCAGGTCAGCCTCATGCTGGGAACTTCAAGAATTGGATGTTTGGAATCATCCAGATGGTCCTTTACATAGATAGTAAGCCATTGTGGGCTAAGGTCATCAGTGATGCTTTAGATGAACAGATGAAGACCCTGGGAGGTTAAGAATGCTCATTCCACATGACTTCATATGTTATGTATTCATGTGCCTACAAAGGAACATTTGACACCTTGACTACAGTAGGGAAGATTGGAGGTGGTGAAGATGATGCCCACATATGGGATCATTATCTACAATTACAGAGAAAGAACTATCTCCTTGACTACAAATTGGTGAATGATGCATTTTCCATGCATCTGGTTAGAACTATGGAGGAAAATGGAACCAAGAGATTGAGCATGGAGTGTCAAGAAGTAGTATACAGACATGGCGTCTGGTTCATCCAGTATGCCACATTTTCATATATCAGAATAGAGGGATTTGAAGATTAGCCCCATATACTACCTAGGTACCCTACTGAGGGGGTAGTCCTGATGGAATTTTTGAGACAAATATCTACCATACTGGATGCATATAAAGCACAAAACTATGGGTTGGTACATATACCATACTAGATGCATATAAAGCCAATAACTATGGGTTGGTACATATACCCTAATTTAGAAAGCATAAAGCATGCCATAGGAAGTGTGAACCTAATGTACCTACAGCCATTTCCATTAGCTAGATCATTTTTTTTTTTTTCAATGCGCCTGGTAAACTTTTTAACGTGACCGGCGATGCTGGTGCGACATGCCCTCCGGCTCCACGCGAATGCTTTTGCCCGGAGCAATGAACCGGTGAGGCCACAACTGGGGGACCTCATCCCCGAGGAAGAACACTTCAAACCCGCGAGCTCATTGGCCCAGCGAAGGCGTAAAGCCTTGCGAGCTCGTTGGCCCAGTGGGGGTTTGAACTCTGGTGACCGCCACTACATCCTGAGCGACTTAACCACCGAACCATGCCATCATCAGCAGAATTAGCTAGATCATATGACCCCTATGGTAGAATGCAGATAATAATGGGGAAGCCCATACATTAGAAGCACTTAGAAGATTTATAGACTGATTGTGAGGATGAAGCAGAAGTAAGAAGAAGAAAATATCAGAGGCTCACCTTAAATCAAATAAGGACATTTGACTGCATCCCAGTACCAGCACAACTGAAGAAGGATGATGGTAGGACCATGTCAAATGAATATGAGGAAAAGAAGGTATATAATGACACCATCTCAGCCCCTGACCTAATGCAGCCTGAAGACATTTCTTTGGATCAGTTCATAGGCGGGGTGCTGCAATTGACCCAATCATGGGTAGATGAACAGATAAATATATTGAAGAAGAGAGGTGTAGCTATTACAGTGGATGCCAAGAAGAAAAGGCAAGAGATCCCTGATGAGGAATATGATGACTTCCTTGGAGAGAAAAGGAAATCTAATGGGGAAAGGCTACCCACTCAGAAATAAAGGAAAGGTCCCCCAGAGGAAAGAAGACTGGCGATGAGCCTAAGGGGGTGATAATTGAGAGAATTGCAATAAAAGCTACAGGAGCATACACATCAGGATAGGGATCAACCTCATCTGTACCCCCTCTGATGGCTAAACCAAAGACCAAAAGAATCCTGAGGCACACTGTAGAGAATGTAGAAATACAAGATGATGGCCAAGTCTCACAATAGAATATGGAAGAGGATATCCCACTAGAAGAAGAGCCGGTAAGTAAGGAGCCTATAGGTGATGACCTGATGACAGTCAACAAGAAGAGGAGGGTGCCTCTAGTGACATCACCACCTAAGAAACAAAGAACATCAATGAGGGGTGAGATCAGGACAGACCCTATAGTATTGAGGGGAGCTGCTGGTGAAGTGTTTAGAAAAGAGATGCAGAATGATGTACCACTTCCCACCATTATGAAGTTCAAAACTAAGAAAGTAGAAGAGCAGATAAAGGAAGCCTCCAAAGTAGGTCAGGGTGGTCCTTTCTCCTTGGAAGACATCGTGGACCTATCAGATGATGAGGTGGTGCAAAATGTAGCTTCTCAGAAGATGGAAACCCTTGCTTCTAGTATGCGCATGACCCCACATGGGACCCCATCAGCATAGATGGTGGTATTGGAAGAGTTGAAGCATATAGCCTTAGAAGAGAAAGAAAGTAGCCCAGAAAAGGCAACCCAACAAATCAGGCTTGATAAGCTAGTAGATCAGGTAACTAGCCCTACAGTGATAGACCTAACATACAGGGAGGATGTGACCCCTTAAAGACAAAGCAGGTGCACCTAATATAATAGAAAATATTGAAGAAGCCAAGCAGGCAGAGATAGAGAGAAATGCTCCTGATGTGGGCCAACAACAGCAGGATATACCAGCTGAGCCTAAGATAGTAGAAGTCCAACAAAAGGGTGGAGGTGATAAAGACACATTAGGTGATGATGCCCCCCAGACTCAAGAAACCATAGGTGATAATGATACATTAGGTCATGAGGACCTTAAAACACAAGAGGTCAGTACATCAGGTGTGGAACATAATGTGATTCAAGATCAAGGTGATGCACCAGGCACTAACACACAAATAGCCATGGATACAAATATGCCTCAAGATGAGGAAATTACCAAGGTGGATGAAACACAAAAGGAGAGATTGCAAGATCACATCTAGGATCATCATGTGGACATTTCATAGGACCCTCCCCTACAAAAGGAGCCTCCTCAAGAGGAAGAAATGCAACAAGATCCTCCTCATAAGGAGCATCATGAGGAAGAAATCAAGGAATCACCCTCTCCATCGAGAATAGAGACAGATACTGGAGATCAGGGTGGACATGATGGTGATAAAAGACAACAAGGACCCAGAGATCAAGTGCCTCAGTGGCTCGAGAAAGAAATAGGTACAGAACAAGGTTTTGAGATTCAAGAATTTGATGTTTCTACCTTGTTTGCAAAGACAATCATGAAGCCCAAGAGGAAAGCTAGGTTAACCTTGGCTATCAGAAGAGATCCTGCTACAGGTAGAAGGACTACCCAGGTAGTACTTCCCACTGTGGAAAAGGAGAAGGGTAAAATCACTCTGGAGGAATTCCAAATCACCATAGTTGATTTGGGTTTTGCTAATGAGGACCAAGAAGGTCAAGAAGGGAAGGATATAATTGATTCTTTAACCCAAAGGGTAAAGAAAGAAAAGGATAAGAATAAGCAACACAAAGAGCACATTGCTCAGCTGTACTCATACATAAAAGGGTTAATTAACCCTGATAATACATCAATGAATCAGGTAGTCCCATTAACTGTCATCTCTCAAGAGGAGGTTAATAAGTTAGACCTCATGAAGCATGAATCAGTAGTCATGAAGAAGTGGATGCTATCAGCACTGACAGGAGCTGAGGAAGTATTGAGAACCTCTTTACAGAGGTGGAGTTCTTTGAGCAGCTTGAAGAGGAAAGTGGATAAAATGCAGAATGAAATGGGAAAAAGATCATTCTAGCTAGAAAAGGCTTTAACTGCTCTAAGTGAAATAAAGAGGATTGATCCTCAGGTCCTGATAAATAATCAGGTATTAAATAATAACACTGCCATGCTAGTAGATTTTTGGTATGAGGACATTAGGTTTGAATGCGATATCCTAAAGAAGTGCAGTGGCAAGCTAAGGGATATAAGTATAAAACTGCATAGTATGATGCCCTATGAGGTAGAAATTCTAGAAGCCCTAGAAGGAAAAGTAGAGGGGAAAATTGAAAACCAAGATGCAGACTTTGCTATAAAGGCTCTGCATGATAAGTTCCAGCCGTTGGCTGATGATCCTCTCATCCACCTAATAGAAGAAGTGATGAATAAGATCATGAGGGTCAAGGTCAAGGTGGAGAATTATGATGAAACATTAAACAACAAGAAAGGTAAATTGGAGGCCCTCAAAGATAAATTTCAGGCCCACAAGCATGCCATCACTAAATCCAAAACTCAAGATGGCAGGGAAGTAGAGAAGATAGTACAAGTTTATGAGAATATCAGGACGATAATGAAGGTCCATTTACAAGATGATATTCATCAAGGTGATGATGATATAGAAAGTGATGAAGAACATGATCATGATGAGGAAGAAGGAGATAAAGATGAGGAACCTGAAGAGTAGATGAAGATACATAATAAAGTAAGTATATGCATCCAGTACTTATAGAAAATAAGTCACCTAGATGGTTGCCAGCTAGCAACCTGTGCCATAAGGAAAGTTGACTAAGCCAAAGAAGGAATATACACCATTGATCTTAAATGACACATCCTGACCATAGGTCATTTTGTAACTGCTCCCTCACCTTATTCTATAAAAGGTGTAGGGATGCCATATTTTGATTATTCGAAACTTAATTGAAATCTGATTGTTGAAATATCAGGACATTTTTCAAAGTCATTGTAAATGTACATGTTTGCTTACTGAATGAAAGAGAAGACAATTTGATTACAAATCATCATAAATCTAGAGTAATCTGTGTTTTAAATCTTGTTATATGCTTTGATCAGCTGTGTCCCTTGGAGTGCTTATCAGTCTGCATGTGTTGTTTTCATTCCTTATCGTTTGAAGTTAGCATCATCCATATCTAGCTGTGGAACATCCTGGTGACATATGGTTTGATTTCTTCTCCTCATGACTATATCTTGTATGTATGTGGTTCAATGGCTAAAGATTCACCAAAATTAGAAGTATTCTTGTAAATTTCTTTGAATTTCATAACAATTCATCACCATAATTGCAAATAACAGAAGATTAAATCCAAATAACATGAAATGTGCTGACATCCCGTAGATAATTGGAAATACATAGCATATTTAGAGTAAAAGCATGTTGAATTGATAAATATCATGCAAATTCATGCAAATATCACTTCATAGATACAATATTTGAGTAAATACACAATGTAAGAGAAAGAACAAGTTTATGATGATCAAATATGCAAATACATCAGTTATCTTGGAAATAGAGTAGAAATAACCTCTCTATGGAGTATATTTACAGGAAACAGAATCCTACTGATCAATAAACAAATGTAAGGCCCCTTGAAATGGAAAATAGCACATCACATCAACCTTTGAGTAATGTCAGAGGATCATGACCTGATCAACAGAGACTTGGAGTCATCAACTTATCCTAAGTTGATCATACTTTTCAAGATAATAAAGGTTTGTTGTGCAAATTTTGATTCATGTTGTTATGACTAACAATCATCATCAACAAGTAGCAGAGGTAGATTGGATGGTGGAAGGTGTATGGTCACATGCTTTTGGGATGTATATGATAAGGGAGATGGAATGGCAACATAGGTTTTTTGGATATGATAGGGTTTGCGATAGAATGTGGTGGATTTAGGAGGCATGGAGGAAGTACCAACATCATGAGATTGCTTTTCTTGGGAGAAATAACTAAGGCCATAAGAAGGTGGAGGAACTTCGACACGGATAGGCTCCAAAGTACCTTGTTGATGAAGGCCTAAGCCTTTACCTTGATAGTTCATATTTTGGAGTATGCAGTGGATAATGGGATTATGGGTGCTTTGGACACTAGCAGTGATCTCATTATTTTAAAATCCTTGTAATCAGCAGGACAGGGAAAAGAAAGGTAAGTTTGAACCCAATTGGCTCTGTCCTTATGTCATCATTGCTGCCTTTGGGTTAGGTGCATATCGATTGGCTACATCAGAAGGTGAACTATTTGATGATCCCATCAACAACATGCATCTTCACAAGTTCTACACTTAAACCCCAATGCAAGGGAGTCGAAAACAAATTAAAAAAAAATGATCAAAAAAATACAAAAAAAAAATTACAAAAATGAGAAAACAACAAAAAAAATCATCCTTTGGTGAAAACCTGGCAAATAGGTGCCTTGGATAGATACCATGATGAAAACCTGGCAAATAGGTCTCATGTGTATTTTATCTATTGTGCAAATATTTAAACCGACTCCTCCATCAATTAGAACCCTTTTATTTTGTGCTTGTGGATGAAGACTTCTATATAGAGAGATGCATTATGAGGTTGAGTGATTGACATATCATCCTTTTTAGTGAATGATAATAAATGAGGTGTGGTAATATGACCTACCATGGTTTGAAACTGCTCTTCCGTGAGGTTTGTTGGAATGGTGGCTTCTAAAAGAGCTTGGTCAAGAATGGCTCTGTGAGATGGGGACAAACGCAAAAGTTCCAAGATTGAGATGTGTGCGGGAGTCTTGTGAAGTTGGTCCAGGACATTGTACTGGTCAGATGGAGAGGATGGCTTGGGTGGGACTCCCTTGAGAGTAATCTTTCGACTATGAGTGGTCACATTACAATCTGAGGTTTTATTTATAGTGATTACATTTATATGTGAATCACTCTCTGACATATGGTTAACGACATAGTTTTTGTATAATTGGCACTGTTAGCTCCACTATTGTTTTGATTGGATAGTCTTCCTTGTCCATGGTTGGGGATTGGATCCTTGAATGTTAAGTGATCATCATTAGAGGCATGCCCATCAAGTGATACCTTTTTCTGGTCCAATAAGTCTTGAATGGTGTGTTTGAGTGCAATACAGTCATTGGTTTTGTGTCCCTTGTTTCAGTAATATTCATAGAAGTCATTGTCATTCCATCAAGGAGATTTGACTTGTGGTTTGTAATCCCATGCTGCTGGAAGTGTTATGAGTTTATTCAATAGTAGATTCCATAGGTTGGTTTCCAATGATTCTCCTAGAGGTGTGAATTTTCTCCTAGGTTGAGAGTTTGTAAACCGTGATTCAGTGTTTCATGGTTTGTTTTGTGGAGGGTTGTTTTGTGGGCTTGACAAGTTAAAGATTGGTTGTTTTGGTGCCACATTTTTGGAATCAACCACCCCATCATTCATGATGTTCTTATTCTTAGTCCAAAAATTGTGGTTTATCTATGTTGACATTTGCACTAGGAGTGTCCTTGTAAAGTTTAATTTGACCTTGCGCTATCAATGCCTTTTTAATGAGTAAACCCATCTCAATGACCTTGATAAAAGAAGCAGGGCATTGTATTTGAATTTGGTAGCTGAGGTCCACATGTAAGTTGTGGACCAACATTTCAAGCATTTGTTTTTCTAATATTTGATGTGGACATTTGCTTGCCAATTATCTCCATCTCTGTAAGAAAGAGGCAAAGGACTCTCCACCCTTTTGTTTAGTGTTGCAAAGATCTAACAGTGAGATGTCATGCTTAATGTTGTAGGCAAAGTGTACAACAAACTTATCCACAAGTTTGTTGAAGGTTTGAATGCTAGGAGGTAGTCTATAGAACCACTCCATAGCTTGCCCTCTATTGTGTGGTTACACAACACATCCCATTTTGCCTTGACAAAATAGGGACCCAACTTTTCTTACCGTTTTGGCTTGTTTGTTTGATGCTTTGGGCAGTTTGGTAAAGTTAGTCATGCATGTAACCTTATAAGAGGATAGATTTTTCACCATGATGAGGTCAGTTGTCAAATTCAGTAGTTCCCATTATTAACCTCATGGTTGGAAAGTACACAAAATTCTGAGCAGGTTTGCCTTTTAGATCACCCCAAAATTGTCTAAGGGAAGAGAGTTATGTTGATTCAAAGTTTGGTCAAACCTGATATACCACGTAGGGGGGGTCATATTTCAAACATCAATCATCTTAGATAAGATCACCCTGATATTGGATTATCACCTGATAATTACCCGATGTGCAATGTGCGGACATCAAATTTAAAAGAGCTGATATCTACCCATCAAAAGACTTGAGTTATCTCGCAGGGAGTCATATTTTAAACATCAGTCATCTTACAAATATCACCCTCTTCAAAAATATCACCCTATGTCAATATGATGGTGATTTCATCCAAGTCCATGAATGAAATAAATCATGCTGATGATGATGTCATCATTCCATTTATCCATGGGGTGTATTTATTCGATGACTATCATATTCTTTAATATGACGATGACATCATCAAGCATAATAATTAAACGATGTAGCCGACGTAATGATGTCACCCTGATCTTTTCCAAGGGGGGTCATTTTATTCATGGGGTCATATTTTGAGCAACCCCTAATCTTAATTTCGTGACCCGATATACACGTGGTCAATGTTGACCACATCACCTAATCCTTTGCATTCAGTTTTGCCGCTCAAATGAGGGGGGTCATTTTATCCAAAGGGGTCATATTTTGAATATCCCTTGATCTTTCAAAGATCACCCCCCTCCTTTCTGTCATTAAATGCAATTAAGTGCGGTAGATGAATTCCTGCCAATTACAAGTACAAATTAAACAGTTGATCAATAGATTTGATCAGGACAACGCATGTTTACCCTAATTTGTCCTATTGATCTTCTTTAAAGGTAAATTTCAAAGGTAATTTTCATTTACCTTGCGATAAATTAAGAAATTATAGAACTCCAGAGAAGTCAAACCCTCAAACAACTACATGTCGACAGATTCAATCTTTCAACATAACGGAACGCGTGATCTTGAGCGTCTATTGCCTTCCTCCGTAATCAGCCATCTAAGTCAAAAGGAAAGCATTATCTGGTAAGTAACTAAAACCCTCCTATTGTCATTTTCTGCATTTTCAAGTAGAGTATTGGTTTTTACTGTGGTCTAGCTGTGTAATAATGCATATCATGATGAAATGAAGAATAATATATAGAAGTACACATGATATTGAAGTACATGATGTTGTAGAAATGCATGTGGTCACTGTGGGGTAAAGCATATCATGTTTATTGTAGGAAGCCATGGCAGATCTTAGGAAGAATAGGTCTAAGGTAGAGTTCATCAAGCCCATATTTATGCAGCCTGAGGGGGTACACTTCAAATATGGAGTTATTGGTGATACACACCAAGGAGATACGGACCTGGTAGTATGGTCTACCAGATTAGATAATGATAAGGACAATCCCATTCTGGATGGGGTATACATCTCAGGTATGTGGTATGTAGCTAGTTTTCCATATGCCATGGATGCCCTGGAGTTGGTGGTAGAATGTGCAAGAAATTATAACCCTAAAACTAGATGGGTGGAGAAGCATGGAATAATATATGCAGACTTCTCTATCAAGGGGATTACCGCCACTTTCAATCTGCCAGTGGGGAAGAAGGTAGTGAGCATGGACTTGCGCAGGTTGGAAACAAAATACAACAATAATAAAAAAAATGGAAGGAAGAGGATATACCAATGGAGGTCAAAGAGTAGCACATATGCCACCTCAGCCAAATTACTCGTACATCTGTACAAGTTTGATTTCAATGATGAGTACCAATATATGGTTGCCCTGTTGAGCAAGATTACAGGTAAACCTCATACTGGAAATTTTGAGAACTAGATGTTTGGGATCATCCAGATGGTCTTATATGCAGATAACAAGCCACTATGGGCTAAGATCATTAGTGATGCACTGGATGAGGGAATGAGGAACCTAGGAGGACAGGAATGTTTATTCTACATGACCTCATATGTGGTATATTCATGTGCATACAAAGAAACTTTTGATGCTTTGAAGACAGTGGGTAAGGCTGGTGGTGATCAAGATGATGCACACATATGGGATCATTATCCCCAGTTGTAAAGGAAGGTGTACCTCCTAGATTACAAACTAGTGAATGATGCATTCTCCATGCATTTGGTCAAAACCATGGAGGAGGACAGGACTAAAAGGCTGAGCATGGAAGCTTAGGAAGTTGTCTATCGGCATGGAGCCTGGTTTATCTAGTTTTCCACTTTTTCATATGTTAGGATAGAGGGGTTCGAGGGACAACCTATTATGTTACCAAGATACCCTACTGATGGGGTAGTCTTGATGGAATTGGTCAGATAGGTATCTACAATAGTTGAAGCTTATAAGGCACAAAAGAAGATACCTCTAATTTTATTTCCAATATCTATGGGCTGGTACATGTGCCTAGATTCAAAAAGCATAAAACATGTCATTAGAGGGCTAAAACTAATGTATTTATAGCCATTTCCCTTAGCCAGGTCATATGACCCTTATGGAAGGATGCAGAAAATATTAGGAAAACTGATACATCAAAAGCATCTAGAGGACTTCTGGACCGACTGTGATGATGAAACGGAGGTGAGAAGAAGAAAATACCAAAGACTCACCTTGAACCAAATTAAAACCTTTGACTGCATCCCAGTGCTAGTGTAACTGTGGAAGGATGATGAGAAGATCATGTCCAATGAATATGAGGACAAAAAGGTGTATAATGACACCATATTAGCCCTGGACCTTACACAACAAGAGGATATATCCTTGGATCAGCTGACAAGTGGGGTGATCTAGTTAACCCAAGCCTAGGTAGATGAGGAGATAACCAGATTAAAGAAAAGGGATGTTTCCCTTACAGTTGATGCCAAGAAGAAGAGGCAAGAAATATCTGATGAGGAATATGATGATTTCCTCAATGAAAAGAGAAAATCCAATGGGGAGAGATTGCCCACAGAAAAACAAAGGAAAGGTCCCCCTAAGGGTAAGAAAAGTGAAGATGAACTAAAAGGGGTGATAACAGAAAGGATGGCCACATTAGTTGTAGGTGCATCTACATCAACTCAGGCATCCACGTCATCTACACAGCCTCCAATTGAAAAGCCAAAGACAAAGGATTTTGAGGCCTGTTGTTGAGGCTACAGAGATGCAGATGGAGAGCCAGGCCTTGTAGCAGGAAGTGGAGGAAGGCATCCCTTTGGAAGAAGAGCAGGTAAATAAGGAGCCTAAAGGTGATGACCTGTAGAGAGCTAGCAAGAAGAGAAGGGCGATGTCACTGATGTCACCACCCAAGAAACAAAGAACAACCATGAGGGGCGATATCAGGGCTGACCCCATCATATTGAGAGGAGCTGGTGGTGAAGCATTTAGGAAGGAACTGCAACATGATGTTCCTCTTCCCACCATCATAAAATTCAAAATTGAGAAAGAAAAGGAACAAACAAGAGAAATGCTTAAAGCAAGTCAAGGTGTTCCTTTCTCTTTGGAGGATACTATAGACTTATCTTATGATGAGGTGGTACAGAGTGTGGCTTCTCAACAAATGGAGACTCTAGCTTCCATCACCCGCATGGCCCCTCATGGAACCCCATTAGCACAAATAGCAGTGTTGGAGGAAGTGAAGAAAACAGAAGAGATGAAACAAGGTAGCCTAGAGAGGGCAACCCAACAGATAGGGCTTGATAATTTGGTTGAACAAGTGACTAGCCCTGCAACCATAGATTTGACATATAGGGGTGATGTAAGCCCCAAAGATAAAGCAGGTGCACCTAAGGAACCAGAGAGGGTTGAATTGGCAAAACATGTAGAAATAGATGGCACTGCTCCTAATATGGGTCAGCAACACCATGAGACACCCACAGAACAAAAAATAGTAGAAGTTCAACATAAGAGTGGGGGTGATCAAGATATATCAGGTGTTGCTACTACTGCTCAGACTCAAGGAGATCTGGGAGAAGTCCCAAGAAAATAGGATAAATCAGGTCAGGAGGACCCTGAGCATAGGACATCATTGCATCAGGTGGAACATAGGAAATGACCCTTGATCAGGGTGATGCACAAGGCCAAAATACACAGACATCCATAGATGTCAATATGCCTCAGGATGAGAAAAACAATAAAGAGGATGAAAACTAGGAGGGAGTACAAGATCAAGCATAGGATCAGAATGTGGACATTCCATAGGATCCTCCTTTGCAGAAGCCAACCCCTCAGCGGGAAGAACTTCAACAAGATCCCCCTCATGAGGAACTACATGAGGAAGAAATTAAGAAGGTGCCTTCTCCACCAAGAGTAGAAGCAGATACTGGAGAACAAGGAAAACATGATATTGATGAAGGCCACCAAGAATCTAGATGTGATGTTCCTCAGTGGCTAGAGAAAGAAATAGGTATGGAACAAGCATCTGAAATTCAATAATTTGATGTTTCCACCTTGTTCGTTGAAACAATGATGAAGCCAAGAAGGAAAGCTAGATTAACATTGGCCATAAAGAGAGATCCTACTACATGAAGAGGAACAACACAGGTAGCACTTCCCACAGTAGAGAAGGAAAAAGGTAAAATTAGCTTAGAGGAATTCCAAATCATAACAGTTGATTTGGGTTTTGCTAATGAGGACCAGGAAGGTCAAGAGGGGAAGGATATTATTGATTCTTTAACCTTAAGGGTGAATAAGGAGAAAGAGAAAAATAAAATGCATAAAGAGCACATTGCTCAGTTACATTCTTTCATAAAAGGGTTAATTAACCCTCATAGTGCACCAGTTGATCTTGTAGTCCCATTGACTGTCATATCACAGGAAGAGGTCACTAAGTTAGACCTAATGAAACATGAAGCAATGGTCATGGAAAAGTGGATGTTCTTAGCTCTCACTGGAGCTGAAGATGTATTGAGAACATCTCTACAAAGATGGAGTTCTTTGAGCAGTTTGAAGAGAAAGGTAGATAAAATGCAAAATGATACAGGAAAATGGTCATTCCAATTGGAAAAGGACCTAACCGCTCTAAGTGAAATGATGAGAATTGATCCACAAATTTTGATAAGAAATAAAGTTTGGATAATAACACTGCCCTATTGATAGGCATATGGTATGAAGATATCAAATTTGAATGTTATATCTTGAAGAAGTGCAATGGTAAGCTCATGGATATAAGTGTAAAGTTGCACAACATGATGGCATATGAAGCACAAATCCTTGAGGCCTTGGAGGGAAACATAGAAGGCAAAATTGAGAATTAGGATGTAGACTTTGCTATTAAAGTTCTACATGATAATTTTAAGTTAGTAGCAAATGACCCTCTCACCCACCTGACAGAAGAGGTAATGAATAAAATCATGAGGATGAAGGTTAAAGTAGAAACATACAATGAGACATTGAGCAGTAGGAGGAGTAAGCTGGAAGCTCTCAAGGCTAAGTTCCAGTCTCATAAACATGCAATAACAAAGGCTAGAATCCAAGACGAGGGAGAGGTTGATAGAATAGTACAAGCATGAATATATCAGGATAGCAATAAAGGTCCACATATAGGAGGATGTATATCAAAGTGATAGTGATGAAGAAAGTGATGAAGAAGAAGAAAATGAAGAAGAAGAACCTAAGGAGTAAATAAAGATGCATCATCAAGAGAATATATGCATAAGGTACTCATAAATAAGGAGTCATACAGATGGTTGCTAGCTGGCAACCTATGCCATGAGGAAAAGTTGACTAAGTCATAGAGGAATTGTCAACCGTTGATCTTAATAGATAAATCTTGACCGTTGGTCAATTGTAACTACCTCCTCACCTTATTCTATAAAAGGTGCAGGGATGCAATCTTTTAGACATTTGAAACTTAATTGAAATCTGATTGCTGAAAAGTTTAGGACTCATTTCAAAGTTGTTGTAAATGTACATGTTATGCATACTTAATGAAAGAGAAGCCATTTTGATTACAAATCATCATAAATCTTGAGTAATCTATGATTGAAATTTGGATATGTGCATTAATTAGCTGCGTCCCTTGGAGTTCTTTTTAGTCTACATGTATTGTTTTCATTCCTAGTTCCTTTGAAGTTAGCATCAACCATATCTAGCTATGGAACATCCTGGTGACCTATGGTTTGATTTCTTCTCTCCATGAATGTATCTTGTGTGTATGTGATTCAATAACTAAAGGTTCACTAAAAAGTAGAAGTATTCTTTTAAATTCCTTTGAATTTCATTACAGATCATCTCCATAATTGCAAATAACAGATAATCAAAAGCAAATAGAACATGAAATATGTAGATATCCAGTAGGTAATTGAGAATACAGAGCATATTTGGAGTAAAAGCATGTCAAATTGATAAATATCATGCAAATTCAGATAAATATCCATGAAATACATATAAATATCCACTTATAGACACATCATTTAAATAGATTTGTAGTGTAGAAGCAAGAGCAAGTTCATAATGATCAATAATTAGAATAATTGATCAAACTTACAAATATCTTAGCAATACTTGAAAATAGAGTAGAATTGACCTCTCTGTGGAGTCAATTTACAGGACACAATGCAATACTGATCACCTAGACAAATGTAAGACCCCTTGAAATGGAAAACAGCATGTCACATCAACCTCTGAGTAACGTCAAATGATCATGACCTGATCAACGGAGACTTGGAATCATCAACTTATCCTAAGCTGATCGTACTTTACAAGATAATAAAGGTTTATTGTGCAAATTTTTATGCATGTTGTTATGACTAACAATCATCATCAACATAAATTAGTGCTAGAAGGAGGGCCTTCATACAGTAGACTTGTTTGATTTGATGACAAAGAGGGAAAGGTAATACTCATGTAGCTTTGTATTTCAAGTCGTGTGCAAAGATTTGTTGTTTTGAGTCTGTTTATGCTTATTTGTAGCAAAGTTTTCAAAATTAAGCGTAAATATTTCCAACTTTACAATCAATCGGTATGTTTTTCAAAAGATAAGCTCTATTTCAAGTATTTTTGTTGAAACTTTGGAGTAATTTGCTTAAGAGACCTGATATCCTATTGCTTGTGTCCAAAAGTCTCACATCACCTCATATTTGCATCATTTCTACAAATATTGTATAAATATCTAGTCAGTTTCATATTCTGGTCATCAATACCTACTTTGCTCGAGTGTTTTAGCTGATCTTTATAGTAAACAAGCCAAATTTCCTTAAATTCAAGAAATCCTAGCTCTCAAGCCAAATACCAGGTCCAAATCCAGTGGACTCTTTGAAGAATTGCCTATCCAGGGACTCAAACCTAGAATAGTAGATTTTCATCATTCTCCTAGTTCTAGTGCATTAGGAGCTTCACCAGAACACACTCCAATAACTCCCATTGGGTTGCAAATACCTACAGGACCACCTGTCATGCCCCCAGTCCAACCTCCACTAGTCACAATGTCGTTCTTCACTGTAGAGTCACCTCTAACTTTCACTGCATATCATCCTTTACCTAAAAATCCTGACAAAATTTGTCCTAAATATCATCCATATCAGGATGTTGATGATCACATTAGAACATTTAAGGAAGCCTGTTGTAGAGAAAGAATTGAACATCAGGATGTGGTATGTAGGTTATTTCCATTTTCCTTAGGGGAAGAGGCATATAATTGGTATATCAGTCTTGGTCAAGGTTCAGTCAGTTCATGGGTTGCCTTGGAGAAAGCCTTTAAGGATAGATTCAAAATACCTATAGATCCTTCAATGAATTATCACATCTTTTCCACAATCAAGAGATTTGAGGGAGAGCCTATTGCCAATTTTAATACAAGATTTCAAAAGATGCTCTCAAAGCTAGTTTCTCCCTATACCATAATAGATGAAGCTGCCAGGAGTATATACTACTCAGCATTAGATCCCCTGACTTCTATGTTTATCAGGAGAACACATCCTAGTGTTACAACCTTGGCAAGAGATTTTGAAGAAGCTGTCAAAGTCAGTCAACAGTTGATTCCTGCTCCAACACCTAATATTGCATTTCCTACACTCCCTATTTATCCTATATATCCTGCTCAACAACAGACCAATGGAGCCATGATACCTCCAGCTATAATTCCAAGCACTTTACAGATACCTCCACTCAGTATCATGCCACCTCCAAATGGAAATGGTCAAATGCTGCAATGTCCAGGACATACACAAGTACCTCAGGTTGTGGAACAGTCTAATAACAATGGTTCTTCCTTCTTTAAACCTCAAACAGAGAATGTAGTAGCCAAAGTCTAAGAAGAAAAGGAAGAGATTAAAGAGATATCAGCACAACTGAGGAAACTCACCATTGAGATCACTCATTTGAGGAGTTAGAATTTCTATTCTCAACCAAGTCATAATAGAGGATATGCCAATGATAGATCTAGTTATCCTGACAAGGGATACAATAACAACTATAATAACAACAATGGTAACAATAATCCCTAGACAACCTAGAGTGTAGAACACTGATGCAAGAGCATCTAGTAGTGTAAGGGCAATATTGCATCACCCAAAAAAAGATGTGTTTCAAAATTGTTGATGTTCTTTCCATTTCTTTTCAAAATTTGTGGTTCTGGTTCCATAATCGCTTGAATAATGATGTGGGACTTTCAGTTTTTCTAAATTGCTAAAAATAGTAACCTGCTATTTTTAGAAAGTTTGCATTTGGGCATGGATTGAAGTGAAAATTTATAGGAAGTTACATAACAGAAATATAAGCCCTTTGGCAAAGGAATCATGCAAAGATCATTTGTGAGCTGAAAGATATTAAAGTTTCCATTTCCTGAAAAATGCCTGAAAATTATTCAAACTCAGGTTTGAGGCACTAAACGGCTGCGTATGGGCCCAAAAATAGCTAGAACTAGTAGAACTAGTCTTATCATGTAGAGCACTGCACAAGATTTCTAATGCATAAAATGGTTCATCATTCAGACACCCAGATCAAAAGTTATGGCTCCCGGAAGTTGACCTATTTTTGGAGGGAGATGCAAATTTTGAAATTAGGTTATTGGCCACCAAAAAGGCTATTAATAACCATTTTTGGGAACCCTGGGTAGTAGTAGAGTTAAGGGGGCAAGTGTGGAGTCAAGAATAGGTGGGAAAATAGAAACCCTAGCTAATTTGGGATTATAGAAGGCAGATGACTCTATAGTCTTGTGACAGGAAGCTGTAATGTGTTGCAACCTGTAGAGGGTTGATTCCTCTGATTGTAGTTGAGCTTCTGTAATGTAACAAGTTGTCCAAATCAATAAAGAAAGTTCTATTTTCTATGTGCAATTTTTGTTGTTTTGTGTTTAATGATTTACCCCCTTCATCAAGTGGTATCAGAGCCAGGTTTCCTAAGTGTGTAGACAGATCACCAACTGTGAGGTAGTTTGCACTAGGACCTGAGGTTGTGGGTTTGATGCAGAGATCAAGATGCCTCCATGAAGAAACCATATTGGGAGGAATGCTTTGATGAAAGAGGGTTTTAGAGCCCTACAAAGGCAAATTGATGTATTGCAAGAGGAGCTGCGAAGAGGGTTTGAGCCAAGAACAAGAGAAGAAAGTGAAGATGAAGTTGAAGAAGAGCTATCTGAGGAAGAACAAGCTGTAGGAGACCCTGCAGAAGTTAGGTTGTTGAGGGCCATTTTAAAGATCAGAAAGATGCCCAGGATCAAAATTTGTACATATTCTAGAGATTTGAATCTAGAACAGCTTATTGATTGGATCAATGACATGGAGGAATATTTCGAGTATGAAGATGTAGAAGACCTAGATCGGGTCAAGTTTGCAAAAACAAAATTGAAAGGCCATGCCAATATTTGGTGGAAGGAGGTCCAATTAGAGAGGAACAAAAGAGGAAAAAGAAAGATCACCAGATGGGATCAGATGGTGGAGAAACTAAAGAAGCAGTTCATTCCTGTGGACTATGAGATGGAGTTGCTAAAGAAGCTGTAAGGACTGAAGCAAGGTAACAAGTATGTTAAGGAGTATACAGAAGAGTTTTATAAAATTACTATCAGGATAGGCCATGCAGAGCCTAATAAGGAGAAGGTAGCCCATTACATTAATGGGTTGAGGCCAAGCATTCAAGAGGAGTTGAGCCTAGTCAGAATGACCACCATAGAAGATGCATACCAGTTTTCCCTAAAGGTGGAAGAGAAGATGAATAAAAGATTTGACAGCAAGCAAAGGGGAAGAGGTCAAGGTGGAAGGACTAGTGGAAGACCCTATGGGGGTCGAAATGAAGATTCAAAGAAAAGTGAAGAAGCTGGCACCAGTCTAAATCAGAGAGGAGATAATACCTACCGCCCTCATGACTAGAACAATGGTGAGCAAAGAGGAAGAGGCAGACCTGGGCAAGGACTCAGAAGAGGAGGTTTTAGAGGAACCTGTTTCCAATGTGGAGAAGAAGGGCATTGAGCATACGAGTGTCCGCAACATGAAGGAAGGACAAATAGAAGACCTGAAGGCAATGCATGAGTTGCACATGTAGATGAAGATGTACATTCCGAGCATTCTGAAGATGCTAAAAGGGGAGAAACCCTAGTTGTTAGAAGAACCTTGCTGAATGAGAAGAACGAACCTAATCAGAGGAAGAGTTTATTCCGCACAAGGTGCAAATGTGAAGGTAAGTGTTGTGATATTATTGACAGTGGAAGCACTGATAATTTTATTTCAAAAGAGATGGTTGACAAGTTGAAGTTGACAAGAAGAAAGCATTTGCATCCATATCAGATTGCATGGTTACAAAAGGACCATAGAGCTTTGGTCAATGAGCAGTGTTTGGTGAAGTTCAAGATTGGTGACTACCATGATGAGGTGATGTGTGATATCATACCGTTGGATGCATGTCATATGCTATTGGGGAGGCTGTGGCAGTATGATAGGAGCGATGTCCAAGATGGCCATGCAAACACATATTCCCTAACAAAGGATGGAGTTCCTCATAAGTTAAAGCCCTTGAAGGAGGTGGAAGAAAAGGTATGTAGTACTACCAGAATTTGCTTGGTAGATGGTAGGAAATTTTTGGAGGGTATGAAGTATGAGCATCATTACTTTGCATTGATTCCTAAGATTAGTCAAGAGAACTGTGAAGATGTACCAGCAAAAGTTTCAGATATGTTGGAAGAGTTCCAGGACATTATCTCTAATATTGTAACAGAAAGTTTACCACTAGTAAGGAAGATAAGTCATCAAATGGATTTGATACCAAGAGCCAGTTTGCCCACAGAATGACCCCTACAGAGCATGAAGAGCTGAATTGACAAGTTCAGGAGTTGTTGAGGAAGGGATTGATAAGGGATAGCCTAAGTCCATGTACGGTACCTACAGTACTAGCACCAAAGAAGGATGGAGAATGGAGGATGTGTACAGACTCTTGATCCATCAATAAGATAATGATCAAGTATAGATTTCCATTGCCAAGATTGGATGACATCATGGATTGTTTGAGTGGAGCCAAGTAGTTCATGAAAATTGACCTGAAGAGTGGGTATCACCAGATCTGTATCAAAGAAGGAGATGAATGGAAGACATCCTTCAAGACAAAGGAAGGTTTGTATGAGTGGTTAGTCATGCCATTTGGGCTAACCAATGTACCGAACACATTCATGCGGCTCATGAACGAGGTACTGAAAGAATTTTTGGGAAGTTTTGTTATTGTTCATTTGGATGATATTTTGATTTTCAGTAAGACTTGGGATGAGCATCTGATGCATATCAAAAGAGTTCTAGAGAAGTTGAGGGAGGAGAAGTGTTAGATTTAGGATAGACAACTAAGAGGGGGGGTGAATCAGTTGTCAAAACTTTCTTTCCAATTACACACTTAAAATCTTCTTAGCATATCAATAAATCAATTATGGAAACATAATACATTTGATCAAGAGTAGAAACACATCAACACATAAGACACCAAGATTTTGATGTGGAAAACCCGGTTAAGGGAAAAACCATGGGGTGATTAACCCAAGATTGTATTCTCTGTTAGAAGAATAGAAAGAACAAAATGGCACATACCAATTAGGGCTCACTGCCTAAGCACACTATTCACAAGAGGTCCACTGCCTACAAGAGACACACTATCTACAAAAGAATAAGTATCACATACTTGAACTGGAAAATAACATCTTCACCATGCTTGAGTCAGTTCCATTTAAGCCCAATACTTCTGCTCTGCCTTTCGTTCTCCTCCTTGCTACCACACACTCATCTCTACAAGACTTACATTGAAATGACTTTACAATCCCTTATTTATACAAGACATTAACTTAAGAATAATCATCTAAGTCAGAAAACATCAACAAGAACATCCACAGGATGTGTAACTCATCCTGTCAGCCAGTCTCAGGAAGAACATCATCATCCAGAAGCTATTCTTCAATTGCGAGCTCCAACTCCAATGTGGACCACCAACATGAACTGAACATGATCCAAAGACCTCCACAATCTTGCCTGAATAACCAAGAACATCCACACTTCATCTGCTTACTGAAATCCTTCTCTCCTTCATCTAGAAACTCAAGAACATAGTTTGTCATCACTGTTACAAAGGAATAGATGCTTGTGGACCTTTAAACCACAAACCAATCGAGTTGACACTTCACAAAGACTTCCTTAACACTCCCTCAAATCCATAGAATAGGATAATGCATTTCTATATCTCACCAGACCTGTCTGTATCACTCTGTCACCACTGAACACCTACTAGAACCAGTTTTACTTGAGCAGCCACAACTTCTTTAGATCTTCATGCAGACCTCTAAAATCTTAACTGGATCACTTTAAGACTCATATCTACAAACCCTCTAAATTGTATCCTTTGATCCTCATCCTAACTTGGACTTTTACCTTACTGTCATCACTGTTCTTCACTGTTCCTGATTGAGACTAATTTTCTCAATATCCTCAGCACATAGTTCATCCAATCCTTATCATTAATGCAACAGGAGTATGTTGACATCAATGACAACACCAGTTAGGCCCATACTTGCAACAATCTCCCCCTTTGTCATTGACGGCAACATATGATGTGAAAAACTATTTTGACCATTAAGACAAGAACTTCTCCTTGCTGTCACAACTCCCCCTATCAGCAACAACCATTCACATGTCTTCTCTCCCTTTACTACTCCCCCTTTGATTAGCAACCACTTGTTTTTCACATGTCTTCTCTCCCCCTTTGACATCAATGGCAAAGGGCACATACTTGCAATTCCACTACTTCAGAATCATACCTGCTGCTCCCCCTGAGTAGCAGCTCCCCATCATCAATCCGGACCACAAGATATGACTGTGATATCCACCGAACTAATGCACATTAGTGCACCTTAGTTCATCTTTGGAGGGGCAATAACCCCTAACTTTTCCCTGAGATACTCAAAAGAGTCCTTAGGTAGAGGTTTAGTAAAGATATCTGCAATCTGATCCTTGGAAGGCACAAACTCCAATCTAACTTCATTCTTGTTCACTTGCTCTCTCAAAAAGTGAAACTTGATGGATATATGTTTAGTTTTTGAATGCAACACCAGATTCCTAGATATATTTATTGCACTTGAATTATCACAAAAAGTTGTGATAGGCTCCTCATAGTCCACTCTTATGTCTCTTAGCATTTGCTTCATCCACAAAACTTGAGTACAACTATCTGCTGCTGCAATATATTCTACTTTTGTAGTGGACAGAGATATTGCCTCTAGTTTCTTGCTCAGCCAAGAAACCAATCTCTTCCCCAAAAAGAATGCTCCACCACTGGTACTCTTCCGGTCATCCATATCTCCTGCCTAATCCGCATCAGTATATGCATGAAGAGAGAAATCATGATCTCTAGGATACCACAGACCATACTCAACTGTCCCTTTTAGATATCTAAAAATTCTTTTGATTGCCATGACATGAGATTCTCTAGGATCAGCCTGGAATCTAGCAACAAGACCAACAACCTGCATAATGTCTGGTCTAGTTTGAGTAAGATACAACAGTCCTCCAATCATTGACCTATACTTTTTTTGATCAGCCTTAGGAGAGTCATCATCTTTGTTCAATTGACATCCAGTTGCCATGGGAGTATTCATTGGTTTTGAATCTTCCATCCCAAATTTCCTCAACAATTCTTTCACATATTTGGTCTGAGAAATGAAAATTCCTTTCTTTATTTGAGTGATTTGTAGACCCAAGAATAAATTTATTTCCCTAAGCATGGACATCTCAAATTCACTTTTCATTTGATTTGCAAAGGTTTTACACATACTATCTCTTCCTCCAAAGATGATATCATCAACAAACACTTCAACAATCAAGATGTTCTCATGATCAATTTTGAAATACAAATTACTGTCAGCAGTACCTTTGTTGAAACCAATCTTCAAAAGATGCTTATCCAATCTTTCATACCAGGCTCTTGGGGCTTGCTTCAATCCATACAGTGCCTTCTTCAACTTGTAGACCATATCACCATGATCAGACAATTGAAATCCATCTAGTTGCTCAATGTACACTTCTTCTTCCAAGTCACCATTCAGGAAGGCAGACTTGACATCCATCTAATATACCTTGAAATCCTTGAAAGCAGCAAAAGCAAGAAATAATCTGACTACTTCAATTTTTGCCACCAGAGCAAAAGTTTCTTCAAAATCAACTCCTATTTGAGAATAGCCCTTGTAGACCAATCTGGCTTTATTTCTGATTACTTCACCAACTTCATTTAGTTTGTTCCAGAAGACCCATTTGGTTCCAATCACATTCTTGTTTCTAGGTCTAGGAACAAGATCCCAAGTGTGATTTTTCTCAATTTGCATCAGCTCTTCCTCCATTGCTTTAGTCCAGTTTTCATCATTGTAGGCTTCATCTACTGACTTAGATTCAATCTTTGAAATTAGACAACACTCATCTGAATTTTGAGCAATTCTCCTTCTAGTTTACACACCTTTGCTTTTGTCACCTATGACTTGATCTTCAGAGTGGTTTAGTCTTACATACCTTGGAACTTTGGGAGTTTCTTGTACTTCTGATTCTTGATCAGGCTCATTAAAACTCATCTCTTCTTCTTGATTTACCAGATCAGTTTGAATCTAACTTTCAGAAGAGGCTTGGGCTCCTTGAATTAGAACACCATTCTGATCATCTTCATCATATTCATAAAACCTTGAGGGTTTTTCAATTCCTTCATCAACCTTCACATTTGTACTTTCTATCATCTTTCTCAGTCTCTTGTTATAACACCGGTATGCTTTTCTTTGACTAGAGTAACCCAAGAATATTCCTTCATCACTTCTAGCATCAAACTTTCCTATATCTTCATCTCTTTTGATGTAACATTTGCTACCAAAAACTCTGAAATACCTTATAGTGGGAGTGATGCCAAACCAAAGTTCATAAGGAGTCTTACCAGTATTGCTTCTAATTTGAACTCGATTGAGAGTATAGACTGCAGTGCTGATAGCTTCTCTCCAATAGATCTGAGGAACATTTGCTTCCATCATCATGGTCCTAGATGCTTCCTGGATGGTCCAATTCTTTCTCTCAACTACTCCATTCTACTGTGGAGTCCTAGGAGCAGACAACTATCTCTTTATTCCATGTTTCTCACATAAATCTATGAACTCACCGGATGTGAATTCTCCACCTCTATCAGACCTCAGACATTTCAATTTTAATCTGGTTTCATTCTCTACCATAGCCTTGAATATTTTAAATTTCTCAAGGGCTTCTGACTTCTCTTTCAGAAAAGTTACCCACATCATCCGAGAATAGTCATCAATTAGTAACATGAAGTATCTATCACCTTGCACACTCCTAATTCTTGCTGGACCACAAAGATCAGTATGAACTAAGTCCAATAATCCGGTAGAAGATTGTTCCTTGCTTTTAAATGAGACTTTGCTTTGTTTTCCCAACTGACATTCTTTGCATAAACTATTTGTAGGTTTCACCAATTTTGGAAGATCTCTTATAGCTTGAATATTGCTTATCTTGATGATATTATCAAAATTCACATGACACATTCTCCTATGCCATAACCAACTCTGATCAACTTGAACAAATAAACAACTTTTATCAGTACCAACCAAGTGGAAGATATTACCTTTAGTTTGAGTATCGGATGCAATCTCTGTTCTGAAACTTTCAAAGATCTTGCATTTTCTATTCTTGAATCAGAGATCATAGCCTTTGTCTACCAACTGACCAACACTAAGAAGATTGTGCTTTAGTCCTTCAACATACAGTACATTACCGGTTTTGTTCCTTCCATCAAAAGAAATAGTTCCTCTTCCTCTGATTCTACCAGCAAAATTATCACCAAACTTTACCACTCCTCCTTCATACCTTTCCAAATCTATGAACTTATTTTTGTCACCTATCATATGGTGAGAGCATCCACTGTCAATGACCCAATCATCCTTTTCTTCAATTTGGGAAACCAGAGCTCTTTCTACAACTTTATGATTGACAGATTCAAAGGACAATGGTTCTTCTTCCTTGATGGCAATAAACACCCAATCACTTCCAGATTTGTTTCCTATCTTTGATTCATCATCTGTTACTCCTTCATTATCATCTTCCTCATGAACATAGTAATAGTTCTTTTAGAACCTTGATCTGTTAGGATTTGGCCTTGAAAATCTTTCTGGACACTTTGAGGCAAAATGACCAATCTTATTGCAGTTAAAACACTTAAAAGGCAATTTTCCTTCATACTTACTAGATCCTCTTGGTAGTCTTTTTGCAATAAGGGCTTCAAGTTGAGTAGTTTCTGCTTCCTCTTCTTCTAGGTCTTTTCTTGCTTTTTCATACCATGAGAGTTTCCTTGAAGAGTTCTCTCCCAGATCAAACCTTTGTTTACCTTTTACAGAGGCACTAGCTTTGAATGCAGATTCAGTCTTAGGAGGGGCATCTCCAAACTCGGTCATTTCAAATGCAGCCAATTTACCAGCCAATTGATCTCTTGTGATAGTTGTATGGGCTCTGAATTCTTCAATGGCAGCAGCCTTGATTTTATAAGAAGCAGGAAGTAATCTGAGAATTTTGACAACAATCTCATTTACTCTTGGCATAAAAGTAGTAATATTTTCATCATCTCTCATCTTCAGATTTTCAAATTTTCCTTTCAGACTCTGTAACCCTGCACATTTAACATACTTGTCTCCTTCATGCAAAAGTTCCAGTTTTTGCCAAATCTCAAAAGTAGTTGGTAGGTCAACAACATTTGAAAGCTTTGAATTAGATAGTACACTTAGAAGAGCTTCTATAGTCCACAGATTATTTTTAGCATCTGTGATTTCATTTGGAGATTTCAGACCACCTTGAGGAGGAGTATACTTTATTGAGGCCATGTTCTAGTACTGCATTCCTATACATTGCAAGTGACATTTCATACAACTTTTCCAAAGATTAAAATAGGTTCCATCAAACTTTGGACTATCCTTCTTGTAGGATGACATCCTAGATCTCCTCAAGTGGTTAAGCTCCTTTTAGAGGAACTTGGCTCTGATACCAATTGTAGATTCAGGATAGACAACTAAGAGGGGGGGTGAATCAGTTGTCAAAACATTCTTTCCAATTACACACTTAAAATCTTCTTAGCATATCAATAAATCAATTATGGAAACATAATCCATTCAATCAACAGCAGAAACACATCAACACATAAGACACCAAGATTTTGACGTGGAAAACCTGGTTAAGGGAAAAACCACGGGGTGATTAACCCAAGATTGTATTCTCTGTTAGAAGAATAGAAAGAACAAAATGGCACATGCCAATTAGGGTTCACTACCCGAGCACACTACTCACAAGAGGCCCACTACCTACAAGAGACACATTGTCTACAAAAGAATAAGTATCACATACTTGAACTGGAAAATAGCATCTTCACCATGCTTGAGTCAGTTCCATTTAAGCCCAATACTTCTGCTCTGCCTTTCGCTCTCCTCCTTGCTACCACACACTCATCTCCACAAGACTTACATTGAAATGACTTTACAATCCCTTATTTATACAAGACATCAACTTAGGAATAATCATCTAAGTCGGCAAACATCAACAAGAACATCTGCAGGATGTGTAACTCATCTGATCAGCCAGTCTCAGGAAGAACATCATCATCCAAAAGTTATTCTTCAATTATGAGCTCTAACTCCAATGCAGACCACCAACACAAACTGGACACGATCCAAAGACCTCCACAAGCTTGCTTGAATCATCAAGAACATCCACACCTCATCTACTTACTGAAATCCTTCTCTCCTTCATCAAGAAACTCAAGAACATAGTCTGTCATCACTGTTACAAAGGAATAGATGCTTGCGGACCTTCAAACAATGAACCAATCGAGTTGACACTTCATAAAGACTTCCTTAACAATCCCTCAAATCCGCAGAATAGGATAATGCATTTCTGGATCTCACCGGACCTGTCTGTATCACTCTGTCACCACTGAACACCTACCGGAACTAGTTTTACTTGAGCGGCCACAACTTCTTTAGATCTTCATGCAGACTTCTAAAATCTTTACTGGATCACTTTAAGACTCATATCTATAAACCCTTTAAACTGCATCCTCTGATCCTCATCCTAACTTGGACTTTTACCTTACTGTCATCACTGTTCTTCACTGTTCCTGATTGAGACTAATTTTCTCAATATCCTCAGCACATAGTTCATCCAATCCTTATCATTAATGCAACAGGAGTATGTTGACATCAATGACAACACCAGTTAGGCCCATACTTGTAATAGAGAAGTTGCTGATTAATCTGAAGAAATGTAGTTTTGCAAAGGAGTTGGTATACCTGGGATTTGTTGTCTTAGAGGAAGGTCTTAAGATGGACCCAAAAAAAGTAAGGGCTGTCTTAAGATGGACCCAAAAAAAGTAAGGGCTGTCTTAAGATGGACCCAAAAAAAGTAAGGGCTATCATTGAATGGCCTACGCCAAGGAGTACAATGGAGATAAGATCATTTCATGGTTTGGCAAGTTTTTACAGAAAGTTTATCAGGAATTTTAGTAGCATTTGTGCACCCCTAACTAAGACAATGAGAGGGAATAGAAAAGAGTTAAGATGGATCAAAGGACTAGACAAGAGCTTTGATACATTGAAGCAAAAAGTTGTAGAACAACCTGTTTTGGCACTTCTAGATTTCAATAAGGTATTTCAGGTAGATTGTGATGCTAGTGGTAGTGGTATAGGAGTTGTTTTGAGCTAAGAAGGTATGCCCATTACCTATTTTAGTGAGAAGCTTAATGATGCCAAGAAAAAGTATTATGTTTATGATCAGGAATTTTATGCAATAGTTTAGGCTTTGAATAAATGGAGACATTATTTGTTTCCAAAAGAGTTTGTTTTATATACTGATCATCAGGCTTTGCAGTATCTTAATAGTCAAGGAAAGTTGAATCAAAGGCACTTAAAATGGGTTGAGTTTTTGCAGAGCTATACTTTTGTTTTGAAGCACAGGAGTGGGAAGTCCATCAGAGTTGTAGATGCCTTGAGCAGAAGGCAAAATTTGTTGATAGAAATGAAGATAGAGGTTGTTGGGATCGATGAGCTCAAAAGTTTTTATCCTGAAGATCCAGATTTTGCAGAGGCTTGGAAAGCTTGTTTGGAACCTGTTACTTTAGACATGACAAAATGGTTGGATTTTATAATCCAAGATGGTATGTTATTTAGAGGAAGCCAGTTGTGCATTCCAAGGAGTTCCATGAGAGAGAACTTGATAAAGGAGAAGCATAGTGGAGGATTGGCTGGGCACTTTGGTCAAGATAAGAACATTGCTATTGTTGGTGAAAATTATTATTGGCTATAGTTGCAGTAGGATGTGAGAAAATTTATACAAAGTTGCAGAGGATGTCAGATGGTAAAAGGAGCAAGTCAGAACACAGGTCTATATCAGCCATTACCTGTACCAAAGAAGCCATGGGATGATATCAGTATGGATTTTGTTCTTGGTTTAGCAAGGACACAGAGAGGACATGATTCCATTTTTGTGTTGGTGGACAAATTCTTGAAGATGGCACATTTTATTCCTTGTAGGAAGACTAATGATGCTGTTCATATTGCTGAATTATTTTTCAGAGAGGTGGTGAGATTACATGGTCTACCAAAGAGCATAGTTTCAGATCAAGATACCAAGTTTGTTGGTTATTTCTGGAGGACATTGTGGAAGAAGTTGAAGACAGATTTGAAGTTCAGTTCTGCACACCATCCATAGATTAATGGACAGACAGAAGTGATGAATAGGAGTTTGGGTAACCTGCTATGATGCTTAGTAGGAGATAAGCCCAAGGGATGGGATTTAATTTTACCACAGGCAGAATTTGCTTACAACAATTCTGTCAATAAGAGTACTGGTAAATCACCATTCCAGATTGTATATGGAAATAGTCTAAGAAATGCTTCAGAGTTAAGGATGTTGGTAAGAGACACTATGTGGCTTCATGAGTGTTGTCATTGATGGCAACAAAGTCCATCTCACACATCCGTAGGACATGGTGTGTCTATACCAGAAGTCAGATTGAAGAGTATTTTGGTTCGGTGACTAAGAACAGAGCATGCAGCAAGGTCTGACAATCAGGTCTGGATCTCTCAGAGGAAGTATCTCAGTAAAGTGCAGACTTGGGGAAGTCAAGAGGAGTATCATGACTGATATATTCTAGAGATTGAGCCTCCAGTGATGAAAGAGTGAAAAGATATAAGTACCTGAGTGTTGGGTTCTTGTTTGACAAAGTAGACTGAGGAAGACCTGACCAACAGAGCATCAGACCTTAATCCGGATGAGATATTGATGGTGATCAAGTTTCTTGAGGTATCATTCATGATTGGATGACATGATTGATGACTTCTATAAGCATCTCTTTGATACACATGACTTGATAAGAAAGGATTCAGTTGACAGTCTAGAGTTTGGGAAAATATTGAGTATTCCGAATGCTAACTAGAAAGATGTTGAAATCCTTGGTGCGGATATATATACCAGATGGATTTAGACATGAAGATATATGTGGTGTGGAGTGTAGGGAAAAGCAAATTAGAGAGTAGTGTAGAAGCAGTAATATAGGTCTGGTATGTGACAGGACAGCAGTACCAAAGAAGAGGAAGAATGAAATGCAGTAGATCAGTGTATTGAACCTAACCGGAACTAAACCTCAGCATATGTGGATGCTTCTCATCAGTTCAAGTATCTTGTTACTCTCCTTGTACCTTGTAGATAGTAGTCTCTTATAGGCAGTGAGCCTCTTGTGAGTAGTGTGCTCGGGCAGTGAGCCCTAATTGGCAAGTGCCATTTTTGTATTTCTATTCTTCTAACATAGAATACAATATTGGGTTAGTCACCCTATGGTTTTTCCCTTAACAGGGTTTTCCAAGTCAAAATCATTGTGTTGTGTATTGATTTTATTTCTGCTTTCATGATTATGGATGCTTATTTGTTTTGATGTTGCACTAGTTATTAAAGAAGAATAGAAAGTTAAATTGATTAAGATAACTGATTCACCCCCCCTCTCAGTTATCAACAAAGGAATCCAGACAAAGGAGAAAAGACAAGTGCCGAGGCTGAAGACTTTGTAGAACATCTGAAGAATTTACATGAAGAGGTGAGAAAGCACATTAATAAGATGAATATTCAGTACAAGGCTAAGGCAGATCAGAAGAGGAGGTATAAGGAGTTCTAGGTAGGAGATGAAGTCATGGTTCAATTGAGAAAAGAAAGGTTCCCAATTGGAACATACAATAAGTTGAAAATGAAGAAATTTGGACCATGCAGAATCTTGAAGAAGCATGATTTAGGAAATGCATATGAGGTAGAGTTGCCAAGTGGGATTAATATTTCCCCTATGTTCAACATTTCTGATTTAACAGAATATCATGAGGATGGCACAGAGGATGGAACAATAGAAGAACAGTGGAGTATTCCAGCATCTACTTCAACGAAGGAGATATAAGATATCTTGGATAGCCATGTGGGAAGAAGTACTTAGAACAAGTAATATGAAGAGTATCTGGTGAAATGGAAAGGAAGAACTGTTGAAGATTCTTCTTGGTTGTCTAAGGCAGAGGTTGACCGTTTGGGTTTTCCTCACACAAACACTTGAGACGTGACAGGGTCACTTCTCAAATTACCCTAGGTGTCTGATGCAGGAGCATCCAGTGGTGTAAGGGCAATCTTGCATCACCCAAAAAAAGATGTGTTTCAAAATTGTTAATGTTCTTTCCATTTCTTTTCAAAATTTGTGGTTCTGGTTCCATAATCGCTTGAATAATGATGTAGGACTTTCAGCTTTTCCAAACTGCTAAAAATAGTAACCTACTATTTTTAGAAAGTTTGCATTTAGGCACAGATTAAAGTGAAAATTTATAGGAAGTTACATAACAAAAATATAAGACCTTTGGCGAAGGAATCATGCAAAGATCATTTGCGAGCTGGAAGATATTAAAGTTTCTGTTTCCTGAAAAATGCCTGAAAATTATTCAAACTCAGATTTGAGGCACTAAACAGCCCTGTATGGGCCCAAAAATGGCCAGAACTAGCAAAACTAGCTATTAGCACATAGACCACTCCACGAGCTTTCCGACGTATAAAACAGTTCGTCAATCAAACACCCAGATCAAAAGTTATGGCTCCTGGAAGTTGACCTATTTTTGGAGGGAGATACAAATTTTGAAATTAGGTTGTTGGCCGCCAAAAAGGCTATTAATAACCATTTTTGGGAACCCTGGGCAGTAGTAGAGTTAAGAGGGAAAGTGTGGAGTCAAGAATAGGTGGGAAAATAGAAACCCTAGCTGATTTGGGATTATAGAAGGCAGATGATTCTAGAGTCTTATGATAGGAAGCTGTAATGTGTTGCAGCCTATGGAGGGTTGATTCCTCTTATTGTAGTTGAGCTTTTGTAATGTAACAAGTTGTCCAAATCAATAAAGAAAGTTCTATTTTCTGTGTACAATTTCTGTTGTTGTGTGTTTTATGATTTACCCCTTCATCAAATACTAGGCCAAACAATAGTTCTCTGCCATCACCCCTAGATAATCAGCCTCCTAGTGAACCTAAGTAGACTACTAGGGTGAATCTGGCAGAAGCAACTCTTACAAACTAGTGTAGGATACATAATACCAATGCTCATGTAGAGCTAGATTGTCCTCAGTTCAGGATAGCCACCCTTATATTCCAAACTGAAGTATCTAATATTGTAGGTAATCTCCCTTATGTTGAAGGAAATGAAATTGTCCCCTATGGATATGATTCTACTCTTGTATTAGAAAGTTTCATCAATCATCCTCATCAACAGAAAATGTCACCTCATGAGAATTACACCTTAGCATGTGAAGAGTCAGCCATGGCTTTTGAAACCAATTATGTTTTTCCATTTGAAGATGAAAACGAGCCATCAGTTGAACATGAAGAAGTACACACTTATCAGTAGCAATATCAGGGTAGACATAACTACAACCTAAGGAATAACTCCAACCGACCTGTTGGTCCTTTGACTACATCGTTGCCTCCAAATAATTTCAACACTCCTCTTGATCCTAAGGCAAGCAATAACCCTAGATTTCCTAAAGTTAATGCTTAGTACTTAGCACCACAAAATACAGTACCAAAAGTTGGTAATCTACCCCCTAAGTCTGATAAATTGGTCAAATACTTAGCAGATGAAATGAAAAAGATCAAGATCAGTCTTTCATTGTTAGAACTACTCAAAACCCCATCTATTAAGAAAGCTTTCATGAAATCCTTAGATGATCCTGCTCCAAAAGAGGATAACCATACCTCAAGTTAGACTTGGAATAAAGATCATGCCATTAAGGATATTAATGTTAAACACAAAATTCCAACTACTGTTCAGGTTGCAGAAACTTCACACATGACTCTTTACAGAGATAAAACTAAGTCACCTCCTTTCTTCCTTACCATAAGGATGTTTAGTAAGAATTTGTAGAATTACTTAGTAGATTCAGGTGCATCTACTAATGTAATGCCCCTGTCTATATGTAATGCTTTAGGGTTGCATCCTGCCAAATCACTGAAGAAAGTAACGTAGTTAGATAAAACAGAGGTGAGTGTAGTGGGAGAATTAACTCACATCCATATGCAGTTAGCATTAGATCCAAGAATCCAGGACTACATTGATATTCAGGTACTAGATATACCTAATACCTATGGGATGCTGCTCAACAGGGATTGGTCAAAAACACTCAATGGATACGTGTCCATTGATTTTAGTTACATGTGGTTACCTTGGAAAGGAATACCTAATCAGATAAGGATAGACGCTGAACCTTGTATGAAACATATGATCACTGAGTACAATAAAACCAATGAGATAATGTATGTAGATGTTGAACCTAGAGTTTATTCCATTAGACCCCAAATAGTCAAGATAGAGGAGATCCTCATGTATGATGTTCATGTTCATAATGACAATCTTCAGGATGATAGAATGATTTTAGAATCTGATTGTAGTTCTAAAAATGAGATAGAAGTAGACTAGTTCAAGAACTTTGAAATGTACTTGTCCAAAGAAGTACAACATTGCCAATCATTAAATAAGTCTATTCAAAATGTCCTAATTGAAGGATGGTGCAGGTTACATGATGAAGCACATTCTAAAAGGACCTGTGGTGCTTACTTAGACATGATGGAACTAGAACAGGCATGCAGTGAGGGATCATAATCATCATCTAAGGTAAGTTTTGCAGATAGTGATAGTGATACTAATTTTTGTATGTCATTTGTAGGAATAGAAGAAAGCACATATCATGATGAAAGCCCTATTCAGATGATAGAAGAGATACTAGTGTGTAACAAGAATAATTCTAAGAGTAACAAAAATATCACCCCAGGGACTAGTTGCTTGGTTGAGTTAGATTGTGAAATATTTGATGAAGATGGAGACAATAATTTGTCCAAGTTTGAGGAATCTCTATCAAAACAGACTCAGAAAATGATACGACAACAAAGATCCCCACAGGATGTCCTAATTGAAGGATGGTGCAGGTTACATGAAGCACCACATTCAGAAACCACTTGTTCATTATTTTTGCATATCCTGGAAAAGAAGATATTGCCTACTTCAAGAGATTCTTCTCATGATGACCAAGAAGAAAAAATAATATCAGCCCTACATCAGTTAGATAAGGTGAAGTTTGAAAAGATTGAAACACCAAAATTAAGATGGATATCAAGTGGTGTAGCTGCTAGAGCTAAAAAGAAAAGATAAGGTCTAGACAAACCTTTAACTGAAAATAAGCCATGGATCCTCAGGTTTGATGGATCTAAATCAAAACAAGGGGCTGGAGTAGGAATAGACCTTATTGATCCAGCTGGTAAATCCTACTTGGAAGCATATAGATTACAATTCCTATGCACAAATAATGTGATAGAGTATGAAGCTCTAATCAATGGGATATTGTTTGTACTCAGAAAGAAAGTAAATATTTTGCATGTTTATGGAGATTCAGAATTGGTAGTAAGACAAGTAAGAGGTGTATATTCTTGTAATTACAAGAAGTTGTCTAATTACAGACACATGGTATGATATCTAATAGAAGATTTTGATGCATTTAACATCAGCCATGTGCCTAGAGAACAAAATCACCGGGCAGATGCCTTGGCCCAAGCCACAAGTACTTTGGAACCATTATCCATATCTGGTTTAAAGAGATTTTCAGTTGAATTAGTGTCAGTACCTTTTGTACCAGATAATGTAGTCAACCTTCAAGTGTTTGATGATGACAAGCACATTCTAGACTTAATATCCAATAGAGATGTGTTTGATACATAGATCATAGATGAAAGAAATGTGGAAGATCATGCCTGGGAAGAAGAAGAGATCATAGAGCTGCCCAATAACAAGATTCATAAAGGAATGATAGAATTGGAAAGAGCATTTGATTTAGATAACATGCTGAAATAGAAAGATCTCCCTAAAGCAAATGGAGGAGAATATTCACAAGTTAACATAGGACGTAATGAAGAGAAAAAGAATGTCCTTATTGGAAAGGTGTGTATAGAAGAAGAAAGGGTAGGGATAACCCAAGCACTTAAACATTATATTCATGTTATTGCCTGGACATATGATGAGTTGAAAACCTATGATACTTCAATCATCACTCATATTATACCATTAAAGCCAGATGTCAAGCCCTTTAGACAAAAATAGAGACCTGTTAATGCTTTGTTGTAGCCCATCATTTTTGAAGAAGTGAAGAAATTGCTTAATGCCAAAATCATATTTCCTGTGAGACATTCCACATGGGTGGCTAATTTGGTCCTAGTAAGGAAGAAGAATGGTGACATTAGGTTGTGTGTAGACTTCAAAAATTTAAATAGAGCTTCTAAATTATCCTTTGCCTTCTTTGGATGAGGTCTTATAGATTGTGAATGGTGCAAAGATGATATCATTTTTGGATGGTTTTTTAGGTTACAACCAGGTGATGGTAGACAAGATAGATAGATTAAAGACTACATTCACCACTAAGTGGGGAATATTCGCTTACAGGCGTATGCCCTTTGGATTGATAAATGTTGGAGCCACTTTTTAGCGAGCAATGGATATAGCCTTTAGGGGATTAATTGGCAAATGCATTATCATATATATGGATGACTTGATAGTTTTCTCTAAAGAGAGAGGGAATCATGTAGAAGACCTCAAGAAAGTACTAAAGAAATGTGAACATTATGGAATATCCCTAAACCATAAGAAGTGCATATTTGGGGTAACCACAGGGAAGTTATTAGGTCACTTGATAATAGAGAATGGGATCATCATTGACCCTAGAGTAGAATCAATCATGAAGATACAACTTCCTGGAAGTAAGAAGGAGCTGAAATCTTACTTTGGTAAGATCAATTTTGTTAGAAAGTTCATTACTAGTTTTGCAGAGATTGTTAGACCATTGAATGCAATGCTTAAGAAGGATGCCAAAATTAAGTGGACACCTAAAGCTAGAGTAGCTTTTGAAGATATCAAGAAAGCCATATCTAATGCTCTTGTTCTAATTAGTCCATATTATACCAAAGAATTTTACATATACTCATTTGCTTCAGAGCATATGTCTGTAGTAGTATTAACACAAAGATATGGGGCTAAAGAAGAAAAGCCTATAGCCTTCATGAGTTGTCCTTTCAAGGATGCAAAACTTAGATATATGGATGTTGAAAGACAAGCATTTGCTCTAGTCTAAGCCATCAAGAAGTTTAGATATTACATCCTAAGAAGTAAGGTGATCGTTGTAGTACTAGATGCAATGGTAAAGATGCTTTTGATGCAAAGTGAACCAGGTGAAAAGAGAGCCAAATGGATAACTGTCCTCTAGGAGTATGATATGGACATAACACCCATGAAGTTAGTAAGAGGACAATCCTTGAGTCAGATGATATCTGAAATTGATCTTAGCATCATGAGCCAACAATATGTCATAAATATAAAGGAAACTGGAGAATGGTACTTAGACATTAGGCATATCTTGATTACTGGAAGATGCCCTTCAAGGATACAGGCCTCAGAAAGGAGAGCCTTGAAAATAAGATCCCAAAAATACATGATAAAAGGAGGAGTTCTTTTCAAGAAGAACTATGAGGGAATGTACCTTAGATGCCTAGAAAGGCAAGAAGCTGACAAAGTGTTAGCAGAGTTACATGACAAGTTTGGAACTGCCCATGGATCATACTTAGCTACCACTCATGCTATCCTCAGAGTAGGGTATTACTGGCCCACTATTTTTAAAGATACTTCTGAACACATCAAATGTTGTCATATGAGTCAGGTTGTTGCAAGTAGAGAAAGGTATGCTTCTCAACCCTTGCAACCAGTGATGGAGATGCACCCATTTGCTCAATAGGGGATGGATTTCATAGGACCTATCAACCCTCCATCATCTTTAGGCCATAGGTATGTGTTGACTGTTACTGATTATTGTACCAGGTGGACTGAAGCTATCAGTAGTAAGACTTGCAATGATGAGGATGTGATCAAGTTCTTGGAAAGCAACATAGTAACCAGGTATGGAGTTCCTTATGCTTTAGTATGTGACAATGGATCAGCCTTTGCATCAATAAGATTATCAAGTTGGGCTTTTGACCATGGAATGTTTTGAAGTTTTCTTCAAATTATTACCCTCAAGGGAATGGATTAGCAGAATCTACAAACAAGAATTTATTGAACATCATAAAGAAATTGATAGAAAAGAACCCAAAGGAGTGGAATACCCTATTAAAATATGCATTATGGGTAGATAGAACCAGGATGAAGGCTGCATTAGGGAATTCTCCTTTTCACCTAGTATATGGGGTGGATCTCATCCTCCCTATTAATCTAAAGATCCCCACATTGTAGTTTGCACAAGAGTATCTAGGCATCGACAACAAACAAGAAGTCAAGTTGCTTCAGTTAATGCATCTAGAAGAAAAAAGGAATAGAGCAATTGATCAATTTGCTAAACATCAAGCTATTGTCAAGCATTGGTTTGACAAAAGAGCTAGAGTTAAGGCTTTTAGAATTTCAGATTTAGTCCTTATGTGGGATAAAGCACATGAAAGGAAAGGAGATCATGGTAAATTTGATAAACTTTGGATAGGTCCTTTTCAAGTTTTAGAAATTTTAGGAGACAACACCTACATGCTTAAGACTTTAACCAGTGAGGATGTCCCATTACTAGTTAATGGACAATTCCTCAAGCATTATTTTCAACCCTGAAATAGTGTCATGTAAGTCAAGTGTATTATAGTGTGCATATTGTATAGTTGTTTGTATAGTTTTGCTTTGTCTATTTGTTTTCCTGTTGAGTTTTGTTTTGGTTAGTCAAGATGATGCAACTCACCTAAAGAACATAACCAAATTGTTAGGATTCAAGTGATGAGAACAAATTCCTATATAGGTTATGACTCATTTTGAGAAGCATTTGCATCAAGTCTATGATATCCTTTTCATCAGGGTACCTTTTCTTAACTAAAGTGACTTTCACAATGACTCACCTAATAGCCTTGGGTTTGTGGAACGCATAAGTATAGGTGTTAAGTGAACAATCTAAAGGGACTCCCTTGCTACCAATGCAATCTCCAACCTAAACCAATAAGTGACCATGCCTTGCACAGTAAGCTTACATGATGACATCATATGAACAACAAAGTAAATATTTAAAATCTAAAAAGAAATAAAATTAGGCCATCTAAGTAACTCTATCAGGGCTATAGACACCTACTGGCAGTGGGGCTCTACTTAGGAGGATTGTGTAGATAACCTTGTCAGGGCTATAGACACCTACTAGTAGCAAGGCTCTATCCAGGTTGGCTATGAGGGATGATCCCAAACTATGTAGCTTAACATCGATTACTCATGTTTTCAACTTACTTTCAAGATGAGGATAATTAATCATCTGTACACACCTAATCCTTTGCTAGCAGTGTTGCCATGATGAAAACCCTATCATTCAAAAATATTATAATACTTATACTTAGAAAGAGTTAAAATACTATGTTAGAATGTGATCACATCACTTGAATCATTAGAATTTGTAGATGTTCTTTGGTGGCAAGTTGTTGTGTGGTTACACAACACGCCCCATTTTGCCTTGACAAAATAGGGACCCAACTTTTCTTGCTACTTTGGCTTGTCTGTTTGCTACTTTGGGCAGTTTGGTAAAATTAGTCATGCATGTAACCTTGTAAGAGGATAGATTTGTCACCATGATGAGGTTAGTTGTCAAAGTCAGTAGTTCCCGTTATTAACCTCATTGTTGGAAAGTACATAAAATTCTGAGCAGGTTTACCTTTTAGATCACCCCAAAATTATCTAAGGGAAGAGAGTTATGTTGAGTCAAAGTTTGGTCAAACTTGATATTCTGTGCAGGGGGGTCATATTTCAAACATTAGTCATCTTAGATAAGATCACCCTAATATTGGATTATCACTTGATAATTACCCGATATGTAATGTGCAAACATCAAATTTAAGTAAGAGCCGATATCTACCAGTCAAAAGACTTGAGTTATCTCGTAGGGAGTCATATTTTTAAACATCAGTCATCTTACAAATATCACCCTCTTTGCAATTATCACCCTATGTCAATATGATGGTGACATCATCCAAGTCCAATGAATGAAAGAAATCACAATAATGATGACGTCATCGTTCCATTTATCCACGTGGGGAGGTATATATCCGATGACAATCATATTCTTTAATATGATGATGATGTCATCAAGCATAATAATTAAATGATGTAGTTGACATAATGATGTCACCCTGATCTTTTTTGAGGGGGGCTCATTTTATTCGTGGGGTCATATTTTGAGCAGCCCCTGATCTTAATTTCATGACCCGATATACACATTGTCAACGTTGACCACATCATCCAATCCTTTGCATTCAGCTTTTCCACTCAAATGAGGGGGGTCATTTTATCCAAAGGGGGTCATATTTTGAATATCCCCTAATCTTTCAAAGATCACCCCCCTCCTTTCTGACATTAAATGCAATTAAATGCGATAGATGAATTCCTGCCGATTACAAGTACAAATAAAACACTTGGTAGCATCTATGAATTCCTTGTAGATGATCAACAGATTTGATCAGGACAACACATTTTTACCCTAATTTTTCCTATTGATCTACTTTAAAGGTAAATTTTGAAGGTAATTTTCATTTACCTTGTGATAAATTAAGAAATTACGAAGCTCCAGAGAAGTCAAACCCTCAAACAGCTACCTATCAAAGGATTCAATCTTTCAACGTAACAGAACGGGTGATCTTGAGCATATATTGCCTCCCTCCATAATCAGTCATCTAAGTCAAAAGGAAAGCATTGTTAAGTAAGTAACTAAAGGTTCACTAAAAAGTAGAAGTATTCTTTTAAATTCATTTGAATTTCATTACAGATCGTCTCCATAATTGCAAATAACAGATAATCAAAAGCAAATAGAACATGAAATATGTAGATATCCAGTAGGTAATTGAGAATACAGAGCATATTTGGAGTAAAAACATGTCAAATTGATAAATATCATGCAAATTCAGATAAATATCCATGAAATACATATAAATATCCACTTATAGACACATCATTTAAATAGATTTGTAGTGTAGAAGCAAGAGCAAGTTCATAATGATCAATAATTAGAATAATTGATCAAACTTACAAATATCTTAGCAATACTTGAAAATAGAGTAGAATTGACCTCTCTGTGGAGTGAATTTACAGGACATAGTGCAATACTAATCACCTAGACAAATGTAAGACCCCCTGAAATGGAAACTAGCATGTCACATCAACCTCTTAGTAACATTAGACGATCATGACCTGATCAACAGAGACTTGGAGTCATCAACTTATCCTAAGCTGGTTGTACTTTACAAAATAATAAAGGTTTGTCATGCAAATTTTTATGCATGTTGTTATGACTAACAGTCATCATCAACACCCTCCCAAGCTCCCTGGGAATAGTCACATGAGGTAGGTGTCATTGTGGGCATCTTTAAGGCATGTTGCACTAAACTCTCTGATGTGGTCTCGTGGATCGCCCTTTCTGTGATATTTGTCAAATTTGGGCACCTCAAAATTTGAGGGGAAAGGTATCATGATCAAGGTTCTGTCAAAACAATATGGTGAGATATCCTCTAGAGAATAGTGTTTTGTAGATGTTCCTATTTGAATGTATGCAAACTATTACTGTAAGGCTTGGATTTGTTGAGTCAATAAGCCTAGAGGGTTTGGAGAGTCAATGGTCAACTTGCCGTTGTCTATGGTTCTTTCCTCTCATTTGTTTTCCTCGGGGATTCTTTCTTCTGCAATTTCCTTTAACGCGTTGATGTCAAAGTCTTTGGGGAGTTTGGCTCCTTGTGTCGCTAGGTAAAGAAAGAATTTGCTAGGGTCTTGTTTGAGCAATTTGTCCATCATACGTTGGAACTTTCAGTCTTGTTGAGAGTCTAGAATGTCCTCAAGAGTAAATTCCTCATCACTGTCATGAGGGGATGGGGCCATCTTGTCAGATGTGCCCACCATTTCAAGTTGTTTTTGTTTTTTAATTCAGGATGGGGTGGTGTGAAATTGGAAGTTTTGACAAGGTGTGCAAAGAGGTTGCAGTGAAGGGGGTACTTGTGGTGATGAGGTTCGAACAAGGGTTTCCTTAGACTAATGGTGTCAAACAAGATTGTTAATACAAGATGGTAGCCAAAAGTAAGGATGTTTGGAATCTGATTTACTTGATGTAGACTAGTCTTGTACAAGCCCCTAGTTAAGTTTTGAGAAATAAGGATGATTGATCCTTGATAGTGGATACTTACTAGGTTTGTTTGAGGTTGATATGATCTAGAATTGCTTTGCACTAACCTAGTTTTGATACTTGGTTTGATTTTGGGAAAGCTTTGTGAATGTTTTGGACAAGGTGTTCAATGAAAAAGAGGGTATGCCACGAAAAATAGATGGGAGAAGCGACTGAATGGTAAATCTGATCTTGGAAACTAGAACAAGGCTAAAATGGGTATCTAGAAAGGTTGAAAAATTTCTCTCAAAAGACTGGGAAATGCTCACTATCATGGATGCGCAGCAACAAATGCATAGTTACAGAAGGTAAATGTGTAGCAAGTCTGAAATATGTGCAGCTCTGGTAAATAACAAAAGCGAAGAAATAGATAATAAATGCACGGTAGGTCAAAATATATGCGCAGTAGGTCAAAATGTATGTGCATCTATGTGGGACAAATGCACAACTCTGTGTTTCTGATAGATTTTGCAATGTTTTAGGCACGTCTTATGATGTTTTTGGTTTTCTCTAGTTTGAAAGTTAGTCTTTTTTATCTGATTTTTTAATTATGGCAAGTAAGACACACCAAACACAAAGAATATTTTCATGATTTTTTATCTTTTTTAGATTTTTTTTACTTTTTTGACTAAAAATAGGTAGAAACCCTAGGATGGCAAGGGCAATATGAACCAAATTTTCATTGTTACATGAGGCATCTTTGGAAGGTGATAATTGCCCTTTCTGGCACTGGTTTATAGGGGATTTTGACTTCTAAAACAATGGATAATTAGTAAGTGCAACCGTTCAAGTGGTTATACATGCGGCAACGCTACTCTCTATTATGGAGTCTCCTAGCCTTCAAGGGTTGCACCTTGGAGGGTTTTGGAGGAGGTTGGTTGTCGGTATAACTAACCAGCATTCATTGCATGAAGCTTTTGCCTCAAGCACAATTTATTTATAGTGGCTAGGCAGAGCTTGGCTTTAGCTTGTTACCACTTTAGGTCGTTCCCACTTGGATGGAAGGATATCCAAGGGTAGGCCTCTCTAAAGGTTAAACATGCAAAATGATAGGTTAGGCATTCTGGTCACCTAAGAAAGGGGACATCATAGGACTACTATCATTCTAAAAACACGAAAGCCACTGGTTCTTTAAGCCTAATTAAAATGAAAAAGACTAAATGAGTTATGCTACTTGGGCACATGCATGATTTGTTAACTTTGAAAGAAGCAAGATAGCAATGGTTCAATTTTATATCTTTCTAGTAGGGACTACGTTTGAGTTGTTGATGCAACAAGATCAAATTACAATCCTCCTAGTTAGAGCTAAATGAGATTTTTCTTGAACAATCCAATTACTTTCCTTGCTAATTAGATATATTATGTGAGTTAACAATGCAGCTATCTGACTAAACTAGCCCGAACCTGCAAGAAGATCTGAGAATATTCCTGCGAGAAATGTTAGCATTAGCCAAATCACAAGAAATAACTCTTAAATCATTGTCAAAACAAATGTGCAGCTACGGAGTAAATTTGCGCAGAAATAGAACACTGATGCATGGATATGGTATATGTGTGGTTACAAACAATAAATGCGCTGAAAGAAAAAATAGATGCACAATTATGATTTATGCGCAGTTACAGATGATAAAAGCGTAGTTTCATAGTACACATACATAGGTCAAATAGATGTGTCAAATCAGAGGTCAAATGCATTGAAATAGAGCATGAATGTGTCAATCTGTCAGATGCATGGAAACAGAGATCAGATGCATGTCAAGAATGAATAGATGCATAGAATCCTCCTATGTACAGAACCTCATGCACAAAAACTCAGTTTTGGGGTTAAATTGGGGCAATGCCCCATGGTGGGCACTAGAAATGTATTGGAAAAAAGTGGATAATATATCAATGATTAATAAATAACCCAATAACACAATAGAAATTTCAATAACAAAGATTTAAAATAAAGAACAAACCTTGCAAACCTTGTTACCTTGTGGCTTCCATTGTTTGCCTAGTCTCAATCGATCTTTTGTATAAATGAAGCCTTAGAAAGTGCACTTCCTTGCTTTATTCTTCAAGATGGCATTAGAGAAACAACTATGATACTCCTTGTAATGAAGATGAACTTCAATACAATAAAATGGTGATTGTAAGCTATGGACATGGATTTGGGTGCCAAAGGTGCACTATGAATTCTGCAGAGTAAGTTTACTAAAAGCTTGGATGATTGAAATGGAGGAAAAGGGGTTGTCATTATAGGCTTGTGAGAGAGAAGATCAATGGTTGAGAAGACTTGAGAGGATGTGTGTGAATAGGAAGAGGACAAGTGTCCTGCTCCTTCATGCAACAGGGGAGTTAATAGAAATAGATTGAAGAGTTAACTGAATAGATTGTTTAGTTAATAGGATAGACTAATCAGTTAAGTGAATTGATTGATTAGTTAACTGATTAGAAGTGGAGGAGAAATAGGACATGTGTGAGGGAACAATTAATTAAATATTAAAATATTTAATTAAGTGTGCACATGGATTTGTATGGATTAATTTTGGTGTTAATCCATTTTTAGAGGAAAAAGAATAATTTAAATAAATGTTTTGATTTATTTAAATATAAAGGATGTTAAGTTAAGAAGAACTAATTAAATAATTGAACATTATTTAATTTAGAATGACTTTAGAATTTAGAAGAGGTAATTAAATAATATGATATTATTTAATTTAGAGGAATTTTGGAAGAATTAATTTAAATAATTTGGTATTATTTAATTTAGAAGAACTTGGAGGATTTTAATTAAATAAATGAATTTATTTAATTTGGAGGAATATGAAGGATTTAATTAAATAAATGATTTTATTTAATTTTGTGGAGGAATGTGAATCAAACAAATAAATTGATTTGTTTATTTATTGATAGAGGAATTAAATGGAATAAATATTAAGAATATTTATTTAGACAAAATCGTGTCATTTTTAGGTGTATACAATTATATTCAAAGATAACTTGTAGTGATAACATTTCACTTTAGATTTACAAATATATATTGCTCTTGGCAAAAGAATAGTTTTACATCATAATCATATCATGAAACTTTATATAAAAAGTACTATCTCTGGAATCTTGATATCTTTTATTCAAATATTGGTGCATCTTCTACTACAAAGGGAGAGCATCATTCAAGTGCTTTACCTCCAACCACAAATTGACGGTCCCCCGCTCACCTTCCTTCTTGGAAGTGGCCTTACCCTTCATGAAGAGAATAGACATGTGGATCTAACAAGTTGCCATCTAAGTCCTAGTGTTGTGTCCTATGTAACTCAATCAACCATATGACTCTAGACAATTGATGTAGCAGCATCCCAGGTTGTAGAGCAATCTTGCATCAACCAAAAACATTTGCATTCTTTCTTTTCTTTCATTTTCATTTCAGTTCAGTCAGTTGTAGTTTCAGCATTTTGTACCACATTATGCCCCATCTTCATATCAAAGCTCTCAGAGTAGGACTTACCATCTACATATCGTCATCTACATAATATCCCAATTTTAGGTCATTTGGATCTATCTGCTAAGAGTTATCGCTATCAGAAGATCATCAGCTTTCATAGAACAGAGCATTTAGATAGTCAGTTGAAGGAGAATGTTTGTAGAGCACTTCTGTGACTTGTGGAGCTAAATGGAACAACATACACAACACATATTGATCAGATAGACCTTTCTTGAAGTCTGAACCAAGTTTCATGGATCTGCGGAGCAATACCAGATGTTGTAGGCTAACCTACCTATTTCTACATGTTACATCCTTCATTGGAGTTGGTAACCTCTTGTGGCTGACGTAGAGGATTTCATGAGCCTGAAGATGATATATATAGATCTCTAAGATGTATTAGGAAGTGAGGAGTTCATAGTTAGTGATTATGATAGTTTAGATTAGATATTTTGTTTCGGGAAGGCACTTTAATGCCACATCTTGCATATCTATTGTAACCAAAAAATAGGCCTATGAGCCATTGATTGTAGCCCGCATGTTTCCAGCATATGAACATTACAATTATTTGATATTCTAAATATATGAATCTCCCATTTCATTCTACAATTGAGTAGTTTCCATTGTGTTTACTCTAGTTGCATGGTTTGGACAATTCACTCTATGAACCCTCTGACCGCAACTGCACCAAGTGGTATGAGAGAAAAGTTTTGAATCCTTTGGGAAGTGAAGGCATTCCAGAAGATCTTGTTGTGAATCAGTCACTAACTTGAGGAAGTCTACCCGTGTTTGTCAACAAAACATCAATTATGAGGTAGTTGCACCAGATCCTAGGAAGAGATGGCACCTAGGAGGATGCCTGCTATGGGAAATGTTGCTAGAATAATGGAAGAAATGATTAAAAAGATGAAAATGATGAAGGTTAGACTAGATGTTGTAGAAGAAGATAGAAGAAGAGAACTAAACCCTAGACATGATGTTGGAAGTGATGATGAATAATTTCAATCTGAAGATCAAAATTAAGAAACCCTAGAAGAAGAAGAAGAAGAAGAAGAAGAAGAAGAAGAAGAAGAAGAAGAATCAGATCAGGTGAAGATGTTAAAATCTATTTTCAAGATTGGAAAGAGACCTAGAGTGGATGTACTAAATTATAATAGAAATTTGAAGCTAGAGGAATTGGTTGACTAGATAAATGACTTAGAGGAATACTTTGAATATGAGGAAATTGAAGATCTGAAGAAAGTAAGATTTGTGAAAACTAAGTTGAAAGGACATGCTACTATTTGGTGGAAAGAAGTTCAGTTGGATAGAAATAGGAGAGGAAAATAAAAGATCATAAAATGGGATAGGATGGTGACAAAGTTGAAGAATCAGTTTATACTTGCTGACTATGAGTTGGAACTGTTGAAGAGATTACAAAAACTAAGGAAAAAGGAGAAATCTATGGAGTACACTAAATAATTTCATAAGATGATCATAAGGACTATACATAGTGAAGCAAGTTAGGAGAAAGTGGCAAGATACATAAATGGATTGAGGTTGAACATTCAAGAAGAACTGAGTCTGGTAAGGATGACAACAATAGAAGAAGCATATTGATTTGCATTAAAAGTTGAAGATAAGTTGAACAAGAAGAATGAGCAAAGACAGAGAGGTAGAGCATATTTCAGAGGAGAAAGATCATATGCAGAGAAAAACAAAGAAAGTAGCCCATATCAGAAGGAGGAAAAGGACAATAATTCATACTACAGAAGAAGAGATGAAAGGAATTTCTACTGTAGAGGGAATCATAATTCTTACCACAATGAAGGATACAAGAGAGATGAAAGAGGGTTTGATAAGAGAACATTCAGAGGAACTTGTTTTAAGTGTGGAGGAAAAGAACACAAAGCATTTGAATGTCATCGGGGAAGTATAGGCAAGAAGACAAAGAATAGTGCAAGAGCATCCTATGTGGAGGAAGAACCTATTGAATCACCTAGTTCAATTGGAAAGCCAGAGAAAGGAGAATCATTAGTAATGAGGAGAGTATTATTTCAAGCAGAGACAACTAAGGAACCACTGTAGAGGAAAAGTTTGTTCCAAACCAGATGCAAATCAAGAGGTAAATGTTGTAAAGTGATCATTGATAGTGGCAGTACTAATAATTTGGTTTTAAAAGAGATGGTGACTAACCTAAACTTGGAGATATTGAAACACCCTAAGCCTTACAAGATAGAATGGATTCAAGATGAACACAAGGTATTGGTGAGTGAACAATGTTTGGTGAAATTTTATATAGGATCTTATAATGATGAAATATTGTGTGATATTATGCCGATGGATGTATGTCATATATTGTTGGGTAGACCATGGTAGTATGATAGGAAGGCTATACATGATGGGAGAAATAATACTTATACTATAACACCAAATGGGAAGAAACATATCTTGATACCTTTGGAAGATGAGCCTAAAAGTGAAACATGTGGGAATGCTAGAATCTATTTGGTTGATGGAAGGAAATTTCTGGATGGATTGAGAAATGAGAATATGTGTTTTTCTTTGATTCCAAAGAAGTGCAGACTAAGTGCAGAGACTAAAGAATCACAGTCGGAAGAGATAACTAAATTGTTGATAGAGTATGAAGACATCATATCAGATAATGTACCTGAAGGATTGCCACCAATCTGGAGTATCAGTCATCTTATGGACCTTATATGTAGAGTGAGTTTGCCTAACAAAGCAGCACACTAGATGACACCAATAGAGAATGTGGAGTTGAATAGACAGACACAAGAAATGTTGAGGAAAGGATTAATCAGAGAAAGTTTAAGCCCATGTATAGTACCTACAGTACTAGCATCGAAGAAAGATGGAGAATGGAGGATGTGTACTAACTCTAGAGAAATCAATAAGTTCACTGTTCAGTATAGATTTTCATTGCCAAGGATGGATGGCATTATGGACTATTTGAGTGGAGCAAAGTATTTCACAAAGATAGAGTTGAAGAGCAGATACCATCAAATTAGAATCAGAGAAGGAGATGAATGGAAGACTACATTTAAGACAAATGAATGATTGTATGAATGGTTAATAATACCTTTTGGACTGACTAATGCACTGAGTACTATCATGAGGTTGATGAATGAGGTTTTGAAAAAAAATTTGGGTAACTTTGTCATTGTATACTTGGATGATATTCTAATTTTCAGTAATATTAGACAAGTATTGCAGAGGTTAAGAGAAAATAAATTGTTGATAAACATTAAGAAGTGTAGTTTCATGAAGGAAGAATTGGTATATCTGAGATTTGTGATTTATGAGGAAGGATTGAAGATGGACCTTGAAAAGGTTAGAGAAATTGTTGAGTGGCCAACACTAGAGAACATTGGAGAGGTAAGATCATTTCATGGATTAGCAAGTTTCTACCAGAAGTTCATCAGAAATTTTAGTTCAGTATGCACACCAATGACAGAGACAATGAGAGTTGATAGAAAAGACTTTAAGTGGACATTAGGAGCAAATAAAAGTTTTGAATTGTTGAAGCAAAAAGTGATAGAGCAACTAGTGTTAGCATTATCGGATTTCAACAAAGTATTTCAAGTAGATTATGATGCCAATGGAAATGTAATAGGAGTAGTATTAAGTCAAGAAGGTAGACTGGTAGCATATTTCAGTGAGAAGTTGAATGATGCAAGGAGAATATATTTAGTTTATGATTAGGAGTTGTAAGCCATAATTCAATCTTTGAAGAAGTGGAGACATTACTCGTTGCGTAAGGAATTTGTGTTGTACACCGATCATCAAGCTTTACAATATTTGAATAGTCAAGGAAAATTGAATCAAAGACATATGAGATGGGTAGAGTTCATGTAGAGTTACACATTTGTATAAAGGCATAGGAGTGGAAAGTCAAACAAAGTTGCAGATGCATTAAGAAGAAGAAGAAATTTGCTAACAGAGATGAGAGTAGAAGTATTAGGTTTTGAGGAACTGAAGCACATGTATGAGGAAGATCTTGATTTTGCAGAACCATGGAAAGCATGTAAGGAACCTGTTGTGACAGATAGAAGTAAGTGGTTAGATTATTTCATTCAAGAGGATATGTTGTTCAAAGGAAATTAGTTATGTATACCTAGGAGTTTGATGAGAGATAATTTGATAAAGGAGAAGCATAGTGGTGGATTAGCAAGACATTTTGGAATTGATAAGACAATGGCTTTGGTAAGTGAACATTATTTTTGGCCTCAGATATATAAGGATGTAAGGAAGTTTGTGCAGAGTTGTAGAATATGTCAGGTTGCAAAATGAAGTAGTTAGAATACTGGGTTGTACAAATATTTGATAGTATCAGAGAGACCTTGGGAAGATATCAACATGGATTTCATATTAGGATTGCCAAGAACACAGAGATGACATGATTCTATATTTGTAGTGGTGGATAGATTTTCAAAGATATCACATTTCATACCTTATAAGAAGACAAATGATGCAGTGCATGTTTTTGAACTATATTTCAAGGAGATTGTGAGATTGCATGGATTACCTAAGAGTATAGTTTCAGACAGGGATATAAGATTCATTGGATATTTTTGGAGGACATTGTGGAAGAAGATGAAGACAAACCTAAAGTTCAATTCAGTATTTCATTCACAGACAAATGGATAAATAGAAGTGGTAAATAGGAGTTTGGGCAACTTGTTGAGATGTTTAGTAGGAGAGAAGACAGGAAATTGGGATCTAATTCTACCGCAAGCAAAGTTTGCATACAATAATTCAGTGAATAGGAGTACGGGGAAGACACCATTTGAGATTGTGACAAAATTAAACCTAGAGGAGTAGTAGAGTCATGAGACATCAGTATGGAAAATAAGAGAAGTGTAGAGGCAGAAGAATTTGCAGGATAAATGGAGACACTACACAATTAGGTCAGGAAGCATTTGGAGGAGATGAATAGTAAGTATAATGAATAGTAAGTATAAGAAGCAAGCAAATGAGAAGAGGAGACACAAATAATTTTTAGTTGGAGATGAAATAATGGTATATCTAAGAAAAGAAAGATTTACAATGGGAACATACAACAAACTGAAGATGAAGAAGTTTGGGCCATGTAAGATACTTAAGAAGTTTGATTCAGGAAATAGATATGAAGTGCAGCTGCCAGAGACATTGGGTATATCACCTATATTCAACATTGCAGATTTATATCAGTATCATGAAGGAGAATCAAGTGACAGCATTGAAGAAGGTTTGAAGAATCAATTACCATAGCAACAACCAGAGTAGATAGAGAGCATATTAGATAGTAGAGTTGGACGTGTGAGGGGGAAAATAGGTTAATCAAACCAATGAAAACAAAACCCAAACATCAATGGAAGTTGAAAGCAAAGAAGATTAAAATAAGCAAAAGTAAATGTACTTACAACCTCTTTACCTATCGTTTTCCATTGCTCGCCTATTTGTCCTTGATCTTGATGATGAAGCCCTCAGAAGCATTGCTCCCTTGCTTGTTGGAAGATGACAAAGACAAAATGGCTCTGATATTCGTGTGATTGAAGGTGAGCTTCAACACACTAGATAGAGGATGAGATGAATGCTTAAGAAAATGGGTGCCAAAGGCACGCTTGATTTCCTGCAGCATAAGTTTGCACAATGATCGATCTCAAATGAAGAAGAATAGTGTTGTATTTATAGAGATGTGTAGAAGAAGATCAATGGTTGAGGATAAAAGGGAAGATCAACAGAGGAGGATTGTTGAGGAACGTGCAACAAATGGAAGAAAGACATGTGTCATTTGAAAAGCAACTTTGTGGAGTTAACTCCTCTCTTGATGAGGATGAAATTTGATTTTCTTAATTTAGAATTTATTTTTCTAATTTAAGAGAAAGTTTGCTTTAAAGATGCTTTAAAACTACTTTTGCTTTTGTATGACAAGAGGAAAGTATTTTTAGAAGATAAGAATGATTTTTGAAGATAAGAATGCATAATTAAATAAAAAGATTTATTTAATTATTTTGTAGATAAATGAGAGGAATAAAATATAAGAATATATTTTATTTTTGTGAAGATATTTGAAGAATAAAATAAAATATAAAAATATATTTTATTTAGTGGAGAATTTAGATTTTATTTAAATAAAATTAGTATTTTATTTAAATTTGGAAGAATAAAAGGTTTTAATTAAATAATTAAAATTATTTAATTATTTAGCAGAATGAAGGTGATGTATATGAATTTAATTAATTAAATAAAATGTAATTTATTTAATTAAATGAGAGGAAGTGAATCAAATAAATAAATAAATGTATTTATTTACTGATAGGGGAATGCAAAGGTGAAATAAATATTTAAAATATTTATTTAAGTAGAGTCATGTCAATTTTAGGTGTATATAGGATGTAGTACCAAAGGCAAGCAGTATAAAGAATATTTGGTAAAGTGGAAAGGCAGACTAGAAGAAGATTCATCATGGATATCTCAGGTTGAGGTAGACCACTTGGTTTTCCTCTAGCCCCAACAAAGTGAGGGACTCACTTTTTGAACAACCCTAGGTATCTGATGCAAGAGCACCCAGGTTGCAGAGAAATCTTGCATCAACCAAAAACATTTGCATTCTTTCTTTTCTTTCATTTTCAGTTTAGTTTAGTCAGTTGCAGTTTTAGCATTTTGTATTACATTGTGCTGCATCTTCATATTAGAGTTCATGGAGAAAGACTTAGCATCTACATATCATCATCTGAATCATATCCAAATTTCAGGTCATTTGGATCTATCTGCTAAGAGTTATTTCTATCAAAAGATTATCAGCTTTCACAGAACAGAGCATTTAGATAGTCAGTTGAAGGAGAAGGCTTGTGGAGCACTTTCATGACTTGTAGAGCTAAATGGAACATCATACACAACACATATTGATTAGATAGACCTTCCTTGAGCTCTGCACCAAGTTTCATGCATTTGCAGAGCAATACCAGATGTTATAGGCCGACCTACTTGTTTCTACACGTTACATCCTTTATTAGAGTTGGTAACCTCTTATGGTCGATGTGGAGGATTTCATGATCCTGAAGATGATATTTATAGATCTCTAAGATGTATCAAGAAGTGAGGAGTTTATAGTTAGTGATTATGATAGTTTAGATTAGACATTTTGTTTCAAGAAGGCACTTCAATGCCACATCTTGCATATCTGTTGTAACCTAGAAAATAGGCCTATGAACCGTTAATTGTAGCCCACATGTTGCTGCCATATGAACATTGTAATTATTTGATATTTGAATATATGAATCTTCTATTGCATTCTACAATTGAGTAGTTTCTATTGTGTTTACTCTAGCTACATGGTTTGGATAGTTCACTCTGTGAACCCTCTAACCGTGACTGTACCAAGACAACCTTCTAGCTAAGTATGATCATACTAACTAGTTACACCATCTAGACACTGTGAAGTGACTAATGCATGCAAAGACAAATGCATCACTTTGGCCAAAGTTTCTATATAAATGTATGTTTGCAATAAATGTATTCATGTGTTCACACACCTCTAACTTGACTTGAAGACTGTCTCACCCTGCAATTTGACTTATCTTGACTAGTACCTCTAGATATAATTGTCTGATCTATACTCAATTCCTAGTCCATCTAACTTAGAAATATTGCTTATCTACATTATACATACATTAGGGAAGTTTAGATATCTATATCATTCCTGAGAGCACCTTATTACATATCCACAATTTATTAAGGTCTATGACTTTCTATCATAATAAACTCTCTACTCAATAAAATAACCATGCCTAGTATACATATAACTAATATAGAATTTCTAACAACAAAGTGCTTCTTAGTCTTTTATTAAAGTCAAGATCTATGGTTTCTTGACTATTTCATCTATCGACCAAAGAATACACCAAACTAATACAATATCATAAATGACTTGAGAGTTAAAGAATTCTAATCCCTTTGGATAAAATGTAGGATTCTCAACCTTCCTAATCCATTATTTTGTGTTATCAAAATACCCTTAAAAACTAATAAATTATAACCATAATGTTGCATGAATAAGGTATCCACTCATCAAATCTTGACTACTTGGTCATTGCATCAATTTCACCTTTTGCATAATTGTTAAGGTTATCTTTCCTTAAAAACAAGTCTTTTAATAGACATTAGAAAAATCATATAATTCCTTGACCAATTTTAATCTTTTAATCTGATAAAGGATAATTAAGAAATGATGTATTTGACCTAATGGTCATCTTTCATTCACCAATATAGAAAAATTAAGAACAATAGAACATCATAGAAATACATAATTTAGATAAATAAACATATAGGTTGATATATAAATATATAACATAGTTTAAGTACCTCTAATGATAGCTAAATCATTTTATACTCTTTAGATTAAGGGACAGTCTTTCCCAAAGCCTTCGATTGAAAATCAATAAACTCAAATGAGTTAGGAGATAAAGGAACATCTATATCACATCTTTGTTGATAACTGAGAGGGGGGGTGAATCAGTTATCTTAATTATCTTAACTTTCTATTTTTTATAACTAGTGCAGCATCAAAACAAATAAGCATCCATTATCATGAAAGCAGAAACAAAGACAATTCACATAACACAATGATTTTGATGTGGAAAACCCTGTTAAGGGAAAAACCATGGGGTGACTAACCCAAGAATGTATGCTCTGTTAGAAGAATAGAAATACAAAAATGGCACTTGCCAATAAGGGCTCAATGCCCGAGCACACTGCTCAAAAGAGGCTCACTACCTACAAGAGACTCATTGTGTACAAGGTACAATGAAAGTAACAAGATACTTTAACTGATAAGAAGGATCCATATGTGCTAAGATTCAGTTCCGGTTAGGCTCAATACACTGATCTACTGCACTTCATTCTTCCTCTTCTTTGGTACTGTTGTCCAGTCACATACCAGACCTATATTACTGCTGCCACACTGCTCTTCTACTTTTCTTCGCACTTACTACACACCACACACCCCTTCATAGTGAAATCAATCTGGTATATATATCCACATTAATGATTTTAATCATCTTTCTAGTCGGCATCCAGAATACTCAACATTTTCCCAAACTCTGGTCTGACGGTTGAATCCTTTCTTATTAAGTGATGCGTATCAAAAAGATGCTTATAGAAGTCATCAAACATGTCAGCCAACCATGGATGATTCCTCAAGAAACTTGATCACCATCAATAACTCATCCGAAAAAAAGTTCTGATGCTCTGCCGGTCAATTCTTCCTCAGTCTACTCTGCCAACTAGGAACCCAACACTTAGGTGTTCATATCTTTTCACTCTTACATCACTGGAGGCTCAATCTCTGGAATATATTAATCAAGGTACTCCACTTGACTTCCCCAAGTCTGCGCTTTACTGAGATACTTCCTCTAAGAGATCCAGAATTGACTGTCAGACCTTGCTACATACTCTATTCTTGCTTACTGGACCAAGATACACTTCAGTCTATCTTCTGGTATGGTCATATCATGTCCTACAGATGTGTGGGATGGACTTTATTTCCATCAATTATAACACTCATGAAGCCACAACGTGTCTCTTGCCAACAATCTCCCCCTTTGGCATTAATGGCAACACTTAGTGAAAAATGACTAAGTGTTGTAGTATACTCCCCCTTGGCTGATGCTCTTGTTCTTATGTACACTTTTTTAGAGCTCCCCCTTAGCTAGATTCCTCATTTTTCACTACTCTTGACTCCCCCTTTGACATCAATGGCAAAGGGTAGGATCTGCATACCAAAATTTCCAAAAACAATCTATACTTGGTCACACAAATATATATACATAGCATACTTACATATATTGAAGTATATCTGCAAAAGTTGTCTTCAATTGGACAAATTCTGTTGCCCAACTCTGCTTCATCCTGTCCAAAATTGAGATGTGATCACTCAACAGGAATGCAAAAGCATCTACCCTCTTTAGATCTGTTGGATCACTGGTCCAGGCTGTGGTCTGAGCATCACTTAGGGCCTCATGCATGGCCTCTAACTTAGGGATAATTATCCCTCTAATTTCACTCAACCTGCTTATTCTATTTTTCTTCTCTTTTTCAAGCTTCTTAATTTCATTTAAGACTGCAATAGTCTAACACTCTTGATTTATTATGGATGTGGTAAGAAGATCAAAATTTTGAGATAGTCTTGACAGTTTATCCTCCTGTTCTTTTACTTTCTTATCAATATCCATTGTTACTTTAGACTAGGATAGACAAAATTTATACATTTCTCCACCATCTTTAAGAGCATTTTCTAAGCTCTTTATCCCAATATCCATAATTCTCCTATCATTGGTTATTAGTCCTTGTACTTCAGAGAATCTCTTTCCCAAAAACTCCTTCCAGACCTTTTCTTCTGCTGACTTCTCTAAGGAATCAAAATGTATATGAACAAAATTTACAAGAGACTTTAGATTACCAGATGTGGAGGCCGAAGGATCCTTTTGAAAGGATGGCATGATCTTCTCCAATACACCAGATACAATTTCTATTAGCTCACAGTCCTCTATGTGATACTTCAAAAGTTTTTCTTTTGCCTTTACATGGGAAAAGGATCCTATTTTCATAGTCTGAACCGGGGAGAGGGAATCAAAATTGAATGGTCCTTGAAGCAGTTCTAGTTCATCAATTTCCATCATTTCTTTGGTCAAGAAGTCTTTGACTACTTCTGTAGTGTCTCTTGCCGGAGACAGAGTTTTCTTCCCTTCTGCAGCCTTAGCACTGTCATTTGTGGTCTTCTCTATTTGACCTTCTTCTCTTCCCTTCTCCTCTTCTTCTTGACTAATCTTCTCTTCTACTCTTTCTTCTCCTTTAGATTTGGAGTCTGCTAGAGAAACCGGAGGAGAGATGTGTGCTTCTTCATGGACTTCCTCTTCCGAATCAGAGGAATCTAAGTCCTTAGCTTTCTCTTCACTTGTCTCCTTTGCCTCTTCTACCACTATCTCAGTAGATTCTCCTTTGTCATCCATGATAGAGGGTTCATCACCTAAGTCCTCTATAAAAGGAAGATTGAATCTTTTAAAGGTATTCTAGAGGATATCTTCTATTTCCTTTGCCACTTTGTCAATTTCTCCAAGCATAAGTTGATTCATTCTAGCTTTACTCTGGAACTTGTCCTTGCAGTCCTTGAAGATAATATTCATTTGTTTAGGGGTAATGGACAGATAGAGCTGAATAGCAGTCTGCTCCCAGATTTCTAGATCTTTTGCTTGGACATTGTTCTTCCTTATTTCAAGTTCCTTCTCTAAGCTTTTGGGAATCAGAGATATAATTTCAATGAATGCTTTGTTGTAGATATTTAGATACTTGACTGTGGCATCTTGCAATATCTTCTAATTAGTTGCATTATATTCATCATAAAATTCAACCATTGGTTGTAAGTTCCCATCCACAGTAACTGATTTGATGATATCATCAATGCGGAGAGTAGGTTTTTCAACAAATTCCTCTACCTTCTCTTCTTTGTCTTGACCGGTAGAGGGTTCACCAGTTGTTTTCTTCTTCTTCTTCATTTTCTTTACTTCCTCATATGTCTCTATCTCTTCATCATCCTTCAGGCTTGTGTATGATCTTGTAGCCTTTGTCTTTGTTCTCTTTTCTCCTTTATCGGATGATTTTGCTTCCAGTTTTGATGCCTTTGAGCTCTTAGCAGTGGCAGGTGCAGAGCTCTTAGAGGATCTAGTCCAGGAGGGGGCTTCTACCAGAGCACTTTCTTTTTCTGCTTCTTCCTTATCTTTCTTTGCCCTTTCCATCTTCTCTCTGTTTGCATCAAGTGCCTCTTTTGATATTCCATGCCTCTTGGCAAATTCTTCTACTTCCCTCCTCACTTTTCTTTTCATTTCTGATTGTCTTAGCTCCACATGAATCTTCACACTCAACTCTTCAAAGGTTCCAAACCTTTCTACCTTAGGATCCTTGGGTTGACTAAGCATGTGTTGAACATGTAGCTCTACAATTTTCTCATCTAATTCATACCCCATTGGCATGATCCAGACTATCCTTGGTTCTACTACCTCCATTAGGCATTGATCAGTTTCTACCATAAAGCATATTGTATCCTTATACTTTTCAACTAGAGATTGGGGGATTCTCTCTCTTGCTTGCATCATACTTTGAAAGTTCTTGAAGCATCCCCATAGTGTTGTATTCTGTGCCTTGGCATCACCTATTCCATGCAAATAATCCTTGATTTGTATGGCTATTGGTCTGTCATTTTTCCACATCGAACCACTAGATCCAGGTAGCTCATTCATGTAATAGAAAAATAGATAGAGCATCAAGCCACTGTATTTGAAAGAGTTCTTCTTGTCCTTCTTTATCTTCTACAGATTCTCCAAAAGTTGGTTTAGAAGGAGCTCACAAAGATCATAGTCAGCATTCTTTCTTAACATTTCATAAGCAGTATATACAACAGTTCCGGATACAGAATTCTCCCTGCTAGAGTGATATATCTCATAGCCAATTATCATAGATGAAAACTTGATATCTGGATTAGTGATATCTTCTATAGTCATTGCTCTCTTGTCAAATTTTGATCTGGTAGCCTCACTCACAATTTGGTTTTTGACAGATTTGAGAGTAGGCAACCCACCAGATGAGTGCAATCTAGTTACCGCCCTAATGGCATCTTTAATGATCTTAAATGGCCTATTCAACCCCATGAAGTTGTCATGCATTTTGCTCAAAACATACCAGACCCATTCATCTTCTGCAAAACAGGGGAAATGGATGTACTGACTGAAATGCTTATCCCGGATGGCCTTGTATTGGGGTTTGAGATCAAATGAATCATCTATTAGTTCCTTGTGGTAGATATCCATCAACCTGGATTCCCTAAATTCTTCAATGTTCACATGAATGTATGCCCTAATGTCTTCAACATGCAAAACCCCATGCGGAATGCTGGAAAATGCGCCTAAGGGATCCACTTCTAGAGATTTGTAGGGATGTTTCTTAAATTTAGGGCGCGACCTATCAGTAATCTTCACAACATTTGGAGTAGCCATCTTAAAGATTCAGAGAGAGTTTGATCAAGAACGAAAAATACCTTTTTTGCTTCTAGGGTTCACGATATGAGCTAGATCGGGTTGTAGGATGAATCGACTTCGGCGGTTGATCTTTGAGAGGTTTGAGATAATTTAGTTACAGAGCTCTTTCTCTCTTCTTCTCAAGTGTAAAATGTGTAAATAATGAACAAAAGAACCCTTATATTTCTTTGTAAACCCTAATTTCACATTGTAATAAATGCTTAACTTAAGTTATTCTGATTACTTTGTTCTCCTTATCTTGAGAGAGATCTTTCTGGATCACTGGTGTGCACTATTAGCTATCTATCTACCTTTCCCCAATCATTCCACTTATCCACAGATCAAGATACATCGAATTTGAGTCATACCAGATCTAACAGTGTGAATTTTGTTCTTACTAGATGACTGTTAAACTGGATCAATCTATGAAGATTAACCTCTTCTAAACTTCTTGTGGATCTTCCATATCTTTACCAAGGCTCATTTAGATGTTTCTCTGAGAACCTTTTAATCCGCAACTTACCATGTGCCAATTTCAGGCACCAATTGACTGGCTGGGGGAAATTGTTTTCTTTTGTGACTCCCCCTGAGCCAGAGCTCATCTATTTAGTTTCTGGAAGGAATATCAACACCAGATTCTGGTGCAGATCCATCCTCAACATTTTATGTACTCTTCACCCAAATCTTATTCATCTCCCTTTGAATTTCATCCGCATTCACTTTGCCTTTTCCTTTGTCTTGGTTTTGATTATGATGCACCGGACCCTTTTTGTCCTGATTCTTACTTCTAGAGAATTTCGCAATATGACCAGATCTATTGCAATTGTAGCAAACAACATTTCTTTGCATATTTGACTGATATCCTTTTGATCTACATTGATTAACCATATGTCCCATTCTATTGCATGCAAAGCATCTACCATTGAATGAATTGTTCATTTGCATATTTCTACACTCATGAGATTTGTGACCATACCTTTTGTAGTTAAAACACTATCTAGAGAAGGATGAGTTAGTTTGATTCATTCTTCTTCTGCACTAATTTGCTTTATGACCAAAGTTGTTGTAGTTGTGGCAGTATCCATTGAAGGGTGGATATCTCTGAGCATTTGGTTACCTTACCAGAGGTCTTCTAGGCTTGTTCCTTGGATTTCCAGATCTAGATTTCTTCTGACCAGATCTGGAGCTTTCACCTTTCTCATAACCTAAGCCTTGCTTGTCATCTACCCTCTTTTGTCTTTGAAGAAGAACTTCAAGTTAAGCAGAACTTATCTTGAATTTCTCTTTGTATTCATTTTCTATTTGAAGATCCCTTTTAAGAGAGTCAATCTAATTCTTAAGTTGTTCTTCATTATCTCTTGCTTCTTCAAGATCAAATTCTAGATGCCTAATTATTCTATCAATTTTATGGCAATCTTCTGACTTCTCCTTGAGAGATTGTCTTAGATCATCTTCAACTTTTCTTTTCTCTTCAATATCTTGAGTGAATTTCATAACCCCTGATTCCATTTCATGTCTTACCATAATGACCTCTTTTGATAGTTTCTCACATAACTTGTTCTTCTCTTTCAGATCTTCATTAGTATTATTGGCTTCACATTGACTGGCTAATTGTTGAAGAAGTTCCTTTCTCTTTTTCATAGAGATGCTTAGTTTCTCTTTTAGTTCATTTATGAAATCATTAGCCTGTTTGAGTCTTTCCTTCAAGTTATTGACCTTGGAGTGAGATTGTTCAAGATCATCTAGGGCAGACTGAAGTTGTTCCCTCATGCCATACATATCCATTGTGATTCCGATATCTTCCTCAAGCTGTTAGGCTCTATTTAGAGGAACTTGGCTCTGATACCAATTGTCGATAACTGAGAGGGGGGGTGAATCAATTATCTTAATTATCTTAACTTTCTATTTTTTATAACTAGTGCAACATCAAAACAAATAAGCATCCATTATCATGAAAGCAGAAACAAAGACAATTCACATAACACAATGATTTTGACGTGAAAACCCTATTAAGGGAAAAACCACGGGGTGACTAACCCAAGAATGTATTCTCTGTTAGAAGAATAGAAATACAAAAATGGCACTTTCCAATTAGGGTGCACTGCTTGAGCACACTACTCACAAGAGGCTCACTGCCTACAAGAGACTCATTGTCTACAAGGTACAATGAAAGTAACAAGATACTTGACTTGATAAGAAGCATCCATATGTGCTAAGGTTCAGTTCTGGTTAGGCTCAACACACTGATCCACTGCACTTCATTCTTCCTGTTCTTTGGTGTTGTTGTCCAGTCACATATTGGACCTGTATTACTACTGCCACACTGCTCTTCTACTTTTCTTCACACTTACTACACACCACACACCCCTTCATAACAAAATCAATCTGGTATATATATCTGCATCAATGATTTCAATCATCTTTCTAGTCGGCATCCAAAATACTCAAATTTTCCCAAACTCTGGTCTGTCAGCTAAATCCTTGCTTATTAAGTGATGTTTATCAAAAAGATGCTTAAAGAAGTCATCAAACATGTCAGCCAGCCATGGATGATTCCTCAAAAAACTTGATCACCATCAATAACTCATCTGGAAAAACATCTGATGCTCTGCCAGTCAGTTCTTCCTTAGTCTACTCTGCCAAACAGGAACCCAACACTTAGGTGTTCATATCTTTTCACTCTTACATCACTGGAGGCTCAATCTCTAGAATATATTAGTCAAGGTACTCCAGTTGACTTCCCCAAGTCTGCGCTTTACTGAGATACTTCCTTTGAGAGATCTGGACCTAACTGTCGGACCTTGCTACATACTCTGTTCTTGCTTACCGGACCAAGATATACTTCAGTCTGTCTTCTGGTATAGTCATATCATGTCCTAAAGATGTGTGGGATGGACTTTTTTGCCATCAATGATAACACTCATGAAGCCACAATGTGTCTCTTGCCAACAATCTTCTAGTCTTAACTATAAGATGTATAACAACAATCTTAAGAGGCTCAGCTTGAAGTCTAAAGAAAGATTCCAATAAGTTCAAATAAAAAGACAACCCTGTAATCAACTATTGTCCTGAGTAAAAGATAACTCTCAGACATCTAAAGAAATTATCTAGACCATTGTCTAAGAGTTTAGACACGTCTATATTAATAAATCCTTAGCATAACATTCTAATGCTTAGTGTCGATAGACTTCTCTATGAAAAATTTGTTATTTGAATCTATATGTTATCCTACTGTGCTATTAACCTTTTGGCCTAACATAAACTATAATTTTTTATTAACATTCAGCCTACACATGCTATGTTTTCTATTGTTCAAAAATGAGCATCAAATCTTTGCTAACAAAAGAATGAAAGGTTGTTCAGTATTCCATATCAATAGACATACCAAGCTCTGCATTTGCAATACACATATGCTATCGATACACTGTTAATAAGAGAAGATGGTTATCACTTAAACACAAAGATATAACTAATCCATCTATTGAATCTAGACACAAAGATACAACTAGGTTCTCAGTTTTCTCTAACCATGGAGGTATCTAAGTCTTCAAATACAAGAGCACAATGATGACTGTCTTCAAGAACAAGACACAATACTAAAAAGTATAAAAATATCATCTTATCAAATCATAGGAACATTCTAAGCCTTCGGATTTCCAAATAGAAATCTATCCTAGGCTCTTAACTTCCTAAAGAAAACACTGTAATGATAAAACACTATCGTCTATGCCTATACAACAATAAAAGAATAGCTTCTTAGTTTATGTTCTCAGAGAAAGATACACATCTTTGATTGCTTAAAACATAGAAGGAAATATTTACTATTTACTATCATCTTCTCTTTAACATTAATAGATACCTTTGCGAGGCTGACATCAAAACAAGGTATTCTCTACTTAATAAAATTAACATAAAAGAATGAATTGAACCTATGTAAATGACATGCAACCAGGCTCCTCTATTGTCGTCCTTCCTCAGTCCAAATTCCAGTAAACTCTTTCTCTCCGTAGTAACTCCTATATACAGAGAGCTCCTATGGTGATAAATAGAGCACACTCTACTCAACCGTATTCCATCATCTAGTATTAAAGCCCCATCATGATTCTACATGACAGCTTGCAATATGGATATGCCCCGATAGGAGAGCGCACAGCTTCCTGATCGGCTGGGGGAGGGTGCTGGAGAGTATGATCACAGACGGGACCTGGTATGCATGGGGGGTGTGTGTGCTTACACACTTATATAGAGACATGCACCAGGTGGTTTATCATAGAGGAGCCAGTTTATCTGTAGGTACGTCGCTGTTGTAGTTTTGGTTGTGGGAGCACATTGCTATCAAACGGTTGATATGCATTTTTCACAGGCGGAGGGGTGAGCCCTATAGTTACGACTATGCAGGTGTGATTTCCCAGCATAGGCTGGGGAAGTTGGAGTACTAGAGGCATGCTTTTGATGGCATAGATGCAGTTGTCTGGTGACTGTACATTGACTGCGAGGTATGGGACGATGAGGCAGATGAGCTACCTTATTACTTCCAGACGAGATGGCTTATTAGCAGGACTCGGTATATTTTGGAGTGACAGATTATCAGCCAAGTTCAGAGACAGTTTGGCTGTGTACAGGGCAGACCGTAGGGTGAGGCATGCTTTGCCAAGACTCACGTAGAGAGGTATAGGTGGGGTCCTGTGGCATCTTACAAGGAGGCATTGGCTGATTTTCAACAGATTCCCTATGCAACCAGGCCGATGAGGAGAGACATAGTAGATGCTGGCATGACACCAGACTATGAGGAGTGGTTCACGATGCACCCATTCCTAAGGTACTCAGGACCAGGAGAGTTGGCTCCTCATATTGATGGCGAGGATTCAAATGTGGAGGGTGCAGCGAGTAGGAAGAGGAGAGGACAGAGGAGGAGGAGGAGAGATTAGGGAGATGATGGGAGACTGAGATAGAGGCAGAGGGTCAAAGAGGGGATTGTGGGCCAGCAGGTAGTTGGACAGGCATAGGTCTAGGGGCCAATTCAGCCAGAGGTAGCATAGAGACAGATGTCGCCGCCGTAGTAGGTGGCATAGCCGATATAGGGACAGGTGCCAGCATAGCAAGTGGCATAGGCAGAGTAGGTTCCACAGCCTGATGTGCATTAACAGGTTATGGTTTCGCTACAAAGCCAGATTAGGCAGCTGAGAGCTCATCTGAGAGCAGCAAAGTCATGGAGAGAGTCAAATGCGACTTAGATATCAGAGTTGACGAGGGAGAGAGATGTAGCCTTAGCCAGTATGCGGGCTATGAGGGCAGAGAGAGATGCAGCCATGATGGCCATGGGCATAGATGGGACATCCAGATTTTTGGTTTCACAGGTGTAGCAGGCACAGGCACAGGTGGTCCAGGTGCAGGGTGAGCTTACTAGAGCCCAGGCATAGGCTCAGTACTAAAGAGGGTTATATCACGGAGCTATGTCAGTAGAGCATCATGCCCCTAGCTTTAGGAGCCAGTCAGAGGCATTACAGAGGGCAGGTGGGTCTTGGTCTATAGGCTCAGTGAGGGGTCCCCAACAGTCAGGGGGAGACAAGGGAGAGGCCAGTGTAGGGAGCAGTTTTCCTCGGCGGCAGGGTTAGGTACACCCTAATGGTTGTTCCATTTGTGATCAAATTTGTACCCATTTTTTATGGATGGCTGAGATAGCCAATATATGTACTTGTTTTGCCCCGAGACATGTATCACTATTTGTTATGTTTTGTATACCCTTATGATATGACTCTGAGAGATTGGACAGAGATTTGTACATTTAGACATGTTTTTTTGATGATTATATGATGGTGCAGTTTATCTTGTGATGTGTTATATGTGATGCATACTAAATGAATGATTTTGATTTATACAAATGCTAATGTGGATGGATATGATTTATGCAGTTCTATATGCATGTGACCTATGTTTTTTATTTTCTTTGGATATGATATACTAATGCAAATGTATGTGGATAACCTAATGTATGTATGCAAAATGATTTAATCATGTGGATGACTATCTCATGTGATATGATATGTAATCTATGCTATGTTTTTGATATGTCCAAATGTACTCAATCGACACAAGTGATGACATAGAAGGAAGAAGAGATGAAGAAATACTGACTTTCATTTGATATACTATAGGATTGATTTATGGCATGGATGATATGGATTTGCTGGATATGAGATGGATATGGATGTGGATTGTCATCTTGAGATTTTTGCAAGGTTTTTTGCTTTCATCATCAGGCACTTTTTGGTATTTTTCACTTTTTGAAATGTGGTAAGAAAATACAAGCATCTAGGTATAATTAGATTGAGATGACCTGAGTACTTCTTGCATTTTAACAGACAAGGATTGCCCCTTTTCATGTTTAGACCTCGGAGTCCTCGATGATCTTTTGCTGATCATGTCATTAGACGAAAGTCATCACATTACTAAAGTTTAATCCACAAGTAGCAGACAAAGAAAACAACTATGCCCCCATCATAGCATCTCTAGCTTTTGGCATCCTTGAGTAGCATAGGAAGACATAATGACAAAAATTCAAGACCTTGTAAATTACCCTGTTGACAAAACTTCTTTGCATTAGATGTGTCTTTTGCCATAATTTATAGAGAATCATTTTGAGTGTTTTGATATGGTGCTCTGCTTTGGACAGGTTGATGTGTTTGTGTCAAGACTTTTTGGTTTGGGTAGCTTGTTTTTTCTGTGCTTGCTCATCTAGTGAAAGGTATCGCAATCCTTATTGGTATCCTCGCAGAACAGTGGCATTCAAGAATCCAAATCCACAACTAGGTTGAGGAGTTGCCCCCAGTTTAGACAAGGATCAACTTATTTTGAGTGAGATGACAGACAGACATGGAGAGACGGACCCTAAGGGACTAACCTAGTGCCTCAGGGGCTCATTGCTAAATGGCCTTGCCTATGTGACGATGCAGAGGTAACGTGGTTTGGGGTAAACCCTAGCAGACCTAAGACCTAGGCAATGGCAAGGTGGTGCAAAACTAGCACGGACTTAGATTGACAGAAGAACTAGATATGGGACTGATGGGACAGTGGAGTGGAGAGAAGAGGAGCCTCAGGGGCGCATTAAGAATGGCCTTGCCTATGTGATAACTCAGAGGTGACATAGTTTGACGATGGTTCAAAGGACTGGGTCAAGACGGATGATATGAAAGACACAAGAGACATGAAGTCAAAATAGATGGAGGAAGTGGTTTGTCGCAGATAGCACCTATTTACCAAGTTTTCACCACTTGCTTTTATTTACACGAGAAGCTAAAAGTACACATGACACCTGTTTGCCAGGTTTTCACCATGGTACCTATCCTAGGCACCTATTTGCCAGGTTTTCACCATAGGATGATTTTTTTTGTTATTTTCTCATTTTTCAAATTTTTTTGTTCTATTTTTTATCACTTTTTCAAATTTTTTGGATTTTTTCAAGACTCCCTTACATTGGGGTTTTCAGGTATAGAACTTGCAAAGGTGCATGCTATTAATAGGATCATCGAATAGTTCACCTTTAGATGTAGCCAATTGATATGCCCCTGATCCATAAGCTGTGATGAGGACATAGGGACCCAGCCAGTTAGGTTCAAACTTTCCTTTCTTTTCTCTGTCTTGCTGATTTCTGGGATTTTCTCTTAGGACTAGGTCACCGACTTGGAATATCTGGGGTTTTACTTTGTGATTGTAGCTTTTGGACATGCGTTGCTAATATGCTTTCAAGTGGTTAAAGGCCTGTTGCCTTCGCTCTTCGAGCACCTCTAATTCATGGAGTCTGGTTACTCTGTATTCTTCATCTAATATGAGGCCTTTTAATGAGACTCACAAGGATGGGATCTCAACTTCAATGGGAAAGATAGCTTCAGATCCATAGACTAGGGAGTATGGTGTTGCACCTGTGGGTGTGCAGATGCTTGTGCAGTAGGCCCACAGTGCGGGATTTAGTTGGACATGCCAATCATGGCCAGCATCATTGACAGTCTTTTTTAGGACTTTCAGGATGGTTTTATTTGATGCCTCAACTTGGTCGTTACCTTGTGGGTAGTGTTGTGATGTTCACAACATGCCCCATTTTGCTCCTTAGCAAAATGAGGACCCCTGATGTGGCTGTTACTTTTGCTTTTGTGTGTGTTGTTTTGCTTGGTGGTAAAGGGAAAAGGGGGGGTTAAAATTGCAAACCTTGTTAAAAATGGAGAAGAAATGCATTTCGGTACTAGTGCATAGTATGGTTGGATTCCTTGTCAAAAATGAGCTAGGGTTGCTTTTTGAACCAACTTAAAATTTGCCATATTTTGCAAGTTATGATCATTTTGGTAAAATGTACATTCAGGTTTGTATGTTACATGAACAGTGCCCTTTGTATATTGATGTGTATATACAAAGTCGTTTGTATATGCAGGGTTTGTTTTATACTTAGTCGTATGGGCTATCAGGTTGCATATGCATTATTTGTTTGCATGTTGGGTCGTCATAATATTACATACATTGCCCTTTATACATCGCTTTCATATACAAAGGCAATTGTATGTCTTTTTTTCTTGTATGCATTTTAATAAAGGTTTTTGATTTATACATACAAGATGGATCCGAACTAACTCAGAATTGAAATAAATTAATGTTTTAAATCTGCTTTGTATCTTTCATTTGTATGTTTGGTAGGTCAAAACATACAGGGTAATATATACAAGGACCTTATACAATGCGGACCCGAAGTGATTGTTAAACAATGTTAAATCGTTGTATAGTTCCGGCTTGTATGTTTTGACATACAAAGCCGATATGCAATAGTTTATACAAGCCGGAATCTAAAGGAAAATCAAACCTGATTTAATGCTTGTATCGAGCCTGAAGTGTATGTCTAAAAGATACAATGGAAATATACATCACGCGGACATGAAAAGAAAGTTAAGGCAAGTTAAGTCGTTGTACATTCGGTGCTTGTATGTTTCAATATACAAAGCCCAATATACAACGCGGACCTGAAAAGTTTATTAAATGGACTTAAATCATTGTATGTTTCAGAATATACAAAAGCAAGACATACAACATATACATACAAATGAAATATACAAGGGGCGGATTTGAAATGAATATGAAATAACGAAAAGCCCTTGTATATTTCACGCCTTGTATATTGATACATTGCAAGGAGTATACAAGGTGGATCTCAACGCAGGATTAAATTTGGTTAAGTGCTTGTATCACGTCCAAAATGTATATCAAGGGATACAAGCACAATGTACATCGAGATATACATTGGGTGGATTCGAAAAGTTATGCAATTGAATTAAGTGCTTGTATATTTTCGCGTTTGTATGTTACGATATACAAACTGATATGCATCGAAATATACAAGTGACAGAATCAAAATAGCTATGGAATAACGTTAAATCCATGTATATTTGGGGTTTGTATGATCAATGACTACAGGATATACAAAGACTTCATACAAGCCGCAAAACTGAAAGGGATTGGAATTCGATTAATTCGTTGTATTACGTCTGACTTGTATATCGAGAATATACATTCTGATTGGCATGCATTCACCGTATACAAAGATTTAAATAGGAAAAGGGTGGGAAGGCAGAAGCGATAGATTTTTGAATCCATTTTTGGAGCCCGAATGCATATTTTTGGTCAACGATGGTTGACCCGATTGGTTTTAACACTATATACGCATTTTTGATGTGCGATTTTCATAATTTCAGGGCCCAATGGCTGTGTTTGTGCATTTGGAACGTGTTTTAATATAAATGTTCATTTTTCCTGTTGACTTACCAAATGATGATGCTTATTCCTGCTTATTTATTACAGATTGTTGGAGTAGCTAAAGAAGCAGAGTTGCTGACACAGTGGCGGCATGCAGGTGAACATAAAGACGGAGCCTTGAGTGGTGAGGACATCACATAGGATAGCACTGGATCCCAAGAGGCCAAACACACCAGAGGAAGGTGACGAAGCTTTCAATGTGAAGGAGTTTGCGGGTGGAAACATTATTGAAGGAGCGGCGCCCTATCTGGGTATGCTGCTTGAATTCTTGGCAGGATTCATTTCTCACCGTTGGATGCTGCATTTCAAGATGCTAACGGTTGATCTCCTAGGGTTTTTGGGTGCCAGATTGGGAAAAAACCAGAGATATATATATTGAGTCCCTGTACTGTACAAAAAAAAGAGGAGGTTAATAATACAAAAAAAAACAGACCTGTAATAGTTTTAGGAGAGATCGGATTACTGAGACTAGTGAGGACTGGATTGTTGAAATAATCAAGGTCCCTTCCTTAGATCATTGTAAATGTACCTATTTTATGAACATATTGTATGGAGATGAAGTTTCAGACTATACCCTAATTGTAAACCTTAAGTAGTCTTCAAGTTGATTTCTGGATATGTACTGGTGAATGCTGTGTTCTATAGAAGCACTTTCATTTCATTACATGTTGTTGTCAACTTTTCCCCTAAAGATTTGCACTGAATCATGTGGATTTGTGGACTGTCCTAGTGAAGTATGATTTTAGTTTTCTTCTTTCCATTGCTGTATGGGAACATGTATGTGGATCAATGATCTCAGTCAAGTAATTTTAGGAATCTCACTCTCTAACCCTTTTTCTCATTTTAATTTCATTGAAATCACTTTCATAACTACACATCATGATAAATCAAAAGTAGAATAGAGAAATATGCTGACATCTCATAGATAACTGAATATCATTAGCGTATTTTAAGCTAGATGCATGCACTGTTGAAAATATCATGCAGAGAATCACAAATAAGGGTAGAACTCATGCAAATATCAACTTAGACACATCATTTGGAGATATAGGCTGTTTAGAGTAACTTCCCTATATAGCACTGTTGCAAGAACAGAATCTACTAATCTACATAAGGCCCCCAAATGGAAAACAACAATACACATCAACCACAGAGTAACATCAGCAGATTATGAACTAATCGACGGGGACTTGGGATCATGAATTCTTGGAATTCATCGTATCTTTTAGGATAAACAAGGGTTGTTGTGTGACTTTTGTTTTGTGTGCTTGCTTGTAACTGACATCACAAACCAATCAATAGGAAAATGGTGCTAGAAGGAGGGCAATTGACAAAGGAAACCGTAGATTCCTACATACATTGCTTAAACATCCTGGCGGTTTGAATTCTGGCCATAAACTCGTCATTTTGCCTTAAAAACTTGAGAAATCCTGGCTTTCAGGCCAAATACCAGGTCCAGATCTAGTGGACTCTTCGAAGAACTACCTATTAGGGGATTTAGACCTAGGACTGTGGACATTCATCACACTCCTGATTCTAGTGTGACAAAAGCCTCACCAGAGCATGCTCCTGTAACCCCTATTGGCTTTCAAATACCCACAGGACCTCCTATCACACCTCAGGCCCAACCTTAGCCTGTCGTACCCCAGATCCAACTTCCACCAGTTGCGATGTCATTTTTCACAGCAGAGTCACTGCTGGCCTTCAATGCGTATCATGCTTTGCCTAAAAATCTAGATAAAATTTGTCCTAGGTACCATCCATATTAAGATGCTGATGATCATGTCAGGACCTTCAAGGAAGCTTGTTGTAAGGCTAGAATTGAGTATGAGGATGTGGTATGTAGATTGTTTCCATTCTCCTTAGGGGAAGAGGCCTATAATTGGTATACCAGTCTAGGTCAGGGTTCAGTCCATTCATGGGATGCCTTAGAGAAAGCTTTCAAGGATAGGTTCAAGGTGCCTATAGATCCTTCAATGAACTATCATCTATTTGCCACCATCAAGAGGTGCGAAGGAGAACCCATTGCAAACTTCAACACTAGATGTTGTCTAAACTAGTTGCTCCCTACGTTGTAGCAGATGAGGCTGCTGGGAGTATTTATTATTCAGCTTTAGATCCCCTGACCTCCATGTTTATTAGAAGGACACACCCTAGTGTAACAACTTTAGCACAGGCTTTTGAGGAAGCTATTAAAGTTAGTCAGCAATTGGCTCCTACTCCCACACCAAATATTGCTTTCCCTACACTTCCTGGTTATCTTACATATCCTGTCCACCAATAGACCAATGGAGCCATGATGCCTTCAGTTGTGATGCCAACCCCTTTGCAAATACCACCACTCAGTATCATGCCCCCACCAAGTGGGAGTAACCAGATGTTACCATATCAAACACAATTGCCTTAGGGTGTAGAACAATCCAACAATAACAATGGGTCTTCCTTTTTCAAGCCCTAGATAGAAAATGTGATGGCCAAGGTTCAGGAAGAGAAGGAAGAAATCAAAGAAATATTAGCTCAATTAAGAAAACTTACTACTGAGGTCACTCATCTAAGAAATTAGAATTTCTACTCTCAACCTAATCAAAACAGAGGTTATGCCAATGACAAACCTAATTATCCTGACAGGGGGTACAACAACAATTACACTAACAACAATGGCAACAATAATCCTCCTAGACAGCCTAGAGTGTGGAACACTAGGCCTAACAATGGTTCCTTGCCATCACCCCTAGACAATCAGCCTCCTGGTGAACCTAGGCAGACCACCAGAGTAAACCTTGCAGAGGCAGCACTTATGAACTGGTGCAGAATACATAACACCAACGCTCATGCAGAGTTGGACTGTCCTCAATTCAGGATTGCTACTAGCATATTCCAAGCTGAAGTGGCCAGTACCTCAAGTAACCCACCTTATGCAAAGGGAAATGAAATTATCCCCTATGAGTATGATTCTGCCCTAGTACTAGAAAGCTTCATGCATTGTTCTTATCAGCAGACAATATCATCACATCAGGATTACACTTCAACATGTGAGGAATCAGCCATGGCTTTTGAGTCTAACTATGTTTTCCCCTTTGAGGATGAGAATGAGCCATCAATTGAGCATGAGGAAGTCAATGCTTATCAACAGCAACCTCAGGGTAGGCATAACTACAACTTAGGGAATAACTCAAACAGATCTATTGATCCTTTAACTACCTCATTGCCTCCAAAGAATTTCAATACTCCACCTGATCCCAAGGCAAGTAATAACCCTGGACTCCCCAAGGTTGATGCTTAATATCTGACACTGCATAACACAGCATCAAAAGCTGCAAATCCACTTCCTGAATCTGACAAATTGGTTACATATCTGGCAGATGAAATGAAAAAAGTAAAGATCAGCCTGCCAATGTTAGAGTTGCTTAAAACCCCTGCTATCAAGAATGCTTTCATGAAATCATTTGATGGTTCTACTCAAAAGGAAGATAGCCATACCCCAGGCCAATTTGGAAATAAAGATCATGCTGCCAAGGACGTTAACGTCAAACCTAAAACCTTGGCTACTGTTCAAGCTGTAGATACCTCCCACATGACCCTATACAAAGACAAGAGTGAGTCACCTCCCTTCCTCCTTACCACAAGGATGTTTGGTAAAAATTTGCACAACTGCTTAGTAGACTCAGAAGCATATACCAATGTAATGCCCCTATCCATATGCAATGCTTTATGGTTACATCCTGCTAAATCATTGAAGAAGGTAACATAATTGGACAAAACAGAAGTAAGTGTGGTAGGAGAACTGACCCACATTCACATGCAGCTAGCATCGGATCCCAGAATCCAGCACTATATTGATATTCAGGTAGTAGATATACCTGATACATATGGAATGTTACTCAGCAGAGACTGGTCAAAAACCCTCAACGGATACATGTCAACTGATTTTAGCCATATGTGGCTACCTTGGAAGGGTATACCAAATCAAATAAAGATCGAAGCTGAACCTTGCATGAGACACATGATCACCGAATATAACAGAACCAATGAAATCATGTATGTGGATGTGAAACCTGGAGTTTACTACATCAGACCTCAAACCACCAGCATAGAAGAAATCCTGATGCTTGACATACATGATCATAATGGTGACCTTTGGAGTGATGAAATAAATTCAGAGCCTGATTGTAATCTTGGAAATAAAATAGAACTGGATCATTTCAAGAAATTTGAGATGCATTTGTTTAGACGGGTGAAATGATGTCAATTATTAAGTGTGCCTGTTCATGATATTCTGATTGATGGATGGTGTAGGTTGCATGATGAGGCTCATTCCAGAAAAACTTGTGATGCCTGTTTAGTCATGTTGGAGTTGGAACAAGCATATGGAAAAGCATCTTCACCTACGGTGAGTTCCATGGATAACGATAGTGATACTGATTTATGTTTGTCTCCTGCAGGAACAGGAGGATGCACACAGAAGGATGAAGGTTCTGTCCAGATGATAGAAGAGATACTGGTATGCAACGGGGGTAATGATAAGAACAAGAAGAACATCACCCCTGGGAGTGATTGTTTAGTGGAGTCAGATTACGAGTCATCTAACGAGGATAGTGGCAGCAATCTGTCTAAGTTTGAGGAGTTTCTGTCAAAAGAAATCCAAAAGATGACGTAGCAACAGAGGCCTCCCTAGGATGCCTTGATTGAGAAGTGGTGCAGGTTGCATGAGACACCTCACTCAGAGACATCTTGCTCATTGTGCCTGCATATCTTGAGAAGGCATACGCTGCTTGGTCCAGAGAATGTTCCTCTTGGTGATAAGAGAAAAGAAATATCAACTCCCTATAAAGCCGATGAGGTGGTGTCTGAGAAAACTGGGACACCAAAGCTAAAATGGATATCCAGTGGTGCGGCTGCCAGAGCCAAAAGAAAGAAGGAAGCACCAGACAAGCTTTTAGCTAAGGATGAGCCATGGATCCTTAGATTTGACGGATCCAAGTCAAAACAAGGAGCTGGAGTAGGAATAGACCTCATTGACCCATCTAGAAAATCCTATTTGGCAGCATACAAATTGCAGTTCCCATGTACAATAATGTGACAGAATATGAAGCTCTAATTCATGGGATACTATTCACTCTTAGGAAGAAGGTGAAAATTCTGCATGTCTATGGGGACTCAGAATTAGTTGTCAGACAGGTAAGAGGTATATACTCTTGCAATTACAGGAGGCTATCCAATTACAGACACAAGGTGTGGGACTTAAAAGAAGAGTTTGATGCATTCAATATCACCCATGTACCCAAAGAGCAAAACAACAGAGCAGATGCTTTGGCCTAGGCTACTAGTACTCTAGAGCCACTGTCCATATCAGGTTTAAAAAGATTCTTAGTTGAATTAGTATTAGTGCCTTCAGTACCTGATAATGTAACTAATCTCCAAGTATTTGAAGATGATTAGCATATATTGGATTTTATTTCCAATAGAGATGTTTTTGAGGCACAGATCATTGATGAAAAGAATCTAGAAGATCATGTCTGGGAGGAAGAAGAAATCCTGGAGCTGCCAAGTAACAAAATCCCTAGGGGAATGATAGAGCTGGAGAGAGCTTTTGATTTGGACAGCATGCTTAAACAAAGGGATCTTCAAAAGGCTGATGAGGGACAGTATTCGCAAGTCAACCTTGGGCAAGGTGATAGAAGAAGAAATGTTCTGATTGGGAAGGTCTGTACAGAAGAAGTTTGAAAGGGATAACTTAGGCCCTCAAAGATTACATCTATGTCATTGCCTGGATGTATGATGAATTGAAAACTTTTGATACATCAGTCATCACTCATACGATACCTGTGAAGTCAGATGCCAAGCCTTTTCGGCAAAAGCAAAGACCTGTCAATGCTTTACTGGAGCCTGTTGGTTTTTCTTCTGAATCAGCATTAGGGTTTGCCACTTCTAATGCATAGGCTGATTCAGCCAACTAAATATAGGAGGTTGCGTGAGCTGCCTCCCCTTCACTTCTGGTTCTGCCGCACCAAGGGGGGTATCCCTATAACTCAAGATGTAACCTTGACTAGCTCAAAGATAGAAAGATCTAACTTGACAACAACAGGCAGAATACTCTCATGTATGGACCAAGATCTGTATGATAGATCACAAGACTGGCAACATTCTTGGACATGATGTCTGGTTGGGTATGAGAGCATGCAGGGGGTTCCTAATCCTACTCCTACAACTAACAGGTGGAAGTATGAAATGGTTTAGTTTGAATTTTGGATGCAAAGCTGGACATGGTTGTAACACAAACACACAGCAAGATTGGTGCCTATCCAGGGCCTGGAGTCGGTAGACATACACCTGTGAATGATCAGCATGAATAGCTAAAACTGGATTTCAGGGGGATACACATGATATCTGCCTTACAGATATCTCCCAATAAAGAGTGTCAAGTTATCTCTACTTATGGCATCCCTACTGCAGTATACCCTTCCCAATGTTCAACCTGAAAACAGTTTAATCTACCCCTTGAGCAGAAGTTAAAAGATCAGACATTCAACATAGGAATTCTATGCTGTAGAATCTAAACATTACCCAAATATCCAGATTCAGAAGAAGAATACATGCAATACTGGAGACAGAATTAACACAACACATGCTAAGATAGCATTACTCATATAAGATCAACCATGAAATCAGTGGATTCATGCCAAATCGTACAACAGGAGATACATAAACTCACAAGTTAAACTGTACAGAGCACCCAGATCAGCTGGTTTTGGATTACAGAGCCAAAAATCCTCAACTTTCAACAACACAAATGAGTAACACTTCCTGCTTATAACAGCCAGGTAGTGTACCATAGCAATTAATTACATGGTTGACCAAAAATCCCGCCAGATACACAGTATCAGGAAAATGGCACTCAAACACAACCAAATTGGCGCCCAAACATGAATGCAGCAGGTAGGGGAGGAGACAGGAAGAAATCTCGAGCCCTGCACCACTGTCCGCTGATGTACACCTTCAATCGGGTACCAGATCCGCCCATACCTCTGCAACCTTCGCCATTAATGGCGCACCAACCCGCGGCCTTGGGAAAAACATCTAACAGTCGATCGCAGCCATTTCCCGCCGAGATTCATCATCATGATATTTGAAAATGCAGGATATCAATTATCCCACATGCACCCCGCAGCAACCTCTTTAACACTTTATATACTAGGTCATGAGCATATATGATGTCGGTGCTTTTGCTCCTAACGACACTAGTATAAGACTTCATCATCATCATCCTCCAGCAGCATGATATCCTGTTGCTTGAAATATCCCCCTGACGTCAGCATCATATTGCAATATAACCTGCATGATAATCGGCACAACCTGATCCATCGGAGGAACATCCTCCTGCTGAGCCTATACCAAAAGTCTGGCCGATGAACATCCTGATGATGTCATCATCATATCCTGCTGACATCATCATCATATTTGCCTACTGCGCACCTCCTCATATCCGGATGATGTCATCATCATATTTGCAAATATCGGGGGATCTCCACAAGATGATCAGTGTTAGAAATATGACCCCCCCGGACCTTGATGACGTCATCATCATATCGACATCAGGATGATATTCGGAAGATAACCGGATATTTGGAAATATCATCCTGATGCACAAATATCAGGTTGCACTGTAGCTCCACTATAAGATCAGGGCGATAGATGAATATGATGATGCTTGAAAAGATCACCCCCACTAGATAATGCACGAAGCCGGCAGGCGGATATCTCCTTGATATCAGCATTATCATGACGCTGGAACAAACATACATCCGGGTGATATTCAAAATGAAAATATCACCCCCTCCTTCAGAAATATCATGATGCAGATAGGCAGAGAAAAAGATATCACCCTGAGATAAGAATGACGTCAGCATCATCAGGATGATAAAACAACGAACATGAAGTGATACAACATCATCAGGATGATATTGACTAAGATCATCCTGACGTTCAAAATATGATGACCCCAGTGAATATCGGGTCACACTTAGAACTCTTCAACAACATCATCAGGATGATCATAACCAAGATCACCCGATGATAAAAATATCACCCCAGCGAAATATCATGAAGGCAGAAAATATGATGACCCCCGCAAGCAACACGGTGATAACTGGAAATATGATGATGATGATGACCTCCTCCTCAAGAAAATATGATGATGCAGCTGAAAAAATGCTGAGGAGGTCCAACACTTAGAACATTTTTTGGATACTTAGGGAGAGTGCCTGCATGAAAATTGCTCAAAAAACTGCCAGTCAATTCAGGCACTAACACTGGCTCTGTCTGGGGACGTGCAGGTGAAAACCTGCAGCGAGAACCAGATCTCTGGGATGCAGACCAGTCCCTTATCCATTGGGCACAGAGTCAAATACTGCACCGACCTGCATCACCAAACACACTTGATGGCCTAAGGCCACCAAGAAAAGAAAAACATGTATCTCCCTTTGTCAAATATCTTGTTTTCATCTGCATGCACTGGGTCAAGCTTGGAGATACTACAAAGATCCACCCACAAACAAATCTTGTCATCTGCATATTCAACCCTCTGATTTGGCTTGTCATCATCACCCTTGTGCAGATAACCCTCAGCATCATGTGACATGTGGGTGCAGAATGTATCAGGCAATGCATACTTATACTTATCATCTATATCATCATCATGCATTGCAACATGATCTCCTAGCTGGACTGGAAATAGGAAACACTCAAAGTCCACCACATAGCTAGGAAGATCAGGGCTCATTGCATGATATGCTGGCACATCAAAAGAAAAGCTTTCAAAATCACAATTGTGCACATCATGTACACAACAATCAGCAGCACTAGGCTGGAAAAGATCAGGCTCTGGCATCTCTCTCAAATCAGGCACATTTTCACAGTCACTTACCTGATGTATGTTGTTTCCTCTTTCATCAGGATGAGAAACAGAATCCAAGCCAAAAATAGTGTCTAGATCCTCACCATACTCAGACAGATCCTCATCACCATATGTGTCATAAATGGGTGACCCAGGTGCATCAGTTTCATCATAGTATGCCATTTGTTCATGGGCAGCAGAGCACACCTCTTCATCACCAATGGATTCACTCTGTGGAGGAGTATCAGCCTGTGTGTCATAAGCAAAACAGCCATCAAATGAAAAACAATCATGCTCTGAACTAGCACTTATTTCAATTTCTGACTGCTCTTCATGATCTCCATGTGTTTGAAAGGTAGGCAATGGGTCACACATAAGACTGCTTCTCTGTTTGCTTATATCTTCTCTGTCTTGAGTACAATACTCACAATTGTCTCCACAGGTCCATTCCAAAAATTGCTCATTGCTGTCCACAACCTCGTTATTGTTTTCATGGTCAGCTGTCTCATCATTGCAATGGGAATCCTCATTAGTCCTTTCACTGGCATCCTCAACTGGTGAACAATCCAGTTGAGCAGTATTGTTAGCATTATGTTCAAATACAGCAGTCTCAACCTCTATGCTTTTATTTTCATTTTTATCTGCACATGATGCCATAATCATTTGGTCATTTGTAGCTTCATAACCATTTCTCACACCAAGGCCTGGGGAGAGGGGTTTCAGCAGGTACACATTTCTAATTTTTTCTATCTTTTCTATGAACCTGTATGCCATCTGCATACTTGTCACCTTGAAATCCCTCAGTATTGCACTAAAGCCCTCCTCGAAAGCTTCAAAGAATATGCCAACACAGGCTGAAATATCAAGTCTGAAGACTTCTGGGATCTGTGAAAGGGCTATTGCAAACCTATGACTGAAAACAACACATGGCTCTTCATCTTGTTTTCTGATTCTCATCAATCCTGCAACAAGATCAGCTGGTTCTTTTGCAAATTCCTCCTTGAAACAGTCAGCAAGCTCATCCCAACAGGCAAAGGATTTCTTTGGAAAGCTCAAATACCAGTCTTTTGCTTTTGCATCAAAGGACCTAACAAAAAACCTCATCCACATATCCTCATCTCTGAATGAATATTTTCCCATAAAACTTTGAAAATTTTGGATATGTGCATTCCCATCACATACATTGTGACCACTAAATCTAGGCATCTGACAGTATATCCTAGCAGGCATAGTTCCTACTTTATAATCCACCCATGACAAATCTAGTTGGTCATACAAAGGATCAAAAGGGCTGACAGGAGGTTTAGCTTTCTGACAGGCAGACACAACAGGGTTACTGCTTTTTAACTGGGCCTGCTCAGCCTCTAAGAATATCAACCTATTTCTTATCTCTTCTATTCCTTTATTCAACATTTCACCACTGAGTATGGGATAATTCATACTTGGGTTCATAAAAACCCTACTCTTAGATATCCTTTGTCTGTCTAAGACCTAAGGCTTCCCCTGGCATCTAACCTATGCAGTAAAACAGCAAATAAAGGGGAAGGAACAAGGTACCTTTTCTCATACAGATGCAGAAAAATGAACAACACATTTCTGTCACATCACATACATCCATCTTTCATGTGCATTTGGATCTTTTTTGCAGAGTCGCCACCTCTCCAGAGAGGACAAAATTTACAGCAGCTGAAAGCTCATCAAATATGTTTCTGAGTTCATTCCACCAGCAGAGCAAAACTTCATCAGAGACTGCAGGATATCACTTTACATCAACAGTTCCCAGCAGAGTCGCCAATTTGTTGGTTTTTCTTCTGAATCAGCATTAGGGTTTGCCACTTCTAATGCACAGGCTGATTTAGCCAACTAAATACAGGAGGTTGCGTGAGCTGCCTCCCCTTCACTTCTGGTTCTGCCGCACCAAGGGGGGTATCCCTATAACTCAAGATGTAACCTTGACTAGCTCAAAGATAGAAAGATCTAACTTGACAACAACAGGGAGAATACTCTCATGTATGGACCAAGATCTGTATGATAGATCACAAGACTGGCAACATTCTTGGACATGATGTCTGGTTGGGTATGAGAGCATGCAGGGGGTTCCTAATCCTACTCCTACAACTAACAGGTGGAAGTATGAAATGGTTTAGTTTGAATTTTGGATGCAAAGCTGGACATGGTTGTAACACAAACACACAGCAAGATTGGTGCCTATCCAGGGCCTGGAGTCGGTAGACATACACCTGTGAATGATCAGCATGAATAGCTAAAACTGGATTTCAGGGGGATACACATGATATCTGCCTTACAGATATCTCTCAATAAAGAGTGTCAAGTTATCTCTACTTATGGCATCCCTACTGCAGTATACCCTTCCCAATGTTCAACCTGAAAACAGTTTAATCTACCCCTTGAGCAGAAGTTAAAAGATCAGACATTCAACATAGGAATTCTATGCTGTAGAATCTAAACATTACCCAAATATCCAGATTCAGAAGAAGAATACATGCAATACTGGAGACAGAATTAACACAACACATGCTAAGATAGCATTACTCATATAAGATCAACCATGAAATCAGTGGATTCATGCCAAATCGTACAACAGGAGATACATAAACTCACAAGTTAAACTGTACAGAGCACCCAGATCAGCTGGTTTTGGATTACAGAGCCAAAAATCCTCAACTTTCAACAACACAAATGAGTAACACTTCCTGCTTATAACAGCCAGGTAGTGTACCATAGCAATTAATTACATGGTTGACCAAAAATCCCGCCAGATACACAGTATCAGGAAAATGGCACTCAAACACAACCAAATTGGCGCCCAAACATGAATGCAGCAGGTAGGGGAGGAGACAGGAAGAAATCTCGAGCCCTGCGCCACTGTCCGCTGATGTACACCTTCAATCGGGTACTAGATCCGCCCATACCTCTGCAACCTTCGCCATTAATGGCACACCAACCCGCGGCCTTGGGAAAAACATCTAACAGTCGATCGCAGCCATTTCCCGCCGAGATTCATCATCATGATATTTGAAAATGCAGGATATCAATTATCCCACATGCACCCCGCAGCAACCTCTTTAACACTTTATATACTAGGTCATGAGCATATATGATGTCGGTGCTTTTGCTCCTGACGACACTAGTATAAGACTTCATCATCATCATCCTCCAGCAGCATGATATCCTGTTGCTTGAAATATCCCCCTGACGTCAGCATCATATTGCAATATAACCTGCATGATAATCGGCACAACCTGATCCATCGGAGGAACATCCTCCTGCTGAGCCTATACCAAAAGTCTGGCCGATGAACATCCTGATGACGTCATCATCATATCCTGCTGACGTCATCATCATATCTGCCTACTGCGCACCTCCTCATATCCGGATGACATCATCATCATATTTGCAAATATCGGGGGATCTCCACAAGATGATCAGTGTTAGAAATATGACCCCCCCCCGGACCTTGATGACGTCATCATCATATCGACATCAGGATGATATTCAGAAGATAACCGGATATTTGGAAATATCATCCTGATGCACAAATATCAGGTTGCACTGTAGCTCCACTATAAGATCGGGGTGATAGATGAATATGATGATGCTTGAAAAGATCACCCCCACTAGATAATGCACGAAGCCGGCAGGCGGATATCTCCTTGATATCAGCATCATCATGACGCTGGAACAAACATACATCCGGGTGATATTCAAAATGAAAATATCACCCCCTCCTTCGGAAATATCATGATGCAGATAGGCAGAGAAAAAGATATCACCCTGAGATAAGAATGACGTCAGCATCATCAGGATGATAAAATAACGAACATGAAGTGATACAACATCATCAGGATGATATTGACTAAGATCATCCTGACGTTCAAAATATGATGACCCTAGTGAATATCGGGTCACACTTAGAACTCTTCAACAACATCATCAGGATGATCATAACCAAGATCACCCGATGATAAAAATATCACCCTGGCGAAATATCATGAAGGCAGAAAATATGATGACCCCCGCAAGCAACACGGTGATAACTGGAAATATGATGATGATGATGACCTCCTCCTCAAGAAAATATGATGATGCAGCTGAAAAAATGCTGAGGAGGTCCAACACTTAGAACATTTTTTGGATACTTAGGGAGAGTGCCTGCATGAAAATTGCTCAAAAAATTGCCAGTCAATTCAAGCACTAACAGAGCCAATCATTTTTTAAGAAGTTAAAAGACTACTCGATGCGAGGATCATATTTCCTATGAGACACTCATGTGGGTGGCAAACCTGGTCCCAGTGAGAAAGAAGAACGGTGACATTAGACTGTGCGTGGACTTCAGGAACTTGAATCGAGCTTCTGAAAAGGATAATTATCTTTTGCATTCTCTAGATGAAGTCCTGTAGATTGTGAACAGTGCCAACATGATGTCCTTGGATGGTTTCTCTAGATACAACTCGGTGATGGTGGATAGAATTGATAGATTGAAAACCGCATTTACCATGAAATGGGGGATCTTTTCCTACAAGCGCATGCCGTTTGGATTGATAAATGCTGGAGCCACATTTCAGCGAGCAATGGACATAGCCTTCAGAGGCTTGATTGGTAAGTGCATAGTAATATACATGGATGACTTAACGGTGTTCTCCAAAGATAGAGCAGACCATGTAGAGGACCTAAGAAAAGTGTTGAAGAAGTGCGAACAGTACAGGATATCCTTGAATCCCAAGAAGTGCATATTTGGGATGACCACGGGGAAATTGCTAGGCCACTTGATAACTGAAGATGGGATCATTATTGATCCTGACAGAATAAAATCCATCATGAAGATACAACTGCCTGGAAGCAAGACGGAGCTCAAATCTTACTTTGGTAAGATTAATTTCGTTAGTAAATTTATCACTGGCTTTGCAGAGATAGTCAAGCCCTTGAACACCATGCTCAAGAAGGACGCTAAAATTGAATGGACCCCAGAAGCTAGAGTAGCTTTTGAAGACATTAAAAAGGCCATATCAAATGCTCCAGTCCTGATCAGTCCAGATTACACCAAGGACTTCTACATCTACTCATTTGCTTCAGAACATACCTCTGCAGTAGCACTGACACAGAAAAATGAAGAAAATGAAGAAAAGCCTATAGTCTTCATGAGCTGCCCTTTCAGAGACGCAGAGCTCATGTATATGGACATTGAAAGACAGGCACTTGCTTTGGTTCGAGCAGTCAAGAAGTTCAGGTACTACATCCTGAGAAGTAAGGTGATTGCTGTTGTACCTGATACAACAGTGAAAATGTTGCTAATGCAAAGTGAACCAGGTGAGAAAAGGGCTAAATGGATCACTATCCTCCAGGAGTACGATATGGACATTACCCCTATGAAGCTGGTAAGAGGGCAAGCATTAAGCCAGATGATATCAGAGGTTGATCCCAATATCCTGAGCCAGCAGTACGTTGTAAATGCAAAAGATGACGGAGAATGGTACTCAGACATTAGGCACATCCTGACCACTGGGAGATGTCCCTCAAGACTGCATGCCTCATAGAGGAGGGCCCTGAAGATAAGGTCGCTGAAATTTATGTTAAAAGGAAGACTCCTTTTCAAGAAAAACTATGAGGGGATATACCTAAGATGCTTAGAAAGATCAGAAGCAGATAAGGTGCTAATAGAATTACATGATAAATTTGGGACTGCACATGGGTCATCCTTAGCCACCACTCATGCTATCCTCAGGGCAGGGTATTATTGGCCCACAATTTTCAAGAATACAATTGGACACATCAAATGCTGTCATATGTGTCAGGTTGTTGCCAATAGAGAGAAATATGCTGCTCAACCTTTGCAGCCAGTGATGGAGATGCGCCCCTTTGCTCAATGGGGAATGGACTTCATAGGACCCATTAATCCTCCCTCATCCTTAGGCCACAGGTATGTTTTAACTATTACTGATTACTGTACCAGGTGGACTGAGGCTGTCAGTAGTAGGACATACAATGTTGAGGATGTTATTAAGTTTTTGGAAACCAATATAGTGACCAAGTATGGAGTTCCATATGCTTTAGTATGTGATAATGGGCCTTCTTTTGCTTCAATTAAATTGTCAAGTTGGGCTTTCAATCATGGGGTCATTTTAAAATTCTCCTCAAATTACTACACCCAAGGGAATGGATTAGCAGAATCCACAAACAAGAACCTATTGAACATCATAAAAAAGCTGATAGATAAGAATCCAAGGGAATGGAACACTCTATTGAAATATGCCTTGTGGCTAGATAGAACCAAGAATAAAGCTGCATTAGGAAATTCACCTTTTCACTTAGTATATGGGGTGACTCCCATCCTCCCTGTCAACTTAAAGATTCCTACGCTGCAGTTTGCACAAGAGTACCTAGGCATAGATAATAAACAGGAAGTTAGATTGCTACAACTAATGCACCTAGAGGAAAAAAGAAGTGTAGCAATTGACCAATTTACTAAACATCAGGTTGTTGTCAAGCGCTGGTTTGACAAAAAGGCTAGAATCAAGGCTTTCAAGTTCTCAGATTTGGTCTTGATGTGGGACAAAGCACATGAAAGGAAGGGTGATCATGGTAAATTTGACAAACTCTGGATAGGCCTCTTTCAAATTTTTGAACTTCTAGGAGACAGCACCTACAAGCTCAAGTCCTTAATAGGTGAGGATGTTCCATTACCAATTAATGGACAGTTCCTCAAACACTATTTTCAGGCCTGAGGATTGCATCATGACAGTCATGTGTATCATAGTGTACTTTCTTTGTATAGTTGTTTGTATAGTGGCTTTGTTTTGCTTGTTTTGTTTTGGTTGCTTTGTTTCCTTAGCAGGGATCTTTCTTTGTGACTTAGAGTATTAAGGAGAAAGCTAACAACCATTGAAAACAGTATAAAATTAAAAATATTCAGGTTAATTATTTGCAATTTATACATAACTTGTTGTGACTGTCATGAATGTAGAGAGTTGTTTAGCTTCTAAAATTTAGTATTCAATAATAGTGATTGAGAATTCAAGGAAGGTTTCTCACGATGACACACCTAAAATCCTTGGGTTTGTTGAACCTACCAGTGTACATATTAGGTGAAAAATCTGAGGTCACCCTTGCTACCATTACAATTCTCAGCTTAATTTTAGCAAGTGTTCACTCCTTGCATCATGAAGTTACAACTGCAATATCTTGTGAAATCTCTTTCAAAAATTAGAAAATATAAAAAAATAAATATAAATAAAATGGATTATACTGAAAATCTAGATTAAGCCATCTAAGTAACTCTACCAGGGCTATAGATGCTCGCTGGTAGTGGGGCTCTACTTAGGAGAATTGTAACGATAACCTTGCCGAGGCTATGGACACTCGCTGGCAGCAAGGCTCTATCCAGTTGGCTATGAGGGAATGTCCTCACCTACGTAGTCTAATATCAGTCACTGGTTTGTTCAATTGATCTTCAAGATGACGCTTATTAATCACGTGCACATACTTAAACTGAAAATGAAAATTCATGCACCCTTATTGAATACCTTAGGTCTCAAGTTGGATAATAATTTGCAGGAAAGATAGTTGGAAGTTATGGATTTATTTCACTTAGTTTCCTTAGTACTTTGAATTTAATTATTTTGTTTGGTTGCTAGTTGTTGTGATGTTCACAACACGCCCCATTTTGCTCCTTAGCAAAATGAGGACCCCTGCTGTGGCTGTTGCTTTTGCTTTTGTGTGTGTTGTTTTGCTTGGTGGTAAAGGGAAAAAGGGGGGTTAAAATTGCAAACCTTGTTAAAAATGGAGAAGAAATGCATTTCAGTACTAGTGCATAGTATGGTTGGATTCCTTGTCAAAAATGAGCTAGGGTTGCTTTTTGAACCAGCTTAAAATTCACCATATTTTGCAAGTTATGATTATTTTGGTAAAATGTACATTCAGGTTTGTATGTTGCATGAACAGTGCCCTTTGTATATTGCTGTGCATATACAAAGTCATTTGTATATGCAGGGTTTGTTTTATACTTAGTTGCATGGGCTATCGAGTTGCATATGCATTATTTGTTTGCATGTTGGGTCGTCGTAATATTACATACATTGTCCTTTATACATCGCTTTCATATACAAAGGCAATTGTATGTCTTTTTTTCTTGTATGCATTTTAATAAAGGTTTTTGATTTATAGATACAAGATGGATCCGAACTAAATCAGAATTGAAATAAATTAATGTTTTAAATCTGCTTTGTATCTTTCATTTGTATGTTCAGCAGGTCAAAACATACAGGGTAATATATACAAGGACCTTATACAACACGGACCTGAAGTGATTGTTAAACAATGTTAAATCATTGTATAGTTTCGGTTTGTATGTTTCGACATACAAAGCCGATATGTAACAGTTTATACAAGCTGGAATCCAAAGGAAAATCAAACATGATTTAATGCTTGTATCGAGCCCGAAGTGTGTGTCTAAAAGATACAATGGAAATATACATCGTGCGGATATAAAAAGAAAGTTAAGGCAAGTTAAGTCGTTGTACATTCGGCGCTTGTATGTTTTGATATACAAAGCCCAATATACAATGCGGACCCAAAAAGTTTATTAAATGGACTTAAATCGTTGTATGTTTCAGAATATACAAAAGCAAGACATACAACATATACGTACAAATGAAATATACAAGGGGCGGATTTGAAATGAATATGAAATAACGAAAAAGCCCTTGTATATTTCGCACCTTGTATATTGATACATTGCAAGGAGTATACAAGGCAGATCTCAGCGCAGGATTAAATTTGGTTAAGTGCTTGTATCGCGTCCAAAATGTATATCAAGGGATACAAGCACAATGTACATCGGGATATACATTGGGTGGATTCGAAAAGTTATGCAATTGAATTAAGTGCTTGTATATTTTCACGTTTGTATGTTACGATATACAAACTGATATGCATCAAAATATACAAGTGGCAGAATCAAAATAGCTATGGAATAACGTTAAATCCATGTATATTTTGGGTTTGTATGATCGATGACTGCAGGATATACAAAGACTTCATACAAGCTGCGGAGCTAAAAGGGATCAGAATTTGATTAATTCGTTGTATTACGTCCAACTTGTATATCGAGAATATACATTCCAATTGGCATGCATTCACCATATATTAAGATTTAAACAGGAAAAGGACGGGAAGGCAGAAGCGATAGATTTTTGAATCCATTTTTGGAGCTCAAATGCATGTTTTTGGTCAACGATGGTTGACCCGATTGGTTTTAACGTTGTATACACATTTTTTATGTGCGATTCTCATAATTTTAGGGCCCGATGGCTGTGTTTGTGTATTTGGAACCTATTTTAATATAAATGTTCATTTTTCCTATTGACTTACCAAATGATGATGCTTATTCCTGCTTATTTATTACAGATTGTTGGAGTAGCTGAAGAAGCAGAGTTGCCAACACAGTGGCGGCATGCAGGTGAACATAAAGATAGAGCCTTGAGTGGTGAGGACATCACATAGGATAGCACCAGATCCTGAGAGGCCAAACACACCAAAGGAAGGCGACGAAGCTTTCAATGCGAAGGAGTTTGCGGGTGGAAACATTATTGAAGGAGCGGCGCCCTGTCTAGGTATGTTGCTTGAATTCTTGGCGGGATTCATTTCTCACCATTGGATGCTGCATTTCAAGATGTTGACCATTGATCTCCTAGGGTTTTTGGGTGCCAGATTGGGAAAAAACCAGAGATATATATATTGAGCCCCTGTACTGTACAAAAAAAGGAGGAGGTCAATAATACAAAAAAAAATCAGACCTGTAATAGTTTTAGGAGAGATCGAATTACTGAGACTAGTGAGGACTGGATTGTTGAAATAATCAAGGTCCCTTCCTTAGATCATTGTAAATGTACCTATTTTATGAACATACTGTATGGAGATGAAGTTTTAGACTATACCCTGATTGTAAACCTTAAGTAGTCTTCAAGTTGATTTCTGGATATGTACTGGTGAATGCTATGTTCTATAGAAGCACTTTCATTTCATTGTATGTTGTTGTCAACTTTTCCCCTGAAGATTTGCACTAAATCATGTGGATTTGTGGACTGTCCTGGTGAAGTATGATTTTAGTTTTCTTCTCTCCATTGCTGTATGGGAACATGTATGTGGATCAATGATCTCAGTCAAGTAATTTTAGGAATCTCACTCTCTAACCCTTTTTCTCATTTTAATTTCATTGAAATCACTTTCATAACTACACATCATGATAAATTAGAAGCAGAACAGAGAAATATGCTGACATCTCGTAGATAACTGAATATCATTAGCGTATTTTAAGCTAGATGCATGTATTGTTGAAAATATCATGCAGAGAATCACAAATAAGGGTAGAACTCATGCAAATATCAACTTAGACACATCATTTGGAGATATATGCTGTGTAGAGTAACTTTCCTGTATAGCATTGTTGCAGGAACAGACAACAATACACATCAACCACAGAGTAACATCAACAGATTATGAACTAATCGACGGGGACTTGGGATCATGAATTCTTGGAATTCATCGTATCTTTCAGGATAAACAAGGGTTGTTGTGTGACTTTTGTTTTGTGTGCTTGGTTGTGACTGACATCACAAACCAATCAACAGGTAGTAGGGGGTTGAAAAGTGGTGCTGGCTATGGAATTTGTCACATAGTTCCCTAAAATCTTGGTTTTTGAAGGGTCATCCATTATCCATGATAATGGATGAAGGGACACCATAACGACAAATGATATAGTTCAGGATAAATGAGGTGATTTGTTTGCCTGTGATGTTGGCTAAGGGCACGGCATCAATCCACTTCGTGAAGTACTCTGTGGCAGTGATTATGAATTTATGGCCACTTGAGGAAGGAGCTTGAATCTTGCCCACTAAGTCGAGTCCCCACTGACAGAAAGGCCAAGGAGTTGTTAATGGTTATAGCTCCTGCGCTAGTGCATGTATCAGGTTCCCATGGATTTGGCATTTCTTGCACATTTTTACAAACTGATAGGAGTCTTTTTCCATTGTTGGCCAGTAGTACCCCATGCGTATGAGTTTCTTGGCTAGGGTAGGGCCACTAGAGTGAGCCCCGCATATCCCGTCATGTATTTCACTTAGAGCAGTTTGATATTCCTCTCTATCTAGACACCTAAGGATAGTACCATCAAGACCTCGGCGATATAGGGTGTTAGCGACAATGGCATGCCGGGATGCCTGCCGAATGAAGGTTCTTTTCTGGTTATGGGAGAGGTCGGGCGAGAGGCTATTCTCTTTTAGATAGGCAAATATTTTACCATAGAGAGGGGAATCAATTCCTATGATGTGGCATATGATATGGGAATCTGGAGTGTCATAAGCAGGATAGGAGACTGGCTCTACTAAGAACTCATACCATGTTTGATTACTCGGTATGCCGAGGAGAGATGCGATCATGGCCATTGCGTCTGCAGCTTTATTCTCGATCCTTGGTATCTATTCGAATGATATCTTGACAAAATATTCCTTGAAGTCATCTACCATTCGTTTGTAAGGAATCAGTTTCTCATCCTTCATTTGGTAGTCGTCATTTACTTGGTTGATGACCAGTTGTGAGTCACCATAGACTTGAAGTTCCTTGATGTTCCACTCAACTGCTAGCTTGATACCGATGACCAGAGCCTCATATTCCACTACGTTGTTAGTGCAAGGGAACATTAATATGTATGACTTTGGAATAGTGTCGCCATTAGGTGTGATTAATAAGATACCTGCCCCCGATCCATGTTGAGTGTAGAAGCCATCAAAGTACATTTTCCAATTTGCTGTGTTGACATGGAAGATAGATTCATCTGGAAATTCAAAGCTCAGGGGGTTGTCATCCGTTAAAGGTGCCTCTGCTAGTTGATTTGCAAGCACTTGTCCTTTTATCACTTTTCTATCCACATATTCAATCTTGAACTCGCTGAGAAGCATGACCCATTTTGATAATCTACCTGTTAAGGCAGCCTTGTTGAGTAAGTATTTTAGTGGATCAATTTTTTCTACTAGTTTAACAGAGTGTGACAACATGTAATGTCTCCATTTTTGTGAAGTGAATACTACAACTAGACATGCTCTTTCGATTGGTGTGTATTGCAACTCGTATCCAACGAGTGTTCGATTGATGTAGTAGATAGCTTGTTCTTTTCCATCGTAGTTCTAATGTGCAAGGAGAGCTCCCAGAGCTGTTGGTGTAGCTAAGATATACAGTAATAGAGGCTTGCCCTAAATTGGTGGCATTAATACTGGTGGCTTCATTAGGTATTCCTTTAGCTGTTGAAATGCCTGCTCACATGACTCATTCCATTTGAAGGGTACATTTTTGTGTAGCAGATGAGAGAATGGGTGCTACTTGTTTGCCAGTTGGGAAATGAACCATCTAATAGACTGTAGTTTGCCCTACAGGGATCTCAATTGAGTCAAATTTTTAGGAGGTGGCATCTCCGTTATGGCCTTCACCTTAGCGGGATCAACTTTGATACCATTTGCAAACACTATGTATCCCAATAGTTTTCCTGATGTAACCCCAAACACACACTTTTTTGGATTAAGTCGCACCTTGAACTATTCTAGTTTGTTAAAGATCTTGTCTAGTACTGCTAGATGCCCTTCTCTTGTGAGAGACTTTGCTAGAATGTCATCGACGTAGTCTTCCATTATAGTATGCATCATATCGTGGAAGATCATTGTCATGGTTCTCTGATATGTTGCCCCAGCATTTTTCAGACCAAATGGCATAACACACCAGCAGTAAGTACCCCAAGGACATGTGAAGGCAGTTTTGTGTTGGTCCTCAAGTGCAATCTTTATCTGGTTATATCCCGAGAAACCGTCCATGAGTGACAGCATAGTGTGTCCTACCGTAAGATCGATAATCATGTCTATGTTGGGTAGGGGGAAATCATCTTTGGGACAAGCCTTGTTCAAGTCTCTGAAATCATTGCATATTCTGACCCTGCCATCTGGTTTAGCCACTAGTACTATATTTGAAACCCATTCAGGATAGTCTATATGCCTAATGAATCTGACGTCTAGCAGTTTCTTTAGCTCTTCCTTTACCATGAGGGCCACATGTGGATGCTGTTGGATCTAGGGCATACAACTGAGAGGGGGGGGTGAATCAGTTGTATAAAACTTCTTCTTCTTTCAAACACTTGATTCTTGTTGTTAGTTAGCAGCATATCAATTAATCATCCATGAAAGCATGATACATAAACACAAGAGCAGATAAGCATCAACACATTGAACACCAAGATTTTGACGTGGAAAACCCAGTTAAGGGAAAAACCACGGGGTGATTAACCCAAGAATTATTCTCTGTTAGAAGAATAAAGAAAAATGAATGGCACATGCCAATTAGGGCTCACTGCCCGAGCACACTGCTCACAAAGAGGCCCACTGCCTACAAGGAGACACACTGTCTACAAAGTGATAAAAATCACAGTCTTGAACTGGAGAATGACATCTCTACCATGTCCGGATCAGTTCCAATTAAGCCCAAAAACTTCTGCTCTGCCTTTCGCACTTCCCTTCACTATGCCACACTCATCCACAAAAAACCACGCTTTGAAATGAACTCACAAACCGTTATTTATACAAGACATCGACTTAGGAACAAACATCTAGGTCGGCAAACAACCATAAGAGTATCCGCAAGATGAATAACACATCCGGTCGGCCACCACAAGAACATTCGCAGGATGAACAACTCATCCGGTCAGCTAAACAGAGCAAGAACTTCATCCAGAAGAATAACTTTAATTCCAGGCTCTACCATCAATGCGGACCAACAACACAACCTAAACATGATCCAAGAACCTTCACAAGCCTGTCTGAATGACCGAATACATCCGCACTTCCTCTACTTACTGGAATCTCTTGTCTTCCTCATCCAGAACTTCAAGAACACAGTCTGTCGCCACTGTCATAATGCAAGAGGTACTTCCGGACCTCCAAATCATACACAAATCAGGATGACACATCACAAGGACATCCCAAACACTCCTTCCAATCCGCAGATTAGGATAATACAATTCCAGACCTCACCGAACCTTTTTGTGATCCTCTGTCACCTCTGGATACTTGCCGGAACCGGTTCTATACCGACAGCCACAACTCCTTCAGATCTTCATGCGGACCTCTGAAATCTTAACTGAAGCATCTCAAGACTCATATCTACTAACCCTTTAATCCGCATCCTCCGGTTCTCATCCTATACAGTACATTTGCCTTCTTCTCATCACTGTTCTTCACTGTTCCTGACTGAGGCTAATTTTCTCAATATCCTCAGCACACAGCTCATCAAATCCTTCTTGTCAATGCAATATGAGTATGTTGACATCAATGACAACACTGGCTCACCTCATACTTGCAACAATCTCCCCCTTTGTCATTGATGGCAACATATGATGTGAAAAACCATTAAGACAAGAACTTCAACTTTTCACATGTCTTCTCTTCTTTTACTGCTCCCCCTTTGATCATCAACCACTTGTTTTTCACATGTCTTCTCTCCCCCTTTGACATCAATGGCAAAGGGCTCATACTTACAATTCTCATACATCAGAATCATACCAGCTGCTCCCCCTTAGTTGCGGCTCCCCATCAGTCCGGATCACAAGATATGACTGTGATAGCCACCGGACTGATGCACATCAGTGCATCTTAGTTCATCACCGGAGGGGCCATGACCCCTAACTTCTCCCGGAGATATTCAAAAGAGTCCTTGGGAAGAGGTTTTGTAAAGATATCTGCAATCTGATCCTTGGAGGGAACATACTCCAATCTGACTTCTTCCTTGTTTACTTGTTCTCTCAAAAAGTGAAATTTGATAGATATGTGCTTAGTCTTAGAATGCAATACCGGATTCTTGGAAATATTAATTGCACTTGAATTATCACAGAAAATTGTGATAGGCTCCTCATATTCAACTTTGATGTCTCTTAGCATCTGCTTCATCCATAAGATTTGAGTGCAACTACCTGCTGCTGCAATGTATTCTGCTTCAGTTGTAGACAGAGATATTGCATCTTGTTTCTTGCTTAGCCAAGAAACCAATCTCTTCCCCAAAAAGAATGCTCCACCACTAGTGCTTTTCCGGTCATCCACATCTCCTGCCCAATCTGCATCTGTGTAAGCATGAAGAGAGAAATCCGGATCTCTAGGGTACCATAGACCATACTCAACTGTTCCTTTCAAGTACCTAAAAATTCTTTTGATTGCCATAACATGAGATTCTCTAGGATCAGCCTGGAATCTTGCCACAAGACCAACAGCCTGCATTATATCTGGTCTAGTTTGAGTGAGATACAACAATCCACCAATCATTGATCTATACTTTGTCTGATCTACCTTTGGAGAATCATCATCTTTGCTTAACTTACATCCGGTTGCCATAGGAGTGTTCATTGGCTTTGAGTCTTCCATACCAAATTTCCTTAACAATTCTTTCACATATTTGGTCTGAGAAATGAAGATCCCTTCTTTTGTTTGAGCAATTTGTAGACCCAAGAAGAAATTCATTTCACCAAGCATAGACATTTCAAACTCACTTTTCATCTGATTTGCAAAAGTTTTGCACATACTATCTCTTCCTCCAAAAATGATATCATCCACAAACACTTCAACAATCAAAATGTTTTCATGATCAATTTTGAAATATAAGTTACTGTCAGCAGTACCTTTGTTGAATCCAATCTGCACAAGATGCTTATCCAACCTTTCATACCATGCTCTTGGGGCTTGCTTCAATCCATACAAAGCTTTCTTCAACTTGCAGACCATATCATCATTATCAGACAATTGAAATCCATCCGGTTGTTCAATGTAGACTTCTTCTTCCAGATCACCATTTAGGAAGGCAGACTTGACATCCATCTGATATACCTTGAAGTCTTTGAAGGCAGCAAATGCAAGAAGTAATCTGACTGCTTCAATTCTTGCCACCGGAGCAAAAGTCTCTTCAAAGTCAATTCCTTCTATTTGAGAGTAGCCTTTGCAGACCAATCTAGCTTTGTTTCTGATTACTTCACCAGCTTCATTTAGTTTGTTCCGGAAGACCCACTTGGTTCCAATTACATTCCTATCTCTAGGTCTAGGAACAAGATCCCAAGTATGATTTTTCTCAATTTGCATCAATTCATCTTCCATTGCTTTGGTCCAGTTTTCATCATTGCAGGCTTCATTTATTGTTTTAGGTTCAATCTTTGAAATCAGACAACATTCATCCTGATTTTGAGCAATATTCCTTCTAGTTTGTACACCTTTGCTTCTGTCACCTATGATATGATCTTCAGAGTGGTTCAGTCTTACATACCTTGGAATTTTGGGAGTATCCAGCACTGCTGTTTCTTGATCAGGCTCATTCAAACCTATCTCTTCTTCCTGATTTACCGGATCAGGCTGACTCTGTCTCACCGGAGAGGATTGAGTTCCTTGAACACTGTCTTGGTCATCTTCATCAAGCTCATAAAATCTTGAAGGTTTCTCAATTCCTTCATCAACTTTCACATTGGTGCTTTCTATCATCTTCCTCAATCTCTTATTGTAACACCGGTATGCTTTGCTTTGAGTGGAGTAGCCCAAGATAATTCCCTCATCACTTCTAGCATCAAACTTTCCTAGATCTTCATCTCTTTTAATATAACACTTGCTACCAAATACTCTGAAATATTTCACAGTAGGAGTGATGCCAAACCAAAGTTCATAGGGGGTCTTACCGGTGTTGTTTCTGATTTGAACTCGATTTAGAGTGTAGACTGCAGTGCTGATAGCTTCTTTCCAAAACATTTGAGGAACATTTGCTTCCAACATCATTGTCCTAGCAGCTTCCTGGATGGTCTGGTTCTTTCTCTCAACTACTCCATTCTGCTGTGGAGTCTTAGGAGCAGACAACTGTCTCCTTATACCCTGTTTCTCACAAAAGTCAATGAATTCACCAGATGTAAATTCACCACCTCTATCAGACCTTAGACACTTTAGTTTCAATCTGGTTTGATTCTCCACCATAGCTTTGAAGATTTTGAACTTCTCAAAAGCTTCTGATTTTTCTTTTAGAAAGGTAACCCACATCATCCGGGAATGATCATCAATTAACAACATGAAATATCTATCACCTTGCAGACTCTTGATTCTTGTCGGACCACATAGATCAGTATGTACTAATTCCAACAATCCGGTAGAAGACTGATCTTTGCTTTTGAAAGAGATTCTGCTTTGTTTACCTAACTGACATTCTTTACACACACTATTTGTAGGTTTCATCAATTTTGGAAGATCTCTCACAGCCTGAGTATTGCTTATCTTGATGATGTTATCAAAATTTACATGACACATTCTTCTATGCCATAACCAACTCTGATCAATTTGAACAAACAAACAACTTTTATTTGAACCAACCAGATGAAAGATATTACCTTTTGTCTGAGTACCGGATGCAATTTCAGTTCCGGAGCTTGTAAAGATTCTGCATTTTCCATTCTTGAACCGGAGATCATAGCCTTTGTCCACTAATTGACCAACACTGAGAAGATTGTGCTTCAATCCTTCAACATACAGTACATTACCTGTTTTGCTCTTACCATCAAAGGAAATAGTTCCCCTACCTCTGATTCTGCCAGCAGAATTGTCACCAAACTTTACCATTCCTCCTTCATATCTTTCCAAATCTAAGAACTTATTCTTGTCACCAGTCATATGGTGAGAACATCCACTGTCAATAACCCAATCATCCTTTTCTTCCACTTGAGCAGCCAAAGCTTTTTCAACAACTTTGTGATTGACAGATTCAGAGAGTATTGAATCTTCTTCCTTGATGGCAATAAACACCCACTCATTTCCGGATTTGCTTCCTAGTTCTGATTCATCATCTGTTACTCCTTCATTGTCATCTTCTTCATGAACATAATAGCAATTCTTTTGAAACCTTTGTCTGTTATTATTAGACCTTGCAGATCTTTCCGGACATCTTGAAGCAAAATGACCAATCTTATTGCAGTTGAAACACTTAAAGGGTAGTTTTCCTTCATACTTACCGGATCCTCTTGGCAGTCTCTTTGCAATGAGGGCTTCAAGTTGAGCTATTTCTGCTTCTTCTTCTTCCATGTCTCTTCTTGCTTGATCATACCATGACATCTTCCTTGATGAGTTTTCTCCCGGATCAAATCTTTGCTTGCCTTTCACATAGGCACTGGCTTTGAAGGCAGATTCAGTCTTGGGAGGATCATCTCCAAACTCGGTCATTTCAAATGCAGCTAGTTTGCCAGCTAGTTGTTCTCTTGTGACAGTTGTGTGGGCTCTGAATTCATCAATGGCAGCAACCTTGATTTTGTAGGCAGCAGGAAGGGACCTTAGGATTTTGCAGACAATCTCATTTTCATCTAAAGTTCCACCAGCATTTCTGATTCCACATACCAGCTCATTCACTCTTGGCATAAAGGTAGTGATGTTTTCATCATCTCTCATTTTCAATCTTTCAAATTTCCCTTTCAGACTTTGTAACCTTGCACTTTTGACAAACTCATCTCCTTCATACAGAAGTTCCAGTTTAGTCAGGATCTCATATGCAGTTGGTAGGTCAATAACATTCGAGAGATCTGAGTCATTCAATGCGCTTAGAAGAGCTTCCTTGGTCCGCAGATTGTTTTCAGCTTCTATGATTTCATTCAGAGTTGTCGGACCACCTTGTGGAGGTACATATGGTTTTGAAACCATAGCCAAGTATGGTTTTCCCATACATTCCAAGTGACACTTCATGCGACCTTTCCAGAGAGTGAAGTTGGTTCCATCGAACTTCGGACTATTCTTCTTGTATGACGACATCCTGGATCTCCTCAAGCGGTTAAGCTCCTATCAGAGGAACTTGGCTCTGATACCAATTGTTGGATCTAGGGCATACAACTGAGAGGGGGGGGTGAATCAGTTGTATAAAACTTCTTCTTCTTTCAAACACTTGATTCTTGTTGTTAGTTAGCAGCATATCAATTAATCATCCATGAAAGCATAATACATAAACACAAGAGCAGATAAGCATCAACACATTGAACACCAAGATTTTGACGTGGAAAACCCGGTTAAGGGAAAAACCACGGGGTGATTAACCCAAGAATTATTCTCTGTTAGAAGAATAAAGAAAAATGAATGGCACATGCCAATTAGGGCTCACTGCCCGAGCACACTGCTCACAAAGAGGCCCACTGCCTACAAGGAGACACACTATCTACAAAGTGATAAAAATCATAGTCTTGAACTGGAGAATGACATCTCTACCATGTCCGGATCAGTTCCAATTAAGCCCAAAAACTTCTGCTCTGCCTTTCGCACTTCCCTTCACTATGCCACACTCATCCACAAAAAACCACGCTTTGAAATGAACTCACAAACCGTTATTTATACAAGACATCGACTTAGGAACAAACATCTAGGTCGGCAAACAACCATAAGAGTATCCGCAAGATGAATAACACATCCGGTCGGCCACCACAAGAACATTCGCAGGATGAACAACTCATCCGGTCAGCTAAACAGAGCAAGAACTTCATCCAGAAGAATAACTTCAATTCCGGGCTCTACCATCAATGTGGACCAACAACACAACCTAAACATGATCCAAGAACCTTCACAAGCCTATCTGAATGACCGAATACATCCGCACTTCCTCTACTTACTGGAATCTCTTGTCTTCCTCATCCAGAACTTCAAGAACACAGTCTGTCGCCACTGTCATAATGCAAGAGGTACTTCCGGACCTCCAAATCATACACAAATCAGGATGACACATCACAAGGACATCCCAAACACTCCTTCCAATCCGCAGATTAGGATAATACAATTCCGGACCTCACCGGACCTTTTTGTGATCCTCTGTCACCTCTGGATACTTGCCGGAACCGGTTCTATACCGACAGCCACAACTCCTTCAGATCTTCATGCGGACCTCTGAAATCTTAACTAAAGCATCTCAAGACTCATATCTACTAACCCTTTAATCCGCATCCTCCGGTTCTCATCCTATACAGTACATTTGCCTTCTTCTCATCACTGTTCTTCACTGTTCCTGACTGAGGCTAATTTTCTCAATATCCTCAGCACACAGCTCATCAAATCCTTCTTGTCAATGCAATATGAGTATGTTGACATCAATGACAACACTGGCTCACCTCATACTTGCAACAGATGCATCTTTTTGAGTTTTTGTTTGACTGGTTTAGCTTCCAGAGCTAGAAATAAATGATGCATGATAAGATTTGGATCTAGTCCTAGCATGTTAGTGTATGTCCATGCAAAGTTGATCTATTTTCTTTTGAAGAAATCTGTAAATGCTGGTTTTTCATGTTCTGTTAGAGCCTTTGCCATGTGGACCATTCTTGGATTATCACCTGTGTTGACATTGATCGTTTCTGCTGGTTCTATCAAGATCGACGATCTCTCCTGATGTGTAAGATTGGGGAGAGGGTCAAGCCTTCCATCCTTCGGTGCCTCAGAGAGGTTTTCACCATTGGATACGTCTTTATTTTTACTATTTTGATGATCTAACACTACCGCAGAGCGGTTTTCACTGTTAGACCATTCTTTTATTTTGATGTTTTTATGACTGAAAGGCTTGGCTCTCTCTCCAAAATAGGCCTTCTCGTTGAGTTCAATAGCATAGCTAGCTTTGTGGTCTCCTGCAGGTATGTGATCTCTAAGCTCAAGATAATCGATGATGGCTTCGTCATTTTCAAAGGTGTCTAGCTCAGGGGTGGTGCCTTCTAGGTCCCAGTCAATAAGTTCAGGGTGCATCAAAGGTAAGAGGTCATTAGGTTGGTCTGGTTCAATGGCGTTGATGGTTAGGATAGAGTTATTGAAGGAGTGGACAAAGTCTGCGATGGTACTCTCTATTAGTGGGTCCGTCAAGGGGGGAAACATTCCTTCCTCATGATTTTCACTATTGTTGCTATGCGGGTCGGACTCTAATGGCCTAGACCTTGGACCTTGTCTCTCGTTGACATGGGTCGGGTCGTACTCGTGGACAACATCGATATCCTTTTCGTCACAAGACATCTCAGAGATGCTATCCCACTCATACTCGTTAGAATTAGTTTCACTCCCCATTTGCATTCTCTAAATTTGTTCAACCAGATTGCTAGTGGACTTTTCTGGTTGTTTGTCCTTTTTCTTGTTTGCTCAGTTGTTTCTCAGTGCTCCCGTGTATCCTAGCCCTGTAGTGTCTCAGGTTGTTAGGGTATGGGGTTGGATGGGTTCAGTGATGCCATCCTTTCTTGAACCAAGTGGACCGTGTCCTTCATACCCCATTCTCTGTAGCATTTGAAAGCCTTGACCATATTGTGCCGTTTGTATAATGGGATGGTCATGTTGTGTTGAGGAGCTAGCTTCATCCTTGTATAGCCACTATAGGATATCTTTTTCATCACTTTCATCTTCTAGGCTTCCCCATTTCATAAAGGGTCCTTTGGTTGGCTTCTTTGCTGTGGGTGTTTTTAAGATGGGTCTCCCATAGGATCTAGGAGATAGAGGTAGTTGTGCCAAATAGATGGATTGAGAGACCGTGTACTCACCCAGACCCTTATCTTGGAGTTGGAGTTTAGTTTGAGATGCTCCTAAAGAGGAAGCGAGTGTAGCTGGATCTACACAAGATGAAGAGGCGGCAGAAGCACGGTTGGTGGGGATTACAACTTCTAGTTTTGGCTGAATAGAGTTACAGTATTGATAGGGGTTACGATCACCTTGGATGGTGATCTCTTGTCCTTCATGTGGGAACTTGATACATTGATGGTATGTAGAAGGTACTGCTTTCAAAGGGTGAATCCATGGTCACCCAAGAAGAATGTTGTATGCTAGCTCCATGTCAAGGACTTGACAAGCTACATCTTTCACTACGAGGCCCATCCTGATTGGTAGGGTAACAATTCCTTTAGATGTTCTTTCCTCCTCATCATAGGATTTTATGGTGATTTTTCTTTTTGGATCTATAGCTTTCTCTGAAAACCCCAATGTAAGGATTAGCTTCAATGTGCAGATATTCAAACTAGCCCCTCCATCGATTAGGACTCTTTTGATCTTGTGCTTGTGTATGAAAGCTTCAATGTGAAGGGAGGCGTTATGGGGTTGAGTGATAGACATATCATCCTTCTCAGTAAATGATAGGGAGTGTGGTGAGGTGATGTGACCGACCATAGTTTGGAATTGCTCTTCAGCTAGGTTCATGGGAACAGAGGCTTCTGCTAAGGCTTTGTCAAGTATGGACCTATGAGAAGGAGATAGATGCAGAAGTTCCAACATGGAGATGTGTGTAGGCATTTTGTGGAGTTGATCCACGATACTGTATTGACTAGACGGAGGAGCAAAAGCTCCTCTAAGGGTGACCTTGTTACTGCGGGTAGTAACGTTGCAATCCGGATCCTTGTTGATAGTGATCACATTGATGTGTGACTCACCTTCTAAGATATGGTTAACAACATAGTCGAAGCCGACATTTGTGTAGTTTGCATTGTTAGAGCCACTGTTATTTCTATTGGAAGGTCCTCCCTACTCGTAGTTAGGAAGAGGATCCTTGAATGCTTGATGATCGCTATTGGAGGTACGTCCATGAGATTGTCCATTAATGGATATTTTGTTTGCTCTATTAAGTCTTGGATTATATGCTTGAGTGTAATACAATCATTTGTCTTGTGCCCCCTGTTTCGGTGATATTCGCAGAAGTCATTGTCGTTCCACTAGTGGGGTTTGACCTTTGGTTCGTACTCTTGTGCTAAGGGAACCGTTATGAGATTATTGGCGATTAGCTTCCGTAGGGCAGTTTCTAGTGACTCATCCAAAGGTGTGAACTTTCTCCTAGGCTGAAAGTTGGTGAACCTAGATTCGGTATTTCTTGGTTTGTCTTGCAGGGGGTTATTTTGAGGTGTTGATAGGTTGAAAATTAGTTGCTTAGGTGCTGCATTTTTGGCATCCACCACCCCATCATTCACAATGTTCTTGTTTTTCATCCAAAATCTAGGTTTGTCATTGTTGGTGTTGGTATTGGGAGAGTCTTTATAGAGCTTGATTTGACCTTTTGCGATTAGGGCTTTTTCTATGATGAGTCCCATCTCAATGACCTTGCTAAAAGAAGTAGGACATTGGATTTGGATTTGGTAGCTTAGGTCCATTTGCAGATTGTGGATGAACATTTCTAGCATCTGTTTCTCCAACATTTGGTGTGGGCACTTGCTTGCCAGTTGTCTCCATCTCTGTAAGAAGGTAGCGAAAGATTCTCCTCCTTTCTGTTTGGTGTTACAAAGATCCAATATTGAGGTGTCGTGCTCAATATTGTAAGAGAAGTGGGTGACAAATTTGTCTACAAGCTCATTGAAGGTTTTAATACTAGGTGGCAGTCTAGAGAACCATTCCATGGCTTGCCTACCTAGGCTTCATGGGAAGAGTCGCATAAGGTATGTGTCGTTATGTGCAACCTCGAGGCAAGCAGCATTGAATTCTTTGATGTGATCCCTTGGGTCACCCTTTCCTCAATATTTGTCAAACTTAGGCACCTCGAATTTTGAGGGGAAAGGTATCATGACCAAGGCCCTATCAAAAGGATATGGTGAAATATCCTCTAGGGTGTAATGTTTTGTTGATGCTCCCATTTTCATGTCTAAAAATTATTGTTGGAGAGCTTTGAATTTTTGGTTCATTAGACTTAGGGCATCCAAGGAGTCAATTGTTGTTTTTCTCTTATCTGTGGGTATTTCATCATGTCTACTTCCCTCAGGGATTCTCGCTTCATCAGTTTCTTTGAGAGCCTCCACATCATAATCCTTAGGGAGTTTGACTCCTAGACTTGCTAGCTGTAAAAAGAATTTTGTTGGGTCTTGGGCAAGCACCCCTTCTAATAGGCGTTGAAATTTTGGGTCATGCTACATGTGAAGGATCTCATCCATAGAAATTTCTTCTTCATTTTCGTGAGCGTTTGGAATCATTTTCTCAACCATTTCTAATTGTTTTTGTTTTTGTAATCTTGTTAAGACCATGCAAGGTAGTAAAGAGATGGGATGAAATGAGATTTTGAGCAAGGTGCTAGGATTAAACAAGGTTTTAGCAAGGTTCTTCTTAGATCTAGGTGGTGTCAAACAAAGTGGAATATACAAAAGTGATAGTCAAAAGCTAGGATGTTAGGAATCCGTTACTTGATGTTGACTAGCTTTGCACAACCCCCTAGTGGAGTTCCAAAAGGATAAGTAACCCTTGATATTGGAGCCTTACTAGGTTTTTGCTTGAGATTTTGATTTTGATCAAGAATAATTTGGCTATAACCTTGTTGGAAATTTGAAAAAAAAATTGGTGAGATTTTGGATGAACATGCAGCTATGGTGCGGAAAAGAAGGAGAAATGGTTGTTTTGCAAGGTCTCAATCAGATTTTGAAAAACTGAATAGGTTTTGAAGATGGTTTTTGAAAAGTTTTCGACAGTTTTGCTCTTGGAAGGTATTGAATTTTGTTCTCTAGTTCAAATGCGCAATAGTTTAAATGCGCAACAACAGGAGTCAAATGCACCAGAAGTCAGAGTGAATGCGCAATCTTGTGTTTGTTTAAATGTGTTGCCTAATCAAATGTGCAATAAGTCGAAGCAGATGCGCAATAAGTCGAAGCAAATGCGCAATAAGTCGAGGTAAATGCACAATTCTGGCTTTTTTCCTTGTTTCTCGGAATTTTAGAAATTTTGGATCATTTTTTAGGATTTTTGCTATTTTTGGTTTGAAAAACTTGGTGTTTCTAATGATGTTGATGTTCAATTATGGCAAAAACACAACACATAGAAGTTTTCCATGATTTTTATCTTTTTATATTTTTTTTTGTGTTTTTGGACTATTATGACTCAAAACAAGTACAACCTAGGCTGGATGGGACAATATTCATTGAATCCTCTAGCTGTGCCACTCAAAGCGTGTAGCTCCAGAATCTGGTAGCACCGGCTCCCCTCCACGGCACTCACTTCTCACGCATACTAGATTCAAGTTTCCTTAGGCTCGTACCCGCACCAAACCTTAGGATTGTCCCTGCTACCTCTACTAAGAGTCACTTGAATCAAGGCTGCTTTAAGAGCTCCGCCCTTTGCATCAACGAATAGGGGTTTTTGGCTTGCTACACAATTGGTTCTTAGTTAGGGCAACCATTCGAGTGGTTACACATGTGGTGGTGCTACTCTCCATTATGGAGTCTCCCAGCCTCAAAGGGTTATGCCTATGAGGGTTTTGGGGGAGGTTGGCCATCGATGTAACACAGCAACACTTGTTGCTTGAGGTTTTCACCCCAAGCACAATTTATTTTTAGTGGCTTAGTAGGGCTTGGCTTTAGCCTATTACCACTCAGGGTCATTCCCACTTGGACAAGTGTGCATCCAAGGGCAGGCCCCCCTAAAGGTTTGATAAAAAGAATGACAAGTCTGGCACTTTGATCACCCAATTAAGGGGAGAGCATAAGCCTATTGTCATTCGCAATCATAGAGAACACTTGTTTATCCAACCTAGTTAAAAAAATAGAAAAACTAAATGAGTTAATCTACTGGTGCACTCACACGATTGTTAACTTGGAAGTGTTTAGATCATAGCATTTTTCATTCCCCATTTGTTAACTTTGAAAGTGATTAAGACATAGCATTGTTCATTTCCCATTTGTAAAGATAGTAGTGGTTAAACTAGAAAATAAATCAACAATGCACCGATAGCACTAAGGTTCAGTTACTTCCTTCCTAGTTAGAGAACTATGTGAAGCTTTGTATCAAATGCATTTGTTACTTTCAACCCTAGTTAATCTAAGTGAACTTAGGCAAAATATCTAGATGACCTAATCCAGCCACTACTCCTACAAAACTGACATTAGCTCAACATGCAAAAATTAGAAATTGTACAACAAAAAAGTATAAGACAGATGCGCAACACTGTAGCCTAAATGCACAGAAATAGGGAGTGTATGCATCTTTGTATAGAAGCACAAGAATAGAAAGCAAATGTGTAATATCATGAGGTATATGCGCAATAACGACAGATGTGCCATTTGATAGAACAGATGCACAAAAAGATAGGGTAAATGCGCAACTTGGACAGATGCGCAATTAGATAGAGTGTATGCTCAAGTTAAACTCAGGTTCTGTGGCCAAGGTTGGATGTGCAACTTTGGAGGTTGGATGCGCAACTATGGAGGTCAGATGTGCCAAAAAATTAGATGTGCAGCCTCGGGAGGTGTATGGACTGTTTCAAAAGTTGAATGCGCAAAAAGTCTCTGTCAGAGATCTGTTCGTCACCTGTACGGACCTATCTACAAGAAAACTTAGATTTTTTTTATTAGTAGAGGGGCAAGGGCCCCACGGTGGGCGCCAAAATGTGAGGGGGAAAATAGGTTAATCAAATCAATGAAAACAAAACCCAAACATCAATGGAAGTTGAAAGCAAAGAAGATTAAAACAAGCAAAAGAAATGTACTTATAACCTCTTTACCTATCATTTTCCATTGCTCGCCTATTTGTCCTTGATCTTGGTGATGAAGCCCTCAAAAGTGTTGCTCCCTTGCTTGTTGGAAGATGACAAAGACAAAATGGCTCTGATATTCGTGTGATTGAAGGTGAGCTTCAACACACTAGATAGAGGATGAGATGAATGCTTAAGAAAATGGGTGCCAAAGGTGCGCTTGATTTCTTGCAGCATAAGTTTGCACAATGATTGATCTCAAATGAAGAAAAATAGTGTTGTATTTATAGAGATGTGTAGAAGAAGATCAATGGTTGAGGATAAAAGGGAAGATCAACGGAGGAGGATTGTTGAGGAACGTGCAACAAATGGAAGAAAGACATGTGTCATTCGAAAAGCAGCTTTGTGGAGTTAACTCCTCTCTTGATGAGGATGAGATTTGATTTTCTTAATTTAGAATTTATTTTTCTAATTTAAGAGAAAGTTTGCTTTAAAGATGCTTTAAAACTGCTTTTGCTTTTGTATGACAAGAGGAAAGTATTTTTAGAAGATAAGAATGATTTTTGAAGATAAGAATGCATAATTAAATAAAAAGATTTATTTAATTATTTTGTAGATAAATGAGAGGAATAAAATATAAGAGTATATTTTATTTTTGTGAAGATATTTGAAGAATAAAATAAAATATAAAAATATATTTTATTTAGTGGAGAATTTAGATTTTATTTAAATAAAATTAGTATTTTATTTAAATTTGGAAGAATAAAAGGTTTTAATTAAATAATTAAAATTATTTAATTATTTAGCAGAATGAAGGTGATTATGAATTTAATTAATTAAATAAAATGTAATTTATTTAATTAAATGAGAGGAAGTGAATCAAATAAATAAATAAATGTATTTATTTATTGATAGGGGAATGCGAAGGTGAAATAAATATTTAAAATATTTATTTAAGTAGAGTCATGTCAATTTTAGGTGTGTACAGGACGCAGTACCAAAGGCAAGCAGTATAAGGAATATTTGGTAAAGTGGAAAGGTAGACTAGAAGAAGATTCATCATGGATATCTCAGGTTGAGGTAGACCACTTGGTTTTCCTCTAGCCCCAACAAAGTGAGGGACTCACTTTTTGAACAACCCTAGGTGTCTGATGCAGGAGCACCTAAATTGCAGAGAAATCTTGCATCAACAAAAAACATTTGCATTCTTTCTTTTCTTTCATTTTTAGTTCAGTTTAGTCAGTTGCAGTTTTAGCATTTTGTATTACATTGTGCTACATCTTCATATTAGAGTTCATGGAGAAAGACTTAGCATCTACATATCATCATCTGAATCATATCCAAATTTCAGGTCATTTGGATCTATCTGCTAAGAGTTATTTCTATCAAAAGATTATCAGCTTTCACAGAACAGAGCATTCAAATAGTCAATTGAAGGAGAAGGCTTGTGGAGCACTTTCATGACTTGTAGAGCTAAATGGAACATCATACACAACACATATTGATCAGATAGACCTTCCTTGAGCTCTGCACCAAGTTTCATGCATTTACAGAGCAATACCAGATGTTGTAGGCTGACCTACCTGTTTCTACATGTTACATCCTTCATTAGAGTTGGTAACCTCTTATGGTCGATGTGGAGGATTTCATGATCCTGAAGATGATATATATAGATCTCTAAGATGTATCAGGAAGTGAGGAGTTTATAGTTAGTGATTATGATAGTTTAGATTAGACATTTTGTTTTAGGAAGGCACTTCAATGCCACATCTTGCATATCTGTTGTAACCCAGAAAATAGGCCTATGAACCGTTAATTGTAGCCCACATGTTGCTGGCATATGAACATTGTAATTATTTGATATTTGAATATATGAATCTTCTATTGCATTCTACAATTGAGTAGTTTCTATTGTGTTTACTCTAGCTACATGGTTTGGATAGTTCACTCTGTGAACCCTCTAACCGTGACTGCACCAAGACAACCTTCTAGCTAAGTATGATCATACTAACTAGTTACACCATCTAGACACTATGAACTGACTAATGCATGTAGAGACAAATGCATCACTTTTGCCAAAGTTTCTATATAAATGTATGTTTTCAATAAATGTAGTCATGTGTTCACACACCTCTAACTTGACTTGAAGACTGTCTCACCCTGCAATTTGACTTATCTTGACTAGTACCTCTAGATATAATTGTCTGATCTATACTCAATTCCTAGTCCATCTAACTTAGAAATATTCCTTATCTAAGTTATACATACATTAAGGAAGTTTAGATATCTATATCATTCCGGAGAGCACCTTATTGCATATCCACAATTTATTAAGGTCTATGACTTTCTATCATAATAAACTCTCTACTCAATAAAATAACCATACCTAGTATACATATAACTAATATAGAATTTCTAACAACAAAGTGCTTCTTAGTCTTTTATTAAAGTCAAGATCTATGGTTTCTTGACTCTTTCATCTATCGACCAAAGAATACACCAGAATAATACAATATCATAAATGACTTGAGAGCTAAAGAATTCTAATCCCTTTGGATAAAATCTAGGATTCTCAACCTTCCTAATCCATTATTTTGTGTTATCAAAATACCCTTAAAAACTAATAAATTATAACCATAATGTTGCATGAATAAGGTATCCACTCATCAAATCTTGACTACTTGGTCATTTCATCGATTTCACCTTTTGCATAATTGCTAAGGTTATCTTTCCTTAAAAATAAGTCTTTTAATAGACATTAGAAACATCATATAATTCCTTGACCAATTTCAATCTTTTAATCTGATAAAAGATAATTAAGAAATGATGTCTTTGACCTAATGGTCATCTTTTATTCACCAATATAGAAAAATTAAGAACAATAGAACATCATAGAAATACATAATTTAGATAAATAAACATATAGGTTGATATATAAATATATAACATACTTTAAGTACCTCTAATGATAGCTAAATCATTTTATACTCTTTAGATTAAGGGACAGTCTTTCCCAAAGCCTTCGATTGAAAATCAATAAACTCAAATGAGTTAGGAGATAAAGGAACATCTACATCACATCTTTGTTGATAACTGAGAGGGGGGGTGAATCAGTTATCTTAATTATCTTAACTTTCTATTTTTTATAACTAATGCAGCATCAAAACAAATAAGCATCCATTATCATGAAAGCAGAAACAAAGACAATTCACATAACACAATGATTTTGACATGGAAAATCCTATTAAGGGAAAAACCATGGGGTGACTAACCCAAGAATGTATGCTCTGTTAGAAGAATAGAAATAAAAAAATGGCACTTGCCAATTAGGGCTCACTGCCCGAGCACACTGCTCACAAGAGGCTCACTGCCTATAATAGACTCATTATCTACAAGGTACGATGAAAGTAACAAGATACTTGAACTGATAAGAAGCATCCATATGTGCTGAGATTCAGTTTCAGTTAGGCTCAATACACTGATCTACTGCACTTCATTCTTCCTCTTCTTTGGTACTGTTGTCCAGTCACATACCAGACCTGTATTACTACTGCCACACTGCTCTTCTATTTTTCTTCGCACTTACTACACACCGCACACCCCTTCATAGTGAAATCAATCTGGTATATATATCCACATTAATGATTTCAATCATCTTTCTAGTCGGCATCCAGAATACTCAACATTTTCCCAAACTCTGGTCTGTCAACCGAATCCTTGCTTATTAAGTGATGCGTATCAAAAAGATGCTTAAATAAGTCATCAAACATGTCGGCCAACCATGGATGATTCCTCAAGAAACTTGATCACCATCAATAACTCATCCGGAAAAAGGTCTGATGCTCTGCCGGTCAGTTCTTCCTCAGTCTACTCTACCAAACAGGAACCCAACACTTAGGTTTTCATATCTTTTCACTCTTACATCACTGAAGGCTCAATCTCTGGAATATATTAGTCGAGGTACTCCACTTGACTTCCCCAAGTCTGTGCTTTACTAAGATACTTCCTCTAAGAGATCTAGACTTGACTGTCAGACCTTGCTACATACTCTATTCTTGCTTACTGGACCAAGATACACATCAGTCTATCTTCTGGTATGGTCATATCATGTCCTGTGGATGTGTGGGATGGACTTTGTTACCATCAATGAAAACACTCATGAAGCCACAACATGTCTCTTGCCAACAATTTCCCCCTTTGGCATTAATGGCAACACTTAGTGAAAAATGACTAAGTGTTATAGTATACTCCCCCTTGGTTGATGCTCTTGTTCTTATGTACACTTTTCTGGAGCTCCCCCTTAGCTGGATTCCTCATTTTTCACTTCTCTTCACTCCCCCTTTGACATCAATGGCAAAGGGTAGGATTCGCATACCAAAATTTCCAAAAACAATCTATAGTTGGCCGCACAAATATATATACATAGCATACTTACATATATTGAAGTATATCTGCAAAAGTTGTCTTCAATTAGACAAATTTTGTTGCCCAACTCTGCTTCATTCTGTCCAAAATTGAGATATGATCACTCAATAGGAATGCAAAAGCATCTACCCTCTTTAGATCTATTAGATCACTGGTCTGGGCTGTGGTCTGAGCATCACTTAGGGCCTCATGCATGGCCTCTAACTTAGGGATAATTATCCCTCTAAGTTCACTCAACCTGCTTATTCTATTTTTCTTCTTTTTTTCAAGCTTCTTAATTTCATTGAAGACTGCAATAGTTTGAAACTCTTGATTTATTATGGATGTGGTAAGAGGATCAAAATTCTGAGATAGTCTTGACAGTTTATCCTCCTGTTCTTTCACTTTCTTATCAATATCCATTGTTACTTTAGACCAGGATAGATAAAATTTATACATTTCTCTGCCATCTTTAAGAGCATTTTCTAAGCTCTTTATCCCAATATCCATATTTCTCCTATCATTGGTTATTAGTCCTTGTACTTTAGAGAATCTCTTTCCCAAAAACTCCTTCCAGACCTTTTCTTCTAATGACTTCTCTAAGGAATCAAAATGTATATGAACATAATTTACAAGAGACTTTAGATTACTGGATGTGGAGGCCGAAGGATCCTTTTGAAAGGATGGCATGATCTTCTCCAATACACCGGATACAATTTCTATTAGCTCACAGTCCTCTATGTGAGACTTCAAAAGTTTTTCTTTTGCCTTTACATGGGCAAAGGATCCTATCTTCATAGTCTGAACCAGGGAGAGGGAATCAAAATTGAATGGTCCTTGAAGCAGTTTCGGTTCATCAATTTCCATCATTTCTTTGGTCAAGAAGTCTTTGACTGCTTTTACAGTGTCTCTTGTCGGAGACAGAGTTTTCTTCCCTTCTGTAGCCTTAGCACTGTCATTTGTGGTCTTCTCTATTTGACCTTCTTCTCTTCCCTTCTCCTCTTCTTCTTGACTAATCTTCTCTTCTACTCTTTCTTCTCCTTTAGATCTGGAGTCTGCTGGAGAAACCGGAGGAGAGATGTGTGCTTCTTCATGGACTTCCTCTTCCGGAGCAGAGGAATCTAAGTCCTTAGCTTTCTCTTCACTTGTCTCCTTTGCCTCTTCTGCCACTGTCTTAGTAGATTCTCCTTTGTCATCCATGATAGAGGGTTCATCACCTAAGTCCTCTATAATAGGAAGATTGAATCTTTTAAAGGCATTCCAGAGGATATCTTCTGTTTCCTTTGCCACTTTGTCAGTTTCTCCAAGCATAAGTTGATTCATTCTAGCTTTACTCTGGAACTCATCCTTGCAATCCTTGAAGATAATATTCATTTGTTTAGGGGTAATGGACAGATAGAGTTGAATAGCAATCTGCACCTGGATTTCTAGATCTTTTGCTTGGGCATTGTTCTTCCTTATTTCAAGTTCCTTCTCTAAGCTTTTGGGAATCAGAGATATAATTTCAATGAATGCTTTGTTGTAGATGTTTAGATACCTAACTATAGCATCTTGCAATATCTTCTGATCAGTTTCATTATATTCATCATAAAATTCAACCATTGGTTGTAAGTTCCCATCCACAATAACTGATTTGATGATATTATCAATGCGGAGAGTAGGTTTTTCAACAAATTCCTCTGCCTTCTCTTCTTTGTCTTGACCTGTAGAGGGTTCACCGGTTGTTTTCTTCTTCTTCTTCATTTTCTTTACTTCCTCATATGTCTCTATCTCTTCATCATCCTTGAGGCTTGTGTATGATCTTTTAGCCTTTGTCTTTGTTCTCTTTTCTCCTTTATTAGATGATTTTGCTTCCGGTTTTGATGGCTTTGAGCTCTTAGCAGTGGCAGGTGCAGAGCTCTTAGAGGATCTAGTCTAGGAGGGGGCTTCTATCGGAGCACTTTCTTTTTCTGCTTCTTCCTTTTCTTTCTTTGCCCTTTCCATCTTCTCTCTGTTTGCATCAAGTGCCTCTTTTGATATTCCATGCCTCTTGGCAAATTCTTCTACTTCCCTCCTCACTTTTCTTTTCATTTCTGGTTGTCTCAGCTCCACATGAATCTTCACACTCAACTCTTCAAAGGTTCCAAACCTTTTTGCCTTAGGATCCTTGGGTTGACTAAGCATGTGTTGAACATGTAGCTCTAAAATTTTCTCATCTACTTCATACCCCATTGGCATGATCCAGACTATCCTTGGTTCTACTGCCTCCATTAGGCATTGATTAGTTTCTACCATAAAGCATATTGTATCCTTATACTTTTCAACTAGAGATTGGGGGATTCTCTCTCTTGCTTGCATCATACTCTGAAAGTTCTTGAAGTAGCCCCATAGTGTTGTATTTTGTGCCTTGGCATCACCTATTCCATGAAAATACTCCCTGATTTGTATGGCTACTGGTCTATCATTTTTCCACATCCAACCACTAGATCCAGGTAGCTCATTCATGTAATAGAAAAATAGATAGAGTATCAAGCCACCATATTTGAAAGAGTTCTTCTTGTCCTTCTTTATCTTCTATAGATTCTCCAAAAGTTGGTTTAGAAGGAGCTCACAAAAATCATAGTTAGCATTCTTTCTTAACATTTCATAAGCAGTATATACAGCGGTTCCAGATACAGAATTCTCCCTACTAGAGTGATATATCTTATAGCTAATTATCATAGATGCAAACTTGATATCTGGATCAGTGATATCTTCTATAGTCATTGCTCTCTTGTCAAATTTTGATCCGGTAGCCTCACTCACAATTTGGTTTTTGATAGATTTGAGAGTAGGCAACCCACCAGATGAGTGCAATCTAGTTACCGCCTTAATGGCATCTTTAGTGATCTTAAATGGCCTATTCAACCCCATGAAGTTGTCATGCATTCTGCTCAAAACATACCAGACCCATTCATCTTCTGCAAAATAGGGGAAATGGATGCACTGACTGAAATGCTTATCCCGGATGGCCTTGTATTGGGGTTTGAGATCAAATGAATCATCTATCAGTTCCTTGTGGTAGATATCCATCAGCTTGGATTCCCTAAATTCTTCAATGTTCGCATGAATGTATGCCCTAATGTCTTCAACATGCAAAACCCCATGCAGAATGCTAGAAAATGCACCTAAGGGATCCACTTCTAGAGATTTGTAGGGATGTTTCTTAAATTTAGGGTGCGGCCTATCAGTAATATTCACAACATTTGGAGTAGCCATCTTAAAGATTCAGAGAGAGTTTGATGAAGAACGGAAAATACCTTTTTTGCTTCTAGGGTTCACGATATGAGCTAGATCAGGTTGTAGGATGAATCAACTTCTGCGGTTGATCTTTGAGAGGTTTGAGATAATTTAGTTACAAAGCTCTTTCTCTCTTCTTCTCGAGTGAAAAATGTGCAAATAATGAACAAAAGAACCCTTATATTTCTTCATAAACCCTAATTTCACATTGTAATAAATGCTTAACTTAAGTTATTCTGATTTCTTTGCTCTCCTTGTCTTGAGAGAGATCTTTCTGGATCACTGGTATGCACTATTAGCTATCTATCTACCTTTCCCCAATCATTCCACTTATCCACAGATCAAGATACCTTGAATTTGAGTCATACCAGATCTAACTGTGAGAATTCTATTCTTATCGAATGACTGTTAAACTGGATCAATCTAGGAAGATTAACCTCTTCTAAACTTCTTGTGGATCTTCCATATCTTTACCAAGGCTCATTTAGATGTTTCTCTGAGAACCTTTTAATCCGTAACTTACCATGTGCCAATTTTAGGCACCAATTAACTGGCTGGGGGAAATTATTTTCTTTTGTGACTCCCCCTGAGCCAGAGCTCATCTATTTAGTTTTCAGAACGAATATTAGCACCAGATTCTGGTGCGGATCCATCCTCAACATTTTCTATACTCCTCTTCACCCAAATCTTGTTCATCTCCCTTTGAATTTCATCCGCATTCACTTTGCCTTTTCCTTTGTCTTGGTTTTGATTATGATGCATTGGACCCTTTTTGTCTTGATTCTTACTTTTACAGAATTTGGCAATATGACCAGATCTATTGCAATTGCAGCAAACAACATTTCTTTGCATATTTGACTGATATCCTTTTGATCTACACTGATTAACTATATGTCTCATTCTATTAAATGCAAAGCATCTACCATTGAATGAATTGTTCATTTGCATATTTCTACACTAATGAGATTTGTGACCATGCCTTTTGCAGTTAAAACACTATCCAGAGAAGGATGAGTTAGTTTGATTCATTCTTCTTCTGCACTAATTTGCTTTATGACCAAAGTTGTTACAGTTGTGGCAGTATCCATTGAAGGGTGGATACCTCTGAGCATTTGGTTGCCTTACCGAAGGTCTTCTAGGCCTGTTCCTTGGATTTCCAGATCTAGAGTTCTTCTAACCAAATCCAGAGCTTTCACCTTTCTCATACCCTAAGCCTTGCTTGTCATCTACCCTCTTTTGTCTTTGAAGAAGAAATTCAAGTTGAGCAGAACTTATCTTGAATTTCTCTTTGTATTTATTTTCTATTTGAAGATCCCTTTTAAGAGAGTCAATCTAATTCTCAACTTGTTCTTCATTATCTCTTGCTTCTTCAATATCAGATTCTAGATGCCTGATTATTCTATCCATTTTATAGAAATCTTCTGACTTCTCCTTGAGAGATTGTCTTAGATCATCTTCAACTTTTCTTTTCTCTTCAATATCTTGAGTGAATTTCATAACCCCTGATTCCATTTCATGTCTTACCATAATGACCTCTTTTGATAGTTTCTCACATAACTTGTTCTTCTCTTTCAGATCTTCATTAGTATTATTGGCTTCACTTTGACTAGCTAATTGTTGAAGAAATTCCTTTCTCTTTTTCATAGAGATGCTCAGTTTCTCTTTTAGTTCATTTATGAAATCATCAGCCTGTTTGAGTCTTTCCTTCAAGTTATTGACCTCGAAGTGAGATTGTTCAAGATCATCCAGGGTAGACTGAAGTTGTTCCCTCATGCCATACATATCCATTGTGATTCCGATATCTTCCTCAAGCTGTTAGGCTTTGTTTGGAGGAACATGGCTCTGATACCAATTGTTGATAACTAAGAGGGGGGGTGAATCAGTTATCTTAATTATCTTAACTTTCTATTTTTTATAACTAGTGCAACATCAAAACAAATAAGCATCCATTATCATGAAAGCAGAAACAAAGACAATTCACATAACACAATGATTTTGACGTGGAAAACCCTGTTAAGGGAAAAACCACGGGGTGACTAACCCAAGAATGTATTCTCTGTTAGAAGAATAGAAATACAAAAATGGCACTTGCCAATTAGGGCTCACTGCCCGAGCACACTGCTCACAAGAGGCTCACTGCCTACAAGAGACTCATTGTCTACAAGGTACAATGAAAGTAACAAGATACTTGACCTGATAGGAAGAATCCATATGTTCTAAGGTTCAGTTCTGGTTAGGCTCAATACACTGATCCACTGCACTTCATTCTTCCTCTTCTTTGGTGTTGTTGTCTATTCACATACTGGACCTGTATTACTACTACCACACTGCTCTTCTACTTTTCTTCACACTTACTACACACCACACAACCCTTCATAGTGAAATCAATCTAGTATATATATCCGCATCAATGATTTCAATCATCTTTCTAGTCGGCATCCAGAATACTCAACATTTTCCCAAACTCTGGTCTGTCAGCTGAATCCTTGCTTATTAAGTGATGTGTATCAAAAAGATGCTTAAAGAAGTCATCAAACATGTCAGCTACCCATGGATGATTCCTCAAGAAACTTTATCACCATCAATAACTCATCCGAAAAAAGGTTTGATGCTCTGCCAGTCAGTTCTTCCTCAGTCTACTCTGCCAAACAGGAACCCAACACTTAGGTGTTCATATCTTTTCACTATTACATCACTGGAGGCTCAATCTCTGGAATATATTAGTCAAGGTACTCCACTTGACTTCCCCAAGTCTACGCTTTACTGAGATACTTCCTCTGAGAGATCTGGACCTGACTATCGGACCTTGCTACATACTCTGTTCTTGCTTACCAGACCAAGATACACTTCAATCTATCTTCTGGTATGGTCATATCATGTCTTGCAAATGTGTGGGATGGACTTTGTTGCTATCAATGACAACACTCATGAAGCCACAACGTGTCTCTTGCTGACAATCTTCTAGTCTCAACTATAAGATGTATAACAACAATCTTAAGAGGCTCAGCTTGAAGTCTAAAGAAAGATTCCAATAAGTTCAAATAAAAAGACAACCTTGTAATCAACTATTGTCCTGAGTAAAAGATAACTCTCAGACATCTAAAGAAATTATCTAGACCATTGTCTAAGAGTTTAGACACGTCTATATTAACAAATCCTTAGCATAACATTCTAATGCTTAGTGTCGATAGACTTCTCTATGAAAAATTTGTTATCTGAATCTATAAGTTATCCTACTGTGCTATTAACCTTTTGGCCTAACATAAACTATAATTTTTTATTAACATTCAGCCTACACATGCTATGTTTTCTATTATTCAAAAATGAGCATCAAATCTTTGCTAACAAAAGAATGAAAGGTTGTTCAGTATTCTATATCGATAGACATACCAAGCTCTGCATTTGCAATACACATATGCTATCGATACACTGTTAATAAGAGAAGATGGTTATCACTTAAACACAAAGATATAACTAATCTATCTATTGAATCTAGACACAAAGATACAACTAGGTTCTCAGTTTTCTCTAACCATGGAGGTATCTAAGTCTTCAAATACAAGAGCACAATGATGATTGTCTTCAACAACAAGACACAATACTAAAAAGTATAAAAATATCATCTTATCAAATCACAGGAACATTCTAAGCCTTCAGATTTCCAAATAGAAATCTATCCTAGGCTCTTAACTTCCTAAAGAAAACACTGTAATGATAAAACGCTATCGTCTATGCCTATACAACAATAAAAGAATAGCTTCTTAGTTTATGTTCTCAGAGAAAGATGCACATCTTTGATTGCTTAAAAACATAGAAGGAAATATTTACTATTTACTATCATCCTCTCTTTAACATTAATAGATACCTTTGCGAGGCTGACATCAAAACAAGGTATTCTCTACTTAATAAAATTAACATAAAAGAAAGAATTGAACCTATGTAAATGACATGCAACTAGGCTCCTCTATTGTCATCCTTCCTCAGTCTAAATTCCAGTAAACTCTTTCTCTCCGTAGTAATTTCTATATACAGAGAGCTCCTGTGGTGATAAATAGAGCACACTCTACTCAACCGTATTCCATCATCTAGTATTAAAGCCCCATCATGATTCTACATGACAGTTTGCAATATGGAGATGATGGTCATTAAATGACTTCTCATGACCTAGCCAAAAGGACACTCCACTCTCCCTAAACAATTGAGAGTAAGAAGGAGATCAAAAATCTGTGTAACACAAAGCAGTAACAAAACATTAACTCATGACCTCTTTTATTAAGAAGTCATCAACCTAACACAATAGATTTTATTAAAAATCAAACTTAATATATATATATATTACATCATAAAGAAATAAAACCCACAATACCTTACATTGTTTCCAAACACTTGAGAAGATATGAGAATAGGGTTGAGGTATTCTCTCCCTCTCTGTCTCGTGGTATAGAAAAAATAGACAAGTATAAATAACCTAATATGACACTATAAAATAATCTCAACTGGAAATTACCAAAGAAGAGATAGTTAACTACTCACATATATTCTCTCTTGAATATAGCTATATCAGGAAAAATGTTGACTATCTTCTACATCTTGTCGATGGATGACTAAACCTTCTAGGTTTTTCAACAAAATAAATGATAAAGAATTTTGACATAAAATCAACTTCTATCGAATCAAAAAACAACTAAGACCAAAAATCAAAAATAACTTACCAAACTTAATAGTGTTCACTAAACAATGCAACTCAAAACTTATAAGGCAACTACTTGTTCTTTCCATACTTCTATTAACTTTTCTCTGATGATGCTCTCCCTCTCTTTCTTGGAGGGTGGAAAACATGTTTCCTGAATACAATTTGTAATCACCAAACTGGAATTAGTGTATTATTAGTTAAAGCATATACATCATGAATAAAGAAACATGAAAACATATAATCACATGTCTAAATTCTATGAATATTCTCAAACTCATTAAATTATTGATTTATCCTGACATTTTCACTTAACGTCAAATCATTAAATCAAACAAAAATTATCTACTAATTACTTACAAGTAAAAGTAAAACATAGTCAAAAATTAGGGATGTGACATATCTCCCCCCATAGGATTCATTGTTCTCGATGATCCAATGTATCCAAAATAATAACACAATAAAATTTTTTGTTTATCTTTGAAAAGCATAAAACAAATGAGGAAATCTTTGTTGAAAATCATGATAATCCTCCCATGTAGCACTATCCTCTACATACCGGTCCCACTAGACCTTGAACTGAGTAACCTCTCTGTTATGCAAGTGGTGTTTGCAAACTTCGGGCACTTTGAGAGGCTCAATCATGACCACTCCTAGGTCTTGTTCCTGTAAAGCATTCCAATCAAGAACATGATTATCACCTGCTATATTCTTTTTCTAATATGAAACATGAAAAACATTATGCATCCTGGCAAGAGCTGGTGGTAGAGCAATTCTATAGGAAACCAAATTGATCACTTCAAGAACTTTGAAGGGTCCTACACATCTAGGGGCTAGTTTGGATGACTTCCCAAACTTTATAGAACATTTCTAAGGCTTAACCCTCAAAAGAACTTTTTCTCCAATTGAGAATTATCTTGGTGTACATTTGGCTTAGTGTAGCTTTTTTATCTATCATTTGCTTCTACTAATCTTTTTTTCTGATTAGCGTAACCTATGCTTCCATTTCTACCAACATTTATGGACCAATGCTAATCCTATCTTCTAGCTTATCCCAACTTATATGAGTTTGACACCTTCTTACATATAATGCTTCAAATGGATCCATCTTAATAGCAGAATTATAGGAGTTGTTATACATAAAATCCACAAGTGGTAGATACTCTTCCCACTTGTATTTTTGATCCATACAATACATTCACAACAAATCTTCTAGAACTTAGTTTACCCTTTCTATCTGACCATCTGTCTTAGGATGATAAGCCAAGCTTATATTGAGTTAAGTTCCTAGCAGTAAAAACAAAGTTTTCCAAAATCTTGATGTCATACGCTCATCTCTATCTAAGACAATCTTCTGAGGAACTCCATGCAATCTAAACACTTCCTATACAAACTTTTGAGCAATGACTTGTGAAGTATACGTTCCATAATAAAAATTACCGAAGTAAATAATCCACTTAATTACATCAACTCAAGTAAAAAGATAGATCTCATATACATCATTTAATAAAGTCATTACATCTTACAAAATCACATTCCATAGCCAAGTGTTAGCACTATAAAAGAATATACAATATACAACTTAGGCTCTCATGACATAAGTCATCATAAATAATAAGGTACATTAATCAAGTACAATACAAGAATGTATAATAAATCAATCACTATCTCCAGTTGCCACTAACCCACATGGTCATTTGCAAGCCAAAAGATGAGAACATGTCCCAAGCACTTTTTCACCCAACCATGAAGCAATACACTTCCACAGATTCCTCCATGACACGAAGGAGACTCATCCTTGCACAAAACATCTAGCAACCTAGAAACAACTGGCATGAGTGAACACCCAATGCAACATGATGTCTAAATGCAAATCTAAATGATGATGTGCAATTATCTCACAATAGGATGTTGCAGAGAAATATATAAATAAAGTTTTTCTAGACAATCTTTCATCTATTTCAATGAGCACATGGCTTAGCCCAAGGAATTAAAATAGTTACGGTCAAATCTTGAAAAGAGGAAAAGCCTTCTCTATTTGCCCACATTCGACATCCTAGCCCAAAAGTAACCCCAAACACATTCAAAAGATAAACTACTTTCTTTTCAAAGAAAATTGATAACACATACTTTTGCCTAGATACAGCTACTACTTATTTTATTTTACTCAATCAACAATAATACATTTTCAAGAAAAACAATCAATAAGGAGCATCATTTATTCATTCAAAATATATAAAGAAGCTATAAAACTGGTTATATCTTTTAACCCATATTCCATTCAAAAGTATCTAATATAAATCTAGAAAAATATTTTCTATCCACAATTAGGTTTATAATTCAACTCAATTTAAGTTTGCAATAGGGATCGAAAAGAACTACTACTTAACAATATCAAGATTACCTATAAAACATCATTTGTATAGTGAGGTAAAAGTAGAAAATTGATTAAATATATCCTACGTCTATCACAAAAACCTTGTTGTCTACCATAGGAATATTGTCAAGTTTACTATAGGAATAGAGTTCAATTCACGATAGGAAAGGCAGATAAGAATGCTATAGGAGTAAATAACTATGATAGGAATAACATAAACTATTGTGATAGGAACAAAATAAACTATTGCAACATGAATTACTAACTACTATGACAGGATTAAAATTGTGACAGTAATAGACAGTAAAAATCTACAAGATTACAAAGTCTACTGCGATAGGAATAACTATGAAAGGAATACATATTTGTGATAAGATTAAGAACTGCTATAGAAACACAAACAACTATAGGAATAAATTAATCTGTGATAGGATTAAGAACTCCTATAGAAAGACAATAGTAAACTACGATAAGAAAACATATCTGTGATGAGATTAAGAACTACTACAAAAACACAATAGTAAATTGCGATAGAATACAAAGCTGTGATAGGATTAAGAACTATTGCAGGAACAAAAACAATCTACTACAAAAAATAGAGTCTGCTATGGCAGGAAAGTAAATATCTGTGATAGGAACAAATACAGTCTGCTACATGAATAAAAATGTCTCAAGAAGAAGAGGCCAAATGGTTATCACGAAAGCCACTTAAAGACAGAAAAATAGGTCGTTAGCTTCAAAATAGACCAATATGTTATGCAGGCTATTATCATCACAAAATAGGTCAATACCAATAATTCAGGCCATTGAATTTAAGTAAGAGACTGGTAAAAAGGTCTTCGGACCAAAGGAATAAATGAATATCTAACACATACCAATTGATTAAAGTTTAGGTCGATAGATTAAACAATAGGTTTATAATACAAAATGCAGGTAAGGAGAAGATACATAGATTAAGAGAATGAAAGCCAACTCATCTAAATCATGGGCTAACATAAGTGAAGACGGGAAGAAACCTTTATTTTTCAGGCCATAAGAATAATATAGGAATAACACAATCTGCTGCGACAGGAAATGATGAAGGGGTAAATCACGAAACACACAATAACACAAATTGCACACAGAAAATGGAAATTTTATTTCATTGATTTTGGACAACACATCATATTATAGAAAACTAAAATTACATCAGAGGATGAAACCTCAATAGGCTGCAACACACTACAACTTTCCTTCTCTAGATTTAGGAACCTTTTGCCTTCTGTAGCTTCAAATCAGCTAGGATTTTTGTTTTCCCTCATTTTCTAGACTCTCCACTTTCCCCCTTCTCTCTACTACCCCAAAGGGTTCCCAAAAATGGTCATAAATAGCCCTTTTTGGTGGCTACTAGCCAAAATTTCAAAATTTGCAACTCCCTCCAAAAATAGGTCAACTTTTGGGAGCCATAACTTTTGATCTGGGTGTTTGATTGATGAATTGTTTGAAGTGTTGGAAAGCTTGCAAAGTGCTCTACTAGATAAAAAATTTCTCCACTTATTTTTGAGGTCATTGGGGTGTCTAAGTTCCTCAAACCTAACTTTGAAACTTTTTTAGGGGTTTTTGGGAGACAAAAACTTTAATATCTTTCAGCCGACAAATGATCCTTGGTTTATTCCTTCACCAAAGGTCTTATATTTCAATTTCAAATCCTCCTATAAATTTTCACTTCCATACGTGTCCAAATGCAAACTTTCTAAAAATATTAGTTTTCTATTTTTAGCAGTTTGGAAAAACTGAAGGTTCTACATCATTATTTAAGCAAGTATGGAACCATAAATACAAATTTTGAAAAGAAATGAAAACAACATCATCAATTTTGAATCATCATCTTTTTTGGGTGATGCAAGATTGCCCTTACACCACTGGATGCTCCTACATCAGACACCCAGGGTAATTTGAGAAGTGACCTTGTGACATCTAAAGTGTTTGAGGGAAACCCCAAATGGTCAACCTCTGCCTTAGACAACTAGAAAAAATCTTCAACAAGCCTTCCTTTCCACTTCACCAGATATTCTTCATATTGCCTATTCCGATTACTTCCCACATGACTATCCAAGATTTCTTCTATCTCCTCCTTTGAAGTAGATGCCAGAATACTGCACTGTTCTTCTGTTGGTCCATCCTCTGTTCCACCTTCATGATATTTTGTTAAATCAACAATGTTGAACATAGGGCAAATGTTGATCCCACTCGATAGCTCTACCTCATATGCATTTCCTGAATCATGCTTCTTCATGATTCTGCATGGCCCAAATTTCTTCATTTTCAACTCATTATATGTTCCAATTGGAAACCTTTCTTTTCCCAAATGAACCATGACTTCATCTCCTACTTGAAATTCCGTATATCTCCTCTTCTAATCTACCTTATCCTTGTACTAAATATTCATCTTATTAATGTTCTTTCTCACCTCTTCATGCAAATTCTTTAGGTGTTCTGCAAAGTCTTCAGCTTTGGTGCTTGTCTTTTCTCCCTTGTCCATCTTCCTTAACTTTGAATCATTTCTTAGACAACTCCCATATACAATTTGGAATGATGATTTACCTGTACCCCAATTGCCAAAATTGTTGCAAGCAAATTTTGCCTGTGGTAAAATCAAATCCCATCCCTTGGGCTTATCTCCTACTAAGCATCATAGTAGGTTACCCAAACTCTTATTCACCACTTATGACTATCCATCAGTCTATGGATGGTGTGTAGAACTAAACTTCAAATCTGTCTTCAACTTCTTCCATAATGTCCTCTAGAAATAACCAACAAACCTAGTATCTCGATCCGAAACTATGTTTTTAGGTAGACCATGTAGTGTCACCAGTCTACCACCACAAAAATAGAATCATGTCCTCTCTGTGTCCTTGGTAAACCAAGAACAAAATCCATACTAATATCCTCCCATGGTCTCTCTGATACAAGCAATGGCTGATATAGCCCTATATTTTGACTTGTTCCTTTTACCATCTGACACACTCTGCAACTCTACAAAAATTTCCTCACATCTTGTTGCAATTGTGGCCAATAATAATGCTCACCAACAATAGCAATGGTCTTATCTTGACCAAAGTGTTATCTAATCCCCCACCATGCTTCTCCTTAATCAGGTTATCTCTCATGGAACTCCTCAAAATACACAATTGGCTTCCCCTAAACAACATACCATCTTGGATTATGAAATCCAACCATTTTATCTTGTCCAAAGTAACAAGTTCCAAACAAGCCTTCCAAGCCTTTGCAAAATCTAGATCTTTAGGATACAAACTTTTGAGCTCATCGAACCCAACAACCTCTATCTTCATTTTAGTCAACAAATTTTACCTTCTTCTTAAGGCATCTACAACCATGTTTGATCTTCCACTCCTGTGCTTCAAAACAAAAGTATAACTCTACAAAAACTCATCCCATTTTAAGTGTCTTTGGTTCAACTTCCCTTGACTATTAAGATATTGTAACACCTTATGATCAGTATATAAAACAAACTCTTTTGGCAACAAATAATGTTTCCATTTCTTCAAAGATTGAACTATAGCATAAAACTCTTGATCATAAACATGATACTTTTTTTTGGCATCATTAAGCTTCTCACTAAAATAGGAAATGGGCTCACCTTCTTAACTCAAAATAACTCCTATAGCATTGCCACTAGCATCATAATCTACCTGAAATACCTTATTCAAATCTAGAAGTACCAAAATACGTTTCTCTGTGACTTTCTACTTCAATGTATCAAAACTCTTGGCTGCTCATGTAGTCCATTTAAACTCTTTTCTATCCCCTCTCATTGTCTCAGTTAGGGATGCACAAATGCAACTAAAATTTCTGATAAATTTTCTATAAAAACTTGCCAAACCATGAAAGGATCATACCTCTATAGCACTCCTTGGCATGGGCCATTCAACAATAGCCCTTACTTTTTTGGGGGTCCATCTCAAGACCTTCATTTGATACAACAAATCCTAGGTATACTAACTCCATCTTCACAAAACTACATTTCTTCAGATTAATCACAACTTCTCCTCCCTCAGCTTCTCTAAAACTCTTCTAATATGCATTAGATGATCATCCCAAGTCCTACTAAAAATCAAAATGTCATCTAAATAAATAATAACAAAACTTCCCAAAAACTCTTTCAATACCTCATTCATGAGCCACATGAATGTGCTCAATGCATTGGTTAGCCCAAATGGCATGACTAACCACTCATACAAACTTTCCTTTGCCTTGAAGGTTGTATTCCATTCATCTTCTTCTCTAATTTAGATCTAGTGATATCCACTCTTCAGATCAATCTTCGTAAAGTACTTGGCTCCACTCAAGCAATCCATAATATCATCCATCCTTGGCAATGGAAATTTGTACTTGATTGTAATTTTGTTGATGGCTCAAGAATCTATACACATTCTCCACTCTCCATCATTCCTTGGTTCTAGTACTACAAGTACCACACATGGACTTACGCTCTCCCTTAACAGTCCTTTCCTTAACAGCTCGTGAACTTGTCTATTCAGCTCTTCATTTTCTACAGGATTCATTCTATGGGCTGCCTTATTTGGCAAACTAGCTCCTGGTATCAAATCCATTTGGTGACTTATCTTCCTCACCAGTGGTAAACTTTCTAGTACATTAACAAAGATAATTTCCTTAAATTCTTCCAACAGATCTAAGACTTCTGCTGGTACATCTTCACATTTCTCTTGACTAATCTTAGGAATCAATGCAAAGCAATGACACTCATCCTTCATAGCCTCCAAAAATTTCCTACCATCTACCAAACAAATTTTGGCAGTACTACATACCTTTTCTTCCACCTCCTTCAAGGGCTTCAACTTATGATGAACTCCATCCTTTGTCAGGGAATAGGTGTTTGCATGGCCATCATGGATAGCACACCTATCATATTGCCATGGCCTTCCCAATAGCATATGACATGTATCCATTGGTATGATGTCACACAACACCTCATCATGGTAGTCCCTAATCTTGAACTTGACTAAACACTACTCATTGACCAAAGCTCCATGGTCCTTCTGCAACAATGCAATCTAATATGAATGTGGCTGCCTTCTTCTTGTCAACTTCAACTTCTTGACCATGTCCTCTAAAAATAGATTGTTAGTACTTCTGTTGTTAATAATAATATCACAACACTTACCTTCACACTTGCACCTTGTGTGGAATAAACTCTTCCTCTGATCTGGTTCTTTCTCCTCATTCAACAAGATTCTTATGACAACTAGGGTTTCTCCCCTTTTAGCCTCTTCATCTACATGTGCAACTCATGCATTACCTTTAGGTATTCTATTTGTCCTTCCTTGATGTTGTGGACACTCTTATGCTCGATGTCCTTCTTCTCCACATTGGAAATAGTTTCCTCTGAGACTTCCTCTTCTAGGTCCTTGCCTAGGTCAACCTCTTCCTCTTTTCTCACCATTATTTTGGTCACGAGGGTGGTAGGCATTATCTCCTCTCTGATTTTGACTGGTGCCAGCTTCTTCACTTTTCTTTGGATCTTCATTTCAGCCACCATAAGATCTTCCACTATTCCTTCTGCCTTGACCTCTTCCCCTTTTCTTTCTTTCAAATATTTTATTCAGTATCTCTTCCACCTTTAGGGAAAACTAGTACACATATTCTATGGTGGTCATTCTGACCAGGATCAACTCCTATTGAATACTTGGCCTCTGTCACAACCCTTGTTTTTCAACATTATTTGTATCAATACTTTTTGAATTAATTATTCAAAAGATTTGATATTGTTTAGAAAATAAATTATGCATGTGTTATATTATTTATATGTTTTCTTTAAAAAAAATCTATTTGGGCCAAGAAATGGCTGTTTCTTAGCATACAAAAAGTCATGATCAATTTTTTTTAAAAGAGGAGGAAATATGGGGAGATTGACATTAGATTTTTTTTACAGTTTTCATGAATTTGTTTTAGAGAGGAAGGAGGATGCTCAAACAACAAAGGTTATATTCATCACCAATTTGTTTACATATATCTTTATGAAGTTTCAAGTATGATCTTTCCTAGAATGATTGATTAGTCTTGGATGTGCATCCATGTTAGTTTTGTGTAGACAAATAGATGTTGTGAAATCAAGCTATTTTGTTGTTCAATTGTTCATTAAGATGCAAACAAAGTTAATTCAATGAAAACACATTCTTTCAAATCTTGCCACCAGATTTTGATGGGTCGATGATCATTATCATTGTGGTTTTCTACCATATTCATTGTGATTAAAAAGGAGTAGTAATTATGATTGGAGATGTTAATATTCTTTTTTGTGACTGGAGCCGCCACTGTTGTGAGTTGTAGGGTTATTCAAGAGTTAAGATCACCTTATATATTGGAGAGTAGGGTGCATAATGGTTCAAAAACTTGGTTGTTGTGGATAGTGGTCAGAATCCCATCTTTGAATCACAATTTAATTGATTTAATAGTTTAGTGTTAATTAAATAAAGGCTTGAACGATTCTGATGATGTTTCAATGAAACCCTTTATTTTGTGAGAATCTGTAATTAGTGCTTCCATGAGGTGACCTTCCATTGAGGCATTCTACCAAGCAATTCGTGTGCTATGCCTTTAGCAAATGAGGATATAGACTTTATGCTGACTAAGGTAATTGTTAGAAAGTTTTTGAAACTTTTAGATAAATCCATTTTGTGCATAATCCACTATCATTGCATGATAATAATATAAGTATTTTCTTTATTGTTCTAATAATGGGATGTTAAGATTCATATGCACTTAGGTATTATTGATATGGGATGTTAAGTTTTGATAAATCCTTGTATTTAGTAATCTAAGCCATTTCTTGATTTGGGTTTTAGCAGGTATGTCCTGCTATTGCTAAATTTTCACATGGATTACTTGTCTGTGTTTTTCCTTAGTGAGAACCAAAAGAACACTATTCTCTGAGGCATTTTATCAAATAATTACCGTGTCATGTTTATGCCTCTATATTTTCTTTGCATATGGAGTGATTAGGGGCGCTTGAATTTACAATGTCTGATGAAAGGCATTGCTCTATCATTTGTTCATTCTTGTTTTCAAATCATCTCCAATCTTGTGAATCAATATGCCCCCCAGAGTTATTTTGCTAGCAAAGGTCATGGATTTGGTTTAGTTTTTGCCAATTGTAAATGTTTGAAAGTTTCTTAAATCCTATCTTACAGATCTCATCTTTTAAGACATTTCATTAGGTAGATCATTATCTGACTCATAAGCCTCTTGGAGAGAACCGAATAGCTCCTACTTGCAAACTCATCGAAGTGAAAGTTTTTCCTTAGTCTCTCTTTCCATCACTTGATTTTGTGTGGTTCTATCCTTTTTAGCATATAACTTCTTACTTAACTCCTTAACTCACAAGTCTACTTCTCGAGTCCTCTGAAGGATCAGACTATCCAATTCTATGAAACCAAAGGCATTATCTCTTGTTTTATAATTTATCATAGTGTTCTTATGTCTTGTAATATAATTTACTATCGTGTTTTGGCAACTTTCTGGAAACCCATAATTAAGATTGTTATCTATCGAACCCAACTCATAATTTCATATTATTAATTTGTAAGGAATAGTTGCTAGAATCCTGAAGTTGTAGAAGTCGTTGGTGCGATCAGGAAGAGTCTTTCATGTTCGATACTTCACTATTTATACTCTGCTAGCATTTTCATAGCCTTAGTGACTGAAAGTTTATACTCACATTCCTTTGCAGTGAAAAAGGTACAGCTATCCATGGGGCTGATCACATTTTAATTGGGAAGCTTATTGTTGAATTGGCCTCTGTTTCTTCTTGAGCTTGCTCTATAGAAACTATTCAGTTTAAATAAAAATTGTAGTTTATTAATACTTTGTTATGATTAAAGGATTAAAAGAGTGTATATCAACATTGTGTTGCAAGTATGGGTCTAACCAGTGTTGTCATTGATGTCAACATACTCATGTTGCATTAATGAGAAGGATTAGATGAGCTGTGTGCTAAGGATATTGAGAAAATTAGTCTCAATCAAGAACAGTGAAGAATAGTGATGACAAGAAGGTAAAAGTCCTCAATAGGTTAAGGATCAGAGGATACGGTTTAAAGGGGTTGTAGATATAAGTCTTGAGATGCTCCAGTCAAGTTTTTAGAGGTCTGCATGAAGATCTGAAGAAGTTATGGTTGCTCAAGTACAACTAGTTCTGACAGGTGTTTAGAGGTGACAGAGTGTCACAGATAGGTCCGGTGAGATCTAGAAATTCATTATCCCATTCTGCGGATTTGAGGGAGTGTTGAGGACATCCCTATGAAGTATCAACTAGATTGGTTCATGGTTTGAGGGTCCGGAAGAGCCTATTCCTTTGTGACAGTGATGACAGACTGTGTTCTTGAAGCTCCAGATGAAGGAGAGAAGAATTCTAGTAGGCTGATGAAGTGCAGATGTTCTTGGTGATTCAGGGAAGGTTATGAAGATCATTGGATCATGTCCAGCTCACATTGGTGGTCCGCATTGAAGTTAGAGTTTTCTTTTGAAGAATAACCACCAGATATTGGTGTTCTTCTTGAGACTGGCTGACCAGATGTATTACACGTCTTGCGGATGTTCTTGTAGGTGTTTTCTGACTTAGATGATTGTTCCTAAGTTGATGCCTTGTATAAATAAGGGATTGTGAAGTCATTTTGAAGGGTGTCTTGTGGAGATGAGCGAGTGGTAGCGAAGAGGAGAGTGAAAGGTAGAGCAGAAGTATTGAGCTTAATGGAACTGATTCAAGCATGGTGAAGATGCCATTCTCCAGTTCATGTATGTGATACTTATTTCTTTGTAGACAGTGTGTCTCTTGTAGGTAGTGAGCCTCTTGTGAGTAGTGTGCTCAGGTAGTGAGTCCTAATTGGCATGTGCCATTTTGTTCTTTCTATTCTTCTAACAGAGAATACATTCTAGGGTTAATCACCTCGTGGTTTTTCCCTTAACCAGGTTTTCCACATCAAAATCTTGGTGTCTCATGTGTTGATGAGTTTCTGCTTTTGATTTGAATGCATTATGTCTCATGCTTAATATACTGCTAATCACTAAGAGGATTTAAGTGTGTAAATTATAGAAATTTTTGCACAACGGATTCACCCCCCCTCTCAATTGTGTGCCCTAAGTCTAACAATTGGTATCAGAGCTAAATTCCTCTAAAAGGAGCTTAACCGCTTGAGGAGATCTAGGATGTCATCATACAAGAAGGATAGTCTGAAGTTTGATGGAACCAACTTTGCTCTTTGGAAAGGTCGCATGAAATGTCACTTGCAGTGTATGGGAATGGTGTACTAGTCCATGGTTACAAAAGCGTATGTACCTCCACAGGGTGGTCCGACAACCCTAAATGAAATCACATATGCTAAAAACAATCTGTGGACCAAAGAGGCTCTTCTAAGCACATTATCTAACTCAAAGTTCTCAAATGTTATTGACCTACCAACTACCTTTAAGATTTGGAATAAACTAGAACTTTTGCATGAAGGAGATCAATATGTTAAATGTACAAGGTTACAGAGTCTAAAAGAGAAATTTGCAAAATTGAAGATGAGAGATGATGAAAATATTACCACTTTTATGCCAAGAGTGAATGAGCTGGTTTGTGGAATTAGAAATGCTGGTGGAGTCTTAGATGAAAATGAGATTGTTGGTAAAATTCTCAGATCCCTTCCTGCTTCTTATAAAATCAAGGCTGCTGCCATTGAAGAATTTAGAGCCCATAGAACTATCACAAGAGATCAATTGGCTGGGAAATTGGCTACATTTGAAATGACAGAGTTTGGAGATGACCCACCCAAGACTGAATCAGCATTCAAAGTTAGTGCCTTTGTTAAAGGTAAACAAAGGTTTGATCCGGGAGAGAATTCTTCAAGAAAATTGTCTTGGTATGAAAAAGAAAGAAAAGATTTGGAAGAAGAAGAAGTAGAAACTGCCCAACTTGAAGCCCTTATTGCAAAGAGGCTGCCAAGAGGATACGGTAAGTATGAAGGAAAATTACCCTTTAAGTGTTTTAACTGCAATAAGATTGGTCATTTTGCCTCAAGGTGTCTAGAAAGATTTTCAAAGCAAAATCCTAACAAGCCAAGGTTCCAAAAGAACTGTTACTATGTACATGAAGATGATGATAATGAAGGAGTAACAGATGATGAATCAGAGATAGGAAACCAATCCATAAATGAATGGGTGTTCATTGCCATCAAGGAAGAAGATCCAATGTCCTCTGTATCTGTCAATCTTAAGAGTGTGGAAAGAGCTCTGGCTGCCCAAATTGAAGAGAAGGATGATTGGGTCATTGGCAGTGGATGCTCTCACCATATGACAGGTGACAAAAATAAGTTTGTAGATTTGGAGAGGTATGAAGGAGGAGTGGTAAAGTTTGGTGACAATTCTGCTGGTAGAATCAGAGGAAGAGGAACTATTTCTTTTGATGGAAGAAATAAAACTGGTAATGTACTATATGTTGAAGGTTTGAAGCACAATCTTCTCAATGTTGGATAGTTGGTGGGCAAAGACTATGATCTCTGATTCAAGGATGGAAAATGCAAAATCTTTGAAAGTTTCAGAACAGAGATTGCATCCAGTACTCAAACTAAAGGTAACATCTTCCATTTGGTTGGTATTGGTAAAAGCTGCTTATTTGTTCAAGTTGATCAGAGTTGGTTATGGCATAGAAGGATGTGTCATGTGAATTTTGATAATATCATCAAGATAAGCAATACTCAGGCTGTAAGAGATCTTCCAAAATTGGTGAAACCTACTAACAGCTTGTGCAAGGAAGGTCAGTTGGGTAAGCTGAGCAGAGTCACATTCAAAAGCAAGGAACTATCTTCTACTGGATTATTGGACTTAGTTCACACTAATCTTTGTGGTCCAACAAGAACCAGGAGTATTCAAGGTGACAGATACTTCATGCTGCTAATTGATGACTATTACCAGATGATGTGGGTAACCTTCTAAAGGAGAAATCAGAAGCTCTTGAGAAATTCAAAATATTCAAGGCTATGGTAGAGAATGAAACAAGAATAAAGTTGAAATGTCTGAGGTCTGATAGAGGTGGAGAATTCACATCCAGTGAGTTCATAGAGTTCTATGAGAAACATGGAATTAAGAGACAGTTGTCTGCTTCGAGGACTCCATAGCAAAATGGAGTAGTGGAGAGAAAGAACTGGACCATCCAGGAAGCATCTAGGACCATGATGATGGAAGCAAATGTTCCTCAGATCTATTGGAGAGAAGCTGTCAGCACTGTAATCTATACTCTTAATCAAGTTCAAATCAGAAGCAATACTGGTAAGACCCCTTATGAACTCTGGTTTGGCATTACTCCTATTGTAAGATATTTCAGAGTCTTTGGTAGCAAATGTTACATCGAAAGAGATGAAGATCTAGGCAAGTTTGATGCTAGAAGTGATGAAGGAATATTCTTGGGTTACTCTACTCAAAGCAAAGCATACCGGTGTTATAACAAGAGACTAAGAAAGATGATAGAAAGTACAAATGTGAAGGTTGATGAGGGAATAGAGAAACCCTCAAGGTTTTATGAATATGATGAAGATGATCAAAATGGTGTTCTGGTTCAAGGAGTTCAATCCTCTTCTGAAAGTCAGATTCAGACTGATCCGATAAATCAGGAAGAAGAGATAGGTCTGAATGAGCCTGATCAAGAAGCAGAAGTGCAAGAAACTCCCAAAGTTCTAAGGTATGTAAGACTGAACCACTCTGAAGATTAGATCATAGGTGACAAAAGCAAAGGTGTGCAAACTAGAAGGAAAATTGCTCAAAATTTAGATGAATATTGTCTGATTTCAAAGATTGAACCTAAGACAATAAATGAAGCCTGCAATGATGAAAACTTGACCAAAGCAATGGAGGAAGAGTTGATGCAAATTGAGAAAAATCACACTTGGGATCTTGTTCCCAAACCTAGAAACAAGAATGTGATTGGAACCAAATGGGTCTTCTGGAACAAACTAAATGAAGTTGGTGAAGTAATCAGAAATAAAGCCAGATTGGTCTGCAAGGGCTATTCTCAAATAGAAGGAATTGATTTTGAAGAAACTTTTGCTCCGGTGGTAAGAATTGAAGCAGTCGGATTATTTCTTGCATTTGCTACCTTCAAGGATTTCAAGGTGTATCAGATGGATGTCAAATCTGCTTTCTTGAATGGTGACTTAGAAGAAGAAGTGTACATTGAACAACCAAATGGATTTCAATTATCTGAGCATAGTGATATGGTATGCAAGCTAAAGAAGGCACTGTATGGACTAAAGCAAGCTCCAAGAGCCTGGTATGAAAGATTGGACAAACATCTTTTGCAGATTGGTTTCAACAAAGGTACTACTGACAGTAACTTATATTTCAAAATTGATCATGAAAACATCTTGATTGTTGAAGTATTTGTTGATGATATCATCTTTGGAGGAAGATACAGTATGTGTAAAACCTTTGCAAATCAAATGAAAAGTGAGATTGAGATGTCAATGCTTGGTGAAATGAATTTCTTCTTGGGTCTGCAAATTACTCAATCAAAGAAAGGAATCTTTATTTCTCAAACCAAATATGTGAAAGAATTGTTGAGGAAATTTGGAATGGAAGATTCAAAGCCAATGAATACTCCCATGGCAACTGGATGTAAATTGAGCAAAGATGATGACTCCCCTAAGGTAGATCAGACAAAGTACAGATCAATAATTGGAGGATTATTATATCTCACTCAAACTAGACCAGATATAATGCAAACTGTTGGTCTTGTTAGGAGATTCCATGCTGATCCCAAAGAATCTCATGTCATGGCAACCAAAAGGATTTTTAGGTATCTAAAAGGAATAGTTGAGTATGGTTTGTGGTATCCTAGAGATCATGATTTCTCTCTTCATGCATATACAGATGCAGATTGGGTAGGAGATGTGGATGACAGGAAGAGTACCAGTGGTGGAGCATTCTTTTTGGGAAAAAGATTGGTTTCTTGGCTAAGCAAGAAATAAGAGGCAATATCTTTGTCTACAACTAAAGTAGAATACTATTGCAACAACAGGTAGATGCACTCAAGTTTTGTGGATGAAGCAGATGCTAAGAGATATTAAAGTAGAATATGAGGAGCCTATCATAATTTTCTGTGATAATTCAAGTGCAATAAATATTTCTAAGAATCCGGTGTTGCATTCTAAGACTAAGAATATATCTATCAAGTTTCACTTTCTGAGAGAGCAAGTGAACAAGGATGAAGTCAGACTAGAGTATGTGCCCTCCAAGGATCAGATTACAAATATCTTTACTAAACCTCTTCCCAAGGAGTCTTTTGAGTATCTCAGGGAGAAGTTAGGGGTTATTGCCCCTCTAGTGATGAACTAGGATGCACTGATGTGCATCAGTCTGGTGGATATCACAGTCGTATCTTGTGATCTAGATTGATGATAGGGAACTGCTACTCAGGGGGAGCAGCTGGTATGTTCTGAAGTGATGGAGTTGCAAGTATGAGCCCTTTGCCATTGATGTCAAAGGAGGAGAGAAGACATGTGAAAAAAAAGTGGTTTCTGATCAAAGGGGGAGCAATAAAGGAAGAGAAGACATGTGAATAGTTGTTGCTGATAGGAGGAGTTGTGACAGTAAGGAGAAGTTCTTGTCTTGATGGTTTTTCACGTCATATGTTGCCATCAATGACAAAGGGGGAGATTGTTGCAAGTATGGGTCTAACCGGTGTTGTCATTGATGTTAACATACTCATGTTGCATTAATGAGAAGGATTAGATGAGCTATGCGCTAAGGATATTGAGAAAATTAGTCTCAATCAGGAACAGTGAAGAACAGTGATGACAAGAAGGTAAAATTCCTCAATAGGTTAAGGATCAAAGGATGCAGTTTAAAGGGATTGTAGATATAAGTCTTGAGATGCTCCAGTCAAGGTTTCAGAGGTTCGCATGAAGATCTGAAGAAGTTATGGTCACTCAAGTAGAACTGGTTCTGGCAGGTGTTCAGAGGTGACAGAGTGTCACAGATAGGTCTGATGAGATCCGTAAATTCATTATCCTGTTCTGCAGATTTGAGGGAGTGTTGAGGACATCCCTGTGAAGTATCAACTAGATTAGTTCATGGTTTGAGGGTCTAAAAGAGCCTATTCCTTTGTGATAGTGATGACAGACTATGTTCTTGAAGCTCCAGATGAAGGAGAGAAGAATTCCAGTAGGCTGATGAAGTGCGGATGTTCTTAGTGATTCAGGGAAGGTTATGATGATCGTTGGATCATGTCCAGTTCATGTTGGTGGTCAACATTGAAGTTAGAGTTTGCTTTTGAAGAATAACCACCAGATATTTGTGTTCTTCTTGAGACTGGCCGACCAGATGTATTACACATCTTACGGATGTTCTTGTAGGTGTTTTCTAACTTAGATGATTGTTCCTAAGTCGATGCCTTGTATAAATAAGGGATTGTGAAGTCATTTTGAAGGGTGTCTTGTGGAGATGAGTGAGTGGTAGTGAAGAGGAGAGCGAAAGGCAGAGCAGAAGTATTGAGCTTAATGGAACTGATTCAAGCATGGTGAAGATGCTATTCTCTAGTTCATGTATGTGATACTTATTTCTTTGTAGACAGTGTGTCTCTTGTAGGTAGTGAGCCTCTTGTGAGCAGTGTGCTCAGGTAGTGAGTCCTAATTGGCATGTGCCATTTTGTTCTTTCTATTCTTCTAATAGAGAATACATTCTTGGGTTAATCACCCTGTGGTTTTTCCCTTAACCAGGTTTTCCACATCAAAATCTTGGTGTCTCATGTGTTGATGAGTTTCTGCTTTTGATTTGAATGCATTATGTCTCATGCTTAATATACTGTTAATCACTAAGAGGATTTAAGTGTGTAAATTGGAGAAAGTTTTGCACAACTGATTCACCCCCCCTCTCAGTTGTGTGCCCTAAGTCTAACACATTGATGTATAAATTTCATTAAATCTATCTTTTGTTTAGTAAGTTCTAAATCCTTTTAAAGATTTTCTTTTTATTAATTTTTTTGGGTGAGTCTAGGCTTAATAAGCATTAGTTTTAATTGATTTAAGACTACATGATTTTATCTAAATATTTAGATTATAAGAGATACTTTTCATAGTTAGAGTACTTTTACTTGAATTTAATTAATTATGTTTCTTTATGTTCTCTAATTACTCTTAATATTCCCTGAGACTAGTCTATACTCACCTAATTTTATTTATGGTTTCTTTTCAATTGGATTTAGCAATGTATTAGAAATTTAAGAATAGAATGAAGAGTTACAAGATAGATTATTTGTCATAGAATAAAACTTACTAAATTGATTCCATATGACTATTAAAATTATATTATTCTTTTATGAAATTAAAATGAATGTGATTTCCTAAAGATCCTTGATTTTAAAATGTTTGATGAGTTTAGAATAGATTAATGGTTAGACCATTCATGTTTTTTCCTTCTCTATCTTTTTATTTAATAATATTAGTGATTAAGTGTTGGAGAGAATATTTTGATCAACCAAGTTAATAATCTTAAGTTAGTAGTTATCTTATACCTTGCAATTATCACTGATAGGTTTATCTTGTCTTAAGGATGCATAGTTTTGTAACCTAAGTTAAGACAGTGTCATAATTTGATGATTATAGTTGTAAAGGTTCTTGAGATTATAAAGCCTCTATTATTTATGTTAACTCAAGTTATAAATTGGATGAAACTATTTTATGGTTGGAAGTTCAAGTAACCCGAACTACAAAGCCTCTACGTTGTGCATACATAGGCAAGGCCATCATTGATGAGCCCCCAAGGCATTAGGTTGGCCCCTTAGGGCCTGTAGGTTCATCATTTTGGGCATTGATATCTAATATGTTGTTCATTGACTTTGCAGGACTAATGTTTATATCTAGTTGTGCATATTCATGCCAAAAGATTTGTGCAGTTATGAATACAAGAATTATATGAATGGTGTAGGTAACTGAACAATCTGAAGGTGATTATTAGTTATTCTATAAATTGTACTTTTCTCTCTCTCTATTGAGTTCAGTGGATCAGATGTAGAGTGTTTTCATGTTAATTGTTGATGTGATATTCTTGTATAAGCCTACATGGTTGTATAATGTAAAGGCATGGTCCTATTTCATTGCACTTATTAATTTACTGATGCATGGAATCTTATTTTAATGAAATTTGTTAATGACTTGTGTTATTTGTACTATTCTATAAGAATAATATTATTTTATTTTAGCTATTTGGGATGGTTGTTACATGTGGTATCAGAGCCTTCCAAGTTCAACACTCAAGCCTCAAGTCTTCTACAATTAGGTTGCATGATAGTGTGTGAACCTGTTGTATCGAATAGAGAACCCTAGTTATGGGTCAAGATTCTTTTGATAAATTAGTGATTCTTACCTAGTTCAGTAGAAACCGAGTAGAAGTTTAGATGGAGTTTGATCATTCTAGAGGTGTGAGACCTCCTCACCTTAGTCGTATTTTCATAAGACTTGCTAGTAAGAAGTGATGGCTTGGTTAAAACAAGGATTGGTGACCATTTGAAGTGAGTTAAGATTGATGCAATATGGTGACAACCCATGAATGATGATGAGGAAATAAAAGTGAATTAATAAGAGAAATATATTGAGAAGAGAGTCTCTCTGATGATGTAAAGGATGAATGAGTTGATAAGATAAGGGAAGAAGAAAAGATGACATTTTTGATATGAGAAAGAAGGAAAATCACCTGTGAAGTAAATAAAGTCCATAATAATGGATAAATATTTGAGTGAGCCTTCTTGAAGGTAAGAAACCTAAGATGGATGTTTTAAAGGCAAGAATGATTGTAATAGTATTAAGCTTTGGACAAGTTAATTGTTGAGCAACGTCTTATTCTTTCAAGATATGGATCTAGTAGAATCCACGAGATCTTTGAAGAATGCAAAGTTGAGATGCCTTAAGGGCCTTCATTGATAAGGATGATCAAATAAGTTTTCTTGACCTATCTTATAGACAAGATAAGAATGATTGATGTTATGCTTGATATGTACTAGATAAGAATGATACTTTTCTAGTGAAAGTAATGGATTTATGCACTTCTCATGTTTTGTGTGTATCGCACATCTGTATAAATGATTGTATTCATATTTAAAGCAAGTTGTTGCCTTTATTGCATATTTTAAAGTTTGTGCACTAGCGCATGTTAAGCACTATCATATTTATATTTGAATTAGAAATGTTCACTATATTTGCAAGTGATGCATATTACACGTTCTGTGTCGATGATTCACATTATTGTTGTCTTTGTGCAAGTGATGCACTAGAGTAAATTATTGATTCCTATGTGCAGATAAAGCATTAGAGTAATGATTACATTCATAATTTGTGTGTGAGATACACCTTTTATGCTCATTGTGTTTTGGATCGAGTAATGATCACTATAATTATATTGCTGCAATTTATGCATATTTCATATTTTGTGCGAGTGATCCACTTGTGTGAGAGATGCACTTACCATATTTATTGAACAAAAAAATGAGTGAGAAATGCTCATTGTGTGTGATGCATTTACCATATTTTGTGTGAGAAAGGCACTACAAGTAAATTATGTATTTGTATCCTATGTGAGTTATGCACCAAAGGATTCATGCTTTCTTATTATTCATTTTATGTGTACTAGTGCAAATTATGCGCTATCATATTGATCTGGTCTATATTTTATGCAATTTGAAATAGATTATTCTTGTTGAATGTATGTGGTAAAGCTTACCTTCCGGGATAGGATGCCGATGTGGGTTCACAGAGACGGTAATTTCCTTTTTTCTAAACTACCACTTTTGTTATTTAATGCTTTGGCCAAAGCTACTGTACCATTGAAATATATGGATTTGTTTAAAGGCCTTGAACTTTGTAGTCTCTGCAACATCTTGTTTGCAAGAGTTTATTTCATCCTAGTATTAGGATGCATACAGGCAGCAGGCATGCATTAAGAGTTTCCTTCCTGCTTACACTGTTCTAGGTTTCTAGGCACCTTATGCAGGGCTGGGTATTCTTCGAGTTAGGAAGAAACCTGGGGAAGTGTTATGCTTCATGGTTGGGTGGAAAAAGCACCTTAACCATGGTACATTTGAATCTCTTTATTTAATTCATAAAATACATTTTATCATGTATGAACTAAGGTTACACTTGAGAAATTGTAAAGATTAAATACATTCTGGATATCTTGGCAAATAGAAAGTTTCTCATAAGATTGAGAGTTACTTTTCATTATTAAATTTAGTGAATGATTGTATTAGTATTGAGATCATGATGACCTTCTTACTTCTGACCTTTCTAATCATGTTGATGATCTTTTGTATGTTGAAAACTTGTTGATCTTCTTATCTTTTACATTGATCAAGTTGAAGGCCTTATTATAATTTGTTGAGATTTTTTTTCTTGTGTTAGTATTTTGATTTGCCAATGATGATAACAAGTAGTATGGGATGGTTTTTTTTTATCATAAGGAAAATTATTCTGATGTCTCATACAAGTAGGCATGTTGACAAAATGAACATAATTGATTCCTTTCTATAAATATCCTGGAATATCAAAAAGATTTGATTATGCTAAATAAGATTGTATGAAAGAAATGTATCTCCTTGCATGCTTTTACTTGTCTGAAAGTATAAAAATGAAGTTGATGAACAATGATGAGCTAACCATGTGTACAAGTGAATGAATGTTAGACATAGGAAATTTTGATGAATGTAAATAAGGACTTGGAGTAACGATATATTTCTCAGGCAGGCTGATTTTGACATTAAGGTAGAATAGAATTTAAGAGATATGAAACATTATCTTCACTTAAGTTGATTTGATCATTGGGACGATGATTCTTTTAAGGGGGGAAAGGATATCACAACCCCTATTTTTCAACATTATTTGTATCAATACTTTTTGAATTAATTATTCAAAAGATTTGATATTGTTTAGAAAATAAATTATGCATGTGTTATCTTATTTATATGTTTTCTTTAAAAAAAATCTATTTGGGCCAAGAAATGGCCATTTCTTAGCATACAAAAAGTCATGATCAATTTTTTTAAAAGAGGAGGAAATATGGGGAGATCAACATTAGATTTTTTTTACAGTTTTCATGAATTTATTTTAGAGAGGAAGGAGGATGCTCGAACAGTGAAGGTTATATTCATCGACTATTTGTTTACATATATCTTTATGAAGTTTCAGGTATGGTCTTTCCTAGAATGATTCATTAGTCTTGGATGTACATCCATGTTAGTTTTGTACTGACAAATAGATGTTGTGAAATCAAGCTATTTTGTTGTTCAATTGTTCATTAAGATGTAAACAAAGTTGATTCAGTAAAAACACATTCTTTCCAATCTTGCCACCAGATTTTGATGGGTCATGATCATTATCATTGTGGTTTTTTTCCATATCTGTTGTGATTAAAAAGGAGTAGTAATTATGATTGGAGATGTTAATATTCCTTTTTATGACTGGATCCACCACTATTGTGAGTTGTAGGGTTACTCTAGAGTTAAGATCACCTTATATATTGGAGAGCAGGGTGTATAATGGTTCAAAAATTTGGTTGTTGTCGATAGTGGTCTAAATCCTATCTTTGAATCATGGTTTAATTGATTTCATAGTTCAGTGTTAATTAAATAAAGGCTTGAACAATTCTGATGATGTTTCAATGAAACCCTTTATTTTGTGAGAATCTGTAATTAGTGCTTCCATGAGGTGACCTTCCATTGAGGCATTCTACCAAGCAGTTTTTGTGCACTGTGTTTAGCGAATGAGGATATAGACTTTATGCCGACTGAGGTAATTGCTAGAAAGTTTCTGAAACTTTTAGATAAATCCATTTTGTACATAATCCGCTATCATTGCATGATAACAATATAATTAGTTTCTTTATTATTCTAATAATGGGATGTTAAGATTCATATGCACTTAGGTATTATTGATATGGGATGTTAAGTTTTGATAAATCCTTGTATTTTGTAATCTAAGCCATTTCTTGATTTGGGTTTTAGCAGGTATGTCCTACTGTTGCTAAATTTTCACATGGATTACTTGTCTGTGTTTTTCCTTAGTGAGAACCAGAAGAACACTATCCTCTAAGTCATTTTATCAAACAATTACCATGCCGTGTTTATGCCTCCATATTTTCTTTGCATATGGAGCAATTAGGGGTGCTTGAAGCTACAATGTCTGATCAACGGCATTGCTCTATCATTTGTTCATTCTCGTTTTCAAATCATCTCCAATCTTGTGAATCGATATGCCCCCCAAAGTTATTTTGCTAGCAAAGGTCATGGATTTGGTTTAGTTTTTGCCAATTACAAATGTTTGAAAGTTTCTTAAAGCCTATCTTACAGATCTCATCTTTTAAGACATTTCATTAGGTAGATCATTATCCAACTCATAAGCCTCTTAGAGAGCACCGAATAGCTCCTACTTGCAATCTCATTGAAGTGAAAGTTTTTCCTTAGTCTCTCTCTTTCCTTCACTTGATTCTGTATGGTTCTATCCTTTTTGGCATATAACTTCTTACTTAGCTCCTTAACTCACAAGTATATTTCTTGAGTTCTCTAAAGGATCAGACTATCCATTTTTGTGAAATCGAAGGCATTATCTCTTATTTTAAAATTTATCATAGTGTTCTTATGTCTTGTAATATAATTTACTATCATGTATTGGTAACTTTCTAGAAACCCATAATCAAGATTGTTATCTATCAAACCTAACTCATAAATCCATATTATTAATTTGGAAGGAACGGTTGCTAGAACCCTAAAGTTGTAGAAGTCGGTGGGATTAGGAAGAGTCTCTCATGTTAGATCCTTCACTGTTTATACTCTGCTAGCATTTTCAAAGCTTTAGTGAGTGAACATTTATACTCCCATTCCTCTGTAGTGAAAATGGTACAACTATCCATGGGACTGATCACATTTTAATTAGGAAGCTTATTGTTGAATTGGCCTCTGTTTCTTCTTGAGCTTGTTCTATATCAACTATTAGGTTTAAATAAAAATGGTAGTTTATTAATATTATGTTATTATTAAAGGATTAAAAGAGTGTATATCAACATTTCTATATAAATTTCATTAACTCTATCTTTTGTTTAGTAAGTTCTATTGGTTTTAGGACAGACAACTGAGAGAGGGGGTGAATTAGTTGTCTCAAAACTTTCTTTTCTTTAAACACTAAAATCCTTCTTGTATTTCAATAGCATAATAATAATTAAATCATGGAAGCATAATGCAATAATTCAAGAGCAAAAACATATTGACACATATGACACCAAGATTTTAATGTGGAAAACCTGGTTAAGGGAAAAACCATGGGATGACTAACCCAAGATTGTATTCTCTATTAAAAGAATAATAAGAACAAAAAATGGCACTTGCCGATTAGGGCTCACTGCCTGATTGCACTGCTCACAAGAGGCCCACTACCTACAAGAGACACACTATCTATAGAATAATAAATATTACATAGTTGAATTGGAGATTAGCATCTTCCCATGCTTGAGTTAGTTCCATTTAAGCTCAATACTTCTGCTCTGCTTTTCGCTCTTCTTCTCTCTACCACTCCCTCATCTTTTCGATACTTTGAAATGACTTTGCAATTCTTATTTATACATGACATCAATTTTGGAATGATCATCAAAGTCGGCACAATTCATATTCTATTACAGAGAAATCACAAAAAAACAACTTGATTTGTTACAAGACTTCATACGTATCACCACACTATCGGCCACACATATCTGGGACTTCACTCTTCTTTGAGGAACACGCCATGCTTCATAGAACATCTTCAAGATCATCTACAAGATGTGTAAAACATCTAGTCAGCCATGATTAAGAAGGACATCATCACCCAGAAGTAAATCTTCGATTATGATCTCAATCTTCAATGCAGACCGCCAACATGAACTGGACACAATCTAGAGACCCCCACAAGCTTGCCTGAATCACCAAAAACATCCACACCATTTCTTCTTACTGAAATCATTTACATCTTCATCTAGAACCTCAAGAACATAGTCTACCATCACTGTCATATTAGAATAGATGCTTGCGGACCTCCATACAATGAACCAATTGAGTTGTCAATTCACATTAGCTTCCTAAACATTCCACCAAATCCATGGAATAGGATATTGCATTTTTGGATCTCACTAGACCTATTTGTGTCACTCTGTCACCTCTGAACATATGCCAGAACCAATTTTACTCATATAGCCATAACTTCTCCAAATCTTCATGCGCACCTCTCAAATCTTAACTGGATCATCTTTAGACACATATCTATAAACCCTTTGATGCGTATTCTCTAATCTTCAACTTAGCTAGGATCTTCACTACATAGAGCTTTAATGTCTTCACTATTCTTCACTACTTCTAATAAGACTAATTTTCTCAATATCCTCAACACACAACTTATCCAATCCTTGACATCAATGCAACAGGAGTATGTTGACATCAATGACAACACCAGTTAGGCCCATACTTGCAAAAATCTCCCCCTTTGTCATTGATGGCAACATATGATGTGAAAAACTATTTTAACCATCAAGACAAGAACTTCTCCTCACTACTTGACATAGCTCCCCCTATCAACAACAATCATTCATATGTCTTCTATTTCTTAACTACTCCCCCTTTGATCAGAAATCACTTTTGTTTTTCACATGTCTTCTCTCCCCCTTTGACATAAATGGCAAAGGGCACATACTTGCATCAATCAGAATCGTACAGACTGCTCCCCCTGAGTAGTAGCTTCCTATCATCAATCTGGATCACAAGATATGACTGTGAGATCCACCGGACTGATGCACATCAGTGCACCTTAATTCAGAACCGGAGGGATAATAACCCCTAACTTCTCCCTGAGATACTCAAAAGAGTCCTTAGGTAGAGGTTTGGTAAAGATGTCTACAATCTAATCCTTAGAGGGCACAAACTCCAATCTGAATTCATTCTTGTCCACCTGCTCTCTTAGAAAGTGAAACTTGATGGATATATGTTTTGTCTTTGAATGCAACACCAGATTTTTTGATATATTTATTACACTTGAGTTATCACAAAAGATTGTGATAGGTTCCTCATACTCCACTCTGATGTCTCTTAGCATTTGCTTCATCCACAATACTTGATTGCAACTACCTACTACTACAATATATTCTGCTTCTAAAGTGGATAGAGATATTACCTCTTGTTTCTTGCTTAGCCAAGAAACCAATCTTTTCCCCAAAAATAATGTACTACTACTAGTACTCTTCTAGTCATCCACATCTGTATATGCATGAAGAGAGAAATCATGATCCCTAGGATACCATAAACCATACTCAACTGTTCTGTTTAGATATCTAAGAATTCTCTTGATCGCCATGACATGAAATCTTGTAACAAGACCAACGACATTCATAATGTCAGGTCTAGTTTGAGTAAGATACAGTAGTCCTCCAATCATTAACCTATACTTTTTCTGATTAGCCTTAGGAGATTTATCATCTCTTCTTAGTTTACATCTGGTTGCCATGAGAGTATTCATTGGTTTTGAATCTTCATTCCAAATTTCTTCAACAATTCTTTCGCATATTTGATTTGTGATATGAAGATTCCTTTCTTTGTTTGAATGATTTGCAGACCCAAGAAGAAATTCATTTCCCCAAACATAGACATCTCAAATTCACTTTTCATTTGATTTGAAAAAGTCTTGCACATACTATCTCTTCCGCCAAAAATGATATCATCAACAAAAACTTCAACAATCAAGATATTTTCATGATTAATCTTGAAGTACAAGTTACTATCAGTAGTACCTTTGTTGAAACCAATCCGCAAAAGATGTTTATCCAGTCTTTCATACCAAGCTCTTGGGGCTTGTTTGAGTCCATACAGTACTTTCTTCAACTTGCAGACCATATCACCATGATCAGACAATTGAAATCCATCTAGTTGCTCAATGTATACTTCTTCTTCCAGGTCACCATTCAAAAAGGAAGACTTGACATCCATATGATATACTTTGAAATCCTTGAAGGCAGCCAAAGTAAGAAATAATCTAACTGCTTCAATTCTTGCCACCGAAGCAAAAGTTTCTTCAAAATCAACTCCTACTTGAGAATAACCCTTGCAAACCAATCTGGCTTTGTTTCTGACTAATTCACCATCTTCATTCAGTTTATTCTGGAAGACCCATTTGGTCCCAATCACATTTTTGTTTCTAGGTCTGGAAACAAGATCCCAAATGTGATTTTTCTCTATCTACATCAATTCTTTCTTCATTGCTTTAGTCCAACTTTCATCATTGCATGCTTCACTTACTATTTTTGGTTCAATCTTTGAAATCAGACAATACTTTTCTAAGTCTTGAGCAATCTTTCTTCTTGTTTGAGCACCTTTGCTTTTATCACCTATGATCTAGTCTTCAGAATGATTTAGTCTTACATACCTGGGAATTTTGGTTATTTCTTGCACTTCTATTTCTTGGACAGGTTCATTCAAACTTATCTCTTCTTCCTACATTTCAGGATTCTCCGGATCAGTTTGGATCTAAATTTTAGAAGGAGCTTGAACTTCTTGAACCAAAACATCATTCTGATCATCTTCTTCATATTCATAAAACTTTGAGGGTTTTTCAATGCCTTCATCAACCTTCACATTTGTACTTTCTATAATCTTCCTCAATCTCTTGTTACAACATCAGTATGCTTTGCTTTGAGTAGAATAACCCAAGAATATTCCTTCATCACTTCTAGCATCCAATTTGCCAAGATCTTCATCTCTTTTAATGTAACATTTATTACCAAAGACTCTAAAATACTTCACAGTAGGAGTGATGCCAAACTAGAGTTCATAAGGGGTCTTACCAGTATTGCTTCTGATTTGTACCTGATTAAGAGTATAGACAGTAGTGCTTACAACTTCTCTCCAGTAGATCTAAGGAACGTTTGCTTCCATCATCATGGTTCTAGATGCTTCCTGGATGGTCTGGTTCTTTCTCTCCACTACTCCATTCTATTGTGGAGTCCTTGGAGCAGATAATTGTCTTTTTATCCCATGTTTCTCATAGAATTCTATGAACTCTCTGAATGTGAATTCTCCACCTCTATCAGACCTAAGGCATTTTATGTTAAACCTAGTTTCATTCTCTACCATAGCCTTGAATATTTTGAATTTCTCAAGAGCCTTAGATTTCTCTTTTTGGAAAGTCACCCACATCATCTAGGAATGATCATCAATTAGTAACATGAAATATCTATCACCTTGCAAACTCCTGATTCTTTCTAGTCCACATAGATCAGTATGCACTAAGTCTAACAATCCAATAGAAGATTGTTCCTTACTTTTGAATGTAACTCTGCTCTGCTTACCCAATTGACATTCTTTGCACAAACTGTTAGTAGGTTTCCCCAGTCTTGGAAGATCTCTTAGAGCCTGAGTGTTGCTTATCTTGATGATATTATCAAAATTTATGACACATTCTTCTATGCCACAACCAACTCTGATCAATTTGAACAGATAAACAACTTTTGCCAATACCAACCAAGTGGAAGATGTTACCGTTTGTTTGAGTACCGGATGCAACCTCTATTCTAGAACTTTCAAAGATCTTGCATTTTCTATTTTTAAATCAGAGATCAATGCCTTTATCCACCAACTACCCAACATTGAGAAGATTGTGCTTCAGAACTTCAACATACAATACATTACTGGTTTTGTTCTTTCCATCAAAATAAATATACCTCTACCTCTAATTCTGCCAGTAGAATTATCACCAAAATTTACAACTCCTCCTTCATATCTTTCCAGATCTATGAACTTGTTTTTGTCACTAGTCATATGGTGGGAGTATCCATTGTCAATGACCCATTCATCCTTTTCTTCAACTTGAGTAGCCAGAGCTCTTTCCACCTATTTATGATTGACAGATTTAGTGGGCATTGGATCTTCTTCCTTGATGGCAATAAACACCCAGTCACTTCCAAATTTGTTTCCTGTCTCTGATTCATCATCTGTTACTCCTTCATCATCATCATCTTCATGAACATAGTAACATTTATTTTGAAATCTTGATCTATTAGGATTAGTTCTTGAAAATCTTTCCGGATACCTTGAAGCAAAATGACCAATCTTGTTGTAGTTGAAACATTTGAAGAGCAATTTTCCTTCATACTTACCAGATCCTCTTGGCAGTCTTTTTACAATAAGGGATTCAAGTTGTGTAGCTTCTACTTCATCTTCTTCCAGATCTTTTCTTGCTTTTTCATACCATGATAGGTTCTTTGAGGAGTTCTCTCCTAGATCATACCTTTGTTTTCCTTTTGCAAAGGCACTAGCCTTGAATGCAGATTCAGTCTTGGGGGGAGCATTTTCAAACTCAGCCAATTCAAATGTAGCTAATTTTCCAACTAATTGATCTCTTGTGATATTTGATAAAGATCTAAATTCTTCAATAGCAGCAACCTTGTGTTTGTAAGTAGGAGGTAGAGATCTGAGAACTTTGGCAACAATCTCATCTTCATCCAAGATTCCACCAACACACCTAATACCCAAAACAAGCTCAATTACTTTTGGCATAAATGTAGTGATATTCTCATCTTCATTCATCTTCAGGTTTTCAAATTTTCCTTTCAGACTCTGTAGCTTGGCACATTTGACATATTTGTCTCCTTCATGCAGAAGTTCTAGTTTTTCCCAAATCTCATATGCAGTTTTTAAATCTATAACATTTGTCAGTTCTAAATCAAATAAGGCACTTAGTAAGGCTTCTTTAGCACGTAGATTATCTTTAGTATCTCTGATTTCATCTACAGTTGTTGAACCATTCTTTGGAGGAACATACTTCTTTGAAGTTATGGTCCAATATTGCATTCCCATACATTGCAAGTGACATTCCATGCGGCTTTTCCAAAGAGTGTAATTAGTTCCATCAAACCTCAGACTATCCTTCTTGTAGGAAGACATCCTAGATCTCCTCAAGTGATTAAGCTCTTTTAGAGGAACTCAGCTCTAATACCAATTGTTGGTTTTAGGACAAACAACTGAGAGAGGGGGTGAATCAGCTGTCTCAAAACTTTATTTTCTTTAAACACTTAAATCCTTCTTGTATTTCAACAGCATAATAATAATTCAATCATGGAAGCACAATACAATAATTCAAGAGCAAAAACATATTGACACATATGACACCAAGATTTTAATGTGGAAAACGTAGTTAAAGGAAAAACCATAGGGTGACTAACCCAAGATTGTATTCTCTGTTAAAAGAATACTAAGAACAAAAAATGGCACTTGCCAATTAGGGCTCACTGCCTACAGGAGACACACTATCTACAGAATAATAAATATTACATACTTGAACTAGAGATCAGCATCTTCACCATGCTTGAGTTAATTCCATTTAAGCTCAATACTTCTGCTCTGCTTTTCTCTCTTCTTCTCTCTACTACTCCCTCATCTTTTCGATACTTTGAAATGACTTTGTAATTCTTATTTATACATGACATCAACTTTGGAATGATCATCAAAGTTAGCACAGTTCATATTCTATTACAAAGCAATCACAAAAATACAACTTTATTTGTTACAAGACTTCATGCGTATCACCACACTGTTGGCCATACATATCTGGTACTTCACTCTTCTTTGAGGAACATGCCATACTTCATAGAACATCTTCAAGATCATCAGCAAGATGTGTAAAACATTAGGTCAGCCATGATTAAGAAGAACATCATCACCTGGAAGTAAATCTTTAATTAATAGCTCAATCTTCAATGCGGACAGCCAACAAAAATTAGACACAATCTAGAGACCCCCACAAGCTTGCCTGAATCACCAAAAACATCCACACCATTTCTTCTTACTGAAATCATTTGCATCTTCATCTAGAACCTCAAGAACATAGTCTACCATCACTGTCATATTAGAATAGATCCTTGTGGACCTCCAGACCATGAACCAATTGAGTTGTCAATTCACATTGGCTTCCTAAACATTCCACCAAATCTGCAAAACATGTATTACATTTCTGGATCTCAGGGGACCTATTTGTGTCACTCTATCACCTCTATACATCTGCCATAACCGGTTTTACTCATATGGCCATAACTTCTCCAAATCTTCATACAGACCTCTCAAATCTTAACTGGATCATCTTTTGACACATATCTACAAACCCTTTGATGTGTATTCTCTGATCTTCACCTTAGCTAGGATCTTCACTACATAGAGATTTATTGTCTTCACTGTTCTTCACTGCTTCTAATAGGACTAATTTTCTCAATATCCTCAGCACATAGCTCATCCAATCCTTGACATCAATGCAACAAGAGTATGTTGACATCAATGACAACACCAGTTAGGCCCATACTTGCAACAAGTTCTAAATCCTTTTAAAGATTTTTTTTTTATTAATTTTTTTTTGGGTGAGTCTAGTCTTAATAAGCATTAGTTTTAATTGATTTAAGACTACATGATTTTATCTAAATATTTAGATTATAAGAGATACTTTTCATAGTTAGAGTACTTTTACTTGAATTTAATTAATTATGTTTCTTTATGTTTTCTAATTACTCTTAATATGCCCTGAGACTAGTCTATACTCACCTAATTTTATTTATGGTTTCTTTTCAATTGGATTTAGCAATGTATTAGAAAATCAAGAATAGAATGAAGAGTTAAAAGATAGATTATTTGTCATAGAATAAAACTTACTAAATTGATTCCATTTGACTATTAAAATTATATTATTCTTTTATGAAATTAAAAGGAATGTGATTTCCTAAAGATCCTTGATTTTAAAATGTTTGATGAGTTTAGAATAGATTAATGGTTAAACCATTAATGTTTTTTCCTTCTCTATCTTTTTATTTAATAATATTAGTGATTAAGTGTTGGAGAGAATATTTTGATCAACCAAGTTAATAATCTTAAGTTAGTAGTTATCTTATACCTTGCAATTATCACTGATAGTTTTATCTTGTCTTAAGGATGCATAGTGTTGTAACCTAAGTTGAGACAGTGTCAGAATTTGATGATTATAGTTGTAAAGGTTCTTGAGATTATAAAGCCTCTATTATTTATGTTAACTCAAGTTATAAATTGTATGAAACCATTTTATGGTTAGAAGTTCAAGTAACCCAAACTATGAAGCCTCTGTGCTACGTGTACATAGGCAAGGCCATCATTGATGAGCCCCTGAGGCAATAGGTCGGCTCCTTAGGGCCTGTAGGTTCATCATTTTGTGCATTGATATCTAATATGTTGTTCATTGATTTTGTGGGACTAATGTTTATATCTAGTTGTGTAGATTCATGCCAAAAGATTTGTGTAGTTATGAATACAAGCATTATATGAATGGTGTAGGTAACTGAACAATCTGAAGGTGATTATTAGTTATTCTATAAATTGTACTTTTCTCTCTCTCTATCGAGTTCAGTGGATTAGATGTATAGTTTTTTCATGTTAATTGTTGATGTGATAGTCTTGTATAAGCCTACACAGCAAAATAATGTAAAGGCATTGTCCTATTTCATTGCACTTATTAATTTACTGATGCATGGAATCTTATTTTAAAGAAATTTGTTAATGACTTGTGTTATTTGTACTATTTTATAAGAATAATATTATTTTATTTTAGCTATTTGGGATGGTTGTTACAGCCTCAACCCATTAATGTAATGAGCTACCTTCTCCTTGTTGGCCTCTACATGGCCTGTCCTAATAGTAATCTTGATGCAGGAGTATCTAGTAGTGTAAGGGCAATCTTGCATCAACCAAAAAGAAGTTAATTCAAAATCATTATAGTTGTTTTCATTTCTTTTCATAATTAGTGTTTCTAGTTCCATAATATCCTGAATAATGATGTAGGACTTTCAGTTTTTACAAAACTGCTAAAAATAGCAAACTGCTAGTTTTGGAAAGGTTACCTACCATTTTAGGAAAGTTTGCATTTGGGCATGGATTTAGGTAAAAATTTACACAAATATTCATAACTAAAATATAAGACCTTTGTTGAAGGAATCATGCAAAGATCATTTGTGAGCTAAAAGATATTAAAGTTTTTATTTTCTGAAAAGCCCCTAAAAATTTTTGAAACGAGTTATGAGGCACTAAAACATCCCAAAAAGTTGATGGAAATCCATTTACATATTTCTAGCGTGATAGTTCACATCGCAAGCTTTCTGGCACTTAAAACGGTTCGTCAATCGGACACTCGGATCAAAAGTTATGCTTCCCAAAAGTTGACCTACTTTTGGAGGGAGTTACAAATTTCAAAATTTAGCTGGAGGCTACCAAAAGGTGCTATTTGTGACTATTTTGGGAACCCTGGGTAGTAGTAGAGTTAACAGGGAAAGTGTAGAGTCAAGAATAGGTGGGAAAATAGAAACCCTAGCTAATTTGGGGTTAGAGAAGGCTAAAGATTCCAGAGTCTTGAGGTTAGGAAAGGTGTAATGTATTGCAGTCTGAGGAGGATTGATTCATCTAATTGTAATTAAGCTTGTGTAATGTAATGAGTTGCCTAGTTCAATAAAGAAATATTCTATTTTCTATGCTCCATTTCTATTGTTGTGTGTTTTATAATTTACCCCCTTCATCAAGTGGTATCAGAGCAAGGGTTCCTGAGTGTGTAGACAGATCACCGACCATGAGGTAGTTTGCACTAGGAGTTGAGGTTGTGGGTTTGCTGCGGAGATCAAGTTGCCTCCACAAAGAAATCATATTGGGAGGAATGATTTGACGGAAGATGGTTTTAGAGCCCTGCAAAGGCAAATCAATGCATTGCAAGAGGATCTACAAAGAGGGTTTGAGTTGAGAACAAGAGAAGAAAGCGAAGATGAAGCTGAATAAGAGCTATCTGAGGAAGAACAAGAAGTTACAGGAGATCCTATAGAAGTTAGGTTGTTGAGGGCCATTTTAAAGATCAAAAAGAGACCTAGGATCAAAGTTTCTATATATTTTGGATATTTGAATCTAGAACAGCTTATTGATTGGATCAATGACATAGAGAAGTATTTTGAGTATGAAGATGTGGAGGACCCAGATCAGGTCAAGTTTGTAAATACAAAGTTGAAGGGCCATGCCAGTATTTTGTGGAAGGAGGTCCAGTTAGAAAGGAACAAAAGAGGAAAAGGAAAGATCACTAGATGGGATCGGATGGTGGAGAAACTGAAGAAGTAGTTCATTCATGTGGACTATGAGATGGAGTTGCTGAAGAAGCTGCAAGGACTGAAGCAAGGTAACAAGTCTATTAAGGAGTATACAGTAGAGTTTTATAAGATTACTATCAGGATAGGCCATGCAAAGGCCAACAAGGAGAAGGTATCCCATTGCATTAATGGGTTGAGGCCAAGTATTAAAGAGGAACTAAGCTTGGTCAGAAGGACCACCATAGAAGATGTGTACCAGTTTTCCCTGAAGGTGGAAGAGAAGCTGAATAAAAGATTCAACAGCAAGCAAAGGGCAAGAGGTCAAGGTGGAAGGACTGGTGGAAGACCCTATGGAGGTCATAATGAAGATCAAAATAAAAGTGAAGAAGCTAGCACCAGTTGAAATTAAAGAGGGGATAATGCCTACTGCTCTCATGACCAATATAATGGTGAGCAAAGAGGAACAGGGCGACCTGGGCAAGGACCCGAAAGAGGAGGTTTTAGAGGAACCTGTTTCCAATGTGGAGAAGAAGGGCATCCAGCATACGAGTGTCCACAACATCAAGGAAGGACAAATAGAAGACCTGAAGGTAATGCACGAGTTGCACATGTAGATGAAGATGCAAAATCTGAGCATTCTAAAGATGCTAAAAGGGGAGAAACCCTAGTTGTCAGAAGAACTTTGTTGAATGAGGAGAAATAACCCAATCAAAGGAAGAGTTTATTCCACACAAGGTGAAAATGTGAAGGTAAGTGTTGTGATATTATCATTGATAGTGGAAGTACTAACAATCTTGTTTCAGAGGAGATGGTTGACAAGTTGAAGTTGACAAGAAGAAAGCATCCACATCCATATCGGATTGCATGGTTGCAGAAGGACCATAGAGCTTTGGTTAATGAGCAATGTTTAGTGAAGTTCAAGATTGGGGACTACCATGATGAGGTGCTGTGTGATATCATACTGATGGATGCATGTCATATGCTATTAGGGAGGCCATGGTAGTATGATAGGAGTGTTGTCCACAATGGTTGTGCAAACACATATTTCCTAACAAAGGATGGAGTTCATCATAAATTGAAGCCCTTGAAGGAGGTGGAAGAAAAGGTATGTAGTGCTACCATAACTTGCTTGGTAGATGGTAGGAAGTTTTTGGAGGGTATGAAGCATGAGTGTCATTACTTTGCATTGATTCCTAAAATTAGTCAAGAAAAATGTGAAGATGTACCAGTAGAAGTTTCAGATATGTTGGAAGAATTTCAGGACATTATCTCTGATAATGTACAAGAAGGTTTACCACCAGTGAGGAAGAAAAGTTATCAAGTGGATTTGATACTAGGATCTAGTTTCCCAAATAAGGCAGCCCATAGAATGACTCTAGTAGAGAATGAAGAGTTGAACAGATAAGTTCACGAGTTGTTAAGGAAGGGACTAATAAGGGAGAGCCTGAGTCCATGTGTGGTACCTATAGTACTAGCACCAAAGAAAGGTGGAGAGCGGAGTATGTGTACAGATTCTCAGGCCATCAATAAGATCATGATCAAGTATAGGCTTCCATTGCCAAGAATAGATGACATAATGGACTATTTGAGTGAAGCCAAGTACTTAACAAAAATTGACCTAAAGAGTGGGTATCACAAGATTCGTATTAGGGAAGGAGATGAATGGAAGACAACCTTCAAGACAAAGGAAGGTTTGTACGAGTGGTTAGTCATGCCATTTGGGCTAACCAATGCACTGAGCACATTCATGCGGCTCATGAACAAGGTATTGAAAGAATTTTTGAGAATTTTTGTTATTGTTTATTTAGATGATATTTTGATTTTCAGTAAGACTTGGGATGAGCATATGATGCATATTAGAAGAGTTTTGGAGAAGTTGAGGGGGGAGAAGTTGTTGATCAATCTGAAGAAATGTAGCTTTGTAAAGAAGGAGTTGGTATACCTGGAATTTGTTGTCTTAGAGGAAGGTCTTAATATGGACCCAGAGAAGGTGAGAGCTATCCTTGAATGGCCTATGCCAAGGAGTACCATAGAGGTACAATCTTTTCATGGTTTGGCAAGTTTTTATAGAAAGTTTATTAGAAATTTTAGTAGCATTTGTGCACCCCTAACTGAGACAATGAGAGGGGATAGAAAAGAGTTTAGATGGACTAAAGGAGCGGACACAAGATTTGATGCATTGAAGCAGAAAGTCACAGAGCAACCTATTTTGGCACTTCCAAATTTCAATAAGGTATTTCAGGTAGATTGTGATGCTAGTGGCAATGCTATAGGAGCTATTTTGAGTCAAGAAGAAAAGATCGTTGCCTATTTTAGTGAGAAGCTTAATGATGCCAAGAAAAAGTATTATGTTTATGATCAGGAATTTTATGCAATAGTTTAGGCTTTGAAGAAGTGGACACATTATTTGTTACGAAAAGAGTTTGTTTTAGATACTGATCATAAGGCTTTATAGTATCTTAATAGTCAAAGAAAGTTGAATCAAAGGCACTTAAAATGGGTTGAGTTTTTGCAGAGTTATACTTTTGTTTTGAAGCACAAGAGTGGGATGTCCAATAGAGTTGCAGATGCCTTGAGCATAAGGCAAAATTTGTTGACAGAAATGAAGATAGAGGTTGTTGGGTTCGATGAGCTAAAAATTTTGTATCTTGAAGATCTAGATTTTGCAGAGGCTTGGAAAGCTTGTTTGGAACCTATTACTTTGGACAAGACAAAATGATTGGATTTCATAATCTAAGATGGCATGTTGTTTAAAGGAAGCTAGTTGTGCATTCCAAGGAGTTCCATGAGAGAGAACTTGATTAAGGAGAAGCATAAAGGAGGATTGGCCAGACACTTTGGTTGAGATAAGACAATTGCTATTATTGGTGAAAATTATTATTAGCCACAATTGCAGTAGGATGTGAGGAAATTTGTGCAGAGTTGCAAAGTATGTCAGATGGCGAAAGGAGCAAGTCAGAATATAGGTCTATATAAGCCACTACCTGTACCAGAGAAGCCATGGGATGATATTAGTATGGATTTTGTTATTGGTTTACCAAGGACACAGAGAGGACATGACTCCATTTTTGTGGTGGTGGACAAATTCTTGAAGATGGCACATTTCATTCCTTGCAAGAAGACTAATGATGATGTTTATATTGCTGAATTATTTTTCAAGGAGGTGGTGAGATTACATAGTCTACCAAAGAGCATAGTTTTAGATTGAGATACCAAGTTTGTTGGTTATTTCTGGAGGACATTGTAGAAGAAGTTGAAGACAGAGTTGAAGTTTAGTTCTGCACACCATCCACAAACTGATGGACAAATGGAAGTGGCAAATAGGAGTCTAGGTAACCTGCTACAATGCTTAGTAGGAGATAAGCCCAAGGGATGGGATTTGATTTTACCATAGGAAGAATTTGCTTACAGCAATTCTGTCAATAGTACTAGTAAATCACCTTTTCAGATTGTATATGGCAATAGTCCCAGAAATGCTTCAGAGTTAAGGAAGCTAGACAAAGGAGAAAAGACAAGTGCTGAAGCTAGAGACTTTGTAGAACATCTGAAGAATTTGCATGAAGAGATGAGAAAGCACATTAATAAGATGAATATTTAGTACAAGGCTAAGGTAGATTAGAATAGGAGGTATAAGGAGTTCCATGTAGGAGATGAAGTCATGGTTCACTTAAGAAAAGAAAGGTTCCCAATTCGAACATACAATAAGTTGAAAATGAAGAAATTTGGATGGTGTAGAATCCTGAAGAAGCATGATTCAGGAAATGCATATAAGGTAGAGCTACTGAGTGGGATCAATATTTCCGCTATGTTCAACATTCTAATTTAATAGAATATCATGAAGGTGGCACAAAGGATGGACCAACAGAAGAACAATGGAGTATTCTGGCATCTACTTCAATGGAGGAGATAGAAGAGATCTTGGATAGCCGTGTGGGAAGAAGTACTCAGAATAGGCAATATGAAGAATATCTAGTGAAATGGAAAGGAAGGCCTATGAATATTCTTCTTAGTTGCCTAAGGTAGAGGTTGACCATTTGGGTTTTCCTCACACAAACATCTGAGATGTGACAGGGTCATTTCTCAAATTAGCCTAGGTGTCTGATGCACGAGGATCCAGTGGTGTAAGGGCAATCTTGCATCACCCAAGAAGAAGTTAATTCAAAATCATTATATTTGTTTTCATTTCTTTCCATAATTAGTGTTTTTGGTTCCATAATATCCTGAATAATGATGTAGGACTTTCAGTTTTTCCAAAACTGCTAAAAATAGCAAACTGCAAGTTTTGGAAAGTTTACCTGCCATTTTAGGAAAGTTTGCATTTGGGCATGGATTTAGGTAAAAAGTTACATAAATATTCATAACTAAAATATAAGACCTTTGTTGAATTAATCATGCAAAGATCATTTGTGAGCTAAGAGATATTAAAGTTTTTATTTGCTGAAAAGCCCCTAAATTTTTTTGAAATGAGTTATGAGGCACTAAAACATCCCATAACATCCCAAAAAGTTGACAAAAATCCATTTATGGATTTGTAGTGTGATAGTTCACATCTCAAGCTTTTCAGCGCTTAAAACAGTCCATCAATCAGACACCCGGATCACAAGTTATGCTTCCCAGAAGTTGACCTACTTTTAGAGGGAGTTGCAAATTTTGAAATTTAGCTAGAGGCCACCAAAAGGTGTTATTTATGACTATTCTGGGAACCCTGGGTAGTGGTAGAGTTAAGGGGAAAAGTGTAGAGTCAAGAATATTGCGAAAATAGAAACCCTAACTAATTTGGGGTTACATAATGCTGAAGATTCCAGAGTCTTGAGGTTAGGAAAGCTGTAATGTGTTGCAGCCTGAGGAGGATTGATTCCTCTGATTGTAATTGAGCTTCTGTAATGTAATGAGTTTCCTAAATCAATAAATAAATATTCTATTTTTTGTATTTCATTTTTTTTGTTGTGTGTTTTATGATTTACCCTCTTCATCAAATCTTATAAAAATCTTCTGTATACTCCTTAACAGACTTGTTACCTTGCTTCAATCCTTGCAGCTTGTTTAACAACTCCAACTCATAGTCCACATGAACGAACCGCTTCTTTAGTTTGTCCACCATCTGATCCCATCTAGTAATCTTTCCTTTTCCTCTTCTATTTCTCTCTAACTAGACCTCCTTCCACCAAATACTGGCATGGCCCTTCAACTTTGTTTTCACAAACCTGACTCATTCTAGATCCTCAACATCTTCATAGTCAAAATATTCCTCCATATCATTGATCCAATCAATAAGCTCTTTTGGGTTCAAATTCCTATAATAGGTAGAACTTCAATCCTAGGCCTCTTTCCAATCTTCGAAATGGCCCTCAATAACCTAACTTGTGCAGAAACTCCTACATATTCTTGTTCTTCCTTGGAGAGCTCTTCTTCAGTTTCATCTTTGCTTTCTTCTCTTGTTCTTGGCTCAAACCCTCTTCGCAGCTCCTCTTGCAGTGCATCAATTTTCCTTTGTAGGGCTCTAAAACCCTCTTTTTTCAATTTATTTCTCCCACCACTGTTTCTTTGTGGAGGCATTTTAATCTCTGTAGCAAACCCACAACCTCAGGTCCTAGTGTAAACTACCTCACAGTCGACGATCTATCTACACACTCAATGACCCTTGCTCTGATACCACTTGATGAGGGGGAAATAACAAAACATACAATAACATAAATTGCACATAGAAAATGTAAATTTTATTTCATTCATTTTAGACAACACATCACATTACAAAAAACTAAAATTACATCAGAGGATGAAACCTCAACAGGCTACAACACACTACAACTTCCCTTCTCTAGATTCAGGAACCTTATGCCTTCTATAGCTTCAAATCAGCTAGGGTTTCTATTCTTCTTTCCCCCCTTCTCTCAACTACCCCAAAGGGTTCCAAAAAATGGTCATAAATAGCCCTTTTTGGCAGCCACCAGCCAAAATTTTGAAATTTGCAACTCCCTCCAAAAATAGGTCAACTTCTAGGAGCCATAACTTTCAATATGGGTGTTCGATTGATGAACTGTTTGAAGCTTTGGAAAGCTCATAGAGTGCTCCACACATGAAGAATGTGCTCTACTGATTCAACCCATTTTCAGGGTTGTACGGGGCCTCTAAGTGCCTCAAAACTAACTTTGAAACTTTTTCAGGGGTTTTTCAGGAAATGGATACTTTAATATCTTTTAGCCCACAAATGATCTTTGGCTAATTCCTTCACCATATGTCTTATATTTCTATTTCGAAGCCTCCTATAAATTTTTGCTTTCATACGTGTCCAAATGCAAACTTTCTAAAAGTAACAGTTTGCAATTTTTAGTAGTTTGGAAAATCTGAAGGTTCTACATCATTATTTAAGAGATTATGGAACTAGAAATACAAATTTTGAAAATAAATGAAAACAACATCTTTAATTTTGAATCATCTTTTTTTGGGTGACGCAAGATTGCCTTTACACCACTGGATGCTACTGCATCATGAAAACACAATCTGTTGTGACAGGAATAACACAATATGCTATGATCAGAATAACACAATCAGTTGCAATAGGAATAACACAATCAACTATGACATGAATAACACAGTCATTTGTGATAGAAATCACATAGTCAACTATGACATGAATACACTGCGATAGGAAAATAAAGTTCAAGCTGAAGGATAAATATTAGGGGGCCAATATCATCATAAATAGACCAAAAGCATGCTACATAGTCCTTAATAAACTAAGATGCAATCTGATTTAATAAAAAACACACAATAATTATTTGTAAATTTCATGAAAGCTTAGAAAATTACTCAGTTATACCTGATTCCCTCTGTAGATTTATCTCCTGCCTCATGTCGCTGATGATTTCTCCTCTCTCAGTCTCTGTATTCTTATTCTACCTTCTGTTGCTGATCCTTGATGAAATTCTTTTCTCCCATGATTTTTCTGTATATATATATTTTAATAAAACTCTTCATCCCATATTGGTGTTGCCCTCTTCTCTTTCTAAATTTGGATGATGATATTTTTAGAATAACCCTTTCTTTTAAATTTTGGTTACCTCCACTTTGCATGCCCGAAAAAGCCTCAAGTCTCTCAGACTTTTTGTTTAAACTTCACTAACAATGTCGTTCTATTGCATGCCATCAGATTTATTATATTTAGATCAAGGGTTAATACATTCTTCAATTTATATATTTATATCCTTAGTAATATATTTTTATTTTAAGTTAAAAAAAAAAGAATATATATATTTATTAATTAACTTATTTAAATAAAAAGAGAATAATTTAATTATTTATTAATAATTCAAAGACAACTTATACAATTCTTAATAATAATATACTTTTAAATTAAATAACTATATAATATATTTTTAGTTTAAACCTATCAAAGATATTATATATATATATATATATATATATATATATATATATATATATATATATATATATATATATGCTTTTAATAATTAATAAATAACTCAATTTGAAAACAACTCATATAGTTTTCATTAAATCTAAAATTGAAAGAGAATATAATTACATGACTAACTTATTCATTTAAATGAACATACTTTAGCAACAAAATCACATATTTATTTGATCATTACACATCAATCGCATCCATAATTCAAAGTTGAAAACTCAAATGCAACTACATAATCATAGCAGTGAGGAATAAGTCAAACAAGAATGAAAGATAATAATGCAATATGATCTATGTGTGTGTGTGTGCAAACATTAGGGCTCCATCCAAACAATTCTTACCAGTGGCTAGAATGTCTCTACCTTGGCCATGTTCTCATCTTTGACATGTACCTGCGCTCAGTCGCACTCAAATTCGCATCAATAAGTTAGTCCTAAATCATAGCCTAAACAAGAACAAGATATACATCCATAATCATACTAATAATAACTGATCATTAATCGACTTTCCCATTTTCATGCATTTTTAAATATCAACAATTTTACTTTCATCCACACGAAATCACTCAATAGTAAAACAATCACTCAATAGTAAAACAATTTTACTTATATCCACCTTCTACCCTATATCTCAATCACTTCTCCCTCCCCTCACTACCTCCTACCCTCTCTCTCACTCTCTACTTCCCTCCCCTCAATACATCATACCTTCTCTCTCACTCTCTTTTTCCCTCCCCTCTCTACCTCCTACCCTCTCTCTTACTCTCTACTTCCCTCCCCTCTCTACCTCCTACCCTCTCTCACTCTCTAGTTCCCTCCCCTCTCTACCTCCTACCCTCTCTCACTCTCTTTTTCCCTCCCCTCTCTACCTCCTACCCTCTCTTTCACTGTCTACTTCCCTCCCCTCTCTACCTCCTGCCTTCTCTCTCACTCGCTTCTTCCCTCCCCTCTCTACCTCCTACCCTCTCTCTCACTCTCTACTTCTCTCTCCTCTCTACCTCCTACCCTCTCTCACTCTCTACTTCACTCCCCTCTCTACCTCCTCTCCTCTCTCTCACTCTCTTCTTCCTTCCCCTCTCTACATCCTACCCTCTCTCAGTCTCTACTTCTCTCCCCTCTCTCCCACTCTCTACTTCCCTCCCCTCTCTACCTCCTACCCTCTCACTCTCTTCTTCCCTCCCATGTCTACCTCCTACCTTCTCTCTCACTCTCTTCTTCCCTCCCCTCTCTACCTCTTACCCTCTCTCTTGTTGCAAGTATGTGCTAACTAGTGTTATCATTGATGTCAACATGTTTGTGTTGTCATTGGTGCCAACTGTATCTTCTAATATTACTGATTGTTGATTGATTGAAGAACACTATCTAAGTATTTTGTTCCGCATTTTTATTTTATTGAAGATCGGAGTATGACCTTTGGATATGATTTAGTGAAGTGTTTGAAGATGCTAAATCCAGAATTTGGTGGTCCAGATCACTGTGTAAAAAATGTTCTATTCACCAGTTTGAAGACTGTGCCTGGCAACATTTGCAGAGTGACAGGGAGATAGTATTCTACTCCACATTTCTCTTCAGGTTAGAATTTAGTCTTGCAATTTTGGACTTAAGATTATAAGGTCCTTAGCTATCTTCTTTCCAAAGTACTTGTTATTTGGTAATACAGAAAGAAAGTTATTGATTAGCAGAGGTTGATAGTGTCTATTGAGAAGCAGTCTATGATGTGTCTTCAAGTGATATCTGTTGTCTTCAAGTGAGATTTATTGTGGTTAGATTTGTCAGCTCCTAATTGATTCTATGATGTTCTTAGATGCCTCCATAATATATTGAAGGTGTGTGCTTGATTCACAAGTACAATGAAGATCTTGGAAACATGTATCTAAGTGTTCTTGATGTTGTGCACTAGTTCTAGCCAACCTGGTTAGTCAAACTTATTATGGAGGTGATTCGTGAATTGTAGAAGCGTGTCCAAGCATGTGAAATTGTATTTGGGTCTAAGATAAGCCATGAAATGTTTCTCCTTCATTCATTTACTCCACAATTTTGTTTAGGTCTAGTCCTAATTTGATTTTTGTATGTATGCTGACCTTGGAGATAGTTCCAATGGTTGTAGATTGTAATGTGGACCTTGATGTACATTCAAAGGTTGATGATTGGTATAAATGTATGTAATCAATTCATGAATGAGGGGATAAGTTGAGAAGATGCAAAGATAAAGTGTGAGGTGTAAAGGTAGGGCAGAGTAAAGGAGATATTGCGCTTCAATGGAATTGAACTCAGGCATGGTATATATGCTACTATATCAATTCATCCTATTAGTGATCTAACCCTGATAGTGAGCCAACCTTCGGTAGTGAGCAACCCCTGGCAGTGAGCCACCCTTTTTGGTAGTGAGCCTTTCATTTGGGCAGTGAGCCCCTTTTGGCAATGAGCCTCTTTTGATATTCGGTATTGTTACTACATTATATTGTGAGATAACACTCACTGTGGTTTTTCCCTGTTTAGGGTTTTCCACGTAAAAATCTAGTGTTCATGTGTGTATGGTGTTGATGTGTTCATGTTTTGATTCTTCTATAAATGTTTAATCTTCATAACACATTAAGGAGTTAAAGTATGTAAATGTGAAAGTGATTTTTTTTAAAGAAGTTAAAGCTTTCATATAACTGATTCAGCCCCCTCTCAGTTGTCTTGTGCCTTTCAACAATTGGTATCAAAGTGATGTTCCTTGGAAGAAAGCCTAATAGCTTAAGGTAGATCCAAGATGGCACAAAAGAAAGACATTCCTAAGTTTGATAGATCTGACTATGCCTACTGGAAGGTACGAATTGAAAGCTATCTTATTTCTATTGTTTATAATGTTTGGGCAATGGTTAAAAATAAATACACATTACCTAAAAATGGTCTGCAATGTGATGAAGAGATTAAAAATTTTGAGACTAATCATAAATCCAAAAATACTCTTTTAAATGTCGTGTCTAACACTAAAATGGCAAAAGTTGTGGATCTGGAAACTACCCATGAGATTTGGGACAAACTGAAGAAAAATTATGAAGGTGATACATCTGTCAAGAAGGCTATGTTGTAGAACTTGAAGACAACATATGAAACCATACAAATGACCGAAGATGAGAACATAACAAGTTACATAGAGAAGTTTGATGAAGTTGTCAGTAGCATTAGGGGTCTTGGTGGAAAGTTAAAGGATGACGATGTGGTAGATAAGATACTCATAACTCTTACCAAATCTTATTATCACAATCTACCATTGAAGAATTATTTGATATGGGAAAACTTACAAAAGATCAATTGCCTAGAAAACTGATTGCTTTTGAGATGAGAGAGTTTGGTACTACTGATGGCCCTGTGAAAATTGAGATTGCTTTCAAGGCCAAGGAAGAAAAGACTGCTAGATCAGAGAAATATACTATGGAATTAGATGAAGAAGACTTTGCAGAGCTTGAGGCAAAATTTGCAAGTAGAATAAAAAGAGGCAGCAGAGGAAAGTTCAAAGGTAAGTTACCTTTTAAATGTTTCAACTGTGGTAAAATTGGTCACTATGCTTCAAGATGTCCTGATAGAGCTTTGAAAATCAATGAAAGTAAATGAAAGATGGTAAGAAAGAGTTACTATGTTAGAGATGATGATGGTGTAACTGATGATGAATCTAAAACTGATGATGGTAATAGTAGTGAATTCTTGTTTATTGCACTTAGAGAAGAACCTATTTCTGCTAATCTTGCAAGCTATGTGAAGGAAGAAAGTCCAAGAGAATTGTCTATATTTCATGCTGAAAAGGAAGATGAATGGATCATAGACAATGGATGTTCAAATCACATGACAGGAGACATGAGTACATTTTTTAAGTTTAAAAAGTATGATGGAGGACTTGTGAGGTTTGGTGATGATGCAGGTGGTAAGATTTGTGGAAAAGGATCTATTATTTTTGATGGCAAGCATAATATAGATGATGTTCTTTATGTTAAGGGCTTAAAGCATAATCTTCTAAGTGTTTGACAAATGTGTGACAAATGGTGTAATCTTGTGTTCAAGGACAATGGGTGTAAGATAAAGAATAGCTTCAGAACCTTAATTGCTGCTAGTAAGAAGACTCATGGTAATGTCTATCATTTGAAAGGTGCTAAAAATTGTTGTTTATTAGCTAAGACAGATGAAAGTTGGCTATGGCATAGCAGAATGTGTTACATTAACTTCAATAATCTGGTAAGAATAAGAACTGTTCAAGCTATAAGAGACCTACCTAAGATTGTGAAGCCTGCAAATGATATGTGCAAAGAGTGTCAGTTTAGGAAGATGACAAAGACTAGTTTCAAAAGAAAAGAACAATCCTCTACTAGTTTGCTGGAGTTGGTGCATACAGACCTATGTGGTCCTACAAGAGCAAGAAGTCTACAACGTGAAATGTATTTCATGCTTCTTATTGATGATTTTTCAAGAATGACTTGGGTTACTTTCCTTAGAGAAAAAGTAAAAGCATTCAATAAGTTCAAACTATTCAAAGCTATGGTTGACAATGAGTTGGATTTGAGAATCAAATGCTTAAGGTATGATAGAGGTGGTGAGTTTACCTCAAGTGAGTTCAATGCCTTTTGTGAAGAACATGGAATAAAGAGACATTTGTCTGCCCCCTAGACTCCTCAACAAAATGGAGTGGTTGAAAGGAAGAATAGAACTGTTCAAGAAGCTATCAGAACAATGATCAAGGAAGAAGACCTACCAGAAGTATATGGGAAAGAAGCAATATACACTATTGTCTACATTCAAAATAGAGTGCCAATTAGAGCAAAAGAAACAAAGACACCTTATGAGATGTGGTATGGTAGAACTCCTACTATCAAATACTTCAAAATTTTTGGAAGTAAATTATGTTACATCAGAAGAGAAAAAGAATTAGGAAAGTTTGATGCTAGATGTGATGAAGGCATATTCCTTGGGTACTCTACTAAGAGCAAGTCTTACCGGTGCTATAAAAAAGATTGAGAAAGATCATTGAAAGTGCAAATGTGAAGGTAGATGAAGATATTCAACTAGATGGATATGAGTCAGATGGATCTATTGATACAGAAAAGGTTGAAAAAGGCAAAGAAAAGGAAGCTCAGAATGAAGTGCAAGCTGCTCTAGAAGAAGAAGAAGTTCAAGTTTAAGCTCTGGTAAGAATTCCTAAAACTTCTAGGTATGTGGAAAGAGATAATTCTAAAGATTAGATTATTGGTGACAAAAGGAAAGGTGTGATAACAAGAAGCAGGACTGTAGAAGAACAAGTAAATCTCTATCTACTTTCAAAGGTGGAACCTAAAACAGTAAATGAAGCATGCAATGATGAGCATTTGGTTAAGGCAATGGAAGAAGAATTACTACAGATTGAAAAGAACAAGACTTGGGAACTTGTCCCCAGACCTACAAACAAGAATGTGATTGGAACAAAGTGAGTTTTTTGAAACAAACTGAATAAAGTTGAAGAAGTTGTGAGAAACAAGGCAAGACTTGTGTGTAAAGGCTACTCACAAGTGGAAGGAATTGACTATGAAGAGACCTATGCTCTGGTAGCAAGAATGGAAGCTATTAGACTATTTTTGGAATTTGCAACACATAAGAATTTCAAGGTATATCAGATGGATGTGAAATCTGCCTTCCTGAATGGTGAGCTAGAAGAAGAGGTCTACATACAGAAACCAGATGGGTTCTAGTTATTAGACAAACCAGATATGGTATGCAAGTTGAAGAAAGCTTTGTATGGATTGAAGCAAGCTCCCAGAGCCTGGTATACAAGACTAGATAAGTATCTGTTGTAGCAAGGTTTTAGTAAATGATTTGCAGATAGTAATTTGTATATCAAGGTAAGCAAAGATCAAATCAAATCTTGATTATTGAAGTCTATGTAGATGATATCATATTTGGTGGAAATGAAGAGATGTGTAAGAATTTTGCAAATGAAATGCAATAGGAATTTGTGATGTCTATGTGTGGTGAGATGAACTTCTTTCTTGGATTGCAAATCAATCAGACGGATAAAGGCATTTTCATTTCTCAATCAAAGTATATCAGGGAATTGTTGAAGAAGTTTGGAATGGAGGACTCTAAACTGGTATGCACTCCTATGGTTACTAGTTGTAAACTAAGGAAGAATGATGAATCTCCTAAGGCTGATCAAAGAAAGTACAAATCAATGATTGGAGGACTGCTACCAGACTAGATATCATGCATGTAGTCTATCTTATGGCCAAATTTCAATCATATCCTAGAGGGTCACATGTGATGGTAGTAAAGAGGATATTTAGGTATTTGAAGGGAACTCCTGATCATGGCTTGTGGTATCCTAAGAACAATGATTTCTCTTTAAGTGCCTATGCAGATGTAGATTGGGATGGTTGTGCTAATGACAGGGAAAGCACAAGTGGAGGTGTATTCTTCCTTGGAGATAGGGCAGTATCCTAGCATAGAAAGAAATAAGAATTAGTCTCCTTGTCTACTGCAGTGGTAGAATATGTTGCTGCAGTATCATGTTGTACTCAGGTGTTATGGATGAAGCGAACCTTAAAGGATATCAAAGTTGAGAATGATGAGCCAATTCTTATTCTTTGTGATAACACAAGTTCCATAAATATTTCAAAGAGTCCAGTGATGCACTCAAAGACAAAACACATTTCAATTAAGTATCAATTTTGAGAGAGAAAGTTGTAGAGAATGAGGTGAAGCTTGAGTATGTGCCTACAAAAGATCAAGTTGCTAATATATTCACTAAGGGTCTTGCAAAAGACACATTTGAGTATCTCCAAGAGAAATTAGGGGTTATTGCCACTCCTTCCTTGAACTAGATGCATAAGAAGACGCATCAGTCCAGTGTGCTTCAAAGTACATTTCTCCTTTTTGGACTGATGTTGGAGGCTACCTCTCAAGGGAAGTAGGTAGTGGTTTGAGATGATTGTTGCATTCAGGGGGAGTAAAGAATGATTTTAGATTGATTAGAGTAGTATGTACAGTAGAAGAGATATGATGCCCTTTTCCATTGATGTCAAAGGGGGAGAGAGATCATGTGAAAAACTAAGGGGGAGAAAGAGTTCAGATGTGTAAAAAGAAAGGGGGAGTCTTGATGCAGAATTATGTATTGATGGAGGAACATGTTTTTCACATCATATGTTTCCATCAATAACAATGGGGAGATTGTTGCAACTAAGTGCTAATTGGTGTTGTCATTGATGTCAACATGTTTGTGTTGTCATTGGTGCCAATTGTATCTTTTGATATTGCTGATTGTTGATTGATTGAAGAACATTGTCTGAGTATTTTGCTCCACATTTTCTTTGTATTGGAGACTAGAGTATGAACTTTTGATATGATTTAGAGAAGTGTTTGAAGATGCTAAACCCAGAATTTGGTGGTCCAGATCACTATGCAGAAAATGTTCTATTCACCAGTTTGAAGACTGTACCTGGAAATGTTTGTAGAGTGACAAGGAGATAGTATTATGCTCCACATTTATCCACAAGTTCAAATTTGGTCTTACAGTTCTAGACTTAAGCTTATAAGGTGCTTATCTATCTTCATTCCAAAGGATTTCTTATTTGGTGCTTCAAAAAGCAAGTTACAGATTAGCAGAGTTTGACAGTGTCTATTGAGAAGCAGTCTGTGATGTGTCTTTAAGTGATATATGTTGTCTTCAAGTGAGATCTATTGGGTTGGATTTGTCAGCTCCCAAGTGATTCTATGCTATTTGTAGATGTCTCCAGAATATATTGAAGGCATGTGCTTGATCCACAAGCTACAATGAAGATCTTGGAAACATGTATCTAAGTGTTCTTGATGTTGTGCACTAGTTCTAGCTGACCTAGTTAGTCACACTTATTACAGAAGTGATTCATGAATTGTAGAAGCATGTCCAAGCATGTGAAGTTGTATTTGGGTCTGAGCTAAGCCATGAAATGTTCCTCCTTCATTCATTTACTCTACAAGTTTGTTTAGGTCTAGTCCTAATTTGATTTTTGTATGTATTCTGATCTTGGAGATAGTTCCAATGGTTGTAGATTGTAATGCCAACCTTGATGTACATTCCAAGGTTGATGATTGGTATAAATGTATGTAATGAATTCATGAATGAGGGGATAAGTTTCAAAGATGTGAAGATAAAGTGTGAGGTATAAAGGTAGAGTAGAGTAGAGGAGATATTACACTTCAATACAACTGAACTCAGGCATGGTATAGATGCTACTATATCAGTTCATCCTGGAAGTGAGCTAACCTTGGCAATGAGCCAACCCTCAGTAATGAGCCACCCCCAGCAGTGAGCCACCCTTTTTGGTAGTGAGCCTTTCATTTGGATAGTGAGCCTCTTTTGGTAGTGAGCCTCTTTTTGATATTTGATATTGTTACTACATTATATTGTGAGCTAACACTCACCGTGGTTTTTCCCTGTTTAGGGGTTTTGCACGTAAAAATCTGGTGTTCATGTGTGTATGGTGTTGATGTGTTCATGTTTTGATTCTACTATTCATGTTTAATTTTCATAATAGATTAAGGAGTTAAAGTAAGTAAATGTGAAAGTGATTTTTCTTTAAAGAAGTTAAAGATTTGATACAACTGATTCACCCCCACTCTCAATTGTCTTGTTCCTTTCAACATCTCTCACTCTCTACTTCTCTTCCCCTCTTTACCTCCTACCCTCTCTCACTTTCTACTTCCCTCCCCTCTCTACCTCCTATCCTCTCTCTAACTCTCTTCTTCCCTCTCCTCTCTACCTCCTACTCTCTCTCACTCTCTACTTCCCTCCCCTCTCTACCTCCTACCCTCTCTCCCACTCTCTACTCCCCTCCCCTCTCTACCTCCTACCCTCTCTCTCACTCCCTTCTTCCCTTCCCTCTCCCTCCTATCTTCCATCTCACTCTCTTCTTCTCTCCTCTCTCTACCTCCTACACTGTCTCTCACTCTCTACTTTCCTCCCCTCTCTACCTCCTACCCTCTCTCACTCTCTACTTCCCTCCCCTATCTACCTCCTACCATTTCTCCACTCTCTACTTCCCTCCCCTCTCTAGCTCCTACCCTCTCTCTCACTCTCTTCTTCCCTCCACTCTCTACCTCCTACCTTTGCTCTCACTCTCTTCTTCCCTCCCCTCTCTACCTCCTACACTCTCTCACTCTCTACTTCCCTCCCCTCTCTACCTCCTACCCTTTCTCACTCTCTACTTCCCTCCCCTCTCTACCTCCTACCCTCTCTCCCACTCTATACTTCCCTCCCCTCTCTACCTCCTGCCCTCTCTCTCACTCTCTTCTTCTCTCCCCTCTCTACCTCCTACCTTCATTCTCACACTCTTCTTCCCTCCCCTTTCTACCTCCTACCCTCTCTCTCACTCTCTACTTCTCTCCCCTCTCTACCTCCTACCCTCTCTCACTCTCTTACTTCCTTCCCCTCTCTACCTCCTACCCTCTCTCTCACTCTCTTCTTCCCTCCCCTCTCTACCTCCTACCCTCTCTCACTCACTACTTCCCTCCCCTCTCTACATCCTACCCTCTCTCCCACTGTCTACTTCCCTCCCATCTCTACCTTCTACCCTCTCTCAGTCTCTTCTTCCCTCCCCTCTCTACTTCCTACCTTCACCTCTCACTCTCTTCTTCCCTCCCTTTACTACCTCCTACACTCCCTCTTACTCTCTACTTCCCTCCCCCCTATACCTCCTACCCTCTCTGACTCTAATTCCCTCTCTCTCTCTCTCTCTCTCTCTCTCTCTCTCTCTCTCTCTCTCTCTCTCTCCTCTCTCTCTCTCTCTCTCTCTCTCTCTCTCTCTCTCTCTCTCTCTCTCTCTCTCTCTCTCTCTCTCTCTCTCTCTCTCTCTCTCTCTCTCTCTCTCTCTCTCTCTCTCTCTCTCTCTCTCTCTCTCTCTCTCTCTCTCTCTCCTACCCTCTCTCACTCTCTACTTCCCTCCCCTCTCTACCTCTTACCCTCTCTCTCACTCTCTACTTCCCTCCCCTTTGTACCTCATACTATCTCTCTCACTCTCTACTTCCATCCCCTCTCTACCTCTCCTCATCATTCTTCCCATCCAATGAACTTTCATAAATTATCTTTTTTCCTTTTTATCCTCCCAATTTATATCCTCATCCCTCTTTACATGTCCTAATTTTCTTGTTTCCATGCTCTTTGTCGATAAGGGAGAGGCAGTGGGAAGAAGAGGGAGAGAGAGCGGAGATGGAGGGGAGAGAGAGATAGAGAGAGAGAGAGAGTCCTAGTTTTCTTGTTTTCATTTCCTTCATTGATAACCTGGTGAGGGAGAGATAGAGGGGAGAGATAGGGAGATAGAGAGTGAGAGAGATGCACAGAGATATAGGGATAAAGATTGAGAGGTAGAGGGATGATAGAGATATAGCGAGATAAGGGAGAGATAGTGAGATAGAGGTTTAGGGTTGCTCAGGTTTAGGGGTTATGGGTTAGGGGTTAGGGTTTAGGGGCAATTATTTAGGGTTTAGGGGTTTTGGGAGAGAGAGAGAGGGTTGGGTGGGTTTATGAGTTTAGGTTTGCTTAAGTTTAGGGTTTAGGTGTTAGGGTTTAGGGGAATTATTTAGGGTGTAGGGATTTAGGGTTGCTTGGGTTTATGGTTTATGTTTAGGGGTTGGGGTTTAGAGGAATTATTTAGGGTTTAGGGGTTTTGGGAGAGAGAGAGAGAGAGGTTTAGGGTTGCTTAGACCTTTAGGTGCATTATTTAGGGATTATGAGTTTAGGGTTGCTCAAGTTTAGGGTTTATGGTTTAGGAGAATCATTTAGGGTTTAGGGGTTTAGGGTTTAGGGTTTAGGGGTTAGGGGTTTAGGGTTGATTAGTTTTAGGGGTTAGGGGTTAGGGATTAGGGTTTAGAGAGAGATAGAGAGAGGGGACCGATAGAGAATGGGAGAGATAGGGGATAGAGGTTTAGGGTTTCTTCTAGGGTTTATGGTTTAGGGGTTTGGGGCTGCTTAGTTTTAGGGTTTAGAGGTTAGGGGTTAGGGTTTAAGGGAATTATTTAGGGTTTAGGATTTATGGTTTAGGTTAGGGTTTAGAGAGAGGACCAATAGAAAGATATAGAGGAGACTGAGACGAGAGATAAGGAGATAGAGGGTGAGGAACATGGCTAGAGACATAGACAGATAGATTGAGAGGTAGAGGGATGATAGAGATAGGGAGATAGGGGTTTAGTGTTTAGGGGTTAGGAGTTTAGAGAGAGAGATAGGGAGATAAAGGTTTAGGGGTTTAGAGAGAGAGGGAGATAGAGAGATAGATATATACTTATACATAAAGGTTTGCATAGATATATACTTATACATATAGAGAAAACACTTGTTTGCATGCATGAAAGCATGTAAAGGTTTCATGCTTCCCCAAAATGTGCTCACATTATAATGCGAGCACATTTTGGGAAGCAAAAAAATAGGAAAAAAAGATGTGGGATTTGTGATTCAAACCCCACATGTTTATTATTCACTACTTTTCATGCATGCTATCTAACAAGAAAATGCTTTTTCATGGTGTTTGACATTTTAAGAATCAAGAACTGGTTTTGCATATTTTTGGACAAAATTTGATTATTTAAACTGAAAGTTTCATGTTTCATATTGTTTCAAAGATAATTTTCATGTATTTAGATTGAATTGGATGATATATGTTTCATTTTTTCATAAATCTCACTAATCATATTCTAGAGTTATATAGAATTCAATATTGAATACGAAGAAACTTGCCAAAAAGATTAATTTGAGGATTTTGAAGCCAAAATTTGGAGGATTGGTCAACTCGAATATAAAATTATAAGGTATGTTCTTTATGTATTTGTTTACTTCACTTTATGTTCTTTAGAACACTCACAATCACTAAAAGTGGAACTATCTAAGTTAAAAAGTCATCATTATATGAATTAATAGAATTAGAATCATTAAAATATGATATATACATGAATTTATTGTATCTAGAATCATTAATAGAATTTGTTGTATCTTGAATTTAAACTATGTCATCGATACCTCCCTATAACAAAGTATTATCATCATTCTCTAATGTAATCAGTTGTATCAACATTTAAAATATAGTTCCATCTCTAGGTTTCTCTAAGAAATCATACTGGTTAGGCTGCAATAAACTCTATATTATAGTCTTTTGTCTTCCTACACTACAAAAAAAATCAAACTATGGCTTGCAATAACAAAGAGAAACTCCCAATTGTTTCTTATCACTTGTGATACCTCAGAACATTCTCTAGAACATATATACATGTTCTCAATTATCACTGCATGCACTCCAGCACTGCCACATGTGCACTTGCACTACCATACATGCTCTAGCAACTCACTTAGCTCATGCTGCAATAGTGAGTTCTTCACCAAGCGTCTTGCAATTTCTACCATAGCAACACTTGGTTGTAATAAATCTCCATACCATAGCACAATGTCCAACTCTCAATGCATGGTTACCACATAGGCTTCTATAGACACCCAAAATTGACCCTTCGTATCATTTATCAATTTGTCGCATTATTCACCATTGCATATGTCAGTTTTGTCTAGCACACTTGCATCAATTATTTATTTTCTTCTAAATCATCCACTTCTATCATTAATTAAATAAACTATATTTGTTTAATTAATTTCATCTATTTTTATTAGCTTTATTCTTCTATTTTCTATCTATAATTAAATAATCTTTAATTATTTAATTATCCCATTATTCTTCTAAAATTAAATAAATTTTCTAAATTTATTTAATTTGCTCTTCCTAAATAAATAAAATCAATATTTTATTTATTTATCTTTTCATCATGCCTATAAATTAAATCAATTTTTTTATCTAATTTATATTTATTCTTCTAATTTTCTAAATTTAGCTTTTTCCTCTATCATTTAAAAATAAATTAAAAGAATTTGTTTATTTATTTTATTTTTTTATGTGATGCCCCCCTCATGCAACCCTAGAGTGTTAGACTAACAAGTGCAAAAATAACAGAAATATTTTTTTTTAAGCAAGTAAATGCATTTACACTAGCTAAAATTAACACCATTCACAATATTTAAATAAAATGAATAGCTAACACCTCTAGGGAACATAACTGCATCAGATAAACATAAATCTAAATACAAGTAATATGCATTATGATACAATAGAAGAGGATTACAACATTCATTTGTAGAGATGAACAGTTACAAAGGTTCAAATACAAGATTACATGACCGATCACATCATTTTACAATATACAACAATATAATACAATACTAAAATTATAATATAACTCTTGAGGATGCAAGTACAAGTCTGAAACTAGAGAATCATCTGCAGTGGTCACGAGTGAGATTAGTCAAGCAAAACCAATGGATTAAGCTCTTCCACCCAACCATGTGGAACCCTGAGGTCCACCCCTCTGAGCTAGGAGATAACATTGAGGTTCCACTAGGCCAAAGGTTACAGGCAAGTAGATACAGACTTGGCCTAGACAACTCAGATCATCAAGACAAGTTAAATCATCAAAACAAGTCAAATTAGCAAGACAAGTCAAATCATCAAGACAAATCTTTAAGACAAGTCAAATCTTCAAGACAAGTCAAATCATCAAGACCAGTCAAATCATCAAGTCAAGTTAAATTAGCAAGACAAGTCAATTCATTAAGACAAATCTTCAAGAGAAGTCAATTCATCAGGACAAGTCAATTCTTCAAGTCAAGTTAAATCAGCAAGACAAGTCAATTCATTAAGACAAATCTTCAAGACAAGTCAATTCATCAAGATAAGTAAATTCATCAAGATAAGACAAATCATTAAGACAAGTCAATTCATCAAGACAAGACAATACTCCAGAGGCTACAACAAAAGATAAAGAAGAAGTAACTAAGCTGCAATAGGGAGAGTGTCATCGTATGGTCCCAGCATGGGTTTTCCAGGCTATCTTTCACTAGAAACTAGCCCCCATCTATGGTTTTCCTAGTGACCTCTTTATAGGCACCGGCCCCATAGGGTGACACATGCGGAGCCGACACATCCTCTCATGGAGACAAGGAGGTCGACCTTGCCAACCAGGCCTTCTCATCCCATCCTTAGCCTATTAAAGCACTCAAGGAATGAGTGAGGCATCATACTTATCTTGCTATGTGAATTATTACCCAACCCACCTAGATCAATTATTAAATTATCACTTGATTACAACTTCCATGGGGTTTTCCAGGTAGCCACTTTGGGCACCAGCCCCACCAAGAAAGGCACTCTCCTACATACAACTAGCAAGCCTTAACCATCACCCATAAACCAATAACATGCATGGACAAGGGATTGAAAGGCATTAAACTTTTTGTAAACCAAAACATTACATAGGTCATTTTAAATCCAAACTCTCAACTACGAAACTTTCCCCTGTCCATTTCAAAATCCCAAATCAAATAAAACATTTAATCAAAAATTTTCAAATTCAAAACAACAATCTTTTCCAATCTACATCAAAACCTCATACCAAAAGACACATCACCAAAACATCCTTGCCACAATATCACACTGAATTCAAGTTAACAAGTCTCTGGAGCTAAAAGATTTTAACACAAATACCAATAAACAACTAACCAAAGCATGACGCTTAACAACCTTGACCTCTCACAAAACTAACATGATCACCATTACATTAAGCTAGACAAAACATAACAGCAAGACTCAAAACCAAATTAAATGCAATTACCCAATTGCATCATTGATACACATCGGTTTAAAATTAGCAATAAACAATCAAAGAATATATATATCCAAGACCCAAATACTACAACACTTTTCAAACTATTTAACATGGATTCAATAAAAGATTTTAAATCTCTCTTTTTAGATTAAATAATAAACTTACTTAACATAACAATGTTCTAATCAAATCTCAAAGATCTACAATCCCATCTATGATTTATTTAATAACTTACTATTCACATCTAAAAATTAACTCAACATTACACCATTGAACAAATTAAACCGGAAGCACTATAAGGTTTTCGCTCTCTTTTAAAAATAAAATCCAAATATTATTCCACTCAAGAACTATAAATCCATCTAATATTTGTTTATTATTTATTTATTAAAATCACAATTAATCTCTAATATATTATCCATTTATTAAAAACCAATGTGCCACAAGATAGTATAAACTAAATCATAACTAACAAATTTATATTAATAAGATAAAATAAGTATAACTAATATTTAACTCAATATTTTTAAATTCTAGAATGTAATACCAAACATCTTTTATTTAATCACTATCATTACTAATTATAACCTATTAATACTCTAATAAAGTTTTAAATCAATATTTAATTCTATTTATCATTTATTTAATAACTAGTATCACCATAAAAATCTACTACATTAGAAAAATACTAATTTATTTATTTAACAAACTTGTATCTACTAAAGCAACTTTATTTAAATAAAATTAATTTTAAAATAATACAACTCTATCCTAATTTTTTAAGATAAACTAATATTATCTTATCACTATTTCCTTTTAATGAGTTGGATAAAAAAAAATAGTCAAATTAACAATTTTAATAAATTAAAACTAAAAAAATCTAAAAAGCAAGATTTATGAGTTGATCAAGTAGTTTCAAATAGAAGTTTTTTCTAATTCTTAGCTTACATTTGCATACATTCTAAATTAATTTAAGTTTTAATAAACTATTGCTAAACAAAAGAAATTCATTATTTTGATAATGAGTATTACTCAGAAATCATTACTTGAAAATATTTTCAAAGGAATAATGGCTTGCAAAGCAGAAATTATGGAAAAGAGGATCGAGAGAGAAGAAAATTTTGGAAGAAGACTTCAGAGATTATAAAAAAATAAAAATAAATGGAGAATGGTATTCCAGAAGAAAACCATGGCAATACAAATTTCAGAGGCAGAGGATGAATTCATTCCAATTTTTAGAGATTTCAAGAGTTTGACAGAGAGAATGAATCGAATACAGATTTTTAGAGATTCAAAAATATCAAAGGTTTTTTAATTAATTTGTCTGGTAGAGGAGGACTGGCCAGAAGATTTAGGCAGAAAAGACTCAAGCAAGAAATAGATTTCATTATCATTATTATTATTATTTTTCATCAGAGATTTCAGACATAAAACTAAACTCAGAGAAGGCAAGAAAGAGATTTCATTATTATTTTTTTATCAAGATTTTAGGTAGGGAAAAAAGATTTTAACATCAATAATTCTAAACTGGCTGAGAGCAAGATTTAGTTTCTTTTAATATTATATGTATTTTTCATTGATTTTCACTGGCTACCCAGTCGAAGCCATACCACAACCAAGAATGAAGACTAGAATTAAATTTTCAAAAATTATAATGGTTCAGGCTCCCCCCAACACTGTACGGTTAGCAAAAGGCATGATTGCCAAGGTTTAAACAGCTAAATTTTCAAACAAAAAGAGTACAAAGGGGGAAATCATATGGCAGTCATACAGTGCCATAGGGAAGGGTAAAATTTATAGCAAGAGTTCTGAATAAGCAAATTAGCTCCACTTAAAATATAAAAGAAGACAAGGTAAGAACAGATTAGCAGGTGGGAAGTATTGCAAGGTACTCGCAGAGGAAGGAAGATGTATTTAGTTTTAAAATTTTAGCAGAAATTGACTATGATTTGGAAGGAATTAGAGAATATATGGATAAGCAAATCAATCAGAGGTAATAACTTGGATGAGATTCAAATGAGGTTTCATTTCAATGTATAAAATCAAAATGAAGGTCTCAATTTCTGGCAGTGGAGACTTCAACCAAATCAAAAGAAAGAATTCCAAATTTCTCAAGAATGGAAAAGCGACTATCAAATATAGAGTTATTTGAAAAAAATTGAATGGTGACAAGAAGACAAAGAACTCACTTGACTAATGGGACATTTTCAAATACACACCAGAGATTTAACTAAAAAAAATTAAACTAATATGTCAGTACAAGTAAACAGTACTATAAACATACTCGAAATTTCAATTCCAAGCTACAATTTCCTTTAGCTTCCTCAAGTTCTTCCTCTCTTTCCCTATGCAATATCTTTCCCCAATTTTTCTGTCTACTCTTCAAAACAATTCCCCCAAAAAATAATAACCCCCAGAAGCAAAAATAGCTAAGAGTCATAAATTTTCACTATCATGAATCCGTTACAGAAAATCCCACTACTCAGAAGAATTTAAAATTTTTACTTTACATAGAGATTCCCCAAATCTGGAATCTTCCAAACATTAAATTATTGACTCATATTATTCTATATATAACTATATACTAATTAACCATAAAAAAAACTTATGACAATATCATATTAAAACATTAAAACTATTAATAATAAAATAATATTAAGTACTTATTACTCAAATCTTATAAAAATCATTAAAATGATTAATTTAATCTTTGTTACAAATTACTTAAATAATGCATGACTAATAAATAATACTATATCTAACTTATTAATAACCTTATTACTAAAATAATTAATGCATTTCCAAAATACACATAGGCTTAATAAGCAAAACTCGATAATAACTCTACATACCACAAGATGACCAAAACCAATGAAGGACCAAAGAGTGACATCTAGACTTAGGACCATAACTCAAGACAGAAATTGACCTAGGGAAACCCCATGTTATCTCCCATCAACGTTATCCATTGGTGCAAGGGCCCGATCAAACCAACTAAGTCAGGTGGAGTCGAGACCCAGTACCTGCAAACCTGCATCAAACAATATCTTGCATTCGAGTATATACACATATAGCACACACACAGAATTAGGGATTCGCAGTGTAGTAGGGTGCTCCGAATGAGCAATACTACACTGTCACCTCTCTAAAAGCATGACAATAACATAAGCACCTCCAACTATAAGTCAGATACCAACAAATCACATAAACATGATAATATCTAATCATTACTAATCATGTCAATCACATCATAAACTAGAATATATTAATAATGTCATCACAAGTCAATAATCACCTTAGTCAAACATAGTCCAACATGAGCATAAACCATAAGTCTGACAACTCAAATGTCTCAAAACTGTCAAGTGCAATAGAAAAACTAACGTCTATCACAAGCAAAAAATGAGGGGCATTACATCCTCCCCCCCTAGGATCAGGCTTACTCTTGAAAGCCTAGAAATAAAATAAGGATAGAGATCTCGCATCTCGACCTAGGCATCTTCATATACTAACATACCTCTGAGGGACAACTTCAAAACAAGAACTACTTAAAAGAAAAAGAATTTTAATCTACAATGTTTAAGCACTAGGTTACATAATGGACTCAATATTAACCATAGTACCCAGTGTTCAAACTTGGCTCTGATACCAAATGTGATGCCCCGTCATGCAACCCTAGAGTGTTAGACTAACAAGTGCAAAAATAATAGAAATATTTTTTTTTAAGCAAGTAAATGCATTTACACTAGATAAAATTAACACCATTCAAAATATTTAAATAAAATGAATAGCTAACACCTCTAGGGAACATAACTGCATCAGATAAACATAAATCTAAATACAAGTAATATGCATTATGATACAACAAAAGAGGATTACAACATTCGTTTGTAGAGATGAATAGTGTTGTGATGTTCACAACACGCCCCATTATGCCCCTTAGCAAAATGGGGACCCCTGTTGTTGCTTTGCTTTTTGTTTTTGCTTGTGTTGTTTTGCTTGGTGGTAAAGGGAAAAGAGAGTCAAATTTGCAAACTTTGTTAAAAAAAAAATAGAAAAATGCATTTTTAGTACCCTTGCATGATATGGTTGGATTCCTTGTGAAAAATGAGCCAGGGTTGCTTTTTGAACCATCTTAAAATTCGTCATATTTTGCAAGTTATGATCAATTTAGTAAAATGTACATTCAGGTTTGTCTATCGCTTGGCATATACAAAGTCCTTTGTATGTGCAAAGTCATTTTTTTTATATATATACTTGGTTGCTTTTGCATTTCGGGCTTGTATATTTTAACATACAAGACAATATACAATACAAATATACAATGCTGGACCCGAAAGGATTATCAAATGGAGAAAAATCGTTGTATATTCGGGCTTGTATGTTTTCATATACAAGCAGAATATACAACGCACAAATATAATGGCGGACCCGAAGTAGTTATTCAACAAGGTTAAATCCTTGTATATGCAGGCTTGTATATTGGCGATATACAATACAAATATATAAATGCCGGAATCGAAGGGATTATCAAATGGAATTAATGGCTTGTATATCACGATATACATAGGTTTTGAAAGGAGAAAGACTTAGCCGAATGCATTGCGAAATAGACATCGGCGAGACTCTCGCCGATAAAGGAACATCGGCCAAGGTATGGCCATCAGCAGAGGAAGTTTGTGAGTCACCGATGGGTGATCTCACGCCGATGGCAATCAACGAAAGGGGACATCGGTAGGAGTCACGCCGATGTAAGGACATCGGTAAGAAGAGAGTGGTCGGCAGAAAGAATATAGAGTTTGCCGATGGCGAATCTCTCTCCAATGAAGGGAAATACAAGCCGATAGAGGATGAACGAAGCAAAGAGGCCATCGGCCAAACCATAGTGATCGGCGAAGAGGTTTCTTCTCTCACCGATAATGTAAGACATGCCGATGGAAGGAAACAAAGGGTAAACAGAAGAGAAAGGCCATTGGCCAAATAGCGATGATCGACCTGAGTATTTTTTGACTCACCGATAGTATTTGTCACGCCGATGGGCGGAAAATAGAAAGCGATAGGAACTTTAAACTTTTTTTTTTTTGGCGCCCATGTCATTTTTCGGTCAGCGATAGTTGACCCGATAATTTTGAGCAATCTGTATGCATTTTTTAACGCGTTTTGAGAGTTTTTTGGACCCGATTTCCACATTTTTGCAGTCACCCTGATTTAAATAGATATTTTAGTTTCTTGCTGTTTATTTGATAAATTGGTACTTATTGCTAGTCTTGTCTTTCGGCTTGCAGTTGAGGAAGTAGCTGGAAATTCAACACAGTGACATCACGGAGGAAATCTGATCTCAAGAGCAAGAAGATAAAGATGAAGTGCGAGGAAGTCAAGGCCATTCAAGTGAAGGACAAAGTTACAGCTGAGAACATTATTGCAGCAAATAAACAGAAGTTATTGCTGAGCTGCCAGATCTTCTCAGAAGGGGCAGTATTTAGCCCAGATTTGACACTGCTCAAAGATATTTTGGAGGACTGGTTCATCTCTATTTATTGTTGTAACCAGGGGTTTGAACCAGAGGTAGTTAGGTTTTGTTTTTTTTGCTGTAGTGAGGACAATCAGAAAGTCTTTATATTGTGCCTCTCTACACTGTAATACTTTACAACAGGGGCTACAACAGGGATCTTAGCTTAGCATAGTTTAGAAGTAGAAGAAGGAGGTCGTCTGTTTGTCTGCAGTAAGGTGCACGTGGAATGTATGGCTTCCTTACTGTATCTGTAAAGCTTGTAAGTTCTCTGTAGTTTGATCAATGAAACTAAGAGTCATTCCTACATTGTAAATCATGTATGACTATTTGTTTCTAATACAATAGAATCTGGAGTTCTGCATCTATCTTCTGAGTGTTCTCCTACTCTTCTTTGTGTTTTGAAATATTTTCTTTGAGAGCTTGCAATTTTAAATGTATGTTTGTGAAAATGCTCAGAACTTGCATTTAAGGTTTTTACTGTGGATTTGATCAAATTACTGTAGTATTTACATAGTGCATAACAGAACAATTAGATCCTTTGGTAGAGTAAATGAGGTATAGATTAAATCTTTCTAACTTTTCCCAACCCATCTGAAATATTTAGCTGAAAATGTAGAAATCTAAAGGAAATTGTCTCAAATTTGAAGAAGCATGCATAACAGAGTTAAAAGTAGATAGTTTTCATAAATGTATAAAGGAGAAAGCTGCAATAATTCAAGAAAACCATTTAGAATTTGCAGCACAGTAACACTTGTATGCAAATGAACAAAATACTTGTTGAAATCTATGATCTTTTTGCATAATCTTAGTCCAGTAAACCACCAAACAACCCTAAACTACGTAAGGCCCCTTGAACATTATAGCTTCACATTGACCAACTGAACTTGACCAACTGAACCATTGTAGACGTGGGATTGGTTGAATCTCAAATGATTCCTTCTTATCTTTCAAGTATAGTTTCAGTTCATTATATGTGAATTTTAACTTATTGTTATGATTGCATCAAAACAATCATCAACAAATAGTTACAAAGGTTTCAATACAAGATTACATGACCAATCACGTCGGTTTACAATATATAACAATATAATACAATACTGAAATTATAATATAACTCTTGAGGATGCAAGTACAAGTCTGAAACTAGAGAATCATATGCAGTGATCATGAGTGAGATTGGCCAAGAAAAACCAATGGATTAAGCTCTTCCACCCAACCATGTGCAACCCTGAGGTCCACCCCTCCGAGCTAGGAGATAACATTGAGGTTCCACTAGGCCAAAGGTTATAGGCAAGTAGATACAGACTTGGCATAGACAACTTAGATTATCAAGACAAGTTAAATCATCAAAACAAATCAAATCTACAAGACAAGTCAAATCATCAAGACAAGTCAAATCATCAAGACCAGTCAAATCATCAAGTCAAGTTAAATCTGCAAGACAAGTCAATTCATTAAGACAAATCTTCAAGACAAGTCAATTCATCAAGATAAGACAAATCATTAAGACAAGTCAATTCATCAAGACAAGACAATACTCTAGAAGCTACAACAAAAGATAAAGAAGAAGTAACTAAGCTACAGTAGGGAGAGTGTCATCGCATGGTCCTAGCATGGGTTTTCCAAGTTATCTCTCACTAGAAACTGGCCCCCATCTATGGTTTTCCTGGTGACCTCTCTATAGGCACCAACCCCATAGGGTGACACATGCGGAGCTCACACATCCTCTCATGGAGACAAGGAGGTCGACCTTTCCAACCAGGCCTTCTCATCCCATCCTTAGCCTATGAAAGCACTCAAGGCATGGTTGAGGCATCATACTTATCTTGTTATGTGAATTACTACCCAACCCACCTAGATCAATTATTAAATTATCACTTGATTACAACTTCCATGGGGTTTTCCAGGCAGCCACTTTGGGCACTGGCCCCACCAAGAAATCCACTCTCCTACATACAACTAGCAAGCCTTAACCATCACCCATAAACCAATAACATGCATGGACAAGGGATTGAAAGGCATCAAACTTTTCGCAAACCAAAACATTACATAGATCATTTTAAATCCAAACTCTCAACCATGAAACTTTCCCCTGTCCATTTCAAAATCCCAAATCAAATAAAACATTTAATCAACAATTTTCAAATTTAAAACAACAATCTTTTGCAATCTACATCAAAACCTCATACCAAAAGACACATCACCAAAACATCCTTGCCCCAATATCACACTGAATTCAAGTTAACAAGTCTCTGGAGCTAAAAAGATTTTAACACAAATACCAATAAACAACTAACCAAAGCATGACGCTTAACAACCTTGACCTCTCACAAAACTAACATGATCACCATTACATTAAGCTAGACAAAACATAACAGCAATACTCAAAACCAAATTAAATGCAATGACCCAATTGCATCATTGATACACATCGGTTTAAAATTAGCAATAAACAATCAAAGAATATATATATATATATATCCAAGACCCAAATACTACAACACTTTTCAAACTATTTAACATAGATTCAATAAAAGACTTTTTAGATTAAATCATAAACTTACTTAAGATAACAATGCTCTAATCAAATCTCAAAGATCTACAATCCCATCTATGATTTATTTAATAACTTACTACTAAAATTCACATCTAAAAATTAACTCAACATTACGCCATTGAACAAATTAAACCGGAAAGCACTATAAGGTTTTCGCTCTCTTTTAAAAATAAAATCCAAATATTATTCCACTCAAGAACTATAAATCCATCTAATATTTGTTTATTATTTATTTATTAAAATCACAATTAATCTCTAATATATTATCCATTTATTAAAAACCAATGTGCCACAAGATAGTATAAACTAAATCATAACTAACAAATTTATATTAATAAGATAAAATAAGTATAACTAATATTTAACTCAATATTTTTAAATTCTAGAATGTAATACCAAACATCTTTTGTTTAATCACTATCATTACTAATTATAACCTATTAATACTCTAATAAAGTTTTAACTCAATATTTAATTCTATTTATCATTTATTTAATAACTAGTATCACCATTAAAATATACTACATTAAAAAAATACTAATTTATTTATTTAACAAACTTGTATCTACTAAAGCAACTTTATTTAAATAAAATTAATTTTAAAATAATACAACTCTATCCTAATATTTTAAGATAAACTAATATTATCTTATCACTATTTCCTTTTAATGAGTTGGATAAAAAAAAAATTCAAATTAACAATTTTAATAAATTAAAACTAAAAAAAATAAAAAAGCAAGATTTATGAGTTAATCAAGTAGTTTCAAATAGAAGTTTATTCTAATTCTTAGCTTACATTTGCATACATTCTAAATTGATTTAAGTTTTAATAAACTATTGCTAAACAAAAGAAATTCATTATTTTGATAATGAGTATTACTCAGAAATCATTACTTGAAAATATTTTCAAAGGAATTTTGGCTTGCAAAGAAGAAATTATGGAAAAGAGGACCCAAAGAGAAGAAAATTTTGGAAGAAGACTTTAGAGATTATAAAAAAATAAAAATAAATGGAGAATGGTATTCCAGAAGAAAACCATGGCAATACATATTTCAGAGGCAGAGGATGAATTCATTCCAATTTTTAGAGATTTCAAGAGTTTGACAGAGAGAATGAGTCCAATATAGATTTTTAGAGATTCAGAGATATCAGCGGTTTTTTTTTTAATTTGTCTGGCAGAGGAGGACTGGCAAGAAGATTTAGGCAAAGAAGACTCAGGCAAGAAATAGATTTCATTATCATTATTATTATTTTTTTTTCATCAAAGATTTCAGATACAAAACTAAACTCAGAGAAGGCAAGAAAGAGATTTCATTATTATTTTTTTATCAAGATTTCAGGTAGGGAAAAAAGGTTTTAACATCAATAATTCTAAACTGGCTGAGAGCAAGATTTAGTTTCTTTTAATATTATATGTATTTTTCTTTGATTTTCACTGGCTACCCAGTCCAAGCCGTACCACAACCAAGAATGAAGACCATAATTAAATTTTCAAAAATTATAATGGATCAAGCTCCCCCCAACATCGTACGGTCAGCAAAAGGCATGATTGCCAAGGTTTAAACAACTAAAATTTCAAACAAAAAGAATGCAAAGGGGGAAGTCGTACGACGCCATAGGGAAGGGTAAAATTTGCAGTAAGAGATCTAAATAAGGAAATTAGCTCCACTTAAAATATAAAAGAAGACAAGGTAAGAACATATTAGCAGGTGGGAAGTATTGCAAGGTACTCACAGAGGAAGGAAGATGTATTCAATTTTAAAATTTTAGCAAAAATCGACTATGATTTGGCAGGAATTAGAGAATAGATAGATAAGCAAATCAATCAAAGGTAATAACTTGGATGAGATTCAAATGAGGTTTCATTTCAATGTATAAAATCAAAATAAAGGTCTCAATTTCTGGCAGTGGAGACTTCAACCAAATCAAAAGAAAGAATTCCAAATTTCTCAAGAATGGAAAGATAACTATCAAATACAGAGTTATTTGAAAAAAATTGAATGGTGACAAGAAGACAAAGAACTCACTTGACTAATGAGACATTTTCAAATACACACCAGAGATTTAACTAAAAATAAATAAAACCAATATGACAGTACAAGTAAACAGTACTGTAAACATACCCAAAATTTCAATCCCAAGCTGTAATTTCCTTTAGCTTCCTCAAGTTCTTCCTCTCTTTCCCCATGCAATATCTTTTCCCAATTTTTTTGTCTACTCTTCAAAACAATTCCCCAAAAAATAATAACCCCCAGAAGCAAAAATAGCTAAGAGTCATAAATTTCCACTATCATGAATCCGTTACAGAGAATCCCACTACTCAGAAGAATTTAAAATTTTTACTTTACATAGAGATTCCCCAAATCTGGAATCTTCCAAACATTAAATTATTGACTCATATTATTCTATAAATTACTATATACGAATTAACCATAATAAAAACTTATGACAATATCATATTAAAACATTAAAACTATTAATAATAAAATAATATTAAGTACTTATTACTCAAATCTTATTAAAATCATTAAAATGATTAATTTAATCTTTGTCACAAATTACTTAAATAATGCATGACTAGTAAATAATACTATATCTAACTTATTAATAACCTTATGATTAAAATAATTAATGCATTTCCAAAATACACATAGGCTTAATAAGCAAAACTCGATAATAACTCTACATACCACAAGATGACCAAAACCAAGGCAAGGACCAAAGAGTGACATTTAGACTCAGGACCATAACTCAAGACGGAAACTGACCTAGGGAAACCCCATGTTATCTCCCATCAACGTTATCCATTGGTGCAAGGGCCCGATCAAACCTACTAAGTCAGGTGGAGTCGAGACCCAGTACCTGCAAACCTGCATCAAACAATATGTTGCATTCGAGTATATACACATATAGCACACACACAGAATTAGGGATTCACAGCGTAGTAGGGTGCTCAAAATGAGCAATACTACATTGTCCCCTCTCTGAAATCATGACAATAACATAAGCACCTCCAACTATAAGTCAGATACCAACAAATCACATAAACATGATAATATCTAATCATTACTAATCATGTCAATCACATCATAAACTAGAATATATCAATAATGTCATCACAAGTCAACAATCACCTTAGTCAAACATAGTCCAACATGAGCATAAACCATAAGTCTAACAAATCAAATGTCTCAAAACTGTCAAGTGCAATAGAAAAACTAACAACTATCACAAGCAAAAAATGAGGGGCATTACATCCTCCCCCCTAGGATCAGGCTTACTCCTGGAAGCCTAGAAATAAAATAAGGATAGAGATCTCGCATCTCGACCTAGGCATCTTCATATACTAACATACCTCTGAGGGACAACTTCAAAACAAGAACTACTTAAAAGAAAAAGAATTTTAATCTACAATGTTTAAGCACTAGGTTACATAATGGAATCAATATTAACCAGAGTACCCAGTGTTCAAACTTGGCTCTGATACCAAATGTGATGCCCCGTCATGCAACCCTAGAGTGTTAGACTAACAAGTGCAAAAATAATAGAAATATTTTTTTTTTAAGCAAGTAAATGCATTTACACTAGATAAAATTAACACCATTCAAAATATTTAAATAAAATGAATAGCTAACACCTCTAGGGAACATAACTGCATCAGATAAACATAAATCTAAATACAAGTAATATGCATTATGATACAACAAAAGAGGATTACAACATTCGTTTGTAGAGATGAATAGTTACAAAGGTTTAAATACAAGATTACATGACCGATCATGTCGGTTTACAATATATAACAATATAGTACAATACTGAAATTATAATATAACTCTTGAGGATGCAAGTACAAGTCTGAAACTGGAGAATCATCTACAGTGATCATGAGTGAGATTGGCCAAGAAAAACCAATGGATTAAGCTCTTCCACCCAACCATGTGGAACCCTGAGGTCCACCCCTCTGAGGTAGGAGATAACATTGAGGTTCCACTAGGCCAAAGGTTACAGGCAAGTAGATACAAACTTGGCATAGACAACTCAGATTATCAAGACAAGTTAAATCATCAAAACAAGTCAAATCAACAAGACAAGTCAAATAATCAAGACCAGTCAAATCATCAAGTCAAGTTAAATCAGCAAGACAAGTCAATTCATTAAGACAAATCTTCAAGACAAGTCAATTCATCAAGATAAGACAAATCATTAAGACAAGTCAATTCATCAAGACAAGACAATACTCTAGAAGCTACAACAAAAGATAAAGAAGAAGTAACTAAGCTACAGTAGGGAGAGTGTCATCGCATGGTCCTAGCATGGGTTTTCCAAGTTATCTCTCACTAGAAACTGGCCCCCATCTATTGTTTTCTTGGTGACCTCTCTATAGGCACTGACCCCATAGGGTGACACATGCGGAGCTCACACATCCTCTCATGGAGACAAGGAGGTCGACCTTTCCAACCAAGCCTTCTCATCCCATCCTTAGCCTGTGAAAGCACTAAAGGCATGGTTGAGGCATCATACTTATCTTGTTATGTGAATTACTACCCAACCCACGTAGATCAATTATTAAATTATCACTTGATTACAACTTCCATGGGTTTTTCCAGGCAGCCACTTTGGGCACCAGCCCCACCAAGAAATCCACTCTCCTACATACAACTAGCAAGCCTTAACCATCACCCATAAACCAATAACATGCATGGACAAGGGATTGAAAGGCATCAAACTTTTCGCAAACCAAAACATTACATAGATCATTTTAAATCCAAACTCTCAACCATGAAACTTTCCCCTGTCCATTTCTAAATCCCAAATCAAATAAAACATTTAATCAACAATTTTCAAATTCAAAACAACAATCTTTTCCAATCTACATCAAAACCTCATACCAAAAGACACATCACCAAAACATCCTTGCCACAATATCACACTGAATTCAAGTTAACAAGTCTCTGGAGCTAAAAAGATTTTAACACAAATACCAATAAACAACTAACCAAAGCATGACGCTTAACAACCTTGACCTCTCACAAAACTAACATGATCACCATTACATTAAGCTAGACAAAACATAACAGCAATACTCAAAACCAAATTAAATGCAATGACCCAATTGCATCATTGATACACATCGGTTTAAAATTAGCAATAAACAATCAAAGAATATATATATATCCAAGACCCAAATACTACAACACTTTTCAAACTATTTAACATAGATTCAATAAAAGACTTTTTAGATTAAATCATAAACTTACTTAAGATAACAATGCTCTAATCAAATCTCAAAGATCTACAATCCCATCTATGATTTATTTAATAACTTACTACTAAAATTCACATCTAAAAATTAACTCAACATTACACCATTGAACAAATTAAACCGGAAAGCACTATAAGGTTTTCGCTCTCTTTTAAAAATAAAATCCAAATATTATTCCACTCAAGAACTATAAATCCATCTAATATTTGTTTATTATTTATTTATTAAAATCACAATTAATCTCTAATATATTATCCATTTATTAAAAACCAATGTGCCACAAGATAGTATAAACTAAATCATAACTAACAAATTTATATTAATAAGATAAAATAAGTATAACTAATATTTAACTCAATATTTTTAAATTCTAGAATGTAATACCAAACATCTTTTATTTAATCACTATCATTACTAATTATAACCTATTAATACTCTAATAAAGTTTTAACTCAATATTTAATTCTATTTATCATTTATTTAATAACTAGTATCACCATAAAAATCTACTACATTAAAAAAATACTAATTTATTTATTTAACAAACTTGTATCTACTAAAGCAACTTTATTTAAATAAAATTAATTTTAAAATAATACAACTCTATCCTAATATTTTAAGATAAACTAATATTATCTTATCACTATTTCCTTTTAATGAGTTGGATAAAAAAAAAAGTCAAATTAACAATTTTAATAAATTAAAACTAAAAAAACTAAAAAGCAAGATTTATGAGTTAATCAAGTAGTTTCAAATAGAAGTTTATTCTAATTCTTAGCTTACATTTGCATACATTCTAAATTGATTTAAGTTTTAATAAACTATTGCTAAACAAAAGAAATTCATTATTTTGATAATGAGTATTACTCAGAAATCATTATTTGAAAATATTTTCAAAGGAATAATGGCTTGCAAAGCAGAAATTATGGAAAAGAGGATCCAAAGAGAAGAACATTTTGGAAGAAGACTTCAGAGATTATAAAAAAATAAAAATAAATGGAGAATGGTATTCCAAAAGAAAACCATGACAATACTTATTTCAGAGGCAGAGGATGAATTCATTCCAATTTTTAGAGATTTCAAGAGTTTGACAGAGAGAATGAATCGAATATAGATTTTTAGAGATTCAAAGATATCAGGTGTTTTTTTTTAATTTGTCTGGCAGAGGAGGACTGGCAAGAAGATTCAGGTAGAGAAGACTCAGGCAAGAAATAGATTTCATTATCATTATTATTATTTTTTTTTTCATCAAAGATTTCAGATACAAAACTAAACTCAGAGAAGGCAAGAAAGAGATTTCATTATTATTATTTTTATTAAGATTTCAGGTAGGGAAAAAAGGTTTTAACATCAATAATTCTAAACTGGCTGAGAGCAAGATTTAGTTTCTTTTAATATTATATGTATTTTTCTTTGATTTTCACTGGCTACCCAGTCCAAGCCATACCACAACCAAGAATGAAGACCATAATTAAATTTTCAAAAATTATAATGGATCGAGCTCCCCCAACACCGTACGATCAGCAAAAGGCATGATTGCCAAGGTTTAAACAACTGAAATTTCAAACAAAAAGAATGCAAAGGGGGAAATCGTACGACGCCATAGGGAAGGGTAAAATTTGCAGTAAGAGATCTAAATAAGGAAATTAGCTCCACTTAAAATATAAAAGAAGACAAGGTAAGAACATATTAGCAGGTGGGAAGTATTGCAAGGTACTCACAGAGGAAGGAAGATGTATTCAGTTTTAAAATTTTAACAAAAATTGACTATGATTTGGTAGGAATTAGAGAATAGATAGATAAGCAAATCAATCAAAGGTAATAACTTGGATGAGATTCAAATGAGGTTTCATTTCAATGTATAAAATCAAAATAAAGGTCTCAATTTCTGGCAGTGGAGACTTCAACCAAATCAAAAGAAAGAATTCCAAATTTCTCAAGAATGGAAAAATAACTATCAAATACAGAGTTATTTGAAAAAAATTGAATGGTGACAAGAAGACAAAGAACTCACTGGACTAATGAGACATTTTCAAATACACACCAGAGATTTAACTAAAAAAAATTAAACTAATATGACAGTACAAGTAAACAGTACTGTAAACATACCCAAAATTTCAATTCCAAGCTGTAATTTCCTTTAGCTTCCTCAAGTTCTTCCTCTCTTTTCCCGTGCAATATCTTTTCCCAATTTTTTTGTCTACTCTTCAAAACAATTCCCCCCAAAAATAATAACCCCCAGAAGCAAAAATAGCTAAGAGTCATAAATTTCCACTATCATGAATCTGTTACAGAGAATCCCACTACTCAGAAGAATTTAAAATTTTTACTTTACATAGAGATTCCCCAAATCTGGAATCTTCCAAACATTAAATTATTGACTCATATTATTTTATCAATTACTATATACTAATTAACCATAATAAAAACTTATGACAATATCATATTAAAACATTAAAACTATTAATAATAAAATAATATTAAGTACTTATTACTCAAATCTTATTAAAATCATTAAAATGATTAATTTAATCTTTGTTACAAATTACTTAAATAATGCATGACTAATAAATAATACTATGTCTAACTTATTAATAACCTTATGATTAAAATAATTAATGCATTTCCAAAATACACATAGGCTTAATAAGCAAAACTCGATAATAACTCTACATACCACAAGATGACCAAAACCAAGGCAAGGACCAAAGAGTGACATCTAGACTCAGGACCATAACTCAAGACAGAAACTGACCTAGGGAAACCCCATGTTATCTCCCATCAACGTTATCCATTGGTGCAAGGGCCCGATCAAACCTACTAAGTCAGGTGGAGTCGAGACCCAGTACCTGCAAACCTGCATCAAACAATATGTTGCATTCGAGTATATACACATATAGCACACACACAGAATTAGGGATTCATAGCGTAGTAGGGTGCTCAGAATGAGCAATACTACACTGTCCCCTCTCTAAAAGTATGACAATAACATAAGCACCTCCAACTATAATTTAGATACCAACAAATCACATAAACATGATAATATCTAATCATTACTAATCATGTCAATCACATCATAAACTAGAATATATCAATAATGTCATCACAAGTCAATAATCACCTTAGTCAAACATAGTCCAACATGAGCATAAACCATAAGTCTAACAACTCAAATGTCTCAAAACTGTCAAGTGTAATAGAAAAACTAACAACTATCACAAGCGAAAAATGAGGGGCATTACATTTTATCTTATCATTTCCCTCTTTTATCACTTTCTTCTATGTGTACAAGTTGGTCTTGTCCTTAGTATATCAAAAATAAAATACAAAAATTAATTTAATTGGTTTAAAAATCAATTATCTTTGTCATCCAACTCTTAAAATAGAAAAACATCATATTTTAAGAAAATCAATCTTATCTCCACAAACAAAGCCAACTAAATCAATTAATAAAAGTTATCTCTATGGACACATGTCTTGTACACATTCATCCATGCCTCTTGAATAATCTCAACTGTTCACATAGCCACCTTTTCTCCACCATTGATCAATCTTAGTTGAGAGCTATAAAGACACCCTCTCACCCTATTCTATTAATCCCACACAATCCATATAGTGTCCATATTATCATCTTATGCATATCATATGCATTGAGCATCCATTAAGCACTTTGAGCATATCGTCTATCATCATGGCAGCTTTGGTAATTATGGTTGTTCACTATTGAGAAGCAATCTACATTCCAACCAATGCATCAATACAATCTAGGTGACATTGTTCTTTGACTTATTTTCATTTTATGTCATTTAGATAGATTTATTGAAGGTGGTAGGATTGGGTTTTGATTGTAATGCTTGATCTTATTAACCTGATTTTTCCTGCTCACACATTCTGGCACGCCCGGCGGGACTCACGTCCTTGATTGATTTTTCTTTGAAAAGTCATTTTTGAACTCTAGGTATGGAATAGCGCATTTGATTGGTAGAAAATCATATTTGGTCTGTGCAAAGTCACCTTTGAATGACTCTGCATCACCTTTTGGTTGAGAAAAATCACCTTTAAATAGTCTTCAGTCGCCTCTGGTCTACATCTAATGGCCTTTGATCGGCAGAGAGTCGCCTCTGGTTGATTAGGGTTTTTAATGATACATTTGTCTTTGCAGGGTTTTTTCCAATTTTTGTTGTCTGATTTAGGTTGCAAGCTAGTTTATTTGCTAACCCTAATTGTCTTTTTCAATCCTCAAGCTAGTTTATTTGGAGTTTGGTTCATCTTTGACCTAAGCATATCACTTCATTGGATCTTTTGTGTTTTGGTTACAGGGTACAAGTTTGATTCAACTTATTCACCTATCAGGGTCATCAGGGTTTGATATATTCATTTTATGACCATTTGTTTAACCCTGTCATTTGAATTTTGCAGATATTAGACATTTGAGTTCCTTTGAACAACAAAAAATCACCTTTGAGCACTATCAGATTACCTTTGCACAGTCTTACATGCATCTGAGCGACAGGAAATCACCTTTGGTATAAATAAAGTTGCTTTTGATTTGTAGATAATCACCTTTGATCTCTGTTTAGTCACTTTTGGTCTGCACTGTTGTGATCTTGATTTCTTTGAAGCTAACATCTTTTGGTGTAGCCTCTTACCATTTGTTGAAGAAAGGTGGATCTGAAACTACTAATAAATCTATTGCAGGATCGATCGGTCAAAGATTTATATCATTTTCACTAATCTAGGAACATTTCATTTGATTCTTAAAAGAACTTGTTTGTTGGTTTGCTTGTTGGATTTATTTGCTTTGTGTGCTTGTTTATTGTGTTTGTTGTAGATATCTTGTGTTTTTAGATCCCTAAGCTAATAACAAAAGTATCCTCTCCCCTTGCCTATCAAATAGATCTTGGGTGCAAGAGAACTTGTTATTATCTTTAGAGAGGCCTGCCTTGGTGGGAAAATAGGTACTCACCACAAGGGAATGACCTCAAGCGGTACTTTCATTCAATCCGCTATATAAAAAGGATAAGGCAAAAGCCAAGTATAACTGGTATTAGCACTTACCGTACGGTACTAGTTTGAAAGGAGGCATACCTTATGTATATGAGACTCCTAGTAGAAATAGTTAAAGCTTTAAGTAGCTTGTTGGATGCTCATAACATACCGGTCCCCCAAATTATCACTAGAAACCACTTGTTGTAGAGGCCAAACACCTTTTTGCTTGCTGGTGTAGTAGGTCAAACCTCTAAAGCCACCCTATACATACTATTCATTGTAGAGATAGAAAATCCCTCGGTTCATAAGATCTCCAAATCTTTAGGTTAAGGGATTTGGTGTGCCTGTGCCATGGTGGGGGAGCCAGTGTCACCAATATCTCTAGTTGTCCACTTTGCCTCAGTATATGGAGAAATCCAAGTAGGGACTCATCAAGTAGTATCCACTTTCTAGCCTAGGTTGTACATGCTTACAAGTGTTTTTGAATTTGTCAAGACTCATGCAAAACTTTGGCCTAATCTAGGCCCTCATTTAGACATTTACTCTAATTTGGTATTAGAGCCATCCAAAACATCAGCCAATGTGTCTTTGTTGTGTGTTCTCTTGCCAATTACCCATCAAAAATAAGACACTATCATAGAAACTCACCTTTGCATAGTCCACAGTCGCCTTTGAACTACAACCAGTTGCCTTTGATCAACATAAACTTGCCTCTAGATTATCTTGAAAATTACCTCTGATCATCCTATAGAACACCTTTGAGCTATCTTGCATCACCTTTGCACTGTATCCAGTCACCTTTGAGCTATAGAAAATCACCTTTGATCATCAAAATTTCACCTTTGGGTTATTTTGAGTCACCTTTGAGCTATCCTGACTCACCTTTGGTTAACACAGTCTCACCTCTAGCAATCTACAGACTTTTTCTAGTTTATCCAATCCAAAATTCTATTCCAATCATGTCAAGCCAAGTCATCCTAGTCACCTTCATCCTAATCGTCCTCTTTCTAACCCAATCAATGTCATCCTAATCACATCTTATCTATTCTAATGCATTCCATATCATCATCATAGTCCTAGTCAAGCACTCGCCAAAAGGTTCTTAATCCTTAAACACATGTGTAACATCATGCCAACATTAGAAGACCTAGCCCAAGACCTCATTCATACACTTTACCAAATTCCACAACCTCAAAACCAACAAATCATTCAAAAGGTCCATTTCATCATTCAATGACTTCAACAAAGCCAATCACCTCAAATTCAACAACTCCTAGCACAAGCACAAAACTTCCTAGCCACTTGTCAAATCCAATAAGCATATCACCCTCTATCCATTCACTATCAACCAATGCCACCTCAACCCTACGTGTCATCCCCCTCCACTTCATACTAATCTAATCCACCCACATGTCAAATCAATTCCACAACTTATCCCACTTCATACCAATCTAATCAATCCACATGTCAAATCAATTCCATATCAACTTATCCCATTTCATATCAACCCAATCCATCCACATGTCAAATCAATTCCACATCAACTTATCCCACATCTTTTTATGTTAATGCCACATCAACATATCTACCCCCATTACAACAAGAACATATGAGCCCAAGTCAACCTAGGCAACAAGATAAAATGCCCTCAACTTCATTCCAACCCCAAGATCTTTTGTCTACATATCCCACCATTTCACCTTACCATGAAATTCATTCACAAGACTATCAATGACCTTCACAACAAGAACATGTGAGCCTAAGTTATCCTATGCAGCAAGACCTAATGTCCTTTGACAAGGGAGATACCAATCTAGATTATGTATCCTATGAGTACCCTCCATCGCCATCCACCCAAATGCCAATCCATGAGCCTACTAGTCCTATCTCAACACCATCATGTACTCCCAATCCTAATCCATTGGTCCATCAACCTTCTAATCCATCGAGCCCTTCATTTCCTTCATCCCCATGTTCCCCCAATCTTCCACACAAAAATCCCTTGGAGATAACCGTACAACAATTGGTCCAAGCAAATTTGATTGAGCTGGCACTGATAAAACCCTTTGGACAAAACCACTTTATACCCCATTGGTATAATGAAAACGATTATTGTGCATACCATAGGGTTAGGGGCCATACGATACTCAATTGTGCCACACTTAAGAGATTGATCAAAAACCTCATAAATTGTGGTAAGATTAATCCTAATCCATCCAATCCCATTATCCCTCCACCTAATCCTAATCATAAGCCTATAATATCCACCCTTATTGTCCACCCATTATTATGTCCATCCACCCATACACTTATGAAGGATACGATCCAATGGATATTAGCAAGGAATAAACCATCTCCATGTCACCAAACACCTATCATTGAGCATATCAAAGAACTTCCAAATGCCATGTCCAATCCTACAACCCCATCATGTGGTCCACAACCCATCGAGCCTATTGAAGTGTCTCCCACCATGAGTCCAACCCTCATGTTGGTGATTGTCAATAGCTTATCAATCCCATCTAAGATTCTCCCACTTCCACTTCCATTCAAGAAAGTCAATAGCTATGTCAAGAGTCTAATCTAAAGCATGTGGAAACATCAATCCCTTATTCTAATCAAGATCAAATACCTTCCATTCAGCCCATCCACAACCTATACATTCTTTATGATCAAGATATTATGTATGAAGAAGCTATCCATGAGTAACTTGATCCTATACCTATCCATGAGAAAGTAATCCAAATACAACCTATCCATAACACATATATTTTCTATGATCAAGATGATATCTATGATGAAGAGCTCATCCATGAGCACCTTGATCTTATCCATAATCCTATACCTATCCATGAGCAAGGTATCTAAATTGCTCTTATCCATCCTCCATCTATCCCTATCCTTGACATACAAACATCCACTTGTCATGATGAGACACTTGTCTCCTAAGCATACATAGAAGATCAAACCAATACCTTGGATCTTACTGATCATAATGATAATAAAGTTCCTAATGATCCTTCCTCATCACTATCGACCATGTTGCAAATCCACCATCATATCCCCTTGGTCTTACCACCCTCATCCATGAATGTTCTTGTTTAGGCGAACAACAACCCTTGTCTACTACCTCACCTTCTCCATCCAATAATAAGTTCAAGTCTAGTTCCCAAAGCACACCAAGTCCTATTGTCCATTGCATACTCCAAAACATGAACTACAAAGGTAAAGGCTTAGGCCTCCATGAACAAGGCATTTTGGATCCAATCCATGTCAAGATCCCTCCACGCTCATATGGCCTTGGATACACACCCCGAGGTAAACAATCTAAATATTTTGGTAATTCCTCCATGCATCCTAAGTTCGCCACTTTCCATCACAAACCACATCATATACCCAAAACATATGTTTCCATTCCACCTTGACTATCCTACAAATGTCAAAAGCATGTGACCATACACCTTCCACAATCCAATTTACCTCCATTACTTACAACTCCTAATTTCCCTCCATCAACTTTACCTCCACTCCTTCCAACTCCTACTATCCCTCCATCCACTTTGCCTCCACTTCTACCAATGCCTAATTATCCACTTATCCATAAGTCCCCTAAAAATTCTAATCATGACTAAAAAAATGCATACATTGTCTAAACATGAAGCTTCCACTCATTCCACCAAACCCATGGGATTCAAAAATAAAAAATTTGGATGCCTCTACTCATAAAGCAAAAAATCCTAAAAATCCTCATGCCTTAGGGCATCAATGCAAAGAATTGTAGAAAAATCTATCCAAACAACTATATCAAACCATACCTCCTCAAGAAAAGTACAAAACTAAAATGGTTTGGGTCCCTAAGAAAAAAGCAATCAAGTCAAATAGAGCATCCACATCTCAAAAATCCCAACAATCCTCTTCCATCCAAAAATCCAAAAAATCCCATTCCATTCAAAAATTTCAAATTCCTTCATCCCATAGGCAAGGCAAAAATAATAAAAATACTAAGTCTATGTGGGTACCTAAGTCACTATATCACCCATCCCATAAGCAAACATCCCCATTTCTTCCTACACCACCTTCCCATCAAAAGCTTCAATGTTTATCTTGGTGTGTGCAATCATTGGTCATGATTCCATTCTCACATACTTCCATCACCCCATCATTCACCTATTATCCTACATATCTTCCCCATCACCTTCCTATGGTCCATGCTTTTGCATAAGTCTTTCATCCATCTTTACATAAGTCCTACATAATCCACATCAATCCACTATCCTTCCCTACACAATCCACTTCATAATTCACTATCTACCTACTCCATCTCCCTTTCATGCAATCCCCTACCAACATCTTTGAGCATAATGACATTTGACATGGTCCATGTGATGACATCCCTCTCTAGTGGGACAATATCACTTGTCAATGGAACTAGACACTTGAGTCCCTCTTATCCATATCCACCTATTCCATTCAAATAATTAAAAAAAATACACAAAACACAAAAACAATCAAATATTCCCAAAATACAATAAAATCAAATATCCAACAAAAATCCAATCAATAAGATTAATCAGTCACAAATTCAATCATCATCAAACAACTTCCTCCAATCAATCCAAACCAATCAAATCAATTTCTCCAAATCAATTCATCAAACCAATTCTTCTTCAAATAAAATCGATATTTCTAATCCATTCATCAATCAACCCAATCCATTCATCAAACCAATTCATCCAACTCAATTCAAATCAAATCAATCCAATCCAATCAATTCCAAATGCAAGTCACATCAATCCATACCAATTAAGTCAATCAATCTTGTCAAATTATCCAATCACATCAATGGTCTTGATCCTAATCTTGTTGTAAACCAAATCATTAATTATCATCATCATCATCAATGGGATATATAATTCCCACATCCTTGTGTTGATCTAGGGATATATCTTTCCCCACAATGACAACACTATCATCATCATCAATCAATCAATTAATCACTGGTTTACAGCTTGACAGGGGTAATTCCTTGTTTGTTTTTGTATCATTTGTGCATGCTTGCTTTCTTGCTTGCGTGTGTTATCATTTTATCTTGCATTTGCATCATCACCTAACATCCCATCAACATCTCATATCATCAAACAGTCAACCAATCCCATCAATCTATAATCTCGTCAATCCATCCATCTTCATCATTACCACATAGGCTTCTATCACTATCTTATCAATTTATGATCAAACTCTTCAACAAGATCTTGAATAATCCACAAATCTTAGTATGTAACAAGTTCAACTCCTTAAAGGTCAACTAACCATACTGACCATGACATAACCAATTGGTATCCTTAAAAATTTCTTTTAGAGCATCTATTTTTAATAAACACATTTGCAATGGAAACATTCGATTTATTGTCATGAGAACTTCTGCTACAACTTTTTCCATCATGGAACAAAACTCTATAATTATTTTCAATAATCTGACCTACACTCAATAAATTATGCTTAATGCCATCAACTAATAAACTATCTTGATTTTTTTTTCACCTTGGTTGGTATGAACAACCAAGGTGTCTTTTCCAACAACTTACACTACTTTATTATCTCCAAATTTTAATCAACTCTTTACAACTTTATCAACTGGAATAAATAAGTCTTCATTGACTATCATGTGATTCAAACAACCAAAATCAAGAAACCAAACATTATCTTAAGATTTCTCTTCTGCATGATAAAAGACAAAAAAATTGGAATTGAGATGCTTTCCTTCATTTCAAGTGAAAATTGCTTTCTTATTTCACATGTGACTTTGTTTGAGCCTACACTCCTTTTCAAAATTCCCAATTTCTTTTTACAATGATGGCATTAAATATGCCTTTTATTTGTAGAACATCTATAACCTCTAGTACTATAGTCTCTTCCTCCTTTATTCAAAAAGAATTGTCTACCATTTTCATTATTAGGAATTGTTAAGAGTTGTTTCTTCCTTCTCCAATTTTAGCTTTTGTTGCAAAATCCCCCTTAAAGTTCTATGTAGTCCCATCTACTTGAGATAACAATGATCACATCTAATCATATACATGACTTTATACCTGTCTTCATGAGCTACTAGATAACTAATTCACCACCTACAATATAAGAATTTTGGATGTCCTTTAACATTCTGGTAGGTCTAGTTTTACCTTGTGAGTCTCCATTTGGAATGGTTGGTCCATGACAATGTTCTTTTCATAACTCTCCTTAGTGCTAATGACTTCTATCTTTTCTTGCGTAGGTGTATCCATGGGAGGTTAAGAAAGCATGTTTGAGAAGATATGTTAAGAAAATGTGAAACTAACCTAGAAATTGTGCCTACCACCATTTGTAAATTAACATCAACATTCAACATGTGCTCATCTATGTCATCAAGAACATCTAGGCCTAGACTATCATTACACATTTGACTTCTAGAATCTAATCATGTCAAAATCAAAAAGTTTGGAGTCATCATATATGTCGATTATTTATTAGTCATCATATGTTGGTTTCTATATGCTGATTATTCATTATGCTTCTAACATCATAATTGTATTATTCATGATGCATATAGAAATCATCATCATGCCAAGGAAATGAGCAAAGAATCTAACACCAAAAGAGCGGGAAGCTGAGAATGAGAGGAAAAGAGAAAGAATGAGGCAAATTTACGAAAGTAGGAAATTGTCAACCATACAAGAAGATATTCCACCATTGCCAATTGAAGAGGAACATGACACATCTAATTAAGCTAAAAGAGAGATGGAATTGACAACACAAAGAGAACGAATGCAAAACCCCCGTTCAATGAGGAAATTGAATCTTGAAGTTGGAGGCACTCCATCATCCACAGGTCAAGTTGAAGGAACACCATCATTATCTTCTCAAATTGGAGGCACTCCATCTTTCACAGGTGAAGTTGAAGGTACATCTTTATTCTCTTCTCAAGTTGGTGGCATGCCATCATTCACATGTCAAGTTGAATGTACAGCATCTTCTCCATCTCAACTTCAAGCCTTTTCTTCTTTTTCATCTCCAATTGAAGGTACATCATTTATCCCATCTCATGTAAATATTGAATAAATTCCTAATCTTGAGTCAAATTTACCAATGAAAATGCCTCCTAGAATTTTGCATAGAAAGCCTAGGTTTCTAATTGATATAGATGAGAATGTTTTGAAGCCCATGCAGGATAAGGTTCCCAAGCATACATGCCAAAGATACGCCAATAAGATTTGGAAATCATTCTTTGAGAACTTAAATGAAACCAAAAGATGTCAACTATTTGTGGAATTGATGAGAAATCTAAAATTTAGGCCCATTATGAAGATTCTTGGCCTAAGAACATCAGATGCCTCAATTGAAAAATCAATTTTAAATAATCTAATGAGTGCATATGAGAGTGTGGGTTCCACCTCATGTACTAAGGATAGTAATGCCACACGATGTGTCATTACATTGACAATAGTAAGCCAACAAACAAAGAAAGCTTGCCTCATTAGAAAGACAAGTCAAGCATTAAAAATAAGTAGAAAAACTCTAATGAGAGTCATTAGAAGACATGAAAGAGTTGAGGACCCAAAAACCAATGAATTGTGGGCATTCTCTAGGAGACTCCCATGGAAAGACAAAGTTTTTGTTGAAGCCTTGAGATCCCTCATCAAAGAATTCTAGAAAAATAACACAAGGGTATCTCCTAATGCAAGAGATGTCAAAATAAATCACACATGCACAACTTGTTGTTGTAGATTACATATTGAGTTTTCTATTCATTATGATGTTTATAGATATATATGTGTAGATTTGCATACTAACAATGTTTTGTAGGAGAGTAATATAAAGTGCCCACCTAGATCTTCAAGAGATTTCATAGCAAGCACTTATGCCAGAGAGTGGATGGTCAATTATTCCACAATAGCTTATGCTTGGATGGCACGTGTGATCATTGTGGTGGATTGCAACATTTACCAATTTGTCCACATATGTAGAATACACATTCAATTGGAAATGAACTAGTAAGTTTTGGTAAATACAAGACAATGGCATATAGTCTGAAAGATGGCAAAGAAGCAAAAAGGTGTGAATTGGTCATTGAAAAGATTCTGGTGTATTAGTTTATCTCTATTTCTAAGATAATATAGTTTACGAGTATGCAAGGCATACCCATAGAGCTTGATGGTTGGACTTGCAATTCAAGTTATGCAAGGACACGTTTCCACTTGGTACCATCGTTTCAGTTGACTTTGTAGCGAACTACACACTACAGCCACATAATGAGGTGCAATCACAGTATTACAACTCTACGCAGGTTGCTATATTTGTGCAAATAGCATTCATTCATGCAAAAGATAGTACAGAGTAGTATAGAGGATGACAGGAAGATCTTGAGGGAATATCATTTTTATATTAGTGATGATTGTAGACACCTAAAAATATCCTCTCTACTTGCAAATGCCATTTTCTTCCAAATTCCACATTCAGCTATTGCATTTCTCATCTCTGATCTATTTTCCTCTATAATTAAATAATTAATTTTAATTATTTAATTATTCACTCTCTAATGTACCCTTCATTCAATTAATTTAAATAAATAATCATTTATTTAAGTTATTCCCTTACCTTAATTAAAATAGATCGCACCTATTTAAATTAAGGGTTCCCACTTATTCTCCCACTTCAAATGAATTAAATAAATTGACCAAATTTATTTAATTTAAATCCCTCACACCTCATCATTTTCTTCAAATTAAAAATTATCCCTTGTCCTTTAGTGGGAGGGAAACCCTAATCAATCTACACCCTCCATTCCATCAAAAGTCAACATTCAATCCCATCCATTCATTCAAACCTATTCTTCCATAAAATCATTTCTCCAACATCATTTACAGATCTCTTAGGTTACAAATCTCTAGCTTGTTGCATACACTCCAAAAACCTTGCTAATTCATTCACTTGGGCTTCTCATGGTTGTTGCAAATCTATAAAATCTAAGAACACAATGGCAACATTGAGGAGAACAATGGAGAGAAGTTGAAGATTAGCTTATAATCTTAGTATGTTTGTGTTTATTTGACTGATTCCTTAGCTTGTTTGTACTCCATTGAGGAGTTAAGGTTGTTGTAGTTTATTTTATGCATTCTTGAAAGATTTTACCCTAACACATTTTGGTGAACCTGACGTGAATAGAGCAATTTTTTGTCAACTTTTGAAAGCCAAGTTTTGCAGGTTACTCCCGGACTTGAAAGGGACCTCACCATTGTGTTTGGGAGGCCTCGTAGGTGAAAAACAACATAAAACATTATACTTTGCTTGCATAATTTTTTTTTCAATTTTTTTTTGAATTTTTTTTAGTTTAGGATCTGTACAGTATGGATCCTCTGTGGTTTCTACATAGGTCTCTAGTTTTCATGGATAACATTTCTAGGTTGTAGGTATTGTTTCATGTTGTAGGGGGCATTTTGCAATAATCCATGTTGCAAGTTGACTGGTCAAAACCCTAAATTCTAGCCACCTACTGCAATCTGGTCGCAGCCTATTAAACCTTAAGTCACCACTGCTAGGTTGCCTAAATTCCCTATTGCCTCCTCTGCTAACTCCCCAAACCCTAGTTGATTGTCGCTATCACCAATTGTCATCACTTAAAGTTCTCAGTCGATGCTCTTTAAATCTTCCTCTCTTCTGACCAGTGCCTTAAACCTACTCGAAGAGCAATTTCCTTTATTTGATCTCCATTCTGACTAAGTGTTGATGTGAATAGGTTGAGCTGGAGATTTTTTATAGTTTGTTTCTTTATGACTTTAGATGTGCCTAGGATTCTTGATGTGAATGCCTCCAATCCTTTACTCTTGGTCATTGCCTTTATTTTATTTTCTTATAGATGATGTATTAACTTTTCTTACAAGCTAATGAGAAATTTTTGTCTTCTTCCTTGAAAATTTCTAGGACCAGTATCCTATTGGACTGATGTGATCCATTTAGAGTATTTTTCTTGCTAACTAGAATCCAAACTAGTGTGTTGATTTTCTATTGTGGGCACTTTAAACTTTGGAATGTGGTGACTTCTTTTTAAGTCTTTAATTGATTTTTAACAACATCCTTTTGATAGGTGCATCCTCCTCATTTGTTAGGCAACATTTTAACTTCATATGATGTTTGTTTTGAATGATCAACGCCTTTAGCCTTTGAAAATCTTCCACTTTGTTTACTAGCCTTTTGGCTAGGTGTGAGAGAAGCACTTCTGGTGTGTGGAAGGTCTTTGAGGTGACTTCTTTGTTTGTTTTTCATTACCTAAAGCTTGTGTGGGATCATATTTTGGTGAGGTGCTTCCAGCCACATCTTCACTCAAACTTTGGCACTTTATCTCCCAAATTGGCACATGGTTTCCTTTGCAATCTGTATAAGGCGTCTGATGCTTGATGTTAGGTGAACTTGAAATCTGTATGAAGTGTCTAATGCTTGATGCCTGTGTTCTAACCCTAGCCACCAGTCTACCTCACTTGCTGCTCCCTTCAGCCTTGTTGCGACCATTGCTTTGCCTTTTGAAAATATTCCCAAACTTGCAAATGTGTATTTGAAATTAGATGTGATGCACGAACAATCCTGAGATATGTTTAGCTTGAGTTTACTAGAATCCTGAGGCAAGTTGCTAATTTTATTTGGTGTTCTTAGATGATCTTAATGGCTTATGGACTGTGTGTTGTTATGGTCCTCATGGTCATCAAACAAACAGTTCAAGAGCTACTCCATATGATTAATTAATTGAAATCATGTTATATTTAATCAATTACAAATGTCATTTTATGATTGAAACTATATTTAAATGCCATCTTGATGTTGTTAAAATTGATCAAAATATTGGTTTTCTGATAGTCATGTTTATTTAATGTGCGGCATGCAAGTTGTCATTTTGTACCATCTTTTAAAATGTCCCTAGTCATACTTAACTACAATAAAACACAATAGTTGTTTCTAACCAATGATTTTGTCATAGTTTATTCATTATTGGCAGCATCACAGAAAGTGATCTCTGGTTTTTGGAAGGTCAATTGCATGAAATGTTTGTTGTTTTGACCAGTCCCTCATTACCACCAATGAACCTCCACCCTATCATTCTACCACCCAAACTTGCTACAAGATCCTCGCTAACACACGGAGTTAAACTTCTAACGTTTCATTTGTTTTTGTAGGGTTCCTTTGATAGTAGTGCTTAGTCATATCTGTTGGGAATTCAGGTGTCTCAACCTTGGTAATTCTCTACATTTGTAATGTTTGTATTTATTATTTAATTGCCTATGTTGTAAATATTTGAAAATTCCACTTTGTCATATTGTGGGATGTGGCACGATGATGTGTCAATCCTACATGGATTATGACAACTTGGTATTTTGTCCTCACATAAGGAGATAGGCATCCCACTTAGTGGTAGGAATATTCTGCCATGTGTCAGCATCTTCTATGTTGTGTAAGTAATGTTTGACCGAAACAGTTATGATGGATTCCTATGACGAATCTATGACATGTAAGAGTCAGAAATAGAAGGTTGTAAGACAGGTGATGACATGTGTCATGAAGCATCTTTGAATGAGGCATATTTGGGCCCCCCAAGGTGGAATATGACATGTTGTAAGAGAATATGCTATTTATAGCATGTGTATGATAGATTCTCTTACAACAGTAAGTTGTAACCGCTATGACAGATTCTATGACGGTCGTAAGTGTCGTAAGAGCATCTGTCATAGCCCATTTTGGAAATAGGTGACCTCTTTGGGATGGGAGCTATGGACAAGTGTTAGACACATTCTACAATGTTGACCAAGTTTCCCTAGGTGTGGGTTTTGGTCCAAGATGCCATGTTGGACGCCCATTCCAAGAAAGGTCCCAAATTGCCTTGTAATTTCTATTTAAACAGGTGCTTGGAGATGGAGTTTGTATCACAGGTTTACAGGTACTGTTATGCTACCGGATTGACTCCAGACATGAGTGTTGAAGACCATTGAAGCTTGCATTGCAAATGTATTGTAAACATTCTTTCAGATTTGTTAATACATTATGCAGGTTTTTGAGTGTGGGGTTTTTCACCCGATAAGGGTTTTCCCCACCATAAATCTTTGTCTCTTCTTCTGTCTACTTTCTGGTTCTTGTGTTTTTCTGCAATATCTCATGTTAATGGTTTAACATTGCTGTAATAAGTTAGGATAAATTTGAATTTGCATAGCCCTCTCCTCATTAGATTAGTGTAGGAAGCGATTTCCGCACACCTAGCTTCCTTTCAATATCAGTGACCATGGGCATGAGGAAAGGGGCCATCAAGCCCTTTTTCTATTTTCTTTTTTTCAATCAGTGTAGCACCTGGTCACATGGGTGACTAGGGGCCAATTTATCCCTTAACCATAGGAACTAAATGCCAGCATTAATTGGACGCATGTGACTGGTCGCGCCCTAACTGTTAGCAGTTAACATTGATTGTCAAGTTTGACCCTAGTTCTTCCTCGTGCCCTAATTGGGCAATTTTTTTCAAACTGTCATAACTTGGTCAAAACATGTCATATTTTCATGAAATTTGTGGCATTGGAGATCTGGTTCGCCCAGCTTTGCAGTGGCGAGGTCAATTTTAGGTAACATTGCCATTTTATTAGGTAATTTTTTAGTCAAAGTCAACATTGGTTTGGAACTTCAAACGTACATATCTTTTGCATTTTTTATCAAATTTTGACAAATTTTTTAAAATTGCTTAGAATTTCATGTACTATCTAATGTTGTTTTTCATTTTGCAGTGACTGATCAATTTTTTCATATTTTTTCCAGATTTGACTATTGCAAGTTTCTTGGCCTTTTTGTCTTGGTGGCTTCCAAAGGGGGTATTTCACTTGATGTTTTTTGTTTTACACATTATGATAGAGAATTTTTCTGCTATTGATTTCTGATTTGTAGCTTTGTGGCACTCGTTGGGAGAAGACTCTTGTTTGAAACTACTAATGAATTTGGTGCAAAGTTCCATTCATTCATGTGTGTGTGTTTTACTATCATAGGAACACTTCAATTTGGTGCATAAAAAAGAACAACTTGTTGTTTTCACACTCATTTTGGGCTTAAAAAGAATCATTGTCTTCTTTGTTTTGTGCCCTTGCTTTTGTTTTGAGGTGTGTATGCTCTTCCCTCACACTTTACGTGATCTTGGGAATCAAAAACACTTCTCAACACTTTCATTGTCACACCACACATTTGGTTTTCTAAAAGTTAATGAACTCTTGCTAGTGTGACCAAGTAACATGCATATGCTCTCTCCTCACATCTTTGTATCAACTTGGAGATCAAAAGAATTTACTTGTGTCACTTTTGTAACCCTTTAGATAGGGCATGCCTTTGAGACACATCCATACAAAGAACTCATTAGCGACCCAAAGTAGTTTTTCCCTTAGGCTTCTATATAAAAGGATAAGGTGAAATCTAAGTCTAAATTTCCATTAGCCTTCACCATACAGTGCTAATCCAAAAGTGGAAGTTACCCATGTTCACATTAGGTATTTTTAGTACCACTAGTAGGATTGGTTAAAGCCTTAAGTGGCTTGATGGATGCTTGTGAGGTGGTAAGTCCCCGAGTTGTGACTAGAAGACAAACTAGTTAGAAGTCCACCCTTTATGATTGACTTTTTTATTGGTGACACTCTCAGTGTGAGGGTTATCACCCTAAATTTACTCACCATATGAAATCCCTTGAGATGAGATGGAAATCCTTGACTTAGCATAAGCTACACGTAGCTTTCTAGGGAAAGGGTTATTGGGCCATCCTTCCAGTCCTGGAGGCCCCTATCTATCCTCTCTTGCAAAGACAAAAGTGTACACACCTCCTTAAGGGTGCTCCTACATTAGCGTCGAAGAAGTTTCCAAGTTGTGGGTCTGAGCGTCACTCCATTGGCCAATGACCTTAGGAGTAGAAAGTGTTTCATGTGTGTGAAGTGTCTTCAAATTGTGCTAGACTCATGGAAATTGGGGTGGATAACCCTTGAACATACACATCCATTTACAAATTCAAGAGTCACCTAAAGTAGCCAAATTGTCTATCAAGTGTCTTCTATGTTTGATGTGTCTTTTAATTTTTCAAATAAATTACCCAAACAAACATAGAAATAATACACCACAATCATAGGGAGACCTTTGAGCATCTACCTTCCCTATCCAACTCAAACTGCAATTGTGTCAACATGCCTAAGACTTGTCAATTCCATCCACTCCTTGCAATTGCTTAGGATAGTTTTCATTAGCCTTTCTTAAACTCATTACATTCACTCAGTTTATCCTTGCATTGATTTGGCCCTTTGCACTTTAGATCAACCTAAAAAAATTAGCTGCCTTTGAGACTTGGAAAATAGGAGACTTGCCATACTTTGATCATATCTTAGTTACAAACTTGAAGTGTCTAAGACCTTGCCCCTTTCCAATAAATCAAATCAATTTACAAGTTGGACTTTAAACTCACAAGTCTAGTTTGGGTCCATCTTGCTCAATTTGCAAGTTGAGTCTCTAACTCATGTGTCTAGTTTGGAGGCTCACTTAAATCAATCATTATTCTCCCAATACTTACAAGGTCTTAAACAATTTCAATTAGTCACCTGGGTATATCTTATTGTGCCTTAGCATCCTCTTTGATCAAAATCTCTTAAGGTTGTTTATCCAATTAGCTTTAGATGTTGTCATAGCTTCATCCCTCATTGGTAGCCTTTGTCATAGCTTCATTATCAAAAATCCCAAAACATAGCATTAGTGACATTTCATCATTACCCACATAGCATTTTCTAAACGTGTCATCCTTATTTTCCAAAATTCCCATTAGTTGCATTTGTCATACCTATTGTCAAAAATTACAAAAACATAACTTAGTTGCATTTGCCATCCTCATTATTCCACTAGTTGCATTCAACATACTTATTGTTCAAAAAATCTCTAAAACATACCTTAGTCACATGAATCACCTTGTATTGTCATCCGAATAGCATCACAGCATTCACAAGTCTTATATGGTAGAGAAACAGTTGCAAAGAAGAGAAAGGGAGTAGATCTTCTTAGTCATCCCTATGGTGAACACATAAACACATCATTCTGAACATTCTCACCAACACATTCATTCCAATTCAATCAATATCATATCCTATCTATCCTAATCATTCCACATCATCATCCTAGTCCTAGTCTACTTGTCAAAATGCTCCTCATCCTTAGAAAGCCTAATCCTAATCCTAGACCCAAGTTCATACTTTGAGGAGGCCATCTCGTTAGTCTTAATTAGGAGACAAATCCAAGACCTAAGCTCATACTCCAATGTGTCCCTCATTCAAATTCTAGTGGTGATCCAAGTCTCATGAACAAATCCTATGTGTCACCTCCATCATCATCCCCCTCCACTTCATACCAATCCAATACATCCACGTGTCAAATCACTTCCACATAAACGTACCCCACTTCTTTCCATGTCAATGTCACATCAACATGTCAATTCAGTCCACAAAAAGAACATGTGAGCCCAAGTCACTCTTTGCAACAAGATCAAATCATCTTTGGGTCCTAATTCCACCTTTGACAAGGGAGACACCAACCTAGCTCATGTAAGCCCTTCATTACCTTTACCATCACCTGATCCTCCATCAACCCCATAAGTTCAAACATTACAAAAGTAAACCTATGGAGTTATCCAAATCCACTAATCCATTCAATCCAATCAACGCTCACAATCAAATTCAAAATCCTAGTCATAAGCCAACACCTTCCATCCCTCTTATTCCTCCACCATGGTATGTTTCTACTCCACCTAGTCCTAATCATAAGCCTACACCTTCCAATACCCTCATTATCCATCCACTATATTGTCCATCCACCCATACCCTTGCAAAGGATGTGATCCAAGGGCTACAAGAAAGGAATCAATTTTCTCCATGTCACCAAACACTTATCCTTGATCCTATCAAATATCCCTCAAGCATCATGTCCATGCCTTCAAACCCATCATGTAGTCCATTACCCATTGAACCTATTGAAGAGTCATCCACTTCCACTTCCACCTAAAGCTAAGAGTTATGTCAAGGGTCTAATCCTAAGCATATGGAAACATCAAGCCCTCATTCTAATTAAGATCAAATCCTATCCATTCAACCCATTCATAGCACACTTAATCCCATCTATGATCAAGCTCCCATTTATGAACAAGATCCTACCTATAATCAAGAAAGCCAAGACGATCCTCTTTGTCAACTTTATGCATTCCATGGTCAAGAGCTTGTCAGTCCACATATCCAACAACTTCCACTTGTCATGATGAGATAGTTGCCTCCCAAGAAAACATAGAAGATTAAACCAATAGCTTGGATCTAAATGAACATAATCAAGATCCTAATGATCCTTCATCATCCATTATCGACCCCATTTCAAATCCACCATCATATCCTATTAGTCTATCCACCTTCATCCATGAGTGTTCCTCCTTAGGACAGAAAAAACCATTGTCTACCACCTCACCTTCTTCATCCAACAATGAACTCAAGTCTAGTTCCCAAAACATATATAGTCCCATTGTCCATCGCATACTCCAAAACATGAACTATCAAGGTAAAGGCTTAGGCCTTCATGAACAAGGAGTTTTGGAGCCCATCAATGTCAAAGTCCCTCTATGCTCATATGGCTTTGGATATACACCCCAAGGACAACAATCTCAAGATGTTGGTACTTCCTCTATACCTCTTAAATCCACCACTTTCCATCACAAATCCTATCATATTCCCAAAACATATGTTGCCATTCCACTTCCGTTGTCCTACAAATCCAAAAAGCATGTGACCATACATCTTCCACCATCTAATTTACCTCCACTACTTCCAACTCCTAATATCCCACCATCCAATTTACCACCACTTCTCTCAACACCTAATATCCCTATCATCCAATCACCTTATCCATCCATCCATAAGTACCCTCAAATTCCTAATCATGGCCAATCAATGCACACATCGTCTAAACATGAAGCTTCCACCATGTCCATGGGATTCAAAAGTAAAAATTTAGATGGCTCTACCCATAAAGCTAAAAATCCTAAGGATCCTCATGCCTTGGGACATAAATACAAAGAGTCAAAGAAAAATATATCCAAAAAGCTACCTAAACCCATACCTTCAAAACAAAAGTCCAAAAGCAAAATGGTCTGGGTCCTTAAGAAAAAATAAATCAAGGCAAATGAAGCATCCACCTCTAAAAAATCCCAACCATCCTCTTCCATCTGAAATTCCCATTCCATTCAAAATTTCAAATTCCTTCAACCTACAAGTCAAACAAGAATCATAAAGATCCTAAGTATATGTGGGTACCTAAATCACTAAATCACCCATCTCCTAAGCAAAAATCACCATTGCTTCCTACACCTCCACCACATCAAAAGCTTCCATGTTTGCCATGGTGTGTGCAACCATTGATCATGATTCTTTTCCATACCTCCATTTCTCCATCTTTCACCCATTATCCTACATATTTTACCCATCACCTTCCTATGGTCCATTCTTTTGCATAAGCCTTTCATCCATCTTTTGCATAAGTCCTACATAATCCACATCATAATCCACTATCGTTCCCTCCATAATCCACTATCTACCTAATCCATCTCCCTTTCATGCTATCCCATACCAACATCTATGAGCATAATGACATTTTACCTGGTCCATGCGATGACACCTATCTCTAATGGGACAATATCACCTTTCATGGAACTAGACACTTGAGTCCCTCCTATCCATATTCTACCTATCCTATCCAAATATTCAAAAAAGTAAAAAAAAATAAAAATAGTAAAGAGAAATCCCTTCATCCAATGATGAAAACCACCCTTAGTGGCACCTTAGATAAGTACCATGATGAAAACTTGGCAAACATGTGTCATGTGTAGGTTGATCTTCTATGTCACTTACACTTGGGGGCACATTGTCTCATCCAACCTATCATTTCCTTCATGTCTATTCCATCATACCATTTCCATACCATCTTACCATACTTATTCATTACACCCACATACATATACCTATCATATTGGGTCCATCCATCCTCCCTTCCTCATTTTGATCTTGATAAAGATATGGGGGCAAAATGTTAACAAATGCTTTGGATATCTCTTGATATACTTCATCCTATTGAAACCAAACTATCCTACCATCCTATTGTCATAAGCTTTGTCATGAAAAATCCTAAGTATTGTACAATAAAGGGGCAAGTTATTCCTATGTGACATAATCCTTGGAGATCATATCCTTGCTTTCTTACACATACATCCATTCCATCCCTTATCACTCATCCATTTACCCATCTTACATCCATCCCTTGCACCTAGACTTGGTTTTCCCTTGTCATTGGTGTCTAGCATAAAGGCTATCCAAATTGTTATCCAATTCCATCCCAAAACATTCTCAAAAATCCAAAAAAAATCAAATATTCCCAAAATACACAAAAAAATCAAAACATTCAAAAATACAAAAAAAAACTCAAAACATTTAAAAATACAAAAAAATCAAATATCCAACAAAAATCCAAGCAATAAAATCAATCAAATCAATTCAATTCCATTCAATCAAATCAATTCTTCCAATCAAATCAAGTCAATTCAATTCAAATCAATTCGTCAAAGCAACCATCAATTCAATAAACTCAAATCCAAATCAATCCAATCATCAACTCAATTCTTCAAATCAATTCTTCCAAGAAATCAATCAAATCATTCCTTCAAATCAAATCACTTCTCCAAAAATATCAAATATTCTCAAAAAATCCTAAAACATCAAATATTCCCAAAAAGCCAAAAACATCAAAAACATCAAAAATCACAAAAAATCAAATAGCTAACCAAAAATCCCAAGGAATAAACTGTTTCAAAAACCACTTTGTCGTACTATGTCACCTCTGAGCTTTCATGTAGGCAAGGCCATCTTCGATGAGCCCCTGAGGCTTCCCCTAGGTCTTAGGTCACACATGGTCCAAATGGTCGAACTATGTTGTCTCTATGCTTTCACGTAGGCAAGGCCATCTGCAATGAGCCTCCGAGTCATTAGGTCAGTCCTTTAGGGCTCATTGAGTCAACTATCATAATAAGTCATCCTTCAATGAGATGGACACTTTGATCAGCTCAAACAGTTAAATCTTTTACAAGAAATATGCACTTGAAACCAATCCCAAAATCAACAAGACAAGCTATCCAATCAACCAAACCAGTCAATTGCCTTGTGTTGATCCTACATCACTATCAACTATCCATATCACATATCTTATACAAAATGGGGCATCATTGAAACAAGGGTTCTACGCCTTATATGACATGCGTCATTTCTAAAATCAAACATCATCAATCATCACATATCAATCATTGTACACTTTGCGACATCTTGGAAAGTCTTGCATGAGATGTCACAATCTTGTCAATTGCCTTGTACAGGTGGTCACATTACCGAAACCAGACTTAATATCTTATATGACATGCTTCCTATCCTAAAACTAGGCCTTATTCATCCATTTTCAATCAAACAAAACAAACACATATCACTTGGCAAAAGATCCAAATGGTTGTTGACTTTGCTAAGTCTAGTCTATCTTATTTTACTGGATTATTTTTAGGTCTTGTTCTTATACTTCTCAAGGTAGTCCCTAAGTGATGAAAAGAAACAAGGATAGGATGGGACTTTTTTCTTTGATTTTTGTTTGTGTTTTGTCTTGGCAAAATGACCGAGGCAACTAGGTTCCTTGCGTGTGATTTAGATTCCATTAGGTGTGAATCAAAGGCATCCTATGCATGGGAAAGAATAAATGCTTTCTTGCATCAAGACTTGCATACCTCATGGTTATCTCATCACATGTTCCGACAAGGTACCACAGTTACTAGTCTGAGTCAAGAACTCCTTGTCTGTCATGTGCTTGTTTCACAAGGGATCACATTTTCCACTATGGCCTATGTCATTGCATTGTGTTTGTCATCCCTTGACATAATAAGTACTATGATGATAAACAGAAACTGCAAGTAAGAAGGTCAAAAATCTATCAAAGCTAAATCTCGCTCTATTCTTCTAGTCAGTCTTCATTCCTCGACCACCTCTCTCTCTCGTATCTCTATTCCTCCTTTTTCATTCCATTATCTTTTTGAGAATTTTCCCAAATTTTTGTAAATTTTTACAAAATTTGACAAATTTCCTGAGGGGGTATAAGGCTATCCTGCCTCATCTAGCACATGCTAGGGCATATCCAAGGCATATTTTAAAAAATTTCTTTGACATAACATCAGAATTGACATTGTATCAAAGAGGGGCAAAATGTAGACACCTAAAAATGTCCTCCACTTGTAAATGCCATTTTCTTCCAAATTCCACATTTAGCAATTACATTTTCTCATCTCTGATCTATTTTCCTCTATAATTAAATAATTAATTTTAATTATTTAATTATTCACTCTCTAATATACCCTTCATTCAATTAATTTAAATAAATACTCATTTATTTAAGTTATTCCCTTACCTTAATTAAAATAGATCACACCTATTTAAATTAAGGGTTCCCACTTATTCTCCTACTTCAAATGAATTAAATAAATTGACCAAATTTATTTAATTTAAATCCCTCACACTTCATCATTTTCTTCAAATTAAAAATTATCCCTTGTCCTTTAGTGGGAGGGAAACCCTAATCAATCTACACCCTCCATTCCATCAAAAGTCAACATTCAATCCCAACCATCCATTCAAACCTATTCTTCTATAAAATCATTTCTCAAACCTCATTTTTAGATATCTTAGGTTACAACTCTCTAGCTTGCTGCATACACTCCAAAAACCTTGCTAATTCATTCACTTGAGCTTCTCACAGTTGTTGCAAATCTGTAAAATCTGATAACACAATGGCAAGATTGAGGAGAATAATGGAGAGAAGTCGAATATTAGCTTAGAATCTTAGTTTGTTTGTGTTTATTTGACTAATTTCTTATCTTTTTTGCACTCCATTGAGGAGTTGGGGTTGTTGTAGTTTATTTTTTGCATGCTTGAAAGATTTTACCCTAACACAATGATCTCACATATTCTATGGAGTTTATGCAAGGTTCCTTTCAGATGTTCTACCATGATTTGGCTAGCAAGAGCATACCATTTCATCAGCATATCATATGGTCAGATAATTTTGCATCACAATTCAAGAACTTGTGGATGTTCTATTGGTTGAGCAGGATGCATACGATGAATGGTATTCAACATATGTGAAATTTTTGTGAGGCTGGGCATGGAAAAGGGGAGCATGATGGTGCAAGAGCATGTATCAAAAGAGCATTGGCATGAGAAAAGTTGAAGTAAAAGGACAACGCAAAGTTGACAGATGCAAGATCTATTGTCAAATGGTGTAACATTACAATAAGTCTAGGTAATGAAGCTAAGTCTATAGTTCATAGATATCTTTGGTTGGTTGATGATACTAACATTGTAAAATATGAGGACTATTGTACATTGATAGGATTGAGTGAGCTACACTCTTTTAGAATCTCTAATGCAGGTTCATGGAGTATTCATACGCGGCGGATGGCATGCTTTTGTTCTTCATGTACATATGAAGCTTGGTATGATTGTGAGTCAAAGGAGTGGGTCAATGATTGGTGTACAAGAGGCCTAGGCCCAATTGACATGTATCGACCACCGACAACACTACAAATTATACAAATTGAATCGTCAGTTGATTTTGGCCATGTTTCAGATCTAGTTCAACTAGGTATTATCAGCATCCAAATTTAATAAAATTCAATATAACTTCTTATTTTGTAGTTTTTCATGTATTGTTGACTATATTCATCGAACTAAATGCATGTATAAATGCAAGGCATGTTTATACAATTATTGCAACTAAAGACAATGAAGAAGGAACAGATTATTATTTGTATCATTATGTTGAGGCAAAAAAGAAATTAGATTCCCTTGTTATAGATGGAGAAAACATTGAGTACCCTACAAGATCAGTGGTTGTTACTAGAACATGGCTTAGAAGGTACCTAGTGAAGAAGTCTGATGTGTGGTTGTTTGAGGACTTTGACACACATAGGAAGATTCTTCATTATTCTAACCTTGTTGTGGCATCAAATGTTCATTTGATCAAATATGGGGTAGACCATTGAACATGACCTTGTGGAAGATTCATGAGTCTAATCACGAGGCAATTCTTGACACAATAAAGAGTAGAGTAGACCTGGATGGTTCATTGAATTGAATTAGTGGAATGATAGAAAGGTATGTTATTTTTCTTTGCTATCCTCATTTCAGCTTGTATATTTAAGCTACTCATTTTAGCTAATAGTGCAATTGTGTTTGCATGTAGGATTTTAGTATGATGGAGGTAGGCATAATCCTTATGAAGTTGCCTTTAGAAGGAAAGTAATGTAGAACCCAAATTTGTCCCAAAATTATTCATGTCTAGCAACACCTTGTCAAAAACATTATCCTAGACATCATGTAGCATTTTGTCCTAAATCCCACTCTTAATCCCATTTATCCATTAGCCAATTAATTAAATAAATTTTATTTATTTAATTAAATTCCCATCTTAATCCTATCCTTATCCTACTTAGCCAATTAATTAAATAAATTTTATTTATTTAATTAATTTCACATCATAATCCCACTTTCCAATTAATTAAATAAATAAAATTTATTTAATTAATTTCCACATCATAACCTAATCCCACTTTCCAATTAATTAAATAAATCTTATTTATTTAATTAATTTCCAACTCATATCCCAACTAATTCAAATAAAATATTTGAATTAAGTCCTCACCTTTCACCACATTTCGACACTTATCCACCTCTCAATTCAATCATGTGTGGTAGTACAACTTTTATTTAAAATCTTTCACATGCACAACTAATGGGACCTAATTTTAGTATTTATGTACACAATCACACATGAACCCTGTGCTTCTCCTTCCACTTGTCACATGACTACAACTCCCTTGAAGAGTGGGAATAACTAATCAATCCTAGCCGTCCACATCAATCATGTAGCCTTTCAATCTCAACCATCCATTTGAACCAAGCCTTTCCTATAAATCAACCCCCTCATAAGCTATTTGCAAAAGAAAGAGGCATTGATTTGGAGTATCCTTATGTTGTTGAAATCACATTAGAGCCTTTGTATCTATCATATATCATCATCATCTTCCATCGATTAATCTTCCATCTATCATCTCAATCCTATGCAAATGTTATGATGCCGAATTTTGAGCAACCAACATATCAAATCAATCAAACAATTCATCTTGCATCTTTGAGGTATTGAATGATTTGGGTTTAGGTTATGTATTTCATTGTTTGATTATTTCCATTTGCAAATCCAATTTTTTTGATGTACATTTTGGCCTACAGATTTCGCTTGTCAAAGACATATCATTTGAAACATTTTGCTTGCTTTATCCAATGGACCTAATTGTGTCTTGCAGCATGTGCCTCATCATCAAACTTGACAACTTTCTAGGTGCACTCGACACAACTTTTGCTTTTTCTAAACAACGTGTTTGCCATCACACTTGGATTTGGGCTCCTAAAATGAACATTTTTTGCTATCACATCAAAAATTGGGCTAAAATGGACCATTGTCTTTCATCACATTTGGATTTGGGCTTTAAAACAAACAAGTACTTGCATTGTCTTCCACACATTGAATTTCTAAGGTTAATGAACCCCATACGAGTGTGACCAAGTAAATGTGTATGCTCTCTCCTTGCATCCTAACATGAACTTGGAGATCAAAAAAATTTATTTGTGTTGCTTTTGTTTAGCCTTAGAGAGGCTTGCCTTGGTGGGAAAAGAGGTATTCACCCCAAGGGAACAACCTCAAGTGGTACTTTCATCCGGTTTGCTATAAAAATTAGAGGATAAGGCGAAAGCCAAGTCTAACTGGTATTAGCGCTCACTATACAGTGCTAACTCGAAAGGAGGTGTACCTTTGTGTATATTAAAACTCCTAGTAGGGTTAGTTAAAGTCTTAAGTGGCTTGCTGGATGGTCATGGGGTGCCGGTCCCTTAGATTTTCACTAGAACCTCCTTGTGATAGTGGCATTACCTTGATTAGGACTTGTTGAAGTGTCTTCACATGCTTGCTTAACTATCATCACATTCTTCCAAACTAACAACTTGCTTATGTGTCTTGCGTGAGTGATTCATATGTGTATATGCATAATCATTTGTTTGAATATTTCCACATCAAGCTCTAAACACCCAAACACATAAAGACAAGTCATCCTACACATTCTTCCAATAACATTCAAACACAATCACTTTCATCCCAATCATGGTCTAGTCATCATCCAAACCCTAAACAAGCACTTGCTAAAAGAAATTAAGAGTTAAACACTTGGGTGACAACATGTTTACACCAGAGGACCCAAAAATCAAATTCCAAAGATTCCTCCAAAATCTTTATCAAGGATCACAACTAAACCAAGATGCCATTGAAACATTACAATTCTTCATCCAAAAAGCTCAACCCCACGCAAGCCAATCACCTCAACTGCAACACTCCATAGCCCAAGTCCAACACCTTTAAGCCACTAGTCAAGCTCAATAAGTACATCAATTCTTAGCCACTCCATACCAACCTAATCCACCTCATAGCCACATGTCATATCCATCCACTTTCTATCAACTTAATCCACCTATCCACCAAGTCAATGCCACATCAACCTATGAACATCTACCTCAATCTTATCTAATCCCTTATGCCACCATTCCAATGCACTACCAAGCCCATCCACAAAGAAATCAAGTGATATTACAAGAACAACATCCAAGTCCCAATGGCCTTTCATACATAAATCAAGTGAGCACAAGTCAACCTTTCCAACAAGATCAAATGCCAACTTTGAGTCCACCTCAAGATCTTTTGTCTACATATCCTACCATTACACCTAGCTATCAAGACTATCAATTGCCTCCCCAATGAGCACAAGTGAGCCCAAGTCCACCTTTGCAACAAGAAGCATATGCAACTCCAAGTGGCCCTTTGTATATAAACCATGTGAGCCTAATACAAAAAGACTTAATTACTTTTGACAAGGGAGATACCAATCTAGCCAATGCATCCTATGAGTGGCCTTCATCATCCAATCACCCACCAACACATGAGCCTACTAGCCCCATCATAATACCACCATGTGATCCTACCCCTAGTGCATTGGTCCACCAACCTTCATCACCTTCATCCCCATGTTCTACCAATCCTCCACCACAAGATCCCTTGGACATAACCATACAATAATTGGTTCAAGAAAATTTGATTGAACTGCCACTGATAGAACCTTTTGAACCAATCTTTAAACCCCCTTGGTATAATGAAAACCATTGTTGTGCATACCATAGGTATAAGGGCCATACAACAACTAATTGTGTCAAAATTAAGAGATTAATCACAAACCTCATAATTGTGGTAAGATTATTCCTTCATCCAATCCAAATCCTAATCCACCCAATCCAATTAGCATCATCCACTATTATTTCTCATCCATTATATTTCCCATCCACTCATACCCTTGCAAAGGATGTGATCCATTGGCTATTAGCTAGGAATAAACTACCTCCATGTCAAACACCCATTCATGAGCCTACCAAAGAACTTCCAAAGGTCATGTCCAATCCTATAATCCCATCATGTGGTCCACCTATCCAAGAGCCCTAAATTAACATGCCTATCCCTTCAAGCCCTTCATGTGGTCCATAATCCATTAAACCTATCTAAGGACCTCCCATAAATCCAAGTCAAAAGCTATTGTACCTTCATGTCAATAACCCTCAAGAACATGTCAAGCCTATCCAAGAGTCATATACTTCCATTCAAGCAACCCAAGAGGTATGTCAAAGGTTTAATTCTAAACATGTGGAAACATTAAGTCCTAGTCCAACTCAAGATCAAAACACTTTCATGCAATCTATCCATAACATGTATCTTTTCCATGATCAAGATGATATCCATAATAATGAACCTAACCATGAGAATCTTGATCCTTTACCTATCCATGAGCAAGCCATCCAAATTCAACCCATACAGAACATTTAACTTATTTATGATCAAGATGATACCTATGAAGAAGCTATCCATGAGCACCTTGATCCTATCCATAATCTTATATCCATCCATGAGAAAGATATCCAAATTGCTCCTAGTCATCTTCCATCTAGCCATATCCATAATGAGCAAACATCCACTTTTCATGATGAGACATGTGCCTCCCAAGAACACATAAACATAAAAGATCAAACAAATCACTTGGATCTTAGTGAACACACTGCTAATCAAGATCCTAATGATCCTCCCTCCACATCCACCATCGATTCCACTTCAAATCCACTATCATGTCCTAGTGGTCTTACCACCTTTGTCCATGAATGTTCTTCCTTAGGACAAAAACAACCTTTATCCACTTCACTTTCTCCATCTAATAATGAACTCAAGTCTAATGCTCAAAGCACACCAAGTCCTATAGTCCATCGTATCCTCTGAAACATGAACTACCAAGGTAAAGGCCTAGGCCTTTATGAACAAGGTATTTTGGAGCCAAACCATGTCAAGGTCCCTCCAAGCTCATATGGCCTTGGATACACACCCAAAGGTAAACCCTCTAAAGATGTTGGTAATTCCTCCATCCCTCCTAAGTCCACTTTCCATCACAAACCACATCATATACCCAAAACATATGTAGCCATTCCACCTCCATTATCCTACAAATGTCAAAAGCATGTGACCATACACCTTCCACCATCTAATTTACCTCCATTACTTCCAACTCCTAACATCCCATTATCCACTTTACCTCCACTCCTTCCAACTCCTAATATCCCTCCATCCACTTTGCCTCCATTGTTACCAACACCTAAGTATCCACTTATCCATAAGTGCCCTTACATTCCTAATCATGACCAACAAATGCACACATCACCTAAGCATAAATCTTCAAATCATTCCATCCACTCCACCTACCCCATGGGATTCAAAAAGCAAAAATTTTGATGCCTCTACCTATAAAGCTAAAATTTCTACCAAAAATCCTAAAGGTCTTCATACCTTAGGACATACAAAATCAAAATCAAAAAAAAGTTCATCTAAGCAGCCATCTAAACCCTTATCTCCAAATGCAAAGCCCAAAATCAAAATGGTTTGGGTTCCCAAGAAAATATCTAGCAAGTCAAATGAGGCATCCTCATCCACATCTCAAGAATCCCAACCACCTATATCCATCCAAAAGCCTACTTCCATCCAAAACTTCCATTCCCTTCAAAAATCCCACAAGAAAATCAAAAACACTAAAAATACTAAATCTATGTGGGTTCCTAAATCACTTCATCAACCATCTCCTAAGCAAACATCTCCATTGCTTCCTACACCACCATCTCACCAAAAGTTTCAATGTTTAACATGGTGTGTGCAACTATTAGTCATGATTCCCTTCCATTCCAAAACATTCCCACATACCTCCATCTCCCCAACCTTCATCCATTACTCTACATATCTTCCCCAATCACCTTCCTATGGTCCATGCTTTTGCATAAGTCTTACATAAATCCACACCATAAGCTACTATCCTACCCTACCATAATTCCACATCATAATCCACTATCCCCCATCCTTACACAAACCTTTCATCCTAATCCACTATCTACCTACTCCATCTTCCTTTCATGAAGTCCCTTATCAACATCTATGAGCATAATGACATGGTCCATGCCAAGACATCATCCATCTGTCCAATTGAGTCCCTCCTTTCCATTACCATGGTGAAAAACTACTTGTAGGTGCCATGTGTAATTGTCATGCTATCCCATCAAAAAAATCAAAAAAAAAAAGAAAGAAAAAAAAAAAAAGTAAAGAGAAATCCCTTCATCCAATGGTGAAAACCTTGTAAATAGGTGCCTTGGATAGGTACCATAATGAAAACCTGGCAAACAGGCGTCATGTGTAGGTTGATCTTCTTTGTCACTTACACTTGGGGGCACATTGTCTCATCCAACCTATCCATTTCCAAACTATCTATCCCATTATATCATTTTCCATCCTATCATGTCCTACCATTACCATACCGTCCTGCCATCCTTATCCATTACATAAACATGCCTATTCCACTAAACCCATTTATTCATCCTTCCTCCTTTTTGATCTTGATGAATACATAGGGGCAAAATGTTGAAACATGTTTGGATATTTCTTGACATACCTTCTTTCCAAACCAAGTCCTATCCATTGACCATTCATCCATCCCATTAAAACAAATCCATCATGTCATCCTATCGTCATAAGCACCATATAAAATCCAATCATGTCATCGCTTGGTCATGAACTTTGTCATGTAAAAATCCTAAGCATTACCACCTAGAATGGGGCAAGTTATTCTTCCTATGCAACATAGCCTTTGGAGATCACATCCTAGCTCCATTATGAGGCATACATTCATCCACCATAGTCTATTCTTATATCTATCTATTTATCATGAGCTTTCCATTATGGCCTATCCCTTTATCCACCCATTTATCATGAGCCTTTCATCCCTTGTTGCCCATCCTTTTATCCATCCAATCCCATTCATCCATCCTTGCACCTAGACTTGGTTTTCCATTGTCATTGGTATCAAGCACAAAGGATACTCAAATTGTAATTCCATTGACATTCCAAAACATCCCAAAAATCCAAAAAAATCAAAATATCCCAAAAAATCCAAAAAAAAAAAATCAAAATATCCCAAAAAATCTAAAAAAAAATCAAATACTTCCCAAAAAATCCAAAAAAATCAAAATATGTCAAAAAATCCAAAAAATTAAATATCCAACAAAAAATCCAAGAAATAAAACCAATCACATCATCCAAAACAATCCACTCCATAAACATTCAATCAAAATCAAATCATCATCATCATCAATTCTTCCTTTCAATAGCATTCATTCATCCATTTCAATCAATCACTTCTTCCAATCATATCAATTAACTCAATCTAAGAAATGATCTCAAAATTCAAGTTACACTAATCCATATCAAGAAAGCTAATCAATCAAGGAACATTATCCAATCAAACAAATAGGTTTTGATCCTAATCTTGTCATAAACCAAATCAATCATCATTAATCATCATCAATGGGGTATAGTGTTCCCACATCCTTGTGTTGATCTAGGGATATAGTGTTCCCCACAATGACAACACTATCATCATCAATCAAACAATCAATCATTGGTTTATGACTTGATAATGGTAATACCTTGTTTGTTTTACATCCTTTGAGCATACTAAGAACACTTGCTTATGCTTAGATTGATTGGATACTCCAATCATCACACCATCACTATCATCATTCAAAACAATCCAATCATCAAAACAATCAACCCAACAACAAAAAACATCACAACGAAAGCACAGCAAGCCAACCATCAAAACAAATCCTATCAATCATTAGCATCAATACCAAAGCAAATCAACTCAATCACATCAAATCCAATCGGAACAAATCCAATCACTTCAACAAATCAAAAGTAGCTCAATCCACCACACGTCATCCCATCATCAACATTTTATCAATCCATAACTTGATCAATTCAATCCATTTTCATCATCTCATCAATAAAACATCATAACTACATCTCATTTCCATTGTTAAGTGCCTTGATCCTATGGATACAAGGTATCTAGGCAGTTTGGAGTACGAAGGAAGTGCCCAGATTCAGGCACAGGTGATTTTCCTCTTTCTCCTCTCATCATTTCTTCTATCATCTATCATCCTTCATCAAATCAAATCAATCCAAAGAATCAAAGAAATGATCCAAATGTAAGTCATCCTCAATCCATACCAATCAAGTCAATCAATCTTGTCAAATTATCCAAATGCAATCCATGGTTTTGATCCTATCCTTGTTGTAAGCCAAATCAATTAGCCAATCATCCAACCAACTCAACAAACATCTTTGTGTTGATCTAGGGATATATTGTTCCCCACCATGACAACACTATCGTCATCATCAATCAATAATTAATCATTGGTTTACAACTTGACAGGGGCAGTACCTTGTTTGTTTTTGAATCATTTGTGCATACTTGCTTTCTTGCTTGTGTGTGTTATCTTTTTATCTAATATTCATATCTTGTGTATTTTAGAATAGCTTTTTGCACTATCCTTTGCATCTAAGGTCATATTATACCTTTTGTACATTAGAACTTTAATGCTCTAAGTTTACTTCCTCATATGTTAGACAAGGTTGTATTATGCTGGGGCATGAGACATATCGTCACCCTGGTCCTTATACCTTGGTGTATAACGGCTAGTGCTGATAGGGAGCGCATAGCGGAAGATGCAAAATGGGTCCCTATTTCCTCACAGTCGACAAGACTAACATATGAGCCACTGATACATCTCCATCGGTCAGACAACCGTCAGTCAGAATGACTTTCTAAAGTGTCTCCGAGATCAAACTCACACCGATAGCTCAACTGACTTTATCTTTGGTGAGACTTACTTCTATCGGCCAAGCCTTCCATCCTTCTGCCGATGCCCTGATGATGGTTAAGTCCCCCTCATCTTAACCGTGACGGCTTCCACGCCAGTTAGACGTGACCTTATTAGTGAGACTCTTCTCATTGGTGAAACTTTTAACTTGTCTCTCGATGCACCAATGGCATTTATCTTTGGTGAGACTCTCCTCGTCAGCGAGCACTTACAAACTCTAGCCGATGCACCGATGGACCAACTTCAAATTCGGTGAGACTTGTTCTATTGGTGTGACTTGCTTTGGAGTTGCCGATACACCAATCACTCCAATATCACCTTTGACCTTCACTTGTCGGCAAGATAATTACTATCGGCCACATTAGGATTTTCTTTGCCGATACGCTGATGCACAGTTTACCTTCTCCCTCTTCAATCGAACCCTAGCACATGGAGATGCTAGGTTAACCTACTATGCAAAACACTCTATCTGGATCCTCTGCACCATCAAACACAAAAACAAAATAAGAACAAAAAACAAATACTTGTACAACAAAGGCATTCCACTAATTTTGATAGAAATCTTACCAGTGGAATGCTTCACGATGACATACAGCAACAATGGAAAGTACAGAAAGAATGGAAATCTACAGTTATACAAATTGTAGTTACAGGGAATGAAAATCAAATTGACATAACATAATAGTTTAATTTCTCCTTAGTACAATACACAATCACCTCCTCTTCGATGATTATTTGGTTCATTCCTCTGGGTTTTATCAACTCGCCCTGAGGAAAACCAACTGATTCCAAATGGTTGGGAGACCAACTGTCTTGGGATTAACAATTTGACAAATGTGACCTAAGTCACTTGGGACTTACAAAAAGGGTTCTAGGTCCTGAAAGACCTAGAGATAAACTGAAATGAAAATGCATTGGTCAAATAGACCTTATTACAAAAGAAAACAAGATTTTCTAGGTGCTCCTGCACCATACTCCCCGGGTGAAAGTTGTCTCAACTCCTCTTAGAGACTAACTGTTGTAAATCACCACCCTACTTTTTGATGTCTTCTTCCAGCATCCATGTGGCTTCTGAGTCTGAAAGTCCTTGCCATTTGACTAAGTGCTCAAAATAGGTCTAATTTCTTGTCTTCTTGGTTGTTCTACTATCCAAGATGCACTCCATCTTTGGTGGTTCCTTAGGTGGTAAATGTTGCACCCACTCTGCATTGTCTTGGACAAAATCTACTGTACCTTCTCCTGTATCAGGACTCCTATATGATGTTAGATCAGTAACATTGAATATAGGTGAAATAGAAATATCATCAGGGAGTTCAATTTTGTAAGCATTAGGACCATATTTCTCCAGAATCTGATAAGGTCCAATTTTTCTCATCATCAACTTGCTATGGCTTCCCTTGGGTAGTCTGTTCTTGTTGAGATGAACCATGGCCATATCTCCTATTTGGTATTGCACATCCCTTCTTCTTTGATCCACTCTAGCCTTGATCTTCTGACTGTTTTTGTGTAGAGTATCTCTGACTTGTTGATGGATCTCTTTCATAGCCTCTGCAAATGTATCAGCATGTCCACTCTTTTTGTCCAACCCTTGAACATCTCTCAATTCAAAAATTTCTCTAGGATGACTACCATAGACAACTTCAAAAGGACTTAAACCTGTGCTTCTATTTGTAGAATCATTATAGGCATACTCTACTTGTGGGAGTACCACATCCCAACTACTACCATGTTCTCTTGTCAAACATCTCAGCAAATTGCCTAATGACCTATTCACAACCTTAGTTTGGCCATCAGTCTAAGGATGATAGGCTGAACTAAAGGACAAGTTTGTACCCAATCTTTTCCACAAGATTCTCCAAAAATGTCCCACAAATTTGTTGTCTCTATCAGATACAACACTCAAAGGCAATCCATGAATCCAGACAATTTCTTTAAAGAACAAACCTACAATGTAACTAGCATCATTGGTGGTTTTACAAGGAATAAAGTGAGCCATCTTGCTAAACCTGTCTACCACAACAAACACACTATCATAACCTACCCTTGTCTTTGGTAATCCCATCACAAAATCCATACTCAAACTTTCCTAAGGTCTATTTGGTATGGGCAAAGGTTGGTACAGTCCTGCATTGGTTGAGACCCCCTTTGCTCTTCGGCAAATCATACAACTCTCAACAAAGCTTTTGATATTAGATTGCATCCTTGGCCAAAAGTAAAATCTTCTTACAAGATCTAAGGTCTTATTGAGCCCAAAATGTCCTCCTAAACCACCACTATGTTTCTCCTTCACTATATTATCCCTCATTGAACACTTAGGGATGCATAGTTGACTCCCTTTAAACAAAAGTCCATCCTGCAATGTATAATCTAAAAATTCACTATGGAAAGCATTGGCAAACTCACTGTATACCTTGTAAATCTCCTTGAAATCTTGGTCCTTTTCATACAATCCTTTGAGTGCGTCAACACCCATGCTTTGTAGCTACACTTCTTGCACTGTCAACACCCTTCTGATTAAAGCATCAGCAACCTTATTGGTTATCCCCTTCTTATGTTTGATGATGAAGGTGTATGATTGAAGACTTTCCACCCATTTCATGTGTCTATGGCTGAGCTTTTCCTATCCATTCAAAAAACTGAGAGCATGATTATCAGTGTATACAATAAATTCTTTAGGAAGCAAGTAGTGCCTCCATTTTTTTAGAGCTTGTACCATGGCATACAATTCTAAATCATAAGAGGAGTACTTCCTCTTGGCTTCATTCAATTTTTCACTGAAAAAGGCCACTGGTCTACCTTCTTGACTCAACACAACTCCTATGGCCAGCCCACTTGCATCACATTCAATGGTAAAAACCTTATTGAAATCAGGAAGTACTAAGATAGGATACTTGGTAACTTTTTGCTTTAGACTTTCAAAAGTCTGGTCTGCCTCTTTTGTCCACACAAACTTCACCTTACCTCCACCCTTGATGGTCTCTAACATAGGTGCACAAATATCACTATAGTTCTTAATAAATTTTCTGTAAAATGTGGCAACCCATGAAAACTTCTAACCTCTCCTGTTGTCCTAGGTGTAGGCCAATTCAAAATAGCTTCTACCTTGGAAGAATCCATTTTCAAATCACCCTTAGAGATGACAAAACCTAGGTAAACCAATTCTTGTTTCATGAAGTCACAATTTTCTAAGTTTATCAGTAACTTCTAATCTTGTAGCCTCTTCAAGACTATCTCCAAATGTTTCAACTGTTCTTCCTTGCTCTTACTAAACACCAAGATATCATCAAGGTAGACTACCACAAATTTCCCTATGAATTCCTGCAACACCTCATTCATTAGTCTCATAAAGGTGCTAGGGGCATTTAAAAGACCAAAAAGCATTACAAGCCACTCATACAACCCTTCATTAGTTTTGAATGTTGTCTTCCACTCATCCCCCTCTCTTATCCTTATCTGGTGATACCCACTCTTTAAGTCTATCTTGGAGAAATAAGTGGCCCCTCCCAAACAATCCATTAGATCTTCTATTCTAGGAATAGGAAACCTATACCTGATGGTTATCCTATTGATGGCCCTAGAATCAGTACAAAGCCTCCATTTCCCATCCTTCTTTGGGATTAAAATAGTAGGGACTGCACATGGGCTAAGTCTCTTCCTTATCAGTCCTTTGTTTAGGAGTTCTTGAACCTAATTTGCTATCTCTTCATTCTATTGAGGGGTCATTTTATGTGCTACCTTATTAGGAAGTACTGCTCCTGGTATGATGTCTATTTAGTGGCTAATATCTCTGACAGGTGGCAAGGAATTAGGTATGTCTGTTGCAATCACTCCTTTGTAACTTTTAAGTAGATCTCTAACCTCCTTAGGTCCTACTTCTCTAACAATTTCCTTCTTTTCCCCCTTAGGCTTCACAATCAAAGAAAAACCTACTCCACCACCTTACTTTAGTGTATCCATGAATTCTTTTTCTTCTACCAGCATTACACTTGACCCTACATGTTGTGGATCCTCTTCTACCAATGACTGTATCCTATAAGTCACACCATCCTTTGGAATGAGTAAGCATTCTTTTCTCCATCATGATCAGTCTTTCTATCAAACTGCCATGGTCTGCCTAACAAAAGATGGTAAGCATCCATTGGAAGAATGTCACATAAGATTTTATCTCTATACCCCCAATACTAAATTCTACCCATGCTTTTTCATTGATGAGTATGTGCTGCCCCTTATTCAACTAACTGACTTTATATGGACTGCTATGGGGTATCTTTTCTAACTTCAACTTATTCACTGCTTCCAAAGATATAATATTATCAGTAGAACCAGAGACAATAATAACTTTATAAACCTTACCTTGGATCTTGCAATTGATTCTAAACAAAGCCTTTCTTTGAGATGGTTCAGTCTGCACTGGTTCCTTGATCAGTGTCCTCTTGATCATCAGATTTTCTCCCATTTGTGATGCTAGGTTCACTTCAGGAGATGTCACACTCCTTACATATTCTTGAATCAAAGTGGTTCTCTTCTCACCACCATGAGAAGTTGAGGCCTTCTCTGGACACTTGTATGCCAGGTGCCCTATCTGATTGCAGTTATAACATCTCATATTGGAGAACTTGGATCCTCTACCTGATGCAGAGGAAACACAACAGAAGCTTACAAATAGGATGGAAAAGCCATTAATCCACTATGATGCAGAGGCATCCACACTAAAACCTTGACATACAGCATGTATGTCTGCAACCCTTCATCATCATCATCATATTTCCCTTAACACTGTTAGCATCATCATATTTTCTCTGCCGACCGATATCCCCCTACAGACAAACCTTCGACCTTTCGCCTGTCAGCAGCATCATCATATTCGGCTATCAGCAGCATCATCACATTCGGCAAGTGCAAACACCCTCCTGATGTTCACTGTTCATCTTACCGCCAAACGCTTTCTGTAGCATCATGACGTTCAACATCATGTTCATCAGCAGGATATAAAATATCCGGTTCCCTCCATATATCCTGATGACGACACTTCACGCACCTTTCCTTCGATGCTTACGTCACCCCGATATCCGACTACTCGAACAAACAGCATCAAGATATGACTTATCTGGTCAAATGAAACATCCTGATGTTGATACTCAACTTTATACTGATGACGAATATTCTGCCGAATATCCTCCTCCCGATCCACTTAACTCCTTGATGCCTTATGCCGATACCAAAACACTTAGGGTCAGCAGGATAAACCTTTATCGGGTGATATTTCGAAATGTCCTGATGACGATTATCCTGATGACGATGACATCATATGCAGTTCCTTTAATATCCTGCTGTCGGCCAAAATTAACATTATCGGCCCGCGATGATTTTATCAACCCGATCGACTAACTTATGCCGATATACTCTTCCTCGGCAACACCTTGCGATCATCACCCCAATGCGCATTCACCTTATGCAAACTACTGCATCATGCTCACCTCCATCTACTCAGATGACACCTGAAGTAACTACAGGATATACACAGAAATATCCTGATGATGCCGTTGTGATGAATTTCCAACCTTAGCAAATTTCAATCTGCCGAACCTTCTGAAATGACCCGATCTGCTTCCTAGACAACTTTCCAGACTCGAACTACCAGCACGACCTAGCACATACCCATGCTAGGGTTCTCAACACCTCTCGACTGCGATCCTGCAAACATACATGTGAACAAACAGAAAATGCAAACTAAATCCTAAACTATTGTACATAGCCATTCCACCGATTCGATGAATCAACCGGTGGAATGGATCAGTGAATCCATGTAACCACCAGAATAGCAACTCGATTGCACAATGGAATCCAAACAGAAAATTGACACAAACAGGATCTCTTTATTGATTTCAAAAGATGCAAGTACAATATTATGTCTCTCCTCTGCAATCTAACTCCTCAATCTGTATCTCTATCTCAATCTGTCCTAAGACCAACCGATCCTACTACATAAATAGGAACTGCTTGCGAGTACTACCACTCGATTCCCAGCGGCTGGGAGCTTCCAAGTGGCTGGGAGGATCCAACTGAACTAACAAACTATATAGCTATCATCAGCTGTCATAACAAACTACCTAAAAATAGAAAAGCACGGTCAACTTGGACCTTATTACATGCATTGGTCTTATAAGACCTTCTTGGAAACATTAACAAGACCTATAACAAACTAACTGCCTCATGGAGGCTAGCTGTCAGGTAGGTGCTCCTGCACCATACTCCCCAACAGAAAAGAACTCATGTCCCATGAGTTAGGTTGTGGAAGTCCTCCACCTTTACACTTTGTCATGTTAGTGTTCTGACCTGTTCCAGCTTTATCCTCTGCTGTCTCTTGGCTGCTCCAAGATGTCTGAACTGTAACTTGCTGTCTTGCAAGTAAACCCTCATGCCTGTCAATGTAGGCCCTTCTCTCACATACCTTGTGTTTGTTAGGTTGTCTGACCAGAACCTCTGTCTAAACTGCCTCTTAAACTCCTACAATGTTCAACTCTGTCTTTCTTTCAACCTTTATAGGACAAACAATAGTCCCAACTATGACAACATCCTTGTCATTCCTCTCAACTGGTTGCTATTTGCAAACCTGTTTCTGAACCTGCTGCTGACCTCTGTCAGTCAAAACTGAAACTGTCTTCAAACTGTTGTCCTTAACAACTTCTTTCCCTGTAATGTCCTCAACTGCCTTTATGCCTGCTCCTCTAGGCATCTGCACAAATTCCTTCTTTCCCACTAAAATGATTTTGGCTGCCTCCTGTGCTGCAGCATCTTCCTGCAATGGCATCAACATAATAGTTTTCCCATCTTTCTTGATGGTGTAGGTATTAGCATACCCATCATACAGTACCCTCCTGTCAAATTGCCATGGTCTACCCAACAGTAGGTGACAACATTCCATGGGCAAAATGTCACACAAGACTCTATCATGATATGCTCTAATCTGAAAATTAACATATGCCTGTTCATATACCCAAAGTGATTGACTATCACTCACCCAAGATGCCTTGTAAGGGTGATGGTGTGGAATCCTTTCCAAATTTAGTTTATCCACCATTTCCTGAGATACCATGTTGTCTGTTGAACCAGTATCAATGACAACCTTACATACTTTACCTTTGCTCTTGCATGTGGTCTTGAAAAGAGCTCTTCTTTGCATCATATCCTTTGATGCCTACAAACTAGTTCTCCTTAGCATCAATGCTTCTCCCTCCTCAGGATATCCATAATTGTCAGGAACTCTATCTTGATAAGTGTTTAAACTTTGCACACTTTGCTCTACTTTCTCTTCTTGCACAAGTTGTACTCTCTTGTCATTCGTTCTATCATCTCTGGATGATGAACCTTTGCTTTCTGGACATTTGAAAAATGGATGACCAAACTCACCACAGGTGTAACACTTTCTTGAAAATGTAGTAGAACCTCTACCACCTCCAAATCTGCCTCTATTACCTTTCCATCCACCTCTGAAATCAGACTATCCCTGTCCTTTACCAGTGTCTTCTTGACCCTCATTGGTTTGCCTTGTTGTAGGGGCTGATCCTCTTCCCCTCATATTGTTTCCTCTTCCTCTCATGGACTTATCTTGTCTTCTATTCACCTTTTCTTCAATCCTGATTGCCATTTGGTAACAATCTTCCACATTCTTAGGGTTGGCTAAAACTAACTCATCCTGTATGTTCAATCTCAAACCAGCCAAGTACCTAGCTACCTTTTCTACCTCATTCTCATGATGACCAAATCTCATACTCAATTTATAAAACTCCTCAGTATATGCCTTCACATCCATTTCCTTCTGCCTTAAAAATTGCAGCTTCTTAAACATCTGAATCTCATAATCCTTGGGCAAGAATTTACCTTTGATCCTTGCTACCATTTTATCCCATGAAGTGATCTTTGACTTTCCTTGTTTCCTTCTCTCGGATTGTACATAATCCCACCATACCAAAGCATGACCTCCTAACTTGGTCTTTGCAATCTTTACCTTCTGATCCTCAGCAACATCTTCACATTCAAAGTGATTATCAAGTGCAGCAATCCAATCCAGTAACTCATCTTCATTCAAACTTCCATTATACTTGGAAACATCAACCTTTACCTTAGGTTTATCACTCTGTACTGCCTTTAACAGTTTTGCAAATCTCTGGTCTTCAGCATCCAGACCTTCAGCTACCTCTTCATACTCTTCAACAGCATCTTCATCTTCTTCTGACTCACTGTCTTCCACTTCCCTCTTTTTGTTCTTTTCCAGGGCTACAAGCCTGGCTTGAAGTGCTTCAGCAAGCTCCTTCATCTTCCTCATCTCTCTGGCATGTTTTTCCTTCATCTCCTGCAATTCCCTTGCAGTACCATTACCTTTCAGAGGCATTTTGTCAACCTCTCACTCCTCTACCTCTGTCTTTTCAGTGACAGAATCAACACACAACAGCCCAGACCTTTTGCTGAGCTCTGATACCACTATGATGCAGAGGAAACGCAACAGAAGCTTACAAATAGGATGGAAAAGCCATTAATCCACTATGATGCAGAGGCATCCACACTAAAACCTTGACATACAGCATGTATGTCTGCAACCCTTCATCATCATCATCATATTTCCCTTAACACTGTTAGCATCATCATATTTTCTCTGCCGACCGATATCCCCCTGCAGACAAACCTTCGACCTTTCGCCTGTCAGCAGCATCATCATATTTGGCTATCAGCAGCATCATCACATTCGGCAAGCGCAAACACCCTCCTGATGTTCACTGTTCATCTTACCGCCAAACGCTTTCTGCAGCATCATGATGTTCGACATCATGTTCATCAGCAGGATATAAAATATCCGGTTCCCTCCATATATCCTGATGACGACACTTCACGCACCTTTCCTTCGATGCTTACGTCACCCCGATATCTGACTACTCGAACAAACAGCATCAAGATATGACTTATCCGGTCAAATGAAACATCCTAATGTTGATACTCAACTTTATACTGATGACGAATATTCTATTGAATATCCTCCTCCCGATCCACTTAACTCCTTGATGCCTTATGCCGATACCAAAACACTTAGGGTCAGCAGGATAAACCTTTATCGGGTGATATTTTAGAATGTCCTGATGACGATTATCCTGATGACGATGACGTCATATGCAGTTCCTTTAATATCCTACTGTCGGCCAAACTTAACATTATCGGCCCGCGATGATTTTATCAACCCGATCGACTAACTTATGCCGATATACTCTTCCTCGGCAACACCTTGCGATCATCACCCCAATGCGCATTCACCTTATGCAAACTACTGCATCATGCTCACCTCCATCTACTCAGATGACACCTAAAGTAACTATAGGATATACACAGAAATATCCTGATGATGCCATTGTGACGAATTTCCAACCTTAGCAAATTTCGATCCACTGAACCTCCTGAGGTGACCCGATCTGCTTCCTGGACAACTTTCCAGACTTGAACTACCAGCACGACCTAGCACATACCCATGCTAGGGTTCTCAACACCTCTCGACTGCGATCCTGCAAACATACATGTGAACAAACAGAAAATGCAAACTAAATCCTAAACTATTGTACATAGCCATTCCACCGATTCGATGAATCAACCAGTGGAATGGATCAGTGAATCCATGTAACCACCAGAATAGCAACTCGATTGCACAATGGAATCCAAACAGAAAATTGACACAAACAGGATCTCTTTATTGATTTCAAAAGATGCAAGTACAATATTCTGTCTCTCCTCTGCAATCTAACTCCTCAATCTGTATCTCTATCTCAATCTGTCCTAAGACCAACCGATCCTACTACATAAATAGGAACTGCTTGCGAGTACTACCACTCGATTCCTAGCGGCTGGGAGCTTCCAAGCAGCTGGGAGGATCCAACTGAACTAACAAACTATACAGCTGTCATCAGCTGTCATAACAAACTACCTAAAAATAGAAAAGCACGGTCAACTTGGACCTTATTACATGCATTGGTCTTATAAGACCTTCTTGGAAACATTAACAAGACCTATAACAAACTAACTGCCTCATGGAGGCCAGCTGTTAGGTAAGTGCTCCTGCACCACTACCTAATCCATTTGTCCCACCTCTTCCATTAGGCCTTCTTCCTCAGTAGCCTCCTCTACTACTTGAGTCTCCAACTTGCTCTTATTGGCTAGACTTACCACTAGGACTCTAGTTAGGACTTCTTCCTCCAAAACTACCTCTGCCTCTAAAACTTCTTCCACCTCTATCTCTATTATTCTACTCACTCTTTCTATTTATCTTCTCTTCAGCCCTTAAGGCCATTTGGAAACACTTGTTCACTGTTTCTGGTGCTAAGATGCTGATCTCATCTTGGATGTTCATCCTTAGGCCATTCAAATACCTAGCCACCTTCTCTGACTCTTCTTCTTGTCTCTTTGAACTGAGACTAAGTTTATGAAACTCTTGTGTGTATGCATTCACATCAAGGTCTCTCTATCTAAGGTTCTACAATTTCTTATACATCTACACGTCATAGTCCAGGGGTAAGAATTGTGCCTTGATTTTGGTCTTCATCCTTTCCCAAGAGGTTATCATATTCTTCCCCTCCTTGACTCTCTCTCCTTGCTCATAATTCCACCATGCAAGAGTAGACCCCTTCAACCTTGCCTTTTCCAACTTAACCCTCGTATCATTAGGGACTTCTTTGTATTCGAAATGATTGTTCAATGCCTTAATCTAGTCAATCACCTCTTCAGCTTCCATACTTCCACTATACATAGGTAACCCATCTATGGTGTCCCTATTGACTGACTTCAAAGCATTTACAAATGCCCTCTGGTCTGCTGGTATCTCCTCTGTCCTCTTATTGGTTTCATCAATTTCTGTATCTCCTTCATTGCTATCACTTTCATCTTCCCTATTCTTACCCTTGGTTCTTTTCAACTCCTTGAGCTTGGACTCAAACATCTCTTCAATCAGTTTCTCCACTGCATCTTGTGACATGCTTTTAGGAGGCATCGTGGAAGCCTCTACTTCACTTTCATTGTCTGACATACAGTAAGACCACACCACCCAAATGATCTTCAAAACCTCGCTTTGATACCAATATGATGGGGAGCGCACAACAGAAGACGCAAAATGAGTCCCTATTTCCTCACAGTTAGCAATACTAACAAATGAGCCATCAATACATCTCCATCGGTCAGAGAACTGTCAATTGGAATGACTTTCTAAAGTCTCTCCATGATCAAACTCACACTGATAGCTCAACTGACTTTATCTTCGATGAGACTTACTTCTATCAGCCAAGTCTTCCATCCTTCTATTGATGCCCTAATGACAGTTAAGTCCCCCTCATTTTAACCGTGACGGCTTCCACGCCAGTTGGACGTGACCTTATCGATGAGACTCTTCTCATCAAAGAAACTTTTAACTTGTCTCCCGATGTGCCGATGGCATTTATCTTTAGCGAGACTCTCCTCATCAGCGAGCGCTTACAAACTCTATCCGATGTGCCGATGGACCAACTTCAAATTTGGCAAGACTTGTTATGTCGGTGGGACTTGCTCCAGAGTTGTCGATACACCAATCACTCCAATGTCACCTTTGACCTTCACTTGTTGGCGAGATAATTACTATCGGTGAGACCTTCACTTGGATGTGACCTTATCAGTGAGACTCTTCTCATCAGAGAAACTTTTAACTTGTCTCGCGATGCGCCGATGGCATTTATCTTCAGTGAGACTCTCCTCGTCAACGAGCACTTACAAACTCTGGCTGATGCGCCGATGGACCAACTTCAAATTTGGCAAGAATTGTTATGTCGGTGGGACTTGCTCCAGAGTTGTCGATACACCAATCACTCCAATGTCACCTTTGACCTTCACTTGTCGATGAGATAATTACTATCAGCCACATTAGGATTTGCTTCGCCGATACGCCAATGTACAATTTACCTTCTCCCTCTTCAACCGAACCCTAGCACATGGAGATGCTAGATCAACCTACTGTGCAAAACACTCTGTCTGGATCCTCTACACCATTGAACACAAAAACAAAATGAGAACAAAAAACAAATACTTGTACAACAAAGCCATTCCACTGATTTCGACAGAAATCTTACCAGTGGAATGCTTCACGATGACATACAACAACAATGGAAAGAACAAAAAGAATGGAAATCTATAGTTATACAAATTGCAGTTATAGGGAATAGAAATCAAATTGATAGAACATAATAGTTTTATTTCTCCTTAGCACAGTACACAATCACCTCCTCTTCGATGATTATTTGGTTCATTCCTCTGGGTTTTATCAACTCGACCTGAGGAAAACCAACTGATTCCAAACCGCTGGGAGACAAACTGTCTTGGGATTAACAATTTGACAAATGTGACCTAAGTCACTTGGGACTTACAAAAAGGGTTCTAGGTCCTGAAAGACCTAGAGATAAACTGAAATGAAAATGCATTGGTCAAATAGACCTTATTACAAAAGAAAACAGGATTTTCTAGGTGCTTCTGCACCAAGTACTATATCAAACATCATGGTTGGTCACTTTCATTGCAGCATAATGCATCATCATTTCTTCTATCCATTCCCTTATCATTCTTGACCAATCCATTTCTTTTGAGATCCTACCTGTGTTTGTCCAACCTGTATATCCTCTTGAGGGGGCATCATCATCTTATTCTTTCCATCCTCCTTCTATCCTACATCATCATCATCCTTTTCCTCTATCCATACCGTAGCTTCTTTGAAATGATGTTACTCAACACAAATCTTATCATCTCGAAGATCATCTCAAAGAGGGGCAAAATGTAGACACCCAAATTTGTCCCAAAATTGTTCATGTCTAGCAACACCTTGTCAAAAACATTATCCTAGACATCATGTAGCATTTTGTCCTAAATCCCACTCTTAATCTCATTTATCCATTAGCCAATTAATTAAATAAATTTTATTTATTTAATTAATTTCACATTCATAATCCCACTTTCCAATTAATTAAATAAATAAAATTTATTTAATTAATTTCCACATCATATCCTAATCCCACTTTCCAATTAATTGAATAAATCTTATTTATTTAATTAATTTCCAACTCATATCCCAACTAATTCAAATAAAATATTTGAATTAAGTCCTCACCTTTCACCACATTTCGACACTTGTCCACCTCTGAATTCAATCATGTGTGGTAGTACAACTTTTATTTAAAATATTTCACATGCACAACTAATGGGACCTAATTTTAGTATTTATGTACACAATCACACATGAACCCTGTGCTTCTCCTTCCACTTGTCACATGACTAAAACTCCCTTGAAGAGTGGGAATAACTAATCAATCCTAGCCGTCCACATCAATCATGTAGCCTTTCAATCTCAACCATCCATTTGAACCAAGCATTTCCTATAAATCAACCCCCTCATAAGCTATTTGCAAAAGAAAGAGGCATTGAGTTGGAGTATCCTTATGTTGTTGAAATCACATTAGAGCCTTTGCATCTATCATCTATCATCATCATCTTCCATCTATTAATCTTCCATCTATCATCTCAATCCTATGCAAATGTTATGTTGTCGAATTGTGAGCAACCAACATATCAAATCAATCAAACAATTCATCTTGCATCTTTGAGGTATTGAATGATTTGGGTTTAGGTTATGTATTTCATTGTTTGATTATTTCCATTTGCAACTCTAATTTTTTTGATATACAAGGTAGTTTTTCATGATTATTTCATGATGATATGTCCTTTACTTTCTATTTCATAATGAGTTTTAATGAGTTTTAACAATGTTACTATGAGTTTTAATTTGTTTTAATGATGTTACTATTTCATAATGAGTTTTAATGACAAATAATTGATAGCACCAATAAGGGAAGCCTTAATTGATGTACTACAAGACATTGGATCAAATGAGAACACCTTTATAGTACTAAATTTTCATCTACTAGATCGGTATTATGACTAAATTTTTACATTTGACATCTCCTGGGACTTAACAGATGGTACCAACACATCCAGGTGGGCAGGTAAATGCTAGGGGAGATGTCTTACTGGTGGCAAAGCCTCATGGTTGTTCTTGGCTATATCAAATGCAAACAATCTCTTAAGAGCCCTAAGAAAAAAAAAGGTGACAAACTTTGGATCGACTATTCCATCACACTGTGACACCTATGAACATCTTCTTTACATGTATAGGTGGATGTCAAGTCCACTTACAAACACTTACCTCAATTTGTTTTAAGTTGATTTCATTTGCCTATGGTGGCAAGGAACACATTGCTCTAAAATGCTTTAGTTTCATGCAGTGGAAAGATGCTAGGAGTGACATTTTGCATTCCATAGCTCATGGGGCTGAACCAACTATACCAACACATCAGGGTGAGTGGGTAAATGCTAGGGGAGGTGTCATTTTGTGTTCTAAGTGTCCCAATCATTCGGGGCAGTAGGCTACCAATAAAGTCCCTAAGGATCCCTAAGACCAAAAAATTGCCAAACTATGACGAAGCAGTTCTCAGAATTCTTGGTAGCTGGGATGTTTTGTTTAGACCTATAAGTGCACATGGGGTCCATCCATAATAATCTCTCTTAGTTTTGGTCAACCCTAGTCCATTTGACTGTGCTGAAATTAAATGCATTCTTGCAAAATGATTCAGTTTCTTATAGTGGAAAGGTTCTAGGAGTGACATTTTGCATTTCATAGCTCATCAGACCAAACTGACTACTCCAATGCATTGGGGTGGGTGGGTAAATGCCAGGGGAGGTCTCATTTCATGTGCCAAGAGTCCCAATGGTTCGGGATAGCAAGCTGCCGGCAAAGTCCCTTAGGATCCCCAAGACCAAAAAACTATGAAACTATGACGGAGCAGTTCTCAAAATTTGTGGGAGCTAGGAACATTTTGTTTAGACCTATAGGTGTATGTGGGGTCTATCCACAATAATCTCTCTTAGTTTTAGTCAACTCCATTCCATTTGACCGTTCTGAAATCAAATGTGTTCTTGCAAAATGCTTCAGTTTCATGCAGTGGAAAGGTGCTAGGAGTGACATTTTACATTCCATAGCTCATGGGGCTGAATCGACTATGCCAATGCATTGAGGTGGGTGGGTAAATTCTATGGGAGGTCTCATTTGTGTGCCAAGGATCCCAGTCATTTGAGGCAGCAGGCTACCAACAAAGTCACTTAAGATCCTAAGAGGAAAAACTACCAAACTATGACAAAGCAGTTCTTGGAATTCATGGTAGCTGGGAATGTTCCATTTGGACCTACAAGTGCATGTGGGGTATGTTCATAATAACCTCTCTCATTTTTGGTCAACTCAAATCATGTCGAAATCAAATGCATTCTTGCAAAATGCTTCAGTTTCATGTAGTACAACCTTGCCAGGAGCCATATTTTTCGTTCTTCTCATCATGGGGCCAAATAAACTATGCCAATGCATCAGGGTGGGTGGAAAAATGCTAGGAAAGGTCTCATTTCATTTGCCAAGGGTCCCAATCATTTGAGGCAGCAGGTTACCGACAAAGTCACTTAAGATCCTAAGAGAAAAAACTGCCAAAATTTGACGAAACAGTTCTTAGAATTCATGGAAGCTAAGAACATTCTATTTGGGCATACAAGTGCATGTGGGTCCATCCACAATAACCTCTCTTAGTTTTGGTTAAATCAAATATATTTGACTATGCCGAAATCAAATGCATTCTTTCAAATTATTTTAGTTTCATGCAACACAACATTGCCAGGAGCCATATTTTTTGTTCTACTCATCGTGGGACCAAACTAACTACACCAACGCATCAGAGTGGGAGGGTAAATGTTAGGGGAGGTCTCATTTTGTGTGTCAAGCATACCAATCGTTCAATGCAGTAGGCTACAGGTAAAGTACTTTAAGATTCCTAAGACCAAAAAACTATCGAACTATGACGGAGCAGTTCTCAGAATTCGTGGTAGCTGTGAATGTTCCATTTTAACCTATAGGTGCACATGGGATCCATTCACAACAATCTCTCTTAGTTTTGGTCAACTCCAGTATGTTTGAACGTGCAAAATCAAATGCATTCTTGGAAAATGCTTCATTTTCTTGCAGTGGAAAGGTGCTTGGAGTGACATTTTGCATTCCATAGCTCGTGTAGCTGAACGAACTATGTCAATGCATTGGGGTTGGTGGGTAAATGCCAGTGGAGGTCTTGTTTCATGCACCAAGTGTCCAAGTCATTCGATGCAGTAGGCTACCAACAAAGTCACTTAAGATCCTAAGAGCAAAAACTACCAAACTTTGACGGAGCAGTTCTAGGAATTCGTGGCAACTGAAAATGTTTCATTTGGACCTACAAGTGAAGGTGGGGTTTGTCCACAATAACCTCTGTCAGTTTTGGTTAATTCAAATATGTTTGACCCTGCCGAAATCAAATGCATTCTTGCAAAATGCTTCAGTTTCATTCGGCACAATCTTGTTAGGAGCTATATTTTTCATTCTACTCATCGTGGGGTAGAATCGACTGTGTCAATGAGTCAAGGTGGGTGGGTAAATTCTAGGGAAGGTGTCATTTCATGTGCCAAGGATCCCAGTCATTCCAGGCTATAAGCTACCAGCAAAGTCACTTCATCGGTAGCTTACATCCTGGAACGATTAGGATGCTTGGCACATGAAACAAGACCTTCGCTAACATTTAATCACCCACCCTAACACATTGGTGTGGTTGGTTTGGAACCACGAGCTATGGAATGCAAAATTTCACTACTAGCACCATTTGACTTTGTCAGTAGCTTACAACCCAAAATGACTAGGACAATTAGCACATGAAACAAGACCTCCCCTAGCATTTACCCACGCACCCCGATGCGTTGGCGTAGTCACTTCAGCCCCATGAGCTATGGAATGCAAAATCTCACTCCTAGAACCTTTTGACTTTATCAGTAGCTTACAGCTCGAAATGACTGAGACACTTGGCACATGAAACAAGACCTCCCCTAGCATTTACCCACCCACCCCAAAGTGTTGGCATAGTTGGTTCAACCCCACGACCTGTGGAATGAAAAAATTTCAGTCTTAGTACCTTTTGACTTTGTCGATAGCTTACATCCTGGAATGACTAGGATGTTTGACACACATAACAAGACCTTCCCTAGAATTTACCCACCCACCCTGATGCATTGGCATAGTTGGTTCAACCACACGATGAGAAAAATAAAAAATATGGCTCTTGGTAGGGTTGTACTACATGAAACTAAAGCATTTTGCAAGAATACATTTGATTATGGCACGATCAAATGGATTAGAGTTAACCAAAATTGAGAGTGGTTATTGTGGATGGACCCCACATGCACCTATAGCTCCAAATAGAACATTCCCAACTGCCACAAATTCTGAGAACTGCTCCGTCAAAGTTTGTCAATTTTTTCTCTTAGGATCTTAAGTGACTTTGTTGGTAGCCTGCTGCCTTGAACAATTGGGACCCTTGGCACATGAAACGATACCTACCCTAGCATTCACTCATCCACTCTAACACATTGGCATAGTCAGTTCGGCCCCACAAGCTATGGAATGCAAACTGTCACTCCTAGCACCTTTACACTACATGAAACTGAAGAATTTTGTAAGAATACATTTGATTTCAAAATGGTCAAATAGACTTGAGTTGACTAAAACTGAGAGAGGTTATAGTGGATGGACCCCACATGCACCTATAGGTCCAAACGAAACATTCCCAACTACCATGAATTCTGAGAACTACTCTGTCATAGTTTGGTATTTTTTTGGTCTTAGGGATCTTAAGGGACTTTGTCGGTAGCCTGCTACCCCGAACAATTAGGAAGTTTGGAACATGAAAAGAGATCTCCCCTCATATTTACCTACCCACCCTGACTTGTTGGCACAATCAATTTGACCCCACGATGAGAAAAACAAAAAATATGGCACCTAGCAATGTTGTGTTGCATGAAATTGAAGCATTTTGCAAGAATGCTTTTGATTTCAACACGGTTAAAAAAATTTGACTTGACCAAAACTAAGAGAGGTTATTGTGCATGGAGCCCACATGCACTTGTACATCCAAATGGAACATTCCCACCTACCATGAATTCTAAGAACTACTCCGTCAAAGTTTGGTAGTTTTTGCTCTTAGGATCTTAAGTGACTTTGTCGGTATCCTGCTACCTCGAATGACTAGGACCCTTGGCAAATTAAATGAGACCTCCCTTGGCATTTACCCACCCACCCCAATGTGTTGGCATAGCCAGTTCAGCCCCACAAGCTATGGAATGCAAAATGTCACTCCTAGCACCTTTCCACTACATGAAATTAAAGCATTTTGCAAGAATACATTTGATTTCAACACAGACAAACAGACTGGAGTTGACCAAAACTAAGAGAGGTTATTGTGAATGGACCCCACATGCACCTATAGGTCCAAACATAACATTCCCATCTTCCATGAATTCTAAGAACTACTCCGTCATAGTTTGGCAGAGTTTTAGTCTTAGGGATCTTAAGTGACTTTACTAGTAGTCTGCTACCCTGAATGACTGGGACACTTGGCACATGAAATGAGATATCCCCTAGCATTTACCCACCCACCTAGATGCATTGGCATAGTTGGTTTGTCCCCATGATGAGCAGAACAAAAAATATGGCACCTGGCAAGGTTGTGCTGCATGAAACTAAAGCATTTTGCAAGAATGCATTTGATTTCAACATGGTCAAATGGATTTGAGTTGACCAAAACCTAGAGAGGTTATTGTAGAAGCACCCCATGTGCACCTGTAGGTTAAAATAGAATGTTCCCAGCTACGACAAATTTTGAGAACTGCTTCGTCATAGTTTGGCAGTTTTTACTCTTAGGATCCTAAGTAACTTTGCCAGTAGCCTGTTGCCTTAAATGACTGGGACCCTTGGCACACAAAATGAGACCTTCCCTAGCATTTACCCACCTGCCCTGACATGTTGGTGTAGTCAGTTTGGCCCCATGACCTATGGAATGCAAAATGTCACTCCTAGCACCTTTCCACTACATGAAACTGAAGCATTTTGCAAGAATGCATTTGATTTTTGCATGGTCAAATGCACTAGATTTAACCAAAACTGAGAGAGGTTATTGTGGATGGACCCCACATGCAACTATAGGTCTAAATAGAACATTCCTAGCTACCACGAATTCTAAAAATTGCTTCGTCATAGTTTGGCAGTTTTTTGGTCTTAGGGATCCTAAGGGACTTTGCCAGTAGCTTGTTGCCCTAAACAATTGGGATGCTTCGCACACAAAATGAGACCTAACCTGGCATTTACCTACCCACCCCAATGTGTTGGCATAGTCATTTTAGCTCCACGAGCTATGGAATGCAAAATATCACTCCTAGCACCTTTCAACTGTAATACACATGCATGGACAAGGTGTTGAGGACACATATTTCATCCATTTGCTTAATAAATGATAGCCAACTTACCCTTCAGAAGCTTGTATATGGATTTTTTGAACGTCATAAGATTTTTGGCAAAGTCTTAACATTTTCTTCTTTGATCAAAATGTAGTTGTTTTGCATATTGAAGGCATTCTTATAGAGAAGAATCAGAAATTCCTTACCTGAATTAGCATTTTCAGCCTAGGGCTTGATAGTTTATGGTAGTGGAAAGAGTTTGGAGGCCCTCATGGTGTTGGATGTTCATCTTTTCCTAATCTTGTATGATTTAAATGAAGAAGTTCAATTGGGATTTAGATCTAATTGCATAAACTAATGTCTAGGGGTTTGATTTGATTCATTTGTATGAGTACAATCTAGTTTGATCATTTTACTTATGTAATAGGGCTGATATTTTGATCTTATTTGGGATGCAAGGATATGGAGATCAAGGTATTATTGCATTCAAGGAATTGTCTACAAGGTTGTATGCAAGTTCATCACGCATGATTCACATATCTAGAGTCATTATTGGCAATAATTTGTTCATATGCAAGGCATTATCTTTGACTGGACTGTCTTATTCCTCTGTTGTTACAACCTTTTAAGATTATCACAAAACTCATTAGAAACCCAAAGAATTCACTATTCCATCTAGGGTGATCATGGCTAAAATAGGGGTTGTAATTTTGCATGAATAGTAGATTAAGAAAACCCCATCCATAATATATCAAAGGGAGAATGTTACAATAGTCTTGAATGCAGAAATGTAGTTATCTTGAGGCAGCCATCTCCTAACACTATTGTAGCATGTTACAAAAGGGTTTAATTCATTAATTGCATCTATTCTTTAATTCATTAATTGTGTCTATTCTTTGTTGTGAAGCAAATGCAATTGACTCATGTAAAGACAAATTCCACAACCTTTGCCAGCATCCTCCCTATCTCTACCAAAATAGGATCTTTGGAATAGTGTATGGACAACCATCAAAGCATAAAGGATATAGGAATTTCCTCACATGTTGTAATTTCAACTACCCTTGTAGACATGTATGCAAAGTGTGGAAGCATAGACAAGGCATGTGGACTGTTTGAACACATGATTTTTGGCTTTCGCTATGGTTTATCTTACTACTCATTCTTGGTGTGTACTTCACTTGAAGTTATCATGAATTTGTAAATTCTAGGGGAGGTCTCATTTCATGTACCAAGCATCCCAGTCTTTCGAGGCAGTAGACTACCAACAAAGTCCCTTAGGATCTCTACGACCAAAAAATTGCCAAACTATGATGAAGCAATTCTCAAAATTCTTGGTAGCTGGGAACATTCTATTTGGACCTACAGGTGCACATGGGGTCCATCCATAATAACCTCTCTCAGTTTTGGTCAACTCCAGTCCATTTGACTGTGCTGAAATTAAAAGCATTCTTGTAAAATGCTTTTGTTTCTTGTAGTGGAAAGGTGTTAGGAGTGACATTCTGCATTTCGTAGCCCATTGGGCCAAACTGACTACACCAACACATTAGGGTGGGTGGGTAAATTCCAAGGGAGGTCTCGTTTCATGTGCCAAGCATCCCAATCGTTCAGGGCAGCAGGCTACTGGTAAAGTCCCTTAAGATTCCAGATACCAAAAAACTACCAACCTATGAGAAGTAGTTCTCAGAATTTGTGGTATTTGGGAATGTTTCATTTGTACCTATAGGTGCATGCGGGGTCCATCAACAATAAGCTCTCTTGGTTTTGGTCAACTCCAATCCATTTGACCATCTCGAAATCAAATGCATTCTTGCAAAATGCTTTAGTTTCATGCAGTGGAAAGGTGCTAGGAGTGACATTTTGCATTCCATAGCTTGTGGGGCTAAACCAACTATGTCAATGCCTCAAGGTGGTTAGGTAAATTCTAGGGGAGGTCTCATTTCATGTGCCAAGGGTCCCAATTGTTTGAGGCAGCAAGCTACCGGCAAAGTCAATTAAGATCCTAAGAGCAAAAATTGCTAAACTATGATGGATCAGTTCTTGGAATTTGTGGTAGCTAGGAATGTTTTGTTTGGACCTATAGGTGCATGTGGGGTCCATCCAAAATAACCTCTCTCAATTTTGGTCAACTCAAATCCATTTGACCGTGCTAAAATCAAATGCATTCTTGCAAAATGCTTCAGTTTCATGCAGGCACAACCTTGCCAGGAGCCATATTTTTCATTCTTCTCATCATGGGCCCAAACTGACCATGCCAATACATCAGGGTGGGTGGGTAAATGCCATGGAAGGTCTCATTTAGTGTGCCAAGGGTCCCAGTCATTTGAGGCAGTAGGCTACTAACAAAGTCACTTAAGATCCTAAGAGCAAAAACTACCAAAATTTGATGGAGCACTTCTCAGAATTAACACTAGCTAGGAATGTTCCATTTAGATGTATAGGTACACATGGGGTCTATCCACAATAACTTCTCTCAATTTTGGTCAACTCAAATCTATTTGACCGTGCCGAAATCAAATGCATTCTTGCAAAATACTTCAGTTTCATGCAGTACAACCTTGCCAGGTACCATATTTTTTATTCTGCTCATTGTGGGACCAAATTGACCATGCCAACATGTTATGGTGGGTGGGCAGATGCTAGGGGAGGTCTCAATTTGTATGCCAAGCATCCCAATCATTCGGGACAACAGGCTACCAGCAAAGTCCCTTAAGATCCCTGTTGTTCATGATGTTAGTCACAAACAAACATAGAATAAAAGTACACATTAACCTTTATTCATCTTGAAAGATACTATGAATTCAAAGAATTCAGGATCCCAAGTCTCCGGTATTAGGTCTTAATCGTATGAAGTCGCTCAGAGGTTAATGTGAGTTGCTGTTTCCATTTTGGGGCCTTACGTGGAAATTTATCATCATCATGACATTCCTACAGAAATTTTTTACAAAGAAGTCATATTATGCAGTTATTTGATGAGAAGATGTAGAAATACCTCAATCTTTGCATGATATTTTCAATTCTACATGCTTTGTATTCAAATATGCTAAATATTTATGATTATCTACGAGATGTCTGCATATTTATGTTATTTGCTTAAGATCATCAATTATTTGCAATTATGGAGATGAAATGCTCTGAAATTAAAAAAACACTAAAAGGAATACTTCAATTTAAGGTTGAACCTTTAGCTATTGATCCACATACATACTTGATACTGTCATGAGGAGAAGAAATCAAACCATATGTTCACCAGGATATTCCACAGCTAGATATAGTTGATGCAAACTTCAGAGGATGATGAATGAAAACAATGCATGCAACATGATGAGCACTCCAAGGGACGCAGCAAATCAAAGCATGTATCCAGAATTCAGACATAGATTACTCAAGATTTACTAGGATTTGTAATCAAAATACTCTTCTCCTTTATTAGGTATGCAAAAGACATGTACATATACAATAGCTTTGAAATGAGCCCTAAATACTTTAGCAAACAGATTTCAATTAAGTTTCGAATGTTTTCAATAAGGCATTCCACCACCTTTTATAGAATAAGGTGAGGAATCCGTTACAAAAGATCTACGATCCTGATTTTCAATACAAATCCACGGTCATGATTCACTTGACTTTGTCAACATTTACAAAATGGCACAAGTTGCCAACTGGCAACTATCTATACTACTTATGCTTATATCCCCTTCATGATGTGTCTTCATCATGTTCCTCAGCTGATTCATGCGGGTCATCATCATGTGCGTCGCTTCCTGAACTTTCGCTACCCTGATGATGATGCTGCTACATATGGGGCTGCATACTACTACGGACCTGCTCATAAGAATGCACAACTTGATCTATCCCTCCGCCATCTTGAGTTTTTTCTTTGATGATGGCGTGCCTATGTGCTTCATATTTATCTCTGCTGTTATCCAGCTTATTTTTCCTGTCCTACAGTGTTTCTTTATATTTCTCCATCTGGATCTTGATCCTCATTATTTTATTTATCAGTTCTTCTATCAAATGGACATGTGAACCATCTACCTCTGATTGGAAGTTGCTATGTACAGCTTTGATGGTGGACTCTTCATCTTGATTTTCTATTTTTCCTTCCACCTTGCCTTCCAGTGTTTCCAATATCATTGCCTCTTCAGCCATTAAATCTCGTAGTCTCATGCTAATATCCCTCAGCTTATTATTGCATCTTTTGAGGACTCTGCATTCGAACTGAATGTCCTTATACCATATATCTATCAATAATGTGGTATTACTGTTCAATACCTGCTTGCTGATAAGCAGTTGAGGATTTATCCCCTTTATTTCCCATAAAAGGCTCAGGACTCTCTCCAGCTTGTAAGACCTCTTCCCGGTCTACATCTGCAATTTATCCACCTTAGTCTTGGAGTCGCTCAAAATGCTCCACCTCTTCAAAGAGGCCTTCATTATTTCTACAGCATCATCTAATGCAGATGACATCCATTTCCTTATCACGGATGCCTCATGCTTCATGAGGTCTAATTTATTTACCTCTTCCTGAGAAATGGCAGTCAATGGGAACGCAGGCTCAGTCGTGGTATCATCAGGATTGGTCAGTCCTTTAATATAGGCATACAACTGAGCAATGTGCTCTTTATGTTGCTTATTCTTCTCCTTCTCTCTTTTCACCTTTTGAATTAGAGAGTCAATAATATCTTTGCCTTCCTGACCTTCTTGGTCCTCATTGGCAAAGCCCAAATCAACTATGCTGATTTGAAATTCATCCACAGTGATTTTACCTTTTTCTTTCTCCACCACAGGTATGGCAATTTGTGCGGTCCTTCTCCCTGTTACCAGATCTCTTTTGATGGCCAATGTCATTCTGGCCTTCCTCCTGGGTTTCATTATATCGGCGAAGAACAAGGTGGAGACATCAAATTCTTGGATTTCAAGTTCTTCCTCAATATTCACTTCTTTTGCTAACCATGGAGGTACTTGATCATGTTTTTCAGCATCATCATGATATTCACCCATATCTCCTATTTCTATCAACAGATGTTGTGGAGATGGTGACTTTTCCTTTTCTTCTTCTTGATGCTCGCTTTGTTGTTGATCTTGCGGCACCTCCTCCTATTGAGGAATGTCTTTCTCTGGAGAAGTATCTTCTTGGTGTGGGGAACCCTGCGGTGTATCTGTATGTAGATCATGCTGATCATGATCTTTCTCCGTCATTACTTCATCTGTTCCCAATTCTTCCCCTTGTTGCTTATCCACTGTACCAGATACTGGGGATTCTGCCTGAGGTGCTGGCGGTTGTTTTGCAGCTATTATTTCTTCCGAGCCTACACTATCAACTTCTTGTATTTTGGCAGCTGGATCCTCTAGTGCTTCCTTCTTCTCATCAGCCCTTGCTTCCTGAACCTCTACTATAGCAGGTTCTGCTAATGTATCCTATGGATCCTGTTGGCCATACTCAAGAGCATGGCCCTCTGACTCTGCCATCTCTATCTCTGCTGTTGGGTGGCCTTTATCAGGTGATCCTGCTGGATGTTTAGGACTTGCATCCTGTTTCTCTATCAGGTCCACCACTACAGGACTTGTCACCTCTGTGATTAATGTTTCTAGCCCTATCTCTTGAGCCACCTGCTCTGGGCTCTTTTCATGCTCTTCTTCTACTTGTTTCATCTCCTCAAGCATAGTTTGATCTGGTGGAGGCTTGTGAGGAGTCATAGTTATATCAGCAGCAAGTGTTTCCATCTTCTGTGCAGCCACATCCTGCACTACCTCATCGTCAGACAGATTTATTGTCTCATCAAGCGAGACATGTTCTTCTGCTTGTGTCTGAGAGGTTTCTTTCATTTGTTCTTCTACAAGTTCAGTTTTGAACTTGACGATAGTAGGAAGTGGAACATTATGCTGAAGTTCCTTTGGCACTTCACTACCCGCCCCTTGTAATAGTGTAGGGGGTTCACTTATTCCAACTCTCATGGAGGTTCTTTGTTTCTTAGGTGTGGTAGAGACCAGCACCTATGGAGCTCTCCTCTTTCTTTTTATTATTAATGGAGCCTCTTCCTCTTCAGGCTCCTCCTCCATGAGGATATCCTCTTCTCCAGGTTTCTTTGAGGATTGACCCACTTCAAGGGTCCCAGTTATTCTAGCCTTAGCTGTATTACTCTTCTTGGGCTTCTGTTTCTTTGGAGGGGATTCTGACTCTGATTCTGATCCTGATCCTGATCCTACCGCCTCCTCAGCTGTAAACACTGCCCTGTCAATTATAACCCCTTTGGGTTATTTATCCACTTTCTTGCCCCTTGGGGGTCTTTTGCTCTGTTGTTGTGGTGGAGGTAACTTGTCTCCTTAGTCTTCCTTTTCTCAAGCAGAAAGTCATCATATACCTCCCTAGGAATATCCTGTCCCTTCTTTTTGTTGTCCACCGTAATGGCAACACCTTTCTTTTTCAATGCCTCTACCTGATCATCGACCCAAGCTTGAGTCAGCTGTATGGTCTTGGCAATGAATGGATCCAAGGATATGTCTTCCTGCATGGTGAGGTCAGGTGCAGAGATAGTGAAATTGTATATCTTTTTCTGTTCATATTCATCTACAATTATCCTGCCATCATCCTTCTTCAATTGTTGGGGAAGGGAGATACAATCAAAAGTCCTAATTTGGTTCAGAGTCAACCTCTGATACCTTCTTCTCCTGGCTTCTGCCTCATCTTCACAGTCAGCCCAAAAATCTTCTAGGTGCCTCTGATGAATAGGCTTTCCTAGTATCTTTTGTATCCTGCCGTAAGGATCATATGGTCTTGTTATTGGGAAAGGCTACAGATTCATTTTATTCAGGGTCACCATCACCTTCTTTATATTGTCAGAATCAGGGGACATATAGTTGCCAATGTTGACTAGGAACAAAATTGGTCACAGCTTCTTGGCATCCTTGTACATTTTTATCATCACAGAGCCCTGCCTGATAAATTCCATTAATACTACTGCATCGGTAGGATACCTTGGCAGCATGAGGGGATGTTCCTCAAAACCTTCAACCCTTATGTAAGAAAAGGTTGCAAACTAGATATACCAGGCTCCATGCCTGTAAACCACCTCTTGAGCTTCCATGCTCAATCTTTTTGTTTTGTCCTCTTCCATGGTCCTTACCAGATGCATAGAGAATGCATCATTGACCAGTTTATAGTCTCTGAGGTAGTTGGTTATCTGCAGCTAGGGATGATGATCCCAGATGTATGCAGCATTTGTGCCTATGAGCCTACCATCTGTAACTAAGGCATCAAAAGTGCCTTTACAAGCACAAGAATAAACAATATAAGATGTCATGTAAAATGCACAATTTGAACCTCCCAGGTTCATCAGCTGCTCATGCAGAGCATCACTAATTATCTGGCCCCATAGTGGCTTGATGTTCGAATACAGACACATCATTATAATTCCATACATCCAATCCCTGAAATTACCAGCATCAGGCTGGCCTATTACCCTGTTCAGGAGTGCAATCATGTATTGGTACTCCTCACTGAAATCATACTTGAACATATGCACAGGGAGTTTGGCTGCTGCAGGATATGTGCTATTCTCTGCTCGCCATTGATACATGTTCTTTCTGGCTGATTTCTTGTTGGCCTCATACTCTTTTCCTGACTTCTTCAGGTCCACACTCTTAACTTTACTGCCCAGTGGTAGTCCAAATGTCTGGGAGAGACCCTTGATGGAGAGGTCCGCATATATTCTCCCATGCTTTACCACTTGCCTCGTCCGAGGATTATAATTTCGGGCACATTCTATAACCAGCTCCGGAGATTCCATGGAATATGGGAAACCAGCAGCGTTCCACATTCCTGACACAAATACTGCGTCCAACACAGGACTCTTGTCATGCCCATCATTCAGTTTAGCTGACCAAGCCTCCAGATTGGTGCTCCCCTGATGGGTATCAGTAATTGCTCCATACTTGAACAGGACCCCCCTCTGAGAAGAGAACATAGGCCTACTAAATTCTTCTTGACACTTAACGTACCGCTTGTCGGCCATGAGTACCTACAATTAACAACAATCCTATCTCACAACAGGTATATACATGCATACATATTACTATCGACTTCATAAATCACTGTGCCTACTGTATCATTTCAACATTACTTAATCATATGGATACATAAACCAGAACTCGTATCATCATACCTGAACAATAATAATAGGATGAGGGTTTCATTTACTTACCTGGTTATGCAGACTTCTCTTTTATACCAATAGATTGCCAAGACGCTCTGAATTCAGCTGATGATTACCTACTTCCTTCTGTCTGTGAGCTCAAATCACGCAACGATAGCTGGTATGCGGATATGGAAGCTGGTGTTTTGTAAAAACAATTTTATCGCAGGGTAAATGTGAAAATGGCGGTTGAATTACCTTTTAATCTCACAGTTAGGGTACATTTAGGGCAACTCTAACAAGTTAGATTACCTTCCTTGATTATTCGTGTGAAAACACAGGATCTCGCCAGGTGTTTCATTAGGTTCCGGGGTCGGCGGGAACTACCTACCATGTTTGCGCGCATTAAATGATAATGGCGGCAACGGGAGCGGGGGGATATCCATATGACAGGATATCATGAGGGCAGGATGATGTTCGCCATTATCAGGTTGAGTTTCAATATCATCCTCCTCCCTCATATTGAAATTGTTATCGCGACAAGATCGGGTGACAAAAGCACCTTTGCTTATGTTTAATACATCAGGAGGATATTTCGATGTATCGGGTAATGTTTCAAAATATGATGATGACGAGACAAATTTACATGTCTCTCCTTTGGAATATCAGGATGACGTCATCCTGATAGTCATTCTTTGTATTAGAAATATATCATGACGTCATCGTCATATTAGGCGAACATGATCATGTTCAGAAAATATCCTATCGAAATATGAATGTGATGATGATGTCATCATCATGTTTGCTTCTTCATTTATCCGGTTTGGATGACGTCATTAGGATATTTGCTAAGGGTGATATTTCACGGCAGGAGGATATTAAGAAATATCGAGTTACATTTGAAAACATGACGTTTGCGATGCAAAAGACCGCTTGACGGGGAAGATTTACTACCACTTAAAGTTGACGTCTAGATATTTGAGCCGCATGACATATCGGGGAATGTTTCAAATATGATGATGATCTTCAAAACATGATAGGTTATAAAATATGATCTTTCTCTTACGAATATCAGGTTTGACCAAGACTTTGACTGTTCATACCTCTCACATCCTGAGGAATATCATAATGATGTAAAAGACAAACCTGCGTGAATTTTAATACTCTTTCAAACTATGAGGTCACAGAAATGAAATACGAATTTTGATAAACTAACCTCATAGTGGTGACTTACCTCATCCTGACTCCACATGATGATGCACCTGACTTACTTTTACCAGACCGCCAGAGGACAAACAAGCCAAGCCAAAAAGTTGGGTCCCTGTTTTGCCAAGTCAAAATGGGGTGTGTTGTGTAACCACACAACTTGCCACCAAAGAAAACAAACAAATTCCAATGATTCAAGTGATATGGTCACATTCATCTATAGTATTTTAATTCCATCTAAGTATAAGTATCATGATCTTCTGAATGATAAAATTTCATCATGATAACAATGCTAACCAAAGATTAGGTGTGTGCATATGATTAATTATCCTCATCTTGAAAGCAAGTTGAAAACATAAGTAACTGGTGTTAAACTACATAGTTGGAGATCATCCCTCATAGCCAACCTGGATAGAGCCTTGCTGCCAGCAGGCGTCTATAGCCCTGGCAAGGTTATCTATACAATCTCCCTAAGTAGAGCCCCACTGCCAGCAGGCGTCTATAGCCCCGGTAGAGTTACTTAGGTGGCCTAATTTTATTTCTTTTCTGATTTTCGCTTTTAAAATTCGTATCTGGTATCATCATGTCAGCTCATTTGTATAAGGTATAGTCACTTGCAGCTTTAGGTTGGAGATTGTATTGGTAGCAAGGGAGTCCCTTTAGATTTTTCACTTAACACCTATACTCGTGTGCTCAGCAAACCCAAGGCTATTAGATGTTTCATTGTGATTGATTCATTCACTTTGACCAAGAAAAGGCACCTTGATGAAAAGATATCACTAACCTGATCATGGACACTTCTTAGAATGAATCATAACCTATGTCTAAATGTGATCTCATCACTTGAATCTTAACAATTTAGTTATTTTCTAGGGTGATGAAGTGCATCATCCTGACTTACCAGAACAAGGTCCCAACCAACAAAACAAAACAAGCAAACTATACCAACAACTATACAAATATACAATATGATACATATGACTGTTATGAAATCATTTAGGCTTGGAAATAATGTTTGAGGAATTGTCCATTGACTGGCAATGGGACATCCTCACCTGTCAGGTTCTTAAGCCTATAAGTACTGTCTCCTAGTATCTCAGAAATTTGAAAGGGACCTATCCATAATCTATCAAACTTACCATGGTCACCTTTCTTTTCATGGGCTTTATCCCACATAAGGACCAAATCAGATATCCTAAAAGCTTTAACTCTGGCTCTCTTGTCAAACCAGCGTTTGACAACAGACTGATGTTTTGCAAATTGGTCAATTGCTTGACTCCTTTTTTCTTCCAGGTGCATCAACTAAAGCAACCTGACCTCTTGCTTATTGTCTATGCCTAGGTATTCTTGGGCAAACTGCAGAGTAGGAATTTTCAAGTTTACAGGGAGGATAGGATCTACCCCATATACTAGTTGGAAAGGCGAGTTTCCTAATGCAGTTTTCATTCTAGTTCTGTCTACCCATAAGGCATACTTTAGAAATGAGTTCCATTCCCTGGGGTTTTTCTCTATTAACTTTCTTATGATACTCAGTAAATTCTTGTTGGTGGATTATGCTAATCCATTCCCCTGGGGATAATAGTTGGATGAAAACTTAAGTATAATCCCATGATCAAAAGCCCAACTTGATAGTTGAAGTGAATGCGGACCCATTATCACTTACCAATGCATAAGGAGTTCCATACCTGGTGACAATGTTGCTCTCCAGAAATTTAATGACATCATCTGCAGTGCAAGTTTTGCTGCTAATAGCCTCAGTCCATCTAGTACAATAGTCAGTAATTGTTAAAACATACCTATGCCCTGAGGAGGACGGAGGATTGATTGGTCCTATGAAGTCCATGCCCCACTGTGCAAATGGGCGTTCTTCCATTATTGGCTGCAATGGTTGTGCAGCATATTTCTCTCTGTTGGCAGCAACCTGGCAAACATGACAACATTTAACATGATCAGCTGTGTCTTTAAAAATTGTAGGCCAGTAATATCCTGCTCTGAGGATTGCATGTGTTGTAGCCAAGGATGATCCATGTGCCGTTCCAAACTTGTCATGTAGTTCTGTCAGGACTCTATTTGCTTATGGTTTTTCTAAATATCTCAGGTATATTCCTTCATAATTCTTCTTGAATAGGGTTCCTCCCTTCATCATATACTTTTGGGATCTTATTTTTAAGGCTCTTCTTTGTGAAGCCTGCATTCTTGATGGACATCTTCCAGTAATCAGGATGTGCCTGATATCTGAATACCACTCTTTATTGTCTTTCTCATTGATCACATATTGCTGACTAGTGATGTTTGGATCAATTTCAGATATCATCTGGCTCAGAGCTTGTTTTCTTACTAGCTTCATTGGTGTAATTTCCATATCATACTCTTGTAATATAGTAATCCATTTGGCTCTTTTCTCACCAGGCTCACTTTGCATCAACAGCATCTTTACTGCTGCATCTAGTACCACAGCAATCACTTTGCTTCTTAGTATGTAATGTCTGAATTTCTTTACTGCTCTGACTAATGCAAGTGCCTGTCTCTCAACATCTACATATCTCAATTTAGCATCTCTAAAAGGACAGCTCATGAAAGCAATTGGTTTCTCTTCTTTCTTTTCATTCCTTTGAGTTAACACTACTGCAGAAGTATGTTCTGAAGCAAATGAATAAATGTTAAAGTCCTTTGTGTAGTCTGGACTGATGAGGACAAGAGCATATGAATGGCTTTCTTTATATCTTCAAATGCAACTTTGGCCTTGTTGGTGATGATGTTAGTCATATACAAACATAGAATAAAAGTTACACAACCTTTACTCGTCTTGAAAGATATGATGAATTTAGAGAATTCATGATCCCAAGTCTCCGTTGATTAGGTCTTAATCTACTGACGTTACTCAATGGTTGATGTGTGTTGCTGTTTTCCATTCAGGGGCCTTACATATTTCTGCAAAGTTCATCATTATTTCTCCAAATATCCTGCTCTTTATGTCTGCCCGGCCTTACGTATTTCTGCAAAGTTCATCATTATTTCTCCAAATATCCTGCTCTTTATGTCTGCCCTACACAAATCTCTAATAATTCTACCTCTGCACTGTGAATTCACTCAAATAATGTGCTTACAGGCTGGTATTTGCATGATTTCTACCTTTATTTATGATTCTTTGCATGAGATTTCCAATATTACATGCATTTAACTCAAATATGCTAATGATTTTCAGTTACCTACGGGATGTCAGCATATTTCTCTATTCTGCTTGTTATTTGTCATGATTTGCAGTTATGGTGATGAATTTATGAAATTAAAAAAAAGGAAAAGGGTTAAAGGATGAGATTCCCAAAATTACTTAACTGAGATCACTGATCCACATACAAGCTCCCATACATGCAATGAAAAGAAGGAAACTAGAATCATACTTCACCAGGGCATTCCACAAATCTGCATGATCTAGTGCAAATCTTCAAAGGAAAAGTTGACAACAACATGTAATGAAATGAAAGCGCTTCTAGTTGAACACAGCATTCACCAGTACATATCCAGAAATCAACAAGAAGATTACGTAAAATTTACAATCTGGATGTAATCTGAAACTTCATATCCATTCAGTATGCTCAAGAACAGGTACATTTATAGTGATCTGAAGAAAGAACCTTGACATTTCAACAATTCAATCCTCATTAGTCTCAGTAATCCGATCTCCTATTTGATTTTACAGTAATTGGCCTTATTGTGCCAGGTGTTCCAATGTATCTATCTATCCTCTCTATCTATTAGTTCTGGCCCATATATAGAGCAAATGCCAGAAAACAGTTACAATGATCCAAGGATCATGATCCTCTCATAACAATCAACGGTCCAGATGAAAAGCACATGCTTTGCCAGTTGGCAAATGTACAGCTGGCACAGAATATTCCAGCATCTTTAACTTGATTCGGTCTCCAGCTGGCAAACAGCATATTTGACAATATCCTCCTCATCGCTCAAAGTCATGTTGCCTCCATGTGCAACTCTGCAATTATCAGCTTCAAACAGCTCCGAGGCTTCCTGCAATAAACAGATAAGCATTAAGCCCAGCATCATTATTTTAGAACATAGCAACAAAATAAACATTTCATTAAACAGGCCTCAAAATGTGCAGCTACAGGCAATCGGGCCCCAAATCAGTGAAAATCATGCACTAAATGCATAAACATCGCCAAAAACACTCAGGTCAACCATCATTGACTAAAAAAATGCATTTTGGTGATCTAAATTTCTATCGCTTTGCATTCCCGCCCATTTCCTTGTATATCGGGCTTTTAAATCCTCCGGCATATGTCGAATTACATATCAGGTGATATCATGATCATGCAGTCAAAACATACAAGGAATTAATTGCTTTTAACTTTCCTTCGAATCTACTCCTTGTACATTATCAGCTTGTATATCGGGTTCCAAATTTGCATATACAAGCACAAAAACAAAAATATATAAGAAATTTCCTGTATTTAACTTCCACTTGGCATCCGGCGCTCGTATGCCGGACTCATACAATGATTTAATTGCCTTTTATACGATTTCAGTTCCGCTGCATGTATAATTTCAATGTATATCGTAATGTATGTATAAACATACAATCACAAAAGATACAAGGAACTATCGCTATTTAATAACCATTTCAATTCCAGCTTTGTATATTATGTTTGTATGTTTCGAACCCTACATACAAGGAATTAACTCCATCTCACAAACCTTTCGCGTCCGGCCTACATATCCGCTTGCATCTCGGGTCAGCAGCATATTTGCATTGGTGTGACCACATATGATCAGGGTGACAAAATTAAACTTGGCCAATGGTAAAACATACACCGATGTCCACCCATCGGGGAGACAACCAATATCTGAGTGAAAATTCAAGACTCGACCGATGTTTAAAACTACGTCAATGAACTGCCATATTGGCGAGACTACTCCCATCGGGGAGAAAATATAAAGCGTGGCCGATAATGAAAGCTAGGCCGATGAACGAGAGACATAAGATCGGGTAGACAACACAAAGCATGGCCAATGGACAAAGTCACATCAACAAGAACTCTTCATCGGGCAAACCATAGATATCGGTGAGACTAACTTAAACTTGGCTGACGGCAAAAGTCAGGCCGATCATCCTCCATATTATATATGATGTCACCGTCATATTTCATTTCTGTATATTGGGGAAAGAATGACATCATCGTCATCATCATGTTAGCACTAGGGTGATATTTGCAACACAGGGTCATATTTAAGATCAGGTGATGAGCCTGGCGACCAAAGTAATTCTCCCTCGAAAGATCGGGATGATGATCATCATCATCATCACATCCGCACTCGGGTGATATTTAAAATATGATCATGCTGAGGAATGGAATATCACCCCCTTCTAAAGATAGGGTGATCATCATGATCATGTCAAAGGAGAATCAGGAGGATATAGGATCATCATCATCATATTAGCGAATAACAGCAAATATGACCCTCCCTCTCGAATATGCGAATGCTTTGACAGGAAGATGACCCCCTAATAGGAATTTGACGTGCGCATGCACATATGCAGATTGGTAGATTTTCTAAGTAGGGTGATATAATAATATCAGCATGATATTATAATATCGGGTGATGTTATAATATCATGATGATTGTTGTTATGAAATATGACCCTCCTAAAATCATGTTTGACCAGACCTTTGACCTGTCATAACTTTCTCATATGGACGAATTTCAGGGTGATGTAAAAGGCAAACCTACCTAGAATTTCAAGCTCTTTCACATGGTAAGCTTTCTGAGGACAGATTCAGACTTTCAAATTTGAGCTCGGACTTCAAGATCACAAATATGCCTGACATTAGGCATATGCATACTGACTGACATGACTTCTACCGTTACCGCCCAGAGCACAAAAACAAGGGAACAGGCCAGCAAAGTTGGGTCCCTGTTTTACTAAGTCAAAATGGGGCGTGTTGTGTAACCACACTACAGGCCTCTGGTGTCCACTCAATCTGTGCATCCTTTTTCAACATAGCATTTAGTGGTCTGACAATCTCAGCAAAGCCGGTGATGAACTTCCTTACAAAATTTATCTTGCCAAAGTAAGACTTGAGTTCTTTTTTGCTTCTTGGAAGTTGTAACTTCATGATAGACTCCACCCTGTCAGGATCAATGATAATTCCATCTTCTATGATCAGGTGACCTAATAACTTTCCTGTTGTCACCCCAAATATGCACTTTTTGGGATTCAAAGATATTCCGTACTCTTCACACTTCTTCAGTACACTTCTGAGATCAGCAACATGATTCCCCCTTTCCTTGGAGAATACTGTCAAGTCATCCATGTATATGACTATACATTTTCCTATTAAACCCCTGAAGGCTATATCCATGGCTCGCTGGAATGTAGCGCTAGCATTTATGAGTCCGAATGGCATACATCTATATGCAAATATCCCCCACTTTGTGGTGAAGGCAGTTTTCAATCTATCAATTTTGTCAACCATCACTTGGTTGTATCCTAAAAAACCATCCAAGAAGGACATCATTTTAGCTCCATGTACAATCTGTAGAACTTCATCCAATGAGGGCAAAGGATAGTTGTCCTTTTCTAATGCTCTGTTCAGATTCCTGAAATCTACACATAACCTGATGTCTCCATTCTTCTTTCTGACTGGCACAAGATTTGCCACCCAAGTGGAATGCCTCACAGGAAATATTATCTTGGCATTTAACAATTTCTTGACTTCTTCGAGAATTATTGGTTCGAGCAAGGCGTTGACTGGCCTTTGCTTCTGTCTGAAAGGTTTAGCATCTGGCTTGAGAGGTATAGTATGAGTTATGACAAAGGTGTCATATGTCTTCAGCTCATCATAAGTCCATGCAATTACATGTATGTAGTCCTTGAGGGCTTGAGTTATTCCTTCTAACTCTTCTGGTGTGCAAACCTTACCCAACAGGACATTTTTCTTATCATCAGCTTGTCCAATATTCACTTGTGAATATCGACCTCCATCTGCCTTGGGCAAATCCTTCTGTTTAAGCATATTATCCAAATCAAAATCTCTCTCTAATTCAATCATACCTTTGGGAATCCTGTTGCTAGGCAGCTCTAATATCTCATCTTCTTCCCAGACATGATCTTCCATGCCATTCTCATCTATAATCCAAGCTTCAAATATGTCCCTATTTGAAATGAAGTCCAGGATGTGCTGATCATCATCAAACACCTGAAGGTTAGTCACATTATCAGGTATTGAAGGTACTGACACCAGTTCTACTGAAAATCTCTTCAGACCAGATATAGACAATGGCTCCAATGTACTGGCAGCTTGGGCAAGTGCATCTGCCCTATGGTTTTGTTCCCTTGGTACATGAGTGATATTAAAGGCATCAAAATCCTCAATCAGGTCCCACACATGATGTCTGTAATTGGACAGCTTCCTGTAGTTACACGAATAAATTCCTCTTACTTGCCTCACCACTAGTTCTGAGTCTCTGAAGACATGAAGAATCTTCACTTTCTTCTTATGAGCAAACAATATTCCATGAATTAGAGCCTCATACTCTGCTACATTGTTAGTGCAGGGGAACTGTAATCTATAGGCTGCCAGATAGGATTTTTCGGCTGGATCAATCAGATCAATTCCTACCCCAGCACCTTGCTTGGATTTGGACCCATCGAACCTCAGGGTCCAAGGTTTATCTTCAGCAGGACATTTAGCTAAACTTTCTTTTCTCTTTGCAGATCTGGCTGCTGCTCCGCCTGATATCCATTTTAGCTTAGGGACGTCATCACCCTCAAGTTTCTTCTTTCCCTTTTCTTGTGAGCCTGATAGCTTTTCTATTTTCTCTTTCATTTCAGCAGGAGGATGATCTTCTGGGCTTATAGCTGCATGCTTCTTCAAAATGTGTAAACATAGTGAACAAGTTGTTTCTGAGTGAGGTGCCTCGTGTAGCCTACACCAACCCTTGATTAAAACCTCATGGGGAGATTTATGCTGTCGGGTCATCTTCTCTATTTCCTTTACTAGAAATTCTTCAAACTTAGCTAGGTCACTACCTTTGTCTTCATCAGACAACTCATAATCGGGTTCCATAAAGCAATCACTACCAGGAGTGATCTTTTCTTTCCTCATATCATTTATCTGGTCAGACACCAGAACTTCTTCTATTTTCAGGATATGATCTTCATCATGATCTGTTGACTCCTCTGTTCCTGTAGAAGACAGATAAGAATTAGTGTCATCATCATCATCATTAGATGTAGCATTTACCTCAGAACATGATGATGACGCCTCACTACATGTCTGCTCCAGCATCATCATGTCTAAGCATGTTTCACAAGTCTTTTCTGAATGTGCTTCATCGTGTAATCTGCACCATCCATCAATCAAAATATCATCAGTAGGTATATTTAATAATTGACAACGTTTTACTTAATTAGACAGATGCATCTCAAAGTCTCTAAAGTGATCTATTTCATTCTCATTATCAGGATTATTATCAGGTTCTACGACTGGCATGTCCTCCTGATGATCATCATCATGATGATGATGCAAATCAAGCATCAGGATCTCTTCTATTTTGACAGTCTGGCCTGATGCAATAAACTCCAGGCTCTACGTTTACATACAGGATCTCATTTGTTTGGTTGTATTCAGTGATCATATGTTTCATTCTTGGTTCAGCATCAATCCTGATCTGATTAGGTATACCCTTCCATGGTAACCACATGTGACTGAAATCTGTGGACATATATCCATTGAGCGTCTTGGACCAGTCTCGACTAAGCAACATCCCGTAAGTATCAGGTATGTCAACTACCTGAATATCAATGTAATACTGGATCCTAGGATCTGATGCTAGTTGCATGTGGATGTGAGTTAACTCTCCTACTACACTTACCTCTGTTTTGTCTAATTGTGTCACCTTCTTTAGGGATTTAGCAGGATGTAGTCCTAAGGCATTACATATTGACAGGGGCATAACATTCGTGGAGGCCCCTGAATCAACTAGACAGTTGTGCAGGTTCTTTCTGAACATTCTTATGGTGAGGAGGAATGGAGGTGACTCAGTTTTATCTCTATACAAGGTCATATGGGAGGTTTCAGCAGCTTGGACTGTAGCTGACACTTTAGGCTTGATAATAGTATCCCTAGCAGCATGATCTTTGCCACTGGATTGACTTGAAAGATGACTATCCTCTTTAGGAGTCAGATCATCTAGTGACTTCATGAATGCCTTTTTGATGGCAGGAGTTTTTAGTAACTCAGACAGGGATAGGCTGATCTTAATTTTCTTCATTTCATCAACTAGATAGCTGACTAACTTGTCAGATTCATGAGGTGCGTTTACAACCTTTGATCCTGTGTTCTGAGGAGACAAGTACTGAGAATTTACCTTGGGGAATCCAGGATTATTGCTAGCTTTAGGATCAGGAGGTGTTTTGAAATTATTTGGAGGTAAGGATGATGTCAATGGACTAGCAGGTCTGTTGGCATTAGTCCTCAAGTTATAACTATGCTTACCAGGATATTGCTGCTGATATGCATGTACTTCCTCATGTTCTCTTGCAGGTTCATTTTCATCCTCAAAGGGGAAAACATAATTTGTTTCAAAGGTTAAGGCAGATTCCTCACATACCTGGTTGTGACCCTGATGAGGTTGATTAATATAGGTTTCCAGCACAAAAGCTGAGTCATATCCACAAGGAACAATCTCATTGCCCTCTGCATGAAGTGGATTTCCAAAAGTATTAGACACTTCAATTTGAAAGATGCTAGCAGCAATTCTAAATTGTGGACAATCTAATTCTACATGTGCATTGGTATTGTGGATCCTGCACCAATTAGTAAGGGCTGCCTCAGCAAGATTGACTCTAGTAGTCTGTTTGGCTTCACCAGGAGGCTGATTGTCTAGGGGTGATGGTAATGAGCTATTATTTGGCCTAGAGTTCCACACTCTGGGTTGTCTCTGAGGATTATTGTTGCTTCCACCATTATTGTTGAAATTATTGGTGTTATATCCTTTGTCAGGATAGTTTGGTCTGTCATTGGAATAATTTCTATTCTAACTTGACTGGGAACAAAACCCTTGATTTCTCAAATGTGTCACCTCTGTGGTGAGTTTTCTCAATTGAGCAGAAATCTCTTTGATTTCCTCCTTTTCTTCCTGAGCTTTGGCTACTACATTTTCAGTCTGAGGCTTGAAGAAAGAGGATTCATGGTTATTGTTAGACAAATCAGTACCTTGAGGTGTCTAAGCATGTACAGGATATTGTAGCAGTTGGCCATTTCCATTAGGAGGGGGCATGATGCTCAGTGGAGGTACTTGCAAAGGTGCAGGCAGGACAGCTGGGGGTATCAATGCTCCATTAGGATATTGTGTAGGATATTGTGGAGAATATGTTGCAGGGTATGATGCAGGATATTGTGACTGTATGCCAGGCAAGGTAGGGAATACTATATTTGGAGTAGGAGCAGGTATCAACTGCTGATTCACTTTGATAGCTTCTTGAAAAGCTCCTGTCAATGTAGTGATCTCAGGATGTGTTCTCCTGATGAACATGGAAGTTAATGGATCCAGGGCTGAATAATAGATACTCCTGGCAGAGGCATCAGATACTACATATGGAGCAACTAACTTGGACAACATTTTCTGGAACTTAGCATTGAAATTGGCAATAGGCTCATTCTCAAATCTTTTGATTGTAGCAAACATATGATAATTCATAGATGGATCAATAGGGACCTTGAATCTGTCAAGAAAGGCTTTCTCTAAGACAGCCCATGAACCAACAGAGGCTTGGCCAAGACTAATAAACCAATTATAAGCCTCTTCCCCTAAGGAAAAAGGAAATAACCTGCACACCACATCTTGATGTTCTATTCTGGCTCTACAGCAAGCTTCCTTAAATGTCCTGATATGATCATTAGCATCTTGATAAGGATGATATTTTGGACAAAGTTTGTCCGGATTCTTTGGTAACTCATGATATGTAGTAAAGGTCAAAGGTGACTCCGCTGCAAAGAAAGACATTGCAACTAGAGGAGGTTGAGCTAGTGGTGCAGCTGGCTAGGGCTGAACTAATGGCACACCCTGAGACTGAACAGGAGGTCTCATAGATATCTCAGAAGGTATTTGTAAACCAACAGGAGTTACAGGAGGAGATTCTGGTAAAGCTCTTGACGCACTAGACTCTGGAGTATGATGAATATCTACAGTCCTAGGTCTGAAACATCTAACAGGCAATTCTTCAAAAATTCCACTAGGTCTAGACCTGGTATTTATCCTGTGAGCCAGGATTTCCCAATTTTGAGGCAAATTGGCTGAAACTTTGCAAATATTGGCTGGATTTCACCAAATGAGGTGATATTTGCAGTCAGATGGCTGATCAGACTGGATATTTACGAAATATTTGCAAAGATAGTGCAAATATGAAGGGACCTTTGGGGTATCTTGACCCTTAGCACGAGATCTCAAGTTTCTAAGACCTAAATCCTTCAAAGCTTGAACAAATTTACGTATCTTTAGCCAATATTAGTGAATTCAGAATGATCTACTGTAAAGCTTGCAATATTTATGTGAGATCTGGAAATCTTTACACGGAATACGCATATTCGAGCCTTTTACAGTAAATATTTACGTAATATTTGGAATTCACCGACGATCGGAGGTTACCTTTCTCTCTGCGTCATCAAACCTGAAAATAATGATGATGAGCCTGGTATTCCAGATCACGCCCCTCCTTCTAGCGCCAATTTATGTTGTTCATGATGTTAGTCACAAACAAACATAGAATAAAAGTACACATTAACCTTTATTCATCTTGAAAGATACTATGAATTCAAAGAATTCAGGATCCCAAGTCTCCGGTGATTAGGTCTTAATCGTCTGAAGTCGCTCAGAGGTTAATGTGAGTTGCTGTTTCCATTTTGGGGCCTTACGTGGAAATTTATCATCATCATGACATTCTTGCAGAAATTCTTTACAGAGAAGTCATATTATGCAGTTATTTGATGAGAAGATGTAGAAATACCTTAATCTTTGCATGATATTTTCAATTGTACATACTTTGTATTCAAATATGCTAAATATTTATGATTATCTACGAGATGTCTGCATATTTATGTTATTTGCTTAAGATCATCAATTATTTGCAATTATGGAGATGAAATGCTCTGAAATTAAAAAAACACTAAAAGGAATACTTCAATTTAAGGTTGAACCTTTAGCTATTGATCCACATACATACTTGATACTGTCATGAGGAGAAGAAATCAAACCATATGTTCACCAGGGTATTCCACAGCTAGATACTGTTGATGCAAACTTCAGAGGATGATGAATGAAAACAATTCATGCAACATGATGAGCACTCCAAGGGACACAGCAAATCAAAGCATGTATCCAGAATTCAGACATAGATTACTCAAGATTTACTAGGATTTGTAATCAAAATACTCTTCTCCTTTATTAGGTATGCAAAAGACATGTACATATACAATAGCTTTGAAATGAGCCCTGAATACTTCAGCAAACAGATTTCAATTAAGTTTCGAATGTTTTCAATAAGGCATTCCACCACCTTTTATAGAATAAGGTAAGGAATCCGTTACAAAAGATCTACGATCCTGATTTTCAATACAAATCCACGATCATGATTCACTTGACTTTGTCAACCTTTACAAAATGGCACAAGTTGCCAGCTGGCAACTATCTATACTACTTATGCTTATATCCCCTTCATGATGTGTCTTCATCATGTTCCTCAGCTGATTCATGCGGGTCATCATCATGTGCGTCGCTTCCTGAACTTTCGCTATCCTGATGATGATGCTGCTACATATGGGGCTGCATACTACTGCAGACCTACTCATAGGAATGCACAACTTGATCTATCCCTCTGCCATCTTGAGTTTTTGCTTTGATGATGGTGTGCCTATGTGCTTCATATTTATCTCTGCTGTTATCTAGCTTATTTTTCCTGTCCTACAGTGTTTCTTTATATTTCTCCATCTGGACCTTGATCCTCATTATTTTATTTATCAGTTCTTTTGTCAAATGGATAGGTGGACCATCTACCTCTGATTGGAAGTTGCTGTGTACAGCTTTGATGGCGGACTCTTCATCTTGATTTTCTATTTTTCCTTCCACCTTGCCTTCCAGTTTTTCCAATATCATTGCCTCTTCAGCCATTAAATCCCGTAGCCTCATGCTGATATCCCTCAGCTTATTATTGCATCTTTTGAGGACTCCGCATTCGAACTGAATGTCCTTATACCATATATCTATCAATAATGCGGTATTACTTTTCAATACCTGCTTACTGATAAGCAGTTGAGGATTTATCCCCTTTATTTCCCCTAAAAGGCTCAGGACTCTCTCCAGCTTGTAAGACCTCTTCCGGGTCTACATCTACAATTTATCCACCTTAGTCTTGGAGTCGCTCAAAATGCTCCACCTCTTCAGAGAGGCCTTCATTATTTCTACAATATCATCCAATGCGGATGACATCCATTTCCTTATCACGGATGCCTCATGCTTCATGAGGTCTAATTTATTTACCTCTTCCTAAGAAATGGCAGTCAATGGGACCGCAGGCTCAGTCGTGGTATCATCAGGATTGGTCAGTCCTTTAATATAGGCATGCAACTGAGCAATGTGCTCTTTATGTTGCTTATTCTTCTCCTTCTCTCTTTTCACCTTTTGAATTAGAGAGTCAATAATATCTTTGCCTTCCTAACCTTCTTGGTCCTCATTGGCAAAGCCCAAATCAACTATGCTGATTTGAAATTCATCCACAGTGATTTTACCTTTTTCTTTCTCCACCACAGGTATGGCAATTTGTGTGGTCCTTCTCCCTGTTGCCAGATCTCTTTTGATGGCCAATGTCATTCTGGCCTTCCTCCTGGGTTTCATTATATCGGCGAAGAACAAGGTGGAGACATCAAATTCTTGGATTTCAAGTTCTTCCTCAATATTCACTTCTTTTGCTAACCATGGAGGTACTTGATCATGTTTTTCAGCATCATCATGATATTCACCCATATCTCCTATTTCTATCAACAGATGTTGTGGAGATGGTGACTTTTCCTTTTCTTCTTCTTGATGCTCGCTTTGTTGTTGATCTTGCTGCACCTCCTCCTGTTGAGGAATGTCTTTCTCTGGAGAAGTATCTTCTTGGTGTGGGGAACCCTGCGGTGTATCTGTATGTAGATCATGCTGATCATGATCTTTCTCCGTCATTACTTCATCTGTTCCCAATTCTTCCCCTTGTTGCTTATCCACTGCACCAGATACTGGGGATTCTGCCTGAGGTGCTGGCGGTTGTTTTGCAGCTATTATTTCTTCCGAGCCTGCACTATCAACTTCTTGTATTTTGGCAGCTGGATCCTCTAGTGCTTCCTTCTTCTCATCAGCCCTTGCTTCCTGAACCTCTACTATAGTAGGTTCTGCTGATGTATCCTATGGATCCTATTGGCCATACTCAAGAGCATGGCCCTCTGACTCTGCCATCTCTATCTCTGCTGTTGGGTGGCCTTTATCAGGTGATCCTGCTGGATGTTCAAGACTTGCATCCTGTTTCTCTATCAGGTCCACCACTACAGGACTTGTCACCTCTGTGATTAATGTTTCTAGCCCTATCTCTTGAGCCACCTGCTCTGGGCTCTTTTCTTGCTCTTCTTCTACTTGTATCATCTCCTCAAGCACAGTTTGAACTGGTGGAGGCTTGTGAGGAGTCATAGTTATATCAGCAGCAAGTGTTTCCATCTTCTGTGCAGCCACATCCTCCACTATCTCATCGTCAGATAGATTTATTGTCTCATCAAGCGAGACATGTCCTTCTGCTTATGTCTGAGAGGTTTCTTTCATTTGTTCTTCTGCAAGTTTAGTTTTGAACTTGACGATAGTAGGAAGTGGAACATTATGCTGAAGTTCCTTTGGCACTTCACTACCTGCCCCTTGTAATAGTGTAGGGGGTTCACTTATTCCACCTCTCATGGAGGTTCTTTGTTTGTTAGGTGTGGTAGAGACCAGCACCTGTGGAGCTCTCCTCTTTCTTTTTATTATTAATGGAGCCTCTTCCTCTTCAGGCTCCTCCTCCATGAGGATATCCTCTTCTCCAGGTTTCTTTGAGGATTGACCCACTTCCAGGGTCCCAGTTATTCCAGCCTCAGCTGTCTTACTCTTCTTGGGCATCTCTTTCTTTGGAGGGGATTCTGACTCTGATTCTGATCCTGATCCTGATCTTGCCGCCTCCTCAACTGTAAACACTGCCCTGTCAATTATAACCCCTTTGGGTTGTTTATCCACTTTCTTGCCCCTTGGGGGTCTTTTGCTCTATTGTTTTGGTGGAGATAACTTGACTCCCTTAGTCTTCCTTTTCTCAAGCAGGAAGTCATCATATACCTCCCCAGGAATATCCTGTCCCTTCTTTTTGTTGTCCACCGTAATGGCAACACCTTTCTTTTTCGATGCCTCTACCTGATCATCGACCCAAGCTTGAGTCAGCTGTATGGTCTTGGCAATGAATGGATCCAAGGATATGTCTTCCTGCATGGTGAGGTCAGGTGCAGAGATAGTGTCATTGTATATCTTTTTCTATTCATATTCATCTGCAATTATCCTGCCATCATCCTTCTTCAATTGTTGGGGAAGGGAGATACAATCAAAAGTCCTAATTTGGTTCAGAGTCAACCTCTGATACCTTCTTCTCCTGGCTTCTGCCTCATCTTCACAGTCAGCCCAAAAATCTTCTAGGTGCCTCTGATGAATAGGCTTTCCTAGTATCTTCTGTATCCTGTCGTAAGGATCATATGGTCTTGTTATTGGGAAAGGCTATAGATTCATTTTATTCAGGGTGACCATCACCTTCTTTATATTGTTAGAATCAGGGCACATATAGTTGCCAATGTTGACTGGGAACAAAATTGGTGGCAGCTTCTTGGCATCCTTGTACATTTTTATCATCACGGAGCCCTACCTGATAAATTCCATTAATACTACTACATCGGTAGGATACCTTGGCAGCATGAGGGGATGTTCCTCAAAACCTTCAACCCTTATGTAAGAAAAGGTTGCAAACTGGATATACCAGGCTCCATGCCTGTAAACCACCTCTTGAGCTTCCATGCTCAATCTTTTTGTTCTGTCCTCTTCCATGGTCCTTACCAGATGCATAGAGAATGCATCATTGACCAATTTATAGTCTCTGAGGTAGTTGGTTCTCTGCAGCTGGGGATGATGATCCCAGATGTATGCAGCATTTGTGCCTGTCAGCCTACCTTCTGTAACTAAGGCATCAAAAGTGCCTTTACAAGCACAAGAATAAACAATATAAGATGTCATGTAAAATGCACAATTTGAACCTCCCAGGTTCATCAGCTGCTCACGCAGAGCATCACTAATTATTTGGCCCCATAGTGGCTTGATGTTTGAATACAGACACATCATTATAATTCCATACATCCAATCCCTGAAATTACCAGCATCAGGCTGGCCTGTTACCCTGTCCAGGAGTGCAATCATGTATTGGTACTCCTCACTAAAATCATACTTGAACATATGCACAGGGAGTTTGGCTGCCGTAGGATATGTGCTATTCTCTACTCGCCATTGATACATGCTCTTTCTGGCTGATTTCTTGTTGGCCTCATACTCTTTTCCTGACTTCTTGAGGTCCACGCTCTTAACTTTACTGCCCAGTGGCAGTCCAAATGTCTGGGAGAGACCCTTGATGGAGAGGTTCGCATATATTCTCCCATGCTTTACCACTTGCCTCATCCGAGGATTATAATTATGGGCACATTCTATAACCAGCTCCGGAGATTCCATGGAATATGGGAAACTAGCAGCGTTCCACATTCCTAACACAAATACTGCATCCAACACAGGACTCTTGTCATGCCCATCATTCAGTTTAGCTGACCAGGCCTCCAGATTGGTGCTCCCTTGATGGGTATCAGTAATTGCTCCATACTTGAACAGGACCCCCCTCTGAGAAGAGAACATAGGCCTACTGAATTCTTCTTGACACTTAACATACCGCTTGTCGACCATGAGTACCTACAATTAACAACAATCCTATCTCACAACAGGTATATACATGCATACATATTACTATCGACTTCATAAATCACTGTGCCTACTGTATCATTTCAACATTACTTAATCATATGGATACATAAACCAGAACTCGTATCATCATACCTGAACAATAATAACAGGATGAGGGTTTCATTTACCTACCTGGTTATGCAGACTTCTCTTTTATACCAATAGATTGCCAAGACGCTCTGAATTCAGCTGATGATTACCTACTTCCTTCTGTCTATGAGCTCAAATTGCGCAACGATAGCTGGTATGCGCATATGGAAGCTGGTGTTCTGTAAAAACAATTTTATCACAAGGTAAATGTGAAAATGGTGGTTGAATTACCTTTTAATCTCATAGTTAGGGTACATTTAGGGCAACTCTGATAAGTTAGATTACCTTCCTTGATTATTCGTGTGAAAACGCAGGATCTCGCCAGGTGTTTCATTGGGTTCTGGGGTCGGCGGGAACTACCTACCATGTTTGCGCGCATTAAATGATAATGGCGGCAATAGGAGTGGGGGGATATCCATATGACAGGATATCATGAGGGCAGGATGATGTTCGCCATTATCAGGTTGAGTTTCAATATCATCCTCCTCCCTCATATTGAAATTGTTATCGCGACAAGATCGGGTGACAAAAGCACCTTTGCTTATGTTTAATACATCAGGAGGATATTTTGATGTATCGGGTGATGTTTCAAAATATGATGATGACGAGACAAATTTACATGTCTCTCCTTTGGAATATCAGGATGATGTCATCCTGATAGTCGTTCTTTGTATCAGAAATATATCATGACATCATCGTCATATTAGGCGAACATGATCATGTTTGGAAAATATCCTATCGAAATATGAATGTGATGATGATGTCATCATCATGTTTGCTTCTTCGTTTATCCAGTTTGGATGACATCATCAGGATATTTGCTAAGGGTGATATTTCGCGGCAGGAGGATATTAAGAAATATCGGGTTACATTTGAAAACATGACGTTCGCAATGTAAAACACCGCTTGACGGGGAAGATTTACTACCACTTAAAGTTGACGTCCGAATATTTGAGCCGCATGACATATCGGGGAATGTTTCAAATATGATGATGATCTTCAAAACATGACAGGTTATAAAATATGATCTTTCTCTTACGAATATCAGGTTTGACCAAGACTTTGACTGTTCATACCTCTCACATCTTGAGGAATATCATAATGATGTAAAAGACAAACCTGCGTGAATTTTAATACTCTTTCAAACTATGAGGTCACAGAAATGAAATACAAATTTTGATAAACTGACCTCATAGTGGTGACTTACCTCATCCTGACTCCACATGATGATGCACCTGACTTACTTTTACCAGACTGCCAGAGAACAAACAAGCCAAGCCAAAAATTTGGGTCCCTGTTTTCCCAAGTCAAAATGGGGTGTGTTGTGTAACCACACAATAATCCCTAAGACCAAAAAGCTACCAAACTATGACAGAGCAGTTCTTAGAATTCATGGTAGATGGGAATGTTTTGTTTGGACCTACAGGTTCACATAGGGTTCATCCACAATAACCTCTCTCAATTTTGGACAACTCTAGTCTGTTTGACCGTGCTGAAATCAAATGCATTCTTGGAAAATGCTTTAGTTTCTTGCTGTGGAAAGGTGCTAGGAGTGACATTTTGCATTCCATAGCTCATGGGGCCAAACTAACTGTGCCAATGCTAGGGGAGGTCTTGTTTCATGTACCAAGTGTCCAAGTCATTCAAGGCAGCCAGCTACCGTTAAAGTCACTTAAGATCCTAAAAGCAAAAACTACCAAACTTTGATGAAGCAGTTTTGTTAATTCATCGTAGCTAGAAATGTTTCATTTGGACCTACAGGTGCAGGTGAGGTCTATCCACAATAACCTCTTTCAGTTTTGGTCAACTCAAATATATTTGACCATGTCAAAATCAAATGCATTCTTACAAAATGCTTCAGTTTCATGGAGCACAACCTTGCCAGGAGCCATATTTTTCATTATGTTCATCGTGGGGCTGAATCGACTATGCCAATGTGTTGAGGTGGGTGGGTAAATGCCAGGGAAGCTCTTATTTTGTGTGCCAAGTATCCCAATCATTCCGGGCTATAAGATACCAATAAAGTAACTTTGTCTATAGCTTGTATCTCAAAATCATTGGGATGCTTGGCACATGAAATGAGACCTCTGCTAACATTTACCCACCCACACTGACACGTTGGTGTGGTTGATTTGGCCCCAAAAGCTATGGAATGCAAAATTTCACTCCTAGCACCTTTCAACTTTGTCGGTAGCTTATAGCCCAGAACAACTAGGACACTTAGCACACGAAACAAGACCTCCCCTAGCATTTACCCACCCACCTTGACATGTTGGCATAGTCGGTTCATCCCCACGAGCTATGGAATGCAAAATCTCACTTTAGCACCTTTTGACTTTGCTAGTGGCTTATAGCTCGGAATAACTAAGACACTTGGTGTACGAAATGAGACTTCCCCTAACATTTACCCACCCACCCCAAAGTTTTGGCGTAGTCAGTTTGACCCCATGACCTGTGGAATGCAAAATTTTAGTCCTAGCACCTTTTGACTTTGTCGGTAGCTTACAACCTAGAATGATTGGGATGCTTGGCACATGAAATGAGACCTCCCCTAGCATTTAACCACCCACCCTGACATGTTGGCATAGTTGGTTTTGCCCCATGATTAGCAGAATGAAAAATATCTCTCTTGGGAAAGTTGTGTTGCATGAAACTAAGGCATTCTGCAAGAAATCATTTAATTTCGGCACAGTCAAACATATTTGAGTTAACCAAAACTGAGAGATATTACTGTGGATGTACCCCACATGCACCTATAGATCAAAATGGAACATTCCCATCTGCCACAAATTTTGAGAACTGCTCCGTCAAATTTTGGTAGTTTTTGCTCTTAGGATCTTAAATGAATTTGCCGGTAGCCTACTGCCTCGAATGAAGGGGACCCTTGGCACATGAAATGAGACCTCCCCTAGCATTTACCCATCCACCCTGATGCATTCGCATAGTTAGTTCATCCCCATGAGCTATGGAATGCAAAATGTCACTCCTAGAACCTTTCCACTGCATGAAACTGGAGCATTTTGCAAGAATACATTTGATTTTAGCATGGTCAAATGGACTTGAGTTGACCAAAACTAAGATAGGTTATTGTAAGGAAATGAGAGCATCTCAGAATGTATTTCTAAGAATAGTGGTGCCTTCGACAGATTTAAATTCTTTTCAATTTCCTCAAAAACACACACAACTATGCCATAAAGCGGAAACAGACATAGAACATTTCCAACATTGACCCTTAGAGGAAAGTACAAGCAACATTAACTAGTTTCAATAGCAGAATTATTAAACATGAAAGATAGAACAAAAACACAAATTTACGTGGGGAAAACCCTTACGGGTAAAAAAGCCCACACTCCAAAAGCCCAGATCGCCATTGTATTATTCAGCAACAAAAAATATAGTTACAATACAATTTAGGCACTAAGCCTTTCGTGGAGATTAACATCCTATTCCATTTGGAGAATAACTGGTAGCATAACCCTGCAAAAAGTTCTCTCAGTTCTAATCACAGCACTCAGGTTAGTCCTTCATACTGTTATCATGCCATAAATAGCATGCAATACAAGACATCACCCTCAGGGCCTGAATCCCCTTCACCTGAACTCTGTTCTAACTCACTCAACACACTCCACTGTTACAATGCATTTAACATATCACATTACAAAAGAGAACATTTGATTCGACTACCATAACGGACTAGATAGTTACAAAAGGCAACCCTTCAATTTACAATATTTGTGATGTGCATTGCCAATACAACGTTGGCTTTTATGTCCTTCCACCATTTCAAGGAGCCACGTCACCACTGTCAAATGAATTCCTAGCATCCTAGCTCATAATCGTTTCCATGATTATTCAAATTTGTGAGATCTAATTATCCCACATTCATCAGTCAGTGATCCTTTGATTGCTTTATATATAAGACCATAGGATATACAAATGTCATGCAATTTTGTTGCCGACATGACCATTTGTCCACCCTATCATGGAGACTCCTATCAAACATCCTCCATTGGAGTAACGAGGTCCATCAAAGAGATTCATAGCGAAGTCCCATGTCCTGCCGATACCAAGACCTCATCGGAGTAGCCCAAAGTGTCAAAGAGACTCATACCGAAGTGGCATGTCTTGCCGATGTCAAACCTTCATCGGTGTAACAAAAAGTACCAGAGAGACATCTTCCAACCACGCTGATGTCACATGTCTCATCAATGCCAAACCTCCATCAGAGTGACCCAACACATCGGAAGGAGATATCCACAACACACTGATGTCCAACTATCAGAGTAACACAACACCATTGGTGATAGTCTCTCAGATCACACCGATAGTTCACATCTTGTCGATACATAGAACAACCCACTATGAACAATGTGATTGCTGAGATAAAGTACAACTCTTGCTGATGCTTGTAATCTAAGTCACAAGTACTCAATATTCTCCCACTTAACGAAGGAATTATAGGAAACCATCAAGGCTCCAAGTCACAGAACCAAAGTTAATACTGCCTCCACTCCACTATGCTCACAAGCTACATAGAAGCACAATATTATCAACTTCAAAGCTTCATCCTGAACACAACCATGAAGTCATCCTCCATAAACAATATAGAACATCAGCTAGAACAACAATCAGAAAACTGACTACACCCATCCAACTGAACAAAACCCACGTGAATGAAAATAGCACACACAGCAAGTGCTACTCCATCCAATCATCCATACCAATCCTCTAGAAACAATATAGAACATCAGCTAGAACAACAATCAGAAAACTGACTACACCCATCCAACTAAACAAAACCCACGTGACTGAAAATAGTACACACAGCAAGTGCTAATCCATCCAATCATCCATACCTTGAAGGTATTCATCAGTAGACTCATGCCACCTATATATACACCCATCAACTGCAAATACAAGCTCCATGTGTCAACCAGTCGAAGAAGATCAAACACATCCAAGAACTCCCACTGCATGGGTAATGCAGATCTAAAAAAGATCATGACATACAAAGTCCACCAATGGCATTACATAGAGAGTGTAAACATCATGTAGCATTGCAGGAACATCCACCATGATATGCAAAATCTGTAAATCAATAACCTGTGCATCTCTCCACTAGTCCAGAAATCTCTCAAGTTCTTCACACCCAACAATGAAAGAGATAACAAAACCTTCATACTATCACCCAAGAACATAAGTGAAAGTACATGACCACAAACTAGTGATCACTTCATCTCTGAACAAAACCTCAAACCAATATAATGTGAAAGACACCATCCAGGAAGATTACCAGGACTAAAGAGAGTAACTCTGCACATCATATACCTGTAGACAATCGTTCTACATACACCTCTAAATGCCAACTATGTCGAGTATGATCTCCTTCAAAACACCCCAAAGAGAACAGCATAACAACACCCAAATAGACATTCAATCTCAAGAGATCAAATTCAACATATGTAATCATGCAACTAACATGGATGTAAGCCTTTCTAACCAAAGAAGATCAAACTAATCCATTTCCCATTTTAGGAAATCAGCCCATAAAGCCGTCTCCTAACATTCTCATCAATGAATGATATCTTTAAACTTAAATGCAAAAGGAGATAATCATGCTATCCATCTCTCACAATGAATCCTCCAAAACCATCTAAGAGCAGCTCAAGATCCATATCTATGAAAGAAAGCACAACACACCTGAGAGAAAACAATGGGCAATACCTCTCAAGTAATAAACTACTGAGCATACCAAGAGTGGGGAATGAGAATGTTCTTCCAAGATATCCAAGTCCTAATGACTTTCTCGAAGAACAATCTCCTTTAGATCTTTTGTTGAACTCACTTTCAACCAAGGTAAAGACTCCTCAAACTTCCTACTGTAAAATCTGAATAATCACAGCATATACAGTCTCACCTTATTCTCCATGTATCCATGAGTACCTACGAATAGTCATCTCATGCTAAACTCCAACTGCATCACTACACCACTATGAAATAATCAAGAAAATAATAAATGTACTCAAACATAGAGAAGTTACCAGACCACTGTCAAAGCTCCACAAAGCTATAAAGGGAACTTATCAAGACATCATGATCTTATCATGTCCCTTAGGAGATTTCATGCTTTAGATGAACATAACCATGGTCTCAAGAGCAATGTATCATGTCAAAACTCAAAAGTAGAATTCAAGAAAATACCATGACATGAAACAAACCAAACTCTAAACCAACATCACCTGTCAAGCACCACTAACACCTCAGCCTAGGATTTCATGAATCCAAGATGTTACACATCCTCAAATAGTGCCTTGGCAAATGTGAAAGAACCCTTCTACAACAACAGGATCTAAGAGCTCCTCCTAGTAACATCTGCAACACTAAAGAAGATCATCCATCACTAAGTGATGAAACTGCAGTAATTGTGAAAGCTCCCACTGAACTGTGGCAACTGAGCTTTCCAAGCAACATGACCAAACATCTTCTCATCTTAAAATCTTCCAGGTCCACATATTAACACATCAATAAAAAACAAATGGCACCAAGATCTCCAAACCAAGAAAATACAACATCACTGTCAAAAGCTTACACTGAACTATGTATCCAAGCTATACATGACATCATTATACACATGCTATAGATTACTAACTATTTAGGTACTTTACATTATCCACCCTTTTATCCCAATGCAATCACACCAATGTACAAGTGACCACAAACAAGGCCAGCTAACAAGTCTACATAAACACTGAATGATCTTGTGAATATAGACAGTCCACATCTAATTCATCTCACTGTAGCTTAATGGGTGGCTAGCCCACAAAACTACATAACTCGTAGATCCAATCAATGCACCACACAAACTCACTATCGCATTGAAAATTGTAAAACTAAGATCTCAAGAGATAAATAACCATGTAGACAACATGAAAAAAAACACCAGATTACTTACAATCTGATTTGCCAAACCAGTCCACAACCTGAGCACCATAGTCAAGGAATCCATAAAAGCATCACCATAGAAATGCTGAGTGACTTATCACATACCAACACTCCCACAAGACTGCAACTATCTCATCCAGCAACACCCCAAAATAGGGTCTAGAAAATAGCTTAACTGTAGCTTCACAAAACCACAAGTTTTTCTCTTGACCGTGTAAAACCTGCAAAACCACTGTGTTTAAAAAAACACCCATGCACATCCATACCCACTTCACATCTGGAAGACCAAGAATATGAATCAAGAAACATCATAGTAGTTAAACCAAAAAAATGGATCATCATGAATATGTATAACCATAGATTTTAGAAAAAACTATGAAACCCCTCAAATCCAATAAACATGAATAGAAAATACAACATCACTGTCAAAAGCTTACACTGAACTATGTATCCAAGCTATACATGACATCATTATACACATGCTATAGATTACTAACTATTCAGGTACTTTACATTATCCACCCTTTTATCCCAATGCAATCACACCAATGCACAAGTGACCACAAACAAGGCCAGCTAACAAGTCTGCATAAACACTGAATGATCTTGTGAATATAGACAGTCCACATCCGAGTCATCTCACTATAGCTTAATGGGTGGCTAGCCCACAAAACTACATAACTCGTAGATCCAATCAATGCACCACACAAACTCACTATCGCATTGAAAATTGTAAAACTGAGATCTCAAGAGATAAATAACCATGTAGACAACATGAAAAAAAACACCAGATTACTTACAATCTGATTTGCCAAACCAATCCACAACCTGAGCACCATAGTCAAGGAATCCATAAAAGCATCACCATAGAAATGCTAAGTGACTTATCACATACCAACACTCCCACAAGACTGCAACTATCTCATCCAGCAACTCCCCAAAATAGGGTCTAGAAAATAGCTTAACTGTAACTTCACAAAACCACAAGTTTTTCTCTTGACCGTGTAAAACCTGCAAAACCACTGTGTTTAAAAAAACACCCATGCACATCCATACCCACTTCACATTTGGAAGACCAAGAATATGAATCAAGAAACAACATAGCAATTAAACCAGAAAAATGGATCATCATGAATATGTATAACCATAGATTTTAGAAAAAACTATGAAACCCCTCAAATCCAATAAACATGAATCTGAGTCATGCAAGTACAAAATATCCATATAAGGAAACAATAGTTCAAGAACTTCAGGCCCACTTGTAGACTAATTCCTCAACCACCAACCTACACATGCATCCGAGAGAATCAGGCTATTACAGAAGCTTCCAGATCTTCTAATGATACTCAATAGCCTTTATGCAACTGGGGCAATAGAAACAATGTTTTCCAATACTAGGAACAAATATCCAGCATAAGCACACTTCTCCATGGCTGAGCAGTAACACAAACTTCTTCATATCACAAGAAAGCCTCTCACACAGACACCCAATATGAAAGTTATTGTAGAGACACAATGACAAAGCATAATCCACCCCATGCAACAGGATTATACATTGTCAACTAAGAGCCATAGGCCACATCATGATTAGCTCTAGTCTCTTCATCTTCACCATCCTTCAAGCACTGCTAAAACAAGAAAACAAAATCAACTGCCAGACTTCACTCAAAACAAGGATCAAACATCAGACGATTCCTTTAGATTTCCTCAAGCCTGTCACATTAAGAAATCATCACAGAAGGAATACTCAGACCTTATACACCAGGAACTCTTACATGCAAACACATGCAGCACACAAACGTACATATGTGAGCAACAAAGCAGATCCCAGAAGAAGGCTCTGATACCACTTGTAAGGAAATGAGAGCATCTCAGAACATATTTCTAAGAACAGTGGTGCCTTTGACAAATTTAAATTCTTTTCAATTTCCTCAAAAACACACACAACTATGCCACAAAGCAGAAACAGACAGAACATTTCCAACATTGACCCTTAGAGGAAAGTACAAGCAACATTAACCAGTTTCCACAAAAGAATTATTAAACATGAATGACAGAACAAAAACACAGATTTACGTGGGGAAAACCCTTATGGGTAAAAAACCCCACACTCTAAAAGCCCAGATCACCATTGTATTATTCAGCAACAGAAAATATAGTTACAATACAGTTCAAGCACTAAGCCTTTCATGGAGATTAACATCATGTTCCATCTGGAGAATAACTGACAGCATAACCCTGCACAAAGTTCTCCTCAGTTCTAATCATAGCACTCAAGTTAGTCCTTCATACTATTATCATGCCACAAATAGCATGCAGTATAGGACATCACCCTCACGGCCTGAATCCCCTTCACCTGAACTCTGTTCTAACTCACTCAACACACTCCACTATTACAATGCATTTAACATTTCACATTATAGAAGAGAACATTCGGTTCGACTACCATAACGGACCAGACAGTTACAAAAGGCAACCATTCAATTTACAATATTTGTGATGTGTATTACCAATACAACGTTGGCTTTTCTGTCCTTTCGCCATGTCAAGGAGCCACGTCACCACTGTCAAATGAATTCCTAGCATCCTAGCTCATAACCATTTCCACGACTATTCAAATTTGTGAGATCTAATTATCCCACATTCATCAGTCAATGATCCTTTGATTGCTTTACATACAAGACCACAAGATATACAAATCTCGTGTAATTTTTTTGCCAACAAGACCATTTGTCCACCCTATTGTGGAGACTCTCGCCGAACATCCTCCATTGGAGTAATGACGTCCATCAAAGAGATTCATAGAGAAGTCCCATGTCCTGCTGATACCAAGACCTCATTGGAGTAGCCCGAAGTGTTGGAGAGACTCATACGGAAGTGGCATGTCTCACTGATGTCAAACCTTCGTCAGTGTAACATGAAGTATCGAAGAGACATCTTCTAACCACATCGATGTCACATGTCTCACCAATGCCAAACCTCCATCAGAGTGACCCAACACATCGGTAGGAGATATCCACAGCACGTCGATAAGGTTTGTCGCGCCGATGTCCAACTGTCGGAGTAACACAACACCATTTGTGATAGTCTCTCATATCACACTGATAGTTCACGTCTTGCCGATACATAGAACAACCCACTATGAACAATGTGATCACTGAGACAAAGCACAGCTCTCATCGATTCCTATAATCTGAGTCACAAGTACTCAATAGTTATTATGTATGGACCCAACATGCACCTGTAGGTCAAAACAAAACATTCCCAGCTACCATGAATTCTGAGAACTACCCCATCATAATTTGGTAGTTTTTTAGTCTTAGGGATCTTAATGGACTTTGCTAGTAGCGTACTGCCCCAAATGATTGGGACATTTGAAACATGAAATGAGACCTCCCCTAGCATTTGCCTACCCACCTTGATGTGTTGGCACAGTTAGTTTGACCCCACAATGAGTAGAACAAAAAATATAGCACATGGCAAGGTTGTGCTGCATGAAACTGAAGCATTTTGCAAGAATGCATTTGATTTTGGCATGGTTAAAAAGATTTGAATTGACTAAAACTAAGAGAGGTTATTGTGGATGGAACCCACATGCACCTATATGTCCAAATGGAACATTCCCATCTGCCATGAATTCTGAGAACTGCTCCATCAAAGTTTGGCAGTTTTTGCTCTTAGGATCTTAAGTGACTTTGTTGGTATCCTGTTGCCTTGAATGACTGGGACCCTTGGCACATGAAATGATACCCCCCCTGGTATTTACCCACCCACCCTGATGCGTTGATGTAGTTAGTTCAGCCCCATGAGCTATGGAATGCAAAATGTCACTCCTAGCACCTTTCCACTACATGAAACTGAAGCATTTTGTAAGAATACATTTGATTTCGGCACGGTCAAATGAATTGGAGCTGATTAAAAATGAGAGAGGTTATTAGGAACAAACCCCACATATACTTGTAGGTCTAAACATAACGTTCCCAGCTACCATGAATTCTGAGAATTGTTTCATCATAGTTTGGCAGTTTTTTAATCTTAGGGATCTTAAGGGACTTTGCTGGTAGCCTACTACCCTGAATGATTGGGATGCTTGGTGCACAAAATGAGATCTCCCCTAGCATTTACCTACCCAACCAAACATGTTGGCATAGTTGGTTCAACCCCATGACAAGTAGAACAAAAAAATATGGCACCTGGCAAGGTTGTGCTGCAAGAAACTAAAGCATTTTGCAAGAATGCATTTGATTTTAGTATGGTCAAATGGATTTGACTTGATCAAAAATGAGAGAGGTTATTGTATAAAAATTCTACAGGCACCTGTAGGTCTAAACAAAATGTTCCCAGCTGCCACAAATTCTGAGAACTGCTCCATCATAGTTTGGCAGTTTTTGCTCTTAGGATCTTAAGTGACTTTGTCGATAGCCTACTACCTTGAATGACTGGAACCCTTGGCACATGAAACAAGACCTTCCCTAGTATTCACCTGCCCACCCTGACATGTTAGTGTAGTCAGTTCGGCCTCACGAGCTATGGAATGCAAAATGTCACTCCTAGCACCTTTCCACTACATGAAACTAAAGCATTTTGCAGGAATGCATTTGATTTTAGAAGGGTCAAACGGACTAGAGCTGACCAAAAATAAGAGAGGTTATTGTGGATAGACCCCACATGCACCTATAGGTCTAAACAGAATGTTCCCAGCTGCCACAAATTTTGAGAACTACTCCATCATATTTTGGCAATTTTTTGGTCTTAGGGACCCTAAGGGACTTTGCCGGTAGCCTACTGCCCCAAACAATTGGGATGCTTGGCACATGAAATGAGACCTTCCCTATCATTTACCCACCCACCCCGATGCATTTTCATAGTCAGTTTAGTCCCACGAGCTATGGAATGAAAATGTCACTCCTAGCACCTTTCCACTGCAATACACATGTAATGAAACTTTAATACACATACATAGACAAGGTGTTGAGGACACATGTTTAACCCATTTGCTTTATAAATGACAGCCAACTTACCCTTCAGAAGCTTGTGCATGGAGTTTTTGAATGTCATAATCTTTTTGGCAAAGTCTTAACATTTTCTTCTTTGATCAAATTGTAGTTGTTTTGCATATTGAAGGCATTCTTATAGAGAAGAATCAGAAATTCCTTACCTGAATTAGCATTTTCAGCCTAGGGCTTGATAGTTTATGGTAGTGGAAAGAGTTTGGAGGACCTCATGGTATTGGATGTTCATCTTTTCCAAATCTTGTATGATTTAAATGAATAATTTCAATTGGGAGTTAGATCTAATTGCATAAACTAATGGCTACAGATTTGATTTGATTCATTTGTATGAGTACAATCTAGTTTGATCATTGTACTTATGCAATAGGGCTGATATTTTGATCTTATTTGGGATGCAGGGATATGGAGATCAAGGTATTATTGCATTCAAGGAATTGTCTACAAGGTTGTATGCAAGTTCATCACACATGATTCACATATCTAGAGTCATTATTGGCAATCAATTGTTCATATGCAAGGCATTATCTTTGACTGGATTGTCATATTCCCCTATTGTTACAACCTTTTAAGATTATCACAAAACTCATTAGGAACCCAAAGAATTCACTATTCCATCTAGGGTGATCATGGCTAAAATAGGGGTTGTAATTTTGCATGAATAGTAGATTAAGAAAACCCCATTCATATTATATCAAAGGGAGAATGTTACAATAGTCTTGAATGTAGAAATGTAGTTATCTTGAGGCAACCATCTCCTAACATTGTTGCATCATGTTAGAAAAGGGTTTAATTCATTAATTGTGTCTATTCTTTGTTCTGTCTATTCTTTAATTCATTAATTGTGTCTATTCTTTGTCTATTCTTTGTTGTGAAGCAAATGCAATTGACACATGTAAAGATAAATTCCACAACCTTTGCCAACATCCTCCCTATCTCTTCCAAAATAGGATCTTTGGAATAGTGTATGGGCAAGAATCAAAGTATAAAGGATATAGGAATTTCCTCACATGTTGTAATTGCAACTGCCCTTGTAGACATGTATGCAAAGTGTGGAAGCATAGACAAGGCACGTAGATTGTTTGATAGAACACATGTTTTTTGGATTTCATTATGGTTTATCTTACTACTCATTCTTTGTGTGTACTTCACTTGAAGTTATTAGGAATATGTTTGAGGGCTTGTATTCTTCATGGTGAAGGCTTGGTTGTGGTGAATTTTGTGTAATATTGAGTCTTCTAGTTGTTTCTTCTCTTTGGGTACTATAACCCTATTACATGGCTGGATTCACATGGGTTCTCAAGTGTAACTTCTTTGGGTTGATTGTGTTTAACAATAATGGTAAGGGTCTGTGAAGGTGTTTGTGAAGTTGATTGTGATGAATATTATGTAGGTTTTATTTTGAATGGTGGAAAAGGGTTTGGTTCCTCGGGAAGTATTATACATTTGGACTTTATCTTATGAGCATTAAATGGTGAAGGTCAATGGCATTGTGTTAGTCAGTGACAAACCCTAGAGGCTTTATTAATGTGCTCAGAATGAATTTGTAGGTGATGGTAAAGAAAAAATTAGTGTGCCTTCTAAAATGACTAGTTTTCACTTGAATATTGTTATGGTTGTTAGTTCCATGTGTATAGTCTCATTCATAAGATGTATTGTTATTAGTCCTTAAGAACAAAGTGAAAATGATTTACTTTGATTGAATGTGTGGATAACAATTATGTATGTGCATATGATAAAAATGCTACCTTAAAAGAATTTTAAATATTTGCAAGGGCTATAAGATAGACTTATGGCTTTATTGTAACTCTAAAATAATTTTTAAGGAAACCCTTATTTATGGAATTGTTATTTTGTATTTTTTTGTAATAATTAAGTTCAAAGTATATATGTTGCAATAATTGCAAGATATGCACAAAATGGATTTGTTGATAAGGATATAGAAACTTTCAAGCAAATGCGATTGGCAGGTGTAAGTCCAAATTCCACAACCTTAACCAACATCCTCCCTACTTATGCCAAAATGGGATCTTTGGAACACGATATGGACATCCATCAAAGCATAAATGATATGGGAATTTTTTCAAATCTATTGTAGTTGCAAAGTTACCCTAGTAGACATGTATGCAAAGTGTGGAAGCATAGACAAGGTACGTGAACTGTTTGACAAAACACCTCAAAGAGTACCATCTCATGGAATGCAATAATTACAAGATATGCACAAAATGGTTTTGTTAATAAGGATTTAGAAACTTTGAAGAAAATACAATTGAGAGGTGTAAAGCCAAAATGAGATCTTTGGAACATGGTATGGGCATCCATCAAAGCATAAAGGATATGGGAATTTTGTCAAATCTTGTAGCTACAACTATCCTAGTAGACATGTATGGAAAGTGTGGAAGCATAGACAAGATACATGAACTGTTTGACATGATGCCTCAATGAAATGCCATCTCATGGAATGTAATGATTGCAAGATATGCAAAAATGGATTTTTTTTATAATGCTTTATAAACTTTCAAGAAAATACAATTGGTGGGTGTAAATCCAAATTCCGCAACCTTAGCCAGTATCCTCCTTGCCTATGCCAAAATGGGATCTTTGGAACATGGTATAGACATCCATCAAAGCATAAAAGATATGTAAATTTTGTTAGATGTTGTAGTTGCAACCGCCCTCAGAGACATGTATGCAAAGTGTGGAAGAATAGACAACGCACGTGAACTATTTGGCATGATGCCTAAAAGAAATGTTGTCACATGGAATGCAATGATTTCAAGATATGAAAAAAATGAAGTTTTTGATAAGGCTTTAGAAACTTTCAAGCAAATGCAATTAGCGGGTGTGAACCCAAATTCCACAACCTCAGCCAACATCCTCCCTTCATATGCCAAAATAGGATCTTTGGAACATTGTATGGACATCCATCAAAGCATAAAGAATATGGGAATTTTGTCAAATCTTGTAGTTGCAACTACCATAGTAGACATATATGCAAAGTGTGGAAGCATAGACAAGGTATGTGAACTGTTTGACATGATGCCTCAATGAAATGTCGTCACATGGAATGCAATGATTGCATGATATGAAAAAAATGGATTTTTTGATAAGGCTTTACAAACTTTCAAGAAAATGCAAATGGTGGATGTAAAGACAAATTCCACAACCTTAGCCAACATCCTCCCTTCATATGCCAAAATGGGATCTTTGGAACATGGTATGGACATCCATCAAAGCATAAAGGATATGGGAATTTTGTCAAATCTTGTAGTTGCAACTACCCTAGTAGACATGTATGCAAAGTGTGGAAGCATAGACAAGGTACGTGAACTATTTGACATGATGCCTCAATGAAATGCCATTTCATGGAATGTAATGATTGAAAGATATGCAAAAAATGGATTTTTTTGATAAGGCATTATAAACTTTCAAGAAAATACAATTGGCGGGTGTAAAGGTAAATTCCACAACCTTAGCCAGTATCATCCTTGCTTATGCCAAAATGGACATCTATAAAAGGATAAAATATTTGGGAATTTTTTTAGATATTGTAGTTGCAATTGCCCTAAGAGACATGCATGGAAAGTGTGGAAGCATAGACAAGGCACGTGAATTGTTTGGCATGATGCCTCAAAGAAATGTCGCCTCATGGAATGAAATGATTGTAAGATATGAACAAAATGGATTTTTTGATAAGGCTTTAGAAAATTTCAAGAAAATGCAATTCGCAAGTGTAAAGCCAAATTCCAAAACCTTAGAAATGTTATCTTTGGAACACAATATAGACATCCATAAAAGCACAAAGGATATAGGAATTTTGTGAAATGTTGTAGTTGCAACTACCCTGCAAAACATGCATGCAAAGTGTGGAAGCATATACAAGGAATGTGAACTATTTGACATGGTGCCTCAAAGAAATGTTGTCTCATGGAATGCAATGATTGCAAGATATGTAGGAAATAGATTTTTCATAAGGCTTTAGAAACTTTCAAGAAAATGCACAAAAGAAACTTTCAACCAAATGCAATTGGCACATCTAAAACCAAATTACACAACCTTATCCAATATCCTCCTTGCCTATGACAAAATGGGATCTGGGGAACATGGTGTGGACAACCATCAAAGCATAAAGGATATCTAGGAATTTTGTCAGATATTGTATTTGTAGCTACCCTTGTAGACATGTATGGAAAGTGTGGAAGCATAAACAAGGTGCGTACATTGTTTGACATGATGCCTTAAATAAATACACAGTCTCATGGAATGCAATGATTGCAAGACATGCACAAAATGGATTATTTAAAAATGATTTATAAACTTTCAAGCAAATGCAATTGGCACATGTAAAAACAAATTCTTGTAATGATAATTGATCATCATATTAAATATTTAATATAAATTGTCACATACATAATGTCATGAACATAGCATCTAGTCTATATATAAAGCCATATAGGCATGTCCAAACAAAGCCATACAAGCATACACAAAAAAAAAAACATTGGTAACATACAAAAATATACATTAGTAACATACAAAAGTATGTATACAAAGCCATCTAGGCATACAAAAAATGTCCCAAAATCTAGTTTCATATGGACTTTCATCAAATAATTAGTGACCTTGCTTGGCTGCCAAGATGGAAAGCTAATCAGTGACTCATCCTCTCTCTCATGTCGAGTAGACCTCATCGATAGAGATTTTTGTAGCTCCACCTATTAATACAATCAAACAATATGCATATTAATATAGAAGACATGAAATATATAAAATCACATATGTAATTGATCACTTAATGCTAACTGATGATCCCTCTCGATCATCTTTTATCTCTCTTCATCTGTAGTTGGATGGGTTGGAGATGTGACCTCCTGTGAGAAGCATCAAGAAGCAAAATTGACTAAACATAAATATCATTTATGTACATAAAATTATATGAGATAAAACAAGAAATACAAAATGACATTTTCATGTTATTGGCTAATACCTCAGTCAAAGGATTTGAATACATCATGGCTACAGCAATGCCTACCTATGCTAACTCATGAAGATGAGGAGGAGTATCCATATTCAACATCTAAAAATAGAGTTCAAGATTATTCGACCAAAATAGATACATAACATTATTTAAATGCATAATGATTACAAATGGTTAAATTTACCTCCTTATAAGTGGTTTTGCATCCAGGGGACCAAGGAAATCAAGGAGGTGCTGGTGAAGCTCCCTGTTCAAATCATCAAATTGTCACTAAATAATATTACCATTGATATATGTACAATATTTACGATCATGTGATAAATTACATACATGCTAACTTGACCTCCTCTCATAACCTACCAATGGATGGCTAATAGAGGCAGGATGAATAATCTAACCATGGAATTTCATTGCACAGACAATTACATACATTATTTTTGACATATAATATAGATAGTCATATAAAATTAATTACAAATTTCAAATAAGAATATATTAAATCAAGATGAAACTTGTAAAAAATTACCTGAGAGTCAATACCAAATATACATTGTAAGACATCATTGGTGAGAACAATATTATCCAATATGGATGTGTCCTTCATTGGTTGCTACCCCTGCATCGCAGCATTTTGCCGAGAGTCCTGTCGTGAGTCTCGCGTCCCATAATCAAACAAGTTCCCACATGAACTACACAAATTTGGGGACAAATGATGCTTCCTATTCTCACCCTCATCGGCCTAGGTGAGATCATCATTGTGTTGTGGTAGAGACTGCATGAGAGAAGTCAATGAATGTAGTGTCTCCACCTCAACATGCTCTCCTTCAAAGTCAAAGGGAGTGACACATGTTCTGGACTCAACAGGGGTCTAGATACATGGTCTTGGTCTCATTGATGGCCCTCTCTATCTTAGGCAAAGCCACCACCACTGCCTTGTGTTGTGTGGTTACAAAACATGCCCCATTTTGCCTTAGCAAAATAGGAACCCAACCTTTTCTTTCTTTTGCTTGTTTTCTTTTTGCTTTGGGTGGTTTGGTAAAATTCAGTCATGTCATCCCCTTTGCTTATGCATGTGTACCACAAAGAAGGGTCAATTACCAAAGTTAGAATTTTCTAGCATTAGCATCATAATCTGAAACAATACAAAATTCTAAGCAGGTTTGCCTTTTGAATCACCTTGATATTAATAAAGGATAGAAAGTTATGCTAAGTCAAAGTTGGGTCAACCCAAATATTTCCCATAGGGTCATATTTATAATTATTAGTCATATTTGCTTAGATGACATTGACTTAAGAGGATCCCCTGATGCCTGTTCTATCCCCTATACACGAATGTCAAATTTAAATAAGGATGAATAGTTACCCATCAAGGACTTGTGATGTTCTTGGAGGGTCATATTTCCTAATATCCCTCATCTTTCCAAATATCACCCTTTCGCAAATATCACCCTTCGCAAGTATGATGATGATGTCATTCAGTTCCAACGAATAAAAGAAATCACCTTGATGATGAAGTAATCATTGCAACCGACCCCTGGAGGGTCATATTTCTAAACATCCATGATATTTCTAAATATGACAATGACGTCATCTTAACCCAGAAACAAGAAAACATAACAGCATGATGATGTCATCATGACCTTCACCTGAGGAGGTCACATTTTGTAATATCCCTAACCTTCATCAAATATGACGATGACATCATCTTTCATAAATAATTGTTGAAGTCCCTATGATGATGACATTACCCTTGCATTCTCGAAGGAGGAGGATATTCGTAAATCAAAGGTTGACCATATCACCCTGATCATTAATGAATAATTATCCCATGGGAGGGTCATATTTTCAAATATCCCTAATCTTCTAAAAGATCACCCTCCACCATTAAATGTTGGATCCAATAGTAGGTTGCGCCCTATCAATTTCAAATGTAATCCCAACACTTGGCAAGATCTACAAACTTCATGCGAATGATCGATGGATTTAATCAAAACAATGCATACACCCTAATTTGTCCTATTACTTAGTTTAAAAGTAAAATTTGGGGATCATTTCCATTTAACCTGTGATAATTGAAGTTACAGAGCTCTAAGAGTCACTGCATCATAGTAATCTGCAAACAGAACGTGATCTTCAACAGAATGGAACGGATGATGCAGTGCATTCATGTTGATACCATTATCAATCATATAGAAAGAGGGAAAGTAATTATCAAGTAAAATAAAACCCTCTCCTTTGTCATTTACTAAAAAATGCCAGGTAAAATGGTTTTTCATTAGGATTGTCAATGTGACATGCATGGAATGAATTGAAATGTTAAATTATTGTCATGAAATGCATGATATCCATGAACCTTCCCCATACATACATCCTAGGGTAAGAATGCATGTTTCTATTATAGGATCTAATGGATGTTAGAAAGAACAGATCTGACTCTGAGTTCTTGAAACTGATGTTCGTACAACCAGAGGGAGTAGGATTCAAATATGGGGTAATAGATGACATGCATCAAGGAAAGATAGATTTGGATGCATGGACTAGGAGATTGGATAATGAGAGTGACAACCTCATATTGGATAGGATATTCACAACTGATATGTGGCATGCCATGGGATTTTCCATATGCAATGGAAGCCATTGAGCTAGTGGTGGAATGTGCAAGAAATTATAACCTTGAGAATAGTAGAGTAGAAAAACATGGTAGAGTGTATGTCGATTTCTCAATCAAGGGCATCACTACTGTGTTGAATCTTCCTATAGGAGATAAAGTGGTCAATGTAAGCCTAAGTAGGCTAGAGAAAGAGTACCGTAGCAATGAAAGCCAAGCCAAGAAGATCATGTATCCATGGAGGCGTAAGGGTAGGTCCTACGAAGCTACTGCCAAATTGCCTAAGTACTTGTACAAATTTGATTTTGATGATGAATATCAGTATATGATTACCTTGTTGAACAGGATGACTGGGAAGTAGCATACCAGGAACTTTGAAAACTAGATGTATGGGATCATCTAGATGCTATTGTATTCAGATAATAAACCTCTGTGGGCCAAGATCATCAGTGATAGCTTGGATGAGGGCATGAGAAGGCTGGGAGGAAAAGCTTGCATATTTTATATGACCTCTTATGTCATATATGCCTGTGCTTTCAAGGGGGCATTTGATGCTTTGCAGACAATGGGCAAGGTTGGAAGCAATCCTGGTGACATAAACATATGGGATCATTACCCATAATTACAGAGGAGAGCATATCTCCAAGATTAAAAATTGGTAAATGATGCATTTTCTATGCATCTGGTCAGAACCATGGAGGAGGACCGAACCAAGAGATTGAGCATAGAAGCTCAGACAATCATCTACAAGCATGGGGGATGGTTTATCTAGTTCCCTACTTTTTCATATATAACAATAGAAGGATTTGAGGGAAAGCCCCTCATGTTACCAAGATACCCTATTGATAGGGTCATCTTGATGGAATTTGTTAAACAAGTGTCAACCTCAGTTGAGGCTCACTTGGAAAAGAAGAAGATCCCTCCTGTAGTATTCTTGGTATACATGGGCTGGTATATATGCCCTAACAGACAAAGCATTACAGATGTCATTGGAGGATTAAAGCTCATGTATCTGAGGCCATTTTCTATAGCTAGGTCATATGACCCATATGGCAAAATGGAGAAGCTATTAGGGAAGCAAGTACATCAAAAACATATTGAAGATTATTGGACTGATTGTGATGATGAATAAGAAGTCAGGAGAAGGAAATATCAAAGGTTCACACTCAATTAGATTTAGACTTTTGATTGCATTCCAGTGCCAACACAATTAAATGAGGATGATGGGGAAATAATGTCTAATGAATATGAGGATAATAAGGTGTATAAAGATACCATCTCAGCTCCTAATCTGACACAGCCAGAGGAGACCTCACTAGATCAAATAATGAAAGGGGTTATCCAATTGACCCAAAGCTGGGTAAAGACTAAGGCAACTGAGTTGAAAAAGAAGGGTATAGCCCTTACCATTGACAATAAGAAAAAGGGACATCTATCTGAAGAATATTATGATGACTTCCTCATTGAAAAGAGGAAATCCAATGAAAAGAGATTACCTACTAAGGAAGAAAAGCCATCAAGCAAGGGCATGAAGGTTGTTCATGTGTAGCAAGGGGTAATTATTAAAAGACTTCAATCAAAAGGTGATGGTGCATCCACCTCTGCACCTGCATCTACATCCAAACAATCACCTGCTGAGAAGAAAGGCAAGAAGGTAGTAAAACCTATTCCTGAAGTAGCAGCGGAACAAATAGAGGCTGAGCCATTACAAGATGAGCCATTGAAGGATAAACCACTGGAAGAAAATCCTTGGGAAGGAGAACAATTGGATAAGGAACCCAAAGATGATGATCTAATTATAACAAAGAAGAAAAGAAAGAAAGTACAGCAAGCACCACCACCAAAAAAGCAGAAGATAGCAATGAGCAAGAACATCAACACTGACCCTATCATGTTAAGAGGTTTTGGTGGGTTGACCTTTATGAAAGACCTATAACATGATGTCCCCATTCCTGAAATGATTTAATTTAAAACTGAGAAGGCTGAGGAGCAAGCAAAAGAAGTGCATATGGCTAGTAAAGAGTCCCCCTTTCCTCTTGATGACACTGTAGAATTGTTGAATGATGAAGTAGTTCAGGATGTGACTACTCAGCATATGGAGACCTTAGTAGCTAATACTAATATGATCCCTCACGGGACCCCCATGGCCCAGAAAGTGACACATCAAGAGGAGGTTGGAATGGATGAAATAGAATAGGATAATCCTGAGGAAATAACCCAATAGATAGGGCTAACTAATTTACTGGAGAAGGTCACTCATCATGCAGTGATAGACTTAACGTACTAGGAGGATATGAACTTGAATAAAGAGAAGGATCAATCACTGGAAATTAAAAAGCTTGATCATATAGTGCAAACAAAAGCTGGTGATATTGCACCCAACCAAAATAAAGACCAAAATAATGCACCTATAGGACAAGGACAACCAGAGGCACAACTTCAGAAAAGGGGTGATCAGAATAAAGATAAGGATCCTGATCAAGACCAAGGCCTTTCTTCACCACATGATGAAAGAAGTGATCAAGGTGAAAATCCAATATTAGAAGAACAATCAGCTGAGAAAGAGTTGAACTTGGGAGAAGTTAATAAATGAAAAGATGAAGAATAGATTTTGGCACAAGGTGTAGATCAGCACAAAGAAATAGAAAAAGTGACTGAGGGCAATCCGAGTAATTCCCAAGGCCGAAATACACAATCTTCTCAAGAGACCAATGTGTCACAAGATGAGCAAAGGGAAAAGGCTCAAGAAACTCCTGAGGAGAATTTACATAAGGAGGTACAAGATCAAGGTAAGCATACTCCACATAATCCTCCACCTCAAGAAGAAATCCCTCAGCAAGAGGCACCTCAACAAAAGTCCCCTCATGAGAATGTGCATGAGGAAGAAATAAGAAAAGAAAATTCACCATTGAGGGCAGGGCTTGATACATAGTCCCAAGATACTCAAAATAAGGAAAATGATCATCGAGAGCCCAAGGGTGATGTTCCTTATTGGTTGCAACACAAGGTAAATCTACAACAAGTTGATGAGGTGCAAGATTTTGATGTCTCTACATTATTTACTGAAAGTATGATGAAACCTAGAAGAAAGGCAAGGCTCACATCTACAATAAGAAAAGACCCTACTACAGGTAAGAGAACAGCTGAAGTAGCCTTGCCCACAGTTGAAAAGGAGAAAGGTAAAATAAACCTTAATGAATTTCAGATAACTAATATTGATTTAGGCTTTGCAAATGAAGACAAGGAAGGTCAGGAAGGTAAGGATATTATTGATGCTTTGACCCAAAGGGTGAAAAGAGAAAAGGATAAGAATAAGAAACATATGGAGCGCATTTATCAATTACATTCTTTTATTAAAGAATTGATTGATCCTAGGCATACACCTATTAGTACAACCACTCCATTAACCATTATATCACAAGAAGAGGCTACAGGGTTAGATCTCATGAAGCATAAGGCACAACAAATGGATAAGTGGTTCATTTCCTCTATTTTTGAAGCTAAGGATGTGGTGAAAACCCCCTAAGAAAATAAGAATTATCTTAGTGCCTTGAAGAGTAAAGTGGATAAGTTGCAGAATGAAGTAGGTAGGAGATCTTTCAAGCTGGAGAAAAACATAGATGCCTTGGGAGAAATGAAAGGAATTGATGTGAATATACTCCTAGATAATAAAATACTGGATAATAATACTTTTTAGCTTCTCAATATTTGGTATGAAGACACTGGATTTGAATGTGACATCTTGAAGAGATGTAATGGCAAACTCAGGGATATAAGTGTCAAATTACATGACCTTATGGCAAAAGAAGCAAAAACCTTGGAAGCTCTGGAAGGAAAGGTAGAAGGGAAAATTAAAAATCAAGATACTAATTTTGCTGTTCAGTTTTTCCATAATAATTTCAAGCAAGCTACAAAGGATCTCCTGCACCATTTGATAGAAAATGTAATAAACAAATTCATGAGGATAAACGTCAGGGTGGAGACATATAATGAAACATTGAGTAGCAGGAAGAACAAGATGGATGCCCTTCAAGTGACATTTCATTCCCATAGGCATGCTGCAGTGATGGCTAAGATTTAGGATGGAGGTGAGGTTGATAGAATACTATAGTTATATGAATCCATCCGGGCAACTATAAAGGTACACATAAGAGGAGATCTACATCAAAGTGACAGTGATGAAGAAAATGATGATGAAGATGCAATCGATAGAGAAGATGAAAGTGAAGAAGAAGAAGATAAAGAATAAATAAGGATGCATGATGATAGAATCATATACATAATCAGCATAAGATATGCTCAAATCCAACAGATGGTTGCCAGCTGGCAACCTCTGCTCTTATTAACAGTGGTTGACTTAGTCAATGTGATGATATTGACCATTGATTAAAATAGACAAATCTTGATCGTTGGTCATGTGTAACCACCTCCTCTCTTTGTTCTATAAAAGGAGATGGAGTGCACTCTCTGTATCATAAGAAACATAATTGAAGTTAGATTGCTGAAACATTTAGGACTAATTTCAAGGCTTTTGTGAATGTACATATCTGTTGAATACCTAATGAAAGAGAAGCTATTTTGATTACAAATAATTGTAAATCTTGAGTAGTCAGTGAATAGAATCTAGATGTATGCATTGATTAGCTGAATCCCTTGGAGTGCTTATCAGTCTGCATGTGTTGTTTTCATTCCTTGTTCCTTTGAAGTTAGCATCAACCATACCTAGTTGTGGAACATCCTGGTGAAATTATGGGTTGATTTCTTCTCTTCATGAATGTATCTGTAATGTATGTGACTCATCAGCTAAAGGTTCACTAAATTTAGAAGTATTTCTTTGAGTTTTCTTAAATTTCATTACAAATCACCTTCACAATTGCAAATATCATATAATCTATAGCAAATAAACATCAAATATGCCTATAACTCATAAATAATTGAATATACAAAGCATATTTTGAATGAAAGCATATCAACATGATAAATATCATGCAAATATAGATGAATATCAACAATACACATGTAAATACCTACTTATTTGCACATTATTTGACTAAATACATAGTGCAGAAGCATAAAATAAGTTCATAACAATAAATGCTCAGAAGAATTGATCAAACTTATAAATATAATCATTGTTTGTGAAGCATAGTGAAAATAACCTTGTTTGTGAAGCTAATTTACAGCAAACAGATGCAAAACCAGATATATAGCCAACAATTTACCATACAGATAGTGTAAGACCCCTTGAAATGGAAAACAACATGTCACATCAACCTCTGAGTAACATCAAAAGATCATGACCTGATCAATGAAGACTTGGAATCATCAGCTTGTTTCAAACTGATCATACTTTTCAAGCTAATAAAGGTTTGTTGTGTAAATTTTTATGCATGTTGTTATGACTAACAATCATCATCAACATAAATTGGTGCTAGAAGGAGGGCTTTCTTTCTTGTTTGAAAGGTAAATCTACTACATATGCGTATCCCTGTGGTTGAAACAAGGTAATCTTCTCAAAGAATATCATAATTGTTCATGCTTTGAGTGTTTGTGCAAAGATTTTCTTGTCCTATGTTATTTCACATCTAGTATTCATAAATATTTTAGAATTGAGCATAAATAGTTTGAAATTTGTAGTCAGTTCTTGAAAACTTTAAGGATTGAGTCATTATTCAAGCCTTCCTGCTAGATCTTTGTTGTAATTTGATTGTGTTGCTTGATATCCTGATATCAGCATCCAGAAGTCTTATACCGGCTCATATTTGCAAGTTTCTTGCAAATATTGCATAAATATCTAGTCAGTTCTTGATTCTAATCATAAATATCTCCTTTACTTGGTTAGTTTTGTTGATCTTTATAGAAAATCAAGTCAAATTTTCATAAATTGTAGGAACCCTATCTCTCAGGCCAAATACCAGGTCCAGATCTAGTGGACTTTTTGAGTAATTGCCTATTATCCATGGACTTAGACCTAGAACTATAGACATTCATCACACTATTGGTTCTAGTACATCAGAATCTTTCCCAAGAAATACTCCAGTAACCCCTGTTGTACTGCAAACACCTACAGGATCACCTGTTACACCTCCAGTTCAACCACCACCAGTTACAATGTTGTTCTTTGCTATACAATCACCTTTGACCTTCACTGCATATCATCCTTTACCTAATCCTAACAAGATTTGTCCTAAATATCATCCATATCAGGATGCTGATGATCATATCAGAACATTCAAAGAAGCTTACTGTAGAGCAAGAATTGAACATCAGGATGTACTATGTAGATTATTTCCATACTCCTTGGGAGAGTAAGCATATAACTAGTATATCAGTCTTGGACAAGGCTCAGTTGGTTCATGGGCCACATTAGAGAAAGCTTTCAAGGATAGATTTAAGAAACCTATAGATCCTTCAATGAATTATCACTTGTTTGCCACAATCAAGAGATTTGAAGGAGAGCTTATTGCTAACTTTAATGCTAGATTCCAAAAGATGCTTTCAAAGTTGGTGGCTCCATATACCATAGCAGATGAAGCTTCTACGAGTATATATTACTTATCCTTAGATCCCTTGACTTCTATGTTCATAAGAAGAACACATTCTGGTGTCACAACTCTGGCAAGAGCTTTTAAAGAAGCTATAAAAGTCAATCAACAATTAATCCCTACTCCAACACCAAATATAGCATTTCCAACATATCTTGCACATCCTACATACCCTGCATACCATGCTCAACAATAGACCAATGGAGCTATGATGCCCCCAGCTTCAATGCTAAGTCCATTACATGTACCTCCACTTAGCATCATGCCACCTCCAAATGGAAATGGCCAAATAGTGCAATATCCAGGACATGCACAAGTACCTTAGGATGTAGGACAGAATAACAATAATGGTTCTTCTGTCTTCAAACCTTACTCAGAAAATGTAGTAGCCAAAGTTCAGGAAGAAAAGGAAGAAATTAAAGAGATATCAGCATAGTTAAGAAAATTGACAACTGAAATCACTCATTTGAGAGGGCAGAATTTCTATTCTCAAACAAATCAAAGCAGAGGATATAATAATGACAGATCTGGATATCTTGATAGGGGATATAACAATGATAGGAACTACAACAATAATAACAACGGCGGTAACAATAATGCACCTAGATAGCCTAGAGTGTGGAATACTAGGCCAAATAATGGTTCCTTTCCATCACCCTTAGATAATCAGCCTCCTAGTGAACCTAAACAAACCACTAGAGTGAACTTGGTAGAAGTAGCCCTTACCAACTAGTGTAGGATACATAATACCAATGCTCATACTGAGTTAGATTGTCCTGAATTTAGGATAGCAGCCAGCATCTTTCAGGATGAAGTATCAAATACCATAGGTAACCCTCCTTTTGTTGAAGGAAATGAAATTGTCCCTTGTGGATATGACTCTGCTCTTGTGTTGGAGAGTTTTGTCAATCATCCTCACCATCAAGCAACTTCTATTCATGAGAATTATACTTTAGCATGTAAAGAGTCAGCCATGGCTTTTGAAATGAATTATGTTTTTCCTTTTGAGGATGAGAATGAGCCATCAATCGAACAAGAGGAGGTACATGCTTACTAGCAGCAGTATCAAGGTAGACACAATTATAACCTCAGGAATAACTCAAATAGACCCTCTGGTCCCTTGACCACATCTTTGCCTCCTAATAATTTTAATACTCATGCTCCAAAGGCAAGCAATAACCCTAGATTCCCTAAGGTTAATGCTCAATATTTAGCACCACAAAATGCAGTGACAAAAGCTAGTAATCAACCTCCTGAATCTGATAAATTGGTCACATACTTAGTAGATGAAATGAAAAAGGTCAAAATCAGTTTGTCACTATCAGAATTGCTTAAAACCCCAGCTATTAAGAAGGAATTCATGAAATCCTTAGATGACCCTGCACCAAAAGAAGATAGTCAACCCCCTAATTCAAACTAGACCTTGAATAAGGATCATGCAACTAAGGATAATAATGTTAAACATAAAGTCCCAACTACTGTCCAAGCTGCGGAAACTTCACACATGACCCTTTACAAGGATAAGACTGAATCACCTCCATTTCTCCTTTCTGTAAGGATGTTTGGCAAGAACTTACATAATTGCTTGGTAGATTCAGATGCTTCTACCAACGTAATGCCATTGACCATATGTAATGCCTTAGGATTACATCCTGCTAAGTCATTAAAGAAGGTAACATAGTTAGACAAAACTAAGGTAAGTGTTGTAGGAGAATTAACTCATATTCATATGCAATTAGCATTAGATCCAAGGATCCAATACTACATTGATATACATGTAGTAGATATCCCTAATACATATGGAATGCTACTTAGAAGGGATTGGTCAAAGACACTTAATGGATACATGTCTACTGATTTTAGTCACATGTGGCTACCTTGGAAAGGGATTCCCAATCAGATTAGGATAGATGTTGAACCATAGATGAAACACATGATCACCAAATATAATAACACCAATGAGATCATGTATGTGGATGTTGAACCTAGATTTTACACCATCAGACCTCAGTTGGTCAAGATAGAAGAGATCCTCATGTATGATATTTGTGTTCATAGGGATGATCACCAAGATAATGGAGTAATTGTAGAGTCTGATCACAGTTTAGAGGACAATAATGAAGTAGATCATTTTAGAAATTTTGAATTGTATTTGTCTGAAGAAATACAACATTGTCAAATGCTAAATATGTCTAATGAAGATGTCTTGATTGAAGGATGGTGCAGGTTGCATGATGAGGCACATTCTGAAAAAACTTGTGATGCTTTCTTAGACATGATGGATCTAGAACAGACATGTAGTGAAAAGGGATTATCATCACCTAAAGTAAGTCATGCATATAGTCATAGTGATACTGATTCTTGTTCATCATTTGTAGGAATAGAGGAGGCTACATATCACAATGAATCCTAAGTCCATAATTCAGAAGAGATCCTGATGAATATTGGGAGCATTTCTAAGGATGAGAGAAATATCACCCTGGGAACTGATTGTTTGATTAAATCAGATGATAAATTTCTTAATGAAGATAGAGGAAGTAATTTGACTAAGTTTGAAGAGTTTTTGTCAAACCAAATTCAGAGGATGTTGTTGCTACATACTTCACATAATGCTCTAATTGAAGGTTGGTGTAGACTACATGAAACACCACACTCAGAGACTACTTGCTCATTGTGCTTACATATCTTGAAGAAGCATATGATGCTTTATTTAGAAGATCACTCTCTTCACAGTAAAGAAAGTAAGCAAATACTAGTTTTACATCTGTTAGAGAAAGTAAAAGTAGAAAAGAATGAGTCACCAAAATTGAAATGGATATCAGGTGGTGCAGCTGCTAGAGTTAAATAGAAGAGGGAAGGTCCTGATAAACCTTTGATTGAAGATAAGCCATGGATCCTTAGGTTTGGTGGATCTAAGTCAAAACAAGGAGCTGGAGTAGGGATAGATCTTATCGATCCAGCTAGAAAATCCTATCTAGCAGCATATAGATTACAATTCCCATGCAAAAACAATGTGACAGAATATGAGTCTTTAATTCATGGAATATTGTTTGCACTCAAGAAAAGAGTGAAAATTATGCATGTCTATGTAGACTCAGAATTAGTGGTAAGACAAGTAAGAGGCATATATTCTTGCAATTACAAAAAGTTGTCTAATTACAGACATAAGGTGTGGCACTTGATCAAAGATTTTGATGCATTCAACATCACACACGTGCCCAAAGAACAGAATCATAGAACAGATGCTCTGGCTCAAGCTACAAGCACTTTGGAACCATTATCCATATCTGGTTTGATCAGGTTTTCAGTTGAATTAATATCAGTACCCTCCATACCAACTAATGTTACCAATCTTCAGGTGTTTGATGATGACCAACACATTTTGGATTGTATATCAAACAAAGATGTGTTTGATGCTCAAATCATAGATGAAAGAAATGTAGAAGATCATATTTGGGAGGAAGAAGATATTCTAGAGTTTCCAAGTAATAAAATTCCTAAAGGGATGGTAGAATTAGAAAGAGCATTTGATTTAGACAATATGTTGAAACAGAAAGATCTCCCTAGAACTGATGGAGGAGAATACTCACCAGTTAATATAGGACAAAATGAAGAAAAAAGGAATGTCCTAATTGGTAAAGTTTGTATAGAAGAAGAAATGGTAGGGATAACCCAAGCACTTAAGGATTACATCCATGCTATCGCTTGGACTTATGATGAGTTGAAAACTTATGACTCCTTAATCATCACCCATACTATACCATTGAAACCAGATGTCAAGCCTTTTAGACAAAAATAGAGACCAATTAATGCCTTATTAGAATCCATCATCTTTGAAGAAGTCAAGAAACTGCTCAATGCTAGGATCATATTTCCTGTAAGACATTCCACATGGGTGGCCAATTTGGTCCCTATGAGAAAAAAAAATGGTGATATCAGGCTATGTGTAGACTTCAAAAATTTGAACAGAGTGTCTAAAAAGGATAACTATCCTTTACCTTCACTAGATGAGGTCTTGCAAATAGTTAATGGTGCACAAATGATGTCTTTCTTGGATGGTTTCTTGGGTTATAACCAGGTGATGGTAGATAAAATAGATAGGCTGAAAACTACATTCACCACCAAGTAGGGTATATTTACATATAGGTGCATGCCTTTTGGATTGATAAATGCTAGAGACACCTTTCAACGAGCAATGAATATATCTTTCAGGGGCCTGATTGGTAAGTGCATAGTCATATACATGGATGACTTGACAGTTTTTTCCAAGAAGAGAGGTGATCACATAGAATACCTCAGGAAAGTGCTTAAGAAGTGTGAACAATATGTTATATCCCTAAATCCCAAGAAGTGCATATTCGGAGTAACCACAGGTAAGTTACTAGGTCATTTAATAACAGAAAATGAGATCAACATTGACCCTTCCAAGGTAGACTCTATCATGAAGCTACAGTTACCTGGAAGTAAGAAGGAACTCAAATATTATTTTGGTAAGATAAATTTTGTTAGGAAATTCATTACTGGCTTTGCAGAGATTATCAGGCCACTAAATGCAATGCTCAAGAAAGATGCCAAAATTGAATGGACTCCTAAAGCAAGAGCAACATTTGAGGATATTAAGAAAGCTATATCTAATGCTCCTATTCTTATTAGTCTAGATTATACAAGAGATTTTTACATATATTCATTTGCTTCAGAGCATACATCAACGGCAGTATTAACACAAAGAAATGAGGCTAAAGAAGAAAAGCCTATAGCTTTCATGAGCTGCCCATTCAAAGATGCAGAGCTTAGATACATGGACATTGAGAGACAAGCTCTTTCTCTAGTCCAAGCAGTCAAGAACTTCAGACACTACATTTTGAGGAGTAAGATAATTGTTGTAGTACCAGATGCAGCAGTGAAAATGCTCTTAATGTAGAGTGAACCTGGTGAAAAGAGAGATAAATGGATAACAATTCTCCAAGAGTATGATATTGATATAACACCCATGAAGTTAGTAAGTGGACAAGATTTGAGCCAAATGATATTAGAAACTGATCCTAACATCATGAACCAACAATATGTGGTGAACACTAGAAAAACTGAAGAGTGGTACTTAAACATCAGGCATGTCTTGATTATTGGAAGATGTCCATCAAGATTGCAAGCCTCATAGAGGAGAGCTTTGAAAATAAGATCACAAAAGTATATGATAAAAGGAGGAGTCCTTTTCAAAAGGAACTATGAAGGAATATATCTCAAATGCCTAGAAGGGCAAGAAGTAGATAAAGTGAGCAGAATTACATGATAAGTTTCAAACCGCACTTGGATCACATCTAGCTACCACTCATGCTATCCTAAGAGCAGGATACTACTAGCCCACTATCTTTAAAGAAACTGTTGAACATATTAACTATTGTCATATTTGTCAAGTAGCAACCAATAGAGAAAAATATGCTGCTCAACCCCTGCAACCAATGATGGAGATGTGGCGATTTACTCAGTGGGGCATGGATTTCATAGGACCTATAAATCCTCCATCATCTTTAGGCCATAGGTATGTTCTGACTATCACCGATTATTGCACCAGGTGGACTGAAGCAATTGGCAGTAAGACATGCAATGCTGATGATGTGATCAAGTTCTTGGAAAGCAACATAGTGACCAGGTATGGAGATCCTTATGCTTTGGTATGTGATAATGGACCTGCCTTTGCATCATTAAAATTATCTAGTTGGGCTTTTGATCATGGAATTATTTTGAAATTCTCTTCAAATTATTATCCTCAAGGGAACAACGTAGTAGAGTCAATGAATAAGAACTTATTGAATATCATAAATAAATTGATAGAAAAGAACCGTAGGGACTAGAATACCCTATTAAAGTATGCCTTATGGGTGGATAGAACCAAGATGAAGTCTGCATTAGGAAATTCTCCTTATTAGTTAGTGTATGGGGTGGATCCTATCCTCCCTGTAAACCTAAAGATCCCCACATTGCAATTTGTACAAGAATATCTAGGCATAGATAATGAACAAGAAGTTAGATTACTTCAACTCATGCACCTAGAAGAGAAAAGAGACATAGCAATTGATCAGTTTGCTAAACATCAGGCTATGGTCAAACGTTGGTTTGATAAGAGAGCCAAAGCTAAAGCTTTTAGGATTTCAGATCTAGTCCTTATGTGGGATAAGGCGCATGAAAGAAAAGGTGATCATGGTAAATTTGATAAACTTTGGATAGGTCCTTTTCAAATTTTAGAAATCCTAGGAGATAGTACCTACAAACTTAAGACTCTAACCGGTGAGGATGTTCCATTGCCAGTTAATGGATAGTTCCTAAAACATTATTTCCAAGCTTAAATAGAGTCAGGTAAGTCATTTGTACCATAATGCGCATATTGTATAATTGTTTGTACAATTTTGTTTTGTCTGTGTGTTTGTTTGTTTGTTTTGTTGAGTCTTTGTTTTGGTTAGGCAAGATGATGCACCTTATTCCCCTAAGAAACCAACCATATTGTTAGGATTCAAGTGATGAGAACAAATTCCTATATAGGTTATGACTCGTTTTGAGGAAAATCTCTGATCAGGTCTGTGATATCCTTTTCATAATGGTGCCTTTTCTTAATTAAGGAAATTTACACAATGAATCACCTAACATCCTTGGGTTTGTGGAGTACATTAGTATAGGTGTTAAGTGAAAAATCTAAAGGGTCACCCTTGCTACCATTACAATCTCCAACCTAAATCAGCAAGTGATCACACCTTGCATATTCAACTTACAAGATGATATCATATGAATAAAAAGGAAAATATTGAAATCCAAAAGGATAAAATTAGGCCATCTAAGTAACTCTACCGAGGCTATGGATGCCTTCTGGCAATGGGGCTTTACTTAGGGAGATTGTATAGATAACCTTGTCGGGGCTATGGATGCCTTCTAGTAGCAAGGCTCTATCTAGGTTGGCTATGAGGGATGAACTCAAAATATGTAGCTTAACACCAGCTACTCATGTTTTCAACTTACTTTCAAGATGAGGATAATTAATCATTTGCACACACTTGAATTCCTTACTAGCATTGTTGCAATAGTGAACATTATATCATTCAGAAATGTCATAATACTTATGCTCAGAAAGAGTTAGAATACTATGTTAGAATATGATCCCGTCACTTGAATCATTTGAATTTAGTTGTATTCTTTGGTGGAAAGTTGTGTGGTTACACAACACGCCCCATTTTGCCTTAGCAAAACAAGGACCCAACCTTTTCTTGCTTCTACTTGTTTGCTTTTTTCTTTGGGTAGTTTGGTAAAATTCAGTCATGTCATCCCCTTTGCTTATGCATGTGTACCACAAAGAAGAGTCAATTACCAAAGTTAGAATTTGCTAGCATTAGCATCATAATCAAAAAGAATACAAAATTCTAAGTAGGTTTGCCTTATGAATCACCCTGATATTGTTTAAGGATAGAAAGTTATGCTAAGTCAAAGTTGGGTCAACCTGGATATTTCCCATAGGGTCATATTTCTAATTATTAGTCATATTTACTTAGATGACCCTGACTTAAGAGGATCACCTGATGCCTATTTGATCCCCTATATGCAAACGTCAAATTTAAATAAGGATGAATAGTTACCCATCAAGGACTTGTGATGTTCTCAGAGGGTCATATTTCCTAATATCCCTCATCTTTCAAAATATCACCCTTTCACAAATATCACCCTTCACAAGTATGATGATGATGTCATTCAGTTCCAATGAATAAAAGAAATCACCTTGATGATGAAGTAATCATTACACCTGACCCCCAGAGGGTCATATTTCTAAACATTTGTCATATTTCTAAATATGATGATGACATCATCTTAACCCGGAAACAAAGAAAATATAATAGAATGATGATATCATCATGATCTTCACCCGAGGAGGTCACATTTCGTAATATCCTTGACCTTCATCAAATATGATGATGATGTCATCTTTTGTAAATAATTGTTGAAGTCCATATGATGATGATGTTACCCTTACATTCTCAAAGGAGGAGGATATTCATAAGTCAAAGGTTGACCATATCAACCTGATCATTAATGAATAATTATCCCACGGGAGGGTCATATTTTCAAACATCCCTAATCTTCTAAAAGATCACCCTCCAACATTAAATGTTGGATCCAATGGTAGGTCATGCCCTATCAATTTCAAATGTAATCTCGACACTTGGCAAGATCTACAAACTTCATGTGAATGATCGATGGATTTAATCAAAACAACACATACTCCCTAACTTGTCCTATTACTCAATTTAAAAGTAAAATTTGGGGATCATTTACATTTACCCTGTGATAATTGAAGTTACAGAGCTCTAAGAGTCAACGCGTCACAGTAATATAAAAATGGAATGTGATCTTTGACGAAAGGGAACGGATGATACAGTGCATTCACATTGATACTATTATCAATCATATAACAAGAGGGAAAGTGATTAACAGGTAAGTAAAATAAAACCCTCTCTTTCATCGTTTACTGAAAAACACCAGGTAAAATAGTTTTTCATTAGGATTGTCAATGTGATATGCATGAAATGAATCAAAATGTTGAATTATTGTTATGAAACACATGATATCCATGAACCTTCCCCATACATAGATCCTAGGGTAAGAATGCACATTTCTAATGCAAGATCCAATGGATGTTAGAAAGAATAGATCTGACTCCGAGTTCTTGAAACTGATGTTTGTACAACCAGAGGGAGTAGGATTCAAATATGGGGTAATAGATGACATGCATCAAGGAAAGACAGATTTGGATGCATGGAGGAGGAGGTTGGATAATGAGAGTGACAACCTCATACTGGATAGGATATTCACAACTGGTATGTGGCACACCACGAGATTTCCATATGCAATGAAAGCCATTGAGCTAGTGGTGGAATGTGTAAGAAACTACAACCCTGAGAACAGAAGAGTAGAAAAACATGGCAGAGTGTAATGTCGATTTATCAATCAAGGGTATCACTGCTGCATTCAATCTTCTTGTAGGAGATAAAGTGGTCAGTGTAAGCCTAAGTAGGCTAGAGAAAGAGTACCGTAGCAATGAAAGGCAAGCCAGGAAGATCATGTATCCATGGAGGTGTAAGGGTAGCTCCTACAAAGCTACTGCCAAATTGCCTAAGTACTTGTACAAATTTGATTTTGATGATGAATATCAGTATATGATTGCCTTGTTGAACAGGATGACTAGCAGGTAGCATACCAGGAACTTTGAAAATTGGATGTGTGGGATCATCCAGATGGTGTTATATTTAGATAACAAACCTCTGTGGGCCAAGATCATCAGTGATAGCTTGGATGAGGGCATGAGAAGGCTGGGAGGCAAACCTTGCATATTTCATATAACTTCTTATGTCATATACATCTGTACTTTCAGGGGGACATTTTATGCTTTGTAGATAGTGGGCAGGGTTGGAAGCAATCCTAGTGACATAAACATATGGGATCATTACCCACAATTATAGAGGAGAGCATATCTCCAAGATTAAAAATTGGTCAATGATGCATTTTCTATGCATCTAGTCAGAACCATGGAGAAGGACCAAACCAAGAGATTGAGCATGGAAGCTCAGGCAATCATCTACAAGCATGGGGGATGGTATATCAAGTTCCCTACTTTTTCATATATAATAATATAAGGATTCGAGGGACAGCCCATCATGTTACCAAGATACCCTACTGATAGGGTCATCTTGATGGAATTTGTTAGACAAGTGTCAACCTCAGTTGAGGCTCACTTAGAAAAGAAGAAGATCCCTCTTGTATTATTCCTGGTATACATGGGCTGGTATATATGCCCTAATAGACAAAGCATTTCAGATGCCATTGGAGGATTAAAGCTCATGTATCTGAGGCCATTTTCTATAGCTAGGTCATATGTCCCATATGGTAGAGTGTAGAAGCTATTAGGGAAGCAAGTACATCAAAAACATATTGAAGATTATTGTACTAATTGTGATGATGAACAAGAAGTTAGAAGAAGGAAATATCAAAGGTTCACACTCAATCAGATCTAGAGTTTTGATTGCATTCCAGTGCCAACACAATTACATGAGGATGATGGGAAAATAATGTCTAATGAATATGAGGATAATAAGGTGTCTAATGACACCATCTCGGCACCTGATCTGACACAACTGTTAGGGTTAGCCGGAAGAAGATATCAATTAAATGCAAATAAAGATTAAATAAAGGAATGGAAATACACGGAAATAATAACAGCGAGAGACAAGTTTTAACATGGTTCACCCAAACTCGGGCTACATCCACCAAACAGAGAGTCCAATATTATTATCCAGTAAATCAAACTAATTACAATCAGCAATCCCTGCAACTCAATACCGCTGCAAAATGCTACAATACAATACCAAAACCCTAACCCTTAGCCACTTTTTATCAAGCTTTTTGTCGGTTACAAAATAGGGTTTTCTTATGTCGGTCAATGAAAAAATAAACTCCCGGTGCATTATGAAATAATAAAAAATCATGTGAGGTTTCAGGGGAATTGCCCCCGAGCCCCCACGGGGGCACTGCTCCTCGACCCCGCCCTGTATCGCGATAAGGAATGCGCTAGGGGCGCTGCCCCTTGACCCCGTCTTGGGGGCGCTGTCCCCAAACCCCCGCAAGGGGCGCTACCCCTTGACCCTGTAGGAATTTAGGGGGGAAACTGCGCTGATAAAAGTAGGGTAAATATAACCTTTGAGTCTGATTAGGCTCCATATAACAACAATCTCCCACTTGGAGACTGATCAGACTCCACACCATATCATCTCCCACTTGGAGACTGATCATAACACCACTAACCCTGTAGCTCCCACTGGAAATAAGCACCCTAGACTCTGTTGTTCTGTTTTTGTTGTTTTCAGTCTAGAAGACCAACTAAAGCTGAAGAGGAGCTCAGCTTCTCCCTTGTCACTACCTTTGTAAACATATCTGCTGGATTGTCATCTGTATGTATCTTTGCCAGCTGTAACTGTCCATCATCCAACACTGACTGAATGAAGTGATACCTCAACTATATGTGTTTGGTCTTTAAATGCAAGGTAGAATTCTTTGCAAGATGTATGGCACTCTGGCTGTCCATAAACAAATAATTGTTAACCTGTTGTGTGCCCAATTCATTCATGAAAGATTGCAGCCATATCATCTCCTTGCTTGCCTCTATTGCAGCTACATATTCTGCCTCTGTGGTGGATAAAGCAACCACCTTTTGTAACCTAGAAATCCAACTCACCGCTGTTCCACCTACAGTAAAGACATAACCTATAGTACTCCGCCTGGTATCAATATCCCCTGCCAAATCTGAGTCTACATAACCTGCTAGATCAGTATTAGAGCCCCCAAAACATAAGTGGTTATTGGATGTACCTCTCAAATATCTGAGAATCCATTTTACCGCATTCCAATGCTCTAATCCGGGATGACTCATATACCTGCTAACGACTCCTACAGCATGTACAATATCCGGTCTAGTGCATACCATGCCATACATTAAACTTCCTACAGCTGAAGCATATGGTACCTTGGACATTTTCTCTTCCTCCTCTTGTGTCTTAGGACACATGTCCTTGGTCAATTTCAAATGACTAGGCAAAGGTGTGCTGACAGCTTTTGCATTCTCCATGTGGAATCTCTGCAACACCTTTTCAACATAAGCAGCCTGAGATAGAGTCAATTTTTTGTTCTTCCTATCTCTACAAATTTTGATACCAAGGATTTGTCTTGCTTCCCCCAAATCCTTCATAGCAAATGACTGTGCTAACTGTTGTTTTAACTCTCTTATGTGATCCATGTTAGACCCAGCTACAAGCATGTCATCAACATATAAACATAAAATAATGTAGCTGTCATTATCCAACCTCTTAAAATAAACATAATGGTTAGAATTACACCTGTTGTAGCCTTGCATAGCCATAAAACTGTCAAATTTCAAATACCATTGCCAAGGTGCTTGTTTCAGGCCATACAAACTCTTCTTCAATCTGCACACTAGTTTCTCCTTACCTTTGACCTCAAATCCTTGGGGCTGTTCCATATATATCTCCTCCTCCAAAGCACCATGGAGAAAGGCAGTTTTAACATCTAGTTGTTCCAAATGTAAATCTTCAGCAGCCACAATACTTAAAACAGTACGAATAGAAGTCATCTTGACAACCGGAGAAAATATCTCATCAAAATCAATGCCCTTTTTCTGTGCAAATCCTTTTACAGCTAACCTGGCCTTAAATCTTTTCTTACCTCCATCTTCCTCTTTCAGCTGGTAAACCCATTTATTTGGTAAAGCTTTTTTACTTGTAGGTAACTTACATAATTCCCAAGTCTATTTTTTTAGCAAGGAGTCCATTTCTTCTTTCATTGCAAGCTCCCACTAAACCTGTGTATCCACCTGCATAGCTTCATCATACCCTTCTGGTTCACTAGCATCTGTTAACAAAATAGAATATAAAGAGGGAGAAAACCTGTCAGGAGGTCTACTTATCCTTGTTGACCGTCTAACATTCACTGGAGTTTGTGGTATTTCTGGTTGTTGTTGCGGAGCATGAGGAACCACTAGAACATCACTATTTGGAGTATCGTCCAGCACCACATAATCCTTTTCTTTCTTCTCATGCTGTTGCAACTGATCTTTGTACAACACCTTCTCATTGAATATAACATCCCTGCTTCTCACAATTTTCTAATTTGCAAAATCCCAAAGCCTATAACCAAATTCATCAATGCCATATCTAACAAAGGTACACCTTTTTGATTTTGCATCAAGCTTGGATCTATTTTCAGAATCTATATGTGCAAATGCTTCACAGCCGAAGGTTTTTAGAAAAGAATAACTCACCTTCTTGCTTGTCCATGCTTCCTCTAAAATACCACAGCCCAAAGGAACTGAAGGACCTCTATTAATTAAATATACAGCAGTGTTGACAGCCTCTGCCCACATGTTTAAATGCAGCCCAGCATGCAATCTCATGGTCCTTGCACGCTCCATTATTGTCCTATTCATGCGTTCAGCCACTCCATTTTCCTATGGAGTCCCTGGAACCATTTTCTGCCTACGAATTCCATTAAAGGAGCAATAATCTTCAAATTCTTTGCTGCAATACTCACCGCCATTATTAGATCTGAGACATTTTAATCTTTTACCCGTCTCATTCTCAACCAAGCTTCTCCATTTCTTAAATGTTTCAAATACATTAGATTTCTGTCTAAGGAAATAAATCTAGACCTTCCTAGTTGCATCATCTATGAATGTAACATAATATCGAGAGCCATCGAGAGAAGATACTTGAGCTAGTCCCCATACATCTGTATGCACAAGCTCCAATTTTTCATTTTTCTTTTGCTTCCCATCCTTGAGAAAACTGACTCTCTTTTGTTTTCCATACACAACTTTCACAGAAATCCATATTAATACATTTCAGACCTGGTAAAACTTTCTTAGAATGAAGTACCTTCATACCTTTTTCACTCATATGCCCAAGTCTGTTATGCCACAATGTTATCTCAGAACCTGCAGCAACTTTTCCAGTCTCTTCCTGCAAACCTGTAGCAACTATTCCTGAACCTATTTGTTTTTTCTCTATAACAGCTAAAGTAGAAGGAACAGTATGACCTATACAAAGATATAAGGTGCCTACTTTCACACCTTTTTCTACTAATAAGGCACCTTTTGAAACCTTCCAATTTTTATCAGTAAATGTAACAGTGCAACCTTGTTCAGTTAGCTGCCCTGCTAAAATTAAATTCCTACTAAGCCTTGGAACATGCCTTACCTCTTGTAGTAGCCAATGATTCCCATTCTACAACTTAATCTTGATTCTTCCCTTTCCAACAATCTGACAAGGTTCATTATCTCCCAAATAAACCAGCCCAAAATCCCCTTGGACGTAATCAAGAAAATAACTTCTATGGGGCGTAGCATGAAATGAGGCCCCTGAATTTAAAACCCATGAATCATCAGCATTATCTAGGGAAAGAATCAAAGCGTCATCTTTAGATTTATTACTTACCACATTTGCTTCCTTATTGCCTTCTTGTTTGTCTCCGTCTTTGTTCTTCTGAGACCAGCAATCTTTCTTCAGATGACCTGGTTTTCCACAGTACCAACAATCCTTCTGTCCTCTGGTTTGGGATCTTTTAACCTTTGATTTTTCTCGTGACTTCCCATGACCTCCAGAACCTTTTCCTCTCTCCTTTGATCTGCCCCTGCTTTCTACATTCAAAACACTACCTAATTTGGATCCACCTGAGCTTTTCTTACGAATTTCCTCACTCAGAATAACACCAACAACATCATCAAATTTTAGGGTATTTGAACCAGAAACAGAGTTACTAACCGCCATTACCAAACTATCCCAGCTTTCAGGCAATGAACATAATATTAAGAGAGCTCTAACTTCTTCATCAAATTTTACATTTACAGAAGTCAATTGACTGACAATCGTATTAAATTCATTTAAATGACCTGTCACAGATCCACCTTCAACCATTTTCAAATTAAACAACTACTTCATGAGAAATACCTTATTTGAGGCTGAGGGTTTTTCATACAATTTAGCCAAAGATTTCATCAGACCATCTGTTATCTTCACTTCCATTATATTGAATGCCACCAATGGTGCTAGGCACAACCAAATGGTTCCCAGTGCCTTTCTGTCAAGAAGATTCCAATCCTCATCAGACATTATTGCCGATTTCTTGGCTACTCCTCCCAACGGCCTCCATAAATCCTTTTGATAGAGGTAGTCCTCCATCTGCATCTTCCATAACTAATAGTTCTACCCATTGAATTTATCAACCTTCATTTTACCCTCGTCCGCCATTGCTCCCACTCAACCATGAGACTTTCCTGCAGACGATAATCGAACACAACCTGCTCTGATACCACTTGTTAGGGTTAGCCGGAAGAAGATATCAATTAAATGCAAATAAAGATTAAATAGAGGAATGGAAATACATGGAAATAATAACAACGAGAGACAAGTTTTAACGTGGTTCACCCAAACTCGGGCTACATCCACCAAATAGAGAGTCCAATATTATTATCTAGTAAATCAAACCGATTACAATCAGCAATCCCTACAACTCAATACCGCTGCAAAATGCTACAATACAATACCAAAACCCTAACCCTTAGCCGCTTTTTATCAAGCTTTTTGTCAGTTACAAAATAGGGTTTTCTTATGTCGGTCAATGAAAAAATTAACTTCTGGTGCATTATGAAATAATAAAAAATCGTGTGAGGTTTCGGGGGCGTTGCCCCGGAGCCCCCACGGGGGTGCTACCCCTCGACCCCGCCCTGTATCACGACAGGGAACGCGCCAGGGGTGCTGCCCCTTGACCCCGTCTTGGGGGCACTACCCCCAAACCCCCGCAAGGGGCGCTACCCTTGACCCCGTAGGAATTTGAGGGGGAAACTGCGCTGATAAAAGTGGGGTAAATATAACCTTTGAGTCTGATTAGGCTCCATATAACAACAATAGCTAGAGGAGACCTCACTAGACCAAATAATGAAGAGGATTATCCAATTCACCCAAACTGGGTAAAGACTAAGGCCACTAAGTTGAAAAAGAAGGGTATAGCCCTTACCATTGACAATAAGAAAAAGGGACAGGTATCTGAAGAAGATTATGATGACTTCCTCATTGGAAAGAGGAAATCCAATGGAGAGGAGGAAGAAAAGCCATCAAACAAGGGTAAGAAGGCTACTCCTATGTTGCAAGGGGTAATTATTAAAAGACTTCAATCAAAAGGTGATGGTGCATCCACCTCTCCACCTGCATCTACATCCAAACAATCACCTGCTGAGAAGAAAGGCAAGAAGGTAGTAAAACCTATTCCTGAAATAGCAGAGGAACAAATAGAGGATGAGCCATTGCAGGATAAACCACTGGAATAAAATCCTTGGGAAGAAGAGCAATTCGATAAAGAACCAAAAGATGATGATCTACTTATAAGAAAGAAGAAAAGAAAGAAAGTACATCAAGCACCACCACCAAAAAAGCAGAAGACAACAATGAGGGGGAATGTCAACACTGACCCTATCATGTTAAGAGGTGTGGGTGGTTTGACCTTTATGAAAGACCTAAAACATGATGTCCCCATTCCTGAAATAATTCAATTTAAAAATGAGAAGGCCAAGGAGTAGGCAAAAGAAGTACATATGGCTAGTAAAGAGTCCCCCTTTCCTCTTGATGACACTATAGAATTGTCAGATGATGAAGTAGTTCAGGATGTGACTACTCAGCATATGGAGACCTTAGTAGCTAATACTAAGATGACCCCTCATAGGACCCCCATGGCCCATAAAGTGACACATCAAGAGGAGGTTGGAATGAATGAAATAGAACAGGATAATCCTAAGGAAATAGCCCAACAAATAGGGCTGACTAATTTAGTGGAGCAGGTCACTCATCCTACAGTGATACACTTAAAGTCCCAGGAGGATATGAACCTGAATAAAGAGAAGGATCAGTCACTGGAACATGAAAAGGTTGATGATATAGTGCATATAGATGCTGGTGATATAGCACCCAACCAAAATAAAGACCAAAATAATACACCTATTGGACAAGGACAGCCAGAGGCACAACTTCATAACAGGGGTGATTAGAATAAAGATAAGGATCCTGATCAAGACCAAGGCCTTTCTTCACCACATGATGAAAGAAGTGATCAAGGTGAAAATCCAAGATTAGAAGAACAATCAGGTGAGAAATAGTTGAACTTGGGAGAAGTTAATACATCAAAAGATGAAGAATAGATTTTGGCACAAGGTACAGGTTAGCACAAAGAAATAGAAAAATTGATTGAGGGCAATCCGAGTGATTCCCAAGGCCCAAATACATAGTCTTCTCAAGAGACCAATGTATCACGAGATGAGAAAGGGGAAAAGGCTCAAGAAACTCCTGAGGAGAATTTACATGAGGTACAAGATCAAGGTATGCATACTCCATATAATCCACCATCTCAGGAAGAAATGCCTCAACAAGAGGCACCTCAACAGAAGTCCCCTCATGAGAATGTGCATGAGGAAGAAATAAGAAAAGAAAATTCACCATTGAGGGAAAGGCTTGATACACGGTCCCAAGATACTCAAAATAAGGAAGATGATCATCAAGAGCCCAAGGGTGATGTTCCTTATGGGTTGTAACACGAGGTAAATCTGCAACAAGTTGATGAGGTGCAAGATTTTGATGTCTCTACATTATTTACTAAAAGTGTGATGAAACCTAGAAGAAAGGCAAGGCTCACATCTGCAATAAGAGGAGACCCTACTATAGGTAGGAGAACAACTCAAGTAGCCTTGCCCACGGTTGAAAAGGAGAAAGGTAAAATAAGCCTTAATGAATTTCAGATAACTGATATTGATTTAGGCTTTGCAAACGAAGACCAGGAAGGTCAGGGAGGTAAGGGTATTATTGATTCTTTGACCCAAAGGGTGAAAAGAGAAAAGGATAAGAATAAGAAACATAAGGAGCACATTGCTCAATTGCATTCTTTTATTAAAGGATTGATTGATCCTAGGCATACACCTGTTAGTATAGCCACTCCATTAACCATTATAGCACAAGAAGAGGCTACGGGATTAGATCTGATGAAGCATAAGGCACAACTTCTAGATAAGTGGTTCATTTCCTCTATTTTTGAAGCTGAGGATGTGGTGAAAACCTCCTTAGAAAATTGGAATTCTCTTAGTACCTTGAAGATTAAAGTGGATAAGTTGTAGAATGAAGTAGGTAGGAGATCTTTCAAGCTGGAGAAGAACATAGATGCCTTAGGAGAAATGAAAAGAATTAATGTGAAGATACTCCTGGATAATAGAATACTAGATAATAATACTTCTCAGTTGCTCAGTATTTGGTATGAAGACTCTGGATTTGAATGTGACATCTTGAAGAGATGTAATGGAAAACTCAGGGATATAAGCGTCAAATTACATGACCTTATGGTAAAAGAAGCAAAAACCCTGGAAGCTCTAGAAGGAAAGGTAAAAGGGAAAATTTAAAATCAAGATACTAATTTTGTTGTTCAGGCTTTCCATAATAATTTCAAGCAAGCTACAGAGGATCCCCTGAACCATTTGATAGAAGAGGTAATAAAAAAAGTCATGAGGATAATGGTTAGGGTGGAAACATACAATAAAATTTTGAGTAGTAGGAAGAACAAGATGGATGCCCTTGAAGCGAAATTTAATTCCCACAGGCATGCTGTAGTGAGGGCTAAGATTCAGGATGGAGGTGAGGTTGATAGAATAGTATAGTTATACAAATCCATTAGGGCAACTATAAAGGTATACATAAGAGGAGATCTGCATGAAAGCGACAGTGATGAAGAAAATGATGATGAAGATGCAATCGATAGAGAAGATGAAAGTGAAGAAGAAGAAGAAGATAAAGAATAAATAAGGATGCATGATGACAGAGTCATATACATAATCAACATAAGAGATGCTCAAATCCAACAGATGGTTGCCAGCTAGCAACCTCTATTCTTGTTAACAGTGGTTGACTTAGTCAATGTGATGATATTGGCCATTGATTCAAATAGACAAATCTTGACTGTTGGTCATGTGTAATTGTCTCCTCTCTTTGTTCTATAAAAGGGGATGGAGTGCACTCTCTATATCATTAGAAATTTAATTGAAGTTAGATTGCTGAAACATTCAGGACTAATTTCAAGGCTTTTGTGAATGTACATATCTTTTGAATACCTAGTGAAAGAGAAGTTGTTTCCATTACAAATAATTGTAAATCTTGAGTAGTGAGTGAATGGAATCTGGATATATGCATTGATTAGTTGCGTCCCTTGGAGTACTTATCAGTCTGCATGTGTTGTTTTCATTCCTTGTTTCTTTGAAGTTAGCATCAACCATACCTAGTTGTGGAACATCCTGGTGAAATTATGGTTTGATTTCTTCTCTTCATGAATGTATCTGGAATGTATGTGACTCATCAGCTAAAGGTTCACTAAATGTAAAAGTATTTCTTTGAGTTTTCTTAAATGTCATTACAAATCACCTTCACAATTGCAAATATCATATAATCTAAAGCAAATAAACATGAAATATGCCTATAACTCATAAATAATTGAATTTATAGAGTATATTTTGAATTAAAGCATGTCAACGTGATAAATATCATGCAAATACAGATGAATATCAATAATACACATGTAAATACCTATGTATAGGCACATTATTTGACTAAATACATAGTGCAGAAGCATAAAATAAGTTCATAACAATAAATGCTCAGAAGAATTGATCAAACTTATAAATATAATCATTGTATGTGGAGCATAGTGAAAATAACCTTGTTTGTGAAGCTAATTTATAGGCAACAGATGTAAAACCAGATAGATAGCCAACGATTTACCATATAGATAGTGTAAGACCCCTTGAAATGGAAAATAGCATGTCACATCAACCTCTGAGTAACATCAGAAGATCATGACCTGATCAATGGAGACTTGGAGTCATCAACTTGTTTCAAACTGATCGTACTTTTCAAGATAATAAAGGTTTGTTGTGTAAATTTTTATGCATGTTGTTATGACTAACAATCATCATCAACACCCTAGAACTCTCGAATGTCAAAATAATTAGGAATCTTCTTGAGGACAAACTTACAATGGAGTTTCCTCAAGAAATATTGTGGCACCTCATTGTTGTTACATGAATGCTCATCAAACACCATGTACCATCTATCCCAAAAGTTTTGGGATATATCTTGATTCCTACACCAATGAATAGGGAACCGTTTTCAAGTCTCTTCTAATCTTTGGCCAGTTTTAGGATTAATAAAGTGTGCACATAATGCAGATTTTGTAATTTTTTCATTCTTCACTTGTTCATAAGATAATTTGTCAACATAGTATTGTTGACAGCTCTCCCTATAGTCCTAAAATTTGGTGATTTGTTTTGTCACCGATTCGGTGTGAGAAACAATCATCTCTAATTACTTCGCAAGTGCTCTCCTATGATTAGTAATTGCACTTGGATTGTTCAACATTTCAATTAGGGTTTGAAGATGTCTTTTATTTTCTTCTATTTGCCCTAAATAGTTTTCTTGAGTATCTCTTTCATGGTGAGGACATGAAGGTGGGGGATTTTGAGGGTTTGGAGGGTTTTCAGGATTGTTTTGACCCTCCTCAGCTAGATTTGTGTTTTCTCCTACCTCATTAACTATAAATTCAATATAAAAAACTAATAAAAAGTTGCAAAAGTCAAAAATTATTTTAAAACTAACAAAAATTAATTAAACTCTACCTTCTTTGGCTGCTAGACCCTCTACATTTTCTTCACGACATCTTCTTTGGTGAGGTGGCATCGTGAAAATATTGATCTCTCTTTGCACTTGCTTGATTTGCCTTTCCTTGAATATGTTCACGCTATAAACTTTGGTTTTTCTCTCCAAACTCTATTTTTGGCCACGAGTATGAGCAAATGAATGGTTTTTTTACTTTTAAGTAGAAAAAAATGTAAGTGTGGTATAACGCACTCACATTATAATGCAATCACTTTTATGCTAGGTTATTGAGCATAAAACATGAGCGCAGTTTTGCTCTGCATGGGACCAAAAAGTCATGTGGTGACTTTTTGGTCCCACAACTCCATGTGCTTACCCTCTTTGTAGGATCTATAGATATTCCTTTAGCTAAAATAATATGCCTTAAGTATTGTATCTATTTCTGAAAGAAAGTACACTTAGAAAGATTCTCAAACAATTTATGTTCTCTTAGCCACTGCAAAACTATTTGAAGATGTTGCAAATGGTCTTCATCATTCTTAGAATAAATAAGAATGTCATCTAGAAACACTAGAACAAATTTATCCAAGCAATCTTGAAAAATATTGTTCATCAAATTCATAAATGTAGATGGGGCATTCGTAAGTCCAAAAGGTAAAACTATGAACTCATAATGCCTATATCTAGTTTTGAAAGTTGTCTTATGTATGTCCTCATCTTTTATTCTCAGTTGATGGTATCCAGATCACAAATCGATCTTAGAAAACACTGAAGCACCATGCATCTAATCAAAAATATCATCAATACACGGTAGAGGATACTTATTCTTTATCATTGCTTTGTTAAGCATACAATAGTCTATACATAGATGCAAATTTTCATCCTCCAGGAGGTCCTCACTTCTCAACAGGTTTACTTGAAATGCTATCATTCCTTTGAGCATTATCGCTACTCTTTTTCTCATTCTTGGGTCCACTCTTGTTATTTCTGGAACCCTTGTCACTTTTCTTAGTTGCATTAGGCTTGCCATTCGTTTTCTTGGAAGGTTGTGAAGTTGGTTTCTTATTAAACCTCTTACAATTCTTCTCGCAATATGTAGAAATTGACTTCAATTTTTGCTCTTGGTAGATTTCCTTCTCCAAAACTTGGTCCATAGTAGAAGGGTCGTGAACATCCACTTCACCACCTATCTGGGCATTTAGACCCATGATAAATTTCCTGATCCTGAACCTTTCATCTTTCTGATATTAAGGTACATATTTTAGGAGATACGTAAATTTTTCCCAATTTTCTACCACTGACATATCCCCTTGTCTCAGATTCTAAAAATATGTTAGATTTTGGTCAAAGAAAAGCTGCGATAACCACCTTTGGTGAAATAAGACCACAAACTACTCACAGGTTAAGCTAAAAGAACTTAATCCCAGTTCCATTTTCTTGTTCATCCACCACAGGGACACTTCTCTTGCCAATTGAAAGGTACCCCATACTGCCTTGGTTACCTCAAAGTAATTTCGAATCTAGAAATATTTTTCCATCTCTATCAATCAATCTTTAGTAGTATCACCACTTTCGGTTCCATCAAACTTGGGGGGTGTGACTTTTTCATATCTTTAGATAGTTTAGAGGCAAATCTACTTTTCTTCTCTTCTTGAGACTTAGTTTTATCAACATTCTCCCTTTGATCACTATGAGTACTGGATTCATGGACAAATTCATCATCTCCTAGATGTGAATCCTCATGTCCTGCTTTCGATTTACCTTGACCCCTAACCTCTTGTTCCAAATTTCCAAGCCTCTCCTTGGTTTCATTCAACATCATCGATATCTGGTCCAACTTAGCTATAGGGTTTTCAGAAGGATTCCACTCTCCTTGACTATCTTCAAGAGTTGTTTGAGTTTAAACCATGATGATACTCTTTATCACACCTAATATTTGTATCAAATTATAAATTAGAATTAATAATAATGCGTCTCATTATATCAAAATTTAAAATTAATAAAATCCATTCACAAAACAAAACACACAAAAACATGCGAGGAAAACACATGGAATACACGAGCATTGTAGAGTGTGTCATCAACCCACTATACATCTTATATACATAGTAAACACAAGGGATGGTGAGGATCTCATCTCTATGCTCCGCCATCTAAGACATGGCAAAGACACCTGACAGTCAAGCTATGCTACAACAACCGTCAAAAACATGCTTAAGGGTGAGTAAGTCAAGACCCAACCCTACCTCTCATGAGAGGACTTTTTAAAAAAGGATGTGAGACCACTCAAGGGAAGACACAACCCTGCCTTCCACAGAAAGACTTTCAAAAACATACAACCCCACCTACATTACAGAGACACCTTACTGTGAAAAGGAAGTGTATACGCCTAAAAATGACACGACTCGGTCTAAATAAATATTCTTAATATTTATTCCCTTCTAATTCTTCTATCAATAAATAAATAAACAAATTTATTTATTCGATTCACATTCCTCTAAATTAATTAAAAATTGAAATATTGAATTACCTCTTCTAAAGTCAAAATCAAATAAAATCCTTTATTTAATTAAATTCTTCCAAACAATTAAATAATTCTTAATTATTTAATTAAATCAAATCATTCTTCCAAATTTGAATAAATCAATCAAATTTATTTAAATCCTCTCGATCTCCAAAAATAAAATAAAATCAAATATTTTATTTATTCTTCCAAATCATGCACAACAATTAAATAAATTTATTTATTTAATTTGCTTTCTTATCTTCTAATTCTTCAATTATCTTCTAAATCTTCTAAAAATAAGTCTTCTTCTTCATGCACACACAATTAAATAATTTATTATTTAATTCCTCTCAAATCATGCAAAAGCAAATCTCAAGTTGAGTTAACTAACTCAATCAACCTTGTTTTTATCAATATCTCTTAAATTAGAAAAAAGCTTTCTAATTTATGAAAAACATGTCTTATCTTTAGAAAAGAAAGTAGTTAACTCAAATAAAATAGGTTTTGGGTGACACTTGTCTTCTTCTTATTCGCACACATTCCTCAAGGTTTCTATACTGTTAATCTTCCCATTCTTTCTATACCATTGATCTTCTCTTTCCCAAGTCTATAAATTGAACCCTCTTCTTCTATTTCATTCATCCAAGCTTTAAGTAAACTTACTTTGCAGGAATTACAGCGTTCCTTTGGCACCAATTCCTTCATTGCTTGTGATCACACTCATTACTACACACTACTATCATTGTTATGAAGCTCATCTTCATGGAAAAACTGTCATAGTCGTTCCCATTTGAACATCTTGGAATCATAGCAAGAAAGTGTACCTTCTAAGCACGATATTCATAGACAAGATCATTTGAGATAGGCAATCAATGGAAGCTGAGAATTAAAGGAGGTTTGCTTTGTATTGTTCATTGTTTGATTGAATCTCTTTTGTTCATTATTTCATTGAGTTTTGGGTATTATTGATATATTATATTGATTATTCATGTTTACTCCAATTTTCTCTTAACATTTTTGGTGCCTACCATGGGGCCTAGCCCTAATTTAACTTCAAAATTGAGCTTTTGTATGTTAGAATCCGTACATAGGGTGTTTATGCGCATCCATTACGTTTCTATGCATATGCTCCATTCTCTTGGGCATATGCTCCATTATGTTGCACATATACCCCATTCAGTGGCAGATTTGATTTTACCAGAGTTGTGCATATGATCCATTCTACTTCGTATATGCTCCATTCTGTTGCGCATATACCCCATTCTATGGCAGATTTGATTTTACCAGAGTTACACATATGATCCATTCTGTTGCGCATATGATCCATTCTGCTACGCATATGCTCCATTCTGTTGCGCATATACCCCATTCTGTGGTGCATTTTATTTTACCAAAGTTACGCATATGATCCATTCTACTGCGCATATGCTCCATTCTGCTGCACATTTACTCCATTCTGTTGCGCATCCATTCTACTAGGTTTTTGAGTTGTTTCTTAAGAAATCTCTAATGCTAACACAATTTGCAGGAATATTCTTTGACCTACTTATAGGTTAGGGGTTGGTTTAGATCATATAGTTGCATTTGTTAACTCACCTCTTGATTTCTAAAGGAAAGTAAATAGATGCTCATGCAAATCTCACATAGTCTTAACTAGGAAGGTGGTAATTGAATCATTGCTATATTACTATCTTTCAAAATTAAACTCATTGCTATCTTGGTAAAACTAGACCATTGCTATCTTGTTATCACTTCAAAGTTAACAAATCACTGCTATCTAGGTAAAATTGAACACATCATTGCTATCTGGGTAAAATTGAACCATTGCTATCTTGTTATCACTTCAAAGTTAACAAATATCTGTGCTTGACCAAGTAGATAGCTCATCTAGTTTTTCTAATTTCAACTAGGGGAAAAGAACAACTATCTTCTGTGTTTTGGGAATGATACCAGGCCTATGCTCTCCCCTATCTTGGGTCACCAAAATGCTAGACATATCATTTTCGTATGTGTTTTTTCCTTTAGAGGGGCCTGCTCTTGGATACCATTCACCCAAGTAGGAACAACCCTAAGTGGTAATAGGCTAAAGCCAAGCCCTGCCAAGCCACTATAAATAAATTGTGTTTGGAGCAAAAGCTTCAAACAACAAGTGAAGTTGTGTTATACCGACAGCCAACCTCCCCCAAAACCCTCCAAGGTGCAACCCTTGCAGGCTGGGAGACTCCATAATGGAGAGTAGTGCTGCCACATGTATAACCACTCGAATGGTTTCCTTTATTAAACACCTTTGTCTTAGTGGCCAAAAACCCCTATAAGCCAATGCTGGGAAGGGAAATTATCACCTCCCAAAGATGCTTCACTAGAGATAGTGAGAATTTAGTTTATACTATCCTTTGAAACCTAGGATTGTACTTGCTTTCTTTTAGTCCAAAAAGAGTCAAAAAATCACAAAAAAATAAAAAACCATGAAAACATTCTTTGTGTTTTGTTGTGTCTTCTTGCCATAATTAAGAAAATCAGATCAAAAAGATCATCTTGCAACCAAGAAACCAAAAATATAAAAAAAAGTGCCAAAAACTACAAACACAATCAAAAAATCCAGAGCTACGCATTTACCCTCTGAATCTACACATACATTTTGACCTAATGCGCATTTGTTGCGACTTCCTATGCATATATAACCTGTTGCTACGCATTTACCTTTCACCAGAACTGTGCATTTACATCAACTTTCTACGCTCATATCCCCTGTTTAGGCACTTATGTTTCTACACATTCGTGACAGTGAGATTTTCCAATTCTTTTGAGAAAAAACTTTTCAAACTTTCTGGGTACTCATTTCCGTCTTGTATCAGTTTCTAAGGAGATGACAACCGAATTAGAAGAACTTGTTCAAGAACTTAAATACCTAAAGTTGTAGTTAAACTTAGGCACCTTGACCCAAGGGTTTATAGCAATTGCTCAAGAACTCCAAGTCATACAACAACACTTTGCAATCTTACAAGCTGAGCAGGCTAGTACTGGCTACACCACACCCCAGAGTCATACATTCTTGTCCCATCTTAATGATACTCTTGACAAGGCAAGCACTACTCCTAGAACCCATAACCCAAAGCATACCAATCTTACACCAACACAGACATCAAGTTCCCCAAGCTCTAGTCTAACAAACAAAAAATCCTCATATGATTTTTGGGAAAGATATGCAGCACAAGAAAAGCTATGGAGAATTCCAAAATCAACTCATTCATTACCTCATTCATTTACCCAAACACCTACAAAGAATGTGATCCAAGGACTACCAGCAGAGAGTCAACCATGTCCCCAAATACTAGTCCTTGACCTTATCAAGGAGCCTTCAAACATGTACATTGCACCAACCTCGTCGTGTAATCGGCAACCCCTTGATCCTGTTGAAAAATCTCCTACCACAAACCAAAGTCAAGGTCCATTGCACCTTCATATTGTTGACCAAAATCCTTTCCAAGAGTCTTCTACCTCAACTTCAATTCAAGCACATCAAGAGTTATGTCAAGAGCACACTTTAGAACATGTGGAAACATCAACCCCTTTTCTAAATCAAGATCAAAGCACCCCCATCCAACCCTTATGTAACCTTTATCTTTTCGATGATCCTATACCTATACATGAGCAAGAAGTCCAATTTCAAACAATGCATAACCTATATCTCTTTTATGATCAAGATACTACCTTTGATGAAGAAGCTATCCATGAGTAACTTGATCTGATACATGAGCAAGGGATCCAATTCCAACCTCTCCATAACCTCTATCCTTTCGGTGATCAAGATATTATCATTGATGACAAACCTATACAAGAGCACCTTAATTCCATCACGCTAAATCCTATCTATGATCAAGATCCCATCTACGATCATGAGCCTATCTATGATCAAGTAGACCATGATGATCCTCTTAGCGCACTTTATACATTCCATGGTCCTGAGCTTATAACCCCATCTAGTCCTATCCAAGATTCAACAACTTCCTCTTCCTTTGATGAGATACTTGCCTCCCAAGAAAGCATAGAAGATCAAACCAAAAATACTCCTCCGCCATCCATTATCGACCATGCTGCAAATCCCCCACCATGTATCCTTGGTCTTACCACCTTCATTCATGAGTGTTTCTCCTTAGAACACCAGCCACCATTATCCTCTATCGCATCATCTCCATCCAATAAAGAACTTGTGTCTAGTATTCCACCTACACATAATCCCGCTGTCCACCGCATACTCCAACATATGAACTATCAAGGTAAAGGCTTAGGCCTTCACAAACAAGGTATTTTGGAGCATGTCCATGTCAATATTCCTCCTCCTTCATATGGCCTTGGATACACACCCCAAGGTGAACAATCTCAAGATGTTGGTACTTCCTCCATACCCTCTAAATCTACCATTTTCCATCGCAAACCCTACCATATCCCTAAAACATATGTCGCCATTCCACCTCCATCATCCTACAATTGTCAAAAGCATGTGACCATACACCTTCCACCATCCAATCTACCTCTGCTACTTCCAACTCCTAACATCCCTCCATGCATTTTACCACCACTTCTTCCAACACCTTATTCATCCATCTATGAATCTTCTAACAATCCCAATCATGGCCAACAAATGCACATGTTGTCTAAACAAAGGGCTTCCTCCAACCCCACTTCCACCATCCCATAGGAATTCAACAATAAAAATCTAGATGCCTCTACCTATAAAGTCAAAAATCCTAAGAGTCCTCATGACCTAGGATACAAAAGCCCAGAATCAAAGAAACATCCTTCTCAATAGCTGCATACACCCACACACCTATATGCCAAACTGAAAAAGGTGTGGGTCTGCATCCAACAAATAAGTACCTCTGAAGCTACACAAAAGATGCATACACCCAAGCCCATACCTTCACAGGTACTATCTAAAAGAAAAATGGCTTGGGTACCTAAGCAAAAAGCCCTGAAGTTACATGAGGCATCCACCTCTGAAGAATCTAAACCATCCATTTTCTCCCATTCCATCCAAAAGTCTCAAATCCTTCCATCCCACATGACAAACAAAAATCAGAAAAATACTCAGTCTATGTGGATCCCTACATGCCTAAGTCATTCATCCACAAGCAAAAGTCTTCATTGCTTCCTACACTACTTTCCCATCACTAGCTTCAATGTTTATCACGATATGTGCAACTATTGGTCATGATTCCCTTCCATCCCACAACATGTTCATATACCTCCATCCCCTCTTCCTTCCACTATTATCCTACATATCTTCCCCATCCTACTCCTATGGTCCATGCTTTTGCATAAGCCTTTCCATCCGTATTTTGCATCATCCTCCACTATTGCACCCTTCCATAATCCTCTATCTACCTTCTCAATCTCGCTTTCATGCAATCCCCTATCAACATCTATGAGAGCACTCGACATGGTCCATGTGACGACATCTTTCTAGTGGGACTATCACCTTTCGTGGGGCGAGATACTTGAAGCCCTCTCGTCCATTCTACCTATCCTATCCAAATGTTGAAAACAAAAAAATCCCCAATGATGAAATAAGCACTTCAAAATACTTGCACAATCAAGATGTCAAAAAAACCATTTCACATCCATATTGCATCTATTTGCATCAATATCCCATGTAATAAATGATCCAGAATGTAGAGTATCAATGTTTATAAAAGCTTGTGAGTCCTTCTATCGAGTCATTCTTCTATCAATCAAAATTCTATCATTGTGATCCATTCTTCTCAATCCAATCAATCTGAGTAGTGATCAAAATGCAAGTCCAACCTAAATCTATACCAATCAAGTCAAGTCAATCTTGTCAAATTATCCAAGCACCCTCAGTGGTCTTGATCCTTGTCTGGTGGTAAACCAACTCAATTAGTTAATCAATCAAATTGTCTTATACAAGATGTAACATTGTCAAAATTAGACCAACACACGCATCTTACACAACATGCTTCATTTCCTAAAACCAGACACTATCCTATCGTGTTTCTCCAGGGATATATCATTCCCCGCCATGACAACACTGTCTTATATCGTTATTAGTATATTCTTGGTTTAGAGATGGACAAGGGCAATACCTTGTTTATTCTTGTATCATTTGTGCATACTTACTTGCTTGTGTGTGTTATCATTCTATCTTGCATAGCATATCATTCAACTCTTTCTTAATCCTTCTTCTTCATGAGATTGTCCGTCTCACGTCCCTTCTGCCTTCTTCCCATCCAATCTCCTGAGGGGGCATCCTATCATCATAACCTGTACCAGGGGCAAATTGGGGCATGTATCGTTATCAAACTATTTATTCTTTGAAGCGACATTGTAAACTACATTGCATCAAAGAGGGACAAAATGTAAATGCCTAAAAATGACACGACTCAGTCTAAATAAATATTCTTAATATTTATTCCCTTCTAATTCTTCTATCAATAAATAAATAAACAAATTTATTTATTTGATTCACATTCCTCTAAATTAATTAAATATCAAGATATTTAATTACCTCTTCTAAAGTCAAAATTAAATAAAATCCTTTATTTAATTAAATTCTTCCAAACAATTAAATAATTCTTAATTATTTAATTTAAACAAACCATTTTTCCAAATTTGAATAAATCAATCAAATTTATTTAAATCCTCCGATCTCCAAAAATAAAATCAAATCAAATATTTTATTTATTCTTCCAAATCATGCACAACAATTAAATAAATTTATTTATTTAATTTGCTTTCTTATCTTCTAATTCTTCAATTATCTTCTAAATCTTCTAAAAATAAGTCTTCGTCTTCATGCACACACAATTAAATAATTTATTATTTAATTCCTCTCAAATCACGCAAAAGCAAATCTCAAGTTGAGTTAACTGACTCAATCAACCTTGTTTTTATCAATATCTCTTAAATTAGAAAAAAACTTCCTAATTTATGAAAAGCATGTCTTATCTTTAGAAAAGAAAGTAGTTAACTCAAAAAAATAGGTTTTGGGTGACACTTGTCTTCTTATTCGCGCACCTTCCTCAAGGTTTATATACCGTTGATCTTCTCTTTCCCAAGTATATAAATTGAACTCTCTTCTTCTATTTCATTCATCCAAGCTTTAAGTAAACTTACTCTGTAGGAATTACAGCGTGCCTTTGGCACCAATTCCTTCATTGCTTGCGATCACACTCATTACTACACAATACTATCATTGGTATGAAGCTCATCTTCATGGAAAAACTATCATAGCCATTCCCATTTGAACATCTTGGAATCATAGCAAGGAAGTGCACCTTTTGAGGGCCATATTCATAGACAAGATCATTTCAGATAGGCGATCAATGGAATCTAAGAATTAAAGGAGGTTTGCTTTGTATTGTTCATTGTTTGCTTGAATCTCTTTTGTTCATTATTTCATTGAGTTTTGGGTATTCTTGATATATTATATTGATTATTCATGTTTACTCCAATTTTCCCTTAATAGGAAGCATGTGCACAAAGTATACAACCCCACCTGCATCACAAAGATGCCTTACAGTGAAAAAGAAGCATATGCAACACACAAAAACAAAGTATACAACCCCACTTGCATCACAGAGATGTATTACAATGAAAAGGAAGTATACACAAACACACAATTCAAGGTATACAGCCCCACCTGCATCACAGAGATGCCTTAGGGTGAAAAGGTAGTATACAACACATCTTATCTAAGATATCCAAGTATTTACCATAATATATGCCCCCACCTTAAATTGGTTTCTCCCACTTGCCAGTAGCAATCATATTTAAGGTAAGGTTGAAAACACATGAGGGAACAAAATATTTCACAAAGCCCATGCCCCAAAGTGGCATGTGCTTACAAGATCCAGATTGTTCCCAATAATCACGATAGAAACACATCAATATCATTTGCTAACAATCATTAATCAACAACATGCATGTATGAAACATAATCAAAACAAGCTTCGGTTAGAAACTCTAAGCAAAGATAACAACCAAATCATATCATGAGACTGATACAGAAATAAGGTAACATGTCACTTAACAAACCAAGGCTATACTTACAGGTTCAAAACCAAGTATAGCCATGAGTTTATACTTCAGGTATCTAAAAACTGAGCATAGCTACAAGGTGAGATAACAACATTCTAAAGTGCATAGAAGAAGATTTACAGTATTGCAAAGGTGTGTTACAACACTTTCACAACACGATACATGATCACATCACAACATAAAGTGATTTTACTAGTCAAACGTCAGTAACAAATTACCCATGTCTTCATATATGGACTAAATCCATTTTTACTTTCTTGTTTAGAGACATACGGTCCTTATCAGAAGTGTAGATTTCTTGTCATCATCCATTGACTAATAGAGCCACAAGTACAACGGAAGAATGAAATCATGAAAAAATGAGAGAGGAGACAAAAGTGACCTAGGGCCACACTGTGGAAGGATGCCTCCAAATCACCCTTCACAATGATATTCCCCCAAGGCACCACACAACAACTGCAACAAACAGAAGTGTAGAAGAATAGAGAAACAAATAGAAGGAATGTCACAACAGAGGCAGTCTTGACCTTACAAGAGTATCAAGGGTCATCCAAGGAGACCTAAACAAACATTTAACACTACACAAGGGAACACAACATAAAAACATTTAAGATGAGGCCACCTGCAAGAGAAACTCGAAGAGGTGCTACATCAAGGGTTGTTGAATGAGGGAGAAATACTTACCTAATTCATTGTCAAGGAGGTGGTACTCAGAATATAACTACGCTAGCAGTTATCCTTAATCAAATCATCTTCTTCCCAATCTTGATCTTCATATGAAATAGGTGGTACATAGGGCACTATAGCCCAACTTGAAATTTCTTCATTTAGTTCTTCTTTTGATTCCATTTCTTTTAGTGAAATATTCTCTTCTTATGGTGACATTTTTCGAGCTAAGGCTTGTCACTTTCTTCTTCATTCCCTTGCATTTCTATTTCTTCTAGTCTTATTAGTTATATTTCCCAAGGGAGTTTCTTTGTCTACCATCAAGGGTTCATGATTTCTACAGTCTTTGGCATTTCTAAAGAGGAAGCTGGTACAAAAGTGATTTTATGATTTTGTGATGGATAGCTTCACTCTTGAAGGTTTTATCCTGATCCTTGTAAGGATGGTGGAGGAGGAACCTTGGCAAAATTTCCTTTTACTTTCAATTGAGGTGAATCCTTTAGCTCGGGATGCTTTTCACTCTTTGTTTGTTGGATAGGAGGAATTATAGCCTCAGAGCACTAAGAAGATCCAAGATTATTCTTGCCATATGATAATTCAGCTATTTTCTTTGCCTCATACTTTTGATATGCCAAGAAGAATTGATCTTGTCTTGGTTGATTTGCTTCAATAGGTTGTGGCAAACAAAATACAAATTAAAATTTCCACAAGTGGCTAATGGTTTAAATCCACTGTGGTGAATAACATGCACTCGATCTTTATGAGGGAACTTTAAGCACTTATGAATAGTAGAAGGAACCACTTTCATGGATCTTAGCCAAGGATGTCCTTACTTCACACAAAAGAGATCTGAGGTGGGAATGATGACAAATGGTGCTTCTAGGGCTTTTTCAACTACCTTAATACAAAGTGTTATCTTTCCAATTACCAAAATAAAATAACCATTATGTTCTTTTATCATTATGTTAATTCGATCATAAGTATCTTGTGCTATATCATGCATATATATAAAAATTCTTTTGTGATAACATTTGTCATGCAATTGGGATCAATAAGAACTCCTCTTGTAGGATTTCCATTTATTCTTGTTGTTATATAAAGAGGACCATCAATGTTACGAATAATGACCTCATGTGGTGTGAAGGATATGATTGGTTTAGGATCCTTCCTTTTCTTGTTAGATCATGGAGGAGCCACACCACCCTTGTTGTGATTGGATTCCATATATGTGAGACTTTTGTACACCAAGACACTAGTTTGAGGAAATTGAGTTTTTGAAGCTTTTACAAAGATTAAAAGCACACTAGTGTCACTCCAAATGAAGTGATCATGATGTTAAAAGTACTGCACAAAAAGGCAATATAGACAACTTTAAGATTTCTTACAAAGATATATAAAAGATGCCAAATTTCTTATGTTGAAATACACAATGTGTAATTGCAAAAGTATTAATTTTCAAATTAGGGATGTGAAATGATGCAAGATTATTATGCAAAATCAGATTTGATGAATATTTGATGCCACTAATATGATCATGCAAGAGAATTTTTAAAGCCCTAATGCAAAATTTTACCCAAAATTTAAGCTTTTGAAGGCCTAAATATGCACTTTTTCCAAAATTATGCAAGATTTTTGAATGAGTAATGAGAAATATGCAACAAACCAATGCAAGATTTTTGAACAATCAGCAAGATGCAAATGTTCGAAGCTATGGGTTCACCAAAATGTTTAGTATGAAAAAGGAGAATGATAACAACTAGAATGCAAACTAGATCAAACCCTTTTCCATATAACATTCAAGGAAAAGACTGAGCCAAATCACTACCAAATGAAGGTGGACTTAGTTGCTAACCTTGTGCTCATGTATGCTATAGATGGATTAGATTTAACTTAGTATTTTCCTCAAACCATAGGTTAACAATGCATGAAACCCTAGTTCTACAATGATCTGCTTGTAATAGAAAATATAATAGAAACCTAGAAACTAATTGTTGCAAGTATGTGACTAACCGGTGTTGTCATTGATGTCAACATATCAGTGTTGTCATTAGTGTCAAATGTGCTCTTGTATTGATGCTTTCCTGTAACAAGTAAGTGATCTTGATATTGAGTTTCCAAGTGCTTTTGAGAAAATTTGTTCCTCCAGTTGAAATAGTGTATAGAAGAGTATCTTTGTTTACAGTCGAACATTCTAGTAGATTCCTCCACATTTCTTGTAGAATGAATATCTTTGTCTGTACATTGGAATTTATTTAAAGGCATGTCTGAAGATGCTATGTTCCAAGTTTGAGCCTCTAGTATGACGATTTGAGTGAATTATGTTCACCAGAGTGAAAAGTGTTTTTCTGAGTATTCACTGGTGACAGGGAGAATGTATTTTGCTCTGCATTCCTCCGCATTGAAGTATTATGATCTGGGGTTCATAAGTTAAGTCTAAAATGATGTTAAATTCCTTCAACTCTAATGGCTCATGATTTGGTGGTCCGCAAGCTATCATTTCTTTATGACAGTAGCTAACAGTATTGTTCTTGTGCTCCGGTGTGAAGAATCTTCTTGACAAAGTGGTTAGAGATCATGTAGTTATTCCTGGTGATTACAATGAGCTTGTGGATGTCTCTTGATCGTGTTCCTACCTTTGGATTGGTCTGCAAAGAGAAATTAGGATCGTGGATGAAGATTGTTCTTAGAAGACTTAGTGTTAACACTAGTCTTGGCCGACTTGGTTGTTTTCACTACTTGTGGAGGTGCATCAAAGATTGTGAAAGCGTGTCGTGGTGTGGAAGATTGCATTTTAGTCCTAGCTAAGGCATAACATGATCCACATACATCTTTCCCTTAGCTAATTTTGTTTAGGTCCAGACCTTTTTCTATGTATGTTTTTAATGCCAACCTTGGAGATTGTTCCAATGGTTGATGAATGTAATGCCGACCTTGATGTACATTCCAAGGTTGATGAATTGTATAAAAGCATGTAATGTGGTTATGAAAAAGGTATGGAAGTGTGAAAATGAAAAGATAAGTGTGAAGGTTTAAAAGAGCAGATTAGAGGAGATATAATGTGCTTCAATGGAACTAAACCTAGGCATGGAGTAGATGCTATCAAATCAGTTCACCAATCTTAGCAGTGAGCCAACCCTTGGTAGTGAGCCACCCCTTGGCAGTGAGCCGATCTTGGCAGTGAACCTAAACATTTGTAGTGAGCATATTGGGCAGTGAGCTCTAAGGCAACGAGCCTCTATTTTTTAGTATTGTTATAACTTATATATTTCTATGGGCTAACACCCATCGTGGTTTTTCCCTTTTAGGGTTTTCCACGTAAAAACCTAGTGTCTCATGTGTTGATGATGTTGTTATGTTAATTTTCTTATTTCATGCTTTCATGATCAAATCTAGATAACAATGAACAAGTGTTTGATGTGTTAATGTTCATAAGTGGTCAAGGTTTTGAAGACAACTAATTCAACCCCCCTTTCAATTGTCTGATGCATTTCAACAATTGGTATCAGAGCAAGGTTCCTCAGAGGTAAGCTTAACAGCTTGAGGTAGATCCAGAATGTCTTATAAGAAAGAAGCCCCATAGTTTGATGGAATGAATTATGTGACTTGGAAGATACGCATGAAAATCCATCTGCTTTGTATTGGTTATAGAGTATGAAAAGTGACAGAGACTAAATATACCATGCCTCAGAATGGTCTAACAACTGAAGATGAAATCAAAGAATATGAGTTAAATATAAAAGCTAGAGATGCCCTGTTAAGTGCATTGACTGACTCTGACTTGATATAGGTCATGAATTATGAAACTACTCAAGAAGTTTGGGAAAAGTTGGAAAATCTATATGAAGGAGATAAATCTGTAAAGAATGCCAAGTTGCAAGGACTAAAAGCTAAATATGAAGGTTTAAAGATGGGCGAAGATGAAAACATAACATCTTACATGCAAAAGATTGATGAACTTGTCACTGGAATCAAAGCTATGGGAGGAACTATTGAGGAAAAGGAAGTTGTGATGAAAATTCTTAGGTCATTACGTAAATCCTATAGTCACAAGGTACCTACAATTGAAGAGGTAATGACTGTGAAAGAGGTCACTAAGGATCAGTTGCTAGGAAAGCTTACAGCCTTTGAGATGATAGAACTTGATGATGCTCTACCGAAGACTAAGACTGCTTTCAAAGCCAGTATCTCTGAGAAGATCTCCAAGCTAAAAATTACAAAGTGGAACCTGATGATGAGCTTGATGAAATTGAAACAAACTTTGTTGACAAACTGCAAAGAGGTTCTGGTAAGTTCACAGGCAAATTACCTTTCAAATGTTTTACATGTGGTAAGGTTGGTCAGTATGCTTCTAGATGTCTTGAAAGAATTGAAAGGAATAGAAAAAGATTTGAGAATAGACCTAGGGTTCCAAAGAAACGCTACTATGTTAGAGATCTTGATGATGAAGGTGTGATAGATGATGAATCTAATGATGCTAGTACTAGTGCAAATGAGTGCTTGTTTATTGCAATTAAAGATGAACATGTGTCTACTAATCCTAATAGCTGTGTGAAGGAATAAAAACCAATGGAAGAAAGTGTTTTGACTATTCAGGTTGAGAAAGATAAGGATGAATGGATTATTAACAATGGATGCTCACATCATATGACTAGTGACAAAAGTAAGTTTGTGAATTTGGAAAAGTATGATGGAGGATTGGTTAGGTTTGAAGAAATGCAACTGGTAAGATTTGTGGGAAAGGATCTATTTCTTTTGATGGAAAGAACAACATTAATAATGTCCTATATGTGAAAGGTTTGAAGCATGATATTTTGAGTGTTGCTCAGATGTGTGACAAAGGTTATGACCTAAGATTCAAAGACAATGGGTGCAGGATCATCGAAAACTCTGGAACAATGATTGCTATTGGTAAGAAGACCAAAGGTAACATTTACCAATTAAAAGGAACTAATAATTATTGTCTATTGGCTCAGACAGATGAGAGTTGGCTATGGCATAGAAGGATGTGTCATATCAATTTTGACAATTTGGTGAAGATAAGCTCTGCACAGGCTGTAAGAGATCTGCCTAAACTTGTGAAGCTAGCCAACACCATTTACAAGGAGTGTCAATTTGGGAAGCAAACAAAAACAAGTTTCAAAAGCAAAGAACAATCCTCTGCTGGCTTACTAGAGCTGGTACATACAAATTTGTGGGGTCCCACAAGAACAAGAAGTCTACAAGGTGACAGGTATTGTATGTTGCTTATTGAGGACTATTCTAGAATGACTTGGGTTATCTTTCTAAAAGAAAAATCTGAATCCCTTGACAAGTTCAAAGTTTTCAAGGAAATGGTTGAAAATGATTTAGAGTTGAAGATCAAATGCTTGAGGTCTGATAGGGGAGGTAAGTTCACATCAAATGAATTCAATATTTTCTGTGAAAAACAAGGGATAAAGAGACAATTGTCTATACCTAGAACTCCTTAGCAGAATGGAGTTGTAAGGAAAAATAGGATTGTTCAAGAGGCTGCTAGGACTATGTTGAAGGAAGCTGACCTACCAGAAGTATACTAGAGAGAAGCCATACATACTGATGTGTACATCCTAAACAGAGTTCAAGTTAAAGGTAAAAATCCTTATGAATTATGGTATGGAAGAGCTCCTACAGTGAGATATTTCAAAGTTTTTGGTAGCAAATGTTATATCAAAAGAGAAGAAGATCTAGGCAAATTTGATGCTAGGTGTGATGAAGGAATCTTCCTTGGATACTCTACCAAGAGTAAGGCCTACCGGTACTACAATAAGAGCTTGAAGAAAATCATTAAGAGTGCTAATGTGAAGGTTAATGAAGACAAAGGAAGAATTTCAGATCTGGGTGGCTATGAATCAGATGAGCCTACTACTATAACAAATGAAGAAAAAGTTGATCAAGAAGACAGTCAAGATGAAGAAGAAAAGGCTCCGGAAAGCACTGCCAAGACTCCCAAGTATGTAAGAATTAATCGTTCTGAAGATCATATTATAGGAGACAAAAGCAAAGGGGTATTGTCAAGGAAAAGAGCTACAGAAGAACAAGTGAATTACTGTCTGCTTTCAAAAGTTGAACCTAAAACTGTGAATGAAGCCTGTAATAATGAAAATTGGGTAAAAGCTATGGAAGAGGAGCTATTGCAGATAGAAAAGAATCAAACTTGGGAACTAGTTCCTAGACCAGCTAATAAGAATGTGATTGGCACCAAATGGGTTTTCAAAAACAAGATGAATGAAGTAGTAAGGAACAAAGAAAGATTGGTATGCAAAGGATACTATTAGGTTGAAGGAATAGATTTTAAAGAGACCTACGCTCATGTGGTAAGAATTGAAGCAATTAGAATGTTTTTGGCATTTGTAGTATTTAAAGACTTCAAAGTGTATCAGATGGATGTTAAATCTGTATTCTTAAATGGTGAGTTGGAAGAAGAGGTCTATATTGAACAATCGAAAGGATGTCAATTATCAAAACAAGGTGATATGGTGTGCAAATTAAAGAAAGCCTTGTATGGACTGAAGCAAGCCCCCAGAGCATGGTATGCAAGACTAGACAAGTATTTGTTGCAATTAGGATTTAGTAAAGGTACTGCTGACAGCAACTTGTATTTCAAAATTATGATAATCAGATCCTGATTGTTGTGGTCTTTGTTGATGACATTATCTTTGGAGGTAATGAAGGCATGTGCATGAAGTTTGCAAGTGAAATGCAAAATGAATTTGAGATGTCTATGTTTGGTGAAATGGATTTCTTTTTAGGTCTGCAAATTAATCAATAAGATAAAGGAATTTCTATATCTCAACCCAAGTATGTGAAAGAGTTATTGTAGAAGTTTGGGACGGAAGACTCTAAACTGGTATGTACTCCATGGTAACTGGCTGCAAGTTGAGAAAAACTGATGAATCACTCAAGATTGATCAGAAAAGGTACAGATCGATGATTAGAGGATTGCTTTATCTAACTCAAACCAAACCTAATATAATGCATACAGTTTGTCTTGTTGCAAGATTTCAAGCTGATCCAAGAGAGTCACATGTGATGGTAGTTAAGAGAATCTTGAGGTATTTAAAAGGCACACTAGATCATGGCTTATAGTATCCAAAGGATAATGATTTCACTCTTAGTGCTTATATAGATGCAGATTGGGCCAGAGATGTTGATGACAGAAAAAGTACCAGTGGAGGTGCTTTCTTCTTAGGTAATAGATTGGTTTCATGGATGATCAAGAAGCAAGATTCAATCTCTTTATCAATTGTAGAAGTAGAGTATATTGCAGTAGCATGTTGTTTTACTCAAGTGTTATGGATGAAGCAGAATTTGAAGGACATAAGAGTTGTGTATGAAGATCCAGTTGCAATCTTCTGTGACAATACAAGTGCTATAAACATTTCAAGGAACCTAGTGATGCACTCAAGAACAAAGCATATCTCTATAAGGTATCACTTTTTGAGAGAAAAGGTGACAGAGAATGAAGTAAAGTTAGAATATGTGTCCACAAAGGATCAAATTGCAGATATTTTCACTAAGCCTCTACCTAAGGATACCTTTGAGTATCTCAGAGAAACGTTAGGGGTCATTACCCCTCCTGCTCTCAACTGAGATGCATAGGAATGCATCAGTCATGTGGTGCTCAAAGTCTCATTCTTTGATCTGGATTGATTTTTTGAGGGCTACTTCTTAGGAAGAGTACCTAGATGTTCATGATAAAGAAAGTGTTGATAACAGAGAAAGTTCAGTAGATCAGAGCAGCAGCATGCAAGTATATGCCCTTTGCCATTTATGTCAAAGGGGGAGAGAAATCATGTGAAAAACTTAGAGAAGAAAGACTACATATGTGTAAAGAGAAAGGGGGATAATCTTATCTTGATGGTCTTTACAGTTTTTTACATCATATGTTGCCATCAATGACAAAGGGGGAGATTGTTGCAAGTATGTGCCTAACTGGTGTTGTCATTGATGTCAACATATCAGTGTTGTCATTGATGTCAACATATCACAAGTAAGTGATCCTAATATTGAGTTTCCAAGTGCTTTTGAGAAAATTTTCTCCTCTGGTGGAAGTAGTGTATAGAAGAGTATCTTTGTTTACAGCAGAACAATCTAGTATATTCCTCTGCATTTCTTGTAGAATGAATATCTTTGTCTATGCATTGGAAGTTATCTAAAGGAATATCTAAAGATGCTATGTTCTAAGTTTGAGCCTTTGGTATGACGATTTGAGTGAGTTATGTTCACCAGAGTGAAAACTGCTTTTTCTGAGTATTCACTGGTGATAGGGAGAATGTATTTTGCTCCGCATTCCTTCGTATTGAAGTATTATGATCTGTAATTCATGAGTTAAGTCTAAAATGATGTTAATTACCTTCAACTCCAATTGCTCATGATTTGGTGGTCCGCAAACTATCCTTTCTTTATGACAGTAGCTGACGGTGTTGTTCTTGTGCTCCGGTGTGAAGAATCTTCTTGACTAAGTTGTTAGAGATCGTGCAATTGTTCCCGATGATTACAATGAGCTTGTGGATGTCTCTTGATCATGTTCCTACCTTTGGATTGGTCCGCAAAGAGAAATTGGGATCGTGGATGAAGATTGTTCTTAGAAGACTTAGTGTTAACACCAGTCTTGGTTGACTTGGTTGTTTTCACTACTTGTGGAGATACATTGAAGATTGTGAAATTGTGTCGTGGCATGGAAGATTCCATTTGAGTTGCAGCTAAGGCATAACATGATCCACATACATCTTTCCCTTAGCTAGTTTTGTTTAGGTCTAGACCTATTTCTATGTATGTTTGTAATGTCGACCTTGGAGATTGTTCCAATGGTTGATGAATGTAATGTCGACCTTGATATACATTCCAAGGTTGATGAATTGTATAAAAGCATGTAATGTGGTTGCGAAAAAGGTATGGAAGTGTGAAAATGAAAAGATAAGTGCAAAGGTGTAAAAGAGCAAAGAAGAGGAGATATACTATGCTTCAATGAAACTGAACCTAGGCATGGAGTAGATGCTATCAAATTAGTTCACCAATCTTGGCAGTGAGCCAACCCTTGGCAGTGAGCCACCCCTTGGTAGTGAGCCTAAACATTTGCAGTAAGCATATTGGGTAGTGAGCCCTAAGGCAATGAGCCTCTATTTTTTGGTATTGTTATAACTTATATATTTCTATGGGCTAACACCCACCATGGCTTTTCCCTTTTTAGGGTTTTCCATGTAAAAACCCGGTGTCTCATGTGTTGATGTTGTTATGTTAAGTTTCTTATTTCATGCTTTCATGATCAAATCTAAATAAAAGTGAACAATTGTTTGATGTGTTAATGTTCATAAGTGGTCAAGGTTTTGAAGACAACTGATTCACCCCCCCTCTCAGTTGTCTGACACATTTCAATGCTAATTGAATAGGGCTGATCAAAGGAATGATAGAACCTATCTCCAGAAAGCATAGGTGTCAAAGGACCTCGGTGGAACCGCTCAGGTCCCAACTAAAGGCATCTACCGAAAGTGTAAACTGAAAGGTTATTCCAGATGTTGTCCTGATGCTAGATCTAAACTTAGAAAAGGTAGAAGGACATGGGTGATACCGCCCAAGTCCCTAGTGAGAGAATACTTCAAAACTGTCTCTGGATCCTAAAACCTTAATCTGTATCTAGTCTTCCTATAGCTCTATATTTTCCAGATCTTGCTCCTATAACTTGCACACAAGAAGATAAAAGGGGTTTGGGGGTTATGGTGTTTAGGGACTTTCCTCAGTCAAATCCTGAGATAGCATTCAAGCTTCCCAACACCATTGATTTATAAAGAGTACATGCCCTCGTGGGGGCAGAGGCTGAAAACAATGATAATATGATGATTCAAATGATGATAAACAAACAATGATATCACCTATGTGATGAACCCTTAGAATGATGAAGATCCTTCAACTCCTAAGGAAGGATAGATGATAGATCCATATCTGCAATAACAACATAATGACAATACACAAATCTACTCTAGAATCATAATGAATGCTCTTGCTTGCTTCACTTCAAGATCTTAGGTTAGCTCTTTCCATCCTAGTTGATAATGAATTCAAAAACACACTTGTATATGCTTTCTTTCTCATAATCGACAATTTAAACCAAAAAAGTCGACAAGGAGAAACCTCTAGAGAGGTGTTAGGCTACCACACTTGATTAAATAGCCCTGACCAATAGGGAGGGACATGGGTGGCACCGCCTAGGTCCTTTAGCCCTGTTTAGGTCTGGGGTAAACTAAATCAAGGAGCCCATATCCCAATTCCATCTTGGTGTTGGGAAACTTTGTATCAGGAGAAACATTTTGATGATATAATGCAATCAAGGGGGCCTAGAAGCTAAACAAGGGGGTAAAAAGACATGTGGACACTTTTACTCCATAATAGTCACCAACTTTGGTTGCATCTTCAAAAGGAACACTTCAAGGGTCCACTAAAAGGTGAAGCCTCTACATTATGGTCCATACATCATTTTGCATGTCGCTAATGAGAATGCCTTTGTTCTCAATATTCTACAATACCTAGGCTTGCATCTAGTTTCAATATGGAACTTATTAAGCCATGCTTTCCTCCTCTTCTTGAGCTAGTGTCAACTCAACATCATTCAAACTTGGATTAGAATAACTTGCACATAATTGCATAAGATTATTTTATATAGACAACTACCATATGTACCTACCAAACTTTTCATAATTTGTCTAGAGTGGCTAAAAAATGGCATTATGTAAATCAATAAAAGTGGAATAATCTTAAACAACTATGTGTTTACTTTCTATAGATCACCAATTACATGATGGAGTCCATCACTTTACAAGAAATGGTGAATGACCTAAAGAGTGAAGCCACACAAGACACTAAGAAATTTGCATGTTCCTCAATAGCATTATGCATTAATGCACAAGGCTTAGTAGCATCATACGCTAGTCTACAAGCTTCAACAACATAATGTGTTCCCCACACATGGCATTGTGTCATTACTCACCATTATGCATGACTCAACACATATTCACATGCCACCTAGTAAACATTGCACACTCTATAATCCTTCACATGTGGCATACATGTAAGGTTTCTACTTTAGTTGTGGGATTAGAATTCAAACTATTATGGAGCTCAACTACCAAGAAATTAGAAGGTCAAGTGGTTTGGGATATGAACTATTTCATTTTCTCCTCTCAAATCATAACCATATTATATATAGACATTCAATTATTCATGTTGGAGGTGAGATAGCTAAATATTCTAGGCAAATTAGATTGACGTGTTTACCCCATTCTAGTTGTAGGAATTCTCATTCCTAGCCTTGCTATATGCAATTTACAATTGTACCCTATTCATTTATGCTTGAATAGTCTAAGTAGTAGATATTTTCTATAAGTCTTCTACTCTCTTAAATTATGTGTTGAATTAATTTTTTTCTTGTTTTCTTGTACATAATCTATAAACTCATCTCTCAATAATATCAATTTATTCCTTGAACACTTGGGATCTAGATCATATAAATGTATGATATAGAGTAGATTTGTATTACATATATGTGTACTGATAATAATACATTGGTTTGCATCTAAGCTTAATGGACCATTGGGAGAGGGGCACATTGTATTACATACATGCATACTATTAATAATGGATTGGTTTGTAACTAAGATTGATGGACCATCAAGAGATGGCTATGCATAAATGTCTTAGCAATTTTGCAAGTGAAAATGGAAGTGGTTCACTATTGGAAAATCAATCCCTCCACCAACTCTCACTAAGTACTTAAAAAGGGGCATTAAAACCACATGATTTTGCTAAGTTTGTAATTCATTATTTTCTTGTCTTGTCTCAAAATAAAAGTGATCATACACATCATGTTATGTCTATTATATGAGAGTACTTGATATGCTAGGTGTAATTGATGACTTGACTTAAAGGTGGTAAATTCTTGCTAGTATTAGTCCTCATCATAAAAGCAAAGTTATAGTGAGTTCTTCTTTCTAACAACAAAACTATGTATATTGTAGCCTAGTTGAATTAAATAGAGGCCCTATCAAAGTGTAATAAAACACATTAACCCTTAATATTAATAAAATCAAAAGTTAGAACCAAGGCATAACTTAAAATATGAGAATTTAAGAATCCAATATTATTAGTAATTTCTCTAAAATGATTCAATGGGTAATAAAATTTCCTAAATGAACACAAAACCTTGTTATACTAGAGGGACAAAAATTACTTACAATTTTTTTTTTGGACAAGTACAAAAATTATTAAAAAAAAAGAGATTAATTAGTTGGGGGTTCTATTGGCCCCCCAACCTTGAAAATAAATAGCATTATAATTTATCCCAATCACTTTTTCACCTGAGAAATTAATATCATTTGGGAAGAGGATTTTTTTCTTCATTTTTTCTTTTCTATTAGCTAATGTGGTCCAACCACATTTACTTGAAGAAACCATATCAAAATCAACCTACACCTCACTCTCACCACCTTCTTTCGAGGGGAAACCCTCTTTGAAGAGAAAGGGTTGGTAACAATAATCCCTTGAAACAATTCTTAACATTACTTGCCTCATTGGCTAAAGATTTATCCATAAATTTTAGCACATATTTCATTAATAATTTAAAAATATCATTTTTTAACCACATAAATTCTCTATAGGCTTTTGCATATCAGCATCCATCTAAGACTCAGAAGAAGTAGGCAACACCAATGCCAACAAAACAAAAAAAGGACAAAGCACTAGATCAGTAGCTCCCTTCAAGCCACACTTTACATCCTTCACCAGAACATCTAACTTTAGTGTCTCTTTATCACTACCAACAATGTTGATATACGATTTGGAGAAAAATCCAAAGAATGACCCACAACCTAATGTTCAGGTTTCCATTTAACCACCATGTTGTCATGCCTACTTTTCTTTTTTCTAAGGGAATACATAAGACAAATGACCACCCTAAAATAGTTCTATAATCTGAAGGCTTGCTTCTCATAATCAAGGGGCTACTTCCAAATAACTTCTACTCTCAACCCTATATCCATAGGAGGGCCCAAAGAAAATTCTAAATCGACCAAAATACACACATATGTAGAGTGCAAATGCTTAAGGGTTTCAAGCGAGATGGAGATAAGTTTCCTAAAAGAGTTACCAATACCTTCCAACATTGAGGGAAGCCAAAAATGTAAGTGTATATTAAGCGTTCTAAGCCACATAGGAACAATCTTAATGTTTATTGATAATTGGTTGAAACCTAGAAATTAAGGATTAATAAGAATGGGGTTATTACCCTAGGACCAAGGACCCTTCTCCAAAACCCTATCTCTATCTTCTAAAGATTCACAAACCAAAACAAAAAACCTCATGCATTTAGGGATAAATCAGTATTGGTTCTTCAAGAAAAAATTTCTAAGTAGTAGTTACCCATTTGTGAAGCTCGAGAAGGCTAGGCCAAAGATTATTGAGCATAAAATCATGGTCATTTCTAAGTAGTGTTCAATCTCCTCCATAACTTCCTCACCCAGTTTGAAAATAGGCATATTCTCCACAACTTCAATCTACCCAACACCTCATTTCTTACCTCTAGAAGCCAAACAAAGTTTAGACTCCACCTCTGGAATGACCTTCACAACCATGATAGAGAGCTTAACCCCTCCCACAACTACAAAAAAAGAGTGGTCAAAACCTCTAGGGATAGCACCCCCCACTAACCTATTTGTCCCTCTTGGTGGTCCCAAAGAAACACTATCCTTACTTGGACTAAGTAATGCTACTTTCACTACATTATCACCCTTTCATTCTTCCAATGACATAAATTTCCCTTAGAAACATTCTTCTCTAACTCTCTGTGTTATGTAGTAATAGCATCAAGAATAGTGACCCAACAAGGCGGCAATAATTTCTTAGCATCCTATGAGTACTCACCAACAACATACTTAGTGCCTTGGTTAAAGTCAACAACAGTAGCAAAAGCAACCCTCATCATGTTCTAGCCCAATATTTCACTATTTTGTTAAGAAAAATATCTCACTTTACTATAATCATTAAATCACAATTATTACTACATATATTCATCTATCAATAAACAACTATTCATGCATTTTTTTTTAAAAACAATTAATTTAAAAAATTCAATCTTAAAAGAAATTTAAGATTATTAAACAATTTAAATTTTGATAAAAGTTAAAGTTGAGATTAATGAAATTGAGTTCTAATATCAGATATTCAACCCATAAGAAGTGTCATAAAATGATGAACATTTATTAGTTATATCCCTAGTTCCCTACTAACACAATGTTAAGTAGGTTTAATAAATAAATATAGTGTGAACATTTATACCAATCAAAAATATATTTATTAGATATTCATTATTACACTAAAGGTGTCCCCTGTGTGAAGCGGAGTGGTCTGGCAAGGAAATCAATGGCTGCAAACACGTTATAGCAGTGCAAGATGATTGAAACTGTTTCAACCCTTTGATTTTCTATCGCTGTGTTTTCGTTGTTTTTGTTGTCATCTCATTGTCATTTTTTTGTCATTGGAAAAGTAGAGGTGAGCAGTGAGCACGACCTCAGTTAGAAAAACCTCATAGTTTGAGGGAACGCAGTTAGTATGAAATATTGTTGTAGATAATTGAATGGAAGATGTTACGTGACTCCACCAATTTTAATCACAAGGGCTAGAGTAGCTTAAATAATTGGAATGAAACTTCACTTTCTCGTTCTTTTGTATTTTTTTGGTAGTTGAATAAAAATATATCAAAGTAGAAGCAAATAAAACATTCTCTGCAACCCCTTTTATTTTCATTACATGCTTCACAAAGATTGTCTTTCATTTGTAGTTTCATTTTTATTCAATATAAAAAATAAAAAAATGTTAATAGTTTTACGACCATCCACAACTTGTGCATTTGATATAGGTACATGTAAATAAGCTTCATATGAAAACTAACAACTTTTAATAGTGTTTATATATATATATATATAATTTAAAATAAATTATATTTACTTTTTAAGTATAATATTATATTATAAAATTGTGTATTTAGAAAAAAATACTGTATATTTAATATTTATATTTATAAAAAAAAATTTATGAATAAGTGCTATCAGTGGAGGTAGCCCTTTTGTAGTAAAGAAAAATTCAAAAATACAAGTTGTCATGTTTTCTTGAGCACAAAGAACATTGCCCTAGCCTTGCTAAGGGAGGGAAAAAATATAGTTCAAAGAATATTGGAATTATCTGAAGCAATTGCTTCACTTAACCCTGGCCATCTAGCACAAGTGAAATCTGAAATGACTAGTTTTGATTGGAACACGCCAAAGTTTGCTATCATGTCTGCCGCCCTGTTTTCTTCTCTAAAGACATGGGTTATATGTAGTCTCAGATTTTTTCCAGCGAATTTTGAATGGCAGAGAGTAAGGGTTGAAGTGCCCAATTAGAAGTTTGATTGTGCTTCACTACTTCAACACACACCTGTGAATCACCTTCAATGTTGATGTTATGAAGACCCTGCTATGTGTACAATAGAAGACCAGCATTCAACACATCGAATTCCACCAAGTTGTTAGTGGCCCATGGGATTTTCTTTGATAGTGCCCAAACTAGTTGATCGTGATTGTCCCTAATTACACATCCTGTGCCAAAAATGCCAGGGTTGTCTTTGGAGACCCCATCAAAGTTGAGCTTCAATTGGCCACTAGGTGGGGTAATCCATTTGGCATTCTTCTTTTTGACCTTGCTGGGAACCACGGGCATGAAGCCTGACGGGATTTGGAGGAGTGACAATCTCTTCATGATTGCATTATCCTAGTTTGAGAAAGGTAGCTTCAAGCTCCTCTTCGCCGCTACCCTCATACATTCACATATACCTCTTTCAATTCCTTCAATTACCTTTTCTCTAGGTAAGGCCTTGTCTTGAAATATTCTGCGGTTTCGATCCTTCCAAATGTCCTAGACCACTATATAGGGGCTGATTTCCTAGATGCTATCCCAAAGTGAGGTGCACTTAGGAGAGGGCCATGATTCAAAAAATTGTTTTACTCCCCGCAATCTTGGACTAGACCATGCCACCAAAATTTGAAACTAGTCCCAACAAGCGATGGCATATTTATAACTTATTTTAATATAATGTAAAGTATTTAATATATTTCTAAAATAATATTATATTGTAAAATGGTATATTTATATTAATTATTTTTATATAATGTAAAGTATTTAATATATTTCTAAAATAATATTATATTGTAAAATCGTATATTTAAATTAAATATTATATATTTACATTAAATACTATATATTTAATATTTATATATATTTTTTTTTTTTATTATATATCTATAAGTATTGTTGTAGAAATGGAGGAAATGTTGTAAAGACTAATTTTTGTAATTCAAAATTATCTTTTCATTATAACTTATATGATCTTTTCTAATGGTGAGGAGATTTATTGGTAATGGTCAACATTTACCTATATTTATTATTTAACTATATATATATATATAATCTATATTATGTTACTAAGTATATTTTTTATATAATTTAAATTTTTTTAATTATATTTTTAATACAATATAATTGTATATTTAAATATATTTTTTATTCAATTATATATTTATTTTATATATAAAATCTATATTCTAATTATATTTATTATATATTATATTTTAAAAATATAAATGATCAAATATAATTATAATATAATATATTAATATATAATATATAGTTGTTATCTAATTATATATTAGTATATAAAAGTCTATATTATAGTTGTTTTTATTATTTATTCTATACAATATAAATTATTAAATATAAATATAATAGTATATACTATTTGTAATAAATCTAATAACTTAAATAATCGTCCATGAAGAGAGAGGGGGAAGATAGGTAGAGAGAGAGAGAGAGAGAGAAGAAGAAGATATATAGAGAGGTAGGTAGATGGAGAGAAATAGAGAGGGACACATAGATATATAGAGAGAGAACTTTACTTGGTTGTGAAAATTTTACTTGGTGTTTAGGAGAACTAAGATAAATGTAAAAGTGTGGTCCACATTAATTATCACTCTTATATGTTTTATCCCTTAGATGTATGTTATTTTGAGAAGGATAAGAGCACTGAAGGATAATGCATATGTCCCTAAAAAAATCAAGAGGACATGCATGTTAGTTACAAATAATCCAATATTCCATTCAAACTATTACCATTGGTCTAGGAATTATCAAAGGTATAGCCACCATACCTATGTATTGGCGTGCATTGATTTCCTTGTCAATGTGTCAGCTACTAATTGGTCCGTGTATCTCCACATGGATAGACTGATATGTTTGCAAGCTTTTAATATCATACACAAAGGACACTACCCATCAAATTTTAGGTAAGAATTCATTAAGATTTATGGCATGAAGCCTATAGTACTTAAAGTGCCATCAAAAGGTTTGCACATTGTGAATGTGCATCTAACTAGTGGCACTAAGTTCTTCTTTAAGGCATTTTATCAACCACTTCCCTATGTACCAACACCACAAACTCTTTGACATAGGGAAATAAAGCACTGGTACATAAAAATACCTTACAAAGCATGTTTCAACAAATGAAATACAATATTGCATGCAGCTTTATGCAATACAATCATGAGACTATCAAATGAAAACTAATGCAATCATCCAACTCTCCTTGAAAGGTAATAGTGCAATTACACACCAAAAATCAAAATCTACCAAATTTCCATAGAAAGTTTTGTTGAGTGCAATATGCCATATGATTTACAAATCAACAATAAGATAGGTGGAGTGAGGTTCAAAGCGCATCTCTCTCACAAACATGTTCAACATGTTGGATCTACTTTCATGGCCACTACTTACCTATGAATTTCTTTGACATTAGTAATTTGTAGTTTCTGCACATTGTGTATTTTGTAAATAGATAATATTTCTTCTAATACATATCTCTTGAGACACCAATGGACCAAAAATATAAAAATCAAGTCTCTCCAATGCCTTACAATATTTTGTGAAGAGTGGCATTTCTCTGTTCCTTCTTATCGAAACTACTTCATCCATCAAAGTTTACTTCCTTTTCCCAAAAAAATGATGTATTTCATCATCTACTATCATTGATGTGGTAAAAATCCATCATATTGGTCAAACATAACCTAAAGAGATGTTGTCTCATGAATTGCAATGATTGAAAGATATGCACAAAATGGAGGTTTAATATCATCAACCCCCACAGTTAATTTTCCCATTAGCTTTTATTTGTTTTAGATTATCTCTCTATCTATCTATCCATCTCTATCAATCAAACTTATCAATTTCCAATGTGCTTTGGACACGTGTCATCCTTGGAATGTTTTCATGAAATCTCTCTCTCTCATGGATGCAGATATAGAGACAAATATAGAGAGATGTATTTAGAGATAAAGAGGGAGAGATAGAGATAAAGAGATTGAAATAGAGAAAGATAAAAAGAAATATATATATATAGAGAGAGAGAGGGGGGGGGGACGGAGGGAGAGAGAAAGAGATAGAGAAAAAGAAATAGGTATAGAGAAAAAGATAGAAGAGAGAGGACAAGAGAAAGAGATAGAGAAAAAGAGAGAGGTAGAGTGAAAAATCTTAGACAGAGGAGAGAGAGAGAAACATAGGGAGAAATAAATCTTAGAGAGAAAAAGTGTGTGAGAAAGAAAGGGGAAGGAAATAGAAAGAGATAGAGAGAATGGCTTTCAATTAGTTGTTTTAAACCAAGAATCCAATGATGACACCTATCCATGTGGATTTATGCTCATAACAACACATTAAATATAATATAACTATATATTTTATAAATATAATACATTTAATTGAATAAGAACTATGTGTAAATATTTACGCCAAAGATGTTCCCTCACTAAAATAGACTAGCTAAATTGGAGGATCATCAGTAAAGAGCTTATAGGAACAAGTATGATGCATATAGTGGGGCAATACATGAGGTAAATTGCAATGCATCATTTGGGTATACCACTCAATTATGTTGTATCCACAAAAAAAGTGTAAAGAAAACAAGCTTATCCTCAAAAGTTGGGTGGAAAAAACACATCAAAAGGGTAAATTAGGGGGAAGATATGCAGAATTTGACAAAAGAAAGACTTGATGAAATGATTAATTCATGTTCTCCCAAATTGAAGAGGTTAGAAAAAACAAGTATTCAAATTTATGGACATTATTTGGATTATATGGAGCAAATTTGTTTGCACAATCAACATGGGACTAATTACAAACTTTGATATTACTGATTACAACCCTAGGTTATTAGTTTGATTAGTCATGATAACTATGGTTTCCTTTTGCAATGATTGATTGAAAGCCTAGATGATGTGTAGAAAATCAAATTTCATAAAAGAAAGCACTTAGATTTAGTAAAGGATTACTATGAAACCCATCACAAGAAACCAATTTAGAAGATAAAGCTCAAAGGTTTGTCTACAAAAAATAAAGATATAATTTTTTGTTTACCATGCCATTATGTTGAATATGTGTATACTATGCCAAAGGGTGTATGGGAAAACCATATCCTTATTTATATATGATGTTGAACTAAAATATGTGGATTCAAAGTACTTTTCAATTTCAACTAAAAAACATGGCTACATGCATAACCTTTCTATGCATAATTATTTTTAGATTTTACCTTTACCACCCATGATAGTTAAAGAGACATTTCCTAAAATAGAAAATCATTAGCTATAATGGGATTACAAAATAAGCTTAGCTACATAAACATAGTGGCAAAAAGTGTTTTGTTCTATGATACACTTGGGCCTATGGTCAAGCATTCTAATGGAAAAACCTACATTATAGACCTAGCTATGGTACTTTTACAATGTAAAAAGTGGAGCTTGGTATGGGTTGGTCCAAATCATCTAGCTCCATTAGAACTTCATGAAATGACACTTTTACAAAAATAAAGAAAGAGAGATAGAGTCAGAGAGAGAAGGTAGAGAGGAAGTGTTGTCACATAGATTTGCACCCAGTGTTGAAGGATTTTAGGGATCCAACAATCTAGTGAAACATTGAGATGACCTCTAGGTGTGGGACCCTAGAGGGAGGATAAATCTCCAGAGATAGGCTGGTTCCTTTGTTGAATGAGAGATTCAGCAATTCTAAGACTAAACCTAATCTATCCACTTGTTTATGAAAAGAATAAGAGGGATGAAACTAAAATTAAAGGGAGGTGATACACCAGGTTTGAATATAAAAGATCTCACAAAACTAAGAAAATACACAACATAACCAAATATAGATGATAGGTACACATAGATTTAAGCAATTTAAAAGGAAGCTAGGTGTGCAGAAATCACTTCCTACACTAATCTAAAGAGGAGAGATGAGTGCAAATTCATTTTAATCTTTATAGTTACAACAATGTTAACATAACAATGGAGATATTGCAGCAATACACAACACAAGAATGTAAGAGAGGAGAGAGAGAGAGAGAGAGAGAGAGAGAGATAACATGGGGAAAACCCTTACGGGTGAAAAACCCCACACTCCAAAACCTACACAATGTATTATCTAAACAATGAAGTTTACAACACACTTGCAATGTAAGTCTTTACAAGAGTCTTCGACACTCGTATTTGGAGACAATTCAGTAGAATAATAGTACTTTTCAATCACATAATACATCTCCTCTCCAAGCACCTACTTAAATAGAAGTTTACAAGGCAAAAATGTACTTTCCTTGAGATGGGCGTCCAACTTGGCCTCATGGCCCAAAACCCATGCCTAGGGACACTTGTCCAACACTGTAGCATGGTCATGACACTTGTGACATCACCCCATCCCAATGAGGTCACCTATTCCCAAGTTGGGCAATGACAAATGCTCTTACGCATCTTACGACTCATAAAATCTATCATAACTGACAGCTCTTACAGTTGTAAGAGAATCTCTCATAACTGCCTAAAAATAGCATATTCTACTTACAACACATCATCACCCTCCTTGGGGCACCCAAATATGCCTTCCTCCAAGATGCCTTGCGACACATGTCTTCACATGTCATAGAGCTTTCCATTTATGACTCTTACGCATCATAGATTCTATCATAGGAATCTGTCATAACCGTTTCGGTCAAGATTCACTTACACACTAGTCAAAGTGCCAACACATGGAAAAATACCTCTACCACTAAGTGGGATGCCTATCTCCTCATGTGAGGACAAAATTACATGTGATCACCTTCCATGTAGGATGATACGTCACCATGCCAACTCCCACAAGATGATGAAACAAGACTTGCATCCAAAATACATTAAGAGGCAATAAATAAATACATACAATTAATTAATACAAGGAATTACCAAGGCTGAGGCACCTTAATTCCCAACATTCTCCCACTTTTCGAACACCTTGTAAGAGCCAATGGAAATGACAGGACTTAACTGCTATAAACCAAGAGGCCCATAGACTCTGAACACCATCTAAACTTCTTTGTGCCCACTAGTTTCATCAATGCATCCGCAACATTCTTCAAAGTGTCTACCTTCTCCAAATTCACCTTCCCATCCTCTACCATGTCTCACATGAAGTGAAATTGTACATCAATATGCTTTGTTCTAGCATGGAAAGTTTGATTCTTTGTTAGGCAAATCGCACTCTGACTGTCACAATAGATCATAATCTATCCTGCATCAACACCAATATCTGAACACAATCTCTTAAGCCAAATGGTTTCCTTGCAAGCATGAGTTTCTACCATATACTCAGCTTCTATCATGGACAAAGTGACCATAGGTTGCCACTTACTCATCCAACTAATTGCACCAGCAAACATAGTAAACACGTAAGCACTGGTGGATCTCCTGTTATCAATGTCACCCGCCCAATGAGAATCCACAAATACAAACAGAATGTGGAGGTCCTATAGGATTACCATGATAGTATATGGAATACTTAGAAGCACCCCTAAAATATCTAAACACTCTCTTTATTGCATCCCAATATAGCCATCCAGGATTAGCCAAAAATTGACTAAGGACTCCCACTGCTTGGGCAATGTCTGGTCTTGTGCAAACCATGGCCTACATCAAACTGCCAACAACACTAGCATAAGGTACTCTATTCATGTCCTCCACCTCAGAAGGAGATTTTGGACAATCATTAATAGATAACTTTGTCCTAATGAAATAGGAACACACAATGGTCTACAATCTACCATGTTGAACCTATCCAACATAGTCTTCATGTACTTACTCTGGCTTAACCAAAGTTTTCTATTAGATCTGTCTCTTCTAATTTCCATTCCCAAAATGTACCTGGCTGCCCCTAGAATTTTCATCTCAAACTATGCTGACAACTGAGACTTCAAATCAGAAATCATATTCTTACCATTCCCAATTAACAACATATCATCAACATACAATGCAATAATGAGAATGTGACCATTGTCAAATTTGTAATACACACAATGATCTAATTTTGATCTCAGAAATCCAATTGACAACACAAAGGCATCAAATTTCATATACCACATCCTAGGAGACTGCTTCAAACCATACAAAGACTTCTTCAGTTTGCAAACCAAATTTTCTTTACCTTTCTCTATGTAATGCTCTGGTTGTGACATGTAAATCTCTTCCTCCAAATCACCATGAAGGAGAGGTTTTTTCACATCCATCTACTCCACCTCTAAGTCATAAGCTATTGCAAGAGATAACAAGAACCAAATAGATGTCATCTTTGCAACAGAAGAGAAAATTTCACCATAATCAATTCCCTCCACTTGTGAGTACCCCTTCGCAACCAATCTAGCCTTGTACTTTTCAACACTGCCATATGCACCAAATTTCTTCTTGAACACCCATTTACATCCAACAGGTTTCCATCCTTTAGGCAAAGGCACCAAGTCCCAAGTTTTATTCTTCTCCAAAGAAGCCATCTCATCTTCCATGGCCTCCTTCCAGGAACTTGCATCTTTCATTTCCATAGTCTCTATCACAATTCTAGGCTCATCAATGTTAGTAAGCAAGGCAAAAGCACAACTAGAATCAAGCAATGAATAACCAAACCTATCAAGTTGCTTCTTTGTTTGTGTAGACCTCCTCAAAGGCTAAGGTTGACATTCTACTTCTTCTTCTGAGATTTCAGAGCTGCTAGACCTCTCCTCATCATTAAGTCTCACAGGGTCTGTCAGTTTAGTCTTCTCAGGGGTAGAAGGAAACTAAACCACATCCTCTTTCTTTTCTGTTTCTTTTGGCTGTAGAACAACAGAAGAAGGTGTTAGCTCTCTGAAAATAACATTTCTGCTATACAACACTTTTTTGGCCACAGGATCCCAAAGCTTGTATCCTTTCACACCAACACCATAGCTAATGAAAATACACTTAACAGCCTTGTTCTCCAGTTTAGGTTGTTTCTTCCTAGGCACATGTGCATATGCCTCACAACCAAAAACACGAAGATGTCTAAATGAAGGCTTCTTACCATACCACAACTCCATAGGTGTCTTACCAACAAGAGCTGATGTAAGAGACCTATTTACTAGGTAGCAAGCAGTGGCTATAGCTTCAGCCCAAAACTTTTGTTCGAGGCTTGCTCCACTAAGCATACTCCTAGCCTTCTCCATCAATGTCCTCTTCATCCTATCTGTAACTCCATTTTACTATGGGGTGCATGGATTTGTCTTATGTCTTTCAATCCCTTGCTCTTTACAGAACTTATCAAATTCTACTGAACAAAACTCACCACCGTTGTCAGTCCTCAAACACTTAATCTTTTTACTAATTTGATTCTCAACAAAAGCTTTAAACTCTTTGAACCGACTAAAGACTTCAAACTTGCTTCTGATAAAATAAATCCATGTCCTTCTATTGTAATCATCTATGAAAGATACAAAATATATAGATTTGGAAATTGAAGGAACACTAAAAAGACCAAACACATGAGAAGACTTGTGAGAACAAGAGTAAAACTAAACATGGTTTTGTTTTCCATATATACAATGTTTGCAAAAGTTGAACTCAAGATTACAATCATTTAACTCCTCAATGAGGTTTTTATTTTTTGGGGTTCTAAGACCCTTCTCACCAATGTAGCCAAATCTCTTATGCCATAACATTGTCTTTTCAGCAGGAAGTTTAACTTCCAGAGCATGAGCACCCTTGGGTACCCAAAATGCACTACCATCAAAATTTGTTACAATAGACTTTTTCACTACTGGTTCCAATGGTGGGGATGAAGTGACTGCAACTCTTTTCTTCGAGTTAGAAGAACTATTGCACTGTGAAGTACATGCCTCCAGCTGAAACAGAGTACCTCTCCGAGTACCCTTCGCAAGCACCATAGATCCTCTAGTCATCTTGCATCCATCCTTCAGAAAGACAACCTGCACACCTGCATCATTCAACTTACTTACAAAAAACAAGTTATGTGCCAAGTCTGGGATGTGCATGACCCCAATGATCCCCTTCACTCATCCATCAGGGAATCAGATTGAGACTCTTCCATGACCAACAATCTTCAGATGAGATTCGTCACCCAGGTACACTCTTCCACCATCAAACTCTTCATACTTCGTGTACCAACTTCGATGCAAGGTCATGTGAAACGATGCACTAGAATCAATCAACCACACATCATCAAATGCATGGGTGGCGAAGGCTATGATGAAGGCATCACCATCATCTTGTGACTTGTTAGAATCTGAGTCTGGGACATTCTTCTTCTTTTTCTTTTCCTCTTTACATTCCTTTTGGAAATGCCTAGTTTTTCCACAATTCCAATAGAGAGCCTTGGACTTTCCAAGAGATTTCGATCTCCCACGAGATTTGGATCTACCCTTCTCAACTTTCTTGTCCTTATTTTTCCCTTTCTCCTTGGGTCTTCCACGAACTACGAGAGCCTCTTTGGCTGCTTTAAAGGATTTTCTCCACATCTCTTTAGATAATAGCAAAGATACCACTTCATCCATTTTGAAAGTGGATGTGGTGCTCTCAATAGCCATAAAAAGATGATCCCACAAGTCTAGAAAAGAACAAAGTAAGGTCATACAACGATCCTCGTCCTCCATCTTCACACCAGCAAAAGTAAACTGTGCAACTAACATGTTGAAAGAATTCAGGTGATTTGCAACAAATCCTCCATCCTCCATTCTCAGAGAATACAACTTATTTCTTAGAAAAAGCTTGTTCACCAGGGAATTGGCCTGATAAACATCTCCCAGCTTCTTCCAAAGATCTTTCATGGTCTTCTCCTCATGGACATTTAATAGGACAGAGTCAGCTAGACTAAGTCTTATAAGACCCTTAGCCTTTTGATCTTTGAGATCCCAATCAGCTTGTGCCATTACAGCTGGTTTTTCACTAGAAATGGTTTCCTATAGGTCTTGATCAACAAGCATGTCTTCCATCTTAAGTTTCCATAACTCAAAATTTGTGCTATTAAACTTCTCCACCTCTAATCTTCCAGATGTGCCTACCATCTCCTTCCTACAACAAGATTATAGAATACTCTGCACAAACTCTAACTCAACCTAAGATTAGCTAAAAAAACCCCTACCTAGCAGCTAGAACCAAAATTGGCCAGGATCTGATACCAACTGAAAGGAAGCTAGGTGTGTAGAAATTGCTTCCTACCTAATCTAAAGAGGAGAGATGATTGCAAATTTGTTTTAATCTTTATAGTTACAGCAATGTTAACATAGCAATAGAGATATTGCAGCAATACACAACACAAGAATGTAAGACAGAAAAGAGAGAGAGAGAGAGAGAGAAGATATAATGTGGGGAAAACCCTTATGGGTGAAAAACCTGACACTCTAAAACCTGCACAATGTATCATCTAAACAATGAAGTTTAAAACACACTTGCAATGCAAGTCTCTATAGGAGTCTTTGACACTCGTACCTGTAGACAATCTGGCAACATAACAGTACATGTCAATCACATAATACATTGCCTCTCCAAGCACCTGCTTAAATAGAAGTTTACAAGGAAAAAATGTACTTTCCTTGAGATGGGCATCCAACTTGGCCTCATGGCCCAAACCCACGCCTAGGGACACTTGTCCAACACTACAACATGGTCATGACACTTGTCACATCACCCCATCCCAATGAGATCACCTATTGCGAAGTTGGGCAATGACACATGCTCTTACGCATCTTACAACTGTCATAGATCACCTATTGCGAAGAGGAAAATTCACACCAGAAGAGACATCTACCTGCAAGAATTCAATGTAGAAAATATCTAAATCCATCAAGCAGCTGGAAGATATTTGTGTCATTAATACAAACTACTGAATCATACACCTACAACAACCAATGCAAAATATCTACCTTTGGAAGCTTTTACAACACTTTAAGTTGGCCTCTGATATGTCTTGTCAGCTGAGTCTACACTTCATCCTCAGTTAGCAACTCATCCTAATATCCAAATATGCATATCCATATCCAGATCATGAATTTTGGATCATAATTTCAAAGGATGGATTTTCCTCAAAAAAAGCCTGCCAAATGAAAGAGGATGAACTTCTAAGCAATTTTGCCTTTTGGATCATATAGAAATTCCTCAAGATGAAGAAGATATTCGTAGTCAAAGCTGCGATCAATGGGCATATGGATATCCATGAATATCTTCAAGGTCCGCACATTCGCAAATATCCAGATGATATATCCTGACCGAACGCAAGAGCCTTCAAAATCTTGATATTTGGATGCACCCATCAAATTTACATTTGTAGTAGGGAGAAACTGTCATCTGCATGGATACCTAATGTCAGGATATTAACTTTTAATATGCCACCCCTGAATATCCTGATGATGTCATCGACATAGAGAGCTTCGTTAGAGAGGGGATCTAGATGACATCATCAGGATATGAACACTGTAGGATAATATATCGATGGTGGAATGTCCAAATGATGACATTGTCATATGCACTTCTTTGGGGAGGGGACCAGATGATGTCATCGAGACATTCACTTCGAGGATCTAGACATTGGGAAAGATCCAAATATTAGGAAATGTTCGGATGTTAGGAAAAACATCCCGGTATTTACTAAGGTCTGGCTATTCAAAAAATATCTGGATCTTAGTTAAGATCCAGATATTAAGAAAACATCCAGATATTAGCTAAGGTCCAGATATTGACAAAGGTCTAGATGTTAGTTAAGATCCAGATGTTAAGAAAACATCCAGATATTAGCTATAGTCTGGCTACTTGAGAGATATCAAGATTTTAGCTAAGGTCCAAATATTAAGATAATATCTAGATGTTAACTAAGATCCACATATCTAGACATTTGGAGTCCATACCAAAATGACTAAGTATGAAGATGGAAAACTCTGTGAAGGAAGACAATGAAGAATAAGATTTTTGGGTTTTTCTGGGTTTTTTGCGAGGATTCTTCAAATGAGATTTTAGGGATTTTCACAAGGCAAAACACCAGCATTTGAAGTATTTAAGGTCTGTAGGGATATATCCCAAGGGATATCAAGGGGATTTTCAAGGTGAACTATTTGACTCTAGGCAGAGGAAAATAGGTCAATATTTTGGCAACCTCTCACAGATGTTTGCCTACTAAACAATTAGATCAGTGGCCTTAAGCATCCATTGGACATGGAGTCCATAAGAGGAACTGAAGAAAGGTCAAGACAACTGAAACATGCCTCCCAAAACACAAAAAGGAAAGAGGCCTGCATTCTCCTAATGACAATGCAGCCTATGCAAAAGCACTTAGGGGAAGGGAAACCTAAAGCAGAAAATAAAGTAAAACAATATGTACAAGACCTCAAACCAACCTTAATGGTAAGGTTTGAAATGGATCCCATTCACTAAGATCGGTAGAACTTCACCATCCAACCTTGAAATAATTAATGCATTTTCTTTCTTGTTGTTGATGATGACATAAGGCCCACTCCAAAGTGCATCAAACTTGGTGTGGCCTCCAGGTTTGGCTCGGTTAGCATCCCATTTCAGAACAAGATCACCTTCTTTGAAGGTCTGAATCCTGGCCTTCTTGTCAAAATATCTTTTGATCTGCATTTGATGTTCTTCTGATGTGATCATGGTTGATTGTTTTTGTTCTTCTAATTTAGTTAATTTAGCCATCCTAACAAACCTTGCATCTTCTCCTAATACCAATTGATGAGCTAGATCTAGTGTAGGAAGTTCTAAGGATATAGGCAATCTAGCCTCTCTTCCATACACCAGAACAAAAGGAGAATTCCCAATGGCTCTCATGTATGTGATCCTATCAGCCCAAAGAGCTAACTTAATCCTATTGTGCCATTGCTTCTAGTTTGTCTCCATGGTCCTCTTCAGAATCTTGATTAGGTTTTTATTGGTGGACTCAGCCAGCCCATTACCTTGAGGGTAATAATTGGATGAAGTCTTTAAGAACACATTATACTTAAGAGCCCAATCAACAATCCTAAAACTAGTGAATGCTTTTGCATTATCAGAAATAATAGTATGAGGAGCTCCAAACCTTGTCATGATCTCTTCCAAGAAATCCATGATAGCTGACTCAGTGGCTTCCTTGAGTGGGACTGCTTCAACCCACCTAGTGAAGTAATATGTTGCAATCAAAACCCATTTGTGACCAACACTGGAAGAGGGGTTTATCATGCCAATGAAATCCAATCCCCACTATGAAAAAGGTTGATCAGCTTGAATAGGGTGAAGTGGGAGTGCCACCAATTTTTTCTTTCCTACAAAGAGAGCACACTATTTGCATTTCCTTACCCATACATGGGCATCATTGAATAATGTGGGCCAAAAGTAACCTACCCTCATTATTTTCATTGTTGTAGCTTTAGCAGAGAATGGCCACTAGCTGGGCCAACATGAAACTTGCCAAGGAGTCTATCAACCTGATCTTCTTCTATGCATCTCAGTAAGATTCCATCCAAGTTTCTCTTGAAGAGAACACCATCTACCAATGCATAAGGGATAGATTACATCCTGAAATTTCTTCTTTTGGTTATGTCCAATCCATAGGGATACTCACCAGTGGATAGGAAATTAGCCATATCTGTTGTCCAAGAACTCACAATTGATGGATCAACTATAGGTTTTCTCCTCATTCAGGTGGTAAGATGAACTCACTTCATCTACTGATGTCTAAGCTAGTTGTTCACACAATCATCTACCTCTAATAAGCTTAGTGGCTTTGATGATCACATCATACTCCAGGATCTTGGTGACCCAACTGGCTCTCTTTTCACTAATCTCAATCCCCATTATGTAATCTCTCACACTGGGATGAGAGACTAAAACTTTAATATGATTATTTGCCAGCATATATCTGAATTTCTTTAAAGCTCTAAGAATGGCAAATACCTATTTGTCCATGGGCCTATATTTGACCTCATAGTCTTTCAAAGGTTTGACTAAAGAAGGCTAGGGGCTGCTCCATTCCTTGTTCATTATGTTGCATCAAGACAACAACAATATTGTTCTCTCCTCGATGTGCATAAAGGACAAAGTCCTTCTCATGATTTGGGTTCATGAGAGTAGGTGCCTGGGTGATCTCTTCCTTGATCTTCACAAAACCATCCTTCACTTCCTTAGTCCATCTAAAGACTGCATCTTTCTTGAGCATTAGAGGCTTCACCAAGCCAACATAGTTAGGAATGAACTTCCTAACAAAGTTGATCTTCCCTAAGAATGATTGTAAAGTTTTTTTGTGAGCAGGTAGGGGAAGAGAAAGTAGAGAAGATGTTCTATCAGGGTCTATGGATATCTCATCCTCAAACACTATGTGACCCAAAAGCTTACCCTGGGCAACAGAAAAAATACATTTCTTGGAGTTCAAAGACACCCCAAACTCTCTACATCTTTGGAAGACCTTCTCTAGATGCTCCATATGATTTTCTCCCTTCTTGGAGAAGACTGTGATGTCATCCAGACAAACCAAGATGAACTTGTTTATGAATCCTTTAAAAGCAATATCCATTGCCCTTTAGAATGTAGCACCTACATTAGACAGACCAAATGGCATTTTCACATATGCCATGGTTCCCCATTTGGTTGTGAATGTTGTCTTAAATCTATCCTCCTCTCTAACAAAAATCTGATTATAGCTAGAGAAGCCATCCAATAATGAAAACCTCTCTGCCCCTGCAACAGTTTACAAAATTTGATCCATAGAGGGCAGAGGGTAGTGATCTTTCAGAGAAGCATGATTCAGGTCCCTCAAGTCTACACAGAGCCTGATCTCTCCATTTTCTTTATCAAAGGCACTAGGTTAGCAACCCAAGTAGAATACTTGATGGGGAAGATAATACTTGCTTGTATGAGCTTAACAAGCTCTTTTCTCATGAGTGGTTCAATATTTGGATTTATGGGCTACTACTTTTGACGAACTAGCCTGCAATTAGGATCCAGATCAATGGCATGTTGAGCCACATCTAGATTGAATCCTTTAAGATCCTCATACGTCCATGCCAGACATCATTGTACTTCTGGGAAAGCTTTATGAACTCTTGCTCTTTTGCATCACCACACACTTTTCCCAATAGTAACTCCTTGTCTTGGGCGATGGTTGCCTTCTAGTAATCTTCTTTCTTGAAGGTCATGTTGTTTCTCTCACCCCTAAACTCATCATCATGGTTGAAGATGGCCTCAAGGGTGACTAGACCCTTGGTCATCTTGTTTGATTTAAGCTAGATTATTTTATCACCATAGCATTCCTGCAACCTAGGCTACGCTATGGAGGAAAACTCTACTTCATTTTGGATGAAGCTCACAATCTGCTCATTGTTGTCAAAGACCTACCAATGGATATCATTATCATGAATGGATGGTCTAACAACAACCTTCACATGCTAATCAGAACCTTGAAATAAGTCTGTAGGTGAAGAAAAATGGGCCCCTACTGTCACCAGTTGATAAACATTAGCAATTAATTTTCTTGGGATCACCTGCAGGTTGAGAGCATCAAAACTCTCAAATAGGTCCCAAACTCTATGTCTATAAGCTCTTAAAAGCTAGTTTTTTATTACACATCTCTCTCTGACTTGGTTGACTATCAATTTAGTATCACCAAAGATATCCAAATGCTTGATATTTTCCTTCTCAGCAATCAACAGACCAAGGACCAATGCCTCATACTCTGCAACATTATTGGTGCATGAAAAATGCAACATGTGAGCAAAATGCAACCTCTTACCAGTCGGAGAGACTAGCAAAACACCTACACTAGCTCCATTTCTGCTCTTTGCACCATCAAAGAACATCTTCCATGGGTCAATGGAGTCATCATCTAGCTTAAGTATAGAAGAAACTGAAAGATCCATTTCATGGATCATGCAATTGCCCAAGTCAATTGCCTCAGTGGTGTCATAAGGGTCAAAATTTTCATGATCCCTTGCCCACTTATTAAGAAATAGATCAGGGATAGCGAGAGGTGGAGGTTCTGCCTCAATAGGCTCTACTTCATGCACTTCCTCACCTTAAATCATAATATGTGGGTTCACCTTATTGTGGTCATAATTCTCCACATGATAGTTTGAAATTGGTTCAGCCTTGATGGTAAACCATGTGCCATATCTGGTCCTCAGTAGCATGTGAGACCAGTCAGAAGAAAAGTAGCCACCTACCTTTGCTATGAAGTCTCTTGACAGACAAAAGGTGAAGAAAGGAGGAAGATCAATGACTGAGATGTCATGTTTGAAGGTTAGGTTTGGACATGTATGTAGAGTCAAGTCCAGTCCCTTGATCACTCCTATAGTGTTTACAGAGGTGCCATCTAGTTGCAATACTTTGGATGAAACAAGGATATACTTGATTCCTAATGCATCTACTATCTTCTTGGGCATGACTGAAACACTAGTCCCTGAATCAATCAGGCAATTCTGCACTAAAAATTTTCCAATGATCAAAGACAAGTAGAAAGGAGATGGTTTCTTAACTGTACTTACTTGTCCTTCACTTAGTTGCACAAGATTGACAGGAGTCTTCTCTTTTTTTTTTTTATGATGAGCCTTGTTAGTGCCTGAATTGACTGACAATTTTTGAGCAATTTTCATGCAGGCACTTTCCCTAAGAATCCAAAAAATGCTCTAAGTGTTGGACCTCCTCAGTATCTCTCAGCTACAGCATCATTTTTTCTTTGAGGAGGAGGTCATCATCATCATATTTTCTTCGATGGTGGTCAGCGTCATCATGTCCTCCGTCGACCGGTTTCTCATCGTCATCATCATATTTCAATATCGGGTGATGTTTGGTTTTTATCCTGATGATGATGCTGATGAGCTACAGTGCGCCCTAAGTTGCTTACGGGGGTGATATTTCCAAATATCCGGTTGTCTTCCGAATATCATGATGATGTTAATATGATGATGACGTCATCAGGGTCCCGGGGGGGTCATATTTCTAACACTGATCATCTTAAGGAGATCCCCTGATATTTGCAAACATGATGATGACGTCATCCGGATATAAGGAGGTGCGCAGTAGGCAGATATGATGATGACGTCAGCAGGATATGATGATGACGTCAGCAGGATATGATGATGACGTCATCAGGATGTTCATCGGCCAGACTTTTGGTATAGGCTCAGCAGGAGGATGTTCCTCCGATGGATCAGGTTGTGCCGATTATCATGCAGGTTATATTTCAAATATCATGATGACGTCAGGGTGATATTTCGAACAACAGGATATCATGCTGCTGGAGGATGATGATGATGAAGTCTTATACTAGTGTCGTCAGGAGCAAAAGCACCGACATGATATATGCTCATGACCTAGTATATAAAGTGTTATTGAGGTCATCGTGGGGTGCATGGGGGATATTGATATCCTGCATTTTCAAATATCATGATGATGAGTCTCGGCGGGAAATGCTTGCGAATGCAGAATTGATGTTCTTCCCGAGGCCGCGGGTTGGTGCGCCATCAATGGCGATTGTTGCAGAGGTATGGGCGATGGCGTGGGCTGATCTGGTACCCGATTGAAGGTGTACATCAGTGGCGCAGGGCTCGAGAAATCTTCTTGTCTCCTCCCCTACCTGTTGCATTCAAGTTTGGGTGCCAATCTGGTTGTGTTTGAGCGCCATTTTTATGATACTGTGTATCTGGCGGGATTTTTGGTCAACCTGGTAGTTAATGCTGAATACACCCTCCTGCTATATAATGCAGATGGTGTTATTCATTCAAGGTTGTTGAAAGTTGATGATTTTTGGCTCTGTAATTCAAAACCAGCTGATCTGGTTGCTCTGTACAGCTTAAACTTGTGAGTTTATGTATCTCCTGTTGTACGATTTGGCATGAATCCACTGATTTCATGGTTGATCTTGTATGAGTAATGCTATCTTAGCATGTGTTGTGTTAATTCTGTCTCCAGTATTGCATGTATTCTTCTTCTGGATCTGGATATTTGGGTAATGTTTAGATTCTAGAGCATAGAATTCCTATGTTGAATGTCTGACCTTTTAACTTCTGCTCAAGGGGTAGATTAAACTGTTTTCAGGTTGAACATTGGGAAGGGTATACTGCAGTAGGGATGCCATAAGTAGAGATAACTCAACACTCTTCATTGGGAGATATCTGTAGGGCAGATATCATGTGTATCCCCCTGAAATCCAGTTTTAGCTAATCATGCTGATCATTCACAGGTGTATGTCTACCGACTCCAAGCCCTGGATAGGCACCAATCATGCTGTGTTCTTGTGTTATACACCATGTCCAGCTTTGCATCCAAACTTCAAACTAAAACATTTCATACTTCCACCTGTTAGTTGTAGGAGTAGGATTAGGAACCCCCTGCATGCTCTCATACCCAACCAGACATCATGTCCAAGAATGTTGCCAGCCTTGTGATCTATCCTGCAGATCTTGGTCCATACATGAGAGTATTCTGCCTGTTGTTGTCAAGTTAGATCTTTCTATCTTTGAGCTAGTCAAGGTTACATCTTGAGTTATAGGGATACCCCCCTTGGTGCGGCAGAACCAGAAGTGAAGGGGAGGAGCTCACGTAACCTCCTGTATTCAGTTGGCTAAATCTGCCTGTGCATTAGAAGTGGCAGACCCTAATGCTGATTCAAAGAATGTCAACAAGCCTGATGCTGCTAACTCATCTAATGGGAAGTGCCTTAAGGCCTCTTATAATAGATCCCTCTGAGAAGGCATTGACATTACTTCCCACATTGATACATTGATATTTGTTTTCTTCATCTATTCCACAATATTTAATGGAACAGTGGCTGCCTTGTGCATTAAGGGAATCCATGTTCCCTTCTTTAATTGTTATGCAGCTTGTTCAAGTGCTTTCAAGCCTGATGGAGTCTCTTTTGTAGTAGCAGATCTATTGTTCTGAACTACACTTGTGGCACTAGCCACCTTTGTCTTTGGAACAAACACTTTTTGTAATCTAGCAAGTATAGGACTAGCCTCCAACTACCTCTTGTTTGACCTGATGTTGTCTGTAATGGGCATAACAACACTATCCATAGGCTGATTGACAGTAAAAAAATCCTCTGCAGTCCATAGCATCATGCTGGCATCAAAAGTAGCCTCATTTGATACTTTAGGATTATTATTAGCTACCTCCGATAATGATGCCTGCTGAGTGTGAATGTGTTGCATAATTAAAGCCATCTCTTGTGCTCCAAAAGCACAAGAGGACTAATTATGAGGTTGGTTGCAGGGGTAGCACCAATCTACCTCTTGGACCAGATAATTCTGAGTAGGAAATAAATCCCTAACTAGATTTATAGCTAGTATTTGTTGGATAGGCTGAATTGTTTGTAAAGGTTGTGCAGGGTTAGGATTTTGGTATCTATTTTATTGATAACCTTGACTCCAGTTCTGATTTCTATTAGGATTATACCCTTGATTCTAATTTTGGTTAGATGACTACCCCTGATTATAATTCTGATGGGTTTGGGAGTAGTTTGAATAGCTATACTATTCACTTTGTTGGTCAAATTAGCCATTAGGGTCTTAAGGTCACTATCTTCTAGGGAAAGAGAGGACGTTGAAGATTTAGGCTCTAGGATGGGAGCAATAATGGGTTGCTAGGATGAGGATGCCAACTCTGGAAAAAGGGACACAGGATATCTGGGAGCAATTTTCCTAGCCTGTATTAGGCAATTTTCATCTTTCAGAGCTATCTCATCGCCAACTAGTAGAGTTTCAACACCCATGGATTGCATCATCACTGCAATGTCAGAATTTAAAGCTCTTAAAAAATACAAGAAAGCATCTTGTGGGGATGGCATGAGGGTAGATGGAATTCTCTCCCATGTCCTCTAGAATCTAAAGTTGAAATCTGCTAGCATCTCACTTGGAGCTCTTTTGATAGTTGTCAATTGCTCAAGCAATGAAACATTATCTGCCCTCTCTCCAAACTATTTGTAGTGGGCCTCTCCTAGCTCATCCTAGGTATGTATTTAAGCAAGGGTGAAGCTCCTAAATAATTGCAAAGCTCTCCATTTCAAAGATGAGACCATGAACTAGACTGCAACATCTTCATGTTGTATATGATGGACTGAGCATATGTTGGATATGTCTTTGATATGCTCAATAGGGGTAATAGAACCATCACCCATAAAGGGTGAAATACTTTTTAGGGATGTAGTAGGTATGTCATTGTATGCAGCCAAATCTAATGGACTTCCTCCATTGAAGGTCACAAAGGACAGATTCCTTGCCATCCTAGGGACATTCAAATTCAGTCTAGGAATATGTAATCTTCCTCTAGTACATTGAAACCTAACAGGAGGTGGTGTAGACCGAGCTCTTGAATGAGGTAGAACAGGGCTGCTATTCCTTCTCATAGGAGACCTAGATAACATAGACCTTCTCCTTGAAGCAACAACAGATAATTCAGTGAACTATAAGTTACCTCTTGAAGATGCCCTAGTTTGCACAAGCATAAAAGATGGCGCTAATCAAAACCATACGCATGTATAGTCACCAGGTGCATAAAATGTTTGCAAAGATGTAGGGTACTGAGAAGAACACCAGATTCTCAACTTGATTCTTTGATCTCTTATGCTTAGTCCCACCAGGCATGCCAGAAACTATTGTCACATATATTTGCACCTAGTGTTGAAGGCTTTTAGGGCTCCAACATCTAGTGAAACATTGAGATGACCTCCACGTGTGGGACCCTACAAGGAGGCCAAATCTCCATAGAGAGGCTGGTTCCTTTGTTGAATGATAGATTCAACAATCCTAAGATTAAACCTAATCTATACACCTATTTATGAAAAGAGTAAGAGGGATGAAACTAAAATTAAAGGGAGGTGATACACCAGGTTTGAATATAAAATCTCTCACAAAATTGAGAAAATGCACAACATAACTAGATATAGTTGATAGATACACACAGATTTAACAGATCCTAATAGAGGTAAGGAGCAAGAAATGGTTGACAAGAATGAAACATTCACAGACAAACCATCCTTAGATTTGCATAGAGTTAAAAACTAGCATGAAGAGGTGAGAATAACCAGGGTATATCCAATTAGAAGGCAAGGTTACAGAAGAGGAGGGCTATGTTTTAATATAGAATGAATAAGTATTAAACCCTTATTACATCTCTCAAAGATGCATATATAGCATTTGAGCACTTGAGCACTTGACCTAAGTCAATTACAATAAATTTGCCCCCATGAGCTGTCAAAGGAAAATTCACGCCAGAAGAGACATCTACCTGCAAGAATTCAATGCAAAAAATATCTAAATCCATCGAGCAGCTAGAAGATATTTGTGTCATTAATACAAACTACTAAATCATACACCTACAACAACTAATGCAAAATATCTACCTTTGGAAAGCTTTTACAACACTTTAATTCAGCCTCTGATATGTCTTGTCAGCTGAGTTTACATATTCATCCTCAGTTGGCAACTCATCTTGATATCCAGATATGTGTATCCATATCTAGATCATGAATTTGGGATCATAATTTCAAAGGGTGGATTTTCCTCAAAAAGCTCACCAAATGAAAGAGGATAAAATTCTAAGTAATTTTGCCTTTTGGATCATGTAGAAATTCCTCAGGATCAAGAAGATATTCACGGTCAAAGCTATGGTCAACAAGCATATGGATATCCATGAATATCTTCAAGGTCCACACATTCGCAAATATTCAGATGATATATCCTGACTGAACACAAAAGCCTTCAAAATCCTGATATCCAGATGCACCCGTCAAATTTACCTTCGTAGTAGGGAGAAACCATCATCTACATGGATACCCAATGTCAGGATATTAACTTTTAATATGCCACCCCTGAATATCCTGATGATGTCATCGGCATAGAGAGCTTCGTTAGAGAGAGTATCTAGATGACATCATTGATCAGGATATGAACATTGCAGGATAATATACCGATGGCAGAATGTTCAGATGATGTCATCGTCATATGCACTTCTTTAGGGAGGGGACTGGATGACATCATTGGGACATTCGCTTGAAGGATCTAGACATTGGGAAAGATCTAGATATTAGGAAATGTCTGAATGTTAGGAAAACATCTAGGTATTTACTAAGGTTCGGCTATTTGAAAAATATCAAGATCTTAGTTAAGATCTTGATGTTAAGAAAACATTCGGATATTAGCTAAAGTCTAGATATCGACAAAGGTCCAGATGTTAGTTAAGACCCAGATGTTACGAAACATCCAGATATTAGCTATAGTTCGACTACTCGAGAGATATCAAGATTTTAGCTAAGGTCTAGATATTAAGATAATATTCGGATGTTAACTAAGATCTGGATATCTAAACATTTGGAATCCATACCAAAATGACTAAGTATGAAGATGGAAAACTCTGTGAAGGAAGATAATGAAGAATAAGATTTCTGGATTTTTTGCAAGAATTCTTCAAACAAGATTTTAGGGATTTATGCAAGGCAAAACATCGAGATTTGAAGGATTTAAGGTCTGTAGGGATATATCCCAAGGGATATCAAGGAGATTTTCAAGGTGAACTATTTGACTCTAGGCAGAGGAAAATAGGTCAACATGAAGGAAGAGATAAAAGTGAAATAAAGGGGGGTGAATAGAGAGAATTAGATAGAGAGGGTCACTGAGATAGAAAGAGAAAGAAAGAGGGACATTGATAGAGAGATATAGATAGATTAATTCAAAATAGACTTGTACCTATAGTATACCTTAATGGACCTCCAACAAATATGCAATGATAAATAGGGAGATTGATACACGTTCGTTAGGCATTTGTAAAGCAACCACTTTTTACTTTTCACTCCACACAATCCTTGCATACCAATTGCACACTTTACTTTCATTTTATTTCTTGCATAACTTTAATTCCTTATTTCTACACAAAACAAATAGTACTACATTCATTTGTAGCATTTATGTTTGAAAAAAAAATTCAATGCTACCAACTATTCATGGAGTCATAGGTTACGCATAAAAACACTCTCTTAATAACCTCATAATTAACCTTAGGCATTGCTCCACTATATTCCGACATACTTCTATACATATTTTAGTGTCCATACATTAATCTACCTAATTCCTCTACACTTTAGGATACTTCCAAACTATTGCCAATATTTCTCACTAGGTGCTACATTTGAGGTATGCCACTATATTGTTTTCTTGATGATTTTCAAATATGATTTCTACTATTCCTATTTCTAAATTTTAGTTTTTAAGATATTAAAATCTTGTTATTTCTACTAATTGTAGGCTTCAATGTTGCCAATTACAATCCTAGGGTTATTAGTTTGATTAGTCATGCTAACCATGGTTTCCTTTTGTAAGGATTGAGTGAAAGCCTAGAGGATGTGCAGAAAATCAAATTTCATGAAAGAAAGCACTTAGAGTTAGAAAAGGATTGCTATGAAACCCATCAAAAGAAACCATTTCAAAAATAAATCTCAAAGAAATTGTCTTCCAAAGGTACCATGTTAAAGAATTGGTTGGATTTGGAGTTCCAAATCACCTTGTGGGTGGGTAGTGGAAGCTTAAAGAGTTTGAGCAAGGCCCACTCGACTTTTACTTTTAATATGTGTATACTATGTCAAAGGGTGTATGTGCAAACCATATCCTTATTTATGTATTATGTTGAACTAAGATTTGTGAATTCAAAGTACCCTTCAATTTCAAGTAGAGAATATGGCTACATGCATAACCTTCCTATGAATAATTATTTTCAAATTTTACCTTTACCACCTGTGAGAATTGAAGAGACATTTCCTAAAACACAAAATGATTGGCCATCATGGAATTACAAAACTAAGCTTAACTACATAAACATAGTGGCAAAAAGTGTTATGTTGTGTGATAGACTTATGACTATGGCCAAGCATTCTAATGCAAAACCCTACATTAATGATTAGTCTATGGTACTTTTACAATGTAAAAAGTGGATCCTGGTATGGGTTGGTCTAGATCATCTAACTCCATCGGAGCCTTATGAAATGGAAAGAGAGATAAAGAAAAGAGGGTGACTTGGTATGGGTTGGTCCAAATCATCTAGCTCCACTAAAGTGGGAGAGAGAGGTAGAGATAAGAGATATATAGGGAAAGAGCATCTATAAATACAAACAAATCAAATAGTTGTTCCATGCCAATAATCCAAAGTGAAGTACAAATTGGTATAAAATGAAGGTTTCATTATTTTGTCAAGTTACACTTGAATGCATTGCATGCATTACATTATTCACAATTATGGAAATCCATATAAAATAGAGAAATGCTTCCCATCTAGCCCATCTATTGTGTTCTTGTTGTTTCCTATCAGATCAAAACCTCCAATTTAATTAATCATTTCTTCAAGTCTTCATTTTTCAAATTATGTGCATCTTGGGAGGGAGAATGGGAGAGAGTGAGAGAAGGGGGGCAAAGAGAGAAAGATAGAGGAAGAAAGAAAGATACATATGGGGAGAGAGAGAGAGAGAGAGAGAGAGAGAGATACACAAAGATAAAGAGGGAGAGAGAAAGAAAGAGAGATGGATAAAGATAGAGAGATAGAGAGAGGAAAGAGATAAAGGAAAAGAGAAAGAGAGAAGGGGAGATAGAGAGACATATACAAAGATAGACATATAGAGAGAGATAAAGAGAAATAGAGAGAGAGGAGAGATAAAGAAATAAAGGGGAGAGAGAGAGAGAGAGAGAGAGAGAGAGAGAGAGAGAGAGAGAGAGAGAGAGAGATAAATGGGCGCTTAGTATTAAATCACTCCCCCCACCTTTTTAAAATATAGCATGCTTGTATATGTTTTTTTATTTGACCAAAATACAAATTTTGGGATATTGATAATTTTTTTAAATACATTTTTTTCCTTCTCTATAGGTATTTTGTAAAAAATGTGTACATTCTATATCATGTTCCTTTTACAAAAGTCTTTCCAAGAATGCACACCATTTTTGAGGTCTCGAGATCATCCCCATATCATCTACAAATTCAAATAAATCAAAAGTTTTTTCCTTTCAAATTTAATATTTCTAGATAATTAGGAATTCTCAATCTAAAATTATAGCATGTCTAAATTTAATTTTAATCCATTTGACCTCCAATTATGCAAAGGTGTGAAATTATAAAATTAATGAAGGTCATTAAGTTTGATCGATCTTTGTATTGTGTGACGTCCCATGAGAGGATGCATGATGGTAGGCTAGATGACAAATAAAAATGATGTAGGTGGTGGCCATGCTTATATTTGCAAGAGAATGCCCATTAAATGATGACAAATATGAGGCCTGTGCTAAACAAACATACATGCTTCAAATAACATACATATGTAATGATTAATGGAATGCAATTGAACAAGAATAGACTATAGAGACTAGACACTTAACATCTGAACTCACACATTTGAAGTAGTTACTAAGAAAAACATAGAGATCTTGAAATCCATTAAGATTATGCAAATTAATTCACAACACTTGAGAAAACAAAAAATGACATGGTCCATAGGATACAAGACAATCCTCATTCACTTAAAAATATGACAATTGAACTTCCACAACTATTCGGTGTACCCATTGCACACCAAAGTGCAAATACTAGTAATATTTTTTTTAAAACGATAAAACATCCTAAATTATTTACCAATCTTCTGATCTCAAAGCTCAAATGACAGGTACATAAATAATTAGCCTCTTTTAACTTAATGCCAACTACTAACAAATAGTACATGGAAGCCGGTTTAAGGTACTGCTCCAAATACTCCTCACCACATACTTTGAAAGCTTTAATGTCAGAAAGCTATTTGTTAAACAAAAGGGCAGGCTGACTGAAAGCAAAAACTAAATTTTTCCTTCAACAAATCTAATAAATGTTCTTTCAATGTAAGATGAAAGAAAAAGCCAAAAAAGGATACAGATAGTACGATAGCAAGCGGTGTAATTTCTAGTTTCTATGACTGCATTAGCCTCTTCTTTTTTGTAAAATTTGGAAAAATGTGAGGATAGCCTAGTTTTTTACAATTGTTTTTGTAAAGAGCAGAAGATTGTGGATGTATTATTAACGTTGGAATGTTGGAGAGTGAAACAATTGAGTGCCAGAGAGCACTGAATCTCAATTAATACTCTCATCATGTGTCAGTGTGTATACAATTAATGATGATGACAGAGGCGATGGTGTAGGGAAATCTCAAACATGGCGTCGCCTTCGCCGTGTCTTCCGCCTCTGCACTGCACTGCTCTGATCTGCTCTGCTCTTCTCTTTCATGTAAAGACACGCCCAATTGTTGGATACTCAGCTGTTTCATCACTGTTCTCTGCTTCTCGACTTGCTAAATTTTTAGACCTGCCAAGCAATGATGAAAAATTCACGTCATCCGTATTCAGTCATCCTTATCTCTGCTCCAGGAAAAAAACCCATTAGCCTGATTTGGTTATTAGTGGACAATCATAGATATATCTGTTAGCAATAAACAACCACAATTTGACTTCCCTGGTAAATTTTGCTTTCAGACTAGACTGTCTATTCATATGTAACCAATTGTTTTATTTTAAAATTGAAATTAGGGATGAGACCTCGAGCTTGTTTTGGATGATTTTGGCCGAATGGATACCCGTATGACAGGTAGGAGATATTTTTCGCAGCGTGTCAAATTAAGATATGTATTTATAGATTCAACTGTGTAGTTTTGAGTCAAACTCATTGCAGCGTGTCAAATTAAGATATGTATTTATAGATTCAACTGTGTAGTTTTGAGTCAAACTCATTGACCCATATTTCATGAGTAGTGGATACCCTCTATCTTTGGCTCTTAGCTGAAGAGATTTCAGCCTAGAGCTCGTGCTCCCATATCGAGTAGCTAACAATTTTGTGGGTTTGATATAAAACCCTCCAATAAAAAAAAAAATTTAAAAATCTTAGCTATCAAAGCTATGGCTAGTTTTATAAATTACTTTATATTTTCTTATGTAATGAGATTGAATAACATTATATTTAATATGCATAAAATATTATTTACAATATAGAAAAAAAAAAAAACCTCAATATTTTTTTGGATCAACCTACATAACAACCCAACTATATTGCAAAAACTTCCAATTGAGTTTAAAAACACTATAAATAATTATTTAATATGTAGTTTAAATGTACAAGAGAATAAGTATATTTTAAAAAACATTATAAATAATTATTTAATATGCAATTTAAATGAACAGGAGAATAAGTATATTTTTAAAAACACTATAAATAATTATTTAATATGCAATTTAAATGAACACGAGAATAAGTATATTTTGTATTGATGTATGGATATTTTTAAATTATTTAGGATTATAAAAAATTTAAATTAAGGTAATTAAGTAGTGTTTCTTTGAGTTTTTGGGATGGCGGGTTGGGGGATGGATTTCTAGGGATCTGACAAAAATATTCTAAAATTTTGGAGACAACGAGGGGATGACTTTATATGATACAAAAATGAATTACAGGTAATAAAATTTGAGAATTGAGAGCACATTACAACAATGATCAATGATAAATTGATAATTGATACCTAAACTACCAATGCTAAGGCCCAATTCAAATTGTCAAATCGTACATCAATGATCAAAATGACAAAATGTAATAATTTGAATATTAATGATTATAATTATGATTCATCTTAGTAGCTGAAATGAAAATTGAAATATTTACATAAGTAATAAGCTAAAAGTTCAAAGTTCAAAGTACCAACTAGAGTCTCATTCTAAAGTGACTAGCATCAAAATGACAAAATTAAATTGTCAAAAAAGATATCCATAGTCGTTTTTGTTTGAGCAACAAGCTCAAAAATTAAAGTCATAATCAATTGCAGTTGCATATCTAAGAAACTTGTCCTCATCACTAGAATTGTTGAAAGGAAGTGGAATTTTTCCTCCAATCCCATCTACATATCATGGTCATCGTCAAGTTGTTGTGGCTCCGCAAGTTCTACATCCCAGGTCATTGCATTGGGCTCTACCTATACTCAAGTGTCTTGTGATCAAGAAAACACAAGGCACCATGCATTGAAACAAGCTTTTAACTCTCACAGAGGTAAGTCAATTCATCTTTACAAAGTGGATAAAGCTATATGTGGACCAATTCTTGATAGCAACAAAGGAACTAGAAACCTATGAGAGAATATGAATGGTAGGTGTGTACAATAGTCTTAGATGTCCATAGATTGTCCACCAACTAATTGGCTTGACTTATGCTAAAGTGTGTATGTCAATCCTTGTCGAAGTCTTGTATCCATCTAGTTTAATAAACTTAATCCACTCAACTCTAACTAGTGCAACTTCATCTGAACTATAAATATTCTTATAGGCCTTCATGAGGCCATTCCTCATGTCATGATCATTGATGGGAAGGATTCTTCCAAGTCTTTCTACGTACCATTCTAGATTCAAAGCATAAACAACCATGTGTAGAGGGGTGTTCAACTTTGCCCACCTTTTCTAGATGATGGGGTGAATATGTTCATTATACAATTGTAAGGTAGGGTCTCTCTCATTAATGGTGGCATTTATTTGTCCAAGCATGCTATCAATGCAATCATAGATCTCCCCAAGACTAAGACTATCAGAATCTATAAATATAATGACAATGAAAACAAGTTGTATAACAGATGTGATGTACCTCAAATTTGACCAAAAAGTATCACTAATCATAGTCTCTTTCACCCTCTTTCTCTACTTAGTCTCTGACTTCTTCCACCTATTACAATCATGTGTCATAACCATAAGTTGCAATGGCTCTTGCAACTCAATCATTCTCTCTAGTAAAATGAAATACCTGGAAGCAAATAAGTCTCAAGTGGTTTGAGGAATTCTTTCCTTATAAAGGTTCAAAAGAATGCCAATGAGGTGTGGTGGTTGTAAATGAACATTTGCATCTCCCTTGGATCCACCACCACCTATTTCACCCACTCTATCTTTCTAATGTCTTTGAGTGCATTATTCATAGCATGCACACAACAAGGAATCCAATAGATGTGTTTGTATGTAAATTGAATCAACATATTCGTTGCCCTACAAATATTTGTTGTATCAATACTCACTTGCCCTAAATTTTGAGGACCAACCTCTTCAATGGATTCTTTCAAGGTCTAAAACTAAAAATTAGCATCTTTGCAATTTTCTAGGCAATCAATTACCCTTAAGAAATAAGGTCCATCAATGCTCAAAACTATAATGTTGATGAGTGGATAATGTCTAATATCCATCCATCCATCCATGATTATGCTATAGCCATGTGTTAACCTTGGATTAACTTTTCTCTGAGAGAGTGGTTCTCAATCTAATCTTGTTAGGACCCACATAACTAGGAACAACTTTTCTTACCTTGTTAAGCATTTCCTTGTAAAGGAGATTGAGAAACATGAAAAGGAATGTTGTTACCAAAATATAAATTGATAATGACCTCATCTACAGTCTCTCTTCCTTCTAGATTGAAAATGTAATGCTCTAAATTTTACATTAGGACATTAGCAGACAAAACATGGACCAACAAAATTTTATGTTGCAAGTGTGGCACTCACATGTCACATTGCAAACTCACATGCACAAGAAATGTCACACAAACCTATGATGACACTAAAGAACATGTATAAAAAGCACCAAGCAATGAACACATATGGTCATTTCAGACCAACATAGAAAATGGATGCAAAATACTTCACTAATGTGTGACCAAGTCACAACAATGACTCTACAAGCTAGGGATTATCTTACTCTAACAACCACCCATGCTCACAAAAAGATAGGAGATGATATAGATGGTATGACGACACATCCCATGACCTCCAACCCCAAGAACATACATCAATAAGGTTGTAGACATGACAAGAAGACCTTGGTGCACACACACCAAAGGTCAAGTGCAAGGAGATCCATATCTCACAATACCCAAGGGACCACCCAAAATAAGATGCTAGACATGCAAAGTAGACCCCTAGGGAGAATTCTTCTTCAAGAAAATTTTCTTTAAAAGTACAGTAAACACTTGATGTGTAAAGGGTCTAAATAATATAATAGAACCAAGGATGCCAACATGCTTTCTAGATGCCAATGCACCTACACTATAGTCCAAATCTGTGCTTCTATCCTATGCTTCCATCCTAGTCAGGAATTCACTAGAACTAACTTACAAACCAAACACTTAGACTCTTCCAAGGATTTTCTAGTATAGAACTTATTCTATTGATAGTAAGAACACCAAGAAATCCAAACAAGCCTACACATCTACTAGGATGTGGGTTGACATGCGGATATAAGAATCATGTGCTAAGAGGGCTAAAGAGAAAGGGGAATCCAATAGCCCACCCAAGTCACTCTAATCTAGTTACTAAGACACTATACATGAGTTCCAAGGACACATCCCAAAAAGATAGGAGATGATGGAGATGGTACGACGACACATCCCATGATCTCCAACCCCAAAAACATACATCAATAAGGTTGTAGACATGACAAAAAGACCTTGGTGCACACACACCAAAGATCAAGTGCAAGGAGATCCATATCTCATAAAATACCCAAGGGACCACCCAAACTAAGATGCTAGACATGCAAAGTAGACCTGTAGGGAGAATTCTTCCTCAAGAAAATTTCTTAAAAAGTACAGTAAACACTTGATGTCTAAAGGGTCTGGATAATATCATAGAACCAAGGATGCCAACATGCTTTCTAGATGCCAATACACCTGCACTATAGTCCAAATATGTGCTTCTATCCTATGATTCCATCCTGGTCAAGAATTCACTAGAACTAACTTACGAACCAAACACTTATACTCTTCTAAGAATTTTATAGTATAGAACTCATTCTTTTGATAGGAAGAACACCAAGAAAGCCAAACAAGCCCACATATCTACTAGGATGTGGGTCGACATGCAGATATACGAATCATGTGCTAAGAGGGTTAGAGAGAAAGGGGAATCCAATAGCCCACCCAACTCACTCTAAGATAGGTACTAAGACACTATACATGAGTTCCAACACCACAAGTGTCCTAACTCACAAGCGTCTAAAGCACAACCCAAAAATAAGTATAAGACAAACCAATCATTTACAAGACTTCATTAACTCACTAAAACCACATACAACATTTCAATTACATTAATTACACGAAGCATACATTTCCTCTACAATAGTTGCATGTTTGACTCTACAAGAATATGAAACTAGGTTCTCTAAACATTATTCATTGTCTGTCTAAACATGAGAAAAATTTATACAAAATCCATGCTCATTTGACACCAACATCAAGATACACCAAAAGTAAATATAGAGATCTCACACTTATGTAGGCAGAACACATTCCAACTCAAACAACTTCATCATAATTATTACAATCAATACAAATGAGGACTTCAATGTACCAAATTATATATTTTCTTCACAAGAGACATGGTATAAATTCACAAATGTGACTTTTCCATGCTAGAACAAAGGTTTATTTCCATTAAAATGTTAACATAGCATGATCATAAGGTAGATGCTACTTCCCAAACATGGAAGGATCACACTCCAGTACAAAAATGATACAATAAACATAATTAGAACATCATTGAACTACTCTAAAGGTGCTCCAGTGGTCAAATTTACAACAAGATTATAAATATTATGTAATGAAATAAATTGCACAAGGGTAAGTTCATGGAAATGCAGAACAAAAATGGGGCCAAAAGTGGCCACTTTTTTTCCTAAAATCAGCTAAACTTGAACTTGGGTGAGTAATTTGAGACGTTTACATTGAAATTTTGACGATATGATAACAACAAAAATTGTAGTACTCTGAATCTTGTTTGTAAACTACTAAATATTTTTAAAAATGGTTAAGGTTAAGAGAGTGAAATTATAAGCACACACAAAAGTGTTCATGTTTTTATCTCTAAAATATAACATAGTGTCTGATGTGTGCCCCCTATTTTTTTATTGTGTTTTTAAAAGCTAGTGGGTAGAAATACAGTCAAGAGTGGGTACTACAAGTTGCATATTTGCTCAGATTTTTTCTATCATTTTTTTATGATTTTTGAAGTGGATGCATCTTAAAAACTACATCACTAAGCATGTACATCAAATAACTTCCACAAAACTAATCGAAAATGTATTTTTTTAATGTGTAGAAAATGAATTGTAAAAGAATCCTATATTTTTTTTTTCAAATTTGGATAAGTAGGTCAAAAGTTATAAAAAAATCAATATATGTATTGGAGGAATATGAAGACACTCTTCAAAGAAAATAAAATTTAATACCTTAACTTATTCAAAATTTTAAAAAAATTATATGGTTAGAAAGCTAAGAACTAGCTCATCGTTTTGGTGATAGATTCATAAAATTTTGATGTAAAATATGTAAAGCTAATGAGTTTGAAGTTCAAATTCATTGTTTTATGTTGAAAACACAAATTTAGGATCTAAAAGGGATCTCCAACCCTTAGGCTTGGAAATCCAAGCCAAAATGGGTGGGGATCATCCAATATTTAAATTCAAGTCATTAAAATGTGTATGTCTTATGCTTTACAATCTAAGGCAAATATAACATGAGCACATTATGTTTGCATTAAATTTTACAAAAAATCAATGAAAACATAATGCGCTCATGTTATGTTTGCATTGAATTTTACAAAAAATCAATCCAAACATAACGTGCTCATCTTATGTTTGCATTGAATTTTGAAAAAAAATCAATGCAAACATAATGCACTTGCAATATGTTTGTATTAGCTTTGCAAAGTATAGTGTGTATGCATTTTACATAAAGCATTTATGTGTTTTGCTGAAAACTCAAGTGTAGCCACAAAATTGTGCCCCATTTCCATGCACTTAACCACAAAAGAAAAATATAATATGAAATATGCTATAAATACTTGATAATAATAATCCACTTCGAGGGGAAAAACCTTCAAATATCTTCAATGAGAACACAATTTGCAATATGATCATAATAAACTAACCACTAGCTCCTATATATACCTAATTATGTCCTTGGTGCTACCTAGGCCGACATAGATACCTAAATATAACACCTAAGATGACTTAATTATCTAAATAAAACTATAATAATGATTATATAACTTAATTAAGAGTTAAGGTAGCCAATAGCTTACTCATAATTCTATGCACACTATAGGATGCATGCCCCCCTCTTTAGAGAAGCATTGTCCTTAATGCTAATCAACTATGGATTCTTTTGAATGAAATATTCATCTTCCCACATGGTATCTTCAATCAGTAAATTCTTCCACTAAATGAGGTATTCTATGATTGTCCTAGTCTTCAACTTTTTTATTTGTGTCTAGAGAATTAACTCTAGATCCAAGATGATTCTTCATTCTTCATCTAGCTCTAGTAACACTATCTATGCAAAGATTTGTTGACCAATTACCTTCTTTAAACATGAGATATAATAAAACTATATGCATTTTTGTTGTTGGAGGTAACTCAAGCTTGTAGGCTAGACTACCAATCTTCTACAAAATTTAGTATGGACCATAATATTTTGGTGACAACTTGTTATCCTTTATTTGTTGCTTTAAGGATATTTTCTTGTAAGGTTGCAATCTCAATAAAACCCAATCACCCACTTCAAAACTTATTTCAACTTGTTATATCATTCATTTTTGTGCCATGGCCAAATTCTGTTGAATGTACAAGACAACTGAGAGGGGGGGTGAATCAGTTGTAACTTATAATTCCAAAACCCTCAAACACATTTAGATCCACATCAATTCAATTAACCCTTAAATTATTATGATGATTAAGCATGAAAGCAAATAATAGAAACTAGATCAACTCAACATCAAACACAAGAGAACACCAAATTTAAGTGGAAAACCCAAGAAGGGAAAAACCACGGTGAGGATTAGCTCACAGTATAAAGTAATATCAACACCGAAAAACAATAGGCTCACTACCAAAGGGCTCACTGCCCAAAAGAAAGGCTCACTGCCAGAATAGAGAAGAAGATAGAGAAGATTGTTACAAGGAGAAAAATATCTCAATGCAACAAAGAATTCCACCACAACACCATCAACACAATCGCAATCATACTGAAGAATTGTAGACACCTTCTGCTCACTGCATCTAGTGATCTAACACATGAAATCTTGTACTGAAACACACATTCAACCACACTATTGTTCACATCTCATCCATCACACACACTATCTAATTCACGATCCCTCGACACTTATTTATACCATCTTCAACCTTGAAAACATTCTCGAAGGTCGGCAATACACCTTCACCATGTAAATTCAAATTAGGTCAGAACCAAAACATTCCCACGGTGGAAAGGAATGAAGGTGGACCACAACACACCTTAGCTTGGACCTAAATCTGTTCATACACATTACACCACGCTTCCACAATCATCGAAGCAACTCCACAATTAATGTAAACACCCAAGGTCAGCCAAACCTATGTTAACACCATAAACAATTATGTACACACTTCCTCAAACCCAAAGATGACTCATAGACCATACACCATGCTTGAGCACAATCTAGAATATCCCACAAACATCTTGAAAACCTACAAATTCCTCCATGACAACTTTCACTTGTTGCACAACCTTATCCTGTTTACCCAGTATACTCAAATGTCTCTGTCATACACTGCAACTCAATAAATCATCTTCTGGAGCACTAAATCATGAACAACTTTGATTGAAGATAGATATTAATCATATAGGCATAATTCCAAAACTGCAAGACCTGAAACCACTTTGCGGAGAAATGCGGAGCAAAAACATTTCTCCCAGACACCTCTGCAATACATAGTTCACACACTGGTGAACACATCTTCCTTTTCACATCGATCCAGCATGTCAAACTCTGAATGAAACATCTCTAGACACCTCTCAACAACATATCCAAACCACATAAATAGATCTTCAATATAAGGAAAATAAGGAGCAAAACCATAACACTACTCTGCAACACAGAATACCACTATCACACACTGTTTTCTTATTTTATTCAAATTTTCTCAAAAGCACTTGGAAACCAAACACCAAAAACATATTATCACCATCTTCAGCACTTCCTCATCATCAGAGACAGCATCCACATAATACCAACTTGCTCACACTCTTGCAACAACTCTTACTCTATACAATACCAACTTGCTCACACTCTTGCAATAACTCTTACTTATACAATTAACACTAATGATAGCACAAGATTGTTGAGATCAATGACAATACTGACTGCACATACTTGCAATAATCTCCCCCTTTGTCATTGATGGCAACACATAATGTGAAAAACCATCAACACAACAGCATCCTCAATACTATACTCCATACCAAGTCTTTTCCTTTCTCTTTCTCTCCCCCTCAACTTACTACTCTCTCTTTGACAACTAACTCTTTCCTTTTTCACATTGCTCTCTCTCCTCCTTTGACATCAATTGCAAAGGGCTACACATCTCTCTTTCAATCTTACTTTTAGACAACTGCTCAAGCTTGTGTCTTCTCACTACTGCTTTGCAACATCATTTCTTTTACTACTCTACATACTCTCCCTTAGAAGCAACCAACATTAGAACTTACTCCCCCTGACTACAACAACCATCATGACCACTACCTACTCCCCCTCAGAGGTAGCCTCCAACATTAGTCCAGAATAAAGAATGAATCTTGAAATCCACTGGACTAATGCATCTCCTTATGCATCTAGTTCAAAGGAGGGGAAATAACCCCTAACTTCTCTGGGAGATACTCAAATGTATCCTTAGGAAGAGCCTTAGTGAATAAATCAACAACCTAATCCTTTGTAGGCACATACTCAAGCTTCACTTCATTCTCTGCAACCTTCTCTCTTAGAAAGTGATACTAGAAATTGAGATATGTTTTGTCCTTGAGTGCATCACTGGATTCTTTGAAATGTTAATATCACTTGTATTATCACAAAAGATAGGAATAGGTTCATCATATACAACTCTGATATCCTTCAAGGTCTACCTCATCCATAATACTTGTGTGTAGCAAGATGCTACAACAATGTATTCTACCTCAGCAATAGACAAAGATACTAAATCCTTCTTACTTAACCATGACACCACTCTGCTTCCAAGAAAGAATGCACCACCACTTATACTTTTCCTATCATCTACACAACCAGCCCAATCTACATCTGTGTAAGCACTTAGAACAAAGTCATTATCCTTTGGATACCACAATCCATGATCTGGAGTTCCCTTCTTTAATCTGCAAACCATATCCAGTTTATCTGATAACTGAAATCCATCTGATTGTTCTATGTATACTTCTTCTTCCAATTCACCATTCAAGAAAGAAAACTTCACATCCATTTGATATACTTTAAAATCCTTATGCACCGTAAAAGCCAAAAACATCTTGATGACCTCCATTCTTTCCACCAGAGCATAAGATTCCTCATAGTCTACCACTTCTCCATTCTCATTTAGTTTGTTCTAGAATACCTAATTAGTTCCAATTACATTTTTGTTTGTTGGTCTTGGGACAAGCTCCCAAGTCTAATTCTTTTCAATATGCATTAGTTCTTCTTCCATAGCCTTGATCCAATACTCATCCTTGCATGCTTTAATCATTGTTTTAGGTTCAACTTCAAAAAGTAAACATAGATTTACCTATTCTTCAACAACTTTCCTTCTTGTCAGTACACCTTTGCTCTTATCACCAATGATCTGTTCTTCTAAATGATGCTTCTGCACACACTTGGGAATTTTTGGAATCTTTTCCGGAGCTTCTTCCTCTACAATCTGTACTTCCTTTTCTTTAGCTTTTTCTTCTTTACTGCAAGAAGACTCATATGATTCATATCCATTCACCTCTGAATTCATCTGTGGGTATTCATCAACCTTGACATTTGCACTCTCAATAATTGCTTTGAATGCATTAAACTTATCTAGGGCTTCTAATTTTTCTTTAAGAAAAGTAACCCATGTCATTCTAGAACAATCATCAATTAGTAGCATGAAATACCTGTCACCTTGAAAACTCCTTACTCTGGTAGGGCCACAAAGATCTACATGTACCAATTTCAATAGTCTGATAGAAGATTGATCTTTGACTTTGAAACTTCTTCTTGCTTGCTTTCCAACTTGATACTCCTTACAAACAACATTGATAGGCTTTGTAATCTTTGGCATATCTCTCACAGCTTGACCTAAACTTATTCTCACCGAGCTATCAAAATTGATGTGACACAGTCTTCTATACCATAGCCAACTCTCACTGATCTGAGTCATGAAACAATAACCATCACCACCTTTGAGCTAATAAACATTTCCATCTGTCCTCTTTCCAGCAGCTATCACAATTTCAAAAAAATTTCTAATCTCACAACCACCATCCTAAAACATAAGATTGTATCCCTTGCTAGATATTTGTCCAACACTCAAGAGATTATGTCTTAACATAAAGAACATCATCAGTATTATGCTTGCTATCAAAACTGATTGAACTTTTTCCACATATCTTAGCAGATGTATCCTAACTAATCCTCCTTCAAATTTTTCAAGTTTAACAAACTTACTCTTATCACTAGTCATATGATTAGAGCATCCACTGTCAGTGATCCAGTGGTTCTTTTCTTATCTAGCATTAAAAGTAGACCCTAAAGTGCCTTCAGTATTAGTACTTGCTTCCGGAGCCCTTTCCTTCACACATCCCTCAGAGTTAGCAGAAATAGTATCATCCTTTAATACTATGAACAAGCATTCACCATCCTCATCATCTTCATGATCAAATTCATCATCAGATATACTTGCATCTTCTCTAATATAATGACTTTTATTAAACACCTTACTTTTGTTTTACCTATTTTGGCTTCTCAAAATTCTTTCTGGACATCTTCAAGCATAATGACCTATCTTGCCACAACTAAAACACTTGAAAGGCAACTTACCACTGTACATACTAGTACCCAATTTCATTTTTCTCTCAAAGTTAGCTTCCATATCTTCAGAATCTTCCTGATCTAACTCCACAGTCTTCTTTGATTTACCAGCCTTGAAGGCAGTCTCAACCTTTGCAGTACTTGTACCAAATCCTCTCATTTCAAAAGTAGTTAAGGTACATGTTGTGTGGTTACACAACACACCCTATTTTGCCTTAGCAAAACATGGACCCAACTTTTTGTTTTTTCTTGGCTTGATTTGTTTCCCTTTGTTTTGGGCGGTATGGTAAAAACTAGTAGTAGATGTATGTCAGGGTCTTATCCTTGGCATGTTAGGATCTTGAAATCTGGATTAAATTTTCAAAGTCAAAATTTCTCATCATAAACCTTGTCGAATGAAAGAGAATAAAATTCTAAGCAAGTTTTCCTTTTGAAGCATCAGGAAATTCCCTAAGACAGAAGTTATGCCTGGTCAAAGTTTAGTCAAATGGTCTTAGGGACATCCTCACATTATCTTAACATCTGGACATTAATTCAATATCTCGATCACAAATTTGCTAGGTAAAACTTAGTATGTGGACATTCGCAAATGTGCAGACATCAAAATTAACTCCTTGAGCCAGTTAAACGTCATATGCACAAAGTCACTTAGTGTGAATACTAGCAAGTATGCATGTTATCTTAACATCCAGAAATTTACTCAATGTCTAGACCTTATGAATATCCTAATGACATGTCACTTTGACTTTTCAAATACACATCAGCCTATGGACATTCTGCATAGAATCTTAATATTCAGATCTACCTTAACATTTGGATGACGTCATATGAACTTTTCCCAAAAGACTACCATAGTAAAGTGATGTCATCTAGATATTAAGAGAATAGAACATTTTGCAAATCTTAATATCCAGACATTCACTAATGTCCAGACTTTCCAAACATCCTGATGACGTCACTTTACACCTGATCAAGAATTACATTCAGAAGGGTGACGTGTTGTGTGGTTACACAACACGCCCCATTTTGATTTGACAAAACAGGGACCCAACTTTTTGCTTGTGTTTTTTGCTTACTGGTGGTCTGGTAAAAGTAAGTCAATGCAAAAAATCCTGCATAGGAGGGGACTGGGTAAATCATCATGATGAGGTCAGTTTTTTAAAGTTAATATTTCATGTCAATAACCTCATGGGTAGATAGAGTACAAAATTACATGCAGGTTTGCCTTTTGGATCACCCAGATATTTCTTAGGGAATAAAAGTTATGATGAGTCAAAGATCTGGTCAAACCTGATATTCTGAGGGGGAGGATCATATTTCTCAACATCAGTTATCTTACAAAAGATCATCCCAATCTAATATTATCACCCAATAAAATCATTTGCTCCGAACATCTGGACGTCAACTTTATGCGATGACAATATCTACCTGACAAACAACATCATGTATTTTGCGAAGGTCATATTCCTGAACATCACCTGATATTTAAATATCACCTCGATATTTGAATATCGGCCTATCGCAAAATATCACCCTGAACCAATATCCTGCTAGCGTCATCCAAACTCGATAATCAAAGAAATAAACCTAATGATGACGTCACCATTCTTTTACCTCGAGGAGGTATATTTCCAAACATGACCCTTCTTACATAACATGATGACGTCATAAAGCCATAACGCTAAACCAAGTCATTATCCTGATGACATCATCTTGATATTTCAACAAGAGGTCATTTTAGTCTAAGGGGGTGATATTATAAACATCACCAGACATTCCGAACATCCCCTGATATTTTGAACATCACCCGATATTCTTAACCCAACCTGATGTTTCGACATCGGTCTTTCCACCTAAAACAGATGATCATATTATACCAAGGAGGTGATATTATAAACATCACCAGACATTCCGAACATCCCCCCGATATTCAGAATATCACCCTATCCTGCAAAGATCACCCCGCGCCTTGCCACCATAACATTAAATGCATACAGATGTGGTAGGTGGTTCCCGCCGATTATGAACCCGACACATACACCTGGCGAGATCCAGGAGTTTCGTACAGAAAATTAGATGTTTCAATTAATTCACCCTAATTTTCCCTAATTTGCCTAAGTGGAGAGGTTAAAAGTGATTTACAGATTCATTTCATACTTATCTTGCGAGAAAACAAGTTTTTACAGCGCTCTAAGCTTACAAATCCTCACAAGGCCACCTGTGGACACATATAGCTTGTACCAGAGCAGGATATGAGAGCATTGTTGGTAATTGAGTCCCTTTCACAGATATCAACCTAATCAAGAGGATAAGCGCACCAGGTAAGTAATTTGAAACCCTCTGGTTGTCATATTCTATATATCCAGGTATCATGGTGTCCTCTGGTTTGAAGTTCTAGATTATACATATCAGGATAAATGAAATATTGAAAGAGTAATAGTATGCATGATGAATAGTGAAGATACAATGTATATGCATGCTGGAAAGTATCAATTGTAAGACAAGCCTTGATTCTATTGCAGGCACTCATGGCAGACAAGTGATTAGCTAAGTCAGAGGCAGAATTCCTAAAGCCCATGTTTGCTAAACCTAAGGGCGTCCAATTCAAATATGGTGCCATCACCGACACACACCAAGGGAATATAGATATGGCTACCTGGTCAACAAAAATGAGTGATGAGAAGAATAACAGCTCCTTGTTGGATGCATTTTTTTTATCTAGGATGTGGAATGCAGCTGGTTTCCCGTATTCCATGGAAACCCCTGAGCTGGTTATTGAATGTGCGAGAAATTATAACCCACAAACAAGGAGGATAGAAGCGCATGGCAGACTATATGCTGATCTGTCAATAGAGGGTATTGCCGCCACTTTCAGTTTGTCGTTGGGCAAGAAAGTTGCCAACATATATTTGAGGAAGTCAGAAGCAGAATATGAGAATAACAAGAAGTCTGCTAGGAAGAAAATGTATTAATGGAGGGCAAAGAATAGTCCTTATCCTGTAGCAGCTAAACTTCCTGTACATTTATATAAATTTGACTTTGATGATGAGTACCAGTACATGATAGCATTGCTAAGTAGAGTAACAGGCCAGCCTGATGCTGGAAGTTTTAAGGACTGGATGTATGTAGTCATCTTGATGTGTCTCTACACAGATAGCAAGCCAATGTGGGCCAAGATAATAAGTGATGCTCTGGATGAGCAGCTGATGAACCTAGGAGGTCCGGATTGTTCCTTCTATATGACCTCATATATAGTTTATTCATGTGCCTACAAGGGTACATTTGATGCATTGATTACAGATGGAAAAATTGGAGGCATAACTAATGATGCACACATATGGGATCATCATCCCCAACTGCAAAGAGTGAATTACCTCCACGATTACAAGCTGGTAAATGATGCATTCTCAATGCACCTGGTGAGAACAATGGAAGAAGATAGAACTAAGAGACTGAGCATGGAAGCTCAAGAAGTTATCTACAGGCATGGAGCCTAGTTTATCCAATTTGCCACTTTCTCTTATATCAGGATTGAAGGTTTTGAGGGGGAGCCTCTCATGCTCCCAAGGTACCCTACAGATGCAGTTGTCTTAATGGAATTTCTGAGACAAATCTCTACAATATTGAATGCTTATAAGGCAAATAACAAGCTTCCACCAGTTTTGTTTCTAGTTACAATGGGCTAGTACATGTGCCCAGATTCTGAAAGTATAAAGAAGGCCATAGATGGTCTAGCAATGATGAATTTCTAGCCTTTTCCATTAGTAAGATCATATGATCCATATGGGAGGATGCAGAAGATCATGGGGAAACCCATCCATCGAAGGAACCTTGAAGACTTCTAGGCAGATTGTGAAGATGAAGCTGAAGCCCGAAGAAGAAGGTATCAAAGGTTAACACTTAACCAAATCAGGACCTTTGATTGCATCTCCATCCTAGCACAACTGAAGAAAGATGATGGAATGATAATGGTTGATGAATATGAAGAGAAAAAGATATATAATGATACCATCTCTGCGCCGGATCTCACTATACAGGAGGATATCTCCTTAGATTCATTCACAGGAAGGATATTACAGCTAACCCAAGCTTGGGTGGATGAGAAGATAAATGTAATGAAGAAAAAAGGTGTTGTCATCATGGTGGACAACAAGAAGAAAAGGCAGGAAATTGCTGAAGATGAATATGATGACTTCTTAATTGAGAAGAGAAAGACTAAAGGAGAAAAGGTACCACCTCCTGAGAAAAGCAAAAGACCTCCAAGAGGCAAGAAAATTGATACTGAACCCAAAGGGGTTATAGTGGAAAGAGTGATAGTGCCAGTTGAAGATGCATCAGGATCCAGACAAGTATCAGCATCATCAGCATAGCCTCCTCGGGATAAACAAAAGGGTAAACAGATCCAGAGGCCAACTGCACAACCTACTATTGCATATGAGGAGGATCAAGCCTCACATAAGAATAAAGAGAAGGATATTCCTTTAGAAGAAGAATCTGAAGAAGAGGGAGGCCCTATATCCTTCACAAGGAAAAGAAAAACACCTCAGGTGGTAGCCACTATGCCTAAGAAACCAAGTACTTCTATCAGAGGTGAAATAAAACAAACTCCCATAATGTTGAGGGGAGCAGGTGGGGAAGTATTTAAGAAGGAATTGAAACATAATGTTCCACTTCCCACCATTGTGAAGTTTAAAACTGAGCAAGCAGAAGAAACTATGGATAAGATCATGAGGATCAGGGTCAAGATGGAGAATTATAACGAGACATCTAGCAACAGGAAAAGTAAATTTGAAAATCTCTGAGGCAAATATCAAATGCATAGGCACGCCACCATCAAAGAAAAAACTCAAGATGGCGGGGAGATAGAGAGAATAGTATAGTCATATGAAAATATCCAGACATCCATGCAGGTCCATGTACAAGGAGAAGCTCATCAGGAGGATGAAGATTTTGAAAGTGATGATACTAGTGCACATCATGATGATGATGAAGAACCTGATGAAGGTACGCCATAAAGGGAGTATATGCCTTAGGTACAAAAGAAAGTAAGCCGCCTAGATGGTTGCCAGTTGGCAACCTGTGTCACATGGAAAAGAGTTGACTTGGTCAATGAATGTGAACCATAGATCTTAAATAGATAAACCCTGATCATAGATCAATTGTAACCGCTCCCTCATCTTGTTCTATAAAAGGTGCAGGGATGCCTCATTTTAAACATTCAAAACTTAATTAAAATCTGTTTGCTCAAGTATTCAGGGCTTATTTCAAAGTTGTTGTATACATATATGTTCTTGCATACTTAATGAATGAGAAGACTGTTTTGATTACAATCCATCATAAATCTTGAGTAATCAGTGTGTGAATTTTGGATATATATGCTTTGATTTGCTGCATCCCTCGGAGTGCATATCAGCTTGCATGTGTTGTCTTCATACCTTTCCTTTGAAGTTAGCATCGACTGTATCTAGCGTGGAATGTCCTGGTGAACATATGGTTCGATTTCTTCTCTTCATGACTATATCTGATGTATATGTGGCTCAACAGCTGGAGGTTCAACATTAATTTGAAGTATTTCTTTCAGTTTCTTTCAATTTTAGAACATTTAATCATCATAATTGCAAATAATTGACAATCTTAAACAAATAATACAAATATGCAGACATCCCGTAGATAACTGGACATATTTAGCATATTTGAGGCTAAAGCATGTCAAAAGGACAAATATCATGCAAAGATTTAAAGATAGACATAATATTTGAAGCATATCCTATGTAGAATAACTCTCTGTGCAGCATCATTACAGGAAACATTATCTTACTGATGAGATCTACGTAAGGCCCTAAAATGGAAACAGCAACACACATCAACCTTTGAGTAACGTCAGAAGATTAAGACCTAATCAACGGAGACTTGAGATCATGAATTCTCTAAATTCATTGTATCTTTCAAGATGAATAAAGGTTAATGTGTACTTTTATTCTATGTTTGTTTATGACTAACTTCATGATCAACATGACATCATCCACATATTTAGACTTAGGGATATGTCGCAAATTAGAATGTCTAGATATTTCCTAATATCCATATCCCTGTCCCTCAAAACCAAAATTCATAGCTTCCATAGACCATTCAAATGGTGCCACATGGCACAAGTTGATTTTTTCATTCTGGGAATTTTCATAATGTCCAGACATTTGACGATCAAAGGTAAATACATTTGGATCTTAATAACTCGATATCCACCCTTGGTCAATGTTGACCAACATGATGACATCATGTCATATGCATATGCACATTTTTAAAGGTGAGCACATTGCTTAACATCTGGACATAGGTCCATATCCACACCTTGCATTAAATGTTATGAAAAGAGTAGTTGGCCATTTGAAAATTCAAATTATAAGCCGCCACTTGTTGCAATCCCCTAGATCAAAGCTAATATCCACGAACAAAGACAATTCAACATTACTTACACTCTAAATTCATGATTTTAGCACATAAAGCTAGAATTTTGGTCATTTTGCATTCATAAAGCATTCATAGTCTAAATTACAAAGCTCTAGAGTTTTTACGGTGGCCATTATAGCAATCCAGACCCATAACGAAACAATGCAAACATTTGACAATGAGCGGTGAAAGGTGGTTATACAGTGAAGGTGCATGCTAGGACATATTTTAATTAGGTTTAAGTGCAGTAAACAGGTATGTAACAATAAAACCCTAGATTTGTTGTTTTGTAGCACAGTAAAAGGTAAAATCACATTTAGGGTAAAATCTTGGTTGCATGTGCACATATTATGCTTTGTAGACTATAAATGTCAAGACATTAAGAAGACTAATTGGTAAACTAGACATGTTGAATATATTTTGAGGTATGAACAATCTGTAACTATAGGATACAATACAATATCAAAAGAACAAAAGTGATGTGGAGTTCACGACTCCTATGTTCTCAAGTTTTGGAGGTTGTGGCTTTTAATATGGACATATTGGGGACACTCACTCTAGAAACACCAGCATCGATGAATGGACAAGTAGACTGGAACATGGAGGTGGAAACCCCATCCTATAGAACATATATAACTCAGGCATGTGGCATGCCATAGGTTTTCTGTATCCAACAGAGGCTATGGACTTGATCGTTGCGTGTGCAGAGAACTATAACAAAAATAATAGAAAGGTAGAGAAGGGTGGTTGTGTTTACGCAAATTTCTCAATCAGACATATTACAGAGGCATTCTAATTGCCTGTGGGTCGTAACTTGTTCAAGATAAATTTTGAAGAGCTAGAAAATCAATACAAAAGTAAGACGACTGACTGTTGGAAGATAATGTTTTCATGTTGGAGAGCACAAGGCAGCAATATTAAGGTGGTAGCAAAAATGCTAGTGAACTTATACAAATTTGACTTCACACCTGAAGTCCAGTACATGATGGTTATGTTGAGTAAAATGATAGGGAAACCTGATGCAGGTACCTTTAAGCCATGGATGTATGGGCTCATTAGGTTGGTAGAGACTTTAGATACTTAGGTACAGTGGGCATCACTTATCAGTGATAGCCTTGATCAAAATATGAGGATGTTCAAAGGTAAAATGTGTCTTTTCTACATGACTTCATATGTAGTTTATGTGTGTGTTGTATAGTCTTCATTTTATGGTTTGCAGATGGTGGGTAAAGTAGGAAGAAACCTAGGAGACATGACCATTTGGGAGTATTATCCCCAACTGGAGAAGAAATCCTCCTTCAAGAACTATAGAATAGTAATGATTGTTTTATCATGCATTTAGTTAGGTTGATGGAGGATGATAGAGCTAAAAGGTTGACCACTGAGGCTCAAGAAGCTATTGCAAGGAATGGAACATGGTTCATCCAGTTCTCCACATTCACCTACATCAAGATGGAGGGATTTAGTGGGTAACCTTTCATGTTACCAAGGTACCCAACAAATAGAATCGTCCTGTTAGAGTTAACCAGGCAGATCATACCCGCATATGAGGCCTTTGTGAAGAGAAATAAGAAAGGAAATATTCAATTTCCTATGATCATAGGATGGTATTTGTACCCTGACATCAATGCAACCAAGAATTCAAATGCTGAGTTACACATGTTGAATTTATAGCTATTTCCATTGGTAAGGCAATATGATCCTCATAGGAGGATAGAAAGGTTCATAACCAAGAAGCCAGTGCACCAAGAAGCCAGTGCACCAAGTGCACTTGGAGGATTACTGGGCAAATTCCCCAGATGATGTGGAGGTTAGAAGAAGAAGCTACCAAAGGTTGACATTAAACCAGATCTGAATGTTGGACTGTTTTGATGTTCCTCCACAATTTCATGAGGATGATGGCATGTTGATTTCCAAGGAGTATGAAGACAAAAATATTTACAATGAGACCATCTCTACTCTTGATTGGAATCAACCAGAGGTCATCTGTATTGACCAAATCATAGCCAGGGTCATGGAGTTAACTAAGAGATGGGTAGATCAGCAAGTGACTGCTCTGAAGGCCAAAGGAGTGGCAATAACCATAGATAAAAAGAGAAAGAGGTAGGAGCTATCAGAAAATGAATATGATGACATCTTGACCCACAAGAGGCAAACCCTAGAGACTAAGAAGGATAAGCAAGCTTCATCAAAGGAAGTTGAGGACTTTACTGACAGGGGGGTTACTATAGCCACAAGGACATCCCCATAGAAAGAAAAGAATCCAGTCCCTATTGTCACAATAACCAAGAGGTAAATGGAATAGCCTACACAGGTAGAAGAGCCTAAGGTTATTTATCAGGATATGGAGGTAGATGAAGATGAAATACCTTTGATCAAGAAAGGGAAAAGTTAGGATATATGGCAAGGGGCCAATATCCCAAAACAAAAAAGAGGACAAGCACCAACAATGAGAGGATCTACCAGCAAGCAGCCAGATGTCCTACTAAAAGGGCAAGGAGGTGAAGGGCTCACTAATATGGAATAGATGTTTGCCTCCCAGCAATGTGCAGCAGAAAGAGATGCAAAATCTATGATGCTCAAGAGTAAGAAGGATGTGGATACAACACCCAAAATTTTGCAACATGATTTCCCCATCCCAACTATTGTAAAGTTTAAAATTGAATTAGCTGAAGAAGCTAGAGAAGAAGAAAGAAAGAAGGTGAATGATCCTTCCTTACCATTAGATCAAACTATCGATCTTACCAATGATGATGTGATAAAGGAGGTGACATCTAATCCTCTAGAGAACTTGATAAAGAATATTGCATTAACTCCTCAAGGTATGCCACATGCACAAAAGAACACTAGAGATGAGGAAGAAGTTGAAAATCCAAAAGTAGTGGCTAAGAATATAGGCCTAGATGGGTTAATAGGTAAAGTCACTAGCCCAGCAGTAATTGATTTATCATATGATGGGGCTAAAGAAGAAGAAAAGGAAAAGGCCATGGATGATGTGCACACTGGTAATGATAATGTGGGTGTAGACATGGAAGTTGATACAGAGGTGCTTTCATAGCATAATGTCTGGGAAACTAAAGAGGGACATGTTGAAATAGAGGAGAAGGAACAAGTGTTGACATCTAGACAAACAAGTCCAATGATTACATATGGATCCCATGATCCAAAAGATACAGGAATGTTACAATATTGGCATGAGGGTCCACAAAGTGGAGGAGATGAGGAGAAAGTAGAAAAGATAGTAGATGGTGGTGACCAAAGTATACATCAAGATGTCCAAGATCCTAGCCACCAAGGACATGGTACAGATAATCCTCCACCTTAGAATGATCAGCATATACAAGAACAAACTACAGAGGCACACCAAGATGTACCTAATGTTGCTAAGAAACAAAATGAAGATGGTCAAGTGCATGTTCCAGATCAACAAGAACTAGAAAAGGAAATATATATCAAAGGATTGAGACATGACATCTGAGGATGCTGCACAACATCATGATCAGCAACAAGTAAACAAAGAGGCTCCCACTAATGGAGAACAACAACAGGATGTCAATCTAGACATTCCTAAAAATCAAAATGCAGATGCACAAGATGCTCACATTGAGCAGATAGGCCAGCAAGGGCCAGTATCTATTGTGCCACATTAGCTTGCACATGAGGTAAATCTACCTCTGGTAGTTGATTCATCAAATTTTAATATTTCTTCATTATTTTTGCTTGAGGTTGCAAAACCCAAGCGCATGGCAAGAGCCACTTCTACAATAAAGAGAGATCCTATCTCAGGAAAGAGAACTGCCCAAATAGTTGTGCCTATTGTAGATAAGGAAAAGGGAGAAATAAGTGCAAGTGAGTTCTAGATAACCATTGTGGACTTGGGACACACAACTACTAAATAGGAAGGTCAGGAGGCGAAGGAGAGTATAGATGCATTAATTACTAGAATAAATAAGGCCAAGGCTAAAAACCAAGAGTACAAAGAGCAAATTGCTCAGATGCAGGCTTTTATCAAATGATTAGTAGCACCTGCAACAAATGTTCCTATCATAGCCTTTACATCCTTGGAAATTGTATCACAATAGGAAATAACTAGGTTAGATATGCAGAAACATCAAGCTAATGTAATGAATAAATAGTTTGAAAAATTCCTACAAGATGGGGAAGAAGTAGTTAAGACTTCATTGTCCAATTGGGACATGTTAAGTAACATGAAAAACAAGGCCAACAAATTGAAAAAGGAGTTCAGCCAAAGGTTAATAAGGAGTGGTTAGGATCTGACTACACTAAAATATATGAGGAAGGCAAATGTTGGCACCCTCATGACAAAGAAGATCTTGACACCTCAAACTCTACCTCAGATGAACACATGGTTCGAGGACATAAGTTTTGAGATCAACATATTGAAGAGATGTAATTCAAAGGTGGCTAATATTGGTGTAAAGACACATGATCTGTTGTCTAATGAGTTTATCATTTTGGAGAGCAAAGTTGAAGGGAAAATAGAAAATTAGGATGAAGATTTCACAGTAAAGGCATTCAAAGATAACTTTAGCTTTGCTATGGAAGACCCTATCGAGCATTTTTTAGAGGACACTATCAAGCTATGATCATGAGGTCCAAGATTGATGCATATAATGAAGAATTGGATAGTAGGACTAGTAGGTGGGTATCCCTGCACGAACAATTGAAAGCTCAAGAACATGCAACTACAAAGGCTAAGGTACGAGATAGAGAAGAGATCAATAAGATCCTTAGAGCATATGATCTCATCCAAGGTGTCAGATGTACGATAATAGAGGAGCCACCCAAAAATGAGGAATCAGATGGAAATGTAGAGTAAAGAGGTCATATTTACCAAGTCAAAGATTCCAAGAGTATTCTAGAATGACAGTTGGACTCCACCAGATTGATTGCCAAATACAATCATGTGCCATGTTTCATCTTGACCGTTAGATCATTGGATCTGTTGTAACCACATCATCTCTTTGTTCTATAAAAGGGATGGATGGTCATTTGTACATTATTAGGAGCTTAATCGAGAGAGAATTGTTGAGCTTTATGAACACTAAGTATACTTTTGTGACTTAGTGTTTCCCCATGGTTCTTTCTTGAGACCAATTGTAAATATGCATACATTTTGAATACTAAATGAAATTGAGATCCAGGTTACAAATTAATTGTAAGTCTTGAGTAATCTTTTGTGGATGATATATGGACATGTCACTGTGGAGTGTTGCTCTCTCTAAGGTGCATTTCAATCTATGAATGTTGTTGTTATCCAATTCCCTTAAAGATTAGCATTAAATATGTGTAGTTGAGGAATATCCTAGGGAAGCATGGTTTGATTTCATCTCTTTTCATGAAGTATTGAATTATGCATATCGATCAATGGTCAAAACTCACTCATTTTAGATAATTTTAGAATTTTAGTTCATTTCTTTTAAATTTCATCAATCATCATCATCATCATCAACAACTGCAAAATATTGATAAATGATAAGCAGAACACAGTAAATATGCAGAAATTAGTAGATAATTGAATATCCTATGCATATTTTGAGAAAATCGCATGTAAGATTGAAAATATCATGCAAATACTTGTAAATAATGGAAAAGAACATGAAAGTGTTAGCTTATAGGCATAGTATTTAGAAGAATTTAAGGTGCAGAAGCAGAATTAAGTGAAGATTAGTTCAAATTTAAGTAAATTCATAAGAACCAATCAAAGTTACACAAATCATCATGAACAATCTTAATCAGAGTGAAGATCAGAAGAATTGATCAAACTTAGAATAAATTCACATAAATAGTTGCATATCCTGGTTAAATATTGTAGAATTTAACATAATTCATTGAGATTCATGCAGAACAGGTGAAACAGAGCAAACATTTACATATCAGGATATGGATTACATCAAATTTCATGTGTAAGGTCCCTAAATGATTAAACAACAAATTCACATCAAACCACTGAGTGATTATCAAAAGTGTTCAAATAAGGTGCCATTAACCTTGTAAATTCCCATATTGTATTTATCCCATTTATTATTTGTTATTTGTAATTACCCATAAGGGAATGAGGTAGTGTCATTGACAGTGGTAAATTTCAAAGTTACCAATGGAAGTTATGGAGTGATTTTTACTGTTGGCAAATGTAAAACTCAGAGGTAAATGAGGGTAGGTGTTCCCCTTGAGGAATCTACTATTTTTGGCATGTATGAAAACTTGTCATAATGTGGTCTAAGTGGATTTATGGCAGCTGCAAGTTGTCATAAGATTACATGCGTGTATGACGCATATGACACCCATTATTAGTTGTGGTTTCTATTATTAGTCACAGGCACCCATATTGAGAAGATTCTTTGTTAGTGGTATCTATGATGGTTATGACACATCATAAGATGCTTTTACATGCTATTCTTGGACCTAGGCACCCAACCTTGCATGGGTAAGTTATTGCCACTTGGTGGTTGCATGTATGACGACATTTAATGCTTGCATGTGGGGTTACTGGAGGAGAGAGAAAGTGGACACCTAGAATGGAGGGAAAACTCTTCTATAAATATTTTCCATTGTATTTGTTGCTGCAATATAGATTTTAGGTACTCAGGTGCTGTTGGAATGCTGTCAAGTTGAAGATTAGTGGAGAGAGTTCTTGAGTTGTTATATTGTACAATCTTTTATAGATTAATACTAGCTTGTGCCTCTTTCCTGGTGGCATTTTTTACCCTCAAGGGTTTTCTCCATATAAACACTGTGTTGTCTATTTAGTTTTCTATTTCTGTGTTGCATATTTTCATTTGCATGTTACAATCTCCATTGATAATACACAGTTAAAGATTGCAGAAATTTACATTTGAATCAGATTTCCATTGGGTAGTTGTGCTTTCATTTCTAACATTTGGTATCAGAGCCTAGCCAGCTTTGACTCTTGGGTGGTAGTGTGGAAGCTATAGCTACAGTGGGAGATTTGGTTGTGTTTTTTTTGCAAATCTTGTGTTGATATTATGGTTGGATCCACCATTGCATTAACCTCTCATTTGGACATTGAGAAGTTCAACGGAACGGAGTATGAGTTGTGGAAGATGAAAATAGAGGATTTGTTGGAAGAAAGAAACCAGTGGTTGGCTATTCAAAAAGATAAGAAACATGATGATGTCTCTCTGGATGAGTGGGATAGACTGGATAAGAAGGCACGGGGAAACATCTATTTGTGTTTGTCAAATTCTATCCTATTGAATGTTGCAAAGGAAGAGACCACACATAAGTTGTGGAATCAATTGGGTGAGATCTATTAAGCCAAGAGTATGGTAAATAAATTCTATTTAAAAAGAAAATTGTTTTCCATTAAAATGAGAGAGGGTGATTCAATTGTAGAGCATTTAAATTCTTTTAATTTATTGTTGAGTCAGCTTGCTTCAGTAGATGTTGATGTTGTTATGTCAGAAAATGTCTCCCTGGGACTTTTCCATGTTAAGGTTTAGCTCTTGGGTCCTTAGAATGCATTATAAGCATCTTGCATGTTAATTTTGAATCCTGATGAGAAAACCCTTAAGTGTTATGGCAAATAGGACCTAGGGGGTGCTATTTAAATAGATCCTAACCTAAATTGGGAGGGTGGACTTGGGTGCTAGTGCTCTAGTCCTACCCCATTTTAGGTCAGCCCTAAATTTGAATGTCAGTTTGGTGACCATTAATTAGGTCCTGTGCCGACATCTTAAGTTTGAATTATGAAATTCTTAGTGGGAATGTGTGTAGTTTCATATATAAGCATGTTTAGTGTTTCATTTGCAAACTAGAAGATGATTATGAACTTTTGAAAAACTTATGACTTTAGAGCATTCAAGATATTCATTGTTGTAGAGTAGAGCATTGTTATTGTGTTTGTGATTGCAAATTTAGCTTCATCTTCTCATGTGTTGAAGAATCTTCATCTATGTGAGATCTACACCTTCGAGGTGACATTTATTTATGTTTTCAATCATTTATCATTTGGATTTTGCCTCTATCCCACAAGGATACACACTCTTCATCTAACAACGGTGTTCGAAAGACTTGAATGTCTCTCCAGGGATTGACTGAGGCAAGCCTCTAAACACCACAACCCCCAACCACTCTTCTTGTGATTGTAGGTTACAGGTGTCACATCTTGACGAAGTGGAGTTGCAAGGAACAGTAAGACAGTGTGCAGATTCTGAATCCCTAAATAAAAGGATTGCTTGGACATGGGCATTAGTGGCAGTGTCCTCCAAAGTTGTAAACATAGAAATCATTATGACAGTGATAATCAACATCTGAAGAGGCTCCGACATCTTGGAAAACATCTAGCCTTGGACTTGGGTGCTAGTGGTAGTGTCCTCCGCATCTCCCAAGGTAGGGACAAAAAATACAATGACCATCAGTGTCGGAAGGAAATTAGGATTCCATAGAGAAAAAACTACCTTGGATAGGGGCGTTAGTGGTAGCATCCCTGAGTATTTAGCATCCTACACTTCAAAAAACTATCAATAACTAATCTCTATCTACTACCTTAGTCTGCAAGTATTTATCGTAATTCATCAATTTGCTTACTGTTTTGCATACTTAGGGTTTTAAGGGTATTTGAGTATTAAATTGATACATTAATTGATAAACTCTGAGCTTCCACATTGTTCCAAGTGATAGACTAACCTATAGGTGAATCCTCTTGCAAAAGTGTGATTTAACTCGGTTGATATGTCCTTGAATGTTTGTAGAGAAAGGAGGATTTAACCCTTGTTTTCATTTTCCCCCTTTTTCATATAAAACATTTTGGTGAACCCATGTTTATTTAAATTTTTCACCTTGCTGAGTTTTGTACTTTATATTTGCATTCATTCATTTTATTGCATTTGAAAAATTACAAAAAAAATTGAAAATTTTGAAAAAACATTGTCTTTTTAGGCTTGCATTTTGGTATAATTTGAATTAATTGACATTTAATTCCATTTAATTTCTGTTATTTTATTTAGATCTGATTCAAATTGCATAAATTCATCTTATTTTAATCATTTACATTGCATTTCCATGCTTAATTTGTCAAAAATTGCTTGAAATTGTGCATTTTCATAAAAACCTAGTTTTGCATTAGCTAAGGTTTGTAGTTAAAATTGTTTTAGATTTTACTACCCTTTTCAAACACTCATTTAGGACTAATTTCTAATTTTAGTGTTTCATCATAGTGCCCTTTTTGCAAAAATTCGTGTCTAGGGTTTGAAAACCTTGCATTTTCACTAGATTTGGCCTTATCATCTTTCTAGAATTACATTATAGGAATGTTGTGAAGGATATTATTGCATTATTGGTCTAATATTTAGCTTATTATTTACTTCCTCTCATAAAATTCTTCACAACACCTCTTATGTTGGTGATTTGCATTGAAAATTTGAGAAAAAAGTTGAAAAATCAAGCAATTTAGGTCATATTCATACATAGTTTTGCACTTGTCTTTTGTATAAGCATTGAAAATCTCTTAAAATCTGATTTTTCATACATTTGAATACATATACACATGGCTTATAATTGTAACAATAATTCTATGCTTCCCCCTAGGCCTTATTTGACAAGAAGGAGCCCTGAACTTGAAATTATATCTACACCTCATGACAAAACATTCGTAGACAACGAAGGGCCTCTTTACATTACTGTGAAAATAATGGAGATTCTCGTAAATGTTACACTTATAGATCCTAATTGCATGAATAATGTGATAATGGAAAAGTTTCTCCTTGCACACAATTTGACACAAGATTCCTATGAACCTTCAAATATAAGGATTAAGACACATAATGGAGCTTTAATGCCTACCTTTGGGAAGATAACTTTATTGGTTACAAATTCTGATAAAGCTGTGGATCAAGTATTTGAGGTTATCCCTTTATCTAACATCTTTCGTGTAAAACTAGGACACCCATGGTTAAAAGCTATGAACATTGTCCCCTCAACTATTCACAATTGCATAAAATTCCCTTTACATGGACAAGTGTGTACTATTCGACGTAATACATATCAACCTTTGGAAATGGATAACAACTTTACTCTTGATTACTTTTGGACACAACTTGATAGAGACCCTGAGCCATGAAGAGATTACTTTTTCCTACAATATAGACGATACAAAGTAAAACTTATATCTAGAGTTGTTGGGCCTCCTATGCAAACAACAAGAGATAAACAACTCGCATTGGAAGTGTAGACACTTAAATTTGTCCATGTCTTGACCATTACCTAGTCGACACATTATTAGAGACATCATATGATATTTTGCCCTAGGTCCCTTGCATAATCCCACTCCTAATCCCATCCTAATCACTTAATCAATTAATTAAATAAATCCTATTTATTTAATTAATTCCCATTCACATGTCCCAACTAATTCAAATAAAATATTTGAATTTACCCTCACCTTTCATCTCATTGCAACACTTGTCCACCTCTCAATTGAGTCATGTGTGGTACTACAACTTTCATTTAATACACTTCACATGCACAACTAATTTAAATAATCTTTTATTTAAATCAGGTCTACCCTACACTTGTCACATGACTACAACTCCTCATGGAGTGGGAAACCCTATTCAATCCTAATCGTCCACATCGTTGAAACAAACTTTCAATCTCAACCATCAATTAAAATCAACCCTTTCCTATAAATCAACCCTCTCACAAGCTATTTGCAAGGCATTGGTTTTCAAGTAGCCTCATGCTGTCAAATTATGTATACAATCTAGCTCTTGAGTACTGTTATGTTGCTGAAATAGTGAGCAACCAACATTCCTCCCACAATCATCCTTCGAAATCTTGCATGCTTATGCGAGGTTGAGAAGAGCAATGGAGATAAATCAAATCTATCTTGGAGATCAGTTTGCATTTGATTTGTGTTTTCATTTTCATGTTAGTTTGTACTCTATTGTGCTAGTTAGGGTTTGATATCTTGTTGTTTTAGTTTCAGACCTGATTTTTGCCCTAACAACAAATGGTGAACCCAATGTGAATCCATGCAAATCTAACAATTTTTTGATGATTTCTAAAAATTAAGTTTTGCTAGTGGCTTGCAGGCCTAAAACAGACCTCACGGTTGCATCCGGGAGGCCTTGCAGGCGAAAAATGACAGTAAATTCATCTTGTTTGGCCTCTGAAAATTTTTTGGCATTTTTTTGAAAAAAAATTAGGGGCAGCAGTCCATACTGTATGGATTTGTATGGATCCGTATCGTATGAATTTGCCACCCCCTCTATGTGTTGACTGTGTCTCTGGGTTTGTTTTTGCAGATACTTATGCAATTTTGTAGGTGTTAGTTTTGCTCGTATGTTGCAGGTTTTTCAACCTCAAAATCCTGGCACACTCCTTATTCTCCACCAACCAAGCCCTAAGACCTGGTCAACTCCTCCACTGATGTAGGGAAGCCTACCACCTTTGAATCAAAAGTCGATGCCCATTATCTTCGCTACCGCCACCTTGAGTATCCTCTGCTCCAACCATCGACCACCCAGTCGTCGCCTCCTTATGCCCTAATCACCACCCAATACACTTACCTCCACCATCGACGCCATCAAAAACCCTTCTGCCACTCTGAAGGTTCTCTCTGTTGTTTCAACATTTCTTGTGCATTCGCTGAAACCCTAGACATGTCCCCCAAATGCCGACTATTGCCTGATCCAATCGTTGGTCACCTCGCATTTGACCTCCACCTGTGGCAACCACTGTGTTGCCACCAACACACCACCTCTACAAATTAGGTCGATGCCACCTGAGAGCATCCTCCACCACCTCCAAATGTTTGTAGCCTCCTTAACCCTACATAAGCACCATTCGATGGAAACCCTATAATCATCAATTGAGATCCTTAAACCAACAGTGGTGCAGGGGCACCTAACAAATCTTTTGTTTTGTTTGGATAAGGTCAAACTGACTAGTTGTTCGTTTTTAGTTTTTGTTTTGTTTAGTTGTAATAAAAGCAGCTTGGGGGATATGAAGCGGTTGGCCTTCCCCAACTATCATGAACTATTTAATCTCCCAATGGGTTGGGATAAATTGGCAGCAGAACGAACATTTGGGTTCGGTTCTAAATTTAGTTGTGTAAGTTCAATTTTGTGCTGAAGAAGAATAAGACTCTTTTCCATCAGTTTAGTGTTTCCTATTTTTGTGTTAGAAGTTTTCATAATTGTTCGTTGTAGATTTTACATTCCTGTGGTTTGTCACAAAATGGCTTGTTGAGGCATTCCACTAGTTCAACTCTCTTTGAGATCGGTGGAATGGCTTCAGTGTATATATATTTGTTTTTGTTCTTTTGTTTTGTGTTGAGGTTGGCGGTGCAGGGAATTGAAATGGAACAATCCATACAGTAGGAGACCTAGCATCTCCATGTGCTAGGGTCTAGGTTGAAAGTTAGACGATTTGAGGACTTAAAATTTTGTGAAGGTTGTCATCGGCGTAACATAACCCTCAGAGAAGCTTTGGAAAGTTCAATGATCAGTGGTGTTGGGCTGATAGTAGGACGCTCATCAGTGGAGAAGGACTTTAGTCTCACCGAATGTGCATTATGAATGCATATTGCAAATGTATATTGAGAATGTATGTGAGAATATACATTCCGTCAGATACAAAAGGTGACTGGTAGCAACGGTAAATTTGGGGTAAAGATACATTAGCTCACCAGCAATAACAAGTCATGTTATGCATATACAATAGTTTGGCATATCGGCATGAGCGGTAATATTGGGGGACAAGTGCAAGATCCCACTGATGAAGGAAGTCTTGCCGAAGGTTACATAACTACATTAGCATATCGGTGAATGTTCCTAAGCGGTCGCCGACAATTCAAGTCACACCAACAGTTGAGTTCGAAGGAGCCATCGGTATATCGGCCTAAGGTTGTGAGTGGTTGCCGACGATAATAGTCACACCGAAGACAACGCGTATCAGCACATCGGCCTACGTTCTCAAGGGTCTTCTGATGAACAAAGTCTTACCGATAGTCGAAATGTAGAGTCCTCCATTGGAATGATCGGCATATCGGGAGGGGAAAAAGTATTTCAGTTTGCCGATGAGTTAAGTCTTGCCGAGTCATAAAGCGAAATGTTAGATTGAAACCACATTTTCGTTGAACACTCTACATCATTTTGGTATCAGAGCTTTAGACGTTCTGTGTGTGACGTGCTCTGAAAGATCTGTGTATGTCAGCAGACGAGAGCGAAGGAGAGGCCAGTGCCATGCCTCCAAAAGGAATGACCACTGAGGTGGCCAAGAAATTTCAGGAAATGGAAGAGAAAATTAAAGCTGGGGTCAGGGAAGCACTCTAGGCTGAGTTGAAGACCTTGAGAAAAGGCAGGAAATCAGACAAGGAGTCTAATGAAGAAGAAGAAGATGGGGAAGAGGAAACAACCCTAGAACAGGTAGATATATCTGCAGACCAAAAACAATTTCTGGAATCCATAAGGACACTCGGTAAGGAGTCGTCTGAATTAAAAAATGGAGATTCTGATGTTCAGCAGAAAGATGGACGTGGATGAAGTCATCGAATGGGTCGAGGCTTTTTACAATTACTTTGAGTACAAGGAGGTACTGGAGAATAAAAGAGTCAAGTTTGCAAAGATGAAATTGAAAGGTGTTGCACTCACATGGTGGAACTACACCCAGGGAGAAAGGGTGAAGAGTGGCAAGAGCATGATCTCATCTTGGAGTCAAATGGTAGAGAGGATCAAGGCTCAGTTCCTACCAGAGGATTATGAAGTGCAGATATACAGGAAAATGCAGAATCTCAGGCAGAAGGATATGGATGTATCCACCTATATAGAGGAATTTCATAAATTATCTCTAAGGTGTGGACATGCTGAGGATGAGAAAGGTAGAGTTGCTAGGTATATTAATGGCCTGAAGTATAGTATACAAGATGAGATTACCATCTTGACACCAAAAACCATGGACAAGTGTTTCCAAGTGGCACTAAGAGTAGAAGAAAGCAGAAAAGAAAGGGAGAACAACAAAACAAAGGTAGAGGTGGAAGAAATCTCAGGGGCAGAAATAGCTTTGGTGGCAGAAACTAGTTCCCGAAGAATCAAGGGGAGTCCAGTTAACAAGAACGCGGTGGAGAATCTGGTTCTAGAGGGGGTTTCAAAGGAAGGAGACCCAATCGGAGAGGTAGATTTGGTGGACCAGGCAGAGGTCCTAATGTCTTCATAGGAAGATGTTATAGTTGCAACCAAATTGGGCACACAGCAGGCAAGTGTCTGGAGAAAGCCTCAAGCTCTCATGCAGGAGAGAGAAGGAGCCAGCTAATTCAAGAAGAAGATTGTCAAAGTGTGACTTCACCTATGGGAAGCGCAGCTCTAGCACAAGATGGAGAGAGTCTCATGATGAGAAGAACAATGCTGAAAGTGCCACAGAACAAGGAACCACCCCAGAGGAAGACACTATTCAGAACTCTGTGTAAAGTTTCTGGCAAAAGGTGTGAGGTAATTGTTGATTCTGGCTCAACTAAAAATTTAGTTTAGTAGAAATGGTAGAGAAATTGAATTTGAAAAGATTGCCACATGTTAGTCCATACAAAGTGTCCTAGCTGAACAAAGGGCAACAAGTCTTGGTTGATGAACAAGCTCGGGTAGAATTTTAGATAGGGGAATATAGGGACAAACTGTTGTGTGATATAATTCCCATGGATGCATGCCATTTACTATTAGGAAGACCTTGGCAGTATGATGTACAAGCCCAGCATGATGGTAAATCCAATTCCTTTGTTATCACCAAGAATGGTAGATAGTATAAGATGGATCCTTTACCAGAAGAGGGTGTAGACAAGAATGTAGGCTCAAGTATCATGTTAGTGAGTGGGAAAGAGTTTCTCCATACTCTAAAAGAAGAGGGAACCCAGGGGTATGCTCTGATTTTGAAACCTAAAGACAATTCTGATTTGTCTAAAAATAGCAAGGAAAAAGTCCCTAAGGAAGTGTAAGAATTATTAGACAAATATAAGGGTATCATGGTGGAGGATATGCCCAATGTACTACCCCCTGTGAGAGACATAAGTCATCAGATTGACTTCATCCCAGGATCCACATTGCCAAATAAACCAGCTTATAAAATGACACCTAATCAGAATGAGGAGATTGCTAAACAAGTACAAGAGCTATTGGATAAAGGCCTGGTGAGGAAAAGTCTTAGTCTATGTGATGTACCCACAGTTTTAGCTCCCAAGAAGGATGGCAAATGGAGGTTGTGCACTGATTCAAGGGCCATCAATAAGATCACCATTAGATATAGGTTTCCTATGCCCAAAATAGAGGACCTCATGGATTGTTTGGGTGGAGCTCGGTACTTTCCTAAAATTGATCTCAAGAGTGGATACCATCAGATTAGGATTAGACAAGGGGATGAATGGAAGACAGCCTTGAAGACTAATGAAGGTCTTTATGAGTGGTTGGTGATGTCATATGGTCTATCCAATGCTCCTAGTACTTTCATGCATCTAATGAATGAGGTATTGAAGGATTTTATTGGTAAATTTGTTGTTGTCTATCTTGACGATATTCTGGTTTTTAGCAGGACAAAAGAAGAACATTTGCAACATTTGGAATAGGTGTTGAAGAAGCTGCATGAGGAGAAACTAATGATTAATATGGAGAAGAGTGTCTTCATGAAGGAGGAACTCACATGCCTGGGATCTGTGATATCCCAAGGTAGTTTGAAAATGGACCCAGAGAAGGCAAATGCTGTTCTGTCTTAGCTAGCACCTAAAACAGTAAGTGATGTAAGAAGTTTACATGGGTTGGCAACTTTTTATAGGAAATTCATAAGAGGATTCAGTCATATTTGTGCACCCATTCTAGATACCATAAAAGGAGGATAGAAATGTAAGTTTGTTTAAAATAAAGAAGCAGATGAATCTTTTGAGATTCTTAAACAGAAGGTAGCAAAGAAACCCATTTTGGTTTTGCCTGATTTTAACAAGTTGTTTACTGTGGAATGTGATGCCAGTAACCTTGCCATTGGTGTTGTCTTGAGTCAGGAAGGCAGACATGTTTCTTTCTTTAGTGAAAACCTGAATGATGCTAAAAGAAAGTATTCCACATATGATCTAGAATTGTATGCAATGGTTCAAGCATTGAAAAAATGGAGACATTATCTCTTGCCCAAGGAATTCATTGTTTATACTGACAACCATGCTTTGAGTTTTCTAAATTTGCAAGAGAAGCTAAATCACATGCATATGAAGTGGGTAGAAAAACTCCAGGCATATACTTTTTCCATCAAACATAAGAAATGACAAGCCAACAAGGTGGCAGATGCTCTAAGCAGAAGAGTGTGCACTATACAGGAAATCCAGTTGTAAAGTGTGGGAGCAGATTCTCTCAAGAATATGTACTAGGATGATGAGGACTTCAAGGAGATATATGCAGTTTGTTCACAATTTTCAAATTTCTATCATTCTGATTTTTTTGAATTTTTTCTACAGCAGGGGTTACTATTTAAAGGCAACTAGTTGTGTGTGCCTAGGTGTTCCATGAGGGAGAACACCATAAAAGAGAAACATTGCAGTAGTCTTGGAGGTCATTTTGGACTGGACAAGACATTGGAGCAAGTGAGAAGGTTTTACTTCTGGCCTAAGATGCAAATAGATGTTAGAAAATTTATAGACAGTTGTCACATTTTCCAGAGAGCCAAAGGGACTTCATCCAATGCAGGTCTCTATCAAGCACTTCCAATTCCTCAAAGGCCATGGGAGTGTATAAGTATGGATTTTGTTTTGGGTCTTCCCCGGACTCAAAGAGGTTTTGATAGTGTGTTTGTTGTAGTTGATAGATTTAGTAAAATGGCTCATTTTGTGTCATGTAAATGTACCAATGATGCTTCACACATTGCTAGTTTATTCTTTAAAGAAATAGTTTGAATTCATGGTTTGCCATTGAATACTGTCACTGACAGAGATCCAAAGTTTGTGGGACATTTTTGGCGCACATTGTGGAAGAAATTGGGCACTCAATTATCTTTCACGTCATCCTATCACCCTCAAACGGATGGACAAACTAAGGTCATGAATAGATCACTGGGTAATCTTTTGAGGTGTTTGACTAAACAGCATGGAGAAGCATGGGATATGATCATCGCACAAGTAGAGTTTGCATATAATGATTCTGTTAATAGGAGCACAGGAAAGAGCCCTTTTGAAGTTGTATATGGGATTCATCCCAGGGGAATTTTGGAGCTTAGGGATCTCCAGAACATGGAGAAAAGGAGTGCACAATGATAAGATTTTGCAATTAGCATGAAGGATATCCATGATGCTATAAGGGAAACTATCCAGAAGAACACAGGGAAATACAAAGAGAGAGTTGATCAAAAGAAAAGGGATGTCCAATACAAAGTTGGGGATCTGGTAATGGCATATTTGAAGAAGGACAAACTTCTAAAGGGGCAGCCCACGAAGCTTCTTATGAAGAAGATAGGTCCATGCAAGATTGTACACAAATTTGGGCCTAACACATATGAAATTGAACTTCCTCCAGGTTTGGCAATATCACCCATTTTCAATGTGTTAGAACTGTTTCCATTTAGGGGAGACAATGTTACAGATTCAGATGTGATAGAAGCAGGGGATGCAGAATGGATTTTTGATCTTCCACTGAGTCAGCTAGTACAGCTGGAATGTATTTTGGACACCAAAGTTCAGAAGAAGACCAGACATAAAACCTACAAGCAGTATATGGTCAAATGGCATGGTTTTCCTGATGAGATGCTACCTGGATGAGCAAGGAAGACATCATCAAGCATGGGGTTAATATTTCAGACTTGGTTCCTCAAGGGACTTAAGTTCTTTTAAGCCCCGGGAGTATGGTGCAGGGGCACCTAACAAATCTTTTATTTTGTTTAGATAAGGTCAAACTGACCAGTCGTTTGTTTTCAATTTTTTTTGGTTCAGTTGTAATAAAAGCAGTTTGGGGATATGAAGTGGTTGGCCTTCCCCAACTGTCATGAACTGTTTAATCTCCCAATGGGTTGGGATAAATTGGCAGCAGAATGAACATTTGGGTTTGGTTCTGAATTCGGTTGTGTAAGTTCAATTCTGTGCTGAAGAAGAATAAGACTCTATTTTGTCAGTTTAGTGTTTCCTATTTTTGTGTTAGAAGTTTTCATAATTGTTTGTTGTAGATTTTACATTCCTACGGTTTGTCACAAAATGGCTTGTTGAGGCATTCCACTGGTTTGACTCTCATTGAGATTAGTGGAATGGTTTCAGTGTATATATATTTATTTTTGTTCTTTTGTTTTGTGTTGAGGTTGGCGGTGCAGGGAATTGAAATGGAACAATCCGTACAGTAGGAGACCTAACATCTCCATGTGCTAGGGTATGGGTTGAAAGTTAGACGATTTGAGGACTTGCAGTTTTGTGAAGGTTGTCATCGGCGTAACATAACCCTCAGAGAAGCTTTGGAAAGTTACACCGATCAGTGGTGTTGGGTCGATAGTAGGAGGTTCATCGGTGGAGGACTTTAGTCTCATTGAACGTGCATTGTGAATGCATATCGCAAATGTATATTGAGAATGTATGTGAGAATATGCATTCCATCGGATACAAAAGGTGACTGTAGCAATGGTAAATTCAGGGTAAAGATACATTAGCTCACTGGCAATAACAAGTCATGTTATGCATATACAACAGTTTGGCATATCGACGTGAGTGGTAATATCGGGGGACAAGTGCAAGATCCCGCTGACAAAGGAAGTCTTGCCGAAGGTTACATAACTGCATCGACATATCGGTGAATGTTCCTAAGCGGTCGCCGACCATTCAAGTCACACTAATGGTTGAGTTCAAAGGAGTCATTAGTATATCAGCCTAAGGTTGTGAGTGGTTGCCGACAATAATAGTCACACTGAAGACAACACGTATCGGCACATCGGCCTACGTTCTCAAGGGTCTATCGATGAACAAGGTCTTACCGATAGTCAAAATGTAGAGTCATCCATCAGAATGATCAGTGTATTGGGGGGGAAAAGTATTTGGGTTCGCTGATGAGTTAAGTCTCACTAAGTCATAAAGTGAAATGTTAGATTGAAACCACGTTTTCTTTTAACACTCTGCATCAAACAGTCAAAGTCTTCAGTTAAAGCCCTAACTGTAGGCTTGATACCCTAAACTTTGACCCCTTTGATTACGAGCCATCATCATTATATACTGTGAGGTCATTGTTTGTAGACTGTCTTTGGTCGTTGCCGTGGTTTTCCTCTAGCCGCCTAACTTCAATACTTTTTTTTATTATTTTTGAGTTTGGGCAGCCCACAGTTATATAGATGACCATGGGCTCCTCTAGTCCTAACTACCCATTATAAACTTAACCACTAGTACGGGTAATGGTCACATGTGACCAAGTCATTCTGAAACCACTAGCGGTCTGACACTTATAGTCAAGGCTGCCTTGCACCTCCTTAAGCCATAGAGGGGCATTTTTTTCTTTTTCTCATAACTTGGGCATATGATATCAAAAATTCACAAACAAGGACTTGTCGGAAAGCTAACTCCACCAACTTTACAACAGTGTAGGTTTTGTTAGGTGACTATACCATTTTCCCCTCTTCTTTCTTTCAAATTCAAACTTCATTTCAGACTTCAAATGCATATAACTTTTGCAAAAGTGATCCTTTTTTCACAAAATGTTTTTTTAAAGTGCTTAGAATTTCTTCTACTTTCTATTCATGCTATTCATTTTCTTGTCACTATTCATCTACAGCAGATTATTATCAGCTTGTTTTATTTTTGCATAATACACTTGTTTGCAAGTCTACTCACTTTCTTCTTGTTTTCATGGCTTCTAGGTGATCACATGGAGCTGTAGCAACATTGGAATTAGTCATACACAATAGATTAGAAGAAAAAATTTTAGGTGCATGCATTCTAATCTTTCATTTCTCATCATCATTTCTTGTCTCACAGTTCAATTTTGGGGCTTAAAACAAACATCTTGTCTTCAATCACACATCAAAAGTTTGGCATAAAATTAACCATTGTCTTTAATTCACACATCTTGACTTGGGGTTAAAAAGAACAAGTGTCTTCATTGCTTGGTGAATTTGAGTTAGGTTAGGGGTGTGTATGCTCTTCTCATGCGCTTTGTATGGCCTTGAGAATCAAAAACACCTCTCATCCATTCACTTTCACACCACACATTTCATTTCTTAAGGGTTAATTTACAAGTGCGAGTGTGAATCAAGTGTGCGTGTGTATGCTCTCTCCTCACCCCGCAAGGTGATCTTGGAGATCAAAAACACCTCACTTGGTTTTCTTTTGTCATACCCTACCTAGGAGGCTTGCTTGGAGACACACCACTCCAAGGGATGACCTCAACTCTAGCGTTCCGGTGGAGTATAAATAGTGAGGTGCAAATTGAAAGACACCCTCTTTGGAAGTGTAAATCTTGTCACTCTTGGCTAAGCCCCAAAGAACTTTATACATTTGGGAAGTGAAGGTGAAGGGTGGGTTACCCCTTTCTCCTGGCTATGTGGTAGGATTTCACTTTCATTTCACATCCTATTCAACCTCATGCATCCTAGCTTAAGACCTAATTTGCCATACCCCACTTGACTAGTCCTAGGGCATGTTGATGTGTCTTCTTCAATCGCTTGCTTAATCATCACATTCTTCAAATTTCAAAGTCAAACTTGCTTATGTGTCTTGCGTGAGTGATTCATGTGTGTACATGTGTAATCATTTATTTGAACATTGTCACATCAAGCTATAAATACCAAACACATAAAGACAAGTCATTCTAAACATTCTTTCCAACACATTTAAATCCAATTACTTTCATCCTAATCATTATTCTAATCATATCTTAATCATCATTCCACATCATCCTTATCCAATCAATCACATTCTAGTCATCCCAAATCATTACACATCAGCCTCTTCATTCTAGTCCAATCATTTTCATCCTAATCATATCCACTATATTCTAATCATATCATAATCATTCCTAATCATTACACATCATCATCTTCATTTCATCCAATCAAATTCATCCTAATCACATTATCCTAATCATACCTTCATCATTCTACATCAATCTTGTCAATCCACATCATATCCTAATCATCATTTCACATTTCCAATCAATCCATCCTAATCATCATATTAAATCACTCATTCCATATCATCCTAGTCCTAATCAACACTAGTCAAAATGGTCTTAATCATTAACAAGCCTATGCCCAATCCTAAGCCCAAGGTCATACTTCAAGGAGGTTCTTCCTCTAGTTCAAACAATAAGACAAAGCCTAAGCCCAAGGTCATAATTCAAGGAGGCCCCCTCTCTAATCCTAATCACGAGAACAATCCAAGACCTAAAATCATACTTCGATGGGCCCCTCCTCCTACTTCCAATGATGACAAGAATCTTGATGCATACCTTGAGGAACAAATTGAAATGCAAAGACTTAAATACATGTGTGACACCATGCCAACATTAGAAAACAATGTCCTATCACCCAAACTCCAAGACCTCATCCAAACACTTCTCCAAATTCCTCAACCCCTAGACCACCAAACTATACAAAGACTTCAAGCCCTCTTCCAAAAAGTTCAACAAATCCAATCACCTCAAATACAACACCTCCTAGTCCAAGCCCACCAATTCATGACCACTTGTCAAATCCAACAACCACAACATCAACAAAATCCACTTCAATCCTATGTGTCAACCCCTTCCACTTCATACCAACCTAGTTCATCCACTTATCAAGTCAATGCCACATCAACCTATCCCACTTCTTTCCAAGTAAATGCCACATCAACCTATCAATTCATTCCACAACAAACACATGTGAGCCTAAGTCACTCTTTGCAACAAGATTAAATGCCTTTTGGTCCTAATGCTACCTTTGACAAGGGAGACACCAACCTAGTCCATGCAAGCCATTCATAAGTTATCTCTTCCACCATCTAATCCTCCAAATCCACACCCTAAGTTTAAACATTACAAAAGTAAACTTGTGGAGTTATCCAAATCCACTAATCCATGCAATCCATTTGATCCTCCACCTAATCAAAGTAAAAATCCTAATCATGAGCCAACACCTTCCACCTCTTTCATCCCTCCATCCAACCAAAGTCAAAGCCCTAAGCCAACACCTTCCATCTCTTTCATCCCCCCACCTTGGGATTTTCCCACTCCACTTAATCCTAATCATAAACCTTCAACTTCTATTGCCCATCCACCTACAAAGGATGTGATCTAAGGGATACTAGCAAGGAATCAATCATTTCCATGTCATCAAAGTCCTATCCTTGTGCTTGCAAAAGAACCTTCCAATGCCATGTCCATTCCTTCGACCCCATCATGTGGTCCACAAACATCAAACCTCTCCAAGAGCCTTCCACTTCCATTCAAGAAAATCAAGAGATATGTAAAGGGCATAATCCTAAGCATGAGGACACATTAGCCCCTTATTCCAATCAAGATCAAATCCATTCCATTATTGATTCCATCCATAATACACCTAATCCTATCTGTGATCAAGCTCCCATATATGATCAAGATCCTACTTATGATCAAGAAGGCCATGATGATCCTCTTAGTCAACTCTATGCATTCCATGGTCAAGAGCTTGCCACCTCACCCATTCATGATCCACCAACTTCCACTTGTCATGATGAGATGCATTCCTCCCAAGTACACATAGAAGATCAAACAAATACCTTGGATCCTTATGAACATAATGATAATCAAGATCCTAATGATCCTTCCACATCCACTATCAATTCCATTTCAAATCCACCATCATATCATATTGGTCTATCCACCTTCATTCATCAATGTTTTTCCTTAGGACAACAACAACCATTATCCACCTCACCTTCTACATCCAATAAGGAACTTGTGTCTAGAGTCCAAACTACACATAGTCCTATTGTTCATCCCATACTCCAAAACATGAATTATCAAGGCAAAGGCTTAGGCCGTCATGAACAAGGTATTTTGGAGCCTATACATGTCAAAATCCATCCACGCTCATATGGCCTTAAATACACACCCCAAGGTAAACAATCTAAAGATGTTGGTACTTCTTCCATTCCTCCTAAGTCCACCACTTTCCATCACAAATCCTATCATATGCCCAAAACATATGTCGCCATCCCACCTCCATCATCCTACAAATGTCAAAAGCATGTGACCATACACCTTCCACCATCCAATCTACCTCCACTCCTTCCAAATCCTAACATCCCTCCATCCACTTTACCACTACTTCTCCCAACGTCAAATCCATCCATTTACACATTCCCTCACACTCCTAATCACAACCAACAAATGCACATATTATCTAAACATAAAGCTTCCACTCATTCCACCATACCCATGGGATTCAAAAATAAAGATTTGGATGCCTCTACTCATAAAGCCAAAAATCCTAAGGATCCTAATGCCTTAGGGTACAAATGCAAAGAATCAAAGAAAAATCCATCTAAAAATCTACCCAAGCCCATACCTTCAAAAAAAAATCAAAAACTAAAATGGTATAGGTCCCTAAGCAAAAATCAAGCAAGTCAAATGAGGCATCCACCTCTCAAAAATCCCAACCATCCTCTTCCATCCAAACATCCCATTCCATTCATAAGTTTCAAATTCCTCTATCCCACATGAAAAGTAAAAGTCATAAAAATACTAAGTCTATGTGGGTACCTAAATACCTATATCATCCATCTCCTAATCAAACATCTCCATTGCTTCCGACACCACCTTCTAATCAAAAGTTTCAATGTTTATCACAATGTGTGCAACCATTGGTCATGATTCCTTTCCATAATGCCATCTCCCCATCTTTCATCCATTATCCTACACATTTCACCCATCATATCCCTATGGTCCATGCTTTTACATAAGCCTTTCATCGATCCTTACATAAGTCCTACATAATTCACATCATAATCCACTACCTTTCCCTACATAATCCACATCATAATTCACTATCCACCTAATCCATTTTCGTCTAATGCAATCTCCTTACCAACATCGTTGAGCATAATGACATTTGACATGGTCCATGTGAAGACTTTTCTCTCTAATGGGACTATCACCCTTTATGGCACTAGACACTTGAGTCCCTCCTATCCATATTCCACCTATCCCATTCAAAAAAGTCAAAAAGTCAAAAAAAAAAAAATTTAAAAAAAAGTAAAGAGAAATCCCTTTGCCCAACGGTGAAAACCACCCTTGGTGGCACCTTGGATAAGTACCATGATGAAAACCTAGCAAACATGTGTCATGTGTAGGTTGATCTTCTATGTCACTTACACTTGGGATCACAATGTCTCATCTATCCAAACTATCACTTTCCAACCTATCATTTCCATACCATCTCACCATACTTAGCCATTACACACACTTATCCTATTTGATTCCATTCCTCCTCCCTTCCTCTTTTGATCTTGATAAAGATTGGGGGCAAAATGTTGACAAATGTTTTGGATATCTCTTGACATACCTCATCCATTCCAATCAAACCTTTTCTATCATCATATGCTTTGTCATGAAAAATCCTAAGAATTGTACCTAGAATGGGGCATGTTATTCCTATGTGACATAGTCCTTTGAGATCACATCCTTCCTCTCCTACAAATACATATGTCCTTTCCATCCACTATCACCTATCCTTTTATCTATCCATCCTACATTATTCTTCCACCTAGACTTAGTTTTCCCTTGTCATTGGTATCTAGCATAAAGGCTAGCAAAATTTCCATCCAATGCCATTACTCAAAACATTTCAAAAATATAAAAAAAAATCAAAACATTTCCAAAAAACACATTCCAAAAATCCAAAAAAAAAATCAAAAATTCAAAATCCAAAAATTAAAAAAAAAACATTTTTAAAATACAAAAAAATCAAATATCCAACAAAAATCCAAGCAATAAAATCAATCTATAAAATCAATCCAATCGTCAATTCAATTCATCAATCCAATCAATCAACTCATTCATCAATCACATCAATTCTTCAATTCCATTCTTCTAATCAATTCTCAAATCCTCATTCTAGTCACATTCTTCAAACCAATTCTTCAATTCAATCCAATCAATCCATCACCAAATCAAATCAATCTTCCTCAAATCAATTCAACTCATTCAAAACCAATCATCAAATCAATCTTCCTCAAATCAATTTAACTCATTCAAAACCAATCATCAAATCAATCAATTCTTCCATTCAATTCAATTCCTCCAATCCAATCATCAATTCACTTCATCAACATCATTCCATCAAATCAATCAATCATCCAAAACCAAATCAAGTCAATCCAATCTAAGAAAATCAAATGCAATCAATCCTTAATCCATACCACCAAGTCAATCAATCTTGTCAAATTATCCAATTACATCAATGGTCTTGATCCTAGCCTTGTTGTAAACCCAATCAAACAATCAATCAATCATTAATTAAATCCTAGTGTTGCTCGCATGGCCAACAACACTAGTATCAATTAATCATATTAATTGTCTTATACAGGATGTTGCATTGTCAAAACCAGAACAGGCATCTTATATGGCATGTTTCATTTCCTGAAACTAGACACAATCAATCAAATCAATCAATCAATTACTTAATCATCAGTTTACAGCTTGTCAGGGGCAATACCTTGTTTTTTTTTTAATAATTTGTGCATGCTTGCTTGCTTTCTTGTGTGTGTTATCATTTTATCTTACATTTGTATCTGAATCTGACCCAGCTAATATTCATATCTTGTATCTAGACAAGGTTGTATTACACTGGGGCACGAGACACATCATTACCTTGGTCCTTATACCTTGGTGCATAATGTCTAGTGCTATATCAAACATCATGGTTGCTCACCTTCATTGCAGCATAATGCATCATTCACTTCTTCTATCCATTCCCTTATCTTTTACCTTTGACTAATCCATTTCATTTCGAAAGCCTACCCGTGTTTGTCCAACCCACCTATCCTCTCGAGGGGGCATCATAACCCTATCTTTTCATCATCATCATTTTCCTCTATCGATACCTTAGCTTCTTTGAAATGATGTTACTCGACATAAATCTCATCATCTTGAACATCCTCTCAAAGAGGAGCAAAATGTAGACACTGAAATTTGGCCATGTCTTGACTATTTCCTAGTCAACACATTATTAGAGACATCATATGACATTTTGTCCTAGGTCCCTTACATAATCCCACTCCTAATCCCTGATGCAGAGGTTCAGGTAATGTTGTAGTAGGAGTTCACTCTTAGATCACTTCCCTCAAGAGGTTAACAACGGTGTATGTGAAGACAAAGCCTACACAAGGCTATTACAGAGATTGACCAAGCCTAGGATCACTATCTAGTGTCCTCCTCTCAGGCTTTCCACTTCTCAATTTGGAGAGTCATTGCTCCCTCCCACCTACTTACACAATACACCCTTTCAAGGAACACAACCTGTTACCACACCTCTACCAATAGTAATCACACATACTTGTCTTGATCATAATGAGACCACTGACATAAAGATCACTTCATGCATCCCCTAGACAATAACAGTGGCAGCAATAAGACTGTTTTAGACAGTGTTTGGAAATAGGTTTAACCCTTCAAAACTTCAAAGGACCATTAATATTATATGCACACTAAACACTAGATATGAAAGAACATTCACCAACTCACATGTAGGCCCACACTATGACTAAAGGGGCAGTGGACAGCAAAACAACAGGTGGCTGTCTTAGGATAGTGTTTGGAGAAAGTTGAATTCTTAAAGAATTTGTTAAATGACCCCTCAAGGTTTCAAAAGAACTTCAATGCTTGATGCATACTGACCATTTCAAGGTGAAATAACTACTATTTGCATACATACAATCCACACTGTATTTATGGAGGACAGTGGACAGCAATAGCATACTGACTGTCCTATGACAGTACTGTGGTAACAACTTGTAACTTGTAGCTATTATGAACCATCAATTGGTATTGTACTCCCTTATCAATAGGGTTATCCTCATCATTCTCCCTTATACCTTCAGTAGACAGGAACAACATTAAACTATTAACCAGATGATCAAACTTCTGTCCTAAATAGGACTGTGGACAACAACTATCCTTGACTGTCACAAAAATAGTGTTACAAAGAAATCTACCTCTTTAAGGTTTCTTCACACAATCTCAATTCAACATTCCTTCCACAGACCATGCAGGATTACTACACACTCCAACATCCATGAAAACTTTACTATCTTTCTACAAAAAGTACAGGGCCGTACTTTGTCAACATGAATTAGTAAATAGACTATTTTTTATAACAGCAAACTGTCTTTTCTCCTAGAACTCTTTCTAGTTGAGAAATAGAGAAGATATGTTTGAAACAAACACCTTGACTGGACTAGGAGGATGATGTGTAGACTTATATCCCTCTTAAAACAAAAAAAAACAACTCCATCTTACCAATACTATGACTATTTTCTTTTACATTTGCTGTCCCAAAATCTCTTCTCCACTAACTAGTCACTGTTTGACTAGATAGAGACATGCCAACCACTAGGAAAGAAGGAGAACAACTTATCTAACAACAAGAACATGCAAACTAATCTAAATTCCTCCATCTCATCAAAAGATGATTGTTCACCTTTAGAAGATAGAGGAATAAAACTCCATTTTACCTCAAAACCCTAGGTAAGGAGGGTTTGATCCAATATTTACAAACAGGAGAAGATCTAACACCTCCAGCTATTTCAGAAACTCAATTCACTTGCAAATGGAAGCCACGACCCAGAACTAAAGCATTGAAAAAAATTTACTTCACAAGCAGCCCGTACTTGGCCGTACCAAGGCTGTTTTAACAGCAAAAAATAGAAAAACACTCTTTTTCCTTAAAAAACTCCTTCTTGCTTTCTTATTATTGGCACGTTTTTTTAACAACTGAAATATATAGGAAGTTCTAAAAACTCTTCCTCTTCCCCTTTGTCCGTACAACTGCCTAGGAAGGCAGAAAATCAAATGTAAAAGGCAGTTTTAAATAAAACAAAAAGTTTCTAAAATAGAAAAACCTATAAAATAGGTCTTTCAAACCTTCTAGTGGACTAGTCAAATCAAGTGGACTAAGTCCTTATTACAACACATCAAAAATGGCTTCTAAGCCCTTAGATAAAACCAAAAATTAACAAGGTCATTAAAATATTATATTTGAAAAATAATTGTAAATTGAAGCTCCTGCACCAATCCCATCCTAATCACTTAATCAATTAATTAAATAAATCCTATTTATTTAATTAATTCCCATTCACATATCCCAACTAATTCAAATAAAATATTTGAATTTACCCTCGCCTTTCATCTCATTGCAACACTTGTCCACCTCTCAATTGAGTCATGTGTGGTACTACAACTTTCATTTAATACACTTCACATGCATGTAATGAAACAACTTGCACAATATCTGAATATAATAGTAAATATGTTGCAAATACTTGATAATGATATGCCACTTTGAGGGCGCAGCCTCCTAATCCACTTCGAGGGGGATACCTCCAATAGTCTTCAATGAGAACACAATACTCAATATGATCATCCAATAAGACTCACTACCTCCTATATATACCTATTTATGCCTAGGATATCACCCAAGATGCCTTAGATAGCCCTATATAAGCCTTAGGCTGACCTAAACAACTAAATAACAATATACTAATGATAATATGAATTAATTAAGAGTTAAGATAGCCACAAGCCAACTATTCATAACCATATACACTATGGAAGTAAGGGCATAACATGCCCCCCACCTTTACAAAAGCGTTGTCCTCAATGCTGAACAATTGTGGTAGTTTCTTCATATAATCTTCATCATCCCATGTGGTAACTTCAACTAGAAAATAATTCCTTATAACGAGGTAACTTGGAACTATTGATATCCTCAGCTTCTTCATGCATGTCTGAAAATTTAACTTCAGCTCCAAGATGTGTCCTCCCTTTGCATCAAGCTCTTGATGGTGATGAATGTGTTCTTCCTTTACTTGAACCTTTTGATGTTCCATAGAGGAAGAGGTGAGGAATAGTACATGGTACCCTTGCATTGGTTGAGGAACTTCTTCTTCTTCTTCTTCTTCTTCTTCTTCTTCTTCTTCTTCCTCCTCTTCTTCCTCTTCTTCCTCTTCTTCTTCTTCTTCTTCTTCTTATGCTTCTTCTTCTTTTCGTTCTTGGTTGCTTGAGACCTCATTTCTTGGTTCATTCATAAAGGCACTTAACATGGTTCGTATGTCTGATATATCTCCTCGTAGGTCACACATATCCATCTTCATTAAGGAAATATCTTCTTTGACCTTACTGATTTCCTCATTAGGATTAATATCCTCTATTGTTACCCCATCCTTATCAAGAGTCTTCCCTAGTGTGATAACATTCTTTTTGCCCCTTGTTGTAGGCCCCGTCATGATCAAAACCAATAATTTTGAAATAAATCACACAAATGAAACTTAAATTCTCTAAAAATTTTACTGTAACTTACTAGGGCCAAAATTAGATTTGCAGCCTTGGGAGTGAATTTTGTGAAAACCCTAATTTTGCAATAACTCACTTATTTCTGCTCTAATTTCTTCAAATTTTATACTATAGGCTCCTTTAGTATGTCTTCAAAAACCCAATAAAAATTAGGCTCCAATATGGCAAGATGTGAGATATATGTAGATTCCAAATAAATTGTGTAGAAACCCTAATTCTACAATAATTCACTCAATTCTACTCCAATTCCTTTGAAATATGGATTGTAGCTTCTTTAATATGGTCTCCAAAAACCCTTTAAAAATCAGAAAAAAATTTGCCCAAATCTGAAAGATATGCTCTTCCCAAAATTGCCTCCAATATTGAGAAAAAACCTTACCTCTATGGTGCCAAGATCATGCTCTGATACCACTTGTAATGAAACAACTTGCACAATATTTGAATATAATAGTAAATATGCTACAAATACTTGATAATAATATGCCACTTCAAGGGGGTAACCTCCTAATCCACTTCGAGGGGGATACCTCCAATAGTCTTCAATGAGAACACAATACTCAATATGACCATCCAATAAGACTCACTACCTCCTATATATACCTATTTATGCCTAGGATATCACCCAGGCTGACTTAGATAGCCTTATATAAGCCTTAGGCCAACCTAAACAACTAAATAACAATATACTAATGATAATATGACTTAATTAAGAGTTAAGATAGCCACAAGCTGACTATTCGTAACCATATACACTATGGAAGTAAGGGCATAACAATGCACAACTAATTTAAATAATCTTTTATTTAAATTAGGTCTACCCTACACTTGTCACATGACTACAACTCCTCATGGAGTGGGAAACCCTATTCGATCCTAGCTGTCCACATCGTTGAAACCAACTTTCAATCTCAACCATCAATTCAAATCAACCCTTTCCTATAAATCATCCCTCTCACAAGCCATTTGCAAGGCATCGGTTTTCAAGTAGCCTCATGCTATCAAATTTTCTATGCAATCTAGCTCTTGAGTACTATTATGCTGCTGAAATAGTGAGCAACTAACATTCCTCCCACAATCATCCTTCAAAATCTTGCATGCCTATGCGAGGTTAAGAAGAGCAATGGAAATAAATCAAATCTAGCTTGGAGATCGATTTGCATTTGATTTGTGTTTTCATTTTCATGCTAGTTTGTACTCTATTGTGCTAGTTAGGGTTTGATATCTTGTTGCTTTAGTTTTAGACCTGATTTTTGCCCTAACGATAGGAAGAAATTCCTAGAGGACAAAACGACATAAGAATAAACCAAGATTATTATGACTACGATGAAATAAGTGGAATGATAGATTTGGATAAAGAAAAGTTTCATAACTCACCTCATCTATGGAGAGATGGTACCTATGCTGAGGTTCCTCCCCTATTATCCTTACAAGGATTGGGAGTGACTTGTCGAGAACAAAACACTTCATCAAGACAAGTGAGATTTGAACATGGTGCTTCCTCCTCTAACATGCAAAAACCTATAGAAAAACATGACAACACTTTTAAAAATATAAGCAACAAGTCAAAAAGAAATAGACAAGCAAGAGAAAGAAGGAGAAGAAGACAAGCTTTTGCCCAATGAACTGCACCTCAACAAGAAAACATTCCACCTAACATTGAATCAAACCAAGACGAACTTAATAATGAACAATTTGAAGACAAGAACAAAAGTTGGCCTATGGTACCTTATAAACCTCTCTCCTCTAGCATTCAAGATTGGGAAGACAATGACTTACTCAATGATGACCGCTAGACCGGTTGTCCCTATAGGTATGTATTTCTAACCCTTTACCTATGTGTTGTGTTTCCCCCATAATGTGTTATGTGTTTTTTAGGCCTCCTAGGATGACCCTTGATACTCTTGTAAGGTCAAGGATACTGAGAGACCACCTCTATTGTGACCCTTCTATTTGTATCATCATTCTTCTATATTGCATCTCCTCTATTTTCATTATTGTGTGTTGTGTCCTAGGGACATAGCATTGCGGTTGGTGACCTGGGGGCACCTTCCTACGTGACGACCCTAGGGCACTTGTTTTTGATAATATAAGGCGGCTAAACAAGGGGTTGAACCCATACAAAGAAAAGGAGCCAAACACGCAACCAGCACAAAAGTGCCTTAAAACAGATACATCAAACTCTATTTTCCTAGCATAAACTGCATAAACAGCAACTACAGATTAATAAAGATAATACGGAGTAGCAGAGTATCATCAATATATAAACAAAAACTAAGGAGGAAAATTCTCTCCTTACTTAACCATGGATTTAATAAGGTCATCCAACTTTGTAGAGTTTTCCTCATTATTAGCAGAAACAGCAGCTCTAAGGTTCTGCAGCACATAAATATTGAGTAAGATAGAATTCCTGAGCACAGTGGAAAGATTCTATTCCAGCTTCTCAATTCGGCCTCTCAGAACTGCAATGTCAGACCCAAAGTCAACATCGGTTTCCATTTCTTCACCAGCTTCTTCCATGAACATCTGTCCCACTTTGCCAACATTGCCCGCAGAATCCTCAGCATCGTCAACAGTAGCCCCCATCTCTTTAGACTCCTGCTTACCATCAGCATCCTCGAAGATCTCTTGAACATCTATATCCTTAGCCTCATCACCCTGGGTGGATTCATCAGACGCGCTCTCAGAATAGTCAATAAGTTTGGCCTTGAGAGCAGGTTTGCCAGCAATTCACCCAGATCGCCTAACACCTGAGGAGAAGCCATCCTTAATATTCTTTACAGACAGATGAGACTTGATACCATGTCCCACAGGGGTCCTACAGGGATTTTTAGGGGTCCCCACAGCCGTCCCCACAGTGCCAGGTTCACCAGCTTGAGTCTTCCTCTTCTTGCACTTCATACTAACAGTAGAGCATGGGGTATCTATGGGAATCTCCTCAAGAGTAGAAAAAGAAACTTCTTTAGTCTTAGTAGGAGCAGGGGAAGGGCAAGATTTTTCAACAACAGTAGTCTCATCAGGGTTTGAAGATATTTCCCCGCTATTAGTCTAAATTTCCTTAGAAGGCTCTAGGGCAAGATGGAAGTTGTAAAGACAAAGGATGAGGCCCTGATGAAGGGGGATGGGTTTCTTAGCAAGTTTCTTAGCCAGTTTAGCTCTAACCCTAAGAACAGAATGCTCAAGAGAAGATAAAAGATAAAAAGGAAAGCTAATATGAGCATTACGTCTGAAGTGATTCAGAAGGGGAAGATGATAGTTATAGAACCTAGTGAAGCGCCCCTCCAGAGTGAAATACTTCATAAGGAGAAAACACACACCGTCCCAAGGCTCAGGCAGCTTGGCTCTGTCGAATCCCCCCTAATAGGGAACGAGTGCTTCACCGTCTCCAAGAAAGAGCTTCTGGCTAGAATGGTCTACAATTTTGGTTTTCCTTTGCAGTTTAATCCCCTGAGTAGACATGCCAATTGCCATAGAAATAACACTGTCTGAAATCTTGAAACTAATTCCCCCCATAGAGACACACCGGTTTTGCCAAGACCTAGCAAACTGTTCAGATAAATTTTCATCATACCCATTGAGCCACTCCAAATAGGGACTAATCCCACCCTCTTTACAATAATGCCAGACCACTGGGTTATCTTTGAACTTGCAACAAGAAATGGGTTCCGTTTAGATTCTATCGCCACCCATGTTGGACTTACAAAGCAAATCACGAAAACCCCAAAATTTCACAGAGTTCATATGCAAGGTAACATTAACCCCTTTATCATGGATAATGATAATGGAAATAAAACAGCACACATTATCATTAATGAGGAACGCCTTACAAGGATGACGCTTACTCTTCCCATGCTTAATCATCATTTCACAGCAAACGCTATAATGAGCAAGTAAGCCGCTTGCCTTACCAGAGGGGCATAATAAGGCAAAAATAACAATAATCAACAAAGTACAAAAAATCCTGTACTTCAAGATGCACATTAGCATCCTCCAATAGGACTGACGAAGTGATATGTCTTTCCAATTAATCTGACTCATCCTTGACACGTCACTTCCTTTTGAATAAGATCCCTAATGTTAAAAGGGATGTAGTTGATTTGGCGCCAACATCGCCAATTTGAATACTGTTGACCAAGCTCGGCACAGGCGTCTGCAACCCCATTACCCTCTCGATAAATATGCAAGATGTCCACCCTGGGAAACTTTTGCAGGAGGATCTGAATATCCATAATAATATCCTTCAACTTCATACCAATAGTTGACACATTGTTCACCGCATCAATAACCATTTTGGAGTCCCCCTGAATATTCAGATTTCTAATACCAAGGGAGATAGCCAATTTAATCCCCCATAGAAGAGAAATTGCTTCAGCATAATTATTACTTTGACACCCTAACCTGCCAGCATAGACAGCAACCATCCACCCTTTGTCATCCCTTATAATCCCTCCACCGCTAGCTTTGCCATCTACCTTAGAAGCCCCATCAAAGTTTAGTTTAAGCCAATGAGGCTTCGGGGGACTCCATCTAGTGTTAAGCCTCTGCAACCTTTTGCAACTATTATGAACAAGAATATGACTTAGGATATTCCAATTAGCCGCAATTTGCTCCTCTTCATGGGTCAGAGGTTTCTCCGCAATACGGATATGGGCATTAGTGACACTTTCCATTAGAGTCTTAACAAAAGAGTGGAGAACCTGAGAGGCATCTTTAGCAGTATCCCTAAAAATTCTGTGATTGCGTTCTTTCCATAGAGTCTAGCCCAAACAGGGCAGGGTTTGGTTCCATAACTCAATGAGCTAGGGATGAGAAAAGGTAGGATACCAACTGGTTATAACTTCCTTAATATTAGAACTACAGACCCCCTGAATGCCAAAATTTCCTAAGATTATGTTCCAAATTTCCCTAGCAAAATCACAATGTATGAAAAGATGAGAAATAGTTTCCTCCTTACCACAGCACAGACAGCATCTATTGACCAAAGTAAACCCTTTCTTCTATAAATTGTCTTGGGTTAGAATTTTGTTATGAACAGATGCCCACCAAAACATATTGATTTTTGGTAAAAGTTTATGATTCCAAACTTTTCTCCATATCTCCTTTCTATGAGCCTCAGGAACCAACAGATGGTAAGTAGACTTGATAGAGAAGCATCCATTCTTATCCAGCCACCAATACTGCTCATCTTCCTGAGGGACTAGAGGGATTCTGATCCCCTAAATCAAGTGTTGAACAGCCCGAACTCTAGGAGTGAGATCAGGGCGATGGGCACAACAATCCAATAAGTTTATCTAGCTTCTATTGCCATTAGCAATAGCCATGTAATTACAAACTTTATCCCCAAAAAAATGAGTAGCAATGCCAGCAATAGCTCCATAATCCCCCTGAGTAATAAGAGCCTTATCTTTAATCCAAATATCATTCCAGAAATTAATAAACATGCCATTTCCCAATTTCCATCTAACCCCTTGCCTAAGAAGGCTCCTAGATTTCAACATTTTATTCCATATAACAAATCCTTGGGGTAACCCTTCCTAATGGAGAAAGCTTGGCCAATCAGTGGCATGCAGATATTTGGCTTGCATGATTTCCCCCCAGTCCTTGTGGTTATGAATCAGGTTCCAGCTAATTTTAGAGAGGAGGGCTTTATTCATGTTACGGATGGATCTAATATTGAGACCACCATGAGATTTAGGAAGACACACTTTTTCCCAGCTGACCAAAGACATCCTCTGTTTGTCTTCCACCCCCGTCCATAAAAATTTTCTTTGAATCTATTCCAATTTGTCAGCAAAAGAACTAGGTATCTTAAAAAGAGACAAGAAGTAAGTAGGTATACCTTGCAGGGAGGTACGAAGAAGCTATAATTTGCCTGCACTACTAAGTAATTTGCCTTTCTAGCCAATCAATTTCCTATGAGTTCTTTCCATTATTCCATTCCAGAAACCTTGAGACACCTCTTTGACCGTAAGGGGGAGGCCAAGGTAAGTAGCAGGAAGATCAGCTTCAGCACAGTTCAGGATATTAATGATTTTTTAATGGAGATCATTAGGAGTATTAAAAAAATACACATTGCTCTTTTGGAAGTTAATGCTTTGACCAGAAGCTTGGGCATAGTTATTTAAAATATTCTTCCAACTCTGAGCTTCAATCACAGAAGAGATGCCAAAAAGAATGGTATCATCAACAAACTGCTGCACAGACATAGGGGAAAGGGAGGAAGTAGGTTTGATGCCCAAGAGATCTTTAGAAGAGATATTAGCTTGAATATGTCTCCCAAGGGCATCCGCCATCATGATGAACAAGTAAGGGGAAAGAGGATCCCCCTGGCAGAGTCCTCTCAAAGAAGAGAAGAAACCCGTAGGGATCCCATTAACCAGAACTGAGAATTTAGCAGAAGAAATAGCCTTCTGAATGAGAAGAGAGATTTTATCATTGAACCCAAACTTCCTAATGACTTGAAACAAAAAAGTCCAAGAGACCCTATCGTAGGCTTTAGAGATGTCTAACTTAAGAGCCATACCAGGGATTCTACTCTTGTTCATGGAATGAATAGTTTCATGAGTGGAGATCACAACATCAAGAATTTGCCAGCCCGAGACAAATCCTTTCTGAGATGGTGAAATAATTTTGTCTAAAAAAGGTTGAAGTCTCATGACAAGAACTTTAGTGCAAAGCTTATAGACAGTATTACACAGGCTAATGGGTCTGAACTCATAAAGCTAGGTAGGCTTCAACTTTTTAGGTACAAGGACAATAAAAGTATTATTGATCTACTTTAAGAGTTTACCAGTTCTGAAGAAATCTCTAACAGCAGTAGTGAGATCAGCCCCCACAATATCCCAATATTCCTAGAAAAAAATAGGGGGGAAGCCATCAGGGCCCAGAGCTTTGAATGGGCCCATAGAGAATAAAACAGCATGAACCTCCTCCTCAGATATAGGCTTTAACATTTCAAGGTTATCTTCCTCAGTTATCAGAGAGGGAATCTTGTCAATGAACTGATTCATACTCCTGCCATTCTCAGCATTGCTAGCTTGTTCAGTCAACAAATCCTGAAAAAATAACACAGCTTGCTCTCCAATCTCATTATCCTCAGTGATAGTATTACCATCTTCCAGACACAATTTGGTTATGGAATTAACCTTCCTATGTTTCATCGCTGAGAGATGAAAAAAGGCCATATTCCTATCTCCCTCTTTAAGCCACTGAATCCTAGACTTCTGTTTCCAATAGACCTCTTCTCTACTCATAAGATTCTTCCAGTCTGAAATCAGAATATATTCTTCCTTAGTAGTGTCTTCTAAATCATCTCCTTGGGCAATCCACTGCTAGATATCTGCAAGTTTTCCGGCAATATTTTTCTTCTGAAGAAACACATTACCAAAACTATATCTATTCCACCCACGAACTTCCTGTTTAATGTGTAGGAGCTTTTTAACCAATCTGAACATAGGAGTACCCTGAATAGGGATTTGCCACCATTGAGCCACAATTTGTCTAAAGTCTCTATGCTTAATCCACATAGCTTCAAAATGAAAAGGGAAAGGGCCCCGAAGGCTCTGATCTTTCCAATTGAGGAAAATAGGGTAGTGATCAGACATGGTTCTAGGAAAAGCCTGCAAATTCATATTATGATGATTATCCCAATTACTAGAAATAAGAAACCTATCTAACTTAACTTGGATCATTTGGTCTCCTCTTCTTCTGTTAGACCAGGTAAAATTTTGGTTCTGCAATTCCACATCAAGCAAACCACAATCATTGATGAACTCCGCAAAATCAAACATGCTGTCAGAATAATCAAGGATCCCACCAGATTTCTCAAAAGGGTCTAAGGGAGTGTTGAAATCACCAGCCAACATCCATCTAGAGTGCAGGGTATTGGTCAGAGAGGTACTCAAATCAGTCCACAATGTTTGCCTCAGAGTTCTAGTATTTGGGGCATAAATATTGATTAAAAACCAGTTTAAGGAAGGCAGGGAGAAGTTGATAACCAGAAAATGCTTACTAGAAGCAGCAAGAGAACCTTGGAGTTTAGCACTGTTCCACATAGTAACAATCCCACAAGAGGCCCCTATAGCTGGACTAATACAAAAAGAAGCCTTGGGCCATATGTAATCAGCAATCTTCTTAAAGCTCTCCTCCGTCATCTTGACTTCCTGAAGTAACAGAATATCTAGCTTATTATCTAAAACACAGTTTTTAACCTCAAATTGTTTGGTGGGGCTACTAAAGCCCCTCAAATTCTAGGATAGGATTCTCATTTAGAAGGTTTGAGGGATTGGATCTCCATTATTTTCTGCTTACCACTGGAAATTTCCTTGGCAATCTCTCTTTGCCTTGTCTCTCTGAGGGTCGGTCTCCCTTGTTTGGAGTCTGTGCCTACATCCACAGATTTTTTGCCTCTATGGTTCTTTTTCTTAGGGGTAATCCAATCCTCCATCTCATTACCACTACCACTTGGACCTATTTCAACTGCCAATGAGTGAGCTGATTGGTCCCCTGTTTTCATAGCATGAAAAGCTTCCTGGGTTGGAGTAAAGGTTGTTACTCCATCAGTAACTTCTATTTCTGGAGGTAGAACATGCTGATCATCCCTCAAAACCTTGCCTTCTTCAACATCCCTATCTACAAATTGGGATGTATTTCACCCTCCTCAAGTATATTGGTCTGGTGATCTCTACAATTATCTGTATCTGAAGCAACATTCTGATAATCGTTTTCCAGAACCTTCTCAGTATTATCTTTTGGGAAAGCATTTTCCTCATTACTCCCCATTCCCTGATTGACAGGGGTAACATTTTTGGGTGAATGATCCGCAGCCTTATTTTGAGAAGCAACCTCATTATGAGGATCAACCTCCTTCCCCATTTGCTTCGCCTTGCATTGGGTCATTACATGGCCCTTCTTCTTGCATATTTGACAGAAGGTAGTCACATTTTCGTAGAGGATCGGCTAAATCCAAATCCCATATTTAGAGTTTAACTCTATGGACATGGGAAGGGTTTGATTAATCTCCACATTAACACAAAACCGGGCATATATACACCTAGATTGAATACGGGTAGTATGATGTGCAGTAACATACTGGCCAAAGGAGTTGCCAATAGCGGTAAATATTTTTTCATCCCAGAATTCCAAGGGAAACCCTGGCAATCTTACCCAAACAGGAGCTGACTTGCAAAGGTCCGTGTTAGGGTCAAACCCAGGTTCCCAAGGGCACAAAGCAAGTGAATGAGAACCATAAAGCCATGGTCCTCCAGCAAGAATAGCTATCATATCCTCCCTATTAGTAAATTTAAATAGGAACAAACCTCTTGCCATAGCAATGACCGAAACACTACCTTTGATTCTCCATCGAGAAAGCACCCATTTTGTAACCATCTCAATATTAGGATGGAAGGAGATAAACTTACCAACCAGAGCAAGATCCATGGTCGCCACTATTCCTTCAATCAGGTCATCTGGAATATCCAGAGCCGTACCTTCCACAGAATCCATTTTGACAGGAAGCCCCGACCTACTTTTAGGGGAGCCCATATTCTCCCCTATTAACGCTTTCTTCCATCCTTTAGGATCTTCCTTCAACAAGTTTGAGTTCCCAAAGGCATTGCCCCCGGCAGCGGCCATGGAAAGTAGAATGCGGAGTTGGTGCTTGCTTCCAATCAAATATGTTAGGGTACTTGTTTCTCCTCTCTTGATTTATTGTTTACCTTCCTCTAGTGCTTCTATCTAGCTAGCGGATGACAAAAAACAAATAAGACTGATAAGGACCAAGTGTCCCTTCAACTAGTAAGCAAAAATGAACCTAGTCCATACATGATGATGAGGTTGATATATATTATCTGACACTTAGCTAGTAGAATCACTCTATGTGATATTTTGGATGATGTCTTATCACACTAACAAACCATAACAATATTGCTACTCTATGCACTTTGTTTGTCTTGGATCTCGCCCTACTTATACTTGGTTCTGAGATCTCTACGGTATAGCCCCATGGTTATACTTGGGTTCCAAATCCATAGTATAACCTTGGCTCTTGATATGATTATGTTTATGCATTGTTTTGATCATGTGATGTGGTTATTATCTTATGGAAAGATTTCTAACCTCTTTTCTTGTAGGAAATTGTGTTTGTGGGAACATTCGACAATCTTAAAGTGCATGTCACTTCAGGGGGCATATGCTTTGTGAAAGCTCTTGTTCCTTGTGTGTGTTTTTCCTACCTTAACGTGCTTGATATCGGTACATGATATCAACCACCTTAAGGTGGGGGCATATATAAGGTAAGTTGTCTAATGATTTTGATATTGATAAAGTGTGTTTGCATACATTGATATATGGCATATACTTCCTTTGCACTATGAGATGTCTCTGTGACGCAGGTGGGGTTGTATACTTTTGAGCATGTTGGATTTTTCCCAAACTGGATGCTTCTTACCAGTTATCCCTATAAGGTAGCCATCATTGATCGACAGGATTCCCGGGCCAGGGGCCAACAGTACAGGAGATAGACTCTATAAATATCTCCTCTTCTTCTTTAGGCTCTGCAGAACCAAGGGGGGTATTCCCTATTCAACATCCATTAGATATGCACATGAACTTACTGGGATGTTGACACAAAGCAAATAAATCCTCTTTTACGTAGACCAAAACTATGAAATAAGTGCAAAGGGGCTAGCTTTGGGCCTATGCTCAGTTGTGAATCAGAGAATTATGGTCCTAAAACTACTTCTAATGTCCTAAAGGTTTGTATTTGAAGTTTTGAATTGGTTTTTGTATTTGGATGCAAGACTGGGACCTTGGGTTGTAACCTCAATACATAACTAGATCAGTGCCTATCCAGGGCTTGGAGTCTACATATATGTGAATGTTTACCATAGACTTAAAATAGCAATCAGATTTCAAGGGGGTTTTGTAGTGTCTGCCTTACAGATACTACCCAAGATTAAGTATTCAGTTATCTCTGCTTACAAACATCCTTACTGCAATATATTCTTCCCAACACTTAACCCTAAATATTTAATCTACTCCTTGAGCAGAAGTAAAAGATCAAGCATTCAACATAGCAAACCCATATCCTAGAATCTTAAACATCCCTTAGCTGTTTAGATTCAGAAGAAGAACACATTCAACTTGGAGACAAATAACAGAATACATGCAATGAAGCATTACTCATTTAAATCAACATGAAACTGATGAATTCTATGCATAAAACATTCAACATACAACTCATAAACTCACGAGGCACCCAAAACAGAGCCACCAGCCAGATTGTATCTTATTACAGCACCAAAATTTGTCCAGTTTTTAACAACCTCAAAAAATGAGTAATGCAATCCTCTTATACAGCCAGGATGTGTACTCAACAATTAATTACATGGTCATTTCAAAACACTACCAGATACAAAGCACCATGGAATGGCGCCCAAAATAGTCAATGCAGCAGGCAAAAGAAAAAGCTGGGAGTGGTTAAACTCGAGACCCACGCCGCCGCCTGGGGATTTTCTTCTTCAATCAGGTAGTTGGTCTGTCCATGTCTTCGACCATACTTCTGTAACATCTGCCATTAATGGCATACCAACTCACGGCCTTGGAAATGCAGCAGACTGTGTGCCTTGTAATTTTCCCACCTAGAAACAACTGCACATACAAAGAAAACCCTCTGTTTGAACAAATCCATCGATTCATTTCTACCCACTAAAATCTATGGCCACAATTCGAATGGGCGAGCTGCTGACCAATGAGATCATGCCACGTGGGTGTTTCTTGTTCCTTTATCTTTTCACAGCATGGAGATACATTCTCACTTTTTCGCCGATTTGCTTTTTAAATCTTTGTATATGCAACTGCATATACATACAATAGCCTCTTTAAGTTATCGGGACCCACCACATGCATCCTATCGGTCATCAAAGGAATTTAGGGAGTGCTCACTGATGTGCCTTGTCTTACCGACAGAATCCTTGCATCTTCCTTTACATCTAAAAATGCATGCGTGATTGTATATACATACAATCACCAAAGACAAGGCAGACCCCAAATTTTATTTGACAAATCACAATCACAATCAGGTCCGCCTTGTCAATCAGATTGAAAAAACTTTCAAATCTGGCTTGTATCTCTCTCATTGTATCTTTTTGTTGTATGTCGGCATATACAAGAACACATGCATACAAGCCATGGACTTCAACTTGAAATCCGCCAAAACACATTCTCCTTCACATCCAGGCTTTGCATCTATTTGCTTGCACATTTCATTTGTATATCGCACACACAAAGTGCTATATACAACCTACGGATGCCAAATTTTATTTGCTACATTTGATTCCCCCTTCAGGTCCACCTTGTATGTTTCTCTTTATATATCGGCTTGTATGTGCAAACATACAACGCAGACATACAACTAGTGGGCCCCAGGCATTGAGTCTTGTTTGACATGTATCTTTCTTTGTATGTTTCCTTTGTATGTGCAAACATACAATCAAATGCACATACAATCTATGGACCCCACCACCATTGAACCTAATTTGAGTCTTCCTTGAAATCCAGCGTTGCATATCACCCGTTGTAAACCAAATATACAATGACAAAACATACATGCAACTCCTTTGATACAACCAGGGAATATTCTAGGAATCTGTGATATGCATGCATCTTTTGCACACCTAGAAATGTATCCTTTGTTTATTCATCAGTCTATCGAGGGAAACACAAAGTGGGATGCTGATGCACATTGTCACACCGATATGGCATTCAAGACGGGAAAAGAAGGTTTACACTATGCAAGGGGGCCGGTCATTCTACGAGTGAAAAAGCTTAAGTCACAACTTATACAACCGGGAACCCGCAATAGGAGGTCGACTCAAAATTTAAAAGATAAAGTGCAAGACCTTAGGACTTAGAATTTTTAGGGTTTTAATGAAACAACCTGCAGATGCTCTAGCTTGAAACCCTAACCCTAGGTGGGCACCACTAGAGCACATGCTTCCTTTTCACTATAAGGCGTCTCTGTGATGCATGTGGGGTTGCATTTTGAAAGCCCTCTGCGGAGGCGAGGATGGTGTATCTCCAGACTGAGTGCACATCCTTTTTATTTCAAAAGTCCTCTAAGTAGGTGGGGTTGGATCTGAGACTATCCTCCCCTAAGCATGTCTTTGGCAGTTGTTGTGGAGAAGCCCAACCGTCAGGTGTGCATGTAATGTGCCTGAGATGGTGGTGAACCTAGCAATAGGCTCCTTCCATTGCTTGTTTTCCATTTTTTCTCCATGTCTTCCATGGTTGTGTGTATGACATGTTTGTTCCCAAGCATAGTCTAAAGACTGGTGGCAATGATTCCCTCCTATGCTTTGGGATTTGTATGGCATGTTTATTCTTAAGTGTAGTCTAAAGATTGGTGGCGATGAGTCCCTCCTACACTCTAAGATTTGTATTGTTTGTCTATTGCCCCATATGTAGTCTAAAGACTGGTGGTGATGAGTCCCTCCTGCATTTTGGGTTGTGTGTTTACTTTCCATGTACTTTTTTGCATTCATATGTATGAAAATGAAAAAGAAATAATCATTGCATTCATTGTATTCATTGTGTTTTGTGTGTCTTCAATACTGTCTTCTCTATGTTTTGCATGATTGTAACTTTCTTCTCCATGTTTTGTGTGCCTGTTACTATCTTCACTATGATTCACGTGTCTGTAATGTGTTTTCTCTAATGTCTACTTGAGACTGGGGGCTAAAGATGATTCCTCAATCTTTGTGTATGCATTAGCTCTAAGTGCTTGGTGTGTTTGCTATGTTTTGACTATACTTTGATGCATGTATAGGCCTTGTATTCATGCATACATTAAAGTGGGGACTAAATGTTATGTCAAAAAATGTCTCCCTGGGACTTTTCCCTCTTAAGGTTTAGCTCCCAGGTCCTTATAATGCATTATAAGCATCTTGCATGTTAATTTTGAATCCCAATGAGAAAACCCCTAAGTGTTATGGAAAATAGGACCTAGGGGGTGCTATTTCAATAGATCCTGACCTAAATTGGGAGGGTGGACTTGGGTGCTAGTGCCTTAGTCCTACCCTATTTTAGCTTAGTCCTAAATTTGAATGTCAATTTGGTGACCATTAATAAGGTCCCGTGCTGACATCTTAAGTTTGAATTATGACATTCTTAGTGGGAATGCGTGTCATTGCATTTATAAGCATGTTTAGTGTTTCATTTGTAAACTAGAAAATGATTATGGACTTTTGGTAAACTTATGATTTTAGAGCATTAAAGATATTCATTGTTGCAGAGCAGAGCATTGTTATTGTCTTTGTGATTGCAAATTTAGCTTCATCTTCTCATGTGTTGAATCTTCATCTATTTGAGATCTACAGGTCTCCGAGGTGACAATCATTTATGTTTTCAATCATTTATCATTTGGATTTTGCCTCTATCTTGCAGGGATACACACTCTTCGTCTAACAATGGTGTTTGGAAGACTTGAATGTCTCTCTGGGACTTGACTGAGGCAAGCCTCTAAACACCACAACCCCCAACCACTCTTCTTTTGATTTACAGGTGTCACATCTTGACAGAGTGGAGTTACAGGTAACAGTAAGACAGTGTGCAGATTCCAGATCCTTGAAGAAAAGGACTGCTTAGACATGAGCGTTAGTGGCAGTGTCTTCTAAATTTGCAAACATAGAAATCATTGTGACAGTGATAATCAGCATCTGAAGAGGTTCTGACATCATAAAAAACATCTAGCCTTGGAGTTGGGAGATAGTGGTAGTGTTCTCCACATCTCTCAGGGCAGAAATGGAAAATACAGTGATCATCAGTGTCGGAAGGAGATCAAGATTCTACAGAGAAAACACCACCTTGGACAGAGGTGTTAGGGGTAGCATCCTTGAGTATTCCGCATCCTAAACTTTGAAAAATGGTCAGTAACTAATCTCTGTCTACTACCTTAGTCTAAAAGTATTTGTCATAATTCATCAATTTGCTTACTGTTTTGCATACTTAGGGTTTTAAGGGTATTAGAGTATTAAATTGATACATTAATTGATAAACTCTAAGCTTCCACATCATTCCAAGTGACAGCCTAACCTGTAGGTGAATCCTCTTGCAAAAGTGTGATTCAACTCAGTTGATATGTCCTTGAATGTTTGTAGAGAAAGGAGGATTTAACCCTTCTTTCCATTTTCCCCCTTTTTCATATAAACATATGTTAGTGAGGAAGATAAATGTATCTTACTTCATTGTTCTTTACCTGAGTCTTGGGAGAATTTTATCCTTTCTATCACCGCTAAGCTCGTGGATCTGAAGTTGGATGCTCTTGTTTCAATTCTACTATCACAGGAATTGAGGAAGAAGAGTTCAGATAGTTTAGGGGATGCTCTCAATGTTAGGGGAAGGTCTAAGGAAAGAGGACCAAAAGGAGATCAAAAAGGGGGTAAGGACAAGTCCAAGGGTCATTCTAAGACTTTTAGGAAGAAGAACAGAGTTGTGTTGGAACTGCGGTAAAAGGGGACATATGAAGAAGAAGTGCAGAAACTCAAAGAAACAGTGGGAGAGTGCTTCGAATAAGTCCTTGAATGCAGGTGAAGATGTTTTACTTTCTGCATGTAATGTTGTTTCTAATGATCACTGGTTGGTTAACTCAGGATGCTCATTTCATATGACCCCACATAAGGAATGATTTTCCACATGGGAAGAGTACGATGGAGGTAATATCTCACTTGGAGACAACTCTACATATTTGATAGTTGGGAAAGGTAAGGTACTATTGTGTTTCAATGATGGGAGGATTAAAACCCTCCCTAATGTTTATCATGCTCCTATATTAGCTAGAAATTTGATTTCTATTTCAAAGATGAATGATTTGGTAATACATGTGACTTTTGACAAGCATGGCTGCAAATTGGTGAGAGTGAACTTGGTGGTAGCGAAGGGGAAGAGATTGCAAAACTTGTTCAAGCTTGAAGCTGCTACAATTTGTAATGCCTCCTATGTATCTAAAACTAGTACTAAAAATACATGTATGTTGTGGCACCATAGATTGGGCCACACTAGTAATAATGTTTTGAAAACTATTAAGAATAAAGATTTGCTGGATAGTTTCTCTTATTCGGATGAGCACTTTGATTTCTGTGAGCATTGTGTGTTTGGTAAACAAAATAGAAAATCATTTTCTTTAGGAAGCAACAGAGCAAAAGAGAAGTTAGAAATTATTCATAGGGATGTGTTTGGACTTGTGGATAATGATTCTATCAAAAAATCTTGTTATTTTATCACCTTCATTGATGATGTGTCCAGATTTACATGGATTTATTTTATGAAACACAAATCTGAAGTTTTCACTAAGTTTAAGGAATTCAAAGTCTTAATAGAGAACCAATTAGGTTTGAAGATAAAAATATTAAGATCTGACAATGGAGGGGAATATTACCCTAGGGAATTTGATGAGTTTTGCAACTTTGTATTATCAGACAAAAGACAACTCCGTATAAACCACAGCAGAGTGGTGTTGCAAAAAGGATGAACCAAACAATCATGGAAAGGGCCGAAAGTATGCTAAGTGATGCACAGTTGGATAAATGTTTTTAGGTAGAGGCTGTGTGTACTGTTTACTAATTGATAAACAAATCTCCTTGTAAGGCTCTTGATTCGACACCTTATGAAGTGTGGACAGGTAAGAAACCTTCTGTTCCACATTTAAGGGTTTTTGGCTATGAGGCTTTTGTTCATGTGCCTAAGGAAAAGCGATCTAAGTTGGATCCAAAATCTAAAAAGTGTACATTCATTAGATATGGTGATAATGTCAAAGGTTATAAGCTTTGGAATCCACTAACCCATTAGATTATCTACTCTAGAGATGTTATTTTCAGGGAACTTAGAGCTATTTCTAAACCTGAGTAGCCAAAAGAAAAAGATGAAAAGGTAAAGAGAGTGCACTTTGAGTTTAAGCAACAAGATGCACCTCAGGAAGAACAGAATGATGGACTAGTGGGTGAAGAAGAAGAAGAATATTCAAGTAGTTCTGATGAAGATGAATATGTTGCTATAGAATAAGTTGGTACAGATGATCATGTAGAAGAACAAGTTGAGACTCTTACTCCACCCTTGAGGAGATCCACAAGACAACAGAATCTAGTTGATAGGTATAGCCCACCAAATTTCCATTGTGTATTTGCTTTATTGAGTACTAACGATGAGCCTAGATCCCATAGGGAAGCTATTATTTCAAATGATAGTGAGACTTGGCAATTAGTCATGCAGGAGGTGATGATGGATTTAGACTCTTGTAACACATGGGATCTTGTTCATTTTCCCAAAAGAAGAAAGGCCATAGGTTGTAAGTGGGTCTTTAAGAAGAAGTTTTGAGCAAACAGTTCATTGGAGAAGTACAAGGCTAGACTAGTAGCCAAGGGCTACTCCTAGAGAGAGGGAGTTGATTTTGGTGAGATATTCTCTCCTATTGCTAAATTGACTTCTATTAGATTTCTTTTATCCATTGTTGCAGCTTATGATTGGGAGATTGAGCAAATGGATGTTAAGACTGCATTCTTGCATGGAGATCTTGAGGAAGAAATTATATGCAACAACCTACAGGTTTTGAGGTAAAAGGAAAAGAACATTGGGTTTGCAAGTTGAAGATGTCTTTTATGGTTTGAAATAGTCCCCCAGAATGTGGTATTAAAAGTTTGATTCATTTGTGTTGAAATTGGGTTTTGTTAGAAGCAAGGAGGATCATTATGTTTACATTCATTGTATTGATGATTCTATACTGTTTATTGCATTGTATGTTGATGACATGTTATTTTACAACAATACTAAGGGTATGATCAGTGAGCTTAAAGCCCAACTTTCAGGTGCATTTTATATGAAGGATCTTGGAGCTACCAGGTATATTCTGGGAATGGAGATTAGAAGGGATATAGGTAATAAAAAGCTTTGGTTGTCACAAAGTATGTATGTGAATACTATTTTACAGAGATTTAGTATGCAGGACTGTAACCCAGTTAGAGTTCCTTTACCCATTGCTACTAAGATTTCATTAGGTATGTGTCCAAAGACTGAGGACGATCTTGAGGATATGTCTAATGTGCCATATGCTAATGGTGTAGGGAGTTTTATGTATGCAATGGTTTTCACAAGGCCAGATATTGCCCAAGCAGTGGGAGTTTTGAGCAGATTTATGTCTAACCCTGGTAGACAACATTGGAATAATGTGAAGAGGTTGCTTAAATATCTTGCAGGTACTCCTAATTATTATTTGGTTTACTCTAGTACTGATAGTGCTAATAAATATTTGGACATACAGGGTTTTGTTCAAGTAGATTGTGCAGGTGACTTGGATAGTTGAAGGTCCACTAGTGGCTATGTGTTTACTTTGTTTAGAGGAGCAGTGAGTTGGATGAGTAAGAGGCAGCCCATAATTGCTTTATCAACCATAAAAGTAGAGTATATGGCTGTTACCTATGTCTCTAAGGAGGCAGTTTGGTTGAGAAGACTATGTATAGGTATTGGATTTGATCACATGATCATTCAGATTGGTTGTGATAGCCAGAGTGCTATCTGTTTGGCCAAGAATCCTATGTATCATGCTTAGACTAAGCATGTTGATGTTTAGTATCACTTTGTTTGGTAGTTGGTTGCTAATGGATAAATTGAGCTAAAGAAGATAGACACTCAGGAGAATGTTGCAGATTCATTAATCAAGCTTGTGAGCGCAAAGACATTTGTGTAGTACAGAGAGGCCATGGGTCTTATTTCTATTGCCTAATTATTTCATTTGATTTCCTATGGGTTGATTTACAATATATAATGTTAAGTGGGAGAATGGTGGAATAAGGTGTCATTAACCTTGAAAATTCCAATATTGTATTTATCCCATTTATTATTTGTTATTTGTAATTACCAATAAGGGAATGAGGTAGTCTTTGTTGGTTGTTTTAAATTCCTAACCTGATCTCAAGAAAATGGATCTATAAAATAGTAATTTCTAATTACTAAGTTGTCTTGAGGGATTGGCCAACGAATAGGAAATGCGGTTTCAATCCTTTTCCTCTACACTTTAGGCTTTGCAAGACCAAGGAGGGTGTTCCTCTTCTAAAACAATGTATATTCAAATAGGGGGTTCCTAAATACTTGCTCAAAACATTGTTTCTAAAATAGATATGTTCTCTCTAGATTGCTTAAAGAATTATTGATAAAGTAAAGCAATGGGCTAGATTCTTAAGCTTTAGCATAATTCCTTGAAGAAGAACATGTAAGTAAACTAACATTTAACATGAATACAAAATAAAGTTGTTCTTTGATTTTATGAATGATCAGGGAGACTGAATAAGAACGATAATCCTAAGAGACCAGTACCTAAGTCTGGGATCACAGAGTCAAAACAAATACAAATGAAAATTAGTATAAAAATGTATTCCCAACTCATATAAGAATACTATAATGATGCATTACACCATCACACCTTGAAATCAGTCCAAAACTAATTATACTTGCTTATCCCTGCAGACATCTACTATACTCAATATTTTCCTTAAGCATTAAATTTACTCTTTGAGTAAAAGCCATTCAGAAAAGATATCCTTTCACAAGAAAGACTGTGAAGATGAATAAGATTGATATTTGATCAATTTACTATTCTGAGAATATAGAAAAAGATACAACTGTAGGAGACAATGTAGTTTGAACCCTGACAATATATTCAAAATGATGAGCTAATACAGTTTACACCAATAGTTGCAAGTACAAATGAATCTATTCTCAAATAACACTTAGAATTAGAAAACTTTCTATTATGACTACGTACTATGTTACAAAAATTCCTCCAAGATCCTTGTCAATAGGACGTGAATTCCCTTTTATAGAAACAAGAGAGAAAAACAAGCTTTAGACCTAGAAACAAATGTCACTCTATCACTTGACAAAGTTACATCAATCAAAAACAAAGATAACTGATTATGATCAGATATTTTCATAGGAGAAGAAGTTATTACATGTGCGACCACAAGAATAAGTTGCTCTTGGAAATGTGCATTTGAAAAAGGTGTAACAAACTCTACCGACCTCTGTCCATACTTTGCTTTATGATTCCTTCCTTTCTAGGAAACTTGATAGTTCACAAGAAGACAAAAGGAAACCACTACGGGATAAACAAGCTCAAGATTTGGAAATAAGAATGTTCCCTTTACTAACAAGAAAAGGTGTGTGGAAGTATATTTTGAATTTGAGAAAGGAATAAACAATAATATTCAACTTCATGAACTTTCAAAACTTCAAATGTTAGGCAAGTTTTTATATTTCTCATCCCAGGCCAGATGTTGCTCCTCTATTCGCCATTTAATGGTGATGAGATTATTTAAACAAGATGCATATTTGTTGTTGTACTTGGCCATAGCTGATTCAGCTTCCCTTGTAAAATCTGCTGCAAGTTGACAGGAATCCCACAGTTTGCTGATACTTCTTCTAAACAGGGGAATGTCAACCTTATTATCTTGACAAATAAAGAAAGTATGAATTGGAATTATATTATTGAACTGAAGGATCCAAGATTGGCAAGGCTTAATATCACCTTTATCCAGCTTAATTTCAAGGATCATTCCAATATCATCACTATCAAAATTCTGAACCAACCTCAATGCCTCCTCCTCGAGGCAATTTATAAATGCATGTGATTCCCCTACTTTTGTTGCAATGTAAATTTGTTTGATTTCTTTGGGAGCATTAGGTTCATGATTTGATCATTTGTAAATACCTAATAAAGAAGCAATCCTTGGGATCCATTTATTGAACAAATGCATTGTTTGCCCTTTATCTTCAACTATTTTCTTAATGATTTGTGACAAGTCAAAGTAGCATTTGCGAATAATAATTGCCTTACCTAAAACCTTATCCATTAACAACTCCAAAATACTTGAAACAATAAACCAATTATACTTTTGATGACCTTCAAGAGAATTTACAAAAAACTCTTCAAAAGAATTGATTTGTTGCCTTAACTCTTCATTTTCCTTTTCAAATACTGATTTTGATGAGGAAGAAAGATCAGAAAAGAGAAGATATGAATCCCTTATTACCAAAGCTCTATGTGGTGAGGCTGATGCTGAGACTTGTTGTAACTGGATTTCCCTCACCTTTAGTTTATTATAGTCATGCATCACATGCATATGCTCCTTTTCTAATTCATCATACTTCTTCTGAAGGGTGTCAATGGGTTCCTTACCAAACTTTGTAACTTCTACTACCAACTCAGATGCTTCTAGAGTAGAGCTATCAAATACACTTTTAATTATCAAGCCACCTTTCAAATTTCTATCAGGTTCTGCAACCAAAGGCTTGTCAGTATTAGGAGTCAAAGCCCAGATAACTACGGTTTCCCTTTTTGGATTGAACCTAGCTCTTGTTAATGCTGCCTCAGCGTCTTCCTCTGTGGCAAAAAACCTTCTTATCTTGCCTTCTTGCAATATCCAAAACAATAGCAAAAGCTATATCCCATTTAGGGAGTAATAAGATTCCACTCTCTTTGATCATCTATCTACCTTGTTCTGGAGCGATATCCTTAACCTCCTCCTTCATCTATGTGAGTATCCTGATGGACACTTGCTCCCGAGTTTCTTGAGGAGACTTAGACATTTCTTCATCTAATCATTTTTCATACTCACTCCTACTTTTCCACAAAAACTTAGAAAACTCCTTAGAATTAACAAAATCATCATCACTTATGAAATTCTTACAAGCTATAGCTCTTATGGAATCTGAAATATCCTTTCCTTGAATGGCAATGTCAGTGATCCTATTCAAAGGCAACTCCTTAGGCTCATTTCTGCTAGTGGATGGCATCTCACACTGTATTTCCTCCTCAGTTATTTCCATTTCTTATTCATCATCCGGATAATCAACTAAGGGGCCTTGTTCAATTTTCCTCCTCTTCGGAGATGGTTCCCTATGAGGAGAATTCAATTTAATTATTGGCATAGGAGGGGGAGATACTTGTGGTACTGGTAAAAAAGATAAAGTTAACTAAGTCTATGGAGGAGCTTGTTCTTTGACTTCTTCCCTTTTGGCTTTTCTCTTGAAAGTATACATCACTTGATTCTTAGCAGGGGGCAGGCATGAGGGCCTTTCATCTTCAGTGGGCTTAGCAGACTTACCATCCTGTATGTCAACAAATTCATCAATATGTGATAAAATATTTTTTATTCTGATGATGGGGTCAGCAACATCTAGGAAAATCCCCTTATGAGAAAGCTTATTCTTCCTCATTGCTTCATCATATTTCATGGACATAGACCACTTCGTTCTTTTCATCTTAACTTCCTCATCAGTATTAAAATTTCTGATAGCATCCTTAGGGAAAAACACTTGGTGGGCAGCATAAGACCTGTTGATACCTTATCTAATGTTATTTATGTACCCCTCATGGTCAATGAATCTAACACACTCCTGCTTCATATTGAAAACAAGCAATTTGTCATTTAGCCTAGCAAATCCTTCCCTATTCATTCTGAAATTATAGAAAACTGTCAAGTATGAGAAGAAAGATCATTTTTCTATCTTGCCAAGTGAATCCTTTCTGATTCAACCAACTGCCAAATGACCACCAAGAAACCATCCCTTAATGGCACATACCTAGGCAAAATATGAGGACCCACAGGGGTACCCTAGACTCTTAAAACTGTGCCCTCCTCATGGAGGAAGAAATCTCCCCAATTGTGTTTAATATCTAAAGTAGCTATCCTTATTGTAGGTCTAAGGAAATTTAACAATGGGGCTGGAATCCTTGGTATATCTGCCTGAAAATGTCTCAATACTGTCACCACAAAATGGTCTCTAAAGAACCTATAACTGGAACTGGGATCATGCCTATCCCAAATATAAGTCCAACATTGGACTGGCAATATATTCCCCATGTTGTCAACATGCTTAATCATCAACTTAGGGTTCCAGTTTATCTTTGTTTTCCCTTGATGTAGGAATACGTGACACAACAATGAAAACCATCAAAATTTGATTGGTTCCTTCTTATTCTTGATTTCTACCAGTCCCTTATGTATATGTTTTGCTAGAGAAGAAGCAAAATCAAATTGAACACTTTGAGATGGGTGTTGATTATTAGTAGCCATATAGGTACAATAAATGGGGATTCTCTCATTCTTATCTTCCCCCAAAACTTGACAGAGAGCATAATAAGTTTTAGCAAAATAACTTTCAAAAGTATCTAGCCTGAAAGGTTCTTACTCACTCTAAGGAATTTTTACTGATCTACCATTTGGTGCCTTTTCCCTAAATCTGGGTAGATATATGGTTCTAAAACTACTCATGTCCTTTGCATATAGTGCCCTGAATCTATTTGTATCAATTTCTGTAGAAGCAGCCAAGTTTAACCCAAAGACTGTGGCAATAGTTTCTTTGTTAATTTCCACCAAAACACCCCAATTCTTACCCCTAATTGCTCTAGCAGTCTCATCATAATGGGCAGCCATGGCTAAGAGTAATTCAATATCTTCAAACACATTGGTGACTACCAACTTTCCTAAATCCCTCATCCACACATTTGAAAGTGGTGAATGAGCATTTCTTTTGCTCCACCAATGGTAAAATAATGACTAGCCAAAAACAGGGATTTCTACATCTCTACACTCAAGATACTTATCAGCCAGTCCATCTATGCTGCTCGGGCCACTAGCTTTTATCCTTTATGCATAGGAACTAGGGAGTTGTGTTATGAGGTCCTCATGTAGGGCTCATTTTTGGGAGGTGGAGGGAGCCTGGGCCTTTGGTGGAGCCATTTTAACTAATGAAACAAGGGCAAGGGTTTTCTTCCATTCCATGTTCAGGGGTTTTTAATTTAGACTTTAGAAGATTTTAAGAAATAAAAGGAAAGGAAATCCCTAATGGGAATAGCAGAGTGCAATAAACAAGATGTAGGCAAGTTACCAGATTATTTCACATAGCCAACTCTAAATTGATGCTCAGAATGTCGTAGCAACTACCAGCTTCAATGCTTCAAATGCATGAAAGGGTAAGTATAGAAAAACTAGGGTGTGAATTATAAAGAGTTCCATTAATTCAGGATGAAATTAGTCATGTCCCCCATCACTCCACCTTGTGCGAACTAGATACGCAGAATTATTCATTTTTCTAAATCTTGAATATCAGTCATCAAATCATGAAATACTTGCAGAAATCAGATGACCAAGATCAGTCTGAAGATTTGACCCCACTTGACATGTCAAGTGACATTTACTAGGCCAATCAGGAGGTTCCTTCTCATTACTCATTGATAGTTACCAGAAAGGATACGCCATCAAAATTATGTCACTTCTAGCCACGTAGTGACTTTCCATTATTCTGCAGTCCGACGGGGCATATTAATTAATGACCGAGTGGAATGATGGAGAGACATAGATGCACTCAACCTGGCATGTCTTTCTCCATCTAGACTTCAAAATATAATGTGGATGCCATATGTCACCTTTCCGCCTTTTCGTAGACTCTAGGTAGGACCTCTTAGTGAAGCTCGGTGAAACGGTGGAAACCATTGGAAAAGATTCTACGTGGCTTTTAGGACCCACCATTTCCCTTTGTTGTAGTTGTTGAAACAGTCCTTGCCAGATGGTATCCTTTCATAGTTCCGCGAGCGATTGCTTTATCAAATTTTTAACATAGGCGGAGTGGTAGAAATGAATCAGTATACACCACATGTCGAGAAAGTTAGTGGGACCTAACCTTTTGGCATATATCTTTTAAAATAGCCTTCGTCTACTAGGAAAGAAGGGGCCACGGGACCTTTAAAGGGTTAATATGTAAAATATTTTGACATATTTAGGAAATACTGGGCACAGGCCAGAGGTAGTAAATTGTGTGGCAAGGGGCTGGTAAACAACGTACCTCAAGACATAATGAGGCAACTAAGGAACCAAGAAATGGGTGATAGGAAGTCAACCTAAGAATATAACAAAAGTGTTTTTGATCACCATTGACCAAAGAACACAAGGGTTTGAGGGTTTAAGGGGTATTATTCAGAGTATCTTCCTTATGTAAAAACCCTAGACCAGAGACCTTTCAACACGATGACACAAGATTTGGGCCAAATACTAGAACCATGGAAAAATTTTATAGGGTCCCAACAATGACTCTAGTTGGGGACATTTGTTCAGCCTAAACAGAGAAAGATCACAGAAGAACTTTGGAGGAGCAGACCATAGTACAAAAAGAAAAATGAAAACAAACAAAAGGACACAAACTAAAGTAGGGAACTACCTAAAAACTAAAATACAATATGCATGGAAGATAATCATACCTTATGAAAAGTATGATTTCAAGAATTGTCCATGCATTGGCAATTCAAGTAATTTTCCAACCAGATTTTACAAGAAATAAGAGTCTCCTCCATGAGTATTGCTGATCAGATATGGTCCAAGCTAGAGGGCATCAAATTTGCCATGTTTCCCTTTATATTGAGACCTGGCATTCCATACTAATACCATATCCCCTATCTGAAATTTCCTTTTAGATGTTTTCTTGTCATGCAGATTTTTGACCTGTTGTTGCAATTTGATGTTTCTCAGTTGAGCTAGCCTTCTTCTTTCATCTAGTTAAGTTACCTGATTGATCCTATTTTGCATTGGATTAGAAATGTCATCATCATGCTCTTTAATAAACTTGAAAAAAAGTAGTAAGTTATTTATGGGCATTCTTGCATCTAAGCCATAGACTAAGTCAAAGGGGGCTTGCCCAATGCCCTTTTATATAGTCACTCTGTCAGCCCAGATAGCAAGTTTTAATTTGGTATCCCAAGCTTTCTTCTTCTTTTCAACAATTCATTTTATAATCTTCATCAAGTTCTTGTTGCTTGATTCATCTTATTCATTACCCTGAGGATGGTATGGGGATGAGTAAGAAATTGAAATCCCATACTAGCTATAGAAGTTTGTAAATTCTTTAGATCTAAAGCACATTACATTGTCTAAGATTATTTTTATAAGCATCATAAACCTTGTTATGACATTGTTCATTAAAAAGTCAATCACAACTTTACTAGTTGCTCTCTTGGTGGGGACAGCCTCAACCCATTTAGTGAAGTAATTAGTGGCAACTAGAATCTAGTTATGTCCTCCACTTGACTTTTCACTTATCTCCCCAATAAAATCTAATCCCCGTTGTTAAAAGGGAGCTTCTACTATTAAGGGCCTAAGGGACAAACTTCCAAAGAATTTCAATTTTCCTAAGAATCTCTGACAAGCATCATAGCTTCGGACCATTTGGTGAGCATCCTTGAAAAGAGTAGGCCACCAAAATCCAACTCTCAAGACTTTATGGACTATTGTCTTGGCCATATAATGGCCTCCACACACACCATGATGCATATCTTTTAAGACTTTTGATGCCTGCTTCCTGTCTACACACTTGAGTAAAATGCCTTCAAAATTTCTCCACCAAAGTTCACCTTCTATGATCAGATATTTTATATCTTGTAACCTCAGTGTCCTTTTTTGGTTTTTAGTCATTTCAATAGGGAAAGACACATTTTGCAAATAGTTAATAATATTTCTATACCATTCTGAGTTCTTCATGTCGTATTCAACAATTACCTCCTCTATCTCAACACTATTTATTTGATTAGCTTCCAAGTTTGACTCAGCCATCAGTTTTGCTAGTCCTTGTCCCCTTACCAGCTTAGTAATCTGAATGTCAATATTGAACTCTTGGATCCTGTTGATCCATCTACATCTTCTTCCTATTACTTCTTGTTGGGTAAACACATCTTTGACAGAAGTTGTTGCGACATAAGCAACAATACTTGCTCCTACCAGATAAGTTCTAAAATTCTTCATAGATTTTATTAGAGCATAGGCATGTTTTTCAATTATGTCATATTTTAACTCAGTATCCTGGAGAGATTTACTAAAAAATGAAACGGGTTGCTCATAACCCTCATTATTTTTCTATAGTAAAACAACTACTATACTATGGAAAGAAGCAAAAGAAAACAACTGGAAGGGTTTGGGAAAATTACAAGATTTAACAGAGGGGCTTCTTTGATGGCTCCTTTGATGTTCCTGAAAGCATTTATTGGTTCATCATTTGATGCAATATCCTCCCCTTTCTTCAACATCTTGGATATTGGTCTAGTGGTTTCTACAAAATTTGTAACAAATCTCCTCAGGAAATTTACCTGATCGAAGAACGACTGAATCCCCTTAATCCTTTTGGGTATGGGGATCTTTTCAATAGAAGCAACCCTCTCTAGATCAATCCTAATTCCTTCCTTAGACACTATGTGGGCTAAAAGATTTCCTTCTGTTACCCCAAACACACATTTCTTGGGGTTTAGAGAAATGCCAAATTTCATGCATCGCTCAAAAATTTTCTCCAAATGAGAGCAGTGATCTTGTTCCTTCTTTGAATATGCAGTCAGGTCATCCTGATATACCACCATTATTAGATTTATGAGGTCAAAAAAAGGTACATCCATAGCTTACTCAAATGTAGCTCCTACATTAGTCAACCCAAAGGGCATCCTAATGTATACATATGTTCCCCATGGAGTAGTAAATGCAGTTTTATATTGCTCAAATTCTTTAACCATTACTTGGTTATGCCCTGAGAAGCCATCCATCATAGACAAGAACTCACAGCCAGTTACCTTTTGTAGCATGGCCTCCATATTTGGCAAAGGATAGTTGTCTTTTAATGATGCTATATTCAAGTTTCTAAAATCAACACAAAGCCTAATATCTCCATTCTTTTTCCTAACAGGAACTAGGTTTGAAACCCAAGTGGAATGCCTAATAGGTTTGATAATTCCTCCTTCACTCAATTTGGTTAGCTCTTGCTGCATTTTTGGTCTCAAGGTAGGATTTATAGGCCTTTGCTTCTACCTAAAATGTTTTACATCTAGTTTTAATGGGATTTCATGCTGAAATAAATCTTCTCTCTATATGTTTAAATCATCATAGGACCATGCAAAAACTTTCCTATGCTTCTTGAGCAAAAAACTTAACATTGCCTTGATTTTAGGGTTCAGGTGCTTACCTACATAAACTAGCTTTGGTTGGGCTTCAGTTCCCAGGTTCACCTCTTCAAGGTCATTTTGGTGCACTGGAGTAGATCTTATAGTCTACTTGTCATTTCCATCAAAGACTCTTTCTAGAGCCACCAGTCCCCTTGGAATTTTATTAGTCTTCAACTGGATGATCTCATTCCCAAATACAGTTTGTTTCCCATCCACTGTCTCCACAAACTCTTGGAAATCAATCTCTTGTGCATGGTATTCATCTATGCGGTTCATAAATTTGTAAAGATCCTAGTCACCATTGAAGATCTACTAGTGATGAATATTATCAAGAACAAAGGGTCTTGTCAGTATTTCCACCTTTGAAATTCCTGCTAATGTAATATCTTCAAATTTGACTACAATATTAGCCAAGAAATCAGCCATAACATTCTTACTCTATTCCACCCAATCAATAGTAAAAGCATCAAACTCTTCATTGGTATCCCAGAATGCATTTATGTATTGTCTGAGCCTTTTATTTTTTGAGGCATATTTGGATCTGATCTATGAGACTACCAATGCAGAGTCTCCCGGAACTCTGACCTTTTTAACCCCATGATTAAGGGCTATTTTTAAGCCTATAAGTAAGGCTTCATACTCCGCAACATTATTAGTACATGCAAAACCAAATCTAAAAGAAGATTTGAATGCTTTTCCTGAAGGAGAAATAAGTATCACTCCTTCCCCAAAGCCTTCCTTGGAGCATGCCCCATCAAACTGCATAGACCACAGTCCTTCCTTATCAGCAATTGATTCAAGATCATTATTTGCTGAATTATCTTGATCATTCTTAATTCCCTCAATTTTAAAATTGTCTATAGCCACATCTAAGAAGTATACTTGATCACCTTCCTCATTGATGCCATCTATTATTTGGGGACATTTCTTTTCTCTATCCAATCTTACTTCTTCACCTTCTATGGGGATCATAGTATATGAAGAATCATTTGGATGCTACCACCCATAGTGGAAGCCCACTTTCTTGACAACAGCTGCCCATACATAGGAGGAATGTCTACCACAGTAATATTCATTTTATAACCCTTATGTGGGAACGTTTCAATTCTGAAACTAATATCCTTAATAATTCCAATGATTGGGACTTCTCTGGAGTTCATGGCAAAAAAATTCCCATAAGTCTTGGTTACTTGTAAGCCTAAGATATCCATGACTCCCAATGGCATTATGTTTGCAGAGGCACCTGAGTCAATCATATATTTTTTTACAAATCTTCCTTTTATCATTAGAGTGACAAAGAAAGAATCTACTTGAGAAGGACATTTTTGTAAAGTAGTTCCTAGAAAGACCTCTGGTATCTTAGTACTCCACTTTTTAATATCTTTGGAGAGTACCTTCTTTTCTTCAGGTAGCTTAGTATATTCATTGGCCACCCCAATTATATCAGGGACTGCATCATTTATTGCAGCCACAACCCTACTTTTATGTTTAGGTATCCTCATCATTTCTAACAAAGGGATTGTCACTCTTATTTGGCTAAATATGTGGGCCATGTCCAGTGGGACATATTTGGGCACTATACTAGTACAAGTTGTATCAGTATTTGTAGCAGGGGTTGGAGATGTATTAATTTTACTAGACTTTTGTTCAGTGGGGATTTTCTTAGCTTTGGCCTTTTCTATTGGTACTTTTACTTTAGGGGGTGGATTATGATGTGGATTAGATTTTCCCCCAGCCTCCTTACGCTTTCCCAAAGATTCAACTTCTCTCTTGGGGTTGGGGACATTCTATTTTTCTTTTATAAAAATGCTTCCTGCATTTCCCCTCATGCTACTTTCTCCTTGGTTCTGCTTACTCCTCAGGTTGTAATCACTTTTAACCTGAGCAATCTTGGAAGCAATTAAAGTCTTGATCTCCTCAACAAAGGGTCTTCTTAACTAGATATCAGTGTCCTTAGTATTCAACTAAAGACCACAGTTATCATCTTTACTTGCACTTGGGATGGGTTGTTGCTTAACCAACCTTCCCTTTTCTATTATAACCTCACTTTCTGAGCATTCATTGTCAAAGGTGACATGGTCTTCAATAATGCATTCATGGTTAAAAACCATATTTAAATTGTGGTCTTCATAATCATCCCTTTCCTTGTACTCCTCATATGGGGTTGTGTTGTCAGTCATAGATATTGCAACAACACATGAAGCAAAAGAGTGGGGAGCTTGGCACAGCAAACACCATAGGTCTTCATCTACAGTATGCACCCCTTTCCTCAGAGGGTCAGGGGTTTTTTTAGACAAACCTCCCCTATCATTAGGTGGGAGTGGATTTCCATCTCATCAATTTGTGTTATAAGGCTGATCTGCTAACTTTGGCATCTTTTCTTGTCTAGCAAAAGGAGGCCTATCGCTAGGGATCCTTCTATCATTCCTTACAATAGAATTATTTATTTCTTTGACCTCCTTCCATAATTTATCATATTCAGCAGCAATAGGAATTTTACTGCTTTGTCCTCTATCTTGTCGGATGAGTCTTACATCACCTCTCTTTGAAATCTTTCAAAATGCCTTTCTATTATTTTCAATATGCAAAGCTGCTTTGAAAGCATCCCTGAGAGTTTGAGGCTCTCTATTTCTTAATTCATATCCCATGTTGGGATCATATGCATTTGGTAGATTACCAAGCACAAGGGCTTATTTGGTCTTAAATAAGGATGGATCTTATTACTCACCTTTAAGAACCTTGCATTGAAATAATGGGCATTCTCGTTGAGCCCCTTTTGAATGCTTGTAAATTCATTCACAAAAAAGCGTGGGTCAACATTATCCCCATATGGTTCCTTGAAAATCCTCTTGAAATCTATCCAAGAATCAATACTAGCATTTGGTAGGCTTCTATACCATTCCCTTGCATCTTATGTTAAGGACTGTATGAATAATTTCATTGTCACATCCTCACATTCAACCTCAAAATCATCCATCACATTCATGAATGCCCTTAGGTGATCTTCACTAGATATTGCATTATTTCTAGCAAACCTTGGTACAACATGTCTTACTATGTTCTCAATAGGGTTTGGATATCCCAGTATACCAATAAAATCAATCTGCCTATATCTGGCCGATTGCATTGGTCTTCTGACAAAAGGATTTATCAAGGGCTGCTCTCCCTGGTTGCCTAGATTTATTGGGGGATTTGGGGGGTTTAGCAAATTTGGTTGCTATGGTATGTATAGATTTTGTATATTTGGCTGGGGCTTCACATTAGGTATTACAGGAGGGTTTTGGTTATATCCCCCCTTGTTTCAGATAAGAATTTTGTCTAGCCACTCTAGCATATGGATTTTGAGGAGGATCCTGAAAATAATTTGTGGGTACAGAGGAAAGAGGGTTGCTCACTTGGAGCTGGATTAGAGGATCTTGTGGGGCATTAGGTATTGGGTCGTTCATTTGTGGCATATTCATCATGGATGCACCAAGAGTACCACTATTGTCAACAACACTTGGTTTATTCATGTCTTGCAATCTCAGCAGTAGCTCCTCTTTCCTTTTCAATGTTTCCATCCTGGCTACCCTAAGGGTCAGCTCCCTAACCTCTTTATCTAATTCTTCATCTGTCTAATTTGTGCCAGAGGCTACATTAGCATTTGGGCAATTAGTAGCATCAATAGACTTAGCCTTTCCCAATTTAGGAGAATACAATCTTACATAAGGTGTGGTTATTACAGACTCGTGGGGGTTTTGCATAGGGATTGCTTGGGATTCTTTCAAGGGGGTGACCTTTTTAGTCTATGAGATAGGAGGTGGTTCCTCAAAAAATACCTCATCACCCTCAGAGTCTACTTGACCTTTAGGGACATTCCTAGTAGCATATATAATACTATGTTGTCTCCTTTCTTCCCTTGTTTGAAGATTATCAGCGCTTTCACCTAAAAGAGGCTTAGTAAATGTCATGAGATCACAACTAGGAGGGGAAGTGTACTCACCTGATTCTTTGGTTCTCCATCTTTGAACAACAGGCTCTTGAGTTAAAGATTTATTTGGATGCCCCATTTGCTCTGATCTCCTTCCATACATTTTTATCTCACAAGGGGTTAGAAATTTTCACAAAAACTTTAGCCATGTTAGAAAAATGATGTAGCCAAGAAAGATTGTTAGTCAAATAACCGATCTATCCTTCTCAACCAAATAGCACTATATGATAATTTTTAGAATAACATGCAGACACAAATCTTCTTTAAGAGTAATTTTTCTTATCGTTGTGGGTAAGGAAAACATTATCAGAGTCGCCACACTTTTTAGGGGATAATAATGAAAACAAATTTTATGCAAACTCTAAAAATGCATGACAAACTATTGCACTGATGTTAGAACTTTATAGACAAAGTCCCTAGTAGAGTCGCCAATCTGTTGGTTGTTTTAAATTCCCAACCTGATCTCAAGAAAATAGATCTATAAAATAGCCATTTCTAATAACTGATCTGTCTCGAGGGATTGGCCAACGAATAGGAAATGGGGTTTCAATCCTTGGCTCTATAATACCAAGGAGGGTGTTCCTTTTCTAAAACAATGTTTATTCAAACAGGGGGCTCCTAAATACTTGCTTGAAACCCTGCTTCTAAAACAAATATGTTCTCTCTTGATTGCTTAAAGAATTATTGATAGAGTAAAGCAATGGGATAGATTCTTAAGCTTTAGCATAATTCCTTGAAGAAGAACATGTAAGTAAACTAACATTTAACATGAATACAGAAATAAAATTGTTCTTTGATTTTATGAATGATCAAGGAGATTGAATAAGAACGATAATCCTAAGAGATCAGTGCCTAAGTCCGGGGTCACATAGTCAAAACAAATACAAATGAAACTTAGTATAAAAATGCATTCCCAACTCATATAAGAATACTGTAATGATGCATTACACCATTACACCTTGAAATTAGTCCAAAACTAATTATACTTGCTTATCCCTGCATACATCTACTATACTCAATATTTTCCTTAAAGCATTAAATTTAATCTTTGAGTAAAAGCCATTCAGAAAATATATCCTTGCATAGGAAAGACTGTGAAGATGAATAAGATTGATACTTGATCAATTTACTATTCAAATAATATAGCAAAAGATACAACTGTAGGAGACAATGTAGTTTGAACCTTGACAATATATTCAAAATGATGAGCTAATACAGTTTACACCAATAGTTGCAAGTACAAATGAATCTATTCTCAAATAACACTTAGAAGTAGAAAACTTTCTATTATGACTACGTATTGTGTTACAAAAATTCCTCCAAGATCCTTGTCAATAGGCCCTGAATTTCCTTTTATAGAAACAAGAGAGCAAAACAAGCTTTAGACCTAGAAACAAATGTCACTTTTTCACTTGACAAAGTTACATCAATCAGAAACAAAGATAACTGATTATGATAGGATATTTTCATAGGAGCATAAGTTGTTACATGTGCAACCACAAGAATAAGTTACTCTTGGGAAATGTGCATTTGAAAAAGGTGTAACAAACTCTATCGACCCATGTCCATACTTTGCATTCTGATTCCTTCCTTTCTAGGAAACTTGATAGTTTACAAGAAGACAAAAGGAAACCACTACTGGACAAACAGGCTCAAGATTTGGAAATAAGAATGTTCCCTTTACTAACAAAAAAAGGCATGTGGAAGTATATTCTGAATTTGAGAAAGGAATAAACAATAATATTCAACTTCATAAACTTTTAAAATACTCAAAACTTCAAATGTCAGGCAAGTTATTATATTTCTCATCACAGGCTAGATACTGCTCCTCTGTTGGCCATTGAAAGGTGATGAGATTATCTACACAAGATGCATATTTTTTGTTGTACTTGGCCATAGTTGATTCAACTTCCCTTGTAAAATCTACTGCAAGTTGAAAGGAATCCCACAGTTTGCTGATACTTCTTCTAAACAGGGGAGTGTCAACCTTATTATCTTGACAGATAAAGAAAGTAAGGATTGGAATTATATTACTGAACTGAAGGATCCAAGATTGGCAAGGCTTAATACCACCATCATCCATCTTAATTGCAGTGATCATTCCAATATCATCACTGTCAAAATTCTGAACCAAACTCAATGCCTCCTCATTGAGGCAATTTATAAATGCCTGTGATTCCCCTGTTTCTTTTGTTGCCATGTAAATTTGTTTGATTTGTTTGGGAGCATTAGGTTTATGATTTGATCCTTTTTAAATACCTAATAAAGAAGCAATCCTTGGGATCCATTTATTGAACAAAGGCATTGTTTTCCCTTTATCTTCAGCTATTTTCTTAATGACTTCTGACAAGTCAGAGTCGCATTTGTGAATAATAAATGCCTTGCCTGAAACCTTATCCATTAACAATTCTAAAATACTTGAAACAATAAACCAATTATCCTTTTGCTGACCTTCAAAATAATTTGCAAAAATTTCTTCAAAAGAATTGATTTGTTGCCTTAACTCTTCATTTTCCTTTTCAAATACCGATTTTGATGAGGAAGAAAGATCAAAAAAGAGAAGACCTGAATCCCTTATTACCAAAGCTCTATGTGGTGAGGTTGATGCTAAGACTTGTTGTTGTAGCTAGATTTCCCTCTCCTTTAGCTTATTATATTCATGTACAACATGCATATGCTCCTTTTCTAATTCATCATACTTCTTCTAAAGGGCGTCAGTGGCTACCTTACCAAACTTTGCAACTTCTACTACCAACTCAGATGCTTTTGGAGCAGAGGTCTCAGATACTCTTTTAATTATCAAGCCACTTTTCAAATCTCTATCAAGTTCCGTAACCAAAGATTTGTCAGTATTAGGATCCAAAGCCTGGATAGCTAAGGTTTCCCATTTTGGATTGAACCTAGCTTCTGTTAATACAACCTCGGCTTCTTCCTTTGTAGATAAAACCTCCTTATCTTGCCTTCTTATAGTATCCAAAACAATAGCAGAATCTATATCCCATTCACAAAGTAATAATATTCCACTCTTTTTGATCTTCTATCTACCTTGTTCTAGAGTGATATCCTTAACCTCCTCCTTCATTTGTGTGAGTATCCTAATGGACACTTGCTCCCAAGTTTCTTGAGGAGACTTAGATATTTCTTCATCTAGTCTTTTTTCATACTCACTCCTACTTTTCTACAAAAACTCAGAAAATTCATTAGAATTAACCAAATCATCATCACTTATGAAATTCTTACAAGCTATACCTCTTATGTCATCTAAAATATCCTTTCCCTGAATGGCAATGTCAATTATCCTAATCAAAGGCAACTCCTTAGACTCATTTTTGCTAAGGGATGGCATCCCACGCTATATTTCCTCCTCAATTATTTCCATTTCTTCTTCATCATCTAGATAATCAACTAAGGGGCCTTATTCAATTTTCCTCCTCTTCGGAGATGGTTCCCTATGAGGAGAATTCAATTCAATTACTGGCATAGGAGGGGGAGATACATGTGGTACTGGTAAAAGAGACAAAGTTAACTGAGTCTGTGGAGGAACCTATTCTTTGACTTCTTCCCTTTTGGCTTTTCTCTTGAAAGTATACATCACTTGATTCTTAGTAGGGGGCAGGCATGAGGGCCTTTCTTCTTTAGTGAGCTTAGCAGACTTACCATCCTATATGTCAACAAATTCATCAATGTGATAAAATGTTTTTTATTCTGATGATGGGGTCAGCAACATCTAGGAAAATCCCCTTGTAAGAAGGTGTATTCTTCCTCATTGCTTCATCATATTTCATGAACATAGACCACTTCACTCTTTTCATCTTAACTTCCTCATCAGTATTAGAATTTCTGATAAGATCCTCATGGAAAAACACTTGGTGGGCAGCATAAGACCTATTGATACCTCATCTAATGTTATTTATGTACCCCTTAGGGTCAAAGAATCTGACACACTCCTGCTTCATACTGAAAACAAGCAATTTGTCATTTAGCCTAGTAAATCCTCCCCTGTTCATTCTAAAATCAGAGAAAACTATCAAGTATGGGAAGAAAGATCCTTTTTTCTGTCTTGCCAAGTGAATCCTTTCTGATTCATCCAACTACCAATGACCTCCAAGAAACCAACCCTTAATGGCACATACCTAGGCAAAATATGAGGACCCACAGGGGTACCATAGACTCTTAAAATTGTACCCTCCTCATGGAGGAATAAATCTCCCCAATTATGTTTAATATCTAAAGCAGGTGTCCTTATTGCAAGTCTAAGGAAATTTAACAATAGGGCTAGAATCCTTGGTATATCTGCCTGAAAATGTCTCAATACTATCACCACAAAATGGTCTCTAAAGAACCTATAATTGGAACTGGCAATATATAAGTCCAACATTGGACTGGCAATATATCCCCCATGCTGTCAACATTCTTAATCATCAACTTAGGGTTCCAGTTTATCTTTGTTTTCCCTTGATGTAGGAATATGTGACACAACAATGAAAACCATCAAAATTTGATTGGTTCCTTCTTATTCTTGATTTCTACCAGTCCCTTATGTATATGTTTTTTCCAGATAAGAAGCAAAATCAAATTAAACACAATCTTGAGATGCGTGTTGAATATCAACAACCATATACACACAATCAATGGGGATTCTCTCATTCTTATCTTCCCCCAAAACTTGACAGAGAGCATAATAAGTTTTAGCAAAATAACTTTCAAAAGTATCTGGCCTGAAAGGCTCTTGCTCACTCTGAGGAATTTTTACTGATCTACCATTTGGTGCCTTTTCCCTAAATCTGGGTAGATATATGGTTCTAAAACTACTCCTGTCCTTTGCATATAGCACCTTGAATCTATTTGTATCAATTTCTGTAAGAGCATCCAAGTTTAATGCAAAGACTGTGGCAATAGTTTCTTTGTTAATTTCCACTAGAACACCCCCATTCTTACCCCTAATTTCTCTAGCAGTCTCATCATAATGGGCAGCCATGGCTAAGAGTAATTCAATATCTTCGAACACCGTGATGTTGAGAATAAGGAATAATGAGAGGAGGGGTGAATCAGTATTCCACAAAACCACTTCTTAATAGATTTATTTATCCAATTTCCAATGTTAATGACATGAAAGAAGAATAGACACAGAAATAGAAACCATAAAGACATAACACATGAACACCAATATTTTTACATGGAAAACCCAAAAAGGGAAAAACCATGGTGAGTGTTAGCTCACAATATATTAATATAGCACAATATGGGATTACAGAAAGGCTCACTGTCCAAAGAAATGCTCACTACAAGAAAGGCTCACTGCCAAAACAGGTTCACTACCTAGAGAAAGAAAGATGAAAGAAGAATGGATCACTGCCAAAATGAACTGCTTAGACTACATCTACACATGCATGGTTGCAGCTCCAATGAAGCACAGAAATACTATCTCAAAATTCTTCATCTCTTACTGCTCTTTTTTCACTGCTCTGATTTTACCTGGAAATAGGATCTCTCTACTACTACTCTTTAATGCATCCATAGAATCACCTTCCTCTGCATGTCACGCATATGTTTCTATCACATTCGCATCACTCCCACAAACACTAAATTTGATCCCATATATATATATATATATCCGTAAAACTTAAGATCTTCATATTAGGTCGGCATACTCAGATGAAGTGTATAGTTAACAAACTTGTAGCTTTTTAGTCAAATCCATTCATCAAAATACATGGAGGACCTAAATAACATTTGAAACACCTTCTCATATGTTGGCTCCAACTATAGAACCACTTAGGATAAAGTTCTAATCAATAGAACTTACCGCACATAAATCAAATTATCATGTCAGCCTCAAACATAGACTGCTAGTGACTCAATCTAACTGTCAGATCACAACTTTCATTGTAGACCACAATACTTGCTCAAAATCATATCAAAGACTCCTTAGACATCATAGATCATACCTTCAGAACCACAAAGCAAAATATCCTTTAGCAGCAAAATGTGGACCATCAGAACTCAGACTTTGTCACAGTCAAACTCTGTCAAACAGTGTAGCGATACTCAGCAGCTTGTAACTATCTTTCTGGTAGACTTCAAAACTTACAACCCTAGATTTAGACACTTCATATAAGTGTTTATAACACCTCAAAACTATAGATCAAAACATGCACTTGCAGAGAAATGCGGATCATTTTACTTTGCACTGTACACTATCCCTATCTTACTTATGTTCATCTAGACTTAGATATTTTCTTCAAATGACTTCCAGAGGAAATCATGACCTAAACACTGAAATATATCAACATCAAGTAGCTATGAGTCATCATATCTAAACTGCAAACCTTGGTCTTCAACTGCGGACCAATGCCAATCCAAACACTATTCTTCTATCTCTGCCTCTGTACATTTCCAATACTTAGTCAATATGACTAAGTCTTCTTTACTAAACAATAAACTCTGTTCCAACCTTGTTCCTTTTCTTGTTACCATCAATGACAAAAATCAATATCCAACTTAGCAGTGTCTCTTGCCAACAATCTCCCCCTTTGGCATTGATGGCAACACTCAGTGAAAAATGCTTGTCTTGCTCCCCTTTTACTCTGTATACTTTTTTTTTCTATTCTCCTTTAGATGTATGCTTATTTTTCATTGGTTTTCCCCTCCCTCTTTGATGTCAATGGCAAAGGTGGGTGAACAAGCAAAATTGTGTCAAAAAAATTTCAAAACTGTCATATTATACCACTTATAGACAAATACACATTTGTATCTTAATTTGTAGTTGAAGATAGAATATCATTATATATAGTCTTTATCAAAGCTATTTCTCCATTCCAACTATTCATTGTAGTCTCTAAAATATGGATGTGGCTATTTATCAAAAAGATTAGCTTTTCTGCCTTCTACACATCTGATGGTGTATCAATTAATGCTTGTGATTTCAAGGCTTCATCTACCAGATTGGTCATGGAATCAATTTTTGGACTTATCAGCCCCCTTAGCTGGCACAACCTATCTTTGATTTCTTCCCTTTTCTTCATCAAAATGCTTAGATCATTGTGAATATTTACAACCTGTGTCTCTTTGGCACTTATTGACTCAATTGCCGAATTATATGTCTTAGAAATATTAAGCAGTTTGAGTTCCATGTCCTTAATTTAATCTTCTAATTCCTTTGTAACCTCTAGCCATGATAAACAAATTTTGTACAATTCACAACCTTCTTTTATGGCACTTTGTATACCTCTTATTCCTTGGTCTAAAGATATTTTATCATTGATCAACATGGTTTTTAACTTGGCTAATCTTTTCTCATCAAATTATTTTATGACCTTTGTTTCTACAAATTTTTCAAAGGATTCAAAATGATTGCTGATTGATTTTATCATACCTTTTAGTTCATCAGTAGATGATGTGGAGGTGTCTTTCTGGTATTCATGCATCAATTCTCCCAGTACATCAAATACAATTGTAATGAGCTTATTGTTGTGCATGTGAGTTTTCATCAATTCTTCCTGAACCTTTGCTTGGGCAAATGATACTAAATCAAATTTATATTCTAGAGACAAGGAATTTAGATTTATTGGTTCTTCAAGAAACTTGGGTGGATCTAGAATTTGTGCACTTTGTAGCTTTTCCAAGGGTTTTCCAATAGTGTCTCTTGCCACTTTTTCTTCACAAAGTGAGACTTTCTTTCTCTTCTTTTCTTCAGTTGTGGATTCTGTAATGGATGAGATCCTTATTCTTTTTTTGGGGACAAGATGTTGGTCTCTCCTCTTTAGATATCTTATCTTTCCTTTCAGGAGTACTTGATGTCCATTCTACTAGAGCACTTATGGACTTTGATCCTTTTGATTTGATTTTTGCCTCACTTAATTGTTCTCTTGATGTTTTCTCTGACCGCTAAGGTTCCATCAACATTCTGGAAGATAATTCTGAGAATGTCCCAAATTTGTCCTCTTTGGGATCTATAGGTTTACTTAGTAGTGCATCAGCTAATTTAGTCAAGACATCTTCTTCAACTTCATAACCTAATGCAGGGACCCATACAGTTCTTGGTTCCACAACTTCCATGAAGCATTTGTCTTTATCCACCATGAATACAATATCCTTTTCATACTTTATCACTACTTTTTCAAGTATCCAGAACCTTCTTAACATTTTCTTTTGAAAATATTTGAAATATTTCCATAGGATTTCATTCTGCTTATCTGCATTACCCAAACTCTGTAAGTGATTTCTTATTTGAACGGCTACAAGTATGTGATCAAGCCAGAAAATATTTCCTAAACTAGGTAGCTCTCTCAGGAAGTAAAAGAGTAAACATGTAATCAATGTTTCATATTTGAAAGGATGATTAGTTTCTTTTGTTCTTTTCAAGTTCTCCATTAGTTCACTCTGGAGAAATTCACAAAGGTCATAGTCTATATTGTTTTTGTTCATGTCATATGTTGTGTATATAGCTGATGCAAACACAGAATTTTCTTTTTTGGAGAAGTATACTTTCTATCCAACAATCATTGATGCAAATTTGGCAGTCGGATCCTTGATATCATTTATTGTAAGGCCATTATTCTCACATTTGGCTCCTGTTAGCTGCATTACCACATTGTTCTTCATTTTCTTTATGCCTGGAAGCCTTCTGGAAGAGCTCATACCAGTTACAGCTTTGATAGCTTCTTTAGTTATCAAATAAGGTTCATCAAGCCATAAAGATTCATCATAAATTCTATTTAGAATAAGCTTGACCCATGCATCAATCAGAATTACAGTAAAATCCAACTAGGTGTCAAGTTTCTTTTCTCCTAGAACTTTATAATCATCTTCCAACACAATATCCACAGTAGTCAGTTCATCCAAATACAGTTTCCCTAACTTCATGTTATCATATTCTTCTAGACTAATATGAATGTATACTCTCATATATTCCATATGCATAACCCCATGTGGAGTAATTGAGAATACCCCTAACAGATCATTTTCCAGTGATTTGAAGAATTGTTGAACTTAAACTTGGGGTGAGGCGTTTTTCCTATCTCAATTATGTGAGGAGTAAACATTTCCAGAATAATTTAATTTTCATAGTAGGGTTTCAAGTTTTAAATACCTCTTTCGTCAGATTAGGGTTTCCTTGAACTTGATCTAAAATCCTTTGAAGAATATTGTAGTCGCTTTAAATCTTTCTTTGGTTTGACTTAGTCACTTGAATGCATGGAATGCAGAACAATTTTTCCTTCGGATACCACTCCTTTTATCCTTCGCATGTCAAGACTTAAGTGTCATTAATGTCATCTTACAAAACATTGTTGAGCACCTTACTGATAGCCACAGACACCTTAAATTACTCCTCAAATCTTCACAATTGGTCCTTTTCTTCCAGAACTTGCTTCAAAGGATTTGTCATGTGATTCCTTTTATAATATCTCCATGCCAGATTCCAGCACTAACTATCTGGCTGGGGATTTTAGATTTTTAACACTGCTCCCCATGAGCTAGAGCTCCCAATTTACTTCTCGAAGGAAGTATCTACACTGGAAGATGGTGCAGATTCATCCTTGACTTCAATCACATCTTTCTTGATCCAAATCTTACCCATTTCCTTCTTGGTTTCAACCAGATCAACCTTTTCTTTTCCTTTATCATTCCTTTGCTCTTTTTTCTTGTTTTCAGTATGGTAGTTTCTTTTTACATTTTTGCTTCTACAAACTCTTGCAATATGTCCATACTTGTTACAATTGTAGCATACCACATTCCTTTGTCTTTGATTCATTCTATTGATTGGATTTGATCTGCATTGATTAGCCATATGTCCAAATCTATTGCATGCAATAATTACAATGCCCCAGATCTTCCTCAAGCTATTAGACTTCTTCCAAGGAACCTTGATCTGATACCAATTGTTGAGAATAAGGAATACTGAGAAGGGGGGGTGAATTAGTATTCCACAAAACCATTTCTTAATAGATTTATTTATCCAATTTCCAAAGTTAATGACATGAAAGCAGAATAGACACAAAAATAACAACCATAAACACATAACACATGAACACCAGGATTTTTACATGGAAAACCCAAAAAGGGAAAAACCATGGTGAGTGGTAGCTCGCAATATATTGGTATAGCACAATACTAGATTACAGAAAGGCTCACTACCTTAGGGCTCACTGCCCAGAGAAATGCTCACTACAAGAAATGCTCACTGCCAAAATAGGTTCACTACCTAGAGAAAGAAAGATGAAAGAAGAATGACTCATTGCCAAAATGAACTACTCAGACTGCATCTACACATGCATGGTTGTAGCTCTAATGAAGCACATAAATATTGTTTCAAGACTCTTCATCTCTTATTGCTTTGTTTTCACTGCTCTACTTTTACATGGAAATAGGATCTCTCTTCTACTACTCTTTAATGCATCCATAGAATCGCCTTCCTCTGCATGTCACACATATGTTTCTATCACATTTGCATCACTCCCACAAACACTTAATTTGATCCCATATATATATCTGCAACACTTAAGATCTTCATATTAGGTCGGCATACTTAGATGAAGCTTATAATTAATAAACGTGTAGCTTGTCAGCCAAATCCATTCATCAAAATACATTGCGGACCTAAATAACATTTGAAACACCTTCTCATATGTTGGCTCCAACTATAGAACCACTTAGGATAAAGTTCTAATCAATAGAACTTACCACACATAAATCAAATTATCATGTCGGCCTCAAACACAAACTTCTAGTGACTTAGTCTAACTGTCAGATCACAACTTTCACTACAAACCTCATTACTTTCTCAAAATCATATCAAAGACTCCTTAGAGATCATAGATCATACCTTCAGAATCACAAAGCAAAATATCCTTTAGCGGCAAAATGCGGACCATCAGAACTCAGGCTCTATCACAGTCAAACTATGTCAAATAGTGTAGAGATACTCAACAGCTTATAACTATCTTTCTAGTAGACTTCAGAACTTACAACCCTAGATTTAGACACTTCATATAAGTGTTTACAACACCTCAAAATCTCAAATCAAAACATGTACTTGTGGAGAAATGCGGATCATTTTACTTTGCATTGTACATTGTCCCTGTCTTACTTCTGTTCATCCAAACTTAGATATTTTCTTCAAATGACTTCCGAAGGAAGTCATGACCTGAATACTAGAATATACCAACATCAAGTAGCTATGAGTCATCATCCTTGAACTACAAACCTTGGTCTTCAAATATGGACCAATGCCAATCCAATCACTGTTCTTCTATCTCTGCCTCTGTACATTTCCAATACTAAGTCAATATGACTAAGTCTTCTTTACCAGACCACAAACTCTATTCCAACCTTGTTCCTTTTCTTGTTGCCATCAATGACAACACTCAATAGTCCAACTTAGTAGTGTCTCTTGCCAACAGGTGACTACCAACTTTCCTAAATCCCTCATCCACACATTTGACAGTGGTGAATGAGCATTTCTTTTGCTCCACCGGTGGTAAAATAATGACCAGCTAGAAATAGGGATTTTTGCATCTCTACACTCAAGATACTTATCATCCAATCTATCTATGCTACCCAGGCCACTAGCTTTTATCCTTTGTGCATAGGAACTAGGGAGTTGGGTTATGAGGTCCTCATGCAAGGCTCATTTTTGGGAGGTGGAGGGAGCCTAGGCCTTTGGTGGAGCCATTTTAACTGATGAAACAAGGGCAAGGGTTTTCTTCATTTTCATGTTCAGGGGTTTTTAATTCAGACTTCAGAAGATTTTAAGAAATGAAAGGAAAGGAAAACCCTAATGGGAATAGTAGAGTGCAATAGAAAATATGTAGGCAACTTACTGGATTATTTCACACAGCCAACTCTAAATTGATGCTCGAGTTGTCATAGCAACTACCAGCTTCAATGCTTCAAATGCATGAAAGGCTAAGTACAAAAAAACTAGGGTGTGAATTATAAAGAGTATCATTGATTCAGGCTAAAATTAGTCATGTCCACCATCACTCTGCCTTGCACGAACTAGATACGCAAAATCATTCATTTTTCTAAATTTTGAATATCAGCCATCGGATCATGAAATACTAGCAGAAATCAGATGACCAGGATCGGTCCAAAGATTTGACCCCACTTGACATGTCAAGTGACATTTACTACGCCAATCAAGAGGTTCCTTCTCATTACTCATTGATAGTTAACAGAAAGGATACGCCATCAAAATTATGTCACTTCTGGCCACATGGCGGCTTTCCATTATTCTACAGTCCAGTGGGACACATTAATTAATGACCGAGCGGAATGATGGAGAGATGCGAATTCACTCAACCTAGCATGCCTTTCTCCATCTAGACTTCAAAATATAACGTAGATGCCATATGTCACCTTTTCGCCTTTCTGTGGATGCTAGGTAGGACCTCTTGGTGAAGCCCAGCGGAATGGCAGAAACCATTGGAAAAGATTCTACATGGCTTTCAGGACCCACCATTTCCCTTTGTTGTAGTTGTTGAAAGAGTCCTTGCCAAATGGTATCCTTCTGTAGTTTTGCGAGCAATTGCTTTATCAAATTTTTAACATAGGCGGAGCAGTGGAAACAAATCAGCATACACCACCTGTCAAGAAAGTTAGTGGGACTTGACCTTTTGGCATATATCTTTCAAAACAACCTTCATCTACTAGGAAAGAAGGGGCCACAGGACCATTAAAGGGTTAATATGTAAAATATTTTGACATCTTTGAGAAATACTAGGTGCGGGCCAGAGGTAGTAAATTGTGTGGCAAGGGGCTGGTAAACAACATACCTCAAGACATAATGAGGCAACTAAAGAACTAAGAAACAGGTGATATGTGGTCAACCTAAGAATATAACAAAAGTGATTTTCATCACCACCAACCAAAGAACACAAGGGTTTTAGGGTTTAAGGGGTATTATTCAAAGTATCTTCCTTATGCAAAAACCCTAGACCAGAGACCTTTCAACACGATGACACAAGATTTGGGCCAAATACTAGAACCATGGAAAAATTTTATAGGGTCCCAATAGTCTCATTGACAGTGGTAAATTTCAGAGTTACCAGAGGAAGCTACGGAGTGATTTTTACTGTTGGCAAATGTAAAACTCAAAGGTAAATGATGGGAGGTGTTCCCCTTGAGGAATCTACTATTTTTGGAATGTATGACAACTTGTCATAATGTGGTGTAAGTGGATTTATGGGAGGTACAAGTTGTCATAAGATTCCATGCATGTATGACACATATGACACCCATTATTAGTTGTGGTTTCTATTATTAGTCCTAGGCGCCCATATTGGGAAGATTCTTTGTTAGTGGTATCTATGACGGTTGTGACGTGTCATAAGATGCTTTTACATGCTATTCTTGGACCTGGGTGTCCAACCTTGCATGGGTAAGTTATTGTCACTTGGTGGTTGCATGTATGATGACATTTAATGCTTGCATGTGGGGTTATTGGAGGAGAGAGAAAGTGGATGCCTAGAATGGAGGGAAATCTCTTCTATAAATATTTTCCATTGTATTTGTTATTGCAATACATATTTTAGGTACTTAGGTGTTGTCAGAATGCTGTCAAGTTGAAGACTGGTGGAGAGAGTTCTTGAGTTGTATTGTACAATCTTTTACAGATTAATACAAGCTTGTGCCTCTTTCCTAGTGGAATTTTTTACCCTTAAGGGTTTTCTCCATGTAAACACTATGTTGTATGTTCAGTTTTCTATTTTGATATTTCTGTGTTGCACATTTTTATTTGCATGTTACAATCTCAATTGATAATACACAGTTAAAGATTGCAAAAATTTACATTTGAATCAGATTTCCATTGGGTAGTTGTGCTTTCATTTCTAACAAGAAGGTCATGACCTAACCAATAAAGACTTGGAATAATAAATTCATCCTAAATTTATCATATCCTTCAAGAGGATAAAGGTTTGTTGTATGAATACTTATCTCTGTTAATATGACTAACAGTTTATCAATAGTACCAAGCAACTGGTCTTTGGTAAATTGATTCAGATTTTGTAATTCTTCAATAGTAGAAACTTTATGACTACAAGCTTTAGGAATAGTTCTGAGTACCTTCAATACCACTTCTTTTTCATCTGCATCTCCAATTCCTTTGATGTTGTTGACAACTTCATCCACCTTCTGTAAGTAGCTTGTAATGTTTTCATCTTCAAACATTCGCATGGTCTCAAACATGAGCTTCAAATTTTGCATTTTAGCTTGCTTAACCTTATCATCACCTTCATGAGTACTTTTTTTAACTTTTTCCAAATTTCATTACCAGTTTTTAGATTCATAACTTTAACCAATTCAGAATTAGTAAGACCACTTAAAAGAGCATACCTTGCTTTACCATTGGTTTCAAAGGCCTTGATCTTATTTGCAGTACTTGGACCATTTTTTAGTATTGTGTATTCAGTCTCAATAGCCTTCTAGATCTCATATCCAAGAGAAATTAGATAACTGTTGGTCATGATATTAGTCACAAACAAACATAGAACAAAAGTACACATTAACCTTTATTCATCTTGAAAGATACCATGAATTCAAAGAATTCAGGATCCCAAGTCTCTGGTGATTAGGTCTTAATCGTCTGAAGTTACTTAGAGGTCAATGTGAGTTGCTATTTCCATTTTGGGGCCTTACGTGGAAATTTATCAGCATCATGACATTCCTGCAGAAATTCCTTACAGGGAAGTCATATTATGCAGTTATTTGGTGAGAAGACGCAGAAATACCTCAATCTTTGCATGATATTTTCAATTGTACATGCTTTGTATTCAAATATGCTAAATATTTATGATTATCTACGAGATGTCTGCATATTTGTGTTATCTGCTTAAGATCATCAATTATTTGCAATTATGGAGATGAATTGCTCTGGAAGTTAAAAAAACTAAAAGGAAAACTTCAATTTAAGGTTGAACCTTTAGCTATTGATCCACATACATACTCGATACTGTCACAAGGAGAAGAAATCAAACCATATATTTACCAGGATATTCCACAACTAGATACAGTTGATGCAAACTTTAGAGGATGATGAATGAAAATAATACATGCAACATAATGAGCACTCCAAGGGATGCAGCAAATCAAAGCACATATCCAGGATTCAGACATAGATTACTCAAGATTTACTAAGATTTGTAATAGAAATACTCTTCTCTTTCATTAAGTATGCGAAAGACATGTACATATACAATAGCTTTGAAATGAGCCCTGAATACTTCAGCAAACAGATTTCAATTAAGTTTCAAATGAATTCAATAAGGCATTCCACCACCTTTTATAGAATAAGGTGAGGAATCCGTTACAAAAAGATCTACAATCTTGATTTATCAATACAAATCCACGGTCATTATTTACTTGACTTTGTCAACCTTTTCAAAATGGCACAAGTTGCCAGCTGGCAACTATCTATACTACTTATGCTATTATCCCCTTCATGATGTGTCTTCATCATGCTCCTCAGCTGATTCATGCGGGTCATCATCATGTGCGTCGCTTCCTGAACTTTCGCTATCCTGATGATGATGATGCTGCATATGGGGCTACATACTACTGCGGACCTGCTCATATGAATGCACAACTTGATCTATCCCTCCGCCATCTTGAGTTTTTTCTTTGATGATGGCATGCTTATGTGCTTCATACTTGTCTTTGCTGTTATCCAGCTTATTTTTCCTATCCTGTAGTGTTTCTTTGTATTTCTCCATCTGGACCTTGATCCTCATTATTTTATCTATCAGTTCTTCTGTCAAGTGGACAGGTGGACCATCTGCCTCTGATTAGAAGTTGCTATGTATAGCTTTGATGGCGGACTCCTCATCTTGATTTTCTATTTTACCTTCCACCTTGCCTTCCAAGGTTTCTAGTATTACTGCCTCTTCATCCATTAAATCTCGTAGCCTCATGTTGATATCCCTCAGCTTATTATTGCATCTTTTGAGGACTCCGCATTCGAACTGAATGTCCTTGTACCAGATATCTATCAATAATGCGGTATTACTATTTAGCACCTACTTACTGATAAGCAGTTGAGGATTTATCCCCTTTATTTCCCCTAAAAGGCTCAGGACTCTCTCCAGTTTGTAAGACCTCTTCCCGGTCTGCATCTGCAATTTATCTACCTTAGTCTTGGAGTCACTTAATATGCTCCACCTCTTCAGAGAAGCTTTCATTATTTCTACAGCATCATCCAATGCAGATGACATCCATTTCCTTATTACGGACGCCTCATGCTTCATGAGGTCCAATTTATTTACCTCTTCCTGAGAAATGACAGTCAATGGGACTGCATGTTCAGTTGTGGTATCATCAGGATTGGTCAGTCCTTTGATATAGGCATGCAACTGAGCAATGTGCTCTTTATGTTGCTTATTCTTCTCCTTCTCTCTTTTCACCTTTTAAATTAGAGAGTCAATAATGTCTTTGCCCTCCTGACCTTCTTGGTCTTCATTGGCAAAGCCCAAATCTACTGTGCTGATTTGAAATTCATCTACAGTGATTTTACCTTTTTCTTTCTCCACCGCAGGTATGGCAATTTGTGAGGTCCTTCTCCCAGTTGCTAGATCTCTTTTGATGGCCGAAGTCATTCTGGCCTTCCTCCTGGGTTTCATTATATCGGCGGAGAACAAGGTGGAGACATCAAATTCCTGAATTTCAAACTCTTCCTCAATATTCACTTCTTTTGCTAACCACGGAGGTACCTGATCATGTTTTTCAGCATCATCATGATGCTCACCCATATCTCCCGTTTCTATCAACAGATGTTGTGGAGATGGTGACTTTTCCTTTTCTTCTTCTTGATGCTCACTTTGTTGTTGATCTTGGGGTACCTCCTCCTGTTGAGGAATTTCCTTCTCTGGGGAAGCATCTTCTTGGTGTGGGGAACCCTGCGGTGTATCTGTATGTAGATCATGCTGATCATGATCTTTCTCCATCATTACTTCATCTGTTCCCAGTTCGTCCCCTTGTTGCTTATCCACTGCACCAGATACTGGGGATTCTGCCTGAGGTGTTGGTGGTTGTTCTGCAGCTATTACTTCTTCCGAGCCTGCACTATCAACCTCCTGTGTCTTAGCAGCAGGATCCTCTAGTGCTTCCTTCTTTTCATCAACCTTCACCTCCTGAACCTCTACTATAGCAAGTTCTGCCAATGTATCCTATGTTTCTTGTTGGCCTAACTCAAGAGCATGGCCCTCTGACTCTGCCATCTCTATCTCTTCTGTTGGGTGGCCTTCATCAGGTGATCCTGCTAGCTGTTCAGGACTTGCATCCTGTTTCTCTGTCAAGTCCACCACTACAGGACTTGTCACCTCTGTGATTAATGCTTCTAGCCCTATTTCTTGAGCTACCTTCTCTGGGCTCTTTTCTTTCTTTTCTTCTGCTTGTTTCATCTCCTCAAGCACAGTTTGAACTGGTGGAGGCTTGTGAGGAGTCATACTTATATCAGCAACAAGTGTTTCCATCTTCTGTGTAGCCACATCCTGCACTACCTCATCATCAGACAGATTTATTGTCTCATCAAGCGAGACATGTCTTTCTGCTTGTGTCTGAGAGGTTTCTTTCATTTGTTCTTCTGCAAGTTCAGTTTTGAACTTGACGATGGTAGGAAGTGGAACATTGTGCTGAAGTTCCCTTGGTGCTTCACTACCTACCCCTTGTAATAGTGTAGGGGGTTCACTTATTCCACCTCTCATGGAAGTTCTTTGTTTCTTAGGTGTGGTAGAGACCAGCACCTATAGAGCTCTCCTCTTTCTCTTTATTATCAATGGAGCCTCTTCTTCTTCAGGCTCTTCTTCCATGAGGATATCCTCTTCTCCAGGTGTCTTTGAGGATTGACCCACTTCCAGGGTCTCAGTGATTCTAGCCTCTGATGTCTTACTCTTCTTGGGCTTTGCTTTCTTTGGAGGGGATTCTGACTCTGATCCTAATCCGGCTGCCTCCTCAGCTGTAAATACTGCCCTGTCAATTATAACCCTTTTGGGTTGTTTATCCACTTTCTTGCCCCTTGGGGATCTTTTGCTCTGTTGTTGTGGTGGAGGTAACTTATCTCCCTTAGTCTTCCTTTTCTCAAGCAGGAAGTCATCATATGCCTCCCCAGGAATATCCTGTCCCTTCTTTTTGTTGTCCACCGTAATGGCAACACCTTTCTTTTTCAATGCCTGTACCTGCTCATCAACCCAAGCTTGAGTCAGTTGTACGGTCCTGGAAATGAATGGGTCCAAGGATATGTCCTCCTGCATGGTGAGGTTAGGTGCAGAGATGGTGTCATTGTATATCTTCTTTTGTTCATACTCATCTGCCATTATCCTGCCATCATCCTTCTTCAATTGTTAGGGAAGGGAGATGCAATCAAATGTTCTAACTTGGTTCAGGGTCAACCTCTGATACCTTCTTCTCCTGGCTTCTACCTCATCTTCGCAGTCAGCCCAAAAATCTTCTAGGTGCCTCTGATGAATAGGCTTTCCTAGTATCTTCTATATCCTGCCATGAGGATCATATGGTCTTGTTAGCGGGAAAGGCTGCAGATTCATTTTATTCAAGGTGACCATCACCTTCTTTATATTGTCAGAATCAGGGCACATATAGTTGCCAATGCTAACTGGGAACAAAATTGGTGGCAGCTTCTTGGCATCCTTGTACATTTTTATCATCACGAAGCCCTGCCTGATAAATTCCATTAATACTACTGCATCGGTAGGATACCTTGGTAGCATGAGGGGATGTTCCTCAAAACCCTCAACCCTTATGTAAGAAAAGGTTGCAAACTAGATATACCAGGCTCCATGCCTGTAAACTACCTCTTGAGCCTCCATGCTCAATCTTTTTGTTCTGTCCTCTTCCATAGTCCTTACCAGATGCATAGAGAATGCATCATTGACCAGTTTGTAGTCTCTGAGGTAATTGGTTCTCTGCAGCTGGGGATGATGATCCCAGATATAAGCAGCATTTGCGCCTGTGAGCCTTCCATCTATAACTAAGGCATCAAAAGTGCCTTTATAAGCACAAGAGTAAACAATGTAAGATGTCATGTAAAATGCACAATTTGAACCTCCCAGGTTCATCAGCTGCTCGTGCAGAGCATCACTTATTATCTGGCCCCATAGTGGCTTGATGTCTGAATACAGACACATCATGATTATCCCATACATCCAATCCCTGAAACAACCAGCATCAGGCTGGCCTGTTACCCTATTTAGGAGTGCAATCATATATTGGTACTCCTCACTGAAATCATACTTGAACATGTGCACAGGAATTTTAGCTACCGCAGGATATGTGCTGTTCTCTGCTCGCCATTGATACATGTTCTTTCTGGCCGATTTCTTGTTGGCCTCATACTCTTTTCCTGACTTCTTGAGGTCCACACTCTTAACTTTACTGCCCAGTGGCAGTCCAAATGTCTGGGAGAGACCCTTGATGGAGAGGTCTGCATATATCCTCCCATGTTTTACCACTTGCCTCATCTGAGGATTATAATTCCGGGCACATTCTATAACCAGCTCTGGGGATTCCATAGAATATGGGAAACCGGCAGCATTCCACATTCCTGATACGAACACTGCATCCAACACCGGACTCTTATCATGCCCATCATTCAACTTAGCTAACCAGGCCTCCAGATTGGTGCTCCCCTGATGGGTGTCTGTAATTGCTCCATACTTGAACAGGACCCCCCTCTGAGAAGAGAACATAGGCCTACTGAATTCCTCTTGACACTTAACATACCGCTTGTCGGCCATGAGTACTTGCAATTAACAAAATCCTATCTCACAACAGATATACACACATACATATTGTAATTAACTTCATAAAACACTAAGCCTACTGCATCTGTTCGGCATTATTTAATCATATGGATGCATAAACCAGAACTTGCATAATCATACTTGAACAATAATAACAGGATGAGGGTTTCATTTACTTACCTAGTTATGTAGATTTCTCTTTTATACCAGTAGATTGCCAAGACGCTCTTAATTTAGCTGATGATCACTTCCTTCCTTCTGCCTGTAAGCTCAAATCATGCAACAATCGCCTGTATGAGGATGCGGAAGCTGGTGCTCTGTAAAACAATTTTATCGCAAGGTAAATGTGAAAATGGTAGTTGAATTACCTTTTAACCTCACAATTAGGGTAAATTTAGGGCAACTCTGGCAAATCAGATCATATTCCTTGATTATTCGTGTGAAAACACAGGATCTTGCCAGGTGCTTTGTTGGGTTCCGGGGTCGGCAAGAACTACCTACCATGTCTGCGCGCCTTAAATGATAATGGCAGCAACGGGAGCAGGGGGATATCCATATGACAGGATATCATGAGGGCAGGATGATATTCACCAATATCAGGTTGAGTTTCAATATCCTCCTCCTTCCTTATTGGAATTGTTATCGCGACAAGATTCGGGTGACAAAAGCACCTTTGTTTATGTTTAGTACATCAAGAGGATATTTCGATGTATCAGGTGATGTTTTTAAAATATGATGATGACGAGACAAACTTACATGTCTCTCTTTTGGAATATCAAGATGATGTCATCATGATATTCATTCTTTGTATCGGAGAGGTATCATGACATCATCGTCATATTAGACGGACATGATCATGTTTGGAAAATATCCTGTCGAGATGTGAATGTGATGATGATGTCATCATCAAGTTGGTTCCTTTGTTTAACAGGCTTTGAATGACGTCATCAGGATATTTGGTAGGGGTGATATTTTACGTCAGGAGGCTATTAAGAAATATCGAGTTACATTCGAAAACATGACGCCTGCGATAAAAGACCGCTTGACAGGGAAGATTTACTACCGCTTAAAGTTGATGTCTGGATATTTGAGCCGCATGACTTATCGGGGGATGTTTCAAAATATGATGATGATCTTCAAAAAGATGACAGTTTATAAAAATATGATTCCTCCTCTTACGAATATCAGGTTTGACCGAAACTTTGACTGTTCATAATTCTCACATCCTAAGGAATATCAGGACGGCATAAAAGACAAACCTGCATGAATTTTAATACTCTTTCAGAATATGAGGTCACATACATGAAATACAGATTTTGACAAACTGACCTCATATTGGGGACTTACCTCATCCTGACTCCACATGATGATGCATATGACTTACTTTTAACCAAACTGCCAGAGAGCGAACAAGCCAAGCCAAAAGTTGGGTCCCTGTTTTGCCAAATCAAAATGGGGCGTGTTGTGTAACCACACAACAATAACCTTCCATCCTTATTTTCCATAATGCATAATCAGATCCATCAAACTAGGAAACATCCTTCTTGTGCACCATCCCAGATCTACCTCAAGCGATTAAGCTTTCTTCCAAGAAACCTGTCTTTGATACCAATTGTTGAATGCACAAGACAACTAAGAGGTGGGTGAATCAGTTGTAACTTATAATTCCAAAACCCTCAAACACATTTAGATCCACATCAATTCAATTAACCCTTAAACTATTATGATGATTAAGCATGAAAGCAAATAACAAAAACTGAATCAACTCAACATCAAACATAAGAGAACACCAGATTTATGTGGAAAACCCAAGAAGGAAAAAACCACAGTGAAGATTAGCTCATAGTACAAAGTAATATCAACACTAAAAAATAATAGGCTCACTGCCCAAAAGAAAGGCTCACTACTAGAATAGAGAAGAAGATAGAGAAGATTGTTACAAGGAGAAAACTATCTCAATGTAACAAAGAATTCCACCACAACACCATCAACACATTCACAATCATACTAAAGAATTGTAGACACCTTCTACTCACTGCATCCAATGATCTAACACATGAAAGCTTGTACTACAACACACATTCAACCACACTATTGTTCACATCTCATCCATCACGCACGCTATCTCATTCATGATCCCTCGACACTTATTTATACCATCTTCAACCTTGAAAACATTCTCCAAGGTCGGCAATACACCTTCACCATGTAAATTCAAATTAGGTCAGAACCAAAACATTCCTGCAGTGGAAAGGAATGAAGTCAAACCACAACACACCTTATCTTGGACCTAAATCTATTCATACATGTTACACCACGCTTCCACAATCATCGAAGCAACTCCGCAATTAGTGTAAACACCCAAGGTTGGCCAAACCTATGTTAACACCATAAACAATTGTGTACATGCTTTCTCAAACCCAAAGACAACTCACAAACCATACACCATGCTTGAGCACAATCTAGAATATCCCACAAATATCTTGAAAACCAAAAAATTCCTCTGCAACAACTTTCACCTACCACACAACCTTATCCTATTTACCCAACATACTCAAATGTCTCTATCATACACTACAACTCAAGAAATCATCTTTCGGAGCACCAAATCATGAAAAACTTTGACTGAAGATAGATATTAATCATATAGGAATACATCCAAAACTACAAGACTTGAAACCACTTTGTGGAGAAATGCGGAGCAAAAACATTTCTCCCAAACACCTCTACAATACATAGTTCACACACTGGTGAACACATATTCCTCTACACATCAATCCAACATGCCAAACTCTGAATGAAACATCTTTGAACACCTCTAAATAGCATATCTAAACCACATAAATAGATCTTCAATATAAGGGAAATGCGGAGCAAAACCAAAACACTACTCTACAACATAGAATACCATTGTCACACACTGTTTTCTTATTTTATTCAAATTTTCTCAAAAGCACTTGGAAACTAAACACCAAAAACATATTATCACCATCTCCAACACTTCCTCATCATCAAAGACAACATCCACACAATACCAACTTGCTCACACTCTTGCAACAACTCTTACTCCACACAATACCAACTTGTTCACACTCTTGCAATAACTCTTACTTATATAGTTGACACTAATGACAACACAAGCTTGTTGACATCAATGACAACACTGACTACACATACTTGCAACAAATTTTCCTTGAGTCCAAAATGTGATATGGTGTTGATGATTCATGCGATCTTCCACAGCCTAAAATCTTGGTTTCACCCTTAATGATGATGTGATAGATGAGGATTGTATCCATATAATTCCATAAATGGGGAATTTTTAATAACAATAGAAGAAAGTATTATACTTTACTGGTGATAGCCAAGGCACCAAGTGAGATTGCTTATTTGATGTGAAACAATGTATCTATACCCCTCTAAGCAATTATTGATGACCTCAATTTGCCCAATTGACTAGGTATGGTATGAAGAACTATGATTCAACTGAGTGTCCAAACAAGACAATGAATCTATCCAAAAGTTACTAGTAAATATAGGGTCACAATCATTAACAATAACCCTTGGGGTACCATGTAACTTTTGTATATTATCCATAAATTCTTTTGCCACTGAACTTGTAAAAGGATGGGATAAGGAAATAAAATAGGAATATTTCATGAGGTAATCCACTGTTGCCATGATGGAACTCTTACCTTCAAATCTGGGAAGGCCTATGATGAAATCTATGGAGACCTCTTCCCACTGCTGGCTAGGAATAACCAAGGACTGCAAAAGACTAGGTGTCTTAACTATCTCACCTTTATTTCTTTGACATAACAAATATTTTGCCACAAAATTTTGAACATCACATTTAATCCCTTCCTAAAATAAATCCTACTCGATTCAATGATGTCTTCAAAAATCCTAAGTGATCCCGAACTAGAGAACTGTGGAGCTCATAAAGAATCTTGTGTTTGAGAGTAGAATTCTTGCATCGGTATAATCTCTCTTTATACCACAAAGAATCTTGTTAGGACTTGCACAAATTTTTAGGGTTTTAGATACTATTCTTCTAAGGTTTTATCCTAATTTTTCATAAACCCTAAACCTTATAAGTCTAGGTTACACTGTATCGATATATTTCCTTATTGACTACCCCAATCGGTTCCTAGATCTTTAAGTCACGAATTGATGCCATTCAATTCGTTTTGATTACTAGCCACCTTTATTTTCTAACTGACTGAGTTTGTAAGAGAGTGTGTTTTAATTCTTCATTATTTTTCTCATTGCCCGTGCTTGTGGTCCCCTCTAGTATCCTTATCATGTGCTATGTGTCATGTTTCAGTTGCATCGTGTTCATTCTCCACATCATGATTTATAAATGTATGTGCTCTAAAATATTCTGGGAGTGTGATTTGAAGACATGTGGGCATCTGTACATTCACCAAGGGTCCCTTTCCAACATGGCATTTTTTTATTGGTATCACAAGGGTTGCTTCACATCACAATTTATAGATATCCCTGCTTGTCAAAAGTGTGGGATTGTGATTCTCTGCCAAGTTTCACTATCAGATGTTAGTACTTCTGATGCAGATGGTGGGTTGAGATTTCTATGAGGCATTATTTCATTCATCTTGCAAACCTTTTCCCTGATCATAGTATATGAAAGTAGCTATAAGGCGAGAATGCGATGGTATGCCATGTTGTAACATGTCCCCAAGATTCATAGACTTGATGTCATGATTCCTTTTGTATAAAAGACTTAGAGTTAGGTGGTGCCCCTTCACTGACTCATCCATACTTCACAGGTGTCAGTCTCTCATTGACATCACAAAGGAATTTCACGATGTGGTTTTAATAAATTGATTTTAAATAATTTCCATGATGAAGAGTCAACTATCGATCACTTTAGTTCCTGATAGGATCAATAGCTCATATTTGAAAAAGAGGAATGGCTACCAGATGATACACAGTCTTTTCTTTCTCAAGCTATTACTATGAAAGTGATGGCTTATTAACCATGCCAATCAAGACAATTAATTCCTTTGAGGCTCCCTAAATTAAAAATAACAAATTCGTTGAGAGTAAGAAGATCGGTGCTACCAAAATTTTCTTAGGAGCACAAGTTGTAGAAGAATCTAGGTTCTCAAAGGCTAAACACGGGTAAGTGAAATTCTTATATGCTCAAACATTTATAGGAATTTCTCTCGTGTCTTCAACATTATATTGAAAATTTAGAAGGCTATTTTAAAGAAATTCTGTGTAATTTTCAAAGGCCTAGTTGTTATTTTCTGTTAAACATAGCCCTTTATCCAAAAACCTAAGATTAATCACCCTAAGCCTCCCTTCGGAAAGAGGAAGAGGGAATTGGATGAAGACCTAATGCTTTAGCTCCCTAGCTCTTCCAAACGAGCCAATAATTCTTAGGGAATAGGGGTCCTATCAGATAGATTTTTGGACAATGTTGCATATGTTAGGGATGCTATCATAATTCCCCAAGGATGGAATTTGTTCTGTTATTGTTATAACAAGAGAGATAATCGTAGTCCTGTGTCAAAAATTTGGACATTAGACTTGGGAAATTTGATAGTGTCTAATGTTTTTGTCAATGTATATTTGATTAGGGCACTGACTAGCGTGTATGACCCAACACCAAGGCAATGGTAAGCAAGACAAGGGGTGAGTTATTTAGACTAGATAGAGATTTTATCTATGAATCCTTCAATTTAGACCTAGAATCAAATCACCCAATTGACCTTGGCTCAATAAAGAGGGAATATTAAAAATACAAGCATGGCTATAGAGTTGTATGGATTCCAAAGCATAGGACAAGAGGTGATGATGGTAAACCTGTCAAACTTTCTAATTATGAGGAAGCACCTTTTGATGTAGACACTTTTCTGGGTTATTTTGTCCAAACCTACTATGCCCTCTGTCAGGTCTTGGACTTAGATGTAAAACCACAAATTCCCATTTCATTTGGTGTTAGCAGTAGACATTCAACATGTGAAGCTAAACAAAAAATTTGGCTTTGCAAAATACATTGTTGATGGAATCATGAGTGAGCTAGATGCAATAAAAAGAGATGGTAGGATAGTCAGTTGCAAATGGTATTCTTTAATCTTCCATCTTATCTTATATAGTGGGAGGAACATATGCTACCCTTCTTTAAGGTTGAAATTCTCAAAGGATGATGGTTCTCCCATGCCTGTCTAGGGATGGACATACATCTCGCACATGCATTGTCCCACTTCAAACTATGTGGTCTTTGAGGAATACTTTGTGAAAGTAGTCATGGGAAATTTGGGTTGTCATAGACCAACCAAACTCTCTGAGAAGTTTATGAGACTTAAGAAATCTCTAAATTTGGTTGACTCATTAGAAGGGCAAAAAGATGGCAGTAAGGGAATTTGGTTCTCTTGGTCCAACTGTCAGAAAAATGGGAATAGAATCTATAGCAAGTTAGACAGATTCTACATGGATAAAGACTAATTTGTAGTTTTGAACTAGAAAGAGGCTAATAAAATTCAAGTTCTCCCTAATCCCCTCTCTGACCATCATTCAATCAAAACTCTGGTCACTTTGAAATCTCAAAAGGCATTGGTCAGAAATCGGTTAGTCTCTTCTTTCAAGCTCAACTGTGAACTTTTGAAAGATCAAGATTGTGCAGAAGGCATTAGAACCCTTGAAAATATTTGTAAAGGTTTATACAAGAATCAGGACAGATTAAAATTTTGGAGCAAATTAACTCAAGCCTACAAGTCTGTGTTTAGTATAGTGGGAAAAAAGTATGCTCTTGATAGGAAAAGAGAGGAATTTCTTTACCAAAGTGAATTCCTCATATTGGAACAAGAACTTCAAACGAGTCCAAATGAGGAAGCTTTGATCTTGGAAATGGGAAAGATCAAGCATAGCCTGAGGAAAATCCAAATTAAAAAATCCCAAGGAGCCAAACTAAGAGCCAAACTTAATTGGCTTAAAGATGGTGATAAAGGATCTAAATATTTTTTTAACCTCTTGAAATACAAAAATATTAAAGAAAATGTTCAAACCATTGTAGTTGATGGGATATCTTTAAATAGTCATGAGAGGATTCTAGAGGCTCTTAAAACTTTTTATGAAAACTTGTTCAAAGCAGAAGATAAACAACATGGATGTGCAAAGGCTCAGGATTTATGTGCAAAATTATGCAAAAAAAATCAAATTCAGAAATGTGTGAGAAGCTTGATAGCAGAATAACTAAGGTGGAAATTTCTTCTGCCATTAACTCCATGAGTAATGGCAAATCTCTAGGAACCGATGGTTTGCTAGTTGAATTTTATAAATCTAGCATGGACTGGATTATAGAGGAACTGCTTGAAGTCTATAATGTAGCAATAGAAAAAGGGACCTTGGGGAAAGAAATTAATAAAGGTATTATCAAATTATTGCCAAAAGATGGGGATAAAACAAACCTAAAGAACTGGAGACCTATTACTCTTTTAAATGTCTCTTACAAGATTTTTGCAAAAGTTTTAGCCTCTAGACTGAAGGAGATCCTACCTATGATAATTAGCCCTACACAAACATGATTAATTAAAGGAATATATATTTTGGAAAACCTCATCACAAGGTGGGAAGCCCTACATTGGGAAAAAGCATCCATTCAAAATGTAGGAATTCTTCTCCTTGATTTTGAAAAGGCTTATGATAGGATTGAATGGTACTTTATCTTTAGATGTTAAGGGCTTTTGGGGTCCCTGAGTTCTTTTGTAAGATGGTGGAGATGTTGTTTGTAAATGCTTCAGCCCAAGTGGAAGTGAATGGTTCACTCTCTGACCCTTTTTTGATGGGCAGCTCTATTAGACAGGGATGCCCTCTGGCTCTAGCTCTTTTCATTATTGCAGCTGAGGCAATTCATTATATTCTAACGACTGATCTAATAGAAGAAAAGGTGGAGGGTATTTCATTTCCCAATGTAGATAGTTTGTTGAATGTTCAATTTGCTAATGGCACTGCTCTTTTTTCTAAATTATCTAAAAATGAATTTGACAACTTGGAGAAAAGAATGAATACCTTCTGCTTAGCTTCTGGATCAAAGATTTCATGCTCCAAATCAATTCTGCTCACTTGGACTAATGAAAAGCCTAATTGGTTGGATGAGGGTAAATGGCAATGGGGGGGACCTTGAAACAAGTTTAGTTTTTGGGAATCCCCTTTGCCATCTGCCCTTCTCTTAAGCATATGTGGGACTAGCTTTTCGCAAAATAGAAAAGAAATTAAAAAATTGGATTAGACTGCATCTTTCTCTTGCTAGAAGGACCCAATTCTGTCAAAAAATTCTCTCTGCATACTCTGTCTTCTATTCATCCACATGGCTCTTTGCTAAATATTAGTTCAATATTATCCATAAACTTATTCAGGATTTTTTGTGGTCAGATGGTAAAGGGAAGGGAAAAAAACACCTTGTGAAATGGGAATGGTGCTGTGTAAGCAAGGATTTGGGGGTTCTGGGCCTAAAAGATTTGAGGATCCAAGGAATAGCCCTTGTTGCAAAATGGATTATGAATGCTATTCATGGGAATGAACTATGGAAAATTTTAGTAAGAAACAATATTGAAAATGTTGTTCCTTAAAAAAAAAAGATTGGGATAAGATCTTCTTCTATGATGCTCTATTTGGAGATTTTAAGTCTAAACCTAAGGGGTATGCTATCTTTTATAGCATCTGGAAAGCATGGGAACATGCTAAACCTTTTATTCAAGGAAAAGAGGCAATAAAAAGGGAAAAATGTACTATATGGGATCAAAGGTCAATTTGGTGGAATATTAAGCATAACAACAAGTTTCTTGCCTTAACCCAAGGCTGCCCAGCCAAAAAATATAGTGAGAAAGGACTGAATAACCTGAGTATGTTATTTGAAGAAGGATTACCTAAAACCTAGGATAGAATTAAAAGCCAATTTAAATTGGATGGTATTCACTCTAGAATTTTCTCAAGCTCAATAAAGATTTGTTCTTGAAACTTAGATCCAAAATTTCTATTTTGGATAACTAGGACATTGGGAACTTGCTATGGGAGGATGGATCACTGCTATCCAATATGAAGCCTAAGTTGATTACCACCTTTTTTGTCTTTAGGGTGTTCAATCAAATTAAGAATCCATGGAACTTTAGGCAACTCTGTAGCCATCTAGTTCCATAATTCATCTCTTCTAACATATTCATTAGGTGCATAGATAGAGCAAAGCCCCATCTCAACCCCATCTATTTCCAATTTGATCCAAATGCATCTATTGCAGGGGGAAATCCCAGATTCTTTGAGAGATTTCTCCTATCTCCTACTAATCAATATGGAATTTCCACCTCTACCCTTCATATGTTTAGAGGAAAAAGCCAAGGAATCTTTCCATATAAATCTTAAAGTATTTTCTAGCATAAAATCTACAGCCTTAGTTTCTTGGAGAAACATAACATCCATTTCTTCATTCTTATTGTAAAAACTTCTGACTACATACTTCCTATCTGGAGACTCCAACCCCCTAACATTCCAAGAAAAACAATGCATGACTCTCATAGCAAGGAAACAGAGGGAGATGAGGTGAGGCTTGGATGGAGTCTGTTTTAAGCAAAGAATTTAGGGCTAGGGCCATCTTTCCCTTTTTTTCCTGGCTTAAGAGTGCTATTGGTTCTGCTCATATCCTTTCTTTTTCTACCTTCATCATTAGTCTTATCATTGTCCTGTTCAAAGCCAATCCTTTATTTTTCCCCAAGGGGAGATCTTCTTCGTCTGATACTCTGATGAAGCCTAGCTAGCTCTGTCTCTTTTTTTTAATTCCTCTTTGATTTTTTCCATCTTATTTCTTTGGTCAACGACCCTCCTAATTTTATCCAGGGCCAGTTATTGACCATTTTTTCTTTTTAACCGTTATGAAACCATCATCTGTAGTGCCTTCAACATTTGATGTTTCTTCTTCATTTTTGTTAGGCTCCACCAATGGGGACACCAAGTTCTCACTTAAGCTTTCATTTGCATCATCCTGCAATGGGGTTTCTTCAATCTGGGAGGCTAAAAGGGGGTCTATTTCAACCTCCATTGCTTCTTCTTTTGTATTTAGGGAGTAGAGGCTCAAACTATCTTCATTTGTGTTGTCTGTGTCACTAACATCTTGGTGTTCACTGTTAGGTTCAACAAATTCCAAATCATCCTCTGAAAAAGAGGCATTCTCAACAGGGTTAACCCCCTATCCAAACTTGACAAGGGGAGCATTTTCATTAGAAACCCCTACCCCATCCTTAGAGGAGACTAGGGTATGATTTTTAGAGGAGTTCCCTGGAGGATCATGGTTAACATTTTTTGGATGAATCTCCCTTTCATTCATTTCAAATTCCATATTATCTCTATTCCTTTGTTTGTTTAGAATTGGGAAATTTTTCCTTACATGTCCATCCCTTTTGCACAGAAAACATGAGTTCAAACTTCCCAAGTTTATTAGGTCACATAAGAAAATTTTATCCTCCCATTTAATTTCCAGCACACTAGGGATTTGAGCCCCTGTATCAAACGAAACTAGGAGTCGAGTATCTAAATGGGGCAAAGTAGACCTGGTTTCATCAATTTTAAGTATTTTACCAAAAGGTTTAATTATTTAAGGTAGGAAATTCCAAAACTGAATCGGCACGTCTTTTATCAGTATCCACCTTGGGACCGAACAAAATTGGACTTCATTTGGGGAGGTGCTAGGTGCCCATGGAAAGGCCTTAAACAATGCAGGACCAACATTCCAATAACTTTTATCTACAACCCTCCTCTGCATATTATGTGATTTGAAGAAAATTACAAATAAGCCAGGTTGCACCATTCTACAGAAGGAGAAATGTATCCCAAGTTTTTAACTCCAGACTGAGACCATCTAGTTATCAAAAAACTTGTTGGATTTAGGGAAGACAACTGAGAGGGGGGGTGAATTAGTTGTCCAAAACTTTCTTCCAATTAAACACTTAAATCCACTTTGTAATTCAATAGCATAATAATAAATTAATCATGGAAACATAATGCATTAAATCAAGAGCATAAACACACTAACACATGAGACACCAAGATTTTGACGTGGAAAACCCGTTAAGGGAAAAACCATGGGGTGACTAACCCAAGAATGTATTCTCTATTAGAAGAATAGAAAGAACAAAATGGCACATGCCAATTAGGGCTCATTGCCTGAGCACACTGCTCACAAGAGGCTCACTGCCTACAAGAGACTCACTATCTACAAAATAACAAGTACCACATACTTGAACTAGAAAATAGCATCTTCATCATGCTTGAGTCAGTTCCATTTAAGCCCAATACTTCTGCTCTGCCTTTCACTCTCCTCTTCACTGTCACACTCTCATCTCCACAAGATACCTTAGAAATGACTTTCCAATCGCTTATTTATACAAGACATCGACTTAGGAATAATCATCTAAGTCGGCAAAAATCTACAAGAACATCCACAGGATGTGTAACTCATCCGGTCGGCTAGACTCAGGAAGAACACCATCATTCGGATGTAATTCTTCAATTGCAAACTCAAACTCCAATGCGGACCACCAAAACAAATTGGACATGATCCAAAGACCTCCACAAGCTTGCCTGAATCACCAAGAACATCCACACTACATCTTCTTACTGAAATCCTTCTCTCCTTAATCTAGAACCTCAAGAACACAGTATGTCATCACTGTCACAAAGAAATAGATGCTTGCGGACCTCCAGACCATGAACCAATCAATTCGACACTTCTCAAGGACTTCCTAAACACTCCACCAGATCTACAGAATAGGATAATGCATTTCTGGATCTCACCGGACCTATCTGTATCACTCTATCACCTCTAAACACTTGTCGGAACCAGTTTTACTTGAGCAGCCACAACTTCTTCAGATCTTCATGCGAACCTCTGAAATCTTTACTGGATCATCTTAAGACACATATCTACAAACCCTTTGAACCGCATCCTCTGATCCTCATCTTAACTAGGACTTTTACCTTACTGTCTTCACTGTTCTTGAAATGACCAATTTTCTCAATATCCTCAGCAAACAATTCATCTAATCCTTATCATTAATGCAACAGAAGTATGTTGACATCAATGACAACACCGGTTAGGCCCATACTTGCAACAATCTCCCCCTTTGTCATTGATGGCAACATATGATGTGAAAAACTATTTTAACCATCAAGAAAAGAACTTTCCTTTACTGAAACAACTCCCCCTATCACCAACAACCATTCACAAGTCTTCTCTTCCTTTACTACTCCTCCTTTGATCAGCAACCACTTGTTTTTCACATGTCTTCTCTCCCCCTTTGACATCAATGGCAAAGGGCACATACTTGCAACTCTAACACTTCAGAATCATACCAGCTTCTCCCCCTGAGTAGGATCTCCCCATCATCAATCCGGACCAAAAGATATGACTATGATATCCACTGGACGGATGCACATCAGTGCACCTTAGTTCATCATCGGAGGGGTAATAACCCCTAACTTCTCCCTGAGATACTCAAAAGAATCCTTAGGAAGAGGTTTAGTAAAAATATCTGCAATATGATCCTTAGAAGGTACAAACTCCAATTTGACTTCATTCTTGTTCACTTTCTCTCTCAAAAAGTGAAACTTGATTAATATATGTTTAGTCTTTGAATGCAACACTAGATTCTTTGAGATGTTAATTGCACTTGAGTTATCACAGAAGATTGTAATAGGTTCCTCATACTCCATTCTGATGTCTCTTAGCATCTGCTTCATCCACAAAACTTGAGTGCAACTTCCTACTGCTGCTATATATTCTACTTCAACTGTGGACAGAGATATTGCCTCTTATTTCTTGCTTAGCCAAGAAACTAATCTCTTCCCCAAAAAGAATGCTCCACCACTGGTACTCTTCCGGTCATCCACATCTCCTTCCCAATCCACATCTGTGTATGCATGAAGAGAGAAATCATGATTTATAGGATACCACAGACCATACTCAACTGTCCCTTTTAGATATCTAAAAATCCTCTTGATTGCCATGACATGAGATTCTCTAGGATCAGCTTGGAATCTAGCAACAAGACCAATAGCCTACATAATGTCTGGTCTAGTTTGAGTAAGATACAATAGTCCTCCAATCATTAACCTATACTTTTTCTGATCAACCTTAGGTAAGTCATCATCTTTGCTTAATTTGCATCCGGTTGCCATGGGAGTATTCATTGGCTTTGAGTCTTTCATCCCAAATTTCTTCAACAATTCTTTCACATATTTGGTCTAAGAAATAAAGATTCCTTTCTTTGTTTGAGTGATTTGCAGACCCAAGAAGAAATTCATTTCCCCAAGCATGGACATTTCAAATTCACTTTTCATTTGATTTGTAAAAGTTTTGCACATACTATCTCTTCCTCCAAAAATGATATCATCAACAAACATTTCAACAATCAAGATGTTTTCATGATCAATTTTGAAATACAAATTACTGTCAGCAGTACCTTTGTTGAAACCAATCTTCAAAAGATGCTTATCCAATCTTTCATACCAGGCTCTTGGGGCTTGCTTCAGTCCATAAAATGCTTTCTTCAACTTGCAGACCATATCACCATGATCAGACAATTGAAATCCATCCGATTTCTAAATGTATACTTCTTCTTCCAAGTCACCATTCAGGAAGGTAGACTTGACATCCATCTGATATACTTTGAAATCCTTGAAGGTAGCAAAAGCAAGAAATAATCTGACTGCTTCAATTCTTGCCACCAGAGCAAAAGTTTCTTTAAAATCAACTCCTTCTATTTGAGAGTAACCCTTGTAGACCAATCTGGCTTTATTTCTAATTACTTCACAAGCTTCATTCAGTTTGTTCTAGAAGACCCATTTGGTTCCAATCACATTCTTGTTTCTAGGTCTTGGAACAAGATCCCAAGTGTGATTTTTCTCAATTTGCATTAGCTCTTCCTCCATTGCTTTAGTCCAATTTTCATCATTGCAAGCTTCATTCACTGTCTTAGGTTCAATCTTTGAAATTAGACAATACTCTTCTGAATCTTGAGCAATCCTTCTTCTTGTTTGAACACCTTTTCTTTAATCACCTATGATTTGATCTTCAAAGTGGTTCAGTCTTACATACCTGGGAACTTTGGGAGTTTCTTGCACTTCTAATTCTTGATCAGGCTCATTAGAACTCATCTCTTCTTCTTGATTTACCGGATCAGTTTGAATCTGAATTTCAGAAGGGACTTGGGCTCCTTGAATCAAAACACCATTCTGATCATCTTCATCATATTCATAGAACATTGAGGGTTTTTCAATTCCTTCATCAACCTTCACATTAGTACTTTCTATAATCTTTCTCAGTCTCTTGTTATAACACCGGTATGCTTTGCTTTTAGTAGAGTAACCCAAGAATATTTCTTCATCACTTCTAGCATCAAACTTCCCTAGATCTTCATCTCTTTTAATGTAACATTTGCTACCAAAAACTCTAAAATACCTCACAGTAGGAGTGATGCCAAACCAAAGTTCATAAGGAGTCTTACTGGTATTGCTTCTGATTTGTACTCGATTGAGAGTATAGACTGCAATGCTGACAGCTTCTCTCCAATAGATCTGAGAAACATTTGCTTCCATCATCATGGTCCTAGATGCTTCTTGGATGGTTCGGTTCTTTCCTTCCACTACTCCATTCTACTGTGGAGTCCTAGGAGCAGACAACTGTCTTTTTATTCCATGTTTCTCACAGAATTCTATGAACTCACCGGATGTGAATTCTCCACCTCTATTAGACCTTAGACATTTTAATTTTAATCCAGTTTCATTTTCTACCATAGCCTTGAATATTTTGAATTTCTTAAGAGCTTATGATTTCTCTTTCAAAAAAGTAACCCACATCATTCGGGAGTAGTCATCAATTAAAAGCATGAATTATCTATCACCTTGCACACTTCTGATTCTTGCCGGACCACATAAATCAGTATGAACTAATTCCAATAATTTGGTAGAAGACTGTTCCTTGCTTTTGAATGAGACTCTGCTTTGTTTCCCCAACTGACATTCTTTGCACAAACTATGTGTAGGTTTCACTAATTTTGGAAGATCTCTTATAGCCTGAGTGTTGCTTATCTTGATGATATTATCAAAATCTATATGACACATCCTCCTATGCCACAACCAACACTAATCAATTTGCACAAATAGACAACTTTTACTAGTACCAACTAAATGGAAGATATTACCTTTTGTTTGGGTACCGGATGTAATCTCTATTCCAGAACTTTCAAAAATCTTGCATTTTCCATTCTTGAATCAGAGAACATAGACTTTGTCCACCAACTATCCAACACTGAGAAGATTGTGCTTCAATCCTTCAACATACAGTACATTACTGGTTTTTTTCTTTCCATTAAAAGAAATAGTTCCTCTACCTCTGATTCTACCAACAGAATTATCACCAAACTTTACCATTCCTCCTTCATACCTTTCCAAATCTATGAACTTATTTTTGTCACCTATCATATGGTGAGAGCATCCACTGTCAATGACCCAATCATCCTTTTCTTCAACTTGGGCAGCCAGAGCTCTTTCTACAACTTTGTGATTGGCAGATTCAGAGGGCATTGGATCTTCTTCCTTGATGGCAATAAACACCCAATCACTTCTGGATTTATTTCCTAATTCTGATTCATCATATGTTACTCCTTCATTATCATCATCTTCATGAACATAGTAACAATTCTTTTGGAACCTAGATTTGTTAGGATTTGGCCTTGAAAATCTTTCCAGACACTTTGAGGCAAAATGACTAATCTTATTGCAGTTAAAACATTTGAAAGTCAATTTCCCTTCATACTTACCAGATCCTCTTGGCAGTCTTCTAGATCTTTTCTTGCTTTTTCATACCATGAGGGTTTCCTTGAAGAGTTCTCTCCTGGATCAAACCTTTGTTTACCTTTTACAGAGGCACTGGCTTTGAATGCAGATTCAGTCTTGGGGGGGCATCTCCAAACTCGGTCAATTCAAATGTAGCCAATTTACCAACCAATTAATCTCTTGTGACAGCTGTATGGGCTCTAAATTCTTCAATGGCAGCAACCTTAATTTTATAAGAAGCAGGAAGGGATCTGAGAACTTTACCAACAATCTCATCTTCATCCAAGACTCCACCAGCACATCTGATGCCACAAACAAGCTCATTTACTCTTGGCATAAAAGTAGTGATATTTTCATCTTCTCTTATCTTCAGATTTTCAAATTTCCCTTTCAGACTATGTAGCCTTGCACATTTAACATACTTGTATCCTTCATGTAGAAGTTCTAGTTTTTCCCAAATCTCAAAAGCCATTTGTAGGTCAACAACATTTGAAAGCTCTGAATCAGACAAGGCACTTAGAAGGGCATCTTTAGTTCGCAGATTATTTTCAACATCTATGATTCAGTTGGAGTTTTCAGGCCATTATGTGAAGGAGTATACTTCGTTGTAGCCATGGTCCATTACTCCATTCCCATACATTGTAAGTGACATTTCATGCTACTTTTCTAGAGATTAAAATTGGTTCCTTCAAACTTCAAACTATCGTTCTTATAGGACGACATCCTAGATCTCCTCAAGGGGTTAAGCTCTTTTAGAGGAACTTGGCTCTGATACCAATTGTTGGATTTAGGGCAGACAACTGAGAGGGGGGGTGAATCAGTTGTCCAAAACTTTCTTCCAATTAAACACTTAAATCTACTTTGTAATTCAGTAGCATAATAATAAATTAATCATGGAAACATAATGCATTAAATCAAGAGCAGAAACACACTAACACATGAGACACCAAGATTTTGATGTGGAAAACCTAGTTAAGGGAAAAACCACGGGGTGACTAACCCAAGAATGTATTCTCTATTAGAAGAATAGAAATAACAAAATGGTACATGCCAATTAGGGCTCACTGCTCGAGCACACTGCTCACAAGAGGCTCACTGCCTACAAGAGACTCACTGTCTACAAAATAACAAGTACCACATACTTGAACTGGAAAATAGCATCTTCATCATGCTTGAGTCAATTCCATTTAAGCCCAATACTTTTGCTCTGCCTTTCACTCTCCTCTTTGCTACCACACTCTCATCTCCACAAGATACCTTAGAAATGACTTTCTAATCCCTTATTTATACAAGACATTGACTTAGGAATAATCATCTAAGTTGGCAAACATCTACAAGAACATCTGTAGGATGTGTAACTCATCTGATCGGCCAGACTCAGGAAGAACACCATCATCATTACAAACTCAAACTCTAATGCGGACCACCAACACGAACTGGACATGATCCAAAGACCTCCACAAGCTTGCCTAAATCACCAAGAACATCCACACTACATCTTCTTAATAAAATCCTTCTCTCCTTCATCCAGAACTTCAAGAACACAGTCTGTCATCACTGTCACAAAGAAATAGATGCTTGCGGACCTCCAGACCATGAACCAATTGATTTGATACTTCTCAAGGACTTCCTAAACACTCCACCAGATCTGCAGAATAGGATAATGCATTTCTGGATCTCACCGGACCTCTGTCACCTTTGAACACCTGCCAAAACCAGTTTTACTTGAGCAGCCACAACTTCTTCAGATCTTCATGTGGACCTCTAAAATATTTACTAGATCATCTTAAGACACATATCTACAAACCCTTTGAACTGCATCCTCTAATCCTCATCTAACTAGGACTTTTACCTTATTGTCTTCACTGTTCTTCACTATTCCTGAAATGACCAATTTTCTCAATATCCTCAGGAAACAGTTCATCTAATCCTTATCATTAATGCAACAGAAGTATGTTGACATCAATGACAACACCGGTTAGGCCCATACTTGCAATAGAACTTTCTTGAGGGGAGTTTATCAATATTAATGCATGTGAAAAAAACCACTACATTCCTCAAGCGTGCTTCCTCTTTCTTGACTGTGTTAACTAAAGCAAGATTAGGAATCAAAGAAACCTTTCTAGGTTCAAAGAGAGACTCACCTTGTTGTCTTTCCAATGGAGCACTTCTCCCGGCTTCTTCTTTGGAGATTGAATTGACTCTTCCGACCACCGTTGCAACCGAAAAGCAAGCATCTTCGGGCGTGACCTTGACATCCTCTGCCCTGAGAATTTCTCTATACATTTTATCTTGCCCTTGGCGAACAATACTAGCAGGGTCTCCATTGATATTAACTTCCATTTATCACTATCATTAATTGATCTGCTCCACTCGATACCATCCACCCCTCTCCACACAGCCCACATGCGAGAACCTCTGGCGACCCATAGGGAGAGGAAGGGAGGGGACACAGCAATAAATGAGGTTTTGGCAATTAAAAACATACAAATTCAAAAGATTAAAAAACACATTCATACATCAAAAAACACCACATCCAAACAAATGGCTGCAAGAGGATACATAAGACCAACAAACACAAGAAAATATAGAATATGTACTAAGAGAGGAGTGAAGAAGATTTCAAGAAAGGAGAGGGAAGCACATAAGGGTTGCAGAAACCCTCGTATAGACCCCTTCCTCTGAAAATTGATCTTAATCCTCCCTGTTTTGAATATGTTTAACTTTTAGTTAGTACTTATGGATAGTCATATGACTAATTGAATTATTTGTTTATTTATTTATTTATTGCTACTATACCTAGGTTTAAGGCACTTAGAAGCTATAAAAATAGGATTAAAAGCTCAAATACTGGTAACCATAGGATTCGCTACTTCCATTCCAAATAGATGATATATTCCAACATATTCACAAAGACTTCATCCATGACTGGGATCGTCAAATGTGCAACATTTAATCCAAGAGAAACTAAAGAACACTCCCCTAGGCTGCCTCAAAAGCCTTAATGTCCTAGAACATTGTTACTAGAAGGTACAAGAATCCTGAGGTGTTTAATAGTCCCTTGAGAGTGAACCTTCATCCTTTTTACTTCTATCCATTCATGCTCCAAAGAGTTCTCAACTTGTGATACATCCAACATACAAGACTCTATGATATGGGTCACCCCTTCTAATATATTCACTATAGCCACATGTACTTTAGTATTAGTTTGTGTATCATTAGGAGGAGTTATGCCAATAGGAAGCACTTTCTCATACTTAAAGGAAGTCTATTGAGCACCTTTTAAGATGGTAAAAGGAAAAGCATTGTCCTTGCAAACCCTCACCTCAATGTAATCAATCTCACCACCCTTTGTTAGGGAAGCATTCACATTCATTGAAGCCAAACCAAGAGACACCATAGAACTAGGCAAAGAAGCTAGAGCATTATCCTTTAGAGTAAGATTTGGGTAAATAGTATGATGATGTACTTCAACACCCACCCATCATGTGGGTTTAGGATTATTCCTATATGAATTCTTGGGACATTGGAAAGTGAGATGCTCTATGGAGTAACAATGTCTATATTTGAAAGTAATTTTCTCATAATCCACTAGTTGTTTCCATCTTTGATCCCCCACCAATAGGAAGATTTCCACAAGTAGTCCCTTAGAGATGTCCATCTTGACACAAAAGTTGGCATAGGTGGAGCAAAAGTATTTGGAAATTGCTTTTGAATTATGGTGGAATATTTTGAGTATGTTACTAATAGATTCCCAGCACTCAATTTCCTAGAATTGTATTGGTAGATGTAGCAGTATTCCATTAAAAAGATAAAGAGAAAGAATCTAAATTTGGATCAAAGGTAGGGAACCAAGGCTTAATGCATAGAAAGTCACCTTGAAAATCCCATGGCCTAGTCTATAACAAAAAATCCTTATCCCTAACTAAGTTTAATTATAATATAAAAAATCCTCAAGCATAGGGGAAAATGAAAACTTTATCCTCTAGGTGCTCCTTCCATTGTTTTCTAATCCATGCATGTAAGTTGCACAAATTTGGCCAAAGTCTCAAAAATTTACAAATCATCGCATATTTAGATAGATGTTTTTCCTTCTTAGACACCTCATATTTTATTTTAATCTTTGGATAATTTGTAGAAGGATGAAAATTATTGGAGGTAGGTGTAGCCAAAGAAAACCACACCTCGCATGAGAAGGAATGCATGTGAGTAGGAGAAGAGGGGATTGAGAGGGTCATCACTTTCACCTTGAAAATAGAAGTTTGGGGGTTCTTATCATTAAGAAGAGTCTTTTTCCCACTCAAGTTCTTTGAATCCATCACAAAATCCTTATGGTAATAGCAATTAAGGGCATCAAAATAAGATCTAGATGCCCTATCATCCATGATATCAATAGATCCCACCACAAGAATAACCCCCACTCAGAGCACTTCATCTAATCCCCACAAAGAGAGATGTTGCTAGATTTAGGGAGATGAAGGCTCATTACATTTCATCAAATTCTTCCCCTTTATAGTATTCATGCTTAGGCTAGAGCCAACATCTCCTTTTCTATTTAAAATTTTATGACCTTTCAAAAAATAATCAAAGCTAAATCTTGCATCCGTCCTGCCACCACTACTCTGCTAGGAAGTTTGTGAATAAGAGTTAGGGTAAGGGTTAGGGTGTGCTTGAGTCTTAGTTGAGAAATCTAAAATCTATCTACCCTCCCATATTTCTCCATTGAGGCCATCAATAGATATACTCACCTCCACAAGGTAACTAAAATGGACAAAAGAATAACCCTTGTGGCACAAAGAAGCATGATCTCAAGGAATATAGATGTTAATTTTTCCAAACTCTTTGCACATATCCAATAGATCATTTTCATCCACCAGATATAAAAGGTTTCAAAGAAACATGGAAAGACAATCAAAATAATCCAAAAAAGAAGGTTATAAAATCTTGGGAGACATTTTACTTCTTTCAAAATTATAACTATTTAATAAAATATGTTACACATTCAAGTACATTTTATTATATTGTAATTCTTTATTTATTTATTTATGGACAAAAAATAAAGTGGATTTTATTTATTTTGGAATAAATTTCAGATGAATAAGGAAAATTATCCTAATTAACTAAATAATAAAAAAATATTTAATTAATTGGTAATGTGTGATGTGGCATTCAAAATGGTGTTAGAAGATGATGTTAAAAGTAGTGTTAGATGATGTTGGATTTAGGTGTCTACATTTGCCCCTCTTTGAAATGGCATATCGAGTAAAAGAAGTAATGGCATTTTAAAGAAAGCAAACATAGATACCTAGCAAAATAGGATTAGTGGTAATATGTGCTTGGGATTTTAGATTGATTGGATTGGTTGATTGGATTTAATATGCCCTGAACATTAAAATTGAACTAGGAATGAATTAGAGATGATGGATTAGGGATGCCCCCTCAAGGGAGCAAGTGGGTATGAAGGACATGGGTGGGATATAGAAAGTGTTGATGGGTGTTTTTGTACACAACAACATAGATAAAATACCAAGTATATTATCTCTCCTAAAAGGAATCAAATCCCAAGTGAATGGAAAATGACTACCCCAAGGTCTATATAGCCAGGTCTTGAATTTCACAAGATAACTTAGTCGTATGATGTGTGTTGTTGTTCCAATCAAGGGGCCTACATGAATCTGGACAAACTCCAACAATCAAGGTTAAAATGCACATAAACAATTTAATTTTTAGATTTAGCAATGCATTTACAAACTTATATAAACATATATTACCATAAAATGTATCATTTCATCTCATAACCAATAATATATCAAACTACATTCATAAAATATCAACTCTATAACAACAATATGCAAGTTTGAAAACATTATTCTAACTCTACACGAACCAGATCTAATAAAAAAGTGCAAAAGAAGGTAAGATAGAGAAAGGTTACTAAGAAACTAACTAAAATGTAAACCCATTCAATAATTTCAGCTTCAAAAATGGATAGACAAGTTTGCAAACACATTTAACCATCCTTGATTTGATCATGAAAACCCAACAATCAAGTTTCAAGGAGGTGCAATCTTCAAAGGTGAATTTATGAATGTTCAGGATAACCACACAAGCTAATTTACAATTAGCAAATTACTAGTGGTATGACCACTTTGCAAACTCATTAAATATCCATGAATCTTCTGCTAAAAATGGAAGAAATACTTCAGCTTGGTGTTTAGAAACCATGAAACAAACTTTGTATGATGACAAGTTCAACAAATATCAACAATTTCTATTCACAATCTTGACTAGAAACCATGAAGTAAACTTGTATTAAGCTCAAAAGATTGATAAACATCAACATTTCCTAAACTTGGTGTGGAGAAAACCATGAAAGTAACATGAAAAATCAAAAAATACTTTGTATTTGCCCTCAAATCCTAATAGTACAGTTGCTTTCCAATGAGTTTCAATGAGTTTTTTCCAAAAATACCAACAAGAACCAATTATTCTTCACCAATTCTAACCTTTTCTCACAAATTCTAACCTCTTACAATGAGTTTCAGCTATATACATATTCAAATCAGTTTTTCCATACTAAGTTTTTTACCCTAAAATCCAATGGCTATGATTAATTTGATCCAATGGCTCACATTTGATGCTCCAACACAAAAGTCAATTTTGGTGGCAAGGAATATTCCACTTCATCCCATGTGGCTTCCTCAACAAGCTTCCCTTAGTATCAAAAAGTAATATTTTAGTTTATTTTTTGTTACTAAGTTTTCCAAATATGAAAAAAGTAACTTTTGGAAGCCAAAATATTAAATATTTGCAACTACAACTCCTGGACAAGTTGTAGTAAGACAAATATTAATAAAAAATACATAAGAAGATGTATAAAGTCATTTCCTCCATCATGGGTGGTTGTAGTTGTCTATTTTCCATTTGCAAGCAACAATATCCAGTTGTAGGTGACCAAATCTATCATAAAAATGCATTTCCAACCTTCATGCTTCATGATTTCTACATTTTTCCACCTCAAAACCTCTATCTCAGACCTAGAACAACAAGTTGGGCACTTTTAGAAGGTTGTATCAGTCATGTTTGAGGCTGAAAATTAGGTATAAGGTGGCACAATTAATCTTCCAATAGCTTCAAGGCATTGTTTCCATCATTTTCCACCATTTTAGGCTCCAAATATGCATGTACAGCAGTAGCTTAGGTCTGATTTTTGTGTTACAACAAATCCTAGGTTTTGTATTCATCATCCTTGACATCAAATTGGCTTCATTTTGCAGGTGCAGTAGTGATCTAGGTATGAAAATCACATTTGTCCATGGCTAGGACAGCAGGGTGTCTCCCAGGTTTCATTTCTCTATGATGGCTCCAATTGATCCCTTCATGTTTCAACCCCTTAAACCTACAACCAACAAAGACAAGCATCAATTTCATAAACAAAATAAATAATTTTAATTCAATACAAATCAAATCATATCCATTTTCATCATGGATCAAGCATGTGCAAATTGACAAATAATGATTAAAACTTGTTTGTTTTTAAAATTGGTAAACGTATCATGAAAACAAATAGTCTGTTCCGGCATCCTTAACTTTTATTTTACAAGTTGGGTTTTTCTAAGATTTTTAGGGAAGCTTAATAATTTAGTTTTTTATATATCCACAAGAAATTGGCCATACCCAGATTGTAGATCTAGAGATATGATCAAATTATTGACTATCTATCTCTGTTGATATTTAATTGGGATTATACTGTCATTAAATTTGTGGTTTCCCCTTGATTCCTTTGGTTTCTTGATGCATCCTCCTGACCTTTCCATCTTCCCTACATAATAAATCCTTACATCAATTTAAAAATTCCTTTTGAGTCCATTATAGAGGCCAAAACAAGATCATAAATTCAACTTCTTCATGGCTGTCCTAGGGTTTCTGGGTTGTTAAAATTCAGTTTTATGACTATTTTTTGACCATTTAAGGTGAAACAATGATTGTATTTTGTATTTAAGTTACTTATACAACATTCTCCTTCAGATCCTTGAGCCAATTAGAAGGTTTCTATCAAGGTTTTGTGGCTTTTATGACCATGTATACACTGTTGTTTGACTATGACAAAAGTAGGCAATTTTGGAACATTGTATGAATTGTGTTCATTTCACCCTTGCATGGATTGTTTTCTTCACTTCCAGCTAATGGTTTCACTTTATTAGTATGTCATGACCTTCATCAAAACCCACAACTAATTATAATGACATGATAAGATATAAGCATACCACATGAATGCATTCATAAATTTAGTCATCTTGACACCTCCTAAGACTCTACAAATATGAAGGATTATACTCTTAACTTCATATATGAAGATGAAGAAATAAATAAACTTGAATGGATCATAAAAATCAACCCCATACTATAAAACAATAAATATCCTTCCTTTTCAAGAGTCCACAAGGCCTCAAAATGCAATCAAGTGACCATGAAGAACTTGTTAATATGATTATGAGTTTGATAGAATGAGACAAGTCCATTCACCACAACTCCATGCAAACTAAAAACTAAATGAAACAATGAAGCACATACTTGATCAAGACTCATCAAACCCTTAACATGCCAAAACCAACCCAATCAAAGCATATCAAAACTCATAAAAGTAGATAGATCATCAAAGTGCATCTAAAACTAGGTGAGACAACTAAGACCCAAGAAATCATCAAAATATGTCAACATAATGCAATGGATCATAAACTTGTACAATCAAGCCAAGCTACTCAACCATGACTTAAAGCACTCATAACAAGATGAAACACCCAAAAGAGGCTAAGAAACTCACCAAAAGACTCAAGCAAAAGAGGGGGTCTCCATTTTGCTCATGCAAAAAGTGGGGTGTGTGTGCAGGGCACAACAAATGGTGACTCTACTGGGAGAATGTTCCTGAGCATTCCAAAGATAAACACAAGTCAAGAACCCAGAATCTTTGTATACACCCACATATTAGGTCAAATGAACATAAATACGGGATCAAGAAATCAAAGTCAAAAGCTAGTGCAACCATCCATATTCCAAAGATCTAAGTGTGTGTAAATGCATTCATTCCCATACCTTGGAAACTAAGATCATCTAAGATCCCTTACATTAAGCTACATGAATGATACTCACCTCATGAACTACCTGAACATTACCTCACTACCAATCAAGCGTCTATAGCCCCAATGAGGTTGTATCTATGATTCCACTCAAAGCATAGCTCTACTACCAGCCAGTTATTTATAGCCCCAGTAGAGATACTTGAATCCTCCAGCTAGTTGAGTCATATGATGGGAGTACTAAGAAGTATCACCTTGCAATTCATTTCATTTTTTATTTTGATTTTATTTTCTTTTCATTTATGCCATAGCACATGCTTTTTCCACATGGGCTATACATAATTTCAACTTGCTGGGCTAAGAGTCATAGTGGCAGCAAAGGTGAGACCTTAGGTTTTTTCACTTAATGCAAGATCACAAAGACTCTCTTAGAAACTTCAAGATTCTTAATATGTGTAAAGTATAAGATTTCAAAACACTTCAAGTCATACCAAACAATTGACTCATCCTCCAAGAACAAGCATGCCATTCAATGTTGGGATAAGTTGCCATTAACTTGCAATCCTAACCAATTCATGTGTCTCCAAAGTTCTTGTAATGTGTTCCCTGACACATAAGTGTTGGCAAGAGACACTGCTTCGCATGACAGTTGTTGTCATTGATGGAAACTAAGACTATTCCACTCATCCACATAACATAATTTGTTCATACCGGAAGTCAAAGTCAGAATTTATCTAAGTCCGGGTAGCCAGAAACAGATCATGTGACAGGGTCCAGTATCTTGGTCTGGATCTCTCTGGTGGTAAATCAGAGTATGCTACAGATCTAAAGGAGTCATAAAGATTGTCAAGGCAATCTAAATCTAGAATTTTAATCTTGGGTAATGAAGGATTCAAAATTTATTTGCATATATGTATAGGGTTACAATTTGATAGTGCACACAGTAGAAGAATAGGTCAACCTTGTAATTGATCTTGGTTCTAGATAAATGGAAGTTGTCAGTTGGATTATTTGTGATGATCCGTGATAGTGGTCGACATGATTGATGATTTGTGAATGCAAGTTTCGATCCGCGTTACAATTTATGCATGGATTTAGCCAACAGAGCAGAGTCTTCAACAAAGTTCTAAGTATTCTTGAAGCCGACTGAAAAGTGATTGAATATCATGATACGGATATATATGGCCGATGGATTTAAGTGAATTTGGTGTGTGTGTGATGCGACTATGGAGAAAGTGTGAAAAGGGTAGAGATCTAAGGTTCGGATGATAGCAGAGCAATAAATAGGGCAGAGTGAAGATGAAATGTGTAAGATCAGTATTTTGTACTTAACCAAAACTGAATTCTTGCATTAGTAGATGTTATTCATTAGTTCAAACTTCTTGTTATCCTCTTGTAATCATCTCTGTAGGCAGTGAGCCTCTATTGAGTAGTGAGCTCTGGGCAGTGAGCTCGAATGCATGTGCATTCCCATTTGTAAAATACTTTTAACAGAGTATTAATCTTTGTGGGTTAACCCCCACTGTGGTTTTTCCCTTAACCGGGTTTCCACATTAAAAATCTTGGTGTTAAGTCTGTTATTGTATTACTGCTCATATGTTTATAATTCTTGTTTTTCATGGTTAAATTATTGATCTATTGTTAAGTGGTAAAAGGAATAATTAACTATAGAAAGTGTTGAAGTTTTGAGACAACTGATTCACCCCCTCCTCTCAGTTGTCTGCCCTAATTCTAACAATTGGTATCAGAGCTAGGTTCCTTTGAAAAGTTTAACAGCTTGAGGATGATCTGGGAAGGTAATAAAATGGATGAATACAACCTCCAAGGACAACTTAAACTCACATTAGAAGATCTTGAATAGTCCAGAATAGAAGCCAAAGTGCTGCAAGAGGACCTTGAAAATGTTGAAGACTTCATTGAGACCTTAAAAGCAAAATTGAGCAAATCCAATGAAAAGAGGAAGGAGCAATCTCTTCAACTGGGAAATCATTATGAAGACAACAACAAGTACAAGGCCTTAAAAGAGAAAACAAAAGAATGTGAAATGTTAGCTAAAGAAGTTATTGTCCTAAAACATGAGATGGAATCTAGGGTGATGAGGCTAACCAAGGAAATTGAAGATAGGAAGAAAATTGAAGAAGACCTAAATCAAAATCTAAAAGAAAGAACTAAAGAATGTTGCAGATTAGATGGAATAGCTGGCCTCCTAGAGTCTAATCTACAAGAAAGCAGAGACAATGAGAAAGAACTTGAGAGACAAATTGGCATTCTCAAACATGACCTAGAAGTTGTAAATGAATACAAGGAGAAGTTCAAGATAAGCTTAGTTAAACTTGAAGCACTACTTGAAGGTCAGAAAAGGGGTGATAACAAGCATGGTCTTGGATATGAGAAAGGTGAAAGCTTTGGATCTGGACAAAGAAACTTTTAACCAAGGAATAGGAGAAATAGACCTAGAAGACCTCTAGTAAGACAGCCTAATGCTCAAAGATATCCATCATTCAATGGAAATTTCTTCAAATGCAATAAATTTGGTCATAAATCTACTCAGTGCAGAAGTAGAGTAAATCAAAATGGTCCATCCTTCTCCGGTCAATGCTTCAAATGTAAGAGGTATGGTCATAGATCAAATGAATGCAGAAGTATGATAATGAATAACTCTAAAGGAAATGGCAACTCTTCCAATGGTTACTGCTTTACTTGCAATGGATTTGGACACATGGCTAATCAGTGCAGATCAAGAGAAAATCAAGTATATAAGCAAAGAAATGTTGTGTGCTTTAATTGCAATAAATCTAGTCATATTGCAAGATTCTACAGAAGTAGGAATAATGAAAGAAGAGGTCCGGCAAACAGAAAACTAGATGAGTAGAGACAAGACAAAGGCAAGAGTAAAATTGATGTGAATGAGATCCAGAATGAAACAAGCAAGACGTGGGTCAAGAAAAGTGTTGTGAATAATAATAATGGGTCCTCACTGGAATCCAATGTTGATAATTCCTCTGGGAATTGAATTAGGGGCTCTGGCTCCAGGGGAGCTGCAATGAAATCTAAATTCCCCCAGCCAATAAATGGGTGCCTAAATTTGGCACAATGAGAGAAAATAATTTGGATTATTATATATCATTTGAAAGGATTTCCAGAAGATAAAAAGTGGATATGACAATTTGCGGAACAATTGAAGATCGACTATATGCAGAAGTAGTGTAACCAGATGTGTTAGGGCAGAGCATTTATTACAAAGACAAATTAGGTTTTGCAGAGAATAAAAAGGTCATTCATTCCTCATTTGAGTCACTTTGCACCCGAAGAAAGCAAGAAGAATAGTGTCTGAGCTGAGATTACAAAAATTGAAGTGCAAGGCGAATTTATGAAAAAGGTATTTATCTGCGAAGCTTTGAACCTGTAATCCTTTTGCAGTGGCTACACCTTTGGTTGTTGACATTACTAAAGACCTCGACCCAAGTTTAAGAAGCATCCTCACAAATCAATAGAAGTCGACCCATTAGGTGCTTTTTCAAGTGTTCCATATGGTGTGCTGCATGTTGAAGATATTAGGGTTTATATTCATGCAAGCATAGATGAATTTGGGGACTGAAGGTATGTAGATTTGTTTGAGAGTCATCTCAGGGATGAAAATCACGACCTTAAACCCAAGTATAAGGCACTACTTGATAAACATTTTATTCAGATTATGGGGTTTCCAACATTTGATGAAGATGAGTGGGTCCGCTATGTTTTGAGTCGGATGCATGATGAATCCATATGGCTGTTAAAACCATTCAAGATTACCAAGGATGTTACCAAAATTATGACTGGATTAAACTCAACTAGTGGATTACCCATGTTGAAATCTGTGAAAAACCAAACTGTTACTGATGCAACCGATGCAAAGTTTGATAAGAGGGCTATGACCATAAATGACATTATAGAACCAGATGTGAAGTTTTCTTCCATGGTGATTGGCTACAAGATCTATCACTCTAGAAGAGAGAATTTAGTCTTCAGAACTGCCATATATGCAGCATATCAAATGTTGAAGGAGAATGCAGATTATGACTTATGTGAGCTATTACAAAACCAGTTGATTGAAAATTTGAACAAAATCAAGAAAGATAAGAAAAACACTTTTAAATATGGTACATTGGTTCTATGTTTGTTTTTCTACTATATGAATGAAGTACCTAGAGTAAAGGGTGTTCACAGGACTAATGATGAGCTAGTTGCCATTCAAATCAGAGATCATCTTCACAGCATTGGTGATTATAAAGCTCAGAAAATTACAATCTGGGGATACTTCAAGAATTTTCAGAGTATGATGCATTCAAGGGAAAGAATCCCTAAATCAATTGTTGAGAAGTACAAGAATGAAATATGTTTTATGGTTAACACTGATCAGTGCTTAATGGAAGCAATGGAACCCAGAACTATTTGGATCATGCCCATGGGGTATGAAGTAGATGGAAAAATCTTGAATATGTATGCTCAACATCTTCTAAGCAAGCCAAAAGACACAACAGTTGATAGATTTGGGACATATGAGGAGCTAAGTTTAAAACTACATACTGAGCTCAGAGAACCTGAAACCAACATAAAAGTAAGGAAAGAAGTTGAGCAATTGGTCGAGAATCTAGGTCTCACAAAGGAAGTTGTGAGGCAATTTAGGGAAAGAACTGAAAAGACAGAGAAGGAGAAGCAGGATAAGAAACAAGGAAGTGCTCCGATAGGATCCTCCTCCACATCGAGGACTACTAGAAGCTTTGTTGCTGCCCCTGTTCCCCCAAAACTTGCCAATCCTAAGAAACCAGAAGGAAAATCATCAGGAGAAGAAGGGAAAAGAGTAAAAACAAAAGCCACAAGAACCTATAAAAGCACAAAAGTTGATGTAGAAGAAACAGATTCAAATGCTGAGGTAAAGGAGTTGAAAGCCTCTGGAACAAAAGATGCCAAGGTGACTAAGGAGAAGCCCTCTGGAGGAAAAAGGGAAAGCAAAAGGCAAGAGACATATATATATGTTGAGAAGCCCACACTTTTTATGGGAGATGTAATAAAATCAGTCACTATGGATGGAAATATGAAAGCCATGACTGAATTCTATGATGAACACAGTGATACAGATAAGAGGGTGTTAGAGGAAGCAACTGTTAGATATCTGAATATCTATAATAAGGCCCTAATTGAAATAACTTCTGAGATCCCTCCAAGTCTTGCAAACATTTTGGAGTTGAGGAAAGAAAATGCAAAAAGCAAGGATATGGAGCTTAGAGAACATGTATTGATAAAACTATGCCCTCAAATCACTCATGTTCAAATGAATATGATATTCAAAGAAGTGAAGGATGAATGCAGGAGCAAGAAGAGAATGAACAAACTGATGCTTGGAGAATTGGATCAAATAGTTAAAGAAACATAGGAAATACTTCTAAGTGCATTAAAGAGACACAATCTTCCTTTTGTTGAGGAGGAGACTGATGATGGGTTTGATTCATCAATCCTAGATATTGAAAAGATGAAAACTGATGAGCAACAAACCAAGGTTGATGACTCCTATGTTCCAGAAGAAGAACAAATAAAAAAAGAAGATACAGAGATGGTGGATCAAACTGATGATGCAGGAGATACTCTAACTTCTCCTGATCAATCTGGAAAAGAAGATAATGTTGAGAATACTGCTTCTACATAAGATCCTGAGGAACAGATTGTAAATAGTGAGGTCAAAGGAAAGAATCTGACTACAAATAACATAGAGAAAGGTGAAACAAAAGAAGAAGTCAAAGGTAAGGAAGATAAAGCAAAAGAAGATGGTGCAAATGTTGATAGTCCTGATACTATGAAAACTCAAGGAAAGGAAAGTGGTCCAGAAATGATGGCAAGAGACACTACAGATGCAGTGAAAAGTTTTCTAAGTAAAGAGATGCTAGAGTTTGATGAACCAGAACTAATTCAAGGACAAATCAACTTGGAGATTCTCTCTCCGGTCTAAATGATGAAGATAGCATCCTTCACACAAGCCAAAGCAAGTGAAAAGATATTGAAATCTCACATAGAAGATAGTGAGCTATTAAGTCTTGCATCAGGTGTATTGGAGAAGATAATGCCAACTTTCCAGAAGAATCCATCTGATTCTCCCTCCAGAAATCTAAAGAGCCTTGTAAATTCTGTAAGTAGAGTCTATTGAGAAGTCTGCAAAGACTAAAGTCAAGAATGAATTTTTGGATAATAAATCTAGTGAAATAGAGAGCCTAATAGGGAATGATAGGATGATACTTGGTATTAGTATAAAGAGCATTCAAAATGCTCTAAGTGATGGAGGTGATATATACATTTTTTGTCTATCTTGGCCCAAAGTCAGTGAGGATATTGAGAAGAAGATAAAGAAGCAAGAACAAAAATTGTCAAATCTATCTCAAAATTTTGATCCTCTAACATTTTCTTCTATAAGTCAGGAATGTCAAGTAATCAGCTTGACCAATGAAATAAAGAAGCTTGTTAAAGAAAAAGGAAATATTGTGAAGAGAATGTGTGAGCTCCGGGGATTGATTGACCCCAAGTTAGAAACAATGTTTAATGCATTATCAGAAGCTCAAACTACAGTTCAAACAAGTGATCCTTCAGATCTGACAAAGGCAGAAGCATATGCATTTCTACTAAGTGGACACATCTCAATTTTGGATGGCATGAAAAGAAGTTGGGCCTCTAAACTTGAACAATTAAAAAGTAGTTTTGCAAATATTCTCAAGTTCATGTAAATATAACTTAATGATTGAGTGTACATATGCGGCACTGTATATAGAATTTTTGAGAATTTTGGCTTGCGGACCCCATCCTTTGCCATTGATGTCAAAGGGGGAGTGAAGAATAGTGAAAAATGAGGAATCCAGCAAAGGGAGAGCTCTAGAATCAGTGGAGAGTATAAGAGTATAGAGTAAGGGGGAGTAACACTTAATCATTTTTCACTAAGTGTTGCCATCAATGCCAAAGGGGAAGATTGTTGGCAAGAGACACTGCTTCGCATGACAGTTGTTGTCATTGATGGCAACTAAGACTATTCCACTCATCTGCATAACATAATTTGTTCATACTGGAAGTCAGAATCAGAATTTATCTAAGTCTGGGTAGCCAGAAACAGATCATGTGACAGGGTCCGGTATCTTGGTCTGGATCTCTCCAGCGGTAAATTAGAGTATGTTGTGGATCTAAAGGAGTCATATAGATTGTCAGAGCAATCTAAATCCAAAATTTTAATCTCCGGTAATGAAGGATTCAAAAGTTATTTGCATCTGAGTATAGGGTTACTGTTTGACAGTGCACACAGTAGAAGAACAAGCCGACCTTGTAATTGATCTTGGTTCTAGATAAATGGAAGTTGTTAGTTGGATGATTTGTGATGATCAGTGATAGTGGCCGACATGATTGATGATTTGTGAATGCAATTTTTGATCTGTGTTACAAGTTATGTATGGATTTAGCCGACAAAGCAGAGTCTTCAACAAAGTTCTAAGTATTCTTGAAACCGACTAAAAAGTGATTGAATATCATGATGCGGATATATATAGCCTATGGATTTAAGTGAATTTGGTGTGTGTGTGATGCAACTATGGAGAAAGTTTGAAAAGGGTATAGATCTAAGGTTCGGATGATAGTAGAGCAGTAAATAGGGCAAAGTGAAGATGAAATGTGTAAGATCAGTACTTTGTACTTAACCGGAACTAAATTCTTGCATTAGTAGATGCTATTCATCAGTTCAAACTTCTTGTTATCCTCTTGTAATCATCTATGTAGGTAGTGAGCCTCTATTGAGCAGTGAGCTCTGGGTAGTGAGCTAGAATGCATGTGCATTCCCATTTGTAAAATACTTTTAACAGAGTATTAATCTTTGTGGGTTAACTCCCACCGTGGTTTTTCCCTTAACCAAGTTTCCACTTTAAAAATCTTGGTGTTAAGTGTGTTATTATGTTGTTGCTCATATGTTTATGATTCTTATTTTTCAAGGTTAAATTATTGATCTATTGTTAAGTGGTAAAAGGAAGAATTAACTGTAGAAAGTGTTGAAGTTTTAAGACAACTAATTCACCCCCCCTCTCAGTTGTCTGCCCTAATTCCAACAATAAGGACTTTGAGAGATTAATTATTATTTAATTATATCACTTCACTTATTGTAATCAACTCCTAATTGATAGAGTCAAACTTGGGTGTCCACTTTTGGAGCACTCTACTTAAATAGCATCCACTTCAATGGTCAAACAATCAATAGCAATTTTACACCTCATTCATAATAAAAAGTGTTAAATATTTGTCTTTCTTTTATTGGCCAAATTTGACCTTTGACTATTGAAGTGGATGATATTTAAGAACAGCCCTTTTTGAGTGGGGTCCATGAAGACTTGCTGACAACTCCTTGAAGTCTATTTTGAGAGTTTGACAACTCCTAGTGAGTGAGAGTTAACTTGGGCGCCCACTTTTGGAGGTGTCTAATATTTAGAATTGGAGTTTGTTTTTTATGTGCATGAGTGGATATTGTTGATACACTTTGCATGAATATAATATTAGAGTTAACAGAGGAGTTAGAGATGCATGATGTTTGCATGAACATGATATAGCAGTTAACAGTAGATTTAGAGATGCATGATATTTTCATGAATATGATGTGGCAGTTAACAATGAAGTTAGAGTTGCATGTTACTTGCATGGACTTGCATGTTGTTGCATGTTGCTTATATGGACTTGCATGTTGTTGCATGTCACTTATATGAACTTGTATGTTGTTGCATGTTATTTGCGTGGACTTGCATGTTGTTGTATGTTTCTTAAATGGACTTGCATGTTGTTGCATGTTGCTTATATGAACTTGCATGTGCTTGCATGTTGTTGCATGTTACTTGCATGGACTTGCATGTTGCTTCTATGGACTTGCATGTGTGTGCATGTTGTTGCATGTCACTTGCATGTGCTTGCATGTTGTTGCATGTCACTTGCATGTGCTTGCATGGTGTTGCATGTCACTTACATGTGCTTGCATGTTGTTACATGTCGATCCTATGTGCTTGCATGTTGTTGCATGTTGATCCTATGGACTTATATGATCTTGCATGTTGTTGCATGTCAATTTTGAGAGGTTACTTGTAGAACACTCCAACTCCAGAAACTTGCAAGATGGTGCATCTCAGTGTTTTAGATAATGGGTATCAGTTGCATGTTGAATCAGGTGTTTGCATGTCACTTGCATCTACAGAACAAAGTAATTCAGAATAACATTCAGGACATCAATCTTTCATGTTGTTTGCATGAGATTGGTGTGTGTTGATCACTTTAGTTGACTGAAAGAGATTGGGCAAACTCGGATGCCCAATCTTGGGACTTTCAATTGTTTCTTTTATTTGGAAATGTATTTAATGTTGACTAAGTTTACTTGGGCAAACTTGGGTGCCCACATCCAAGACAGGCAGTTAACATTAAGCTTGACTTAGTTTGACTTATGTCTTCTCTATTTGGAGCGCTTGGGTTTTGCATGAGGATTTGTTCTTATGTTATCAATTACAATTGACTGTAATTTAAGTTTCAACCTTTCCAATTAAGAATCTTTTATATTAATTAAAAAATCCCCATACATTTTCCAGAGAGTTGATTGTAAAAGACTTAGAATAAAAAAGCAAGAAGTTTTTTTGAAGTTTTTACAGGTTTGAAGATTGAAGAAGCTTTTGAAGTCCATCAAGGAATCAAAGGATTTCAATATTGAATGTGATCTTTCACAAGAGATTTAATACAAACATAAACACATTTGGTGTGGAGTTTTTTCCCTTAGGGGTCTCTCCACGTAAATACTTTTCTTCTTCTTGCAAGTTATTTTCTTCTACTACATTGATTAAATTGGAGAAATACTCTAATATCTAAATTGAAAGTAATTTTTAGATTTACACATGCTAATAATTTCATATTTGAAAACATTTTAAAGTTACATAGCTGCAACTTTACCTTGTCCTCTCTTTCATTTTCCAACATGTGGTATCAGAGCTATTGGTTGTAGTGAGAGACGGATGCTTTTTTTCTGAAGTATTAAAGGAATTTTGGTTGCAAGGGAAGTTCTATGTGTTAACTTTGTTTTGTAGATCTATGAGTTTGAAATCCATGGTATTTAACTCTCAAATGGATATTGTCAAAAGAATCTTGGTTGGGCACTTAAGGCTCAAGGTTATGGATTTTTATGGAGTTGATCTTGTGATAGTGATTTGGAGCTCCATTTTCACAATATGTGTATATTCTCCTATTTAGTGGTTTTATTCCTTTACCTTGTGGACATATGCAGTGAAAGGGTGTTTATGTTGGATGGTTACTTCTAGTACCTTGATCACATGGAAAAACACTCATTTTTTGGACTACAGTTTGGAGTGCTTATGTTGGGTTCATGGTTTCAGTCCATGGTTACATGAAAGCACTGGATGATTTATCACTGGTTGTATGTAGGTTGTGGAGTTAGTATTTCTATGATATGAACACTCCTGAACAACCCGGTTTCTCCTTTCTCATATTCATGTTATTTTGAATATGTAGGTTTCACAGTTTTCCTGTTTCAAAAGATTGTTGGTTTGTAGATCTATGGTATTCCATTATTTTCATATGACAGATTTGATAATGTTCATTGGTGTGAATGCTTGGATCATTAATTGGTTTCAAGATTTACAGAGATATGGTTTTGCAAGTTTTACATGTTAACCAAAATCTGTGGTTTGTAGATCTATGGAAAATTGTGTTCAGACACCTTCTAGATGGAAACAATTTCAGATTTGCAAGGCTACTTGTTGGGTTCTTGTGATCTATAGTTTCTCCTATGTGGATTTATTTGGAAAATCAGATCTAGAGTTGATTTGGGTGTTTGAGTCTTGGAAATATACATGTTATACCTAATTATGTTTGTTCTACATGTTACTAATGTGGGGTTGAATCTGTTTTTCAGTTATTAAAGTTTGAAGCATTGATCATATTTTTTTTCTCCTATGAGATGTTGCATATGTGCAAATCTTGTGAATAAGCTGATGTGTGTTTTATTTGGTAGGCCTCTTCTTGGTCACCATAATTACATTGGTATTTTTTTTATTGAGACAAAAGGGTAGTTTGGAGTACCTGATTTAGTTATTCATTGGAATTTGTAACAGTAGAGTTATGTTGCATAAGAAGATTTTTTCACTTTCAGTGGAGTTTTGGTAATGATATTGATCATGATATCATGCATAACTTGGTATCACTTTTAGTAGGAGTTTTTTGCAATTTCATAATGTATCCTATCTTCTTTGTTTCAAGATATTGGTTCTAAACTGTCATTGTTGCAGTGTTGTGAGCCATGCATAATCTTTTTAGAAGATGGATGACCTTTCACAATGGTTGTTGGTGTCATACAAAGCTCTTGGATTATGTCTTTAGTTTGCAGTAAGGGTTCACTAAAATTTTTAGTTCTATTGATAGAAGATGTTAGATCTTCATGTTTTTTGACACCTTGGTTTTCCATGGAGGACTCTAAGAGTTTTTGGTGAGGTGTTGAGTTTATAACTTATTAGTTTTTGATATATAATCCTTGGTTTAGATGATTTATAGTATTATGTCATGATGCACTCTTAATCATGAGTTAGAGTTTTTTGGCATGATATAGGTGCTCTTGGGAGTAGAATATGTTCATTGGAGTATATGATCTTCTTTTGAGATGATGTTAGATCATGATGTCATGATATATTCCTGATTATAGAGTTGGAATTTTGACAATGGTTTGGTTAGTTCTCATTGGTTTTTAAAGTATTAAGCATTTGCTTAGAGCTTCATGATTGTGCAGATTGTATTTGAAGTTGGCATGGATTGATTGTTGAAAACTCATGGATACTAGAGAGACTTGAGTGAGGCTTGATATCTCTTGAACTTAGAGATATGTGTCGGAAATATTTCTCATTATGAGATGCTAACAAAAGGACCAAGAAGCCTACACTTGGAAATGGATGTGAGTTCATTATAGACCTTATGAGAAGGTTGTCTTTATTATAAGCTTTTATTGTTTGGTGTTATATGCAATGACAATCTTGTATCCCACTCTTGGTCTATTCGGCAGGTAAATGATCTAATATGCATTTCTCACCTGATTATTAGATGCATTCTTTATATGTATCTTGTCTTCTTTTTTACACTAGTCTTGAAAAGGATTGTTGAGAAGTAGATGCATGGGTTTATGGATTTTTGTTGTTCTCATTATTATTTGATCTTAAGCTATGGAACTAGTTCTAAGGATTTTGCTTTGGAGAGGTACAGAAATGGTTTGTGGTTTTTTGGGCTAATTCCCTTTGTTGTGGGAATGTTTGGCTAGTTTGATCTACTTTTAGTGAGAGGTTAACATCTATTACTACCACATTTTCATCATAATTTGGATGTTATATGTTGATACCCTTTCATTTTGGGAGTGTTGAAAGAGATCTTACTTTACGCATCTTGGCACAGGTTAGTGTGATATAAAGACATGGTATGATTTTACAGTTTCTCTCTTTCCTAGTATATTGTCTTCTTAAAAAGTTCTCATGTTTATGGAGTTGAGGTTTGTATTCGAGTCAAGCCAAGTGTTATTGTTGTTAACAATAATTTGGTAGCTCCTTAATCTCTTTCTTCATTGGTTAAAAGGACTTGGGAGAGTTATTCAGAGATTGGTAATGAGAGATGTTTTATGCATATCATTATATGTTTTGACACTATATGGTAGAGGAGTTAGCCACGTCCTCTAAGAGAAGTGCTATAGGAGGGTTTGTTAATGCCTTAATCTTATTTTCAAATTTGACATTACCCATGCAGTGGGAGTTCCTAGATATGTATGCTCTTTATTGTCACGATATGTTCTTGGTTGTCTCAATTTGCAGGTTATTTATGTCAAGATGAATTTGCATGTTTCAATAGTGGGATCTACAAGATGTGCAGGTTTAGTGGGTTGTCTTTACCCATTGGTTACATTGAAGACTTGGATGTGGACTGTCAATATCCACAGATCCATTCAGTGTTATTGCAGATTTTATTTGTTGGCCTTGTCTTTAGTCATTTGTACATTGGTATGTTTCTTTGAGATGGGAGGATGGATAATTAGTAGGTTTGTTTTATAGGGACTTGATTCCAGTTTTGGTTTGGTATGTTGATGGCATGGAGTTCTACATATGATGGTTTGTTTACCCTAGCTTTTCCATTTGGTATGAGTATGGCAGACACTTAGAGTCTTATGTTATCATGTGATTTGATGCTTGTGTTCATGTTGATATTGGTGCAGGTTTCAATGACAGTTGATATGTTTCACTTTGGCATGTTCCTTATCTTATCATGGTTATGATGTGAGGAGTTCTTGTTTGAGATGATGGTTATGATGGTTGCTTTTGTAGGGATCTTGTCGGAGCACAAAAGCATGTTGAAGAATCAATGGTACATTGATGGCTAGGGATGTTTTTCCCTATGATTTAAAGTTTGATTATATCATTTAGAGTAATTGCAATGCATAATGTCAAGTGGGAGAATGTTGCGATAAGTTGCCATTATCTTGCAATCGTAACCAATTCATGTGTCTCCAAAATTCTTGGAATGTGTTCCCCAACACATAAGGACTTTGAGAGATTAATTATTATTTAATTATATCACTTGGTTTATTGTAGTCAACTCCTAATTGATAGGGTCAAACTTGGGCGTCCATTTTTGGAGTGGGGTCCATGAAAACTTGTTGACAACTCCTTGAAGTCTATTTTGAGAGTTTGACAACTCCTAGTGAGTGGGAGTTAACTTGGGTGCCCACTTTTAGAAGTGTCTTATATTTAGACTTGGAGTTTGTTTTTTATGTACATGAGTGGATATTGTTGATACACTTTGCATGGATATAATGTTGGAGTTAACAGAGGAGTTAGAGATGCATGATGTTTGCATGAACATGATATAGTAGTTAACAGTAGATTCAGAGATGCATGATATTTACATGAATATGATGTGACAATTAATACTAAAGTTAAAGTTGCATGGACTTGCATTTTGTTGCATGTTGCTTATATGGACTTGCATGTTGTTACATGTCGCTTATATGAACTTGTATGTTGTTGCATGTTACTTGAATGGACTTGCATGTTGTTGCATATTGCTTATATGGACTTGCATGTTGTTGCATGTTTCTTATATGAACTTGCATGTTGTTGCATGTCACTTTCATGTGCTTGCATGTTGTTGCATGTCATTTTTGAGAGGTTGCTTGCGGAACACTCCAACTCAAAAAACTTGTAGGATGGTACATCTCAGTGTTTCAGATAATTGGTATCAGTTGCATGTTGAATTAGGTGTTTGCATATCACTTGCATGTATAGAACAAGGTAATTCAAAATAACATTGGGGACATCAATCTTGCATGTTGTTTGCATGAGATTGGTGTGTGTTGATCACTTCAACTGACTGAAAGAGATTGGGCAAACTTGGATGCCCAATCTTGGGACTTTTAGTTGTTGCTTTTATTTGGAAATATATTTGATGTTGGCTAAGTTTACTTGGGAAAACTTGGGCACCCACATCCAGGACAAGCAGTTAACAAGAAGCTTGACTTAGTTTGACTTTTGTCTTCTCTATTTGGAGCACTTGGGTTTTGCATGAGGATTTGTTCTCATGTTATCAATTACAATTGATTGTAATTTGAGTTTCAAGCTTTCCAATTAAGAAGCTTTTGAATTAATAATCTTTTGTATTAATTATAAAAAGCCCCATACATTCTCCAGAGAGTTGATTGTAAAAGACTTAGAAGAAAAAAGAAAGAAGCTTTTTTTAAGTTTTTACAAGTTTGAAGATTGAAGAAGCTTTTGAAGTGCATCAATGAATCAAAGTATTTTAGTATTGAATGTCATCTTTCACAAGAGATTTAATACATGCACAAACACCTTTGGTGTGGAGTTTTTTCCCTTAGGGGTTTCTCCACATAAATATTTGTCTTCTTCTTGCAAGCTATTTTCTTCTACTACATTGATTAAATTGGATAAATACTCTAACATCTAAATTGAAAGTAATTTTCAGATTTACACATGCTACTAATTTTAGATTTGAAAACATTTTAAAGCTACATAGCTACAACTTCACCTTGTCCTCTCTCTCATTTTCCAACATTCAACACTAACAATGGAGCCCACAACAAATCCCTAGTTTATGACTAAAGTTTCTCAAAGAAAGACTAAGAGGCGTAATCTAGAAAATCTCATTATATACATTTGCAAACAACCCTCTAATAATCAAGGAACAAGCAAGGGAGGACCCCAAAAACTCTAAATATAAGAGTAAAACAACAAAAAACTAAGAACTAACCCAAAGAAAAATAAAAATAAAACTAAAATAGCAGAATAACAACTAAAGACTAACCAACCAACAAACAAAGAAAGTAAAACAAACAACTAACCAACCAAACTCAAAGCAAAACCAAGCAAACTAGACACCTAACAAACCAAAACTAACTGACACTATGTACAAAGGCTTAGGACAGCAGGTATCTATACTCTCTCTTGAATGATTTCTCAATATCTATAAGAGTGATAAGGCACATGTCAAAGCCCTAAGTCTAGCAAACTCATCCTTTGTATTTTGAAAAGTAAGGTTTAGGAAAACTAGGCTCATATTCATGATACAAATCATGTAGGATCAGCAATTGTGGCAACTCATAATGTCCATGGTTAATCCAAACACAAGTTTTCTTACCCCCATATCAATAATAAAAATGAAAAGTGTTGCATATGTTGTCATTGATGTCAAAGTGTTATGATTGATGATGTGGAGTTATGATTGTTGCATATGTTGTCATTGATGTCAAAGTGTTATATGTTATCATTGATGTCAAAGTGTTATGATTGATGATATAGAGTTATGATTGTTGCATATGTTGTCATTTGATGAAAAGAGTTGCATGAGGTATGAAGGAAATTGTTTGAGAAGTTATCAAGTTATCAAGATTGTCAAAGGCACAGGAGATTGTACCGCATTCTGCCACAGATAAAAATATGACCTCATGGTTTGAATGATAGCTAGATATAGCTATGAGGTATGTATGATCCAAATTCCAGAGCATATGAACTATCACAAAGACATCTAGAGTCAAGAGAATGAAAAAAGTGTTGTTGCATTGTAAGGTTATTAGAGATGAAACGGAAAGCTACCACATTCCACCGCATCTACATATACAACTTGGCAGATTGGAGAATATGTAAAGAAAAGAGGAAAGTATGACATATTCAAGTTTTAGACCTGATATAAATTACTACAAATGTGTTTAATAGTGTTCTGAGTGTTAGGAATTGCATGCAGAAGATATCAATTAAATGCAAATAAAGATTAAACAGAGGAATGAAAAATACACAAAAATAATAACAGTGAGAGACAATTTTTAACATGGTTCACCCAAACTCAGGCTACATCCACCAACAGAGAGTCTAATATTATTATCCAGCAAATCAAACCGATTACAATCAACAATCCTTGCAACTCAATACCACTGCAAATGCTACAATACAATATCAATGGAAACCCTAACCCTTAGCCATTTTTATCAAGACTTATGTCGGTTACAAAATAGGGTTTTTTTTATGTTGGCCAATAGAACAATAACTCCCGATGCCTTTATAAGATAATACTGATTTAGCTGCCCCTGGACCTCACAAGGGGCGCTACCCCCAAACCCCCATTAAATAATTTGGGGGGAAACCGTGCCGATAAAAGTGGGAAAAATTTAACCTCTAAGTCTAATTAGGCTCCATATAACAACAATCTCCCACTTGGAGACTGATCATAACACTGCTGACCCTGTAGCTCCCACTAGAAATAAACACCCTGGACCCTGTTGTTTTGATTTTATTGTTTTTAGTCTTGAAGACCAACCAAAGCTGAAGAGGAGCTCATCTTCTCCCTTGTCACTGCCTTCGTAAACATATTTTTTTAGATTTTCATCTGTATGTATCTTTTCCAGCTATAACTGTCCATCATCCAATACCGACCGGATGAAGTGATACCTTAGCTGTATGTGTTTGATCTTTGAATGCAAGGTAGAATTCTTTGCAAGATGTATGGCACTCTGACTGTTTGTAAACAAATAACTATTAGCCTGTTGTTTGCCCAATTCTTCCATGAAATATTGCATCCATATCATCTCCTTGCTTGTCTCTGTTGTAGCTACATACTCTGCCTCTGTGGTGGATAAAGCAATCACCTTTTGCAACCTGGAGATCCAACTCACCGCTATCCCACCTACAGTAAAGACATAACCTATAGTACTCCACCTAGTATCAATATCCCCTACCAAATCTAAGTCCACATAGCCTGCTAAATCAGTATTAGAGTCCCCAAAACATAAGTGTTTAGTGGATGTACCTCTCAAATGTCTGAGAATCTATTTTACCTCATTCCAATGCTCCAATCTGGGATTACTCATATACCTGCTTACAACTCCTACAGCATGTGCAATATCTAGTCTCTGTCATACCATGGCATACATTTAACTTCCTACAACTAAAGCATATGGTACCTTGGACATTTTTTCTTCCTCCTCTTGTGTCTTAGGACACATCTCCTTAGTCAATTTCAAATGACTAGGCAAAGGTGTACTGACAACTTTTGCATTCTCCATATGGAATCTCTGTAACACCTTTTCAACATAATTAGCCTGAGATAGAGTCGATTTTATGTTCTTCCTATCTCTGTGAATTTTCATACCAAGGATTTGATTTGCTGCCCCCAAATCCTTCATAGCAAATGATTGTGCTAACTGATGTTTTAATTCCCTTATGTGATCCATGTTAGACCCTGCTACAAGCATGTCATCAACATATAAACATAAAATAATGTAGTTTTCATTATCCAACCTCTTAAAATAAACACAATGGTCAGAATTACACTGGCTATACCCTTGTTTAGCCATAAAACTATCAAATTTCAAATACCATTGCCGAGGTGCTTGTTTCAAGCCATATAAACTCTTCTTTAATCTACACACCAATTTCTCCTTACCTTTGACCTCAAATCCCTGTGGTTGTTCCATATATATCTCCTCCTCCAAATCACCATGGAGAAAGGCAGTTTTCACATCTAGTTGTTCCAAATGCAAATCTTCAGTAGCGAATAGAAGTCATCTTAACAACTGAAGAAAAAATCTCATCAAAATCAATACCTTTTTTCTTTGCAAATCCTTTTAAAACTAACCTAGCTTTAAATCTTTTCTTACCTCTATCTTCCTCTTTCAACCTATAAACCCATTTGTTTGGTAAAGCCTTTTTACCTACAGGCAAGTTACATAATTCCCAAGTCTGATTTTTCAACAAGGAGTCCATTTCTTCTTTCATTGCAAGCTCCCACTGAACCTTTGTATCCACCTGCATAGCTTCATCATACCCTTTTGGTTCACTAGCATCTGTTAACAAAATAGAATACAAAGAAGGAGAAAACCTTTCAGGAGATCTGCTTAGCCTTGTTAACCATCTAACATTCATTGGAGTTTGTGGTATTTCCTATTGTTGTTGTTGTAAGTACAAAAATCACGCACAGCCTCCATGAGGACCCCTATAATGATTCAAATCCTTGTCACATACATGAAAGTGTGAAATAATGTCCTTTAAGTAGAAAACCTCTTGATGATGTGTCCTCTTTCTTGTCTTGTGTTGTTTCCTCTTTGTCAATTTTTCTCTCTTGTCACTTGCGATGCTTTTCAACACTTTTTGCGACATTTGTCGATTTGTGTTTTCTGAGCTTTCGACCTTGCTCCTAAGCCTTGTAAGTGTCTTGTAGATGAGTTTTCACCTTTCCCTTATGTTTTTCATCTTCTACACCCCCTAGAAGCCTTCTAGAGGTTCCCCCTATCCATCTCCCACTTTCAGTTTCCAGTTCCGCTCAACCAATCCAAATCTCCCCCTATTATTTCCATATCTCCCCTAGGAGATCCTGCAAGTGCAAGTGGAGATTTGGATTCTTGCACATGACTAACCTATTTCTGGAGGCAGAACCCCTCCTTTTCTTCTCTTCTTTCATTTCCCCATGCAATTCTTCAGAAAACCCTATCCAGTCCGGATCTCCCCTGAGCAACCCTACTAGTAAAAGGGGCAACCCTGTCATATTTCCAACTGCAGAAAAACTCAAGTTTCTCACTAGTTTTAGCTCTGTTTTTGCCTTTTTTTTCCAGTTCACATGATTTTTGATGCCTAATATGGAGTTGACTATTTCATGCACCCACACATGCATAATTAACTCCATTTGATCTAAAATTAACTCCTCAATCAATCTCATGCATCCTCACATCTCCATTTCTTCTTCAGTGATAAGCTATTATTGATTTATCACTCCATAGTTAGCTGAGTTCACTGGGTAATCAACCTTGTTAACTCCCCAATCATCCTTGTTAACTCATCAATCAAATGAGTTAACTTCTCAATCAATCCCATTCCTCAAACCTATAAATACACCCCTCTCTCATGCACAAAGGGAGGCAAATTCATTGTGCACATAGCTCTTGCCAATTGTTTACTCTCCAACTTAGCATTCAAATGCTCTTACAAGACGAAGATGCCTTTTTCTTTATTCATTGTTCAACCAAGCATCATTACACTGCTTCATTATATGCCATTGTGCTCAACTAAAGCTTTCATTAAGCGCTTTCAAGCTTCAACAAGCTTCTTTTTGCTTCTTTGTGTCATTTTGTCATCAAGAGGATCTCTCGCTACTTCAAAGGGACTCGAGGTTGCCAATATCAAGGATTTATGAGGGTAGTGTAGTCACACAAATCTTCATTTCTTTCAAGTTCCTTCATTGCTTTATTCAATTCATAGTAATTAGAAAACTAAATTTGCTCTTGGATACAGTAAATCTTTGCTTTTTCCTTGATAGTTAGATCTTGCATGTTAGAATAATTGTTTTCATAATCTTAGATCTAGATTATTTGAAGAAGCAGTTTCCCTTTTTAGATTAGATTATTTTAAAACAACTGAAAACCCAAAAAACATAGATTAAACTTGCATTAGGAAAAGTCATATTAACTTGCATTCATATTTCCTTTTCATAGATTAAATAGCACTTTTCATTTCCAAAATTCTAAAAAAGCACAAAAAAATGTTTGCATATCATTTATCTTTGCATACATATAGAAAACCTAAAAATAGATAAATTTGCAAACCCTCGATACCATCACAAGGTAAACCATGATTAAATGATTCCATCAAACTCTTGATCACATCACAAGGTTAAAAAACAAGTCAAAGCATAGCTAAACCCTAGGTCAACTAAACCCTGGGTCGAAACCCTAAGTCTAGTTAAGGTTAGTCATCACACATCTACCTCTATCTTGGCCCATGAATGTGCCTAGGAGTGAGAGGAGAGTGGGTGAGGGTTGTCTGTGACGAGATTGAGGAAATCAATCCACGACAACAACAAGAGGCATTTACTCTACCACAACAAGACCCATTTGTCCTTTTATTAATAAAAGAACAAAGACAACTCCAAATACAATGAGAACTCATTCAACGCATTGAGAGACAAGAGGACATAAATGAAAGAAATCACTTACCCACACAAAGGTGGAATAGAAGAAACCCCAATAGAATAAGAGAAACTAGTGACCCTTTAGGTCATAGGGTTTTCTCAACAACAACTACAATCGAACAAAACATTCAACTTGGCACACAACAATAAAGGCCACAGAACTTGTTGACCCCTATCCACTAAGTCCATCTCTCCAACGAGCTAGACCCCCGCCGCGTCTCGCCTCCTCTCAACTGGCTACTTCCACGTGAGTGAAAGTGATGTGGCAGATCACCCTATGGCAAGGAGGGAAGGGTCCATGTGCATGCCAAAATTTGATCCGACAGCCCCACGCAACCGAAGTCACAATTTTGAGCATACATATTTTGGTGAACCCGACGTGAAATTGCAAATCCTTCTAGGACGAGTAATTTTATGTTCCCATTTCAAACACTTCAAGACTTTAGCAAAAGCTCTGAAACATTTTCACACCATTCTTCATAGCTTCTTTAGCCGCTTCATCTTCTATCACCTACGTCGTCATTCATTCCATTTGTTTTGTGTTGTCTATGGCACCTCCGAACATGACGAAACCTGACTTAAACCAAGCGAATATTCCCTCAAGGGAACCAAAAACTCTTTCCTTTGATAGGTATGTGCCACTGCACCCTAACGCACCAATCACCAACTGTTATGACTATGAAGATTCTGATTATGAACTAGATCAAAGAGAATCTAGGCGTTCTCTATCTTTCAACAACCTAGCTTGGGAGAACAACCCAGTCATACCAAATGTGCCACATAAAGCTAGAAGGATAAGATCAGAGATACATCGACCCGATCAGCCTTCCACAAGCATAATGAGTACTCATCTTGATGAGGAAGTTAAACAATTAGAAAAACATCTGCAAGAAGCCAAAGATGCTCAAGAGGTATTAAGGATTTCCTTGCGAGAAGAGTAAAGAGAAAATGCTACGTGTAAAGAAGCATATCACCATGAAAATGTTTGACAAGAAAATCCTAGAAATGAAGAAACACCTAAAGCTGCTACTCCTGCAGATTTAATCACAACTCTAGTGCAAAGAATTAGAATCTTGGAAGTAGAGCAAGCTGCTCTAGAAAGAAGGCAAAAATTTCATTCACAAGATCAGGGGGCATCTCAAAATCCCCCTACCTCAATTAATATTCACGAAATGCTAGCAATGACACATGTTTGAATAGGAATCCTCCTATTCATAACAATCAAACAAATCTGACAATGGGTTATCAAAACCCACCTATAGGGTTATTACTATTAACCCCGCAATCTCAAAGTTCCTTTCTAGGAACATATCTTAAGTATTTAAAGGAACCTTTGGACCAAAACATAAGAAGCATGCAACTACCTCGGCCATTACCAGATCTCCCAAAGTTAAAAGGACAAGGAGATCCAAACTCCCACATTAAAGCCCACACTATGGCCATAAGAGAACTCCTCCGTTGGGATGGGGTTGTAGCAAAAATCTTTCCAAAAACTCTTGAAGGCATCACTCTGGATTGGTATTATCACTTACCAGAAGTGTCGATTCATTCGTTCAAACAACTAATCAGAGAGTTTGTCATGGCATTCAACATGAACAAACTCGTTAAAATAGGGATTAGATAATTCCTCACAATGAAACAAGAGCCAAACAAATCCATATCCCACTTTGTCACTCGATGGAGGCAAGTCCTTTATTCTTCAACTAGTGCTCTGAATATGGATCACTGAGAATTGTACGACCTCTTTTTACATGCCCTTAACAAGGACATGAGAGAAGATGTTCAAAAATTGCCATACAAATCCTATGAAGAGGCATTGGAAAGTGCTTTGAGGATTGACCAAGCTGCCATCAACAGTGGTAGAAAGGTCTATGGGTCAAATGGAAAGCTAACAAAGCAAGACATAGGAAACAATGTCTTTGTCATTAAAATCCTTAAAAACAATAGGAGTACAACCATAGATGGGGTGACAGATCAAGCCCCAATCAAGAAAGTAAGAGATGATTACAATGGGAGAGATTACTATCCTCCTAACATAAATGTCATAGATCAGCCTAGGAATAATAGGTACTACCCTCGAGACAATTACCAAAGTTTGAACCGCAACAGAAATAGGAACAGAAACGATGGAAGATACGAAAGACCCCCATACGAGTTCAATCAATTTTGTTCTTTTCATATAACAAGGGGGCATAGCATAGAATCTTGTAGAGAATATAAAAAATTCATACTAAGGTTGCCAGAAGACCAACAACGTTTGTTCATAGAGATGTTTTTAAACCCACAGGAAGTCATGTCGGATAACAAAGATACAAGACAAAATCAACCTCTAATAGCACCACAAAATGCAAACATGAGAATTTATCAGGACCCATTCCCCGCACATAAAGACACAAAAACAACAAACCAAAACAAGACGGCCCAAAGTAGTAACCCTGAAGTCCCTCCGCAACTAGGACAAAAAGGAGAAGCTAGGATGATGGGATTAGTCAAGATTATGCACAATGAAGAAGAAGAGGAAGACCATAAGGATGAAAATTTGCAAATAGAAGCATATGAAGGTATCATCTCAGTAGGAGAACTAGTACTAGTGTCAATCAGACCTTATGAGCTCATAGAAGATTTAAAGAAGACATGCTCACATTTCATTCATCAACTTACTCAAGAACTCCCCTTCACATCGCTCAACATTACTAAAGGCAATAGGTTTAAAATACCTTGACCAAATTACGCCACCACCTAGTGAGCAAATCAATCATGTGGACTATGACCTCAGTCTACCAAATTTAGAACTCAAAGATCCAGGGTTCTTCTTTGACTTACAATAAATGCCTTCCGAGGCAGAGTTAACAAAAAAAGGATACCCTGCACTATATCTTCAAGTATGGATTTACGATATGTGCATCAAGCAGACCTTAATTGATGATGGGGCCACAGTGAACATAGTTCCTTTCTCCCTATTGGAGAGGATGGGCTATGGGCATACAAATATCACTGCTTCATGGGATACTCTAAGCGGGTATGATAATCTAAAGGCTACCACCATAGGCAAGATTACCCTTCCAGTGACTTTGGGACCTAAAACCATTCCTACCACATTCTACGTCATAGACAAAGACACAGGATATAACTTGATTCTTGGAAGGCCATGGATACATAGAATGAAAGTTGTGCCATCCACATTATTTTGAGGAAGCTTGATTCTTGCACTTAGGGAAAGTATATGTCACAAAGGGAGACCCATAACCTTTTAGCATGTTAAAATCAAACACACCGAACAAACGTATAGGTATCCCCATAGACTACGAACTCCCTACCAACAAGTTAATTGTCCCTAATCCTACACCTCAGTTGATATGCATCAACCAAATGGAAATCCTAGAAAAGACCATAAACGTCGCAGATATCAAAACTCTAGAGAATGAGGCATTACCAAAACAAAAGGAAATGGTTCCCAAAGAAAAGACAATTGAGATCATGGAATTGATTGAACTGGATGGACCACTCTAGTTTCCCCTAGAGGTACTCATGATCAACTTCCAAGAGGCCTACAAACTCTTCCCTTGCATAGGGGAGAATCCTCATAGAACTGAAGGACCGGTGTTTCAAACCACTACATTAGATCTGAGAAATGTAGACCCACACGCTTTCTCAGATGCTAAGGAAGACATGACAAAAAGTTACACTCCACTGTCACCACTAAGTGAATCGTGTGTCCCTGAGACACCAGAAGAAATAGAATCTTACAAGCCTCTCACCCCGATAGAGGATTCATATTGACCATTGACACCCATGGAAGAAGCGCATTCCATTGACAATGAATCAACTAATGCCATAGGAATGCTGCCTAGAATGTTCATGGTATCACAACCATAAGAGAAACCGATCACCTCTGCCTCAGTTCAGTTAAATGAACTCGGCAAGTGGGAAGCACCTCTAGTACAAATCAAAATGGCTTGAAAAACTTCCCGATGAAGATGAAGAAAGTGAAGGTATCTTTCACAGGGAATGGAAGATGAGAGTGACAATTGGTGTTGACAACCCTGTCATTTTTGAACTACCAAAGAGTTACATCCGGTATGCCATGGACTTAAGACTAGAACCAAATGGGAGGACACGTATAAGCTTTGTCCCTCTTGATGAGAAAAGGGAGCTGCAAACTCCCCTTGAGTTGTTCCAATTTTTGCAAAGAATCCAAGAGAGACCAAATGTGAAAATCTACATGCAAGAACAGTTCGACCTGTTAGCAAAATTACTGAATTGTTATGGAGTCTTGTATTAGACCCCTTCTCATCAACAAGCCTTTCAAGACTTACTTCATCTCACACTACTAAGAGAAACCTCCGAGTTGGTTCCAATAGAGTCAAATAACAAACCTTACAGAATAGGAGAACTTGTCCTAAGAAGAGGTATCACAAAGAATAAGAAAAGAAGACAAAAAAGAGCTTTTTCAAAAGACTAGAAAGGTCCTTACATGGTCAAAGAAGATGTCAGAAATGGTGCATATTTCTTGTGCACAATGGAGGGAGAGGAATTTGGTGAAATAGTCAATGCCTTTCACCTCAAGAAATACTATGTCTAAAAACACCAAAAAAATCATAAAACATGAAAATTTCAAAAAAATTATAAAAATCAAAAATGTCAAAAATAATTTGTTTCTTACATTTCTGTATCATTTTGTTTCATCTTGCATTATATTCAGTGACTTGCTCTTATATTATTTTCTTTTCAATAAGGAGTCTAAGGTTACCTAGATATGTGTCATCCTTTCAGGACCTAGAGATTCCCCATTTTCACAATCGCCATTAGCCCCCTTCATTCCCAATGATTCTAATCAAAGCCTAGCTCTTAGCTTTACACTATTCCCAGTCTTAATGAGTCAAGATGTTAGGTCAAAACAAAGTCAGCATTCCAATCTATAGTGTTCAAAGGAAGCTTTCAAGTAGACCTTCCCAATTCTTCCCCAATAGAAGAGAAGTCCAAACAAATTACAAAAACTTTAGGTGGCACTCAGCCCCTTATCTTTCCTGGCCAAAAATGTCAGGGGGATCAAAACTCTGAAGGAAGCAATCTAAAATTTGAGTGAATAAAAAAATGAGTGGTCAAAATAAGAGTGTCAAAAGTGAGAATTAAGAGATCAAAGTACTGCATATTAGGGTTCCAAAAGCATTCATTTCTTGAAAAGTCAAAAAATCTAAAAAAATGAGAAAAATCAAGTGAGAAAAATACAAAAAAAAGTGAAAAAAAAAGAGAGATACAAAAAAAGAGTGAAAGAGAGAAGATTGTTGAATGTATGTACTCTTGGGTGGAGATCAATCTAAGCTCAAAGCCTCAAGGGTGACATTCTAACAGAGAAAAGAAAGGTACAAAGCACACACACGCACTAGCTGAGTAAAACTGAAGAGTCTAGTAGTCTTTAGGATCATCTTCTACTGAGGGACCCTTATTCTTTCCTACTTATCCTTTACCCCAGGTCTATCTTTCTTTCCATCTATGATCTAAGTCTAGTGAACACCAATAAAATTTGCTACTTGTCTAAGTTAAAAGCTTGTCAACTTGTCTTATCTAGATAAGGATCAGTGTTTAGCCTTTAGCAAAGCCAAAGTTTAGAAACACTCCATTTTCATTCCTGCTCTCCACTGGAATTATAAAATCCTATCTCACAGCCTTGAATAGGTCTCTCATATCAGGACAACTCTACAATCCCCTGAATTGAAAATCGTATTTAAGAGCAGTCACATTGTTTGTTCCACATTGCATTCATGCCAAAATCAGAAAAAGAGTCTCAAAGAAATAAAGTTAAATGTCATATCTCATGACATTTAGTAGAAGTAAATGTTTCATTTCAGCATTTCTCATGTTCCTGCATTATCATATCATGAAGTGCATTTCATATATATAACACAAACAATTACAAAAATATGTCATCGTTATCATGCTTGCATCGTTAAAAAGAGTTGAAAAGGTCAAACAAATAATCAAAAAGTTCCCAAACCTCCAAACATGCACAAGAGATGAGTACAAATCTGATAGGCAAAAAACCATAAAAAGATAAACTTTCATAGATACATCAGAAGTTTACATATACCAAGAGTGTTAAAGAGCTAGGACAAAATGCTTTCAAAGGAAGTAGAGGCTCCCCATGCAAGGGGGCACAATTTCAAGAAAGGAAGTCAAGGTTGGTTCCCTCCAATGGAACCCTCGGGACTTTGGCTACTCCACCTAGGAATACCACTCGTCGTTCCATGAGACCTATGAGAGTGAGGTGCTCTACTGTGAGCATGTGACTATGAAGGTCTTGCCATACTAGCATCATGTCGTCCAAAACTAAGATAAGTCATCTCTTAGAGTACCTGATTCTCACCCTTAAGGGTGTCAACGTGGGTCTTCAAGTCAGTATTCACCTAACATCCATGATAGACAAGAGCAAAAATGTCAGTGTGTTGCCTAGTAGCAAGGGGCACACCAGGATCATCTAAAAGATGATCACGAGTCATCCTAGTGAAGGGAGAAGCTAATCCAACATTAATTTTGTAAACAAAATCCATCCACTCTCTGACGTTACCTGAAAGAGCAAATCAAAAGAAAAGCAAGTCAGTTCCCCATGAAAAGAGAAGGACAAAAGTACGAAAAGTAAATGGGATAAACTTACATGGATCACCAGGCTGCCAATCAAGGTCAAATTGTTGCATCACCTCATCTGAATGAGGAGGTCAAGGAACAATAGGACACTCGTGGATATCAAGAACATCATCTAAATCACTAGCTCCATCAAAACCCTCATCCTATGCATCCTTAGGAAGGACCTCATTTGACCAATCATCATCATCTAGAACATAGTCCTCGTCAATAGACTCTGAATCCACAGTCACAATTAGATATCGGGAAGGATTCCCTCTCCCTTCCCTATGTCCTTGTCTTGAAACTCTAGTAATGAAGACTCTAGGAATCAAGGGAGTCCAAACCATAGTCCTTTGTCTAATCTCACCCATCTCCTGGGGGTAAGTCCTCAGGGATGTCCTCACCAAATTACTGTAAAACAAGATCAACTTGATGGGTCTCAACTAGACCATTACGGTCTAAAATATTAGATACTCCATGATAGTACTCTCTATCCTCACCATCATGGGCCTAAGATCCCTCCATGTCACGATAAGGATCAAAGATCATGTCCTCATCTGTAAGAGTAGCAACAGTGGGTAAAGAAGCATCAAAGTGACCAACATGCATCCACCTCACTGCTCTTGATAAACATCTATCTGGAATCATAATGAGCTTTTGATAGGGCCTCATGTGCTCAAATATCCATGTCATGATCAAAGAAGAGTGGCTAAAAGCTAGAGCTCCTTGTCATGAGATATGATAGAAGTTCCTGTAAACTATGGCCAAGATGTCTGGTCCCCAAGCATAAACTATGCCCTCCTCAATACCACGAATGATGGGTGCCCAACACCATCTCAGACAAGTCGAGGCCTTGTCTCCCGACAGCCTCGATGCAATCAAACTGATCAGGAATCTCCTCAAAAGTGGGATGCGAAGGCGAGGCATAGAAGTAAGTTGGAATCCTGTCTGATCTCTGGGGTGACTAACCCCCATGAACTCTTCCCAAGATGCCTTGTCCTCGAAGGACTCACTAGCTAGAAGGACTAAAGGATGTCCTCTCACAAGAACCCCAAGTATACGATACACATCATACAAAGTGATGGTCCACTCTCTAGAGATCTGTGGGAACCTGAATGTGTTTCTGTCTGTATCCTAGTAGGTCAGAATGTCATAGCATATACGAGACATAGGATGAATAAAAAGTACGTGACAAACTCTAGCTAGACCTGTCCTCCTCAAAATAGCACGATCCTCATCGCTCAATGAAGAAAACATCCCTAAGTGCCATCTTTGCTCTCGATAGGCATTCTATCGGATACACATGTCCTATAAAATTAAAAGAGAACTTTAGATTAGATCTTCTAAACTCGTAAAAATCCCTAAAATTTGTAAAACTGCAGAAAAACCTTTCACAAAAAAAGCGTATAACCTTCAAAATTGCAATCGATAGGGGAATACAATAACCAAAACATGTCAGATCAAAGTAAAACAAGCATCAAACAATGTGAAATTTCAATCAATATCAGCCCAACAGGGTCGCCCCCGAGTGACCTAGGTGTTTTGCGGGATCTCCCCCGGGTGACCCTACTATCAGACAGGATCTCCCCCGGCAACCTGCCTGACAAAAGGAGCGATCCTAGAGGGAGATCCCTCGATCAAAAACTACTCTAAAAACATCATTTTTTGGCTAATTTCAAAAAAAGAAAAACTAATCTTGCCCTAAACGACGAGACAGAGACAATGCAACAGAGAAAATCATAAAAAATGGATAATTTCAAGAGATTTTTCACAAGATTCAAACTAGGGTTTAGAGAAGAGTTTTTCACTATTTGTGTGCCTGATTCTCCGCAGCTAAAGAAGAGGCAGCCATCTTTGTGATCTCCTCGAAGATACCTTTCCAACTACTGCTCACATAATCGATTCCACCGTCGTTTTGCTCTGATCTCACAATTTGACTTGCTTTGTTTGCCCTTAGCTTAGTTTTATTTGTGCATTTTAGATTAGTTCTTTTCTTTTATGCATCTTTTTCATGCATCATTTTGTGTGCTTTCATTCCTACAGGTCCAAACCAACAAAGGCAAGCAACTAGTCAAACTAAAACAATCCATGGTAAGTTTGTCATTTCAGTTTTCATTATTTGTTTTGATATATTTAAATGCCGAACTAATACTAGTTATTGTAGGTACAATTGCGAGAAAATTGACAACAGGTAAGGCCTAGTTCGAGAACGGTACCTACCTTTCATGTAGAGTACCGTCCCCGAGGGGGCAAATATGTAAGTATAAAAATCACGCATAGCCTCCATGAGGACCCCTATGATGATTCAAATCCTTGTCACGTACATGTAAGCATGAAATAATGTCCTTTAAGCAGCAAACCTCTTGATGACGTGTCCTCTTTCTTGTCTTATCTTGTTTCCTCTTTGTCAATTTTTCTCTCGTTGCTTGCAACACTTTTTGTGACACTTGTCAATTTACATTTTTTGAGCTTTCGACCTTTCTCCTAAGCCTTGTAAGTGTCTTGTAGATGAGTTTTCACCTTTCCCTTTTGTTTTTCATCTTATGCACCCCCTAGAAGCCTTCTAGAGGCTCCCCCTATCCATCTCCCACTTTCAATTTTTAGTTCTGCTAAACTAATCCAAATCTCCCCCAATTATTTCTAGATCTCCCCTGGGAGATCCTGTAGGTGCAAGTGGAGATTTGGATTCGTGCACATGACTGACCTATTTCTGGAGGCAAAACACCTCCTTTTCTTCTCTTCTTTCATTTCCCCCCTGTAATTCTCTAGAAAACCTTGTCCAACCCAAATCTCCCCCAGGTGACCTAGGGTCGCCTAGGGGCAACCCTACTGGCAAAAGGGGTGACCCTATCATATTTCTAACTGCAGAAAAACTCAAGTTTCTCACTCATTTTAGTTCCATTTTTGCCTGTTTTTCTTCCAGTTCGCATTATTTTTTATGCCTAATATGGAGTTAACTATTTCATGCACCGACATATGCATAATTAACTCTATTTGATCTAAAATTAACTCCTCAATCAATCTCATGCATCCTCACATCTCCATTTCTTCTTCAGTGATAAGCTATTATTGATTTATCACTCCATAGTTAGCTGAGTTCACTGGGTAATCAACCTTGTTAACTCCTTAATCATCCTTGTTAACTCATCAATCAAATGATTTAACTTCTCAATCAATCCCATTCCTCAAACCTATAAATACAACCCTCCCTCAAGCACAAAGGGAGGCAAATTCATTGTGCACACATCTCTTGCCAGTTTTTTGCTCTCCAACTTAGCATTCAAATGCTCTTACAGGACAAAGGTACCTTTTGCTTTATTCATTGTTCAACCAAGCATCATTACGCTGCTTCATTCTATGCCATTATGCTCAACCAAAGCTCTCATTAAGCTCTTTCAAGCTTCAACAAACTTCATTTTGCTTCTTTGTGTCATTTTGTCGTCAAGAGGATCTCCTGTTGCTTCAAAAGGACTCGAGATTGCCAATATCAAGAATTTCTGAGGGTAGTGGAGTCACACAAATCTTCATTTCTTACAGGTTCCTTCATTGCTTTATTCAATTCATAGTAATTAGAAAACTAAATTTGCTCTTGGGAATAGTAAATCTTTTCTTTTTCCTTGATAGTTAGATCTTGCATGTTAGAATAATTATTTTCATATTCTTAGATCAAGATTATTTGAAGAAGCAATTTCCCTGTTTAGATTAGATTACTTTAAAACAATCAAAAACCTAAAAAAAATAGATTAAACTTGCATTAGGAAAAGTCATATTAACTTGCATTCATATTTCCTTTTCATAGATTAAATAGCACTTATCATTTCAAAACTACTAAAAAAGCACAAAAAAACATTTGCATATCATTTAGCTTTGCATGCATATAGAAACCCTAGAAATAGATAAAATTGCAAACCCTCGATACCATCACGAGGTAAACCACAATTAAACGATTCCATCAAACCATTGACAACATCACAGGGTAAAAAAACAAGTCAAAGCATAGCCAAACCCTAGATCAACTAAACCCTAGGTCAAAACCCTAAGTCTAGTTAAGGTTAGTAATCACACATCTACCTCTATCTTGGCCCATGAATGTGCCTAGGAGTGAGAGGAGAGTGGGTGAGGGTTGGCCATGATGAGATTGAGGAAATCAATCCACAACAACAACAAGAGGCATTTACTCTACCACAACAAGACCCATTTGTCCTCTTATTGATAGAAGAACAAAGACAACTCCAAATACAATGAGAACTCATTCAACGCATTGAGAGACAAGAGGACATAAACAAAAGAAATTGCTTACCCACACAAAGGTGGAATAGAAGAAACCCCAATAGAAGAAGAGAAACTAGTTACCCTTTGGGTCATAGGGTTTTCTCAACAACTACAATCAAACAAAACATTCAACTTAGCAAGCAACAACAAAGGCCACAAAACTTGCTGACCCCTCTCTGTGAAGTCCAGCTCTCTAATGAGCCAGACCCCCACCATGTATCACCTCCTCTCAACTAGCTACTTCCACATGAGCGAAAGTGACATGGCAAATCACCCCGTGGAAAGGAGGGAATGGTCTATGTGCATGCCGAAATCTAACCCAACAGCCCTAGGCAACCAGAGTCATGATTTTGAGCGTACAGTTGCGGAGCATGAGGAACCACTGGAACATCACTATCTGGAGTATCATCCAGCACCACATAATCCTTTTCATTCTTCTCATGCTATTGCAACTGATCTTTGTACAACACCTTCTCATTGAATACAACATCCCTGTTTCTCACAATTTTTAGATTTTCAACATCCTAAAGCCTATAACCAAATTCATCAATGTCATATCTGACGAAGATACACTTTTTTTATTTTGCATCTAGCTTGGTTCTATTTTCAAAATCTACATGTGCAAATACTTCACATCTGAAGGTTTTAAGAAAATAATAACTCACTTTCTTAACTGTCCATGCTTCCTCTGGAATACCACAGCCCAAAGGAACTGAAGGACCTCTATTAATTAAATATATAGCGATATTGACAGCCTCTGTCCACATGTTTAAAGGCAGCCCAACATGCAATCTCATTCTCCTTGCATACTCCATTATTGTCCTATTCATGCGCTCAGCCACTCCATTTTCTTGTGGAGTCCCTGGAACCACTTTCTACCTACGAATTCCATTAAAGGAACAATAATCCTCAAATTCTTTGCTACAATACTCACCACCATTATCTGATCTAAGATATTTTAATCTTTTACCTATCTCATCTCAACCAAGCTTCTCCATTTCTTAAATGTTTCAAATACATCATATTTCTACCTAAGGAAATAAATCCAAACCTTCCTAGTTGCATCATCTATGAATGTAACATAATACTGAGAGCCATAGAGAGAAAATACCTGAGCCGGTCCCCATACATCTATATGCACAAGCTCCAACTTTTCATCTTTCCTTTGCTTCCCATCGTTGAGAAAACTAACTCTCTTTTGTTTGCCATACACACAACTTTCACATAAATCCATATTAATACATTTCAGACCTGGTAAAAATTTCTTAGAATGAAGTACCTTCATACCTTTTTCACTCATATGCCCAAGTCTGTTATGCCATAGTGTTGTCTCAGAACCTGCAGCAACTGTTTCAGTCTCTTCCTACGAACCCACAACAACTGTTCCTAAACCTGTTTGTTTTTTCTCTGCAACAGCTAAAGTAGAAGGAACAGTATGACATGTACAAAGATATAAGGTGCCTACTTTCACACCTTTTTCTACTATTAAGGCACCTCTTGAAACCTTCTAATTTTTATCATTAAAAGTATTTGTGCAACCTTCATCACCTAGCTACCCTACAGAAATTAAATTCCTACTTAGCCTTGGAACATGCCTTACCTCTTGTAGTATCCAATGATTCTTATTTTGCAACTTAATCTTAATTCTTCCCTTTCCAACAATCTGACAAGGTTCGTTATCTCCCAAATAAACCAGCCCAAAATCCCCTTGGACATAATCAAGAAAATAACTTCTATGGGGCGTAGCATGAAATGAGTGTTGGGAATTAAGGTGTCTCGACCTTGGTAATTCCTTGTATTATTTCATTGTATTTATTTATTTATTGCCTATTTTATAATTAGGATGCAAATCCTATGTTGTCAACTTGTAGGAGTTGGCACGGTGATGTGTCATCCTACATGGCATATGACCATATGTAAATTTGTCCTCACATGAGGAGTTAGGTGTCCCACTTAGTGGTAGGAATATTTTTCCATGTGTTGGCATCTTGGAATGTGTGTAAGGGAATATTGACCAAAACGGTCATGACAGATTCCTATGACAAAGTTATGACATGTTAGAGTTAGAAATAGAAGATCATATGCTAGGTATGGACATGTGTTGAAAAGCATCTTTGAAAACAGCATCTTTGGGCACCCCAAGGTGGGATATGACATGTTGTAAGAGAATATGCCATTTATAGCTTGTGTATGATAGATTCTCTTACAGCTGTAAGTTATGACAGATTCTATGACATTTGTAAGAGTCGTAAGAGCATCTGTCATAGCCCATTTTGGAAATAGGTGACCTCTTTGGGACGAGGTGACTTGACAAGTGTCAAGAACATCCTACAGTGTTGGACAAGTGTCCATAGGCATGGGTTTTGGGCCATGAGGCTATGTTGGATGCCCATCTCAATGTGGAGCCATTTTTGCCATGTATGTTCTTTATAAACAAGTGCTTTGGAGAGGTGATGCACTATGTGATTGACAGGTACTATTATGCTGCCAGATCATCTCTACATACAAGTGTCAAAGACTCCTATAAGAGCATTGGCTCTGTGACTGTATTGTAACCTTCATTGTTTATGGAATACATTTGAGTTGTGTTTTGGAGTGTGGGATTTTTCACCTGTAAGGGTTTTCCCCACGTATATCTTGTGTCTCTCTTCTTCTGTGTTACATTCTTGTGTGTGTTTGCTACAATATCTCTGTTAGTGGGTTAACATAGCTGTAACTGTAAAGATAAAATTAAATTTGCACTCTCCTCCCCTCATTAGATTAGTGTAGGAAATGATTTCCGCACACTTAGCTTCCTTTCAGTTAGTATCAAACCCTGGCTAGTTTTAGTTCTAGCTGCTGGGTAGGGGTTTTTTGAGATAATCTTAGGTTGAGTGGGGGTGTTGTGAAGAGCATTTTGTATCTTGTTGGAACAAGGAGATGGCAACAACATCTAGAAGATTAGAGGTGGAGAAATTTAATGGCACTAATTTCGAGTTGTGGAAACTCAAGATGGAAGACCTATTTATTGATCGTGACCTATGGGAAACTGTATCCAGTGTAAAACCTACAACAATGTCACAAGCTGATTGGGACCTCAAAGATTGGAAGGCTAAGGGTCTCATAAGACTCTATCTAGCTAACTCTATCCTGTTGAATATCCATGAGGAGAAGAGCACAAAAGACCCTTGGAAGAAGCTGGGTGATGTTTATGTTGACCCATTTTTCCTCTATCCTGGATCAAATGTTTAACCTGGTATTTTTCTAGAAAATCCTTTGAAAAATGTCCCTATAAAGCTTAAAGTGCCAAATTTCCCAAGGAACCTTGCCTAAAAACCTTACCATTGGAAAGAGCTTGAAAAAATAGGCAGGTTTGCTTTTTACATCACCCTGAAATTCGGCCAAATAAAGAAGTTATTGAGGGTCAAAGTTTTGGTCAACATACAGTTCAAATTTACATTTGGCGGGCTTGCAAATCTATATCGGCCTTACAAAATTTTGAGAAAACATGAGTTATATACATTTTCTGAATGTATATCGGGCCAAGGAAATGCATATACATTTCAAGAATCTTTCGCAGATTCTCAGAATATTCCTGATTTGTATATCGGAGGTATACAAGCAAGGGAAGCAAGTGAAACATATAAGGATAATGTGCATTCATCGCATATTCCTCAAAGATTCCTTGTTTGTATATGGGAGCTTTGTATATTTGCCCTTTGTATTTTTGACATACAAGCAAATATACATTCGCTGGAGGATGCAAGGGCAGATACAAGGATGGAATATACATCGCAGATCCCTGGAATATTCGCTAAATGTATATTGGGTCTGCATGTATATAGGGGCTTGTATATTCAGATATACAAATGGAGATACAAAGGAATATGTAGTGAAAAGATACAAGGTCGGCGGACATACATGTGCTACAGTGGATGTACATTCGCCAAAGATACAAAGGCTGAAATATACAAGGTAATATACATTGAAGATTTCTCAGAATATTTCACGCTTGTATGCATAAAAAGGCTTGTATATTGCTTTGTATGTTCGCACATACAATCGGCTATATACAAATGAAGATATGCATCGTGGGTATATTCCATCAAAGATACCTTTCTTGTATGTGAGACAGTTTGTATATTGCATTTGTATATCCGCATATACAAACAAATGTGCATTTGCTACAGTGTTGTGAAGGGAGATCAAAGGGTCGACACAAAGAAATATACAAAGGAGTTTGTATATCTCATAGATACAAGTGGTGGGGCTCGTGAAGATACAAAGAGGTTTGTATATCATATACATACAAAGGTTCAAGTGCTACAGTGGAATGTATATTGACTTGTATGTTCGCACATACAAGCTGATATACAAGGAAACATATACAATCCGGACCCGAATAGAAGTTCCAATCTATTCTATGTTGTTCTCGGGTCCGCCTTGTATAAAAGGTGTTTGTATGTCTTGACATACAAAAGAGTATGTACAAGCCGGATTTCAAGATAGGTATAGTTTGGCAGAATGCGGCGCTAAGTCTGTGGCTTGTATGTATATGGCAATTGTATATTGCGATATACAAGCCAAAGATGCAAAAGAGGTATACAAGACAGATCCGATGTGAAAATCAATTCTGGCACATTCAAGCTTCAGGTCCGGTTTGTATGTATAGATGTTTTGTATATTTGCATATACAAAGAAATGTACAAGGGAAAGGTGATACAAGTCAGACTCGACAGAACAATGAAAAGCAGCTAATGGTCATTTTCAGGTCCATGGCTTGTATGTTTACATATTCAGAAGAGGAGAGACAAATGGTGGGGCCCGCACATACAAGAGAAATTGTATGCATATGCAATTTTAGATATACAAGGCATATGCAAACCCGATATGCAAAGTGCCATGTATGAACAAAAGGTGTTGCAGAATGAATTTTTGAATGTCGATTCAGGCGCCAAGATGTAGCAATATACACAGAGATGCAAAAGCGATATATATAGGCAGTTGACTGAAAATTTGACCACTTGTATCTCCTCCATTTTTGTGAATTTCAGCATGCTCCAAGAGGCAAAGTTGCATATTTTGGTCCCCTCTTTCATTTGGCAGGGTTTTTCAGGAGCTTTATTACTTTTCAAATTTTAGATCTGGAAATGCATATTTTTGAGCGATGAACATTTCAGAGATGACTTTTAGTACATGGAGATATTTTTGAGCATTCATTGCAGCAGACAGAACAAGCAGCTCGCATTGACGACAAAGAATATCTTTCCACTGTTTCATCTCCAGATGCACGATGAGTAAGCTGCTGCATTAAAGACTAGAAAATATCTCCTCATCTGCCTAGTTCCAAATTTCAATCTGATGCAGCTGGACAGTCATTTTAGGGAGATATTTTCAATGACAGCTCTTTGAGCGGATTTTTTTTTTTGTAACCGACTTGGTAATTTTGGAATGCTATAAGTATGCATTCAAATGTTGTAAAGTGGGTTGGAATTTTTTTGGCATTAAGGTTTTTCTATTTCCAAACAGAGTTTTCATGTACTGTAACCGTGCCTTTCCATTGAATATATGCAAGTTAATTTTACCTCTTTAACTGATTTTTCTAGTTCTGTGTGAATCTGCATATGGTTTGTCTGTGAATGTTTTATTCCTCTCAATCATATTGCTTCTCACCTCTGCTAGAATCATCTAACCTGTGTATGCCTACTTGCCATATTCTGATTGTATTGTGCATCTTTTCAGTGTTGTGGAAGTTTCTTTAAATCTGTCTGGTGTATCACCCTTCTTTTCAAGCTTTTATTTCATTTTCATTACTAGCATTCTCTCTCCCTTTTCCCCTCAAAACTCAGTAGTTTTAGGAGATAACTATATAAGGAAGCCGGCCTTCTCCGGAGGTCTGATCTCATTTAGCAAAGTCCCACACGTAGAGATCATTCCCATGTTATTCCAGTTTGCAGAGGTTTCACAACTGTATGCAAGGGTGCAAAACTGGGTGATAACAGTTTATCAGGCCAAGTCCTTAGTAAACAAGCTTTTTTCTAAAAAAGAAGTTGTTCGCTCTAAAGATGGAAGATGGAGGATTTGTTGTGGACAACATGAATTCTTTTAACATGATGTTTGCACAGTTGACATCTATGGGTGTGAAAATGGAGGAGGAGGATCGATGTATGACCCTACTTTGTTCTTTGCTAGATTCATGGGATCATCTTGTAATGCCTATTGAAAGCACCACTACCACCTTCAAGATGGAAGATGTGGTGTCCCCGCTGTTATCTGAAGAAATGTGGAGGAAGATATCCGAGTAGGCCAAAGAGGCTCTTGCAGTTCGTGGAAGACCCAAAGAGAAAGGGAAGAAGAAGGACAAGAAAAGTAAAAAGGGCAGATCCAAATCCCGTGGGAGATCCAAAGGCTCTTTGTTGGAACTGTGGCAAATTGGGGCATTTTCAAAAGGAATGCAAAGAAGAAAAGAAAAAGAAAATCGCCCCTAATTCAAATTCTGACAAGTCACAAGATGATGGTGATGCCTTCATCGCAGCCCTGGCTACCCATGCATCCAATGATGTGTGATTGATTGATTCTGGTACATCATTCCACATGACCTCGCATCAAAGATGGTTCACAAAGTATGAAGAGTTCAATGGTGGAAGAGTGTACCTGGATGACGACTCTCATCTAAAGATTGTTGGTCGTGGAAGAGTCTCAATCTAATTCCCTGATGGATGAGTGAAGGGGATCATTGGGGTTATGTACATCCCAGGCCTAGTACGGAACCTGCTTTCTGTAAGTATGTTGAATGATTTAGGTGTGTAGGTTGTCTTTTCAAAGGATGGATGCAAGATGACTAGAGGATCAATGGTGCTTGCGAAGGGTACTCAGAGAGGTACTCTGTTTCAGTTGGAGGCATGCACTTCACAGTGCAATAGATCTTCTAACTTGAAGAAAAGAGTTGCAGTCACTTCATCCCCACCATCTAAACGAGCAGTGAAGAAATATGTTGTAACTAGTTATGATGGTAGTACACATGCTATGGAAGCTAAGCTTCCTGCAAAAAAGACTATGTTATGGCATTTGAGATATGGCCACATTAGTGAGAAGGGTCTTAGAACCCTAAAAAATAAAAAACCTCATTGAGGGGTTAAGTGATTGTAATCTTGAGTTTGACTTTTGCGAACATTGTGTATATGGAAAATAAAAGTGTGCTCAGTTTTACTCTAGTTCTCACAAGTCTTCTAGTGTGTTGGATCTTATTCATTCTGATGTGTTTGGTCTAGTTAATGTTCCTTTGATTTCCAAATCTGTATATTTTGTATCTTTCATAGATGATTACAGTAGAAGGACATGGGTTTATATTAGAAGCAAGACTGAAGTCTTTAGTCAGTTTAAAGAGTTTAAAGCCTTTGCTGAAAATCAGACTAGTAAAAAGATTAAGTGTTTGAGAACTGACAACGGTGGTGAGTTTTGTCCGATAGAGTTCAATAAGTTCTGTAAAGAGCAAGGGATTGAAAGACATAAGACAACTCCATATACCCCACAGCAAAATGGAGTTGTAGAGAGGATGAACAAGACACTAATGGAGAAGGCTAGGAGTATGCTTAGTGGAGCAAGCCTCGAACAAAAGTTTTGGGCTGAAGCTATTGCCACTACTTGCTACCTGGTAAATAGGTCTCCTACATCAGCTCTTGTTGGTAAGACACCCATGGAGGTGTGATCTGGTAAGAAGCCTTCAGTTAGACATATTCGTGTTTTTGGTTGTGAGGCATATGCACATGTGCCTAGGGAGAAACGGTCTAAATTAGAGAACAAGGTTGTTAAATGTATTTTCATTGGCTATGGTATCGGTGTGAAAGGATACAAGCTTTGGGATCCTGTGGCTAAAAAAGTGTTGTATAGCAGAAGTGTTATCTTCAGAGAGATAACACCTTCTTCCATTGTCCTACAGCCAGAATAGATAGAAAAGAAAGAGGATGTGGTTTAGTTTCCTTCTACCCCTAAGAAGACTAAATAGATAGACCCTGTGAGACCTGATGATGAGGAGAGCTCTAACAGCTCTGAAATCTTAGAAGAAGAAGCAGAACCTCAACCTCAGCCATTAAGGAGGTCTACATGAACAAGAAAGCAACCTAATAGGTTTGGTTATTCATTACTTGATTCTAGTTGTGCTTTTGCTTTACTTACTAACACTGATGAGCCTAGAACTGTGAAAGAGGCTATGGGCATGAAAGATGTAGGTTCCTAGAAGGAGGCCATGGAAGATGAGATGGCTTCTTTGGAGAAGAATAAAACATGGGACTTGGTGCCCTTGCCTAAAGGACAGAAACTCGTTGGATGCAAATGGGTGTTTAAGAAGAAATTCAATGCAGATAGCAGTGTTGAAAAGTACAAGGCTAGATTGGTTATGAAGGGGTATTCACAAGTGGAGGGAATTGATTACGGTGAAATTTTCTCTCCCCTTGCAAATCTGACATCCATTCAATTTATGTTATCTCTTGCATCTGCTTATGACTTAGAGGGAGAATAGATAGATGTGAAGACACCTTTCCTTCATGGTGATTTGGAGGAAGTGATTTACATGTCACAGCCAGAGCATTACATAGAGAAAGCTAAAGAAAATTTAGTTTGCAAGTTAAAGAAGTCTTTGTATGGTTTGAAGCAGTCTCCTAGGATGTGGTACTTGAAGTTTGATGCCTTTTTGTTGTCGATTGGATATCTAAGATCAAAATCAGATCATTGTGTGTATTACAAGTTTGACAATGATCGTATTCTCATTATTGCATTGTATGTTGATGATATGTTGTTGATTGGGAATGGTAAGAATATGATTTCTAATTTGAAGTCTCAGTTGTCAGCATAGTTTGAGATGAAAAATCTTGGGGTAGCCAGGTACATTCTAGGAATGGAAATCAGAAGAGACAGAGCTAACAAAAAACTTTGGTTAAGCTAGAGTAAGAATGTGAAGACTATGTTGGATAGGTTCAGCATGGCAGATTGTAGACCATTGTGTGTTCATGTTTCATTGGGGACAAAGTTGTCTATTAATGATTGTCCAAAATCTCCTAGTGAGGTCAAGGACATGAGTAGAGTACCTTATGCTAGTGATGTTGGAAGTTTGATGTATGTTATGGTCTGCACAAGACTAGACATTGCCGAAGCAGTGGGAGTCCTTAGTCGATTTATGGCTAATCCTCGATGGGTACGTTGTGATGCAATTAAGTGAGTGTGTAGATATTTGAGGGGTACTTCCAATTATTCCATATTCTATCATGGTAATGCTACAGAACCTCTCCATTCAGTTTGTGTTCATGGATTTGTGGATTCTGATTGGGCAGGTGACATTGATAGGAGGAGATCCACCAGTGCCTATGTGTTCACTATGTTTGGTTGTGTAATTAGTTGGATGAGTAAGCGACAACCTGTGGTTGCTTTGTCCATGACAGAAGTTGAGTACATGGCAGCAACTCATGCTTTCAAGGAAGCCATTTGGCTTAAGAGATTGTGTTCAGATATTGGTGTTGATGCAGGATAGATTACGATTTGTTGACAATCAGAGTGCGATTTACCTTGCGAAGAACCCAACTTTCCATGCCAGAACAAAGCATATTGATGTACAGTTTCACTTCATGCAAGACATGGTAGAGGATGGGAAGGTAAATTTGGAGAAGGTAGATACTTTGAAGAATGTTGTAGATGGTGTTTAGAGTCTATGGGCCTCTCGGCCTATAGTAATTAAATCCTGTTAATTCTATTGGCTCTTACAAGGTGTTCGACAAGTGGGAGAATGTTGGGAATTAAGGTGTCTCAACCTTGGTAAACCCTTGTATTATTTCATTGTATTTATTAATTTATTGCCTATTGTATAATTAGGATGCAAATCTTATGTTGTTATCTTGTGGGAGTTGGCACGGTGATTTGTCATCCTACATGGCATATGACCACATGTAAATTTGTCCTCACATGAGGAAATACGCGTCCCACTTAGTGGTAGGAATATTTTTCCATGTGTCAACATCTTGGAATGTGTGTAAGGGAATATTGACTGAAACAGTCATGACAGATTCCTATGACAAAGTTATGACATGTAAGAGTCAGAAATAGAAGATCCTATGACAGGTATGGACATGTGTCGAGAAGCATCTTTTAAAAAGGCATCTTTGGGTACCCCAAGGTAGGATATGACATGTTGTAAGAGAATATGCTATCTATAGCTTGTGTATGACATATTCTCTTACAGCTGTAAGTTATGATAGCTATGACAGATTCTATGATGGTTGTAAGAGTCGTAAGAGCATCTGTCATAGCCCATTTTGGAAATAGGTGACGTCTTTGGGATGGGGTGACTTGACAAGTGTCAGGAACATCCTACAGTTTTGGTCAAGTGTCCATAGGCATGGGTTTTGGGCCATGAGGCCATGTTGGACGCCCATCTCAATGTGGAGCCATTTTTGCCTTGTATGTTCTTTATAAATAGGTGCTTTGGAGAGGTGATGCATTATGTGATTGACAGGTACTATTATGTTGTCAAATCATCTCCAGATATGAGTGTCGAAGACTCCTGAAAGAGCATTGGCTCTGTGACTGTATTGTAACCTTCATTGTTTATGGAATACATTTGAGTTGTGTTTTGGAGTCAGGTTTTTCACCCGTATGGGTTTTCCCCACGTATATCTTGTGTCTCTCTTCTTCTATCTTACATTCTTGTGTATGTGTTTGTTGCAATATCTCTATTAGTGGGTTAACATAGTTCTAACTGTAAAGATAAAATTGAATTTGCACTCTCCTCCCCTCATTAGATTAGTGTAGGAAGTGATTTCCACACACCTAGCTTCCTTTCAATGAGGCCCCTGAATCTAAAACCCATGAATCATCAGCATTATCTAGGGAAAGAATCAAAGCATCATCTTCAAATTTATTACTTACCACATTTGCCTCCTTATTGCCTTCTTGTTTGTCTTCTTCTTTATTCTTCCAAGACCAGCAATCTTTTTTCAGATGACATGGTTTCCCACAGTACCAGCAATCCTTCTGTCCTCTAGATTGGGACCTCTTGTCCTTTGATTTTCCTCATGACTTCCCATCACCTCCAGAACCTTTTTCTCTCTCCTTTGATCTGCCCCTACTTTTTGTATTCAAAACACTACCTGATGTGGACCCTCCTGAGCTTTTCTATCGTATTTCCTTGCTAAGGATAATACCAACAACATCATCAAATTTCAAAGTATTTAAACTAGAGGCAGAGTTACTTACAACCATTACCAAGCTATTCCAGCTTTCTAGCAAAGAACATAAAACCAAGAGTGCCCTCACCTCTTCATCAAATTTTACTTTTACAGAAGTTAACTAACTGGTAATCGTATTAAACTCATTTAAATGATCTGTCATAGATCCACCTTCAATCATTTTCAGATTAAATAAATGCTTCATGAGAAATACCTTATTTGAGGCTGAGGGTTTTTCATACAATTTAGCCAAAGCTTTCATCAATTCATTTGTTGTCTTCACTTCTATTCTACTGAATGCCATAGATGGTGTCAGGCACAACTAAATGGTTCTTAGTGCCTTTCTGTCCAGAAGTTCCCAATCCTCATCAATCATTTTTGCCAGTTTCTTGGCTATTCCTTCCAACAGCCTCCATAAATCCTTCTGATAGAGATAATCCTCCATCTGCATCTTCCATAACTGATAGTTCTACCCATTGAATTTATCTACCTTCAATTTACCCTCATCCGCAATTGCTCCCTCTTAACCGTGAGACTCCCACTCAACCGTGAAACCTTCCTGCAAATGATAATCAAACACAACCTGCTCTGATACCACTTGTTAGGAATTGCATGTAGAAGTTATCAATTAAATGCAAATAAAGATTAAACAAAGGAATGAAAAATACATAGAAATAATAACAGTGAGACGATATTTAACATGGTTCACCCAAACTCAGGCTACATCCACCAACATAGAGTCCAATATTATTTTCCAGCAAATCAAACTGATTACAATCAGTAATCCTTGCAACTCAATACCGTTGCAAATGCTACAATACAACATCAATGGAAACCATAACCCTTAGTCATTTTTATCAAGACTTATGTTAGTTACAAAATAGGGTTTTTTTATGTTGTCCAATAGAAAAATAACTCCCAACACCTTTATAAAATAATACTAATTTAGCTTCCCATGGACCCCTTAAGGGGTGCTACCCCTTGACCCCATCTTGGGGGTGCTGCCCCAAACCCCAATTAAATAATTTGGGGGGGAAACCGCACCAATAAAACTGGGGAAAATTTAACCTCCGAGTATGATTAGGCTCCATATAACAACACTTCATTGAGACTGTGTTGGCTTGTGTAAAGGATATCGGTTGTTTGAATGCTTACGCCAACAAGCAGAAGCATGGACCAAAAAGGGGAGTTTATGAGAAGGTTTTTCAGGTCCCATAATATTCATGGTATGAACCACTTGATGATATTTCACTCCTCCAGTATCGAATAGGGTCTGGAGCTAATGTATGGAAGGATAAGTACTTACAGAGCCGACATGGTGTATTTGAGTGCTTGCACCATGTGTCTGGAAGTGTGTGCTAGTAAAAAATTTTGGGAGGAAGGAAATTGGGTCCAGTAGATCATTCGATGTGGACTGCATAATGGGATTTCACTCCTACATTACTGCAGATGATTTGGGAGCTGACAAGTAAGGTCGGTTACACGTTTCATGATACACGTTACCTTGAGGCTGACAGGGATGATGTTTAGAAGGCTTACAGAGGATATATATGAAGGATAAAAGATTGTTACATGGGAAAGAAGTGGATCTGATGAAAAAGAGAATGATCTGAAGATATAATAGTAAATCTATAAGATATGATGTATAACTCATAACAAATTTAGTATTGTGAAGGTGTTTGAGCCATTAGAACCAGTTAAATGACCAAGAAGATAGCAGAGATGATATGCAGAGGTGTTTAAGTCATCAAAATAATTCAAGGATGTCAACATGTTAACAGAGATGATGTTGCAGAGGTGATTGAACCATTAGAATCAGTCAAAGTTTCAGAGTAGAGGTTGGTGCCTCATCTTGTAAGTGTTATAGCACATTAGGGATTCAGTGCTTCCTTTGGGTTGGTGCCCATAAAACATTGTATCAAGGAGTTGGTGCTTCCTTTGAGTTGATGCTCATAAAATAGGGGATTGGTCTCCTTTGGGTTGGTGCCCATAAAAATTATTGTATACTTCATTTTTATTTGCGAGGCTGGATTTGGACAGTAGATCCAAGAAATTGGCTCACTGTGGTTTTTCTCATCTTAGGTTTCCATGTAAATCTAATGTTATGTGTGTGTGTTCTTATTCTTCATATGGTTTAAATGTTTACATTGGATTGAATATCTAAATAGAAAATATTTGAATATATACTGATTCACCCCCCCTCTCAGTATATCTATGTGTTCAACAATTGGTATCAGAGCAGGTTCCTTGATACAGTCTAACAGTTGGAGCTAGATCTTGGATTAGAACACATGGCAGGTCATGAAGGATCAACATCAAATAGGGCCCCACTTTTTTATGGATCAAACTATGCATTCTGGAGTATAAGAATGGAAGCTTATCTTACCTCTTTAGAGTTTGATGTTTGGCAGTCAGTTGTGGATGGCTACACTGCTCTAGAATCTCCTCTAATAGATTAGGCTAACAAGAAAGCATGTGATAATAACGCAAAGGCTAAGAATGTAAATTTGTGTGTACTAAAAAATATTGAATTTGTTAAAGTGATGCACTGCAAGTCTGCTAAGGACATCTGGAATAAGCTTCAAAACATTTATGAAGGAGATGACAGGCTAAAGCAAACTAAACTACAAACATACAGAGGATAGTTTGAGAGTCTAAAGATGAAAGAAGAAGAAATCATTGTTTTTTAGTGGTGAAAAAAAGGGGATAAGTTTGTTCTAGGTTTTAAAGGTAAATCCTCCCTTCTCACCACACATTCAAGGGCATATCAACCGAGTTGAATCTCCACAAAGTGAGAGAAATCACCTATTAGGTTGGGCTGCCACTTGGAACAATGCAGAAGTTCAAATGTATCAAACAATATCTCAATTTAATGCTCAATTACACTTAAAACCCTAAATAAGCAAAATAGCAAGCAAATTAATGAATTACGGCAAATCCTTTCAGACTAAGGTGAAGGACAGAGATTGTTAACTCATAGTATTTTGAAGTTTGGAAAGCGAAACAGTCAGGGACACTGGGACTAGCGCCCTAGTCCAAGGTATAGTTTTTGTCAAGGAATCTGAATCTCCTTCCGACACTAATCTGCATTGTATCTTCCATTTCTACCTCAGAAAAAGTGGACACAGGGACTAGCGCCCTTGTCCCAAAATGTTCACCTCTATCCTTTTTCTTTTGGATCTCGAATCCCTATTGTCTGCAACCTCCTTTTTGCAACTCCACTCTGTGAAACTTGGTACCTGTAACCTACAATCATAAAGGAGTGTGGGAGGGGGTTGTGTTTAGAGGCTTGCCTCGCTCAAGCCCCAGAGAGACATTCAAGTCTTTCAAACATCATTTTCAGATAAGAGTGTGTATCCCGGTGGGATAGAGGTAAAAATTCAAATGATAAATGATCGAAAACACAATATATATCACCTTGAAGTGTAGATCTCATGGAAGGAAGATGTTCTTCATGCCATGAGGAGGTGGAGTCAAATCTGCAAATACAAACACAATAACAACAAAGTACTGCTCTGCAACACAATGAATGCCTTGAATCAAAATCACAAGTTCACAATGTTCATCTTATTTCCATCTAGTTTGCAAATGATAACCTAAACATGCTTATATATGCAACTACAAAGATTCTCGCTGAGAATTTCATAATTCAAACTTGAGATGTCGGCATAGGACCCAAATAACGGTCATAAAACTGACATTTAAATTTAGGCTAGACCTAAAATAGGGTAGGACTAGGGCACTAGCGCCCAAGTCCACTCCCTCATTTCTATTCAAGGATCATCAAAATAGCACCCCCTAGGTCCTATTTTCTATAAAACTTCATGGTTTTCTCATTGGGAGTCAAAATTAACATGCAAGATGCTCTAAATGCATTCTAAAGATCCGAGAGCTAAACCTAAAGAGGGAAAAGCCCCCAAGGGGACATTTTCTGACATAACATTTAGCCCCCACTTTAATGTATGTATAAATGCAAGGCCAATACATGCATTAAAGTAAGGTCAATAAACACAGCAAACACGCCAGCATGGTGAAGACACACCAAACACATTGTAGACAGTAACAGGCATGCAAAACACGGAGAAGATAGTTACAGTCACACAAAACATGGAGAAGACAGCATTGAAGACATGCAAAACAAAGTGAATACAGTGAATGCAGTAATTATTTTCTTTTTCATTTTCTCATATATGAATGCAAATGCAAGTACAAGGAAAGTAAACACACAACCCAAAATGTAGGAGGGACTCATCGCCACACATCTTTAGACTGCATATGGGGCAACAGACATGTAATACAAATCTCAGAGTGTAGGAGGGACTCATTGCCACATGTATTTAGACTAAACTTGAGAACAAATACGCCATACAAATCCCAAATCATAGGAGGGATTCATCGCCACACGTCTTTTGACTATGCTTGGGAACAAACACGCCATACACACACACATAGAAGACACGAAGAAAACACAGCAGACAAGCAATGGAAGAAACCTATTGCTAGGTTCGCAGCCATCTCGGGCACGCTACAAGCACACACCGATGATTGGGCTTCACCACAACAATCATCAAAGACATGCTTAAGGGTTAGGATAGTCTCAGATCTACCCCACCTCCATAGAAGACTTTTAGAAAATGACAGGATGTGCAATCTCTTTAAGAAATACACCATCCCCACCTTCGCAGATGGCTTACGATAAAAAGGATATACGCGACATCCCACCTCTACAAAGGGCTTAAATGATTGTAATAGATTTTAAGTTTTACAAACACACTTTACTAGCATTTAAATCAAACAGCTTATCTTATATATGCCCCCACCTCAAGGTGGTTGATATCATGTACCGATATCAAGCACATTAAGGTATGAAGAAAACACACAAGGGAACACGAGCTCTCGCAAGGCCCATGCCCCTTAGAGGTGACATGTACTTTACGATCACCAAATGTTCCCACAAACACATAATTTCCTACAAGAAAAGGTGTTAGGATCCATATAATCATGATAAACAACAATGCACATAATCATTCACATAAAGAGCTGAGGAAAGCAAGATCCAAGATAGACAAAGTGCATGGAGGAGTAGTATTGTTATGTTTTGTAAGTACAATAAGACAACATCAAAATATCACACAGAGTGATTCTACTAGCCAAGCGTCGGATAATATATATCAACCCCGTCATCATGCATGGACTACGTCCATTTTTTGATTTCTCGTCAAAGGAACACTAGGTCCGCATCAGTATAATATGTTTTTCGTCATCCCTAGCTAGATAGAACCACTACAGAAAGGGAAACAATAAATCAAGAGAGAAGAAACAAGTGCCTTAGGGATAGTCATGTAGGAGGGTGCCCCTAAATCACCAACCGCAATGCTATGTCCGTCAGACACAACACACAACAATGAAAATAGAGGAGAAGCAATAAAGAAGAATGATGATACAAATAGAAGAAGGGTCACAATAGAGGCGGTCTCCCAGTATCCTTGACCTTACGATAGTATCAAGGGTCATCCTAGGAGGCCTAAACAATGCGTAACACATCATGGGAGAAACACAACATGGAGGTAAAGGGTTAGAAATACTTACCTTTCAGTAAAGTCATACTAAAATTTGGAACTTGTGAGCCTCTTGGAGAGATGCTCTATCAAGTTTTGTACAAAACTTGAGTGGTTCTTATGAGAGTTTTGTTTGTTGTCAGGAAGCTCATGCAATGCTTGTTTCTCAAATCTTTGTGTATGTGAAATCTTTTGTTGCTTATGAGGAGGAGAACCACTATTATTGCCAACTAACGATAATCCTCTTACTCTTTTCTGATCCTTAGCTCTCTTTCTTTGTTGAGTTTGTCTATCATAGTGACAACGACTATTATGTACTATCTCAATCTTTTCTTTTGTCAGAGTCTCTTGTTTCAATTGTTCCATTTGTCTTTCCAATGCATTTTAGTTATCTCCCAATCCTTGAAGGGATAACGGAGGGGGAACCTCAATATAAATATCATTTCTTCATGGACGATGTGATACTACAGTATTTTCCTTATCCACTTCTATTGTAGCAATTATCTCATCGTAATTCAGATAGTCATCTTCTATTTCAAGTGTATTTTGTTCCATCATGTTATTATCGGTATGCTTAAGGAAAGGATTAGTAAAGATTTGCAAATTTTGATTTAGCAGAGCAACCGACTTATTTCCATTATCATTCACACCCGATACCTATATAACATTCGAGTCAATGAGGTCTTCTATTTCTTGTTTAAGATGCATACATCGTTCAGTATCATGTCCTTGTTGCCGATGAAAATGACAAAAGGCATTAGCATCGAAATAAGGTCCTTGCATTTTACTAGGATCCAAAGGTTTAATCGGGGGAAGCTTCATGAGGTTATTCCTCATAGCTTGATTCATGATAGAATGATAAGATTTAGATATCAGAGTAAACTGTCTTTGTTGATACAGTGCCTTCTTTGGATTAGTGATAGTAGACACATGTGAAAAATTATTTGAATTTTGTCCATTAACCTTGATGAAAGTCTTGTTATTCCTCTTAAAGTTGTTTTGTGATGATCCACCCATGGATTGACCAACTTGAGCCAATGAGTTTTGGTTTCATACTGACTAGATGAAAGCTGATAATCATGAAGGGCGGTGCATAAATGTTGAAAAGAGTTGTATTTCATCAAGAGAATCTTATCATGGATGTTAGGTTGTAGATTTGTAATAAATGCCATCTGAACATCCTCATCTTTCATCTAATAGTAAATTTGTGCATAGAGAGATTGATACCAACTAATAAACTCAGTTAACTTCTCTTTCAGACCTTGTTTGCAATGAACTAAATCAATCAAGGAGACTTGAGGTCCAATGTTTGCTTAGAAATGTTGTAAAAATTGATCAACTAACTATGAAAAAGAGTGTATTGAATTCAGAGGTAAAGAGAAAAACCATTCTAGAGTCGTATCTTTGAGAGATCACGGGAAAAGTTTTGCTAACAAATCTTCTTCAAAATAAAAATCACTACACAACCATGAATGCTGCCACATGAGTATTAGGATCACCTTTTCCACCATACTTTTCAAAGTGAGGAGTCTCAAACCTCTCAGGCATAGGAGTTCTCAAGATTGCATAAGATAGGGCATTACGGGCATGATAGGTTGGTATATTAGGTTGTGAAGAATTTGTCAAATTTGTCACCTTTTGCTGTAGAGAAGTCATGCCTTGCAAAAGTTGGTTTAAGATGGCATCATTGGGAGATGTGGTTTGTTGTGAGGAATTGGAACCAAAGTGAGGAGGTGATTGAGCCTGAGTAGTGACAAGTGGAGGTTGTGAATAGGTAAATGGTGGTTGAACATAGTGAGAAGTGGAAGGCGGTTGCGAATAAGTAGGATGTTGAACATAGTGAGAAGTGGAAGGCGGTTGCGAATAAGTAGGATGGAGAGGTGGTTGAGAGTAGTTATTCTTAGATACCAAGTTCTGATAGTTAAATCCCACAACTTTGTAATTTTGTGAATTAGTGCCATTAGATACTCCAATACCAATGGTAGCATTACTACAAGCATTTTCATTAGTAGTTAAAATCGTTGATGTAAATGTAGATATTCCCGTAGTATAGGTGTCGATACTTGTGTGTGAGACAGTGATGACATATTATTAATACCATTCGCACATTCAGTCACTGTCATGAAATTATTGTGTACTATATGCATTAAACCTTGAATAACATTAATACCATCTTGTCCTTCTTTTATCAATTCTCTTATGTTGTGAATCACAGGTATAGCTTCTTCCAATATCCTTTCATTTTCAACAAATGCTTGAAAATCGGCTAACTCTTTATCAAGTTTGTTTATTTGCTCATTAGGTACATGTGTTACCACCTCAATGGTGTCCTCAACATCATGAAATACTTGGTCTTCCATAGTGGTTGTATGAGGTATAGTGTCTTGCAAAATTTGTGTCTCTCCTTTTGTAAAGAAGGTGTTCAATGGATTTTTAGAAGTAGAAATATCGTATTCTTTAGGAGCACTAGATCCCATAAATCTTCTACTTCTTCTTAAAGGGATATTTCTATTAGGTAAGTGAGATATAATACTTATACAAAAGCATGCAATTCTCAATGCACAAACTAATAGAACAAACCCTAGGAGAAAGATATGTTTAAGATCCAAAATGCTTGATTTTTCAACTTTCTCCAATGCAAATGAATGATAGAAGAGGTGTTGGGAGAAATTTTCAAGAGGGACAGAAAATAATATGCCTAAGAATAGTCCAATGATTCAGCAATATCTTTCACAACACACTTTTGATGCACATCTAGAGTGATGACAAGTCAAAACCTAGTGAAAATACACCTAAAATATGCAAATTTTCAATGCAAATACCTAGTAGAAAGGGTGTTGTAAGGAATCTGAGGAGGGAAAGTAGATAATAACCCTGATATAAATCAAATAATGCAGCAAAATGCCTCACAACACGATTGTAATGCAATTCTAGAGAGACGATAAGGCCAAATCTAGTGAAAATACAAGGTTTTCAAACCCTAGACATGGAATTTTACAAGAAGACCACTATGATGCAACACTACAATTAGAAATCAGTCTTAATGAGTTTTTAAAGAGGGTAGTAAAATCTGAAACAAGATTTTGACTACAAACCCTAGCTAATGCAAAACTAGGTTTTTATGAAAAATGCACAATTTCAAGCAATTTTTGACAATTTAAGCATGAAAATGCAAACTAAATGATGAATTTCTATAATTTAAATCAGATATAATGAAAATGATATAAATTTAATGAAATTAAATGCCAATTAATTCAAATTATGCTAAAATCAAAGCCTTAGATGCCAATTTTTTTGAATTTTTCAAATTTTTCATTTTTTTTGTAATTTTTCGAATGCAATAAGTGTATGATGAAAAATAAATTTCAGATTTAATGCCAAAATTAGAAATTAAATGAAATGTAACTAAATAAATGCAATTTAAGTGAAAATGCAAACCCTATAATGCAAATCTTTTTAAAAATTTTGAAAAAATTTCAATTTTTTTGTAGTTTTTCAAATGCAATAAAATGAATGAATGCAAATCTATCACACAACACTCATCAAGGTGCCAAAAAGTCCAAAAACATAGTTTCACCAAAATGTTTAGTGGTGAAAAAAAGGGGATAAGTTTGTTCTAGGTTTTAAAGGCAAATCCTCCCTTCTCACCACACATTCAAGGGCATATCAACCGAGTTGAATCTCCACTAAGTGAGAGCAATCACCTATCAGGTTGGGCTGCCACTTGGAACAATGTGGAAGTTTAGATGTATCAAACAATATTCAATTTAATGCTCAATTACACTTAAAACCCTAATAAGAAAAATAGCAAGCAAATTAATGAATTATGGCAAATCCTTTTAGATTGTTGCTATTCCTAACTGATTGTCTGAGTTTCCCTAAAAAGTAGTCATCTTTCATCCACAAGATCCTCAGGTCAGTGGCCAACGAATAGCAGACTAACTCTTTGTCTCCTCTGCACTTTAGGCTCTGCAAGACCTAGGGTGTATTCCCTTACTCAATAACCATATGATGAATCCTAACTCCAACTAGGTATTGACTTACAAGAAGATATGTTCCCTTTTATGCAGACCAAAACTATATGATGATTACAAAGTGGCTAGCTTTGGGCATTTGCTCATTTGTAGGTTAGAGAACATGGTATCTAAAATCCTAAAGGTTTAAGATTATGAATTGATTTTGATTTTATATATTTGGCTGCCAGATTAGGGTTTGATTCATAAACTTCATCCAAGCCTTTGATCAGTGCCTATCCTAAGGTATGGAGTCAAACTTAAAACAAGCTAAATATTTTCCACAAGCCAAGCAAATATACAAATTTTAGAGGGTCTATTTAGTTCCTGCCTTGTAGACAACTCCCAAGATTGAGTATTTCTATTAACTCTACTTATAAATATCCCTATTAACAAACATTCCTCTCCATATTTGACTTAAAACATTTAGTCTATTCCTCAAACAGAAGTAAGAAATCAAATATGCAATACAGCAAACGTGCATTCAAGAACTCAGACAACCCTTGGCTAGTTAGTTCAAAAGAGGATTGTAGATTTAATGGAGATAGTTAATAAAAACACATGCATTACAGCATTATTCATATAATTTAACCTAAAACTGATAAGAGACTTATGAAAAACACATTCAACACATTAAGCAGAAACTTACAACATGATAGATAGGGCAACCGGCCAAAATTTGTATTGCATTCACTCCTCAAAATCCAAATCTTTCAACAACCTACAAAGTGAGTTCACTAGTTCTTTTATAGACACAAGAACGTGGTACTCAGCATTCAATGACCTCTGTTAGTTACATGAGTTTTATATTACAAGCCACCGCTCATAGGCATTGGGACATTAATTACATATTGAATAGAGAAAAGACAAAAAATGATTTCTTGGGAGAAGCACAACCGACTGAGGAAGCCTTGTCACATAAATGAAGAGAAGATATTAGTTGGTTATTCATCTCAGGCACATCTATCCATACTTCTCCATCCAGACTGCATATGATTTCTCTTATGGCCATTGAAAAGAAATCAACTTTGATACTTTCTAATTATGCCTTGTGTACCTTGCATCCATCAAAATCTTCACCTCCTTACAGAATAGCTCAAAATTTATCTCAAGCACATGTAATTTGTCCAAAGTTGAGCTCAAAATCTTTGTGCTAGGATCTCCATTAGTACAATAGGTAGATATTAATTGACCAACAATGCTTTCAAAGTTAGGCTTCCACTTGTCAAGGCCTCTCACCTGTCCATCACTTTCTAATATGCCTGGAATTATTTTCTTATTTATTCTCTCAATAAATTGTCTTTTCTCACCCAATACCTTATCTATCTTTAATTGGAAATCTATGACCTCCTCCAGAATCAATAGCATGTCAAGTGTCAATTTTATCTTAGGGGGTGCATCTGCATCAAACCTTGAACATCTGTGAAGGTCCCTCATCTCCCCAGTTCTTGGCAACCATGCCCTATTCATAACCTTGAGGCTTTCTTTATCATGCTCATGCTTGTCAAGGGCAGTCCTCAGACTTGAGTATGATTTCCATGTTTCATCTACCCTTGCTATAACCTTGGTCATCCTATGATTTATCAAATTTGTCACCATGTCTTTGACTGAATTTTTCTTTTCCTCTTTCAATTTCTTCACCTCTTCTTTCAATTCTCTTATTTCTATTAGCAATGGCTCTGTATCAGTAGGGAATGCCTTTGCATTTTGTATTATAGCTGGAGCACTTGATATGTAAGGCCCTGACAATAGATACTCATTATACTTGTTAAGCTCTGCAACAGCTTGTCCATACTTCAGTAACAACTCATCATGGTCCTTTTGCAGTTTGTTTGTCACTGCTTCTACGAATTGTGATATTTGCACATTTAGGCTTGCAGCTAAGGGAGCTGGAGTATTTGATTCTTTTTTTATTATTACATCCCCTGTTAGTTCCCCCAATCCAATCCTAGGCTTATTGTTATTTGGGGCTAATGCCCATATTGCTAGATTTTTAAACCTAGGATTGAAAGCTACACCAGAGAGTGCATTTTCCACTTGCTCATCTGTCACCTCTGAATCTTCTCTGGTTATTGTGTCAAATGCAATTGCATCTGACAAGGTCCAATGTGGGAGAAGCAGCACATTACTTTTGGCAACTAAGGCCCTACCTTCTTCTAGAGTCATCCCACTGATATCCTGATTTACCTCACTTAGCACCTTTTGAGTGATGGCCTCATACTCTAATGGATCTACCCCACTTTTGGCCTCCTCGATCCTCTTTTGGAATTCTTCACTTCTGACTTTCAGTACATAACTCTTGAATTCAGGAGTGTTGATAAACTCATCATCTTCCATGAACTGGGCACAGGCTAATACCTTGACATCCTCTGTATCCACATGCTGACCTATTATTGTTCTTGCCAATCTATTGTCTGGGGAGGAGTAAGGCCTTATTATGTCAGGTGAATTCACCTGATGGTGAGCTTCTTGTTCTTGTGCTTCTTCTTCCTCCAAGTCCACCATTTCAATCTCTTCCTTTTGCTCCAAGTCAATTATTTTTATCTTATTAATAGGAGGAGTATCAGGTGATTCCTCTCTTCTTCTATATACTCCTCTTGAGTTGCTAGCCTGGTAAGTTGGCCTTTCCTCGCCTATTGGAGCACTACCAATTAGGTCATCGACATGATCAAAAACCATTTGAATTCTCATTATTGGGTCCTTTATCTCTGCAAAGGCATTGGGGTAAGTAGCATTCAAGTTCTTTCTCATCCTTTGTCCTACCATAATTATTTCCCATTTGATCCTTAAATTATGGACATCATTCATAGTAAAATAGTTTCTAAACGTGTCCCCATCATAAAAGAACTGATGAATATAATTAGGTCTTTTCACACTTACCCTCACATTGTCAATAAATCCCCTAGGGTCAAATATCCAAGGTTGTTCTACATTCATCTTGTAACCTTGAAGAATTGAGTCAATCTGATCCAAACCATTCTTGCCAATCATTATGAAATCACTGAACTTGATGGAAGTGGGAAAGAATGAGCCTTTCTTGTGTCTCCTCAAGTGCTCTCTATCTGACTCATTTAGCTGCCTAATGATCTCTAGGAATGCAATCCTTTTTGGCACATATTTAGGCAGAACATAAGGGGCAACGTCACATCCATAAATTCTAATGTAGGTGGTGTGGGTATGTAGGAACCAATCACCCTAGTTGTGGTTTATCCCCAATTCAGGGGTTCTATCCAAAGGCCTTAAGAAATCTTGCACATCTTCATGTAGCCTTTCTCCCTCTAGCTCTAAAAAACCAAGAATTCTCCTTACAAAGTGTTCCTCAAAGATCACATAATCTAAGTCAATACAATGCATGTCCACATCTAAATTGGCAACATGTTCCCCAACAAATCTATTATTCTGACATGTAAACCCTGATGCCACATGCCTAATAAATCAAACAAAATCAGATGGCACATCAAAGAATACCATGTGAATTCAACATGGCCATATGCAGTATACAATTTGATTTTAACTACTATCATCTGCTTATGCATCGTTTCTGCTATGTAGGAGGCATAATCATATGGCTGCTTTGTCTTTGGGTCTTGAATAGTCACTGCCATCATCATTAGAGAAACTAGCATTCTGTCACTTGATCTCTATCAAGCACCTAACAGAGACTGTGGTAAGTTCTTACAAAGTAGTGCATAAATAGGGAGCATTCAAAGGGTTCCACTTTCCTATCTGAGATTTTTACCAGTTTGCCATCTACCCCCTTTGGTCTGTGTTTGGCCAGGTTAAAGGCCCTATATCCACATTTGACCTTTTTATATTCTTCCTTCAATGCACCTAGGTCAATTGGTATGTTGGTTGTAGGGTTCAAGTTGAACACACTGGAGATGTAGGCCTTTGTAAGTTTTATCATCATCGTGAGATTACATGCCAAAACTAACCTCATCTGAGGATCATACCTTGTGTAATTGCCCTCACTAAGTTTGTGTTTGGGAATACGTTCGGGCATATTAGCTTGGCCAAACCCAACTGCCAAGTGTTACAGACTAGGACCTTGAAATCCATCCTATGATGCCAGTGCTTAAAGAGAACCCAAGCCGGCACAGGCAATTTGGCATCTCTACAATTGTAGCAAAGGTCTAGAATTTTGTCATTTGGCCAACTGGGACCATGCAGATTCAAAGGATGTCTAACAGACCCTGGGAGTTGGACCATGAGGTCCTCATCTAGACTTCATTTTGATGTGGAGGGCTTATCTAATTAAATCATCATTACAGACACATCTTACCAAACTAGGGCTTCTTGTTTCAACAGTATGCTACCTTCTAGACAAGCAATCAACTTATAATTTGAATGGGTGCAGTCAAACAGAGTAAAGTTACTATTTTTATGCCTGCAAAAGCCTAAAATTCCTTCTCTTGTTTGTCTAAAAGCTTGCTGCGCACCAGGACTCTATTTGTACTTGTGAAAATGATGTAGAAAACCCTAATTTTGCCCTTTAAGAAGCTTCATAGCTTAGGATCTGAGGTATTAATGGATGTAGCTTTGGCCTTAACTCAAATTTCTTTTCACAGGGTGCCTACAACATTCTCCACAAAAAGTTTAAACCTAGGCCGTTGATCCAATTTTTCCTTTGTGAAATCCATGGCCACCATTCACCTGCTAGATTTCAAAATCCTGGTCATCTTCATTGAAAAGTCTTCACCCAATAGGAACAAGCCATGTCGGATGTACCTCCTCTACTGATGACTTCACCTTTTATCTGATGTGGACACGTGGCACCATTTCACAGCATCGCAGCCAGAAATGGCCCACCACCAACTTGCTCTATGTGGGTGTGCTAAAGCCTCCACGCGTCCTTCTTTGAATACACCTTTATTCATTTCTCAAGAGGAGGCCACATGTCGCCATTTCGTGATGTCGCAGCGGATCTTTATCTCTGACAAGATTCCCCTACGTGCTTGTGCTACCATCAAATCTAAACTCTCACGTGGATCACTTCATACCTCGACACCTGGCAGCAAACGATTCCTCAATTTAGAATCTTTGATCAAGGGGCTATAAGCCCAAATCCCTTGATAGATGTCCTCATGTCGCGGCCTCATAGAGGGATGATGACATCATCTTAAATGCTCTGTGACACTGTGAAATACCACCACATGGCACTTTATAACCTTAACAAAGACTTAGGGTATAAAACTTAAGGTTTTATAGGAAACAAAGGATAAAGCTAGGACTTGGGGCCGATCAACTCATGATCATAAAGGCTTTGAGTTATAACTTTAAATGACTAGGAACCTACCACAAATGGTCAACATTAAATTAAAAGATAAAGTGCAAGGCGAGCCATGGGATTAAAGACTTAGGGCTTTAAGGGCTTATATGAATAAAGACTTGCAATTTCTAAGGCTTAAAACCCTAAACCTACATAGGTACCACCACTGGCTTCGACTAGGGACGTGCAAGCATTAGGTTATGGCGAGAACCATTGGACTCTAGGAGTAGACCAAACCAAAACCAAAAGGAACACATTGTATAAGAATATAGACTACTTACAACCTATATACAACTCATTTTACAGTGTGCACAGAGAACAACCTACTTATGAAAAGTAAGGTTTCAGAAATTGTCTGTGCATTGGCAACTCCTGAAATTCACCATCAAGTGCTTGGAGAAAATAGGAATCTTCTCTATGCATGTTACTTATCAGATAAAGGCCAATCGATAGAGGTTCAAACTTACCATGTTTACCCTTATCCTGATTCTTGGCATTCCACACAAGAACCAATTCATTCATCTGGAACTTTCTTTATGTGGCTCTCTTATCAAATAAATATTTCACTTTCTGTTGTTTCTTCAAATTGGTCTTTTGTGCTTCTCTCCTAACTTCATCCAATGCAATCGATTGATTCACTCTCTTAGCCATTGGATCTTCCATATCCTCACCGCTTTCTTGTATAAACTTGTAGACTGGTAGGAGATTATTCACTGGCAGCCTGGCCTCTACACCATAGACTAGCTCAAAGGGAGATTTACCAATTGCCTTTTTTATTGTTACCCTATCAGCCCACAGTTCTAACTTCAATTTAGAGTCCCATGCTCTTTTGTTCTTATCAATTATTCCTTTAATTATCTTCATGAGACTTTTATTAGTAGATTCTAGTTGGCCATTTCCTTGAGGATGATACAGAGATGAATGAGACAAACTGATTCCATAACTATTGCAAAAATCAACAAACTCACTGGATCTGAAGCACATTGCATTATCTGTGACCAATTTTGTTGGTACTCCAAACCTGATTATGATATGTTCTAAGATAAAGTCATGCACAACCTTACTTGTGGCTTTCTTGTTTGGAATGGCCTCAATCCATTTGGTGAAGTAATCTGTAGCAACCAATATCCAACTGTGTCCTCCACTTGACTTTTCTACAATTTCTCCTATGAAATCAATGTTGATAACTGAGAGGGGGGGTGAATCAATTATCCTAATTATTTCTTCTTCTGAACTTTCTTATTAATCAAAGCAGCATTGAATCAAACAAACAAACATTACCATGAAATGAGAAACACATGACACAGTATTTTTGACGTGGAAACCCGGTTAAGGGAGAAAAGCACGGGGTGATTAACCCAAAGATTATTCTCTGTTAGAAGAATAAGGAATTACAAAATGGCACTTGCCAATTAGGGCTCACTGCCCGAGCACACTGCTCACAAAGAGGCACACTGCCTACAAGGAGACACACTGTCTACAAAAGAATGTAATACAATACTTGAACTGATTGGAAGCATCTTCATATGCTGGAGTTCAGTTCCGGTTAGGCTCAGTATACTGATCTGCTGTACTTCATCTTTCCTCTGTTCTTTATTCTGCTATCTTTTCACATACCGGATCTTTCTTACTGCTTCTGCTCTGTTCTGTATTTATTCGCATACCCCTTCACACCATTACACTTTTCACAACTAAATCCATCCTCTATATATATCCGCACTAGTGATTTCATTATCTTTCTAGTCAGCACCCGGAATAATCTATCTTCTCACAAACTCTGTTCTGTCGGCTGAATCCTTGCATATCAAGTAATGCGGATCAAGCATATACTTGTAGATATCATTAATCATGTCAGCCAAACATGATTCATGCCTTCACAACCTTTACCATCAACAGTAACACATCTGGAAAATAGTCTAATACTCTGTCAGTCAGTTCTTCCTCTGTTCTCACTGTCTCTCAGGAATCCGGTACTCAACTATTCATATCTTTTTCTTTGTTCATCACCGGAGGCTAAATCCTTGGAATATACTACTCAAGGTAGTCCTCTTGACTTCCCCAAATCCACACTGCACCAAGACACTTCCTCTGAGAGATCCGGACCAATCTGTCGGACCTTGCCACATGCTCTGTTCTTGTTCACCGGACCACAACAATCTTCATTCTGACTTCCGGTAGAGACACACCATGACTTGCGGATATGTGGGATGACCTTTGTTGCCATCAATGACAACAACCATGAATCCATATAGTGTCTCTTGCCAACAATCAATTCCCCACTGCTGAAATGGAGCCTCCACTTTTACAGTCTTAAGAGGTAATGCACCTGCATACTTAAGTTTTCCAAAAAACCTTTGGCAAGAATCACATTTCCTCACCATCTTGTGTGCATCAGAGAAAAGTGTTGGCCACCAATACCCTACTCTGAGAATCTTATGGGCAGTAGTCTTAGCTGTATAATGTCCCCCACACATTCGTTCATGCATATCAGTTAGAATCTTCATGGCCTGATCTTCATCTACACATTTGAGTAGCACACCATCAGGGTTTTTCCAATACAATTCACCTTGAACAATTACATATTTGATAACATGTAGTTTCAGTGTTCTCCTTTGATTGTCACTTAAATGAGCTGGGCAATTCAAATTTTGCAATTAGTGCACAATTTCTTTGTACCATTCTGACTTTGGTACGTTGCAAGCTTGATCTTGAGCTACATTCACTTGGCATGCCTCCAAGTTTGATTCTGTCATCATGCTGGGACCTAAAATTTCATACCAATTTTTGCAAGAAATTTTGGGTTCCCATATGAAAAAATCAATTTCAACACTCATAGATACACCTAAAAATGTGTCCAAGAAGCCTACATTGGAGAGTTGTGTTTTGAAGCCTGTTCATTTTCTTGCAAAATCACTTTGCTAGCATGCTTACCCATCATACATGAATGCACATGTCTGATTTCACCTTCCTATGATAGGATTTGACTAAGTTTCAAGGAATCAAGTTGAGGGGTTCTAGTAAAGTTTGTTGTCTGCACAGTGTAAAATCAGCCCGGGAAGCTAACTTTGGAGGCCAATATATAACAATTGGATGATGTTCATAATGAATCAATTGGTGTTCTTGATTTACCTTATCAAAATCTACTTCTATGTCCAGTTTGAAGGCTCCATCAGATCGTTTGCTATTTTTTCAAAATGAAAAGCAAATACATTTAGCCCCGATTTCACAGTTTCACCTCCAGAGAGGTCAACTTTGGCCCTAAATATATTGTGATCAGAGATTATTAGTGAAAAAATCTCTTGCACACGCACCCATCAAGCCTAAATAAACTCAACTGTCCAGTTACAACTTCCCAGGAAGAGATTTAATGGGTTTTTAAAATTGCAAGTTGGTGAGCTCGAATCAGGTTTTGACAGGGGCAGTTTTCAAGGAGGTTAATTTGGAAGGTAATATCTAGCAATCGGGTCATGTTCATGAAAAACCAATTGATGTCTCAAATTCTTCCCATGTTAATGTGCCTTCATGCCAATTCTCAAGATCCCAGCACTTCGTTTGATATTTTTTCAAAATCAAATCCAAATGGGTTTTACACAGTTTTGTGACTACATTCCCAAGCAGCTTCAAAGAGGTCGACTTTGGCACTTGATATTTTGTGAAGGAGGAGGAATGATGAAAAATCCTTTTTCACACATGTTCATTTAAAATAAATGACCTAATCTCCAGGATGGTAGCTCCTCAAAATCAGCTTTGATATTTTTTCAAAGAGACAAGTTGGCAAGTTTCAGTTGAGTTTAAACAGGCATAAAAACATGTTGAGTGAGCTACTTTGATTGCGAGCATCTTTTAATCCTAATAACTTCACGCCAAACCATTCTGAAACCATACTCCCCTATCATAAATCAACATACTGGTGCATTTTCATGACTCCGAGAGAAGTTTTGATCAGTTTTCCAAGACTATTTTGCAGGCTCCTTGGTTCATTTTGTCATACCTTTCTTGAACCCCATCATTTGTTCTATGATTTATACATAAGAGGTATTCTTACAACTCAAGGAGTTTCTGGACAAGCTGCTTTAAGACATATAAGAAAAATATTACCAAGAAGTCTTCATGATCCATCACATTACCATCTCAACCAAGGGAAAGGTTAATGTAAATATAAAAGAATGCAAACAAGAAAAAGTGGACATGTTATCATTGAGACCATCACTTGGACAAAATGATAAATTCAACAGTAGTAGAAGATGACATCCTCAGAAATTGAGACCATTACCTTCTAGTACATGAACCGTCAAGAATGGTAAAGATGACTTCCCTCGAATAAAACAACAAATGATAATTCAAGCAGCAATTTGACAATAACTGTGGAAAATGTAAAGAGTTTAGATCTGGAGGTCAAAAGGCTTTTAGATGAAGAATGGTGCTTCATGTTGAATGTGATCAATGCTATTCATGAAGCTGCCCCATGATGCAAGAAATTCCACTTCTTATGGATACGGCTTCCCAGCTAGATAAATTATTTCTGTTGGTCATAGTGGGCGAACTCAATTCTGGCAAATCAGCACTGATCGATGCCATGGAAATCCTTCAAGTTATAATGTGGTTTCTACTGAAAGATAGATCAAAGCTTAATTGCGGAGCAGCTGGTGTAAGCATTGGTAGTATAGAATTGAGACAAGAAACTGCAGAGATAATTGATATAGCCTGCAAATATATATTAACACATAGTGCAGACAGTAGCATGTTGCTGGAACTTCTTGTTGATATTCTGGATGCATTGGCAAACTATGGGAGCCTGGAATATACATAATGGTCAACAATAATCGTGCTCACAGACATGCTAAGAGAATGAACCAAGGTGAGCATTGATAGATAAAGTAGACATGCATAATACATGGCAGACATCTCAATCTGGATACCTAGCAATCTAGTAAATTGCAACTCAGAAATCTATCTATTCAATTGATTAAGTTTGCAGCCCCCAGAAGGGAGAGTATTGGGGAATGTCATCAACAAGATTGAAGTCATGAATCCGAGAGGGATTTTGAAAACCCTAAAATCATAAAGGAATGATATATCGGCCAAACATGCATAATCGGTGAAAAATCTCCAAGTCTCCCCAACCTCGTATGTCACACAGATGAGCAAAGTATTAAAATAAACACATCGGGAAAATCAACTGTGTCGGGACAATATTTTATTTTCTTAATGATGATGCATATTACTCCGATGAGAGAATTTAGGAAATATTTTTGCTGAGGAATAATATCTTTCACCCAGGAAATGCAAAACCATGCATTAGATAATTGATTTCACCCAGGAGTATTTTTCATTAGGTGAAAGCACACAAAGTAAATGCAATGTGAAATATTTTTACCAAAGGAATTAAAAGTGGGTGATTATTTTTGCCAGAAGAATATTTATTTAAATATGGTCAAAATAATGGTAGCCAAAAACATTTTTAAATCTTTGTGAAAGCCCATGGATCAGGTGAGAAAAGTATGGACATTACGAAAGGGAAAATAAAATCTCAGCAAGAGAGTAAATAAAAAGCTGATGAAAGGAATTCTGCATTCTCATTGAAGGAATTGTGAAGTTGAGATTATTTTTCAAAAGTGAAATATTTTTCCAGAAGAGTCAATAAGATTTTGTGAAAATGTGTATAATGGCCCATGAAAATATTTTCACCCAAAGAAATATGAAGTGGAAATTTTATGAGTAAAATTACATACAAGATTATTTGAAGAGATTAATATTTTGGTAAAGTTATTTCCCGTGGAGAAATTATTACACGGTAAGGATTTATTTAATTAAGGTGAGGGTGGTGAAAATATCACCCATTGAAAATATTTTGAGCATGGAAGAATTTTAATTTATTTGCACTCAGAAGATTGAAATGAAAGAAGACATTTCAAAGGGAAAATTATTATTTGAGAAGGAAAACAAGTTTTCATTAATGGAAAAGTAAAACATTTTCATAAAAGGAATTATTAAATTATTTTACCTAATGAAGATATACTTCATTAGGGAGAGAAAAGTACATTGGTGAAACAAAATAATTACCCCCTTGAAATTTCGAGAAGAATGAAATGATAAAAACAAATTTTGTATTAAAACAGGATGAACACTTTTAAATCTATGGAATAAAGTGTTTTTCACGAAGGACATTTAAAGGTAAGTGATTATTTTTAATCAACCCGCTGAGTGAAATGTAATAATTATGGTCAAGTATTTTCATTTGGGGATGAAAAATTTTCGGGAAGAATTAAACAAGGCAGTTACCGGTGAAATGCTTCTAAAAGAAATAAATATGAGGATAAAAGTTGCCACCAAAAGGAAAATAATTATTATTACCATCATCACCAAGATGTAAAAATGAAGGATAAAATTAAAAAATTTACTCTTGCCAAAGGAAATTAATTAAACGGAAGGTTACATTGAACGGATGCGAAGGGTCATAACCCTAGGAGATATGTGTATATATACCAGATGAAATCAAAAGGGATAATCATCAGTAGATTAGAAAAACATCATGATTAGAAATAGGAGTTAGATAACTGGAAGGGTTGATCAGTTGCCGAAATAAAACATTATGTTGTATATTGTAAAATCTTTTGAAATTATATAATGGAGAAAAATGCATAAATTGGTGATTTAATATTGGTGTCTATTTTTTGTTGAACTGAACAATTATTTGGTTGTCTCCACATTGTTATTTCTCTGTTATTTGAACCTGAGTTTCCAAGTTGACATTTCAGTTTCATCGAGACACACCTGTTGTTTTTGTGTAATTGAATTAATTGGTTTATATTAAAGAATTAAAATCCTTTTGATTGATTACGGTAACTTGGAAGTAACATTTGGATTAGTAAGAAGAGCCCTATAATTGACAAGATTGCCATACTGTCTCCAACTTGATATTGTCTTGTTATTCAAATTGAGCATCTACTCCATTTGTCAATACACACTTGTTGTCATTGTGTGATTCTATTGATTGGTTCCTTCAAGGAAGGATTAAAATCCTTTCAATAAGTCACAGTAACCTGGTAGGATCGAGTGGATCAATAAGTAGAGTCTGTCAATCACATTCTTGCATGTTTATACAAGCTATAAACAAACACAAGTGCCAAACAATTAGAATTGTAACCAGTAAGTAAATCATATATCATATACACCTTGACTCCATTAGCCCAATAGAAATAGGCACTGGTCATACCAATTCCACTCTAGGATTCCATAAAATCTTATTCAAACAATTACATCTCAGATCTTAGTATTAGGAGTAGAAGTAGTTTGCATGTTTTCATCTATTCCACACTTTATGCCATTGTGGGTAGATCTCTAAATTCATTTGAGTCATACATTCCTTTTATCTGCTTCAGCTTTCAAGGTTCACCTGCCTAGGTTTAGCAAAGCCTGAAGTGTAGGGAGTCATCAACGTTTTAGGTTAACTCTATTAGTTGGTTCAAAAATGTTGCAAGTCTGACCATAGAGCTTGGCATCCTCTTAGGGCTTGAAACCTGCATTTTTGAGACCTAACACATCAGTTTAGCCAAACCTTGTCCTCTTACTAACTTAGTAATTTGAATCTCAATGTTGAACTCTTGGAGTTTGTTTATCCATTTGCATCGTCTTCCAGTTACTTCATGTTGAGTGAATATGTCCTTAACTGCGGCATGAGACACATATGCTATAATCTAGGCTCCAACCAAATAAGGCCTGAAATTCTTGACTACCATGACCAAGGCATAAGCTTGCTTCTCAATAATGTCATATTTCAACTCTGCATCTTGTAGAGATTTGCTGAAGAAAGCAATAGGTTGTTGAAATCCATCATCATTTTTTTTTAATAAACATGTAGCAATTGTATGGAATGAGGCAAATAAAAATAACTGAAAAGGCCTAGAAAAATCAGGTGATTTTAGGGTAGGAGCAGTCTTAATAGCCTCTTTTATGCTCTGAAATGATTGGATTGCTTCACTTCCCCATGTCACAAATTCACCCTTTTTCAACATCTTGGATATAGCTTTGGTAATTTCTGCAAAATTAGGAATAAATCTTCTAACGAAGTTAATCCGCCCAAAGAATGATTGAATGTCTTTAATTGTCTTGGGTATCTAGATTTTATCAATTGCTGCAACCCTCTCTAGGTCAATCCTAGCTCCATCTCTAGACACTATGTGCCCTAATAGTTTTCCTTCAGTTACTCCAAAAGCACATTTCTTAGGGTTTAGCGAGATATCATATTCTAATTCTTTGATAAAAATCTGTTCTAGGTGCATACAGTGAAGTTCTTCTTTTTTTGAATAAGCAGTCAGATCATCCTAATACACAACTAAGATAGAATCTATTAATCCTGCAAAATCCACATCCATCTCTCTTTGTAAAGTAGCACCTACATTTTTTAAACCAAATGGCATCCTCACATATACATAAGTTCCCCATGGATTTGTGAAGGTAGTTTTATATTGTTCTGATTCCCTCACCTTCACCTGATTATATCCTGAAAATCCATCCATCATAGACAAAAGTTCACACAATGTCACCTTCTGTAACATGGCTTCCATGTTAGGCAATGGGTAATTATCCTTCAAAGAAGACACATTCAAATTTCTAAAGTCTACATGCAGTCTTATATCTCCATTCTTTTTTCTAACTGGGACAAGATTTGACACCCAAGTGGAGTGTCTTATGGGTTTAATAATTCTAGCATCCCTAAGCTTCATAAGCTCTTCCTACATTTTCGGAGCTAAGGTAGGATTAATAGGCCTTTGCCTCTGTCTGAATGGTTTAGTTCCAGGATTTAGATGGATTTCATGTTGAAACAAGTCCTCTCTATAGGCTTTCAGGTCCTCATATGACTAGGCAAAGACATGTTTGTATTTTCTTAGTAATGCTATTAACATTTCCCTGATGTGTGGTTTCAAGTTCTTACCTATGTAAACCTTCTTTGGAGCATTGTGTGTACCCAAATTTATTTCTTCCAAATCTTCCATGTGAGGGGAAGAAGTCTTAGCTACCAACTAATCCCTATTGTCAAATGTTCTTTCTAAAGCCACTAACCCTCTTGGAATTTTATTAATTTTGAGTTGTATTGCTTCTTTTCCAAAAAGAGTTTATTTCCCATCCACAACTTCCACAAAGTTCTGGAAATCTATTTCCTAGTTCTCATACTCATCGATACAATGCAAGAATTATATCAAATCCTTGTCATGCTCAAAAACCTACCAACTACATATGTTATTTGGCGCTGCTCGTCTGATTTTAGTCTCAACATTTGTGATATCAGACAATGCAATATCATCTGGCCTAATATCCACATTAACCAAGAAATCTGCCATAACATTTTTTGATCTCTCTATCCAATTTATTTAAAATACATCAAACAACTCAATAGTATCCCAAATTGCATGTTTATATTGCTTCAACCTTTTATTCTTTGAAGCATATTTATCTCTTACTAGGGAAACTATTAGCTCTGAATCTCCAACACCCTTAACAATTTAATACCATGCCTAAAAGCAACATTCAATCCTAGTAACAAAGCTTCATGTTCTGTAATATTATTTGTGCAGGTAAATTTCAATAGAAAAGAGAATTTAAGGATCTTACCAGTAGGAGACAAAAATACCACTCCTACACCAGAACCTTCTTTTGAACAAGCACCATCAAAGTACATGGTCCATAAGCCATTATGATCTTTCTATATTTCAAGCTCCTCACCAATAGGTTCCTTCTACTTTGCATCCTGATCACATGATACAATCTTGAAGTTTTCACAATCTATGTCCACAAAACAAATCTGATATTTTGGTTCTTGGTCCTCAAGTGTATCTGGTGCTCTTTCTTCTCTAATCAACTTGACATTCTTTCCATTCATGGGAATCATAGCATATGATAGATCTAACTGCATCCTTCCTCCAATCAGTGTTGCCCGCCACCTAGACAATAGCATACCATATTGTTGCTTGATATCAACTACTTTACATTCATGGTATAAGTTTTTTTCTAGGTAGCCTACAAGCATGAAGTCCACATTCTTCATAATCCCTATAACTGGCACTTCCCTAGCATCCATATCATAACACTTTCCACATGCCTTATCTATATTCAATCCAACCTGCTGCATAATAGCCAAGGGCATGATGTTTGTTGAAGCACCTGAATCAAGCATGCAATTCCTGATCACTTTCCCATTAACAATGAGGGACACATAGAATGGCTCCACCTGTGAAGGGCACTTTGTTACTGTTGTTCCTAGGTAAACCTCACGAATTTCCTCCTCATCAACACCTACCTCTTGAGTGTTGTTTTGATCCTAAGCTGTTTGTCCTACATGATGGGCTACTCCTGAAATCAGTGTCAATGTCTTATTTCAATATTCCTCAATTTTCATCATTTCCATCAATGGGACTTAGACTTTCATCTATGATAAAGGTTGAGTTATATCAAATGGGGCATAATTTTGTATAACAGTTGTAGCTTGTCCCAGATTCTTACTCTTCTCATGAGTTTTTCTTGTTTTAGCTTTTGTGGTTTTTTTACTGTCATCCGTGACAAGTGGACCTTTAGTCTTCTCCCCACTCTAAGAAACCTTACTTTCTGAACTTTTAGTGTTTTGACTTATTTTTTATTTTGGATCTCTTTTACTATTATTACAATGCTTTTTCTGTGATTCACTCTCCTTCTAACTATGCTGAGGTTGCTTTACAAAGATGCTTCCTGGCTAGCCCGAGTCACTTACCTGAGCTTTACTTCTGAGATTATAATTGCTCTTAACCTGGGCTACTACAGCAGCTGTAAGAGCTATGATTTCCTCATTAGAAGGCCTTTTTAAATTAACCAAAGGAATATGTGAGTCTTCGACATAAACCTGATGATCCTCACTTTCTTCATCTGAGAAAACTTGCTAACAAACTAGATCCTTATAACACCTTTCATTCACATTTGTATTTGCATCTGCCTCATTAGAGGAGGAATAATCTCCATTTTCAAAAAGAATGTTAAACACTATCATCTTCAACACAATGAGTTTCATTACATTCATTGCAAGCATTAGCATCATTATAAAAGGATTGAGCAATCATGTACTGAGATTGTGAGGCATTTGGCATACTATACACCATGGATTATCCTCAACAATATTGACAATCTTCTTCATGGGATCAAGAATTTCTTTAGTATTATGAGTCCTTTGATCAGTTTTATTATTCAGGATAGGCTTACCATTGTGCCAATTTGTATTGTATGGCATATCATGTAGTTGTGATCTCTTTTCTTTCTTCTCATAACTCTGCTTCTCAGGACCAAGTCCCTTTTCATTTTTAGCAAGTTTGTAACTTAAGTCCTTGAAAGAAATTATCAATTTATCCAATTTATCCTCAGATGTGGAGGTATTACTCTGAGTATTCTGAGTTCTATTGTTTGGATTTTGTAGAATTCTCACATCATCCCTTCTATTTCCTTTACCTGATGCCTTCCTATTATTTTCTATATTGGTTGCAATTCTGAAAGCATCCCTAAGGCTAGCTGGACTTTTATCTCTCAGTTCATATGTTATCTTGGCATCAAAGGCATTTGTATACAATACCATACACATTGGTTCATTTGGCCTCATATGAGGTGGCAGTTTGTTCAAAACCCTAGTAAATCTAGCATTGAAATCAGAAACAGATTCATTTGACCCTTTAGCAATACTTATGAACTCATTAATGATGAAACTAGGGCCAGTCTTATCTCCATACTACTCTCTAAAAATCCTCTTAAAATCATCCCATGATGCAACACTTTGATCATGCAAACTTCTATACCATTCTCTGGCTTCATCTATCAAGGAATACATAAATAATTTCATGAAAACATCCTCATGTTCTACTTCAAAATTATCCATTACATTGAGGAAATCCTTCAAGTGATCTTCACCCGACACAGCATTGTTACCTGAGAACTTTGGCAATTCAGCCTTGATATCATTATCAATGGGGTTAGGGTATCCAGGAATGCTAGTGAAGTCTAACTGTCTAAATCTATCCAACTGCATGGGTGTCCTATCCAACTAGTTTACATTAGCTTTCCTGTTAGCATTACCATGAGCATTTTGATTTCTCACATTGTTATGTGGTATTCTATTGTTATTTGCATTTTGTCTTTGATTATTTTGTGGATTCTGATTTACATGTTGGTTAAACTCTTGATTATTTCCAAGTATGTTTTGGTTATTCTATTGACTTTGAACCTCATTTGCCTATTGGTTTCCTAACACATTTGCATTATTGAGGGTGGGAGTTGCATTCTGATGGGCAATTCTCAAGGCTTCCACATTTTGTTGCATATCATCTCTTATTTTCAAGGCTTGCAAGTAATCCAACTCAGCTTTGAGATTCCTAATCTTTTCTGCTAATTCCTCCTCTCTTGGCATAGAAGAGGAAGGTCTCATCACATTAAGGTTATCAGTATCCCTTGGTGATTCTATATCTTCAAACCTATCAAGGGCATCCAGAAAAGGACATTCTTGAAACATATCAGATCCTATCCTCAACCCATCACTTTGTTGTTTCTCATAAATCTCACGAATATTAGCCTCTGTGGATGAAAAGTGTTATTGTTGTTGCCTAGGAGACCTAACATTATTTTGGGGATCATCATTATTCCTAGGACTTGGTGAACTTTCTTGACTGGGTTGAGTAGTTCCCTTTTTTCGTATACATCTTTCTCGGTAATTCTTGGAACAAGGGGTTCTACAGGGATCTTCTCCCCTGAATGCAATTTCTATTTTCACCGGCTAGGAGATTTTGTTCGGAGTCACCACCCACTAATGGGATTTATGTTTATAGTCTAGATTCCTTTTTAAGTCCCCAGTAGAGTCACCAAATCTGTTGGTGTTCCCAACTAATTGTCTGAGTTTCCCTAAAAAGTAGCCATCTTTCATCCATAGAATCCTCAGGTCAGTGGCTAATGAATAGAACACTGACTCTCTGTCTCCTCTACACTTTAGGCTCTGCAGGACCTAGGGGGTATTCCCTTACTCAATACCCATATGATGAATCCTAACTCTAACTAGGTATTGACTTATAAGCAAATATGTTCCCTTTTATGCAGACTAAAATTGTATGATGATTACAAAGTGGCTAGTTTTGGGCATTTTCTCATTTGTAGGTCAGAGAACATGGTATCTAAAATTCTACTCCTAAAATCCTAAAGGTTTAAGATTATGAATTGATTTTGATTTTATATATTTGGCTGCCAGATCAGGGTTTGATTCATAAACTTTATCCAAGCCTTTGATCAGTGCCTATCCTAAGGTATGGAGTCAAACTTAAAACATGCTAAATATTTTCCACAAGCCAAGCAAATATACAAATTTCAGAGGGTCTATTTAGTTCATGCCTTGCAGACAACTCCCAAGATTGAGTATTTCTATTAACTCTACTTATAAATATCCATGTTATCAAACATTCCTCTCCATATTTGACTTAAAACATTTAGTCTATTCCTCAAATAGAAATAAGAAATCAATTATGCAATATAGTAAACATGCATTCAAGAACTCAGACAACCCTTGGCTACTTAGTTTAAAAGAGGATTACAGATAACAATGGAGAGAGTTAATAAAAAACACGTGCATTGCAGCATTATTCATATAATTCAACCTGAAATTGATATGAGACTTATGAAAAACACATTCAACACATTAAGCAGAAACTTACAACACCATAGATAGGGCAACCGGTCAAAATTTGTGTTGCATTCACTCCTCAAAATCCAAATCTTTCAACAACCTACAAAGTGAGTTCAGGAGTTCTTTTATAGACACAAGAACGTGGTACTCGGCATTCAATGACCTCTATCAGTTACATCAGTTTTACATTGCAAGCCACCGCTCATAGGCGTGGGGACCTTAATTACATATTGAATAGAGAAAAGATAAAAAATGATTTCTTGGGAGAAGCACAACTGACTGGGGAAGCCTTGTCACATAAATGAAGAGAGGATATTAGTTGGAAGCTCATCTCAGGCACATCTATCCATACTTCTCCATCTAGGCTACATATGACTTCTCTGATGGCCATTGAAAAGAAATCAACTTTGATACTTTCTCATTATGCCATGTGTACCTTGCATCCATCAAAATCTTTGCCTCCTTACAGAATAGCACAAAATTTATCTCAAGTACTTGCAATTTGTCCAAAGTTGAGCTCAAAATATTCATACTAGGATCTCCATCAGTACAACAGGTAGATATTAATTGACCAGCAATGCTTTCAAAGTCAGCCTTCCACTTGTCAAGGCCTTTCACATGTCCATCACCTTCTAATATGTCTGGCATTATTTTCTTATCTATTCTCTCAATAAATTGTCTTTTCTCACCCAATACCTTGTCTAGCTTTAATTGGAAAGCTACGACCTCCTCCAATATCAATAGCATGTCAAGTGTCAATTTTATCTCAGGGGGTGCATCTGCATCAACCCTTGAACATCTGTGAAGGTCCCTCATGCTCATGCTTGTCAAGGGTAGTCCTCAGACTTGAGTATGATTTACATGTTTCATCTACCCTTGCTAGAACCTTGGTCATCCTATGATTTATCAAATTTATCACCATGTCTTTGACTGAATTTTTCTTTTCCTCTTTCAATTTCTTCACCTCTTCCTTCAATTCTCTTATTTCTGCTAGCAATGGCCTTGTATCAGTAGGGTATGCCTCTGCAGTTTGTATTACAGCTGGAGCACTTGATATGCTAGGCCCTAACAATAGCTACTCCTTATACTTGTTAAGCTCTGCAACAGCTTGTCCATACTTTAGTAATAGCTCATCATGGTCCTTTTGCAGTTTGTTTGTCACTACTTCTACAAATTGTGTTGTCTGCACATTTAGGCTTGCATCTTGAGGAGCTGGAGTATTTGATACTCTTTTAATTATTACATCCCCTGTTAGTTCCCCCAATCCAATCCTAGGCTTATTATTATTTGGGGCCAATGCCCATATTGCTAGAATTTCAAACCTAGGATTAAAACCTACACCAGAGAGTGTCTTTTCCACTTGCTCATCTATCACCTCTAAATCTTCTATGGTTATTGTGTCAAATGCAATGGCATCTAACAAGGTCCAATGTGGGAGAAGCAACACATTACTTTTGGCAACTAAGGCCCTACCTTCTTCTGGAGTCATCCCACTGATATCCTAATTTACCTCACTTAGCACCTTTTGAGTGATGGCCTCGTACTCTGATGGATCTGCCTCACTTTTGGCATCCTCAATCCTCTTTTGGAATTCTTCACTTTTGAATTTCAGTACATAACTCCTGAATTCAAGAGTGTTGATAAACTCATCATCTTTCATGAACTGGGCATAGGCTAATACCCTGACATCCTCTATATCCACATGTCGACCTATTATTGTTCTTGCCAGTCTATTGTTTGGGGAGGAGTAAGGCCTTATTCTGTCAGGTGAATTCACTTGATGGGGAGCTTCTTGTTCTTGTGCTTTTGCTTCCTCCAAGTCCACCATTTCAATCTCTTCCTCCTGCTCCAAGTCAATTATTTTTATCTTCTTAGCAGGAGTATCAGGTGATTCCTCTCTTCTTCTATATACTCCTCTTGAGCTGCTAGGTAGGTAAGTTGGCCTTTCCTCACCTGCTATAGTACTACCAATTAGCTCATCGGCATGATCAAAAACTATTTGAATTCTCATTATTGGGTTATTTATCTCTTCAAAGGCATCGGGGTAAGCAGCGCTCAAGTTCTTTCTCATCCTTTCTCCAGCCATGATTGTTTCCCATTTGATCCTTAAATTATGGACATCATTCATGGTAAAATAGTTTCTAACTGTGTCCTCATCATAAAAGGCCTAATGAATAAAAAGAGGTCTTTTTACACTTACCCTCACTTTGTCAATAAAGCCCTCATGGTCAAATATCCTAGGTTGTTCTACATTCATCATGTAACCTTGAAGAATTGAGTCAGTCTGATCCACACCATTCTTGTCAATCATTATGAAATCACTGAACTTGATGGAAGTGGGAAAGAATGAGCCTTTCTTGTGTCTCCTCAAGTGCTCTCTATCTGACTCATTCATCTGCCTAATGATCTCTAGGAATGCAATCCTTTTTGGCTCATATTTAGGCAGAACATAAGGGGCAACCTCACATCCAAAAATTCTAATGCAGGTGGTGTGGGTATGCAGGAACTAGTCACCCCAGTTGTGGTCTATCCCCAATTCAGGGGTTCTATCCAAAGGCCTTAAGAAATCCAACACATCTGCATGTAGCCTTTCTCCCTCTAGCTCTAAAAAACTAGGAATTCTCCTTACAAAGTGCTCCTCAAAGATCACATAATCTAAGTCAATACAATGCATGTCCAACATGCATGTCCACATCTAAACTAGAAACATGCTCCCCTGCAAATCTATCATTCTAACATGTAAACCCTAATGCCACATGCCTGATAAAGCAAACAAAATTAGATCGCACATCAAAGAATACCATATGAATTCAACATGGGCATCTACAATATACAATTTGCTTTTAACTGTCATCATCTGCTTATGCATCTTTTCTGCTATGTAGGAGGCATAATCATATGGCTGCTTTGTCTCTGGGTCTTGAATATTCACTGCCATCATTAGAGAAACTAGCATTCTGTCACTTGCATCTCCACCAAGCACCTAATAGAGACTGTGGTAAGTTCTTACAAAGTAGTGCATAAATAGGGAGAATTCAAAGGGCTCCACTTCCCCGTCTAAAATTTTTACCAGTTTGCCATCTAACCCCTTTGGTCTATGTTTGGCCAAGTTGAAGGCCCTATATCCACGTTTGCCTTTTTATACTCTTCCATCAATGTACCTAGGTCAAATGGTATGTTGTCTACAGGGTTCAAGTTGAACACACTGGAGATGTAGGTCTTTGTAAGTTTTATCATCATTGTACCATTACCTACCAAAACTAATCTCATCTAAGGATCATACCTCTGTGCAATCGCCCTCACTAAGTCTAGGTTTGGGAATACATTCAGGCATATCAGCTTGGCCAAATCCAACCACCAAGCGTTATAAACTAGGACCTTGAAATCCATCCTATGATGTCAATGCTTAAAGAGAACCCAACTCGGCACAGGCAATTTGGCATCTCTACAATTGTAGTAGAGGTCTAGAATTTTGTCATTTGGCCTGCTGGGACCATGCAAATTCAAAGGACATCTAACAGACCCTGGGAGTTGGACCATCAGGTCCTCATCTAGACTTCGTTTTGATGTGGAGGGCTTATCTGATTGACTCATCATTACAGACACATCTTACCAAACTAGGGCTTCTTGTTTCAACAGTATGCTACCTTCCAGACAAGTAATCAACTAATAATTTGAATGGGCACAATCGAACAGAGTAAACTTACTAGTTTTACACCTGCAGAAGCCTGAAATTCCTTCTCTCATTTGTCTAAAAGCTTGTTGTACACTGGGACTTTGTTTGTGCTTGTGAAAATGATGTAGAAAACCCTTATTTTTCCCTTTAAGAAGCTTCATAGCCTAGGCTCTAAGGTATTAATTGATGTAGCTCCAGCCCTAACTCAAATTCGTGTCACAAGGCACCTATAATGTTCTCCACAAAAATTTTAAACCTAGTTCGTTGATCCAATTTTTCCTTCGTGAAATCCACGGCCACCATTCACCTGCCAGATTTCAAAATCCTGGTCATCTTCATTGAAAATTCTTTAGCCAATAGGAACAAGCCATGTCGGATGTACCTTCTTTGTTGATGACTTCACCTTTTGTCTGATGTGGACACATGGCGCCATTTCACAGCATCGCAGCCGTAAATGACCCACCACCAACTTACTCTGTGCGGGTGCACTAAATCCTCCATGCATCCTTCTTTGAATACACCTTTATTCCTTTCTCAAGAGGAGGCCACATGTCACCATTTCACGAAGTCGCAGCAGATCTTTATCTCTATTAGGATTTCCCTGCCCGCTTACGCTACCATCAGATCTGAACTCTCTTGTGGATCACTTCTTACCTTGACACTTGGCAACAAATGATTCCTCGATTTAGCATTTTCAATCAAGGGGCTATAAGCCCAGATCCCTTAACAAATGTCCTCATGTCACGTCCCCGCAGTGGGATGATGACGTCATCTTAAATGCTTTGTGATGCTGTGAAATACTACCACACGGCACTTTATAACCTTAACAAACACTCAGGGTATAAAACTAAAGGTTTTATAGGAAACAAAGGGTAAAGCTAGGACTTGGGGTCAGTCACCTCATGATCATAAAGGCTTCAAGTTATAACTTTAATGACTGGGAACCTACCACAAATTGTCAACATGAAATTAAAAGATAAAGCACAAGGCGAGCCATGGTATTAAAGACTTAGGGCTTTAAGGGCTTATATGAATAAAGGCTTGCAATTTCTCAGGCTTAAAACCCTAAACCTATATAGGTACCACCACAAACTAAGGTGAAGGACAGAGATTGTTAACTCATTATTTTTTGAAGTTTAGAAAGCGGAATAGTCGGGGACACTGGGACTAGCGCCCTAGTCCAAGGTATAGTTTTCATCATAGAATCTGAATCTCCTTCTGACACTAATTTGCACTGTATCTTCCATTTCTACCTCAAAAAAAGTGGACACAAGGAGTAGTGCCCTTGTCCTGAAATGTTCATCTCTGTCCTTTTTCTTTCATATCCTGAATCCCTATTGTCTACAACCTCCTTTCTGCAACTCCACTCCGCAAAACTCAGTACCTATAACCTGCAATCACAAAGGAGTGTGGGAGGGGGTTGTGGTGTTTAGATGCTTGCCTCGGTCAAGCCCCACAGAGACATTCAAATCTTCTGAACACCGTTGTCAGATAACAGTGTGTATCCTAGAGGGATAGAGGCAAAAATCTAAATGATAAATGATTGAAAACACAATAGATATCACCTTGAAGTGTAGATCTCATGGAAGGATGATGCTCTTCATGCCATGAGGAGATGGAGTCAAATATGTAAATACAAACACAATAACAACAAAGTACTGCTTTGCAACACAATGAATGCCTTGAATCAAAATCACAAGTTCACAATGTTAATCTTGTTTCCATCTAGTTTGCAAATGATAACCTAAACATGCTTATATATGCAACTACAAATATTCCCGCTAAGAATTTTGTATTTCAAACTTGAGATGTCAGCATAGGACCTAAATAACGGTCATAAAACTGACATTTAAATTTAGGGCAGACCCAAAATAGGGCAGGACTAGGGAACTAGCACCCATGTCCACCCCCTCATTTATGTTCAGGGATCATCAAAATAGCACCCCCTAGGTCCTATTTGCCATAAGACTTCAGGGTTTTCTCATCAGGAATCAAAATTAACATGCAAGATGCTCTAAATGCATTCTAAAGACCCGGGAACTAAACCTTAAGAGGGAAAAGCCTGCAAGGGGACATTTTTCGATATAACATTTGCTAACTATTTGCTCCAGGTGGATGAAGTTGTCAATGCAATCAGAGGGCTAGGTGAAGAAGTGAAAGAATCAATGATTGTGAAGAACGTTATGAGATCTCTCCCTCATAGATTTGATTCAAAAGTTTTTTCTATTGAAGAAGCTAGAGATCTGGACAAACTCACCATGGATGATCTATTTGGTTCTCTCACTGCCTATGAGATGAGAAATGCAATCAAAGATACATCCAAAAAGGAAGATGCTTTCAAAGCTTCAAATAAAGAAGGAACATCTAATCCATTGAGTGAGTCTAAGGAAGAAGAAGCAAACTTTGTGAGAAAACTAAAGAAGGGTTCAGGCAAGTATAAAGGTAAGCTACCCTTCAAATGTTTTAACTATGATAAAATTGGTCATTATGCAATTAAATGTCCCTTTGGAGAAAATGAAATAGCAACAAGGTTTTTAAAAGGAACAACTTCAAAAAGAATTTATTTTCTAAAGAGGACCATAGCTCTTGAGAAGAAGCAAATCACTACTCATCAAATGATGAAAGGGGAGAATCCCTATTCATGACAATGGAAGTCTTTTATAATTCAGACAATGTTGTTGATGATGAAGAAGAATGTGAAGTTGATCTTGAAGGTGAATTCATTTCTTCTTTTGAAGTCTTGAGATGTGTAAGGAAAGAGAACAAAGAACAAAAGGCAAAGATTGAAGAATTTGAGGAACTGGTTACTAGTTTAAAAGTCCAAATTGAAGTCAAGACATATGAGTGTTCAAAACTTGAGGAAGAGATTGTTTCACTCAGGAGAATTGAAGAATTTTATTTCATTCCTGTCATTTCTCAAAGAAGAAGATATAGAAGACCATTTCATGCAAGGCAGGCCTTCATAAACATGTTCAATCATGCGGTTTTTGGTTATTGATTTATCTGCAATAAGTATGGTCACAAGGCTATTGAGTGCAAGTCTAGGATGAATAGAAGAAATTTTGTGAGTAGGAATCCTCTTGCTCCCTTAGTTGATTTCAATGTGATATGTCATACCTATAACAATTTTGGACACATAGCAAGATATTGCAGAAGTGGATTGGCAAAGTCAGAAACTCAGATGACAAACATCAGTAAGCAAGACAAGGAGAGTAACACTTCCAAAAGACATGAAACAAATAATGAGGTGGAAAATTCAATGATTGTTTGAATAGTATTTCATGCACAAGGGAAAACAAACTCTTGGGTGATAGACAGTGGATGTTCAAGCCACATGACAGGTGATAAGAGAAAATTCATCAGCCTTGTAAAGTGGAATGGTGGATCAATCAATCTTGGAGATAATACAACTGCAAGAATTTGTGGAAGGGGCACCATAAGTATTGATGGAAGGTCTAAAACAAAAGATGTTCTATATGTAGAAGGTCTCAAGCACAATCTTCTCAGTGTAAGTCATATATGCAGCAAAGGATACAATCTTATATTTCATGCACAAGGATGTGCAATCAGAAGAGAAAATATTGGTAAACTAGTGGCAAAAGCTAGTAGGACGTAAAATAACCTATACAATCTAAGTGATGTTAATGGAAGGAATTTTCTTCTAGGACAGACAAATAAATGTTGGCTATGGGACAAAAGGATGGGACACATCAACTTTGACAGTCTTGTGAAAATCAGCTCCACATAGGCAGTAAGAGACATGCCAAAGATTGCCAAGCCTGCAAGCACCTTATGTAAATAATGCTAGATTGGGAAGCAGACAAGGACAAGGTTCAAGACCAAGGAATATTCTTCTACAAGGCCATTGGAACTGATTCATACTAATTTGAGTGGTCCTACTAAAACAAAGAGTCTTTAGGGTGAAAGGTATTTTATGTTGCTCATTGATGATTACTCTAGGATGACATGGGTTTCATTTTTGAAAGAAAAATCAGAAGCTTTCAGTAGGTTTAAGATTTTCAAGTCTATGGTTGAAAATGAAATGAATTCTAGAATCAAGTGCTTAAGGTTTGATAGAGGTGGTGAGTTCACATCAAATGAGTTTGAGGAATATTGTGAAGTACATGGAATAAGGAGGCACTTCTATGCTGCAAGAACCCCTCAACAATATGGAGTTGTTGAAAGAAAAAATAGGATGGTGCAAGAGATGGCAAGAATAATGATGCAAAACTTCCTGACAAATATTGGAAAGAGGTAGTTCACACCACAGTCTACATTCTCAATAAAGGACAGCTAAGAGTAAATAGCTCCAAGACATCTTATGAGTTGTGGAAATACAGACCTACTTTAGTCAAACATTTCAGGGTGTTTGGAAGTAAGTGCTACATTAGGATAGATGATGATAACCTAGGAAAATTTGACTCAAGATCAAATGAAGGTATCTTCCTTGGCTATTCATCTAGAAGTAAGGCATACAAATGTTTCAACAATAGACTACAAAAGGTTGTCAAAAGTGCAAATGTGAGGATTGATGAAGATCTACATCCATCCACATATGTTTAAGAAGAAAGTTTCTCAGAGGGATCTGCTTGCACAAAAGAAGATGATGAAGTTGAAGAAAAGGAAGAAACACAAAAGAAGGCCACCAAGACTCCTACTAAGTATGTTCAAAAAACCACTCAGAAGATCAAATAATTGGAGACAAGAATGAAGGAGTATAGACTAGAAGAAGGTTTGCAAGGATAAATGAACAGGTAAACTTCTCTTTGTTGTCTAAGATGGAACCTAAAACTTTTGTTGATGCTAGCAAGGATGAAGAAAGGATCAAGGCTATGGAATAAGAACTCAATCAGATAGAGAAAAATCAGACTTGGGAATTGGTTTCAAGACTCGTAGACAAGAATGTGATAGGCACAAAATGGGTATTCATAAATAAATTAAATGAAGAGGGACAAGTTGTTAGAAACAAAGCAAGATTGGTCTGCAAGGGTTATACACAAGTAGAGGGTATTGATTTTGAGAAAACCTTTGCTCCTGTAGCAAGGTTAGAAGCAATCAGGATGTTTCTTGCATTTGTAATCCACAAAAACTTGAAGGTTTATCAAATGGATGTCAAGTCAACTTTCTTGAATGGCGATTTAGAAGAATTCTACATTGAGCAACCTGAGGGATTTCAGTTATCTGAAGATCAGACTTTGGTGTGCAAACTAGGGACTATATGGTCTTAATCAAGCCCCTAGGGATTGGTATGCAAGGTTGGATAAGTATTTACTCCAACAAGGCTTCAAGAAAGGTACAGCAGATAGTAACTTATATATCAAAATAGAGAATGAGCACATATTAATAGTGGTAGTATATGTTGATGATATTATCTTTGGTGGCAATGATGAAATGTGTAAAAAGTTTACAGAAGAGATGTAGAAGGAATTTGAAATGTCTATGATAGGTGAACTATCATTCTTTCTTGGACTTCAAATCACTCAATCAGACAAAGGTATCTTTATCTCACAAGCAAAGTATGTCAAGGAGATGTTGAAAAAGTTTGGTATGGAAGATTGCAAACCAGTGGGTACACCTATGGTAACAGGTTATCATATAAGTAAATATGATGAGTCACCACAGGCTGATCAGACTCTATATAGGTCTATGATTGGGGGCCTACTATACCGTAACAACATTAAGGCTTGATATTATGCAAGTTAATTATATGGTTGCAAGGTTTCAAGTTGATCCACAAGAAACACATGTGAAGGCAGTCAAAAGAATCTTTAGATACTTGAAGAGCACTCTGGATTATGGATTGTGGTATCAAAAAGGTAATGACTTCTCTTTGACAGCATATACTAATGTAGAATGGGCTAGCAACATTGATGATAGGAGAAGTACCAGTGGTGGACCCTTCTTTTTAGGTGACAAATTGGTTTCATGATTTACTAAAAAATAGGATTTGGTTTTCTTATCAACAGTAGTTCAGCAGAGTACATATTTGTAGTATCTTGTTGCACTCAAGTGTTGTGGATGAAGAAAACATTGAAGGATATCAAGGTAATATATGATGAGCCTATTTCCATCTTATGTGATAATGAAAGTGCCATCAATATTTCAAAGAATCCAGTAATGCACTCTAGAACCAAGCACATATCCATTAAATATCACTTCTTAAGAGAAAAGGTTGCAAATCAAGAGGTAAATTTGGAATATGTACCTACAAAGGATCATATTGCAGACATCTTTACAAAAGTACTTCCTAAGGACACTTTTAAATATCTCAGGTAGAAGTTAGGGGTTGTTGCCCCTCCTTCTTCTCATAAATCGATGCACAAATGTTGCATCTATCCATAGGGAGTAGTTCAAGGTTCATTTATAAACCCCCATTGATAGAGGTTACCTTTTAGGGGGAGCAGGTAGATGAAGAGATAGCAAAGGTATGTCAAGGCTAATATAGACAGGGGGAGCTTGTGTGTTTTGTTGGTACAAAGGAAGATCACTGGCCCTTTTCCCTTGATGTCAAAGGGGAGAGAATTTTAATATCAGGTTAGTGTTGCCATCAATGACAAAGGAGGAGATTGTTGCATATGTTGTCATTGATGTCAAAGTGTTATATGTTATCATTGATGTCAAAGTGTTGATTGATGATATGGAGTTATGATTGTTGCATGTGTTGTCATTTGATGAAAAGAGTTGCATGAGGTATGAAGGAAATTGTTTGAGAAGTTATCAAGTTATCAAGAATGTCAAAGGCATAGGAGATTTTACCAGATTCTACCGCAAATAAAGATATGACCTCATGGCTTGAAGGATAGCTAGAGATAGCTATGAGGTATGTATGATCCAAATTTTAGAGCATATGAACTACCACAAACACATCTAGAGTCAATAGAATGAAAATAGTGTTGTAGTGTAAGGTTATCAGAGATGAACAGAAAGCTACCGCATTCCACCGCATTTACATATACAGCTTGGCAGATTGGAGAATATGTAAAGAAAATAGGGAAGTATGACATATTCAAGTTTCAGAGGATATAAATTACCGCAAATGTATATAACAGTGTTCTGAGTTGAGAATATACAACTGGCTTGTGTAAAGGATATCAATTTTAATGTTTGAATGCTTGTGCTAGCAAGCAGAAGCATGGACCAAAAAAGGGAGTTTATGAGAAGGTTTTCAGGTCCCATAGTGTTCATGGTATGAACCGCTTGATGATATTTCACTCCTTCGTTACCGCATAGGGTCTGGAGATAATGTATGGAAGGTTAAGTACTTGCAGAGCCGACATGGTGTATTTGAGTGCTTGTGTCGTGTGTCTGGAAGTGTGTGCCAACAAGAAAGTTTGGGAGGAAGTAAATTGGGTCCAAGAGATCATTTGGTGTGGACCGCATAATGGGATTTTACTCCTACATTACCATGGATAATTTGGGAGCTAACAAGTAAGGTCGGTTACACATTTCATGATACACGTTACCTTGAGGCCAACATAGATGATCTTTAGAAGGCTTGCGGAGGATATATATGAAAGATAAAAGATTGTTAAATGGATAGGAAGTGGATCTAATGAAAAAGAGAATGATCTAAAAATAGAAGAGTAACTCTATAAGCTATGATGTATAACTCATAATAGAGTTAGTATTGTGGAGGTGTTTGAGTCATCAAAACTAGTCAAATGAACAAGAAGATAGTAGAGATGATAGTGCAGAGGTGTTTAAGTCATCAAAATAAGTCAAGGATATCAAGGTGTTAACAGAGATGATGTTGTGGAGGTGATTGAACCATTAGAATCAGTCAAAAGTTCCAAAGCAGAGGTTGGTGCCTCATCTTGTAAGTGTTATAGCACATTAGGGAGTTGGTGCTTCCTTTGGGTTGGTGCCTATAAAACATTGTATCAGAGAGTTGGTGCTTCCTTTGAGTTGATGCTAATAAAACAAGGGATTGGTGTCTCCTTTGGGTTGGTGCCCATAAAACTCATTGTATACTTCATTTTTATTTGTGAGGCTGGATTTGGATGGTAGATCCAAGCAGTTGGCTCACCGTGGTTTTTCCCATCTTTGGTTTCCACGTAAATATGGTGTTATGTATGTGTTCTTATGCTTCATATGGTTTAAATGTTTACATTGGATTAAATACATCTAAATAGCAAAGATTTGAATATATACTAATTCACCCCCCTCTTAGTATATCTATGTGTTCAACAAAAAGCATCATAACTAAATAGGAAAATGGAAGATACAACCTGGTTTGAAGTACCATCAACTGAAAATGTAAGTTCACCAACTTGTTACACCTCATCAAGTGCTCCCTCACCTTCAAGAGGTCTCAACTCATGATGGATCATCCCTCTAGCATCAAGTACATGCAAATCACAATTAAACCCATAAGTTGGTGAACCATTACAACACTTAGAAATGGATAAATCAATCATATCAATGCAAGATTCAACTTGTTTAGGCTCTAAAACATGAAATATCTCACCTTTTCTCAACTTATCATGTAGCTAATATTTAAAATCAGTGTGTGTATCATCTAAAGGATTATCAAAATTAACTCTAAATCCATCCTCTAGATTACATGAATCAATAGAAACATCATCTAACACAATTCCATGCTCAAATGGAGGAGAAACAAACTTATGATCATCCTTACCTTCCAAAGCAACCTCCCAAGCAAGCAAGAAATCAGGACAACTTACCTTAGGATGTGGATCAGTAGGATGGATCCTACAAAAATCAATCAAAGCAAGGTCTGATATGTGCATTTAATACCCATGAAGTGCCATGTCTTCACATAATTTGAACATTAGATCAATCATGTTATCAAATGAGGAGTGTGGCAAACTTTCTAGGTCATCATTTTGCATGGTTGTTTGGCCTCCATCCTCAGAGAATAAACTGTTGTCCTCATTCTCCACCTATATATCAGTAATAACCAAGTGAGAATCATCATCCTTGGAGGCATGAGAAAGATTAGAAAAATCAAAACATGATATACTCGAATCTACCCTACCAAAATTAGTCACGTGTAATGAAGAAACATCATCAAAATCACTCAATAACTTCCTTGTTTTATCTTGTGTTTCATGTTGGAATGATGCATCATCATGTACAGCAGTAATAAGACTATTTGGATCCTCACTCTCATGTGCAACTTGACCTATATCATTGATTTCATCTTGTAATAATCGTATACCCTAATTTTCTTCATTTGGATCAACTTGGGACTCATCTAAAACACTTCTACAGGTCTGCTATGACTTATCATCCTGGTGTAACATGTTGGTACAGTCATAAATTTGACCATTTACCCCCAAAAAATTAAATTATACCTCAATTATATCAATTGGAACAACTTCCCTCTTCACTGTCCATGAATTCTCCTCACTAGCTGGGCTGATATCTTCTTGTTTTGGCATGATAAGGGACTGATCCAGCTGATGTCCACACTCAATTTCACTCTCAAAATAGTTATCAAACTAAAACCAATCATTTTCATCCACTTTATTATCAAAATCAATCACTAAATCAGTTATTTGGCAAGCAACTTCTTGTTGATCTGTACTTTCTATTTGACAACCAAACTCACCAAACTTGTCATCCAAATCATTCTCATCATTAGGAAACAAAATATCATTATTATCAAAGTTCCCTTCACTATCCCATGACTTAAAATCAGAATTCATCCACCTTGGAATAGCAATACCTTCAACAAACTTGTTAGGGCAGCCAACTAGTGAGTCATTTACAATGCATCCACCTTCATTCTCATGTTCATTTTGACAAACCAATTGAGGAACTTGATTCTTACCCATGCACACATCACCTCATTGATCTTGATTGATGAAGAATGATGGATTTGTACCACTTTCAATCTCACTTCCTTGAGTTGATCCAATTGACGCATGAAAACGTGTATCCACTTGTGTTGCTTCTCCTTGGTATTGCAATCTAGCTTTACACATATACACATATTGCACTTCGGGTTTATACACCTCCAAGATGGGAAGAAGTCCTTTTAGATGCAAATCTAACCTTTTGAGAAATGTCAAACAATTTATCTCTCCATGTGGCTCTTTAGGATGTATGTTGCAAACTTGAGATGAGTCGAAGTGGGACAATGTTTGTGAAGGCCATTGCTCTCTTATTTGCTTATCCAAAATTTCTTAAAAGAGTGGGATATCCACTTGAAAATCATCCTCATAAGATGATGGTTGATCAAATGTAGATGTTGAAGGACCATTAGAAACACTTGATGAACATGTGTAAACTTCTAAACTTGGTGGTCTCTCATCAGGACAGCTCACAAAGAATGTTGGATGGGTTGGAAAATCATCATCTCTTGCATCATTTTGTTCATTTCTACATGTCAAACCATTAGTCCTCTCAACCAAGTAATTATGAAATCTTGTAATATGATTTTCACCTTGTTTCTTACCATCACTTGCTTCATTTGCAGGATGCCATGACTGATCAACACTATTTCCACTTGGCAAATCACCTAAATTCAATGAACATGTTGATGATATTTTTGTGCCAACAACAACAATAGAATAAAACACCAAGTATACTATTATCTCTTGAATAAAGTCTCTCAAAGGCTAAGATATGTGATACAATGAGATAACTTCAAGATTCCTTATTCGTGATTTATAGTGGATAAACTCGGTGAATACATGTGATCTTGCTGATAATCACAAAGGGACTTACGCAGACTTCTTACTTTATTTAGCTTATTTCTCCTTTTAGTGTGGATGATGTATGTGATATGTTTCAATAAAAAGGAAAAAAGATGAGGGTTTAGAGAAACTAATCTAAGGTCAATGAAGTAATGATGATGCATGAATAGACAAACTCCTTAATCAACCTAACTTCACTTTGCCAAGAATGTCTACAACTACATGGAGTAGGTACAATCTCCTAAGGTTAGTGAAAGGTTTTCAAATCATGAAAGCTTATATAAGCACCCATTAGACGGCGCAGCTCAAACAAGCACCCATAATCAAACTTAAGCAAATGATGATGAAGCTCAGACTAGCTTTACACAACACTTCACCAACGATGAATGTCAAAAGCATGAGCTAGGAGTTGATCAAATATCCAATACATACATACATTACATCAATGAACTTCTACTATTCTACTTCTAATCTACTTAGAAACATCTCTTCATTTCATCAAGATACAAGAAACCATGTTATTCCACAAGACAACACTTAGCACCAAGAAAGCTCCAATGTCTTTGCATTAATCTTGAGAAATATTTACAACAATCTTTAAGTACTCTCAGAGAATTTTGAGAGTCTCTTCCTACTCTACTCTACTACTAACTATGAACTAACTGTACAAATGAGGCAACAAGGCCTTTATATAGAGTTCTAGAATTACAATGAATGGCCTGGATCAGTTCAAATAGCCAAGGGCCCAAATCATGCCATCTCAGTAATTAGTTACAACAACTTGCTATTTTTAGTACATAAGAGAGGCAATGAAGGTACGTTTTTCAAGAAGATAAGGAAGAAATGGAATCTTTAGAGCATCTTCCACATAGGCGTCTTCTTTGGCTTCTTGCTTGTTGAATGATGTTTCGAACTGTGATTGAATGATGATGTGTATCTGCCACATAGGTGCCATCTCAACAACTCTTATTGATCCCAACAGTTTTAGGCATATTCCCAAATTGCATCATCTATGTGATGTCTTCGAATGTGATTTCTTTGAACTTAAACGTTTGGGAAGATATCCTTGTTGATCTTGCCTTGTTCTTTTGTGAGTAGGATATGTATGATGCATGTTGCTCATTTGTCTAACTTTGTGATTCTTTTCTCTTGGCAGGATACAACTAATCTTCTTTGAATGCTTGTTCCTAGAGAGTAATATAAATGAAGATGACATGAAGTAGGAAACTTCTCAGAGACTTGAAGTTTCAGGAAGAACTTGAAGCTTCATGGATGAATGTCTTTGTTGATGCCGATGATGAAGTGTACTAACGTGATGAACCTGAAGTGATCTCTTGGCATAGTAGCATGATGTCTCCTCTGTAGTGGCAACCTCTTGACTTCACTCCTTGGATGAAGATGACTCCAAGCACCTTTACTTGTCTGATTCCTCATCTCCTTCAATCCTCGTGCAACATAGAGAAAGCAACAATTAAACCATTGACAAATATCAAATTTCATAGCACATAGAAATCATTTTGTATACTTTCTAACACATTAAACATCTTTCTAGCCAAGGCGCAAATTTAGGTCTGTGGAGAGGTGAAAATGTGCCTTCACCAAATTGGTCTTATATTTATCACTACTGTGATTTCAAACCATTGGGAAAGTCTTAGAAGACTTCCCCTTCTCAAGGCGCTCATTTCCATATGTGAATTCAGGTATTCTTCCTAAGGCGCAAATCTAGGTTTCTGCAAAGGTGAAAGTGCGCCTAGCACTAAACTGACCTTGCATTGTCATTTTTATGATCTCAACAGTTGAAGATGCCTTAGAATGATTATATCTCTCAAGGCGCTCAATCAAGGATGCAAATTCAAGAGATTTTCCTTGAGGCGCAAATCTAGGTCTGTAGGAGTTGAAAAGTGCACCTAGCTTCTTGGTGTAAACTAATGATCTCAAACTCTAGTAAATGCTAAAAATGCTTGTTTTGACTAGGCAAGGACCCTTCAACGTTGATTCATGCCTTTACAACTTGAGGCGCACATTTATGGTTGAACAGGTAGAAAAACACGCCTTGCATACTTATCCATTTTCTGGCATTCTAATGGTTCTCCTCAATGCATAAGTGTATAGAAGACTTCCTACCTCAAGGTGATATCAAATTTCAAGTTCCAAGCCTCCTTTTTCTTAGGCACACTTTGGTGACTGTCCGAATGTGAAATTGCGCCTAGGATATTGATAAGTGTTTACTTCAATTTCTATCAATTCAAAACATTGCACAAACTCAAGGAAAAGTCTCAAACACTTAGATATCCTCAAAGCTCATGAAATCAACCATATTCTTACTTAGGTGCACTTTTAGGGTTATACATGTGGAAATTGGCACCTAGACTACTTAGCCATTTTCTTGCAAGATCTTCAATGTTCAAAGCATATTGAGGGTCAAAACACCATTTTCTAGCAAGATTCTTCCTTAGGCGCCCATTTAGGGTCCTACTGATGCATATTTGCGCCTAACTACCCTTGGTGTTTCTCAGCATTTTCTAAGTCATAACACTTATTTTTCAACCTTAGGTGCAATATTGGGTCTCTGAATGATGTTTTTCCCTCCAACAATCCCAGGGGCACTTTGGTGTTTCTTCAAGGGCAAACTTGCGCCTAGAGTCATTAGGTCATTTCCTTGTAAAATTTTTAATGTTTAAAGCATTTTGAGGATCAAATCATCAATTTTTATCAAGGCGCCAAGATTTCACATTGAATTAAGCTTGTCTTGATGAAGGCGCACTTTTCTCATTGTCTGACTTCTGAATTGTGCCTTGGTTTGAACTTGTCATTCGTCGAGATGTTGAAGGTGAAGATCCCTTGGTGGAAGTATATATAAAAAATATATTTAAGTATAGGAAATTTATATGTTGAATTTCCTATACTTTAAATATTTTTGAAATATACTTCCAGGATGTTTGAGATAGGTCCCGGATCCATAGGATTTAACATGCAGATTCTAGATTTTTGAGGATCCACCAGATTTCAAACTTAGTCAATTTTCAAGATCTCAGAATATCAGACTTAGTCAATTTTAGTGTTTCAGGGATTGACTTCAGTGTTCTCAATTACACCTTGTTTGAAGGATGACCTCCCTAATTTCTCGTGTGCAAGGGGATTAACTCACTTGACTTGTTTCAGGTGAGGCTCACTCCAAGATATTATGGTTTCCAGCACGAAGCTATAGACTCAAACACCACTGACTTCATCATGAAAAAAGTGCTAAGACATCATCCAAGACTAAAGCAAAGCACTAGAGCTCAAAAAAAGGGGGTCCCCATTTGCAATGGAGCGATGTGTGATTAGGTCACAACAAAACATACAGTTGCATATGAACTAGAACTTGATGGTACATCTATAGGAACATTAGGAGAGGAAGTATTGCACGCATTTACATTTGAATCATGACCATTTGAACCATAAAACTGATGGCTGACCTGATTTGTATCATGTGTTGATTAAGGCTTTTGCGGAGTATTATTGTCATTGCTAATTGTATGAGGTGTTTGAAGCTGATTAGGGCCATGATATGAGTTGATATAAGGCTACATCCTTTCACAAAACCCAAACAATTGCATGTTATAACCAATGTTCTCATCATTCAAACAATTTCTAATGTCCCATCCTTTGTTGGCCAAATCAAGAGCCTTATCAAATAGATCATTCAAAGTCACCACACCATTGGACCAACCAACAATCAATTTTCTAAATATCAAATGAAGACCCCACAAATAATGCTCTTTCAAGACCTCATGATTGAAAATTAGACCTGTGCCTTTAACCCTTCTATACTTCATGATAAATCTATGGTTAAATTACAAAACACTCTCACAATGTTGTCTTCTAACTGCTGCAAATTGAAGTAATGAATGTTGCAAGCTAATATGTAAATCAAATTTAAACAAAAAGATGCTTTCAAGCTCAACCCATGACCATATGGAATTAGGTGGAAGATTTGCATACCATTGTACAGTTGCACCTTGAAGAGTGTGGAAAAATAGGAGACATTTAACATTTTGTTGCCAAATCTAAAGTTTAAACATCAATGCCCTAAAACCCTTAATATGTAGTGAAGTTCTTTGTCCATTATGGGGAAAAGATGAAGGAAGTTTGTTATATGCATCACTAGGAACCTCGTTTTGGACCCCAATTATGCACAAAGGGCTACCCATTTGAGCCAAATCTCCACAAAATCTAACTCATCTCAAAATGTGCAATAAACCAATGAAATTGAAAAGCTTGTACCAAAATTACCATTCGGCCCTCCTTCTAGCGCCAATCTGTTGATGGGTGTTTTTGCACACAACAACTTAGATAAAATATCAAGTATCTTATCTCTCCTGAAAGGAATCAAATCCCAATAGAATGGAAAATGACTACCCAAGGTCTATACAGCCATGTCTTGACTTTCACAAGATAACTCAATTGTATGATGTGTATTACTGTTCAAATCAAGGGGCCTACATGGATGTAGACAAACTCCTACAATCAAGGTTAAAATGCACATAAGCAAATCAATTTTTAGATTTAGCAATGCATATACAAACTGATATAAACATATATTGCCATAAAATGTATCATTTCAACTCATAACCAGCAATATATAAACCTGCATTCATTAAATATCAACTCTATAATAGAAATATGCAAGTTTGAAAACCCTATTCTAACTCTACACTAACCAGATCTAATAAAAAAGTGTAAAAGAAGGCAAGATAGAGAAAGGTTGTTAAGAAACTAACTAAAACGTAAACCCATTCGATCATTTCAGCTTCAACAATGGATAGACAAGTTTGCAAACACTTTTAACCATCCTTGATTTGATCATGAAAACCCAACAATCAAGTTTCAAGGAGGTGCAATCTTTAAAGGTGAATTTATAAATGTTCAAGCTAACCACACAAGGTAATTTACAATCAAAAAATTACTAGTGGTATGAACACTTTGCAAACTCATCAAATATCCATGAATCTTCAACTGAAAATGAAAGAAATACTTCAACTTGGTATTTAGAAACCATGAAACAAACTTTGTATGATGACAAGTTCAACAAATCTCAGAAATTTCCATTCACAATCTTGACTAGAAACCATGAAGTAAACTTGTATTAAGCTCAAAAGACTGATAAACATCAAAAATTCCTAAACTTGGTGTGAAGAAAACCATGAAAGTAACATGAAAAATCAGAAAATACTTTGTATTTGCCCTCAAATCCCAATATTACAATTGCTTTCCAATGAGTTTCAATGAGTTTTTTCCAAAAACATCAACAAGAACCAATTGTTTTTCACCAATTCTAACTTTTTCTCACAAATTCTAACCTCTTACAATGAGTTTCAGTTGTATACATATTCAAATCAACTTTTCCATACTAAGTTTTTTATCCTAAAATCCAATGGCTATGATCAATTTGATCCAGTGGCTCACATTTGATGCTCCAACACAAAAGTCAATTTTGGTGGCAAGGAATATTCCACTTCATCCCATGTGGCTTCCTCAACAAGCTTCCCTTAGTATCAAAAAGTAATATTTTAATTTATTTTTTGTTACTAAGTTTTCCAAATATGACAAAAGTAACTTTTGGAAGCCAAAATATTAAATATTTGCAACTACAACTCACAGACAAGTTGTTGTAGTAAGACAAATATTAATAAAAAATACATAAGCAGTTGTAGAAAGTCATTTCCTCCATCATGGGTGGTTGTAGCTGTCTATTTTTGATTTGCAAGCAACAATATCCAGTTGTAGGTGACCAAATCTATCATAAAAAAATGCATTTCCAACCTTCATGCTTCATGATTTCTCCATTTTTCCACCTCAAAACCTCCATCTTAGACCTGGAACAGCAAGTTGGGAACTTGTAGAAGGCCACCCCTCTAAAATAGTGAAAAACTTTGTGGTTATCAAGCACAAACATGGCACATAAGGTTTGCCTCAAACACACAACAAACAAGATGGTTTCTTAACACATAATTGGAGACAATCCATCCAATCAAACAGATGAAAGAAGAGAGAGTATGTAGATGAAAGGAGTGACATCTTACTTGGCATTCCAAAGCATGAGGAGGGAACATAAGACATTAACATACCCAAAGTGAGTACTCACCTCAAGGAATAATTTTCATTAAGCATCACACATCAACCACAAATGGATCAGTCCCAATGATGTTTCACACATCAACTACATATCAATCAGTCTCGATAATGCATTGCACATCAACCACATACGGATGGATCCTAATGGAAGATTCATTTCTCCTCTTGTTTAAACACCATTCATCAACCTCGCCATGTGTTAGTCTCAATGTTATATTTGATTAGTTTTTACAACTCATTTTCATTCATTTCAATACACATTGCACATCAACCACAAATGGGTCAGTCTCAATGTTGAATTTATCTATTAATTTCTTTTTTGTCTTTCTCAAACATTGCACATCAATTCCACATATGAATCAATCCCAATGTTTCCACTCTAGGTCTCCAACTTCACCCTCATTCCTATAACGATCTAAGAAGATCATTTGACAAATGGCTCTTAGGATGGGTCAAATCAAGTTTTAACGCACCCAATTTCCTCCTATGCTATTTCACTACCCTTTATGAACCTTCGTTTTTTTCTTTAAAACTAAAACTCAACAATTCCAAAGTTCAAATATGCCCTTTTGATATAATTACTAATGAGATTACACTCTTAAGTTACATAAAATTTATGAGAAATTTACAAGGGTTTAAGGAGCAAATCTGTGTTCTCAAAAAAATAGAAAAATACTCTATTCAAATTCTAACCATGTCATTTTGCTTTAAAATCAGCCAACAACACAAATATGCATTCACATAAATTTTTGGAGAGATTTTTCCATAGTTTTGGGACAAAATTGAATTTTTCCAAAATTAAATCCTACAACATAAAAATGAAATCTACAATCTAACTATTGCAAAACAATGAATTATATCTCTTAACTGCAACCAAACACAAAACAAACAAATCCATATGCATCACCAAGTAAAATGGGAGCATCACCATACAATTATCCCAAACAAACAATCCTAAATTCTTCTCATGTGAATTAATAAAAGCATACAAATATTTCCATAAATCTTTAACAAAATCACAAGGAATGCCTTTAATTACTCCATGAACCCAAGATTTAGAGAGTTGTAGATCTTTCCCACACCAAGAAGTAATCAACAAGTAATCCAATCTTCCTCCAAATATGTTTTCTCCCAAAAGACAAAACACACACCTAGGGTTTGAATACCAAACCTTAACTTTCCAATTTTTGTACAAGGTATAAATGTTAAAGGATAGAAAATAACATAGAGTGAAATGAACTCTCTTGCTTATAATATAAAACCTAAAACACAAAACCATATCTTCTTTTTCACTCACAAGTCACTAAGAGCTAATATTTTTCTAAAGAGATGTTTTCAAATTAGAATTCAACATTTCCTAAACTCACTTTATCATGTCCAATATAGACTTTTTCCCTTTTTAATAAACCAAAAACATTCCTACAGTATATATTCACATAAACCCCTTTATTTTTGCAATACTAATAACAAAATGACTTTTTCTAACATGTATAACTTTGCCTTTTCAATTCTAAATGTTCCCCTTTATTTTCCATTTGCATTTTATCATTCCACTAGACTATTCAATCATTTTCAAAAATAGAAACAATAAGAACATGCAAGAATTAATAAAGGCACACAAGGAACAAAGACGCACTACTAGACGTACACAACAAGGATCCTGAATCACTAGCAATTCAATTAGGTTTCACTAGTTTCCCACTAGTCATGTCCTTTACTCCTAGATGAGTAAGACAGGTTAACATTACCAAACAACCCATGTGTCCACCTTTAAATTAACCACCATTAGTATTTTACTTGTACCTACACACCTAAGTCAAACATTACACACATTTTCCCAATACATGGCAATAGTCGAAGCACATAGTAAAATCAACCAACATCATATAATCCAAATTTTAATAAAACATTTCAATTACAATATCATCATGATAATATGAACAATACATGATTAAATAAGATTTAAACATTTTTATTTATCAAACAAGTATTGAACACATCCTCCAGCATAAACATAATGCAAATTAGGACAAAGCAAGAGTTAACATAGGTGGGCCTTACAACAATAACTTTGTATAGCTCCTCAATAAGTTTTCCTTCCAAAGTGAACTAGTTCCACATATGTTGTTCCATGAGTAGGGTCCAAGGGAATGATTACCCACTTCTCTTCACTCTTAAAACACACATCCACACCTACGTGGAAATAGAAAGATTGGCCTAGTAGCATTGAATTCCACTAGGCTTCTTCCATGTCAATGACTTTGAAGTTGAGTTGGAATGTCGCTCTTTTAATGTTTATGTCCATGTCTTTGAGCAACCCCAATTATTTCTCTTATGTATTATTTTCATGTATAACATGTGTGGGGAGGACACCAATGTGGGTTGGCCCATGACTATCCACATATCTTGCATTAGGACATTATTTTGGAACCTGTGTCGATCACTACATTGTGTTACAAAAACCCATTCATTTATAAACTTAGTAACAATTCAAGATATACCTAGGTTCCATTATGTGGGAAACCTTCCTAGCAACTTAAATAGCTATTTGTTCCAACATTTTCTTTAAACTTGGAAGCACTCCTCCCTAGTGTAGTGAAATGTAATGGCTAATTTTATTTCCTCCTTTTCTAGTTTGCATTCAACTTCAGTCTCCCCTTTGGCTTCTTTACACCTTTTTCATCATAACCGAGCCTTTTCTTGTTGAGGTTCCTTCTTTGAGTGTAACCTATCTTGTGAATCATTAGATTTGTGAGAACCAATTTCTATTATAACTTGGATAGGCTTGTCTAATTGTGCCACATGCTTTAGATTTTGATTTCTAATGTGGATCATTTGTGCAATTTTTTTGTGCAACTCAAATGCTTGAAATATGGTTGGGAAATATTTTGTTTGATGCAAAACATCATAGAATCCATAAGTTGGAAACTCGGTTTACCTTCATGGACCATGACCACTTTATGACATTTGTAACATGCATATCCTCTACTATAGTTATTCCTTCCACCTCTACAACCTTGATAGTTGCCACTTCTTCCTTTCCATCAAGGTGTATATTTCAGTTGAGGTATGTACCATTGTTGAAAGGCAAAGGGGGGGCATGTATACTATGGCTAGGTACATATTATGGTTTCATAGCTAGTTGTTGCACACTTTCATTCATCACCTACTTCCCTCTAGATTCATGCAAGTTATAAACCACCCTTCACACACTTCACACTAATAATTGAAAGTAATGTCCTTTAACTATTGGAGTAAGGCACATGATGAGGTTCCATGTTTCTCATGACATAGGGTGCAACTTTAGATCTATAGAAGGTGTTAAGTGCTAACCACCTAAGCCCTCATCGTTAAACAATATTCTATCTTGTTTCCTTTCAAGTGACACTCTGTACACTAGGAATTATGTTTAGTATCTCATATTCCTACTAGCTATTCCATTAATGTAGACATGATATTCATCTTCTCTTCTACCCATGTCATAGCTACATATTCCTAAGGTTATCCTACTACTTTCTAGAACAAGGCCGCCTTTAATGTAGTCTTCTAATGGTTGAATTTTCTATGTACTAACTCTCATTGTATATTATTTGTGAAGTCTTCAATGAACCATTCTCACTACAGGGTAGGATTGATATCCTATGTGATATATGCTAATAGTTCTTTGAAGTGCTAGTCATACTTGTGAATAGTCTCTCCACATTGTTGCCCTAACTCTTTGACAATGGCTATGTTTGTGTGCTCGATTTTAGGGTACTCAAACTCCTATAGGAAATTTGATTTTACTTCAACTAGATTATCCTTAAGATCATCAGGGTCATACTTCATGTACTAGTCTTATGTGTGGCCTCCTAGTGTAGCCACAAAGAGGTTTGTCTTGCATGTAGGATATGTAGCATTCTTTGTTTGCAAAGCTCTTTCATAGGATTTCTAGTGATGCAGGGCATCTCCCTTCCCCATGAATGTTTTCAAAATCATCAACATGGACTCTACCACTACTATATGACTCATTTCTTAATACTCAAACTACTCTACTTATATTAACTGCTAAATATATTATTTCTACCTTCTAGCTTCTAATAACTTACTCTTTTGTTGTTAGTACAATAATGATGAATCCATGTTAGATGGTAGTGTTGGGTTGGTGGCCATCTCATCTTTCTCTTGAGTGTGTATTACTGTTAATTTCCAACCATTGGTACATAGGTGGTTATCCTTCTATTGTAGCATATTCCCTTTGTGCTTGTTATGTTTATCCTCTCAATTTTTGGCACGTGTGGGATCCCTTTTATCAACACCCTTGTTTAAGTGGTGTCTCTCTTACGCATGGTGTGTCTCTCTTGATCACTACTACATGGTTGCATCTACAACTTCCTTTTTTCTCTAATCCACCTTCATTTTCCTTTCAAATGGATTACACTTAGACTACCTCATTCAATTCCTATACTTTTCTATACCTTATCTATGAGTTGGTCACCTCTCCACCATTTATCCTAATGCATAGGGGGTAACTACTTCATAGAAACTAAATTGACATGCTTTTCTATGAGCAACATCTTAACCCAAAAAACTTTGTCATAATAGCTTCTTTCTAACTAGCATAAGGAACTTTTGCAAGGCCTCATTGATGGAACTGTAAATCGAGATGGTGAACTATAGCATGGAACTATTTATAGCTCCTTGTACAAATGTATTTACTACTTTGGTCCAAACAATATCTAAATGTTATAGATATGTGAGCTTGTCAGTTTTCTACTCTATCTGAATTTGATACTCCTCTCTCCTTTACTTTAGCCATGTTCCAATCCAATTGAAGAGTTACCATGGCAATTCTACATAGAATTCTTTGTAAAGGTCATCAAAACATGCCACTATCTAATCTTCACTCTTTCTAAAATCTCCTTCTGTAAAAACTCATCCACCTTCTTTTCCCACCAACAATTGATCTCTATGAGCGTGATATGCCAAACCATGCTTACCAAGCAATTCATAGTTTGAGAGGATCTTGACAATGGAACAAAAATCTTAGCCATATTCTAGTTGTGTGTTAAAGAGCAATGGCTAGGTGGTTGATGGTAATTTTGAGCTATTCTTAGGAGATGATATTGGGTGTGATGTTTCTATGTAAGAGTGTAAAGTTGTGTCTTCTTTAGGAGGGGGTAAAAGTAATGATATCCCCTCTTATTTTGAAAGGTTGAATAAGGGGGGAAATATCCCTCCTAGTTAATCATTTCCCCTATCCTTAATCTATTTTGATGAAGTTATTAATTTGGAATATTAGAGGGTTTAAGACCCATAACAGGAAGCATCTGACTAAGTCTTTTTGTAAAACTATATCTACTTTGATTGTTTATTGCTTTAAGAGGTTAAATCTATGGGGTGTTATTTGGAAGGAGCTTGTAAAGTGATATGGCCTTACTCTATCATTTTTTTCATCTAAATATATTAAAGAGGGAGGGTGTTTCCATTCTTCTTAATCCTTCTTTGGGCTAGAATGTTGCTGGACATGGATATTCTCTTTGTTGCAAAGTTGTGTGGATTGAATTGAATCTTAATGGTAGTATTTTTGGTATTTGTTCTTTATATGCCCCTAATGAGTATAAATATACAAGAGACTTATGGAAGTGGTTGGCTATGAACATAAAAGTTATTCTTGAGATTGTTGATGGGGATTTTAATATGGTTGAGAGTATGTGGATAAGATTGGTGGTTGCAAATTTGAATGGAAAAGAAATGAAAAAATTGGGATAAATTTAAAAGAAAAAATAATCTTGTTGACCCTTTTTTGGGTTGTAAGGGAGATAATAAAAGTGTGGTTTACATGGTCTATTTTCTAGAAGGCTAATAAGAGGATTTTTTTCTAGATTAGACAAGTTTATGATGGATAAATCTTTGTTTTGCATCCCTACTATCCATAATAGTAATTTAGTGCAAGTTCTCCCTACTACCTTATCTAATATCACCCAGTGGAGATTGAGGTGTTCCCTATTTATGCTCCTCTTAAGTCTCCCTATATCTTTAAAGGGATTTATAAATTGAATATCTCTCATTTGAAAGACCCTTCCTATTCTAACACTTTGTATAATCTTTAGATTTTGAATTTTGGAAGAAAAAAAAATTGAGGGCTCTTGTTTTAGCATGTGGGTTAAAGTTATTGAGTATTTTATTTCTTGTATGAGAATTTTTTGTAGATATAAAGACAAAATCAGAGCTGAGAGAGGTAAAGGGTTGCAAGAGAAATTGATTTCTATAGAAAAGAAACTTTACTGTAGTCCTTTTGATGTCAATTTGCAAAATAAGGCTACAAAAATAAAGCATTTTTTGAGGTGTAGCCAAATTTTATAAGGCAGAGGTGATTTAGATCTAGACTTATGTGGCTTCATTTGCGAGATAGAGATTCTAAGTTTTTCTTTAATTTTCTAAAAGTCAAGCATGCAAGAAAGAATATTTTTGCTATTAATGTGAATGGTATTTTGTTAAAAGAGGATTCTAATATTAGAAATGTTTTCTCTAATTTTGTGGCAATATTTTTACTATGGGTGATGCTAATGATAATGTTAATAATGCTAGAAATATTGTGGCTAAGGTTGTTCCTCACAAACGCAACCATAGTAGTTCTATTGCATTAGATCAGTGTTTTTCTCTTGATGAGATTTCTAATGCTATTTGCCACATGAAAAAAGGGAAATCTTCTAGGTGTTCCTATAGAATTTTACAAAGCAAACAGTAATTGGATTAACAAGATCTTATTAGAAGTTTATAATGAAGCCATAGTGACTAGTTTTTTGGTTACAAATATTAGTAAGGGCATTATTAAGCTTATCCCTAAAGGAGGTGATCCCTCGCAAATGAATAATTGGATGCCTATCACATTATTGAATGTTTCTTATAAAATATTTGTTCAAATTTGTACATTGAGGATATGGAATGTTTTGCCTAATGTCATATATGCTTCTTAATCTAGATTTATTTTTTATTATGGTAAGCAGAAAAACAAGGGTGCCAAACCCTATTACAAAATAGCCCAGAGGAGCAAAGAACAAGGTCCTAAGGGCAAACAAATAGGACACAACAGAACAACAGTAGCAAAGTTGTAAAAAAACCAACATCCCAAAAGGCAACCCAAACAGTGCACCAGACGCGCACTGACAGTAGAAAAACCAGACTAGGGATCAAACAACAGCTGAACCTGAACAAGCAAACCTAACACCCTTTGCCCTAGGGCACAGCTCCGCAACAGATTTGGGGAGCCCTTTCTTACGCCGTTGAACCACAGTCCAAGAGACCTCAGAGTCAAGGTCCTCAGAGTCAAGGTCCTCAGAGCATGGTGAGAGGGGGGAGCTTCCCCAGCAGCAGCAGCCAAGGAAGGAACCAACAAAGAGACTAAGCCAGAAATAGGCCTAGCCGAAAGAGAGACCGGAGAGGAGGAAGAAGCAGCCAGACCCGAAGCCTCCATGTGCAGAACTACCATGCCAACCGAAGAAAGACCAATAGCAGAAGCAGAAGTGATCCAGCCCAAAGCAGGAGCTGACATGGGAGCCGCAATATGATCAGTAGAGTCCAACAAAGTCAAGGGATTAGCAACAGTCTCCACCACCCCACATGAACAGTCTCAAGAGGGACCTCATCCTCCTGAGAGGAATCATCCCCAAGAGACGAATCGTCCTCCTGGGAAGCACTGATAGTCAAGTGATCTGGGAGAGCATTCTTCCACCATGTTGCAGGACCTTTGTGGCACGAAAAATGACAGCCAGAAGCCACATGACCAATAGCGAAGCAGCGCCGACATCTAAAGGGGATACATTCATAGTCAATCAGTCGTTTCCAGGGCCGATCCCTAACCATTAGCACAACATCTCCAAACAGAGGTTTTGAGATGTCAATGTCAACCAAGATATGGGCAACTGTAGAGTGCCCCATGAAGGAGGTGGTTGAATCAACTTTCAAGAAATGACCGATGGCCTTGCCAATGCTATCGTAGTAGGAGTCCTCCCAAAACTAGAGAGGAAGGTTCGGGAGACGAACCCAAACTGGTCTGGTATTGAGCGGTTCGGTAAGGGGATTGAAAGAAAGCGTCCATGGTTTAATGAAAAGGGAATGCACCCCCCACATCCAGACCCTACCATCAAGTCCTAAATCTCTCTGCTCAGAAGAAGCAAAAGTCACGATGAAGAAACCACGTGCACTAGGAAAAAGCTCAATCTTACCAGCAACAAACGGCTTCCAAGTCTTTAAGACCCAATTGTGGAGATCTGGCAGGGAGGGCCAGAAGCCATTAAACCTGCAAATTACACCTATATTACGGTAAAACTCTTCATTTTTAGCAACTTTCAGGCCACACACCACAACAAGGGATGTCTGGGCACAAGGGACTGGTTGGACCCCACCTTGAGGATGGTGAGCACCCGACTCTGTCACTGTCGCAAATGAGCGACGAAGACCACTAGGAGCCCACTGCCCAAGAACAGACAAGCCAAACCCAACCACACCCTGCACTCCGTCTGCATTATCATTTGCATTAACTACGGGAACCCCTTCCCGTCCTAAAGTAGCGCCAATCTCTGCCAACAATTTGTTTGTGGTCACCTGTAAAACATTTTCTGTGGGGACCCTGACCCCAGGGATGCCCGCAGACTTCACACCCCCCTAAGGACTAGAGGAGCCCGCAGCACACGCAGTGCCCAGGCTAGCAGACTCAGGGCTAACGATCATGCCCGCGCTCACGCCCATTTCAAAAAAAAAAATAGTTAAGGGAAGATATATTCTTGATAATTTAGTTATAAGTTAGGAAGGGGTGCAACGAGCCAAGTCTTCTAAGCAAAATGGTGGTATGGCTCTTTTAGATTTTAAGAAAGCCAATAATAAGATTGAGTGGGCATTTATTCTACTTATGCTTAAGGCTCTTGGGTTTATAGATTTTTTTTGTAGAATGATCAGTGTTTTGTTTAGAGATGCTTTGGCACAAATTTGCATCAATGGTGAATTATCTAGATTCACTTCCTCTTCACATGTCAATTAGGCAAGGATGCCCTATTGACCCTTATTTATTTGTTGTTGTTACATAAGCTATGTAATATTTGTGAAGGGATGTGTCTGTAGGCCCGCCTATTAAAGGTTTGTCTTTTCCTTCCAGTGATTTTGTTGTTGAGATTTAGTTTATTGATGAGACTTCATTTTTTGTTGAATTGGATAAACAGACTTTTGAAGTGTTGGGTAATAGATTGGAGTTGTATTGTACTTCTTTTGGAGTTGAAATGTTCATTACCTTAAATGGATTTTGGATACGGGTGGATTTGTTATGGTCCTAATGTGATTATCAAGTATTTCCGTATTATATTTTCTTTAAATTTTTTATTTGAAATCCATGTGGGAGTGGGTTCTAGATAAAGTAAGTAAAATTTCAAAGTGGTAGGGTAAACTACTTTCCCTAGCAAGAAGGTTTCAAGTTTGCCATAAAGTGTTATCTTCTTATACTATTTACTTTTCTTCTTGTTGGCTTGCTACTTCCTCTCATATTAAGCAATAGAATAGTCTTATTAGAACCTTTCTCTGGTCCAATGGTAGAGGTAACAAGAAGAGTCATGTTGTTTCTTGGGCCCAATGCATTGCTCCTAGGGTTTTGAGAGGCATGGGGTTAAGAGATATCTTTGTTCAAGAGGTTTCTCTTGCAATTAAATGAATTATAAAAGCTCCAGTTGGTAGTGAACCTTGGAAACAAACTTTTTAAACATAATTTGGCTAATTGTGTGCCTAAGGTGAATTCTAATTGGAATGGTTTGCATTTGTGGGATATTCTTGTTGGCAATTTCAAACTTGAGTGTCTTGTTTTTTTCTCTATTTGGAAGGCTTGGGTTTTTGTGAAAGAGCTAACTAAAGGCCCTGAAGTTTTCTCTAACTCTAAAGATAAGGTTTTGGGCTTCAGGTATATTTGGTGGTCTTTATATGGCAAAAACTCCTTGTAAGGTTTTGGGCTTCAGGTCTATTTGATGGCCTTTATATGGCAAAAACTCCTTGTTGGCATCTACTAGGGGATGTTCTACTTATTCTTCACATAATAAAGATCTTAAAATTATTAATGACATCCTTGAAAATGGTAGACTATTGAATGGGATTTTATCAATAACAAATTTGATAGCTTTGTACAATAAAAAAGGTCTTATACTATGGTTAAAAGATCCGGTATTGATGGTTGCTTCAGGGTTGTTCATTGGAATGATAACTTATGGGATAATAATAGTTGGTTGGGGGAAGAAATTTTTAGATGTCACTCCTAAGTATTTATATTCTTTATTGTCTTTTACTAAAGAATGGTTTAAAATACTAAATATTATTTGGGGTGTTCACGATTCTAATAATGTTTTGGCCAAGCAATTAAAGAGGATTTGATCTAACCTTACTGAGCCTAAGAAATGATTTTTTTAGATGGATGATGTTATTTAATAAATGTTGAGTACTAAGTCTAAATCTTGTATGGTTTGCGGTAAAGTTGAGTCTATCACTCATTTATTTTTTGATTGTCCATTTTTTAAGTTGGTCTGGCAATATTTTTACCTATTTGGGTTTTTGTGTCCTATAAACCTAGTATTAGTTGGTTTGATATTTCATTTATCAAAACTTTGATTTCCTCTTCTCTTGATAAATTTTTGCATAAATTATGGTTTGTCGTGTCTTCAAAAGTTCTTTGGTTTATTTGGATTGCTAAGAATGAGGATGTTTTTCAAAGATGTAAACAGATGCTCACAGGCTCTTCACCGAAAGTCAAAATTTCGTTGGTTGCCAATGTTGTTGATATGTGGGTACATAAGAAGATAGAAGATCACATACAGTTCATTGATGGCAGTTCAATTGTTGATCCTCATACTATACAATGGGGCATGGTGCGTGATAATTTAGTATATGACCAATATGGATGGCCAGTTCAAAAAGATATTATTGTTGTTAATGCTTGATCACAACATTTTATGGATTCTGATACTTTTTAGATGGATTCCTTTGTTCCTGACTTGGAGGAAAATGCTATTTGTCCTACTACTAGTAGTAATGTTGGTGATTGTTCTATTGATGGTGTTCTTAATGATGTTGCTAATCCTGATGGAAGTGGTCGCTCTTCTTTGGTTCGTGCTCATAATGTTGGTAATTGTTCTATTGATGATGTCCTTAATGTTGTTGATCCTAGTGGAGGTGATCCTTTTTATATGGTTCGTACTCTTGATGTTTGTGATTCTCATAGTAAAGGAAATATATTGTTGCAACTATTACTAGAAAGTTTAATGTGCAAAGTGTTGTTGGGCCTTCTTTTGACAATAACTCAGACATGGATGTTTCGCCTTTATCGATTGTTCCAATTAGAATTTATCCTGAAGCTTGGCTTTAGGATTGTGTTGATTTTAGAGTCAAGACTCTAGAGAAGGGTGTTAAGCCTTTTATAGACAAGATGGATAAGAAGTGTGGTGGTAGTTGACTGTTATTGGTACATGATGCTTTTATATGACATGGCTATTATATATAGTATATACCCTCTTTGATTCTTTGTATAACTAGTTATATGTTGTAATGTTCAGGTAGACTGGTTTTTGTTGGTCGAGGTGGATGGGGTTAATTTTGTGACACTCTTTTTTAGTTTTGTATTAGTTGTGGTGAACCTTTGTTAATCTTTGTATTCAACGGCTCGTAGGAGTTATATCTATAAACTATTTCCAATATAGAAAAAAAAAAGTTAAATTATGCTGATACAGGATTTTAGTATTTGTGACTACACTAATAGTTGTGATTGTGATTGGATGGATACCCTATTAACACATGTAATGATCCCAAAGGGTCAAGGTGGATTTTAATCATATCCTAACCTAGACATTTGATTACGTCATTTTGGTTTGTCTTCATCTTGGACATGAATAGAAATTGTGATTAATTTCTTGGTGAGGTTTAAAGTATGTAGCGTTTATAATATTTTAAAAAAACAAATTTTAAGGTTTTGTTCAAACTTAAACTTATTTCCCACACTTTTTGTGCATTAAGAGGCATTTTTGGCTCTCCTTGCATGACTAGTATTTTGTCCCTTATCATCAATGTTGCAACTTTGTCCCACATGTTCCAAACACGACTTCACACACATCAAGAGGCACCACATCACATTCTACTTCATTAATGTAAGTGGTAGCTATGGCAAACTTTCAACTTGCATGTTCTTTCTACAAACGATCCAATGAATAAAGTTATGGATGTTTATATTACTCCAATCTACGTTGCACCCATCATTGAGAAATCAAGCTTCTTTCAAAGATTGAATTAATAAATACATTTACCATGATGGTCTCACTTGCATCTTGGCATGAAAAAGCTTCCTACACTCCTCATGCATCAAACTTTGCATTCTGGAGCTTACCATCTTTTCATTCGTATTGACACCACATTCTCGGTCTCTTCCTTCTTGGATTGTGCCTTCTTCCATTGGAGTACAATTCAAGTGCATCTTCAAACACTTGGCATTATATGCTCATCAATGTTGCAATGGTTAAATGCTTCTTTGGATCCTTCCAACAATGAACATCAACACTTCTTTACCTTAAGCAATTCCATGGTTCCAAAGTAGCCTTTGATTGCCCTTCTTATTGTCCATATCAGTCTACAGAGCAGTCTTTTTTTTATCGAACTTCTCACATTGAAGATTTATAATTTCCTCGAGATATGACAAAAATGCCCTTCAAGATATATTTCTGCCATTGTCATCTCCCCTGGAGAGAAGACCATCTCTCGAGAGGGAGGAAAATAGATTGTCATACGTTTTTTGGTAGGCGTATTTGCTACATACGCGTGATCTTGTAGTATTTACTTTCTTTTCATAATATCTACATGACAATACAAAGAAAAATGCAGTTTCTTATAAATAGTTTTCGCACTCAAAGATATGCCCAACGTATCATCGGTGCTTGAGTGACCTAAAAATTATCCTCGATAGCGGAGTGACATAAGACAAAATGCTTTTAAGATGACATAGACTAGGATTTTAATGGCGGCTTCAGAGATCTTTTGGTGATGCATTATTTCTCATTTCATGAATGTTGATTTGAGGCATGACCTTAATGGGTCTCTCATAAAGAAAAACCCTCGATTAAGTGTTATAAATTTGCAATGCTTTTATGGAAAATATTATAATTCACATAAGATTTTGTGCCTTTGTAGATCATGACAATGGTGTCCTTGTTGATGACCTTGCAAGACAATTTTCATGCTTTTCTAAGAACCCAAAATGCATGCTCATTTTGTCCCATCCTTATTTGGTTCAGGTTGTGTATTTGCTTATATGCAACACTCTCCTAATACACACTTCATACACACACATAATGTGTGTATTGCAGCAGTTATTGCTGATGTCTTTTACAGAAGTTCGGAACAATGCACAATCTGTATAGATTATTTATTAAGTCATCGTACTTAAAGCAGCAATTAAAAATAAATTACATCCATCCTTAAATGGCAATTTTCAATTCATTACCTTGGCAGAAGTGAAGCAAAATACATTGGTAACAATAACCAAGAGAGAAAATAGAAATGTAAATGCCAAAGTTGGAGGAAAATGAGAACCAAGCAGTAGTAGCACTTTTTGTTTCTTTGTTTCTTTCATCTTCCTCGTGCTTGCTGATCATATATTCACAATTGCACTATGTACAAGTTTTTACCTTAACTGCAATTTGAACCTATCTATTGTCCAAGACACAAAAACAATTTATCCAATTGTGTTACATCTGCTATTGTGTTACATCTGCTCCATGGACCTTACCATGCATATCTTCAAGAACAGCAATCCCTGATCAACTAATTATCTGTGTCATCTTTTATTTTACCATTGTGACTCTCGGATTCAAAAACTCCTGCAATCAAAAAATCATCTTCAAACATATCATAATTATCTCTGTCATCTTTTATTTTACCATTGTGACTCTCGGATTCAAAAACTCCTGCAATCAAAAAATCATCTTCAAACATGTCATAGAACATAATTTTTTATTAAAAAAAAAGAAAAAAATTTGTTCATTTCATTAAAACAGAATACTCCAAAATCTCATAATGTCAATTCTCTCAAGAACCCATCCGCCATACAAATTTCACAAGCCAAGCAAACATCGATCTCCACTTCAAGATCAGGCATCCATCTGATATATGTGTCCGTGAATCATAATCATCTCCTCTTCCAACATGCAGCAGCATAAAGCATTACTGTCTCTTCCATTTGACTGCTTTGATAAGTTATTCTGAGTCCACCTATGTAGAATCTATTTATATGATTTACCATTGATTTGTGCAAAGAGTGGTCTTCCATGTTTTCATTCTGCAGTCCATTTACTCTCAGAGATAAAAGCCTGAATATAAAACTCCCATTTTTATAATAAAGTTGATTATCCTTGGCCAACCAGCCTTTATCAGCACCACATGGAAAGATTATAATTTATAATACACTTTTTAAGTATGATGTACTATCAAATTAAAGACTATAAGATATATAATTTCCCTACAATTAGCATAGGCAATCCTTAAATTAGAGCTGCATGCACATTATCTCATGAAGTCTTACATGTCCAACACTAAACCTGTTTGGAAGAAATCTCTAGATTTTTCATCTAGTTAACAATTGAGAGAACTGAGGAACGTGATGCAAAATTAAAGGTTTACAGACACTCAAAATTAGACATGCCTGTAAAGGAGAAAACTCTACTGTAGGTACTCCCAGTGCCTGACAGACTAGCAACGACCATACTTCTGATTTGTAGCCAATTCATGCAAAAATCCCACCAAAAGATGTATACTTAATTGAATGAGAAAAATATTACAAATTATTCTTATAACACCCAATACTTGTTTCCAATTTACTATGATCTAGAACAGTTGCAAGCCTGTGTTGCTGAATTTTTCTGTATGTCAATCAAGAAACACACATGAAATTTGTGTGTTTTACCAGACAATATCTCCATTGCCAGACAGACTTCCAAAGTGTATTTCTTATTTATCTGCATTATATTGCCCACAGTTAACACAACTGACTCTATCCATACAGTTCACGATCTAGAGCTCATATAAGTATTCTCCAACATAAGGTTTGCACATTAAACTTTAAAGCCTTAATTATTTTTCAGAAAGCGTCCAACATTATACATTCCTGGCATTTAATACTAATGATACAGACTTTGATCCTCTCAGCATTGAATTGTCAGCAAAAAATGAAACAAAGCAAACCACTTCTACGTTATGTTTTTGTCAAAAGTGCAGTAAGTGGTGCAAATGATATATCTCTAAACAATTTGTACTGATACAACTGTCTCCTTCCAAGTCACCAATGCCTTCGCTCCAGCAAGCTCCGGATGCGATGACAACATCAAGGGTGACTTGCCCTATTACAACAATTACATCCAATAATACATCAATATTGTAATCTGATTTTACTTTCACAGTCTGTAGCCATACTTCTTGAAGTTACAAAACCTTCCGATGGCTCAGACAATTCTCCTAATTCTTGGTTGTATAAAAAGTCATGATCATACTTATCATCTCTAAATCCTGGGCTGTGCAGCCAATTTGTGCTCGCCAAGTTCCCCTTTGAATGAATGCTACCTTGCTGACTTGCTGGGGAGATTCTGCTTCCTCTCTCACTTCCAAAATCATCATCATCCAATTCACTCCCTAGGCCTAGGGCAATGCTTACACTATGTTCTGAACTAGCATTGCTGCTTGTTGCTACAGGAGAGTCAGAAATACTAGCTGGCCTGCTTCTACCAACTCCTGATCGGACACTGTACAGAGATGATGTCGGAATGTTGGTCATGAGAGGCCGCAAGCTACTGGGTGTACTTCGACGTATATCCTGGAAAAAATCAAGTTAGTTGTCTTTTATAGTCTTCGAGAAAAAATCCTAGATGAAACTGTATCTTAGAAAGAAAACTTTGCAATATGTATCCTTGGAGTAAGGCCATTTGCAAATACACACTTGGTCCACCACCATCAATAGGTGGTTAGAATTTCATCCATACATGAAAACTTACATGTCCCAGACTCATTCCTACTGTAAATTGCAATCCCAAGAAGCTAAAGATACGAAAGCATAGCATACCATGTGTCTCAAAGCCATATCCAAGGATTTCTTTGAAAGAGTCCGCCCAAAACCTGTGCTGTCTGGAGATGATGCTGGCTTTACTGGTCGTTTGGATTGCATGGTGGATGTAGTAGATCTTGTGGACAATTGATCTTCCTGCCGTGGAGCAGCTTTTCTTGCACTGATCACCTTGTCAACCATCTTGCTGCCAAGTACGCCAGGGATCATGATTTCATTTCCATTACCATGCATTTTGCTGGAGTGCGCACTAGACCGGTCACTGCCATGGATTTCACTTGAGATTCTTCCTCTTGTGATACTTGGAGAACAAGACTGTCTTCGGGGCCTGCCACTAGCATTAGATGCTTCATTAGTAGATCTTGCGGTACTTGGAGCTCCAGGTCTGCCTCTTGTGGCTGAAATTGGTCGCTCTGGCATGGTTGTCCTCAAATTTGGAGGCACATCAAGTGAAAAATCAGGCATTGATGAAGGAGGACAAGGTCGAGATTTTACAGTAGGAGAGCTTCCTCGTGAAGGTGCTAAATTTCTAGAAGGTATCGAGGTCGCCTTACTCACAGATGAAGAACGGCCTGGAGGCATAGTACTAATCTGACTAGAGGATGGAGTTGAAGGTCGTCTTGTTGGTGTGGATGGTCTTGATGATGGTCTTGAGGCAGGAACAGTCGTCGGTCTTGATACAGGACCTGTAGGCCTTGATGCTGAAATAGTAGGCCTTGCTGTGGGGGTTGAGGGCCTTGATGCAGTCACCGCAGATCTTGATGCAGGAACTGTAGGCCTTGATGTAGGGGTAGATGGTCTTGATGCAGTTGCTCCAGACCGTGAAGTAGGCATCATAGACCTTGGTGCAGACACTGTCGACCTTGAGGTGGGAGTGGATGGCCGAGATGGAACATGCCCCGTTCCTGTGGACACTGATGACCTCCTAATATTTGTATTCATAGAATTGTTTGACCCAGAAGAGGTAGTAGTCTGTCGTGAAATCAAACTACTCCTCGCAGCCATTGATGTTGCTTCCATCTGATTATTCATGAGCTGTACATTTAAAAATATAATGTCATTGACTAATTCATCCATTGAGTTGCAAACAAGCGTGAAAGAGAGCATTTCAATGTAAATCATACAAATATAGTAAAATATCAGGTGAAGCATGCATGCTGAGCAGTTCAAACATAGTAGCAAAGGTAAAGAAACTTTCTTCAGCAATATAAGAAATAGCAACTGCAAAACCACAAACACATACCCCCTCAAATTATATTTATAATTTGACACATTAGAGAAGCATTATGAGAAATTAGGCGATGAAACAGAACAAAAAATTTCAAAGGAGATGGAAGCAACATTCATGACTAGTGCAATAGAGACCATCTTGTAATCATTTAACACGTTTTAGAAATATAATGTCATTTACTGAGTCATCTCTATTCAGTAGCAGGAAAGCCTGAAAGAGAGCTTTCCAGTGTACGTTATACAAATATAGTAGAAGGTCGGGTGAAACATAAATGCTGGGCAGTTCAAAGTTTCAAACACAGTAGCAAAAGAAAATAACGATACTTTATTTCAGTGATGAACAACAGAAATAGCAAGACCACAAACAGAATGCTCCCTTAAATATGTTTGTAATTTAACACAGAATAGCATTGGGAGAAATTTGATGCTCAACAGAAAAAAAAAATGCAAAAGAGGTAGAAGTGACGTTCATGACCAGTACACTAGAGACCATTTTTATTTTGTAATCATTTAACACATTTAAGAATATAACGTCATACACCAATTCTTCCATTCAGTTACAAAAAAGCCTGAAAGAGAACGTTCCAATGTTTAATAAAGATAGCTATAAGTCAGTTAAAGCATACAAGCTGGGCAGCTTGAACACATTAACAAAGGAAAAGAAATTTTATTTCAGCAATGAATGACAGACATAGAAAGACCATGAACTGCATGATACCTTAAATATATTTATAGTTTGACTGTTGACATGTACAAGAAGCATAAGAGAAACTTAAATTGTGAAACAGTACCAAAAAATGTAAAAGAGATGATAGTGGTATTCATGACCACTGTGATGGAGACTATATTGCAGTGTTCCACAGGTACGCGTCCCTCCCTCCAATCTGCTGTTTCTGGGGACGGGGACGTCTCCAGAACCTAGGGACAGTTGGGAAACGTCCCACCACCACCACCACCAGGCAGAGATCTCCCCTCAGACATCTCCCTCAAAGAGGGGGCATTTCCTTAATGTCCCCCCCTGTTGGGGACACTGAGGGGACTTCTAGACATTCCTGAGACTTAGGGGAAACTCCCAGCTGTCTCTCATGCCATCTCTGAGACTACAGCCATCCCGTGTCAAACACCTCCAAAAAGCATTTTTTTTTTTTAAAAAAAAATTCTTGATATTCGTGCCCCCAACCCTAACCCTAAAAGTTCATGGACCCCACCCACACTCTGGGCACTCCAAAAAACCTATAATTACACCTCACTCTGTGACTCCAAATCACCATCAAAACTTGGAAGCATTGAGCAAGGTTGCCAGTTGCATAGCACGAGTGAGCTAGCAACAAGGTGAGCATTAGCAAGAGGAAGAGCAAGTGCCAAGTGTTTTGAGTTTCAACACATTGCTCAAGCCAGAAGCCGTCAATCGTTCAAGGTAAATCATGGCCCTTCATCTTTTGGGATTTGGGTTTTTTATTTTTAATTGTTCATTCTTAAATGGCTAAATCTGAAAATCAATGATTGTGATAAAAAATAATTTGTTTTCAATTTAAATACACAATAAAATTATAAATTGTTCATAGAATCGTATATGGTTATAAAATGCTGTTTTTAGGGGTTAAGTATTAACTTTACATTTATAACAGCAATATTTTGGGTTTTTTAATTTATTTATTAAATTAATAATTATTTAATTTTCAAATGATAATTTGCAAATTTGCATAAATTACTAAATAGCTGATTAGGATTTAAGTTCTTAATATTTTAATACTAGTCAAATTAGAATTTCATCTGTTGTGTATCCTCTACTTATGTGCTTCGTGCAACCTGTAGTAAAAAAACAAAAGTGGAATCCTTGTTTGACAAAGGTTGAAGAACAAGGATTACTATTTTTGTGTACCTTTGCTTCTATGCTTCACGCGGCCTGAAGTAAGAAAAACAAAAAGGAAATTTTGTCTTGAGCCCGTGCATAATTTAATGACATTATGACATGTATGGTAACCATAAATTTCATTTCTTGCGGTGTCACTGTGAGTTCTGCTTCTCACAGCATGAGTAATGAAAAGGGCCAGCAAGCCTATGGGGGTTGAATTTGAGACTTTGAGTATCAATGTGTGGGGGGCGCAGGGGGGTAAGGGGGTGAGGCAACTAGTTATTATAATTGCCCTTACAAGTTATTATAAGAATTTGCCAAGGGCCCCTTCAATAAAGAAGTCCCCTTTAAGACAATTTGCAACCAAAGTACAAGCAAAACCTGGGGCAGCAATTACAAGAGTTAATGCACACCTCCTCCATGTCTGAGGCAAAGCTGTAGATGTGTATAAGGAATTGTCACTCAAAAAAAAGAGCTGAAATAAATAGATTGTGGGTTTGTGGTAATGACCAAACCCTTGTACTCCTACTAGTACTAGGACTTCCCAAGATCCATAACTTCATACTAATGCTTTTCCATCTAGTTCAAGGACAGAAAAGCCTAAGCATAAACGTAGAATGACTAGTAGTAGAGATGTTGCAAATGTACAAAATAAGGACGAGGTAGATGATGCCATTGGCAAATTATTTTTTGTCAATGGCATTCCATTCCATGTGGCTCGTTCTTCTCATTATGAGGAGGTTGTGGCAAAGATAATAAGAGCAAGACCATCATATGTGCCACCAAGGGAGACAAAATTGAGGACAAAAATCTTGGATAAGAACTATTCCAAGATTACTATTATGATGGCAAAAATGAAGGCTATCTGGGTCACTTGTGGATGCAGCATAGTCATAGATGGGTAGACAGACATTAGTCATCATCCACTCATCAACATCATAGTCACGCGTACAAAGGGCTCTTACTTCCTTAGGACAATCAATTGTTCAAGGCACCTCAAGGATGCTGATTTTCAGTTCCAAATCCTTAAATATGCTATTGAAGAGGTTGGGCTAAAGAATGTGGTGCAAGTAGTGACAAATGTGGCATATGCGTGCAAAGCTGCAGAGAAATTGATTGAGGCAGCCTACAAGCATATTTGGTGGACTCCTTGTTGTATGCATGCCACGAATAATGTACTCAAGGGCATGGGCAAAATCGGTTGGTTAAAAGAAGTAGCTAATGATGCTAAAAATGTATAGATGTTTAACTGCAACCACCACACTTCACATGCACTCTTCAAGACCTTCTCCAAGGAGTTTTTGAAACTTGTAGAATCTAGATATGCATAATACTTCATTCTCTTGGAGAGGATGCTTGAGTTGCAAGAGGCATTGCAACTAATGGTCATGACAGCAGAGTGGAATCGGTGACCCAATTCTAAGTCAGAGCAAGGGAGGAGGGTGGAGGGCATGGTGAAGAGGGACACTTTTTGGGCAGATACGAGATACATTGTTGCCATCATTACTCTAGTCTTCAAAGTCATTTGATACGGGGATGCTAATGCACCTAGCCTTGGAGAGGTGTATGAGTGCATTGATTGTATGCTTGGCCAAATGAAGGTTGTTGTACAAGAGAATGACCCCACATTGCAGTTCTACAATGAACATATTCAGCCAATCATTCATCACAGATGAGAGAAGTTCAACACTCCCGAAGTGGTATGTGCAAAAACCAAGCAGTGTTACCCCTATACAAGATCTTGAGGTGAAGGCAAGGTTCGTGAATTTAGAAGATGTCTGATTCTATAGATGCCAACATCATTTGTACTAAGTGGACAAAATTTGCCACTCTTATGGGATATCCTAAAGAGGCCAAGGCATACCTTAGCATGGGATCGCCCCTAGTGCGCCTATCCCCTAATCTAGTAGGGCAGCGCGTTCTCTCGTTCAGTTTCCACTCTACCTGTCCTTGCCCCCCAAGTCTAGGAAATGAAAAGCCTTCTCCATTATTAGTGGGATAAACTTTACCTGTTCGGGGTCGAGGCTTAGGGGCGGACCCTCCCTCCCAATATCTTCCAGCAGTTGCTGGTTGAACGAGTCCTCGAATTGTGCGAGGGCTTCTTCTTCATCCCAGATTTTGGGTCCCCAATACACAACGTAGGACAGCTCCTCGAAAGCTGCTATGTCTCAGATGTGGGGAAAATGGGTAAATTAGAGGATGACTCCTGGGGGGATTGGTTGCACCTGCTGTCCAGACAACCTTGTCGCCTACCTAGTGTAAGGATGGGTAACGACTATGAGAGGAAGATAAATGTTCTCGTTCCAGTATTGGTTGGAATCTCCCTCTTCTCGGAATGGAACTGCTAGAATCCGATACCGCTTTCCTCGAAACAACATCTCCACCTGCTATGTCCAACGCTATTAGTTCAGTTTCTTCACCCATTTGCTTAGTGATTTGGCTTTGTGTCATTTCATAGCTATAGGAAACGTGACTTTTCTAGGTACAAAGACTATGGCACAGGAGGATCCAATTCTGTGGTGGACACTGCATGGGCCTAATTCTTTGACAACCACACTAGCCATTTGTCTACTATCCCAAGTTTCTAATTCTTTTGTTGCTGAGCAGAACTAGTCTTCTTATAGCTTCATCCACTCTATTAAGAGGAACAAACTTACCCATAGGAGGGCGAAGATGCTTTTAGTTGTACATAGCGCCTTGCGTCTCATTGATTGCAACACGCTTGCATACAAGGAGAGTCCGGCAATCCAATGGGATGTACAGCCAGAGGAGCCAGCATAGGTTGATGATGATGCAGCACAAACAGGGTTGGTTGGTATTGGTTTGGAGGAGCTTGACTCTAAAGAGTCCAGCAATTCAGGTGATGAGAGTTTGAAGCAGACAAAGGAAAACATGGCTTCAATAACAAAATGATCTAAAATTCACCATAGAAACATTCTTACTTGTTTATGTTGATTTTAGTGCTAAGCTATTGATAATACATTAACAATCTAACTTATATCATATTGCTCAATTGAACATACTCCTAAATTGCAGCACGAATGGGGAAAGAAACTGTGAAAACATGATCTAAAAACAAACTACACAATGTTTGACACCATTAAACATGGAGAAAATCCTCCTCGGGTATCAAACTCAACCGCAAGAAAAGACAAGGCTTCGTTTTTGCTTTAAAAATGTCTATAGTGTTGCATGGCAAGATCTCTCTCTTGGAGCGTTGAAACCCATTCCTCTCTACCATATAGTTAAACTCTACTACTTCTCAATCTTAATTGGAGGTTTCCAAAAGAACCCCCCTGCATACAGATTTGCAAGGGACATATTGATGCTAAAGAGTCGTTGCACTTGGTATTCCTTGACTTCTATGTTTCCCTTCCAACAAACTCTTCTCGTTGTGCATATGCAACACCACCAGCCTCAGGGATATTATTGCTGGACTTGGGGACCTTGCTGCTGGAAATCTGGCAGCACCAACATGCAGGATTGTCAAACCGGCAAGTCACAAAAAATCCTAGTCTACCCAATCTGACTGTTCAAACACCTTCTAAGCCAATCCCTGATATTTCCTGGAAACCAAGTATGCTTATCCAGGGTCCAGACTTTGACTTAAAGCTCTCCTACATCAGACATCCCTTGCTCACATGAATATACCTATTGATGGTTGTTTCTATTTTGCATTCACCAATGGTTGTTATTTTCCAACTCTATCTTGTATAAATGTTGTTCCAAATTGGATAAAGATTCATACACATAAAGCCATGTGGCTTGAGGTGAACGATACTCTGGTATTTGAGTATAGCACGTTGCATCGAAAAGAAAAATAGTCAAATTTTTACTTCATATTTACAACATTGGATATTAATTCTAAGTCATTCATAAAGTCAATAAGTTGTTAAAAGGTAAAATAAAAGGTGAATTTTTAAGGGTGCTCTGCTTTGCCACACCTAATTGGTGTATGAGACCCAATTGTTTGGCCACACTTAATCAATACCCCATTATTGTTGGAACAAGGAGCATTCTTCACATTGCCTCTCACAAACATGCGCATGCACACAAAAAGCTCATCCACACACATTCAAATCCTTGGATTTTGGCCTGAAGAGTCGATGACAAAGCTCAGGAGTAAACCAGGCCTGACCAATCGACCTACACCCTGGTAAGGGAAGTTTGAGGGTCAGAATTGGGATGCAAGCTTACCTACCTTACAAATCTGTTTAACCGAAGGCTGCAAGTTTTGAGGCATTGCCACTTCGAGCTGCACTCAAGAGTCATGGGAACAGTTAGTTTGTTTATTTGTTCGTTCATTTTTATTATTATAATATTATTATGATTATCATTTGTAAATGTCTCATAGAAATTAATAAATAATATGGAATACATGACAATAATTTTTATCATATGGGCCAGGAATCATACAAATTTTGAATAGAAAGATGCTGAATGATTTTCCAACAAGATGTCTCGCCAGGAATCATATAAATTTTGAGTAGAAAGATGCTGAATGATTTTCCAACAAGATGTCCAGCAGACCCCGCATCCAAATCATTTTTGTCTGAAGTTTAAATTAGATATAATAAACATCAAAAGTTAATTGAAAGGGAGAATCTGTGAGCCACTGGATGTACCATTTATCGCAATGGTTGCTATAGACGAGAGCACTTGTTGAACAAAGGGGTCTAACCAAAGAAAAAATAGAAAAGAAAATCAATTTATTGGGAGACCTTAAGACAGATGTTAATTTCAGAAAAATATGTCCAAATAAATATCCAAGACATCAAATTTATTGTAACATAGAAGAGAACCTCTCAAATTCAAATTTGCCACAGAAAATATGCCCTCAAAATAAGAAGAAACAAACTCAGGCTTGTCCTCAAAAATAACTGTGAAGAGAAAGTATTTGGTCTCCTGCAGATAGCTTTTATCTAAGATCAGATTTGAAGAATTAATTATATTTCTTCATAGGTGCTTAAAACATGCAGGATCACAATGAATTGATATCTGCTGATTGTGTATGTGGGCTAGGTTGGGGGTTCAAACATGTGGGATGTTTCTTTTCTTATTAGTAAAAGTAAGTCAAGTCGGAATTGGTTTTTCTTATAGTCAGCTGCCCTTGGGCAATATTAGGATTTATGTTTCCTCTCCTAGTTTGTTGATCAACTGTTCAAGTTTTGACTGAACCTATTCGTGTTGAGTCAGTGCTTCCCGAGGACATGTTCCCTATTTTTCAGGTGTTTCCCTAAAAGGGGACATGAGCATGGGGACAGAACATCCCCTACCCGCTCCAGGATTTTTTTTTAAATGAGGGCATCTCGGGACGCCCCCCCGCAATGGGAACATCCCCTAGGCACGTCCCCCATTTGAGTATGCCAGGGGAGCACCAAACCATCCCGAAGACCATAGATGCAAGACTCGGCAAAAACTCACAGGTTTTTTTTTGAAACAGGTTTTTGGAGTATTTATCGGCACCGAGTTTTTGGCCGAGTTTTTGAAAAAAAAACCTACGAGTTTTTGATAAAAACTCGCCGAGTTTTTTCAAAAAACCCTTGCGACTGAGGAAGACTCACACGGCCGCTTCAAAAAGTGTTTTAACTTCATTTTGTCATTTGTTTGGAAGCTCTCACTCAGCAAAAGCACTCTGTAATTTGTTTTTTGTAGATGTTTGGTGGTCAAATTGGGATGGAAATACCCCACATCTCCAAAAATTTGCCCTCCGTATCTTATCCCAGCCTTGTAGTTCGTCCAATTGTGAGCGGAATCGGAGCTTGTTTGAGTCCATCCACACAAAGAAGAGGAACAAACTAGCTCAAAAACATCTCAATGACCTTGTCTATGTGCAATATAATCTTCGGTTGCGCATAAGAAAGGTAGAGGAAATATCAGATAATCCAATTGATTTGGATGAGATAGATCCATACAGTGATTGGACAGGGCGAGATGAGCAGCCTCCATTGTTTTCCGAGGATGACATCTATGACTTAGAGCGACAGGCAATGGAGGAGGGGGGTGGATTTGCATTCTCATTGAATGACATTGAGGATGACCCTGAGGAGGAGTCATTGCTAGTGACTGTGCCACGACCAGCAGTAGGATCTACATCCAGGATGCCGATGGAGGATGAGGAGCCATAGCAGAGTCCTACGACTACACCCTCTCCCGTAGTCTTCTCACGTAGACTTGGGAAGAGGGAGATGTGAATTTGTATTTAGTATTTACTTTCAATTTTACAAAAACAATTTGCTATTTTCATTTTGTTTCAGACTATCAGTATCAGCATATTGAGCATTCCACATGAGGATGCAATTTTGTATCTAATTTTCTTTGAAATCAATCAAATATTACTAGACTCAGCTTGTTTCTTTTATGTACTCATTTTATTGACTCATTGGATGCATCTTATCATTGAATTTTGCAAAAAAAATGTGTTTTTAATGAAGTTTAAGCAATTTTTTAAGTTGCCGAGTTTTTTGCCAAGTTTTTTTTCCGAACCGTACTTTTCGGGCTTGCCGAGTAAATACTTTTGCCGAGTCTTGCAACTATGCCGAAGACATCCTAGTGTCCCCACACAGTCACCATTTAAAACGTTTTTTTTTTAGTCAACAGATTTTGCTTCATTCACTCATTTTGCTCGCTCGCAGATAGGGTTAATGTTCAAATTGCAAAGAACAACTGATAGGCAGAAGAATTTGCAGAGCATATTGCTGAGGAGAACAACAGCCATTGGCACTCATTTTGCTCACTCACATGATTTTATCACCTATTAAAGGAGAATGAAGGGTCGGTCGCCAAGCAAGAGTCTAGGGCACTGCCATGGAATACATTACGGTGGATAGCATGGTCAGCTAAAAAGAGATAAGAGCGTTTGCACTAAAACATAGTTTCAAAAGCCTCCTCAAATATTTAAAATGTCATCTTTTTTGTGCCTCTATAGTAGCTGGCGATCAATAGGCATGGATTGTTTATTCGATTCATAATCTTGCATGCCCACTAGCATGAGACTATTGTGATTCCATTTACACAAGACATTATATTGGCTTTTTTTTAAAGCTTGTAAAATTTATATTAATTCAATATTAAAATATTCTAGGGTTAAATTGTATAGGTATAATAGATTATATCATTGATGGAAAACTCGCCGAGGCAAGGAAAACTCGCGAGTTTTTTTCCTTCCTGAGCTTTTCTGACTTCAACTCACATAGTGTTTTTTTTTTTGAGTTTCTGCCGAAAACTTGGCGAATCTTTGGCAAGTACTCACCAAAGACTCACCGAGTCCGTGGAAAAAACTTGCGGCCGTTTGAATAAAAGGCATCCGCGGCCAAGAAAGCAAAAACACAATCAAAAAATAGATTTTTTCAGCTCTGCATAACAAAAAAACCCCCCCAAAGCAAAAATAGTCCATTTGCAACGTTGTGGCATCGAGAAGATCAGATTCAAACGCCATTTTTTGCAGATTTTGAAGGCAAATTCGAATCCCAGGTAGGTTTTTATTTTTTCATTTTTCTTTTTGTTTAATCATTTTTTTTCGTTCTTGTCGCAAAATATTGAATCCAATTGAAAACAAAATCTTCATAGAGCAAAAAGAAGCTTCATTTTTGCATTTAGATTTCAAAAAACACGATTCATCACTATTTTTTGTGGATTTTTTCATGATTTTCGCTGTTATTTGAAATTTTCAAACCTAGGTTCATTTTTTGATTCTAAATCTATTTTGTTGTTTAGATTAGTTAATTTATTGACTGATTTAATCATTGAAACACATTTGTAGCAATTTAAATCAAATTTAGAGAGATTTTTTTGTATTAAGAACCTAATATGTTGTACTTTTTTTTGTATGTGTAGGTTAAATTTGCACTATAATGGTTTCTACTTCAGGTTCAGCCTCAGGCTCCACCCCATCCGCGCCCATGCCATCATCATGGGTTCCAGGGACTCATCCTCCAGGAGCTAGAGACCCTACATGGAAGTATGCTGTGAGAGGACCGACAGTTAGAACAGTTGTTTGCAGTAAATGTCTGAAGGTATTACGTGGAGGCATAAATCGCCTCAAATACCATCTTGCAGGCATTTCTCGTCACGATGCCAAGGGTTGTCTTAAGACCATAGAAGAGATAAAAAGAGAGATGAATGCCCTACTTGCAACTTCCGAAGAAAAAAAATTGCAAAGGGAGAGGACAAAGGCAGCCATAGCAGCATGCATAGCTGGTGGACATGGTCATGAGCAAATGCAAGTGGACATAGAGTCTGAATCAGATGAGGAGACGACTGGAGATGATATTGACATTGTGGGCTCTCTTCGTGGTCCATGCATTCGCGGCACACCGGCCCCTAGGCCCCCCATTTCCTCTACTTCGAGTAGAATGCCACCGCCAGGGTCTACATCTTCACGCACACCACATAGTTTTTTTGTGCCAAGAAACACACCAGGAGCACAGACATCATTGGAGGCTACAAGGTGGAATAGGGAGGTGCATCAACATGCCAACATGGCATGTGTAGACTTTTGGTATTTCAATAACATTCCATTCAATGTGGTGAGTAGTCCCTATTGGCACAATTTGGTTACCGCATTGACAGTTGCAGGAAAAGGCTACAAGCCACCTTCTCGCAAAGACTTGAGTGGGAGGTTAGTGATTAGTCAATTTAAATTTTATGCTAAGTTTATCGTTTATGTGATTAGTTAATTTATGTTAAGTTATTTTTTGTTTAAAAAATAAAATTTTGTACTTATTTTACTTGTAGGTTGCTCACAAATGCAACCGAAAGGGCGGTGCAAGTAGTGGAAGATCAAAAGAAAGAATGGAAGAAACATGGCTGCACCATTCTTTCCGATGGGTGGACGGATGGGAGAAACCGCACCATCCTTAATTTTTTGGTTTCTTCAAAAGGTGAAGTTGTGTTTTTGAAATCAGTGGATGCCTCCAACAAAATAAAAAATGCAGAAACATTGTGTACATTGTTGGAGGAAGTTGTCATGGAGGTGGGGATAGATAATGTTGTGCAAGTTATCATGGATAATGCAGCGGCATATGTGGTAGCTGGGAGATTGCTTGAGGATAGACATCCTACACTTTTTTGGACACCTTGTGCGGCACATTGTTTTGACCTTCTTTTGGAGGACATAGGCAAACTTGATTGGGTGGCACCAATTGTAAATGATGCAAGGAGCATAACAAAATTTATCTACAATCACCCTTGGGTTCTTAGTTTGATGAGAGATCCTACGAAAGGGAAAGGGTTGGTGAGATCGGGTGCCACAAGGTTTGCAACGGTTTTCCTGACATTGCAAAGCATTATTGGTTCGTTGAATGCTTTGAAACAAATGTTTGTGTCTCCAGCATGGCTAGAATCATCTTATAAAAAAACCCTGAAGGAGAGAGAGTTGCAAGCATAGTGTTTGATAAGCTCTTTGAACAAAGAGCTATAGAGATCGTGAAAGTAACCTCAAAACTTTGATTTTATATTCAAATTGAGTATTTTATTTCTTAATTTAAGTCTTTCATTATAAACTTGTAATTTTAATCTTTTTGTATTTGTAATGTAGGTGTCGGAGCCCTTGGTTAGAGTCCTTCGCTTGGTAGATGGGGATCAAAACCTAATGGGATATATTTATGAGGCCATGGATAGGGCCAAAGAGGCTATAAAAAATTATTACATGGGGGACAGCCTCAAATTTGATCCCATATGGGAGATTGTTGATAGGAGGTGGAACAATCAACTCCACCAACCCATCCACGCAGCAGCGTACTTCCTCAACCCTCATTTTCTCTTCTCAGAGAACTTCTCCGATCCTAATGGAGAGGTTATGGAGGGGCTCACAACATGCATTCAGAGGATGGAACCCATGGTTGAGGTAAGAGACCTCATTGTCCAAGAGTTGGATCTTTACAGTAAAGCGAGGGGTAAACTCTTTTCTTCAGATCTAGCTATTCGAGGAAGAACCACTCAGACACCAGGTATAAAATTGGGAGTCTTTAAGTTTATTTCACATGCATCTTAATATCTTATAATTTGATAAAATGTGTTTTGAGTCTTGACTTTGTTTTCTAACTCTTCAATATTTTTTTTTTGCAGAGGCTTGGTGGAAAAGTTGGGGTGGAAATACCCATCTCCAAAAAATTGCCCTTCGCATACTATGTCAGCCTTGTAGTGCATCCAGTTGTGAGCGGAATTGGAGCTTGTTGGAGGCCATTCACACAAAGAAGAGGAACAAACTAGCCCAAAAGCCCCTCAATGACCTTGTCTTTGTGCAATACAACCTTCGGTTGCTCACAAAAAGGGTAGAGGACAAATCACTGGATCCTATTGATTTGGATGAGATAGATCCTTACAGTGATTGGACAGGGCGGGATGAGCAGCCTCCATTGTTTACCGTAGACGAGATTCTTGATTTCGAGAGATAACAATGGAGGATCTGGGTGCAACAGGAGATGTAGGGTTGGAGGACATTCATGAGCATGAAGAGCCAGAGCCAAAGCCATATAGTTCCAGGATGGTGGTCGAGCCTCAACCACAGCCTTCCATGCTAACCGAGGAGCCATCGGCACCGCGCACTCGCAGGACTAGAGCATCTGCCTCTTCCGTAGCTTTGGCTAAATTAGGGAAGAGGAAGGTGTAATATGTTGTATTTACTTTTAGTATTTACTTCTAGTTTTACTATTTTCATTTTCAGCTATCTATTGTAATTTGTATCAAACTATCAGGGTTTCAGTCATTAGGATTCCGCATGAGAATGTGATTTTGTAATCAATTTGCATTGAAGTCAATCAAATTTAATAGAAAACACTTTTGTACTCATTTATGGACTCATTGGATTCATCTTGTCATTGAATTTTGCAAAAAAAATGCGTTTCTAATGAAATTTTAGCAATTTTTTAAGTTCTCGAGTCTTTTGCCGAGTTTTCTCCGAGTTTTTTTTTTACTCTCCAAAAACTGGCTTGCTGAGTTTTTTGGCGAGTCGAATTTTCCAACTATGCATTATATTATGCATTAAATGGGTTGGAATCTTGAATGAACTTTGGTGATAGCAAGCTTCAATATCTAAGTTTCTAACACATAAGATTTTAAATATTTTATATATATAAATATAATGTAATAGATAAATTAATATATATATAGGCGTCCCCTTGCTATCCCCAAAATTTTTGAAAAAATTTGCCATCCCCCCATCCCAAAAACTTGGAAAAATAGTATGTCAAGTTAAGAGTCTTGATTGTTTTATCCCTTGTCAAAAGGTTGATATGTCGTCAGCATCTTAGAAACTTACAAAACAAAAAAAAATTGTGTGAGGAAATCAAAAATGGTCATATTTGAATGAAATGAACTGCTAGTAATTATCCCAAAGAACACCACCAGTGATCCTATAAACCCAGACACACACAAAATATTATAGTTCTAATTAGTAATATATGTAACTCAAGCTCATCGAATTATCCGTGGTTGATTAACTACTTCCTGAATTCAAATGCACCAAAAATGGTTGTGAACTTTGGAGGAAGGAACTTTATGAAACTTCTGACACATCTTTAAAATAATCTCTTTACAACAAAATTTGCAGATGGTGGATCTAACATCTAATAAAATTCTGAAATTGTATGACATGAGAGTACAGCTTAAGGCAATTAACAAAGATGTTTGAAGTTTGAACAAGGACGTGCTGGCCTAGATTCTCAAAAGTTTACCCAAGTCATTGAGAATTTTTTGAGAGGCTGATTATTCATACTGAATCTATAACTCTAATCTCTAATCAGTATTTTAAAGAATAAGCAATCCTAATAAAGTAGAACAAAGGGAATATTCGATAACATCAGTCACGGCCATCTGGAGTACTAGCTATAGCACGTTAAGGTGCTCCTGAAAGGCCAATAGGCACCAATATCTAAAGTCCATTTTATAATGTCACAGATGCTATCAAAATCTTCAGAAGACAATACCGCTATCAATAATCTCACCACATTCAACATGCTATCATGTCAGACAATTGCCAATGACAATTATAAATGTTAAAACCTTGTTCAATAACCCCAACAAACATCTACTCTAGTCCCACATTTGGGGACAGCACATATTTTACATAATCCATGCCCCTTGTCATCCAATTACTAGTGTTAAACATTTTCGGTTTTCTGTTAATTTATAAGAAGTTATAAAAACAATTAACAATTATGTAAAACGACCTTTCACCAGCTATTATGCCTACAACCTCTAAAGTTATTTTTTGTGGCAATTAAATGCTTACAAAATTAAACAAAACACAAGGTAAAAGGAAAAAGTAAACCTCTGAAGCTGACATGGGCTCAATTCAGTTTTTTTTGGCTCTAATAATCATTATCCTATCAATCTGTTAGGAATGTAAATACCTCACAAAATAATTTATACCTTTAAACTTATTGGCTTTCAAGATCATCATCCTATTTGTGTGTGAATAAAAATTCCCAACAGATACAAGTTACAACAAGTAGCTCTACTTCCATATATGCAATTGTAGAATTTTCAAGGTAAATACTTTTTCCTTAACCTTTAACCTGAAAAGAATTTATTCTCAACTCCATAACAATCAATTTGCCCTACTCTTCATTGTAAGGCTTTATAGCCTGATTTCATTGTTATATTGTATCAAAAACATCCAATACCAAAAACCGTAGTAGCCAAAATCATTCTCAAGAATAAATCAGCAAACCAAATGATAAATAAATTTTTCAAAATCTTGCGACTAAAAAGGGAAAAAATCAGGTTAGGGTTAGAGTTTTCGAAAAAACAAAAAATATGGTCGGGTAAGGTTAGGGTTAAGGTTTTTGAAAAAAAAAATTAAATCACAACATAGAGTCAAAAAACTGTCAAGATTTGCCAAAAAATGCAATTTTATGGTGAATCGCAATTTAATTGGGAATAAATGAAAATCGGATTAAATTGGCAAAAAAATCTTTTTGAGGGATTTTTTGGTTTAAAAAATCATTTTCTGCTCTGAGTTCCGCCCGATTTATGCTACCATGCCAGAAAAAATATTTTAATACATATTCTCTATCTTCTAAATGTTTTAAGCTAGCTATACTTTTTAGAGTCAAAGAGATATGAAGGAGTTTTCAAAGATATGTACAGAAGATTTATAAATCAACATTGCTCGTCACCCAATATATAACAAAACATTTTGAAATTTGTGAACAGTTATTCCAAAGAATTGACTATTTATTATATGGATCAACATACTACCTTCCAAAGATACAATTACATCCTCATCAACTAAAATTGGAACACTTTCTAGATGATTCAGACCATCTTCCATCATGTTCTAAATCTTCTTTGAAAAATGAAGAAATTTGACGCTCAAATGAAGAAAAGCAAGTAGAGACAACCAATTTTACAACATCAATTTTGAAAGGACACAAATATCCATTGTGGTAGTAGCCCTAAAAGAAGTAAGATTTGTTAACATGGTTGCCTGGTAACATCACAATATAATGGTCAATCCGGGTAGCTGTGGATATTCTCTCTGCTTATGATTTAACACATAACACCTAAAATAGGTTATGAATTGTGCTTGGACTTGGTTTTCAATTATAAAATGGCAGAGAGAATTTGCCCATCACCAACACAACCACCACATTTATAAGGTACTGAGTCAATATCACCTGGAAACTATGCAATTGATGCCTCACACTGCTTTCCCCACAGGTCATCAACAAGCCTAGATTGAATCTGCATAGGTGATACCACCTCTTCCACGATATTTATGAATGGTTTGCCATGTCTTAATCCCAACCAGGCTTCTGCAAAGCACTTTGTCACATCCATTCAGATCAGCCCAGGAAATACATTGGGCAACCTGTTCAGAACGAGTTTGATTGCCACAACAACACAAGTCCTACACGAGTTTGATGGCTCATGTAGATGTGGCGATGGGTGCATTGTTTCCTCCCCACACTCAACCAAGAGACTCTATAATAACCTTTGTCTCGCAAGGGACTCACTGTTGGCTTTGCAGACACTACCAACAAGATCTTCTCTGCAAAGATCGAAAAAGGGAATGTTTTTGTGTTCCCCTAGGACATCAAAGCCTTTGTTCAGATCATGGAAAACATGGCTGCCTTTGTGATGATTTCTACGTTTTGGGGTTATTTTATTAGAGTTCCTTCACCTAGAACTTGGAAACCATCAACCTGTCAACAAATTAACAAATCTTCACTTTGCTATTCTGATGATTGATCTTGTGTCATGTCCCCTCTGACAACCATAAATAATATTATTATTATATTAAATAAAAGTGTTTATTAACACTAATAAATAATTAATATGTATATATTAATGAATAAGAATATAAGTTATATTAATTAAAATTTAAATATCCTCAGGTCGGTGCCAACTTTAGGACCTTGAGTCCTATTTCAAACCGTGATTTATGCAAGTCTTTTGGAAGCATTTTGATCATCTGTTTTTGGTATGAAATTGGTTGTAGCTGTGAGATCACTGGGACGAAAACCCATGTGACTGCTGACAGGTAGACAAAAACCTACCTGTTCTTTATGAGCAAATTCCATTACCTTCAAGGAGTTTGCAAGAGCTTAACTCAGAAATACTGTAATTCTGTTTCATGTGACAGCGAAGGGGTTAATAGCACACAGGAAGACCAATCGCCTAATCAACCCTATTTTGGGCACGCTGAAGCACACAGGCAGACTCAAGTTGAATCTGGATGCAATAACTAGGTCTGCGAGTTCCGTTACTAGCAAATCACCAATTCAGGTCAGATCTAATCTTCCCAATCAGTGTACAGCGATCCCTTGGCGGCGACATTTCCCAGTTTGGTGGCCACGACCGAGGAATAATTGCTACAGGATTTGGCTCACTGTTGAATACCTGTTGATGACTTGTTTTTGAAGAATTGCACTTGGCACAGAAGCAGTTCGAAAGGCCATAATCCATATCCAGTCCAGCATATCACCAAACCAGCCACCTAGGGCACATTTGTGCCAGCAAATCTTAACACCTTATCCTACTAAGTTCAGGTCACACCAGGAATAGAAAGATTTGCAGCCCTGATTGTAAGCGCTACTTTGATTAAGGCAAGCCAGCTGGGATCGCCTAATTCTGAGAAGTCCTAATCACATCACAAATCCATTTTCAATAACAGAGCACAGTTGGTCGGAGGGATAGGTGTCATTTCAGGTGCACATCTACAGTCAAATTGAAGGATCAGATTGACCGGTTCTAGAACCAGCTAACTGTTAGTGAGTCCTTTGCATATCTGAATAATATTACTTTCCAGACCTGATAGTCTACTGATTTGTAAAAACATACAGAATAGTTTCCTTGCTCGAATCAATAAAGAATTTCTAGTGTTCTGCACAATATCCTTTTTCTCTGTGATTGTAAAAATTCAAAGAAGTTACTGTTCTAAATCTTCCAAATTTTAGAGAGGATATTACATCTTGGAGACTTGGAGTGATGTCTCTAGCATAAGAACTGCATTGATATTTTCTTCATTGCTTTTCTCTTTACTTATATTCTTCAACTAACCATTGAGCAGGTCAACTACCCTGCCTTGCAATTGCAAGATAAAATACCTGGTTTATTGCAATAGTATCAAAGCCTAGCTTTGGGCTTCAAGTTTCTTGTTTCTCTCCTCCACAACAGGGGTATATTATCTTCTCTCTCATCGACACCCAAAATGTGTCTCCTCTATTTTTAGAGGCTATGTGTTAATAGCTTATTATAAAAGCTATGGTATTGTATGCCTCTTTTTTCATAGCACCGCTTTGGCGTCTTCTTTCTCAACAATTAACTCCTACTTCAATAACTTTTTTATAAAGAATTTCAAAGCATTTAAATGGTTTGCCATGTTGACATAGTTTTCTCTTTTCAAGCTTTGCACTATGTGCATTTGACCCAGATAGTTCTCTTATTTCTTCAATAACCTCTGTCATTCTTCCAAAACAACAATTTTATCAGCAACTTTACGTATTAAACAAAGATCAAGTGAAAATGGGTATGACACGAAAATGGGACTTCTGCTACCCACCCTGATTCTACATCTTTTCCCAGCTTGAGCACTCAGTTGCATGCAATCTTGTGAGGAAATGGGCTATCAGAAACAAGGCTCTCCAACAAGCCAAACCCCAGTCAACCGATACTTAAAAGTAACATCCGTGTTGAGTCCCACTTTCCACTTAAAGTGATCGGAGACAAGGAATTCAAAAAATTAAAATATGCAATAGAAGCTCAGCAACAACTCAACTACTCTGCACCTTCAAAATTTTGTAACAGTTGTCTGTAAAACACACTCAAATCTATGAACTTAGCAAAGAGACCTTTGGTCAAGGGTTTACATATCATAGTGAGAATTTCATACCAAGTGTCTCCCACACGATATTGTCTCTTGAACAACTCTATATCAATGTACAGTGACCACCAATCATTCAGCAGCTTCATCCAGCAGTGAAGACTTCTCCTCATACAAGCCATGGCTACTAATAACAAATGTATGCCACTACAATCTATTCACAAGTATGATAATTTTGATGGTCTTATTAACAATCTCACTTCTCTATTGCTTCCTCTTCCTTGCCGGGGTTCTTCTATGTTTGGCTTATTCTCCAACCCACCTTCCAGAGCAATCTCACTCTGATACCATTTAGGAGCCATGAGCAATAGTAAAGGGGAATAACAAAAGAAAGTCTTATATTCGAGAAAGTGGGTATTTTACAAAATGAATTCTCGAGCATCCCATGTTAACCCAGCTACTTCTTGCAAAAATAACTTAAAAGGGTTCAAATTTGACAATGGTTCAAGAAAAGTTAGTTATGAAGGGTTTTTGCAGAAAATGCTACAGGCAAAGGCAAAATGTAGTAGCAAAAGCAATCAGTAGTAATGCAATAGTATCAATGAAGAATCCTTCATCTCCTAGTTATGATTCAAAAAGTAAATTATAAATATTACAAAAAACTTATGAATCAACTATTAAGCAAACAGTCATTGAACATCAGAAGAATTTACCAAAGAAGACATATACAAATAGCAGACACCAAGTCTTGATAAAGATATCATGTTTGTTGCTTTCAAGAATGTGAAGAATCCTTATATCTATAGTATCAACAAATAATCCTTCATCTCCTTGTTATGATTCAAGAAGTTAATTATATTATTATGAACTTTTTAAGAATCGACTATTAAGCAAACTGTCATTGAACATCAAAAGAATTTGTCAAAGAAGAGATACTAATAGCAAAACAAAGTTATGATAAAGAAATCCCATTTGTTGCTTTCGAGGAATGTGAAGAATCCTGATATCTAGTGTTTTGATTATGGATCATTATGCATATCACAAACAAAAATCATTCATTTGGGTCTTTTCTTGCCTACGAATCCAAGATAGGAGCTGTTCTTGGTGATGGAAAGCTATGTTTTGTGGAAGTAAACAGAGAATTCAGTTATCTTTGAAAAAAGGTGAGAAAACTGCTTTGAGAAATATGTGACATGTTACTAGTAGGAATCAAAATATTTTGCTTACAGACAACAGATTTTCTTATAAAAGGAGTACAAAAGGTTCTTACTACAACAAGGGTTAAATGGGGACAGGACCCCTGACTTCCTGGATGTTTCAACAATATGGGCAATACATCCCCACGCGTCCCCTTTGTGTCTACATTTATTCTTCACATCCCCAAGATGTTTCTGAAAAAAAATTGGCATTCCAGGGACGTATCCTGATGGGGGAGTGGTTCTTGGCGACATTCCCACATCCTAAGACATCAAGGGACATCCTCTATCTGCTAAAAACTCCTCAGAGAAGTCCCGATATCTCCCACATCAAAAATTGTTAAATAAAACAGAAAAAGAAAAAGAACAGATTTGCAAATTAAAGAAACAAAAAGGGGAGCCATTTTCAAACAGTTATTTTCATGATCATTTACAATACAACAGTCATTCATGTTTGCAATTTCATATTCATATTTAACTATTTCACTCAATATTTTTTATTCAATTTTCAATGATCACAGTTTAACGGTCAACGTTCAATGTAATAGACAGTGTTATTTGAATTTCATCCCTTTGAAATGTTTAACAGTTTAATTATACAATTGAAAAGCTAAAAAATATGTTTTTTAACATTTTTTTTTGTTTTTAATATATATATAGTTTGCTTTCCATGAAATTCAGGCAAAGTTTTGCCATCATGGAAAGGATCCACCCCACCTCCCCCACAAGCCCCCCATCCTGCCATCCTGGAAACTCAAAGAACATAAGCTATAAGCATTAATAAAGAAGATTATCTACATACAAGAGTTTACCTAGCATCAACACGTTGATATTTTGTTTTAAGCTAGCAAATGTTCTTATACAATGAGTAGAAAGGTTGATGCTTTGATAAAAGGGGAAAATGTATTGTACCAGTGAAGAGGTTAATCGGGAAAAATACAAGTACTCATTGCAAAAGTTGATTCCAGCATCAACGAATTGTGGCATCACCACGGTAAGGCCAGCTAAACTTTCAGAAAATTTCTCAAATGCAGAAACAAAGAATGGCTAATGGATTACCTTTGATTCGGGAAGAGATAAATTTGTGCATCTTGTTTAGCCAGAAAACAAAATAGAGGGATTTGCAACAGCAACCCTTGACTTGACACATTCTGACATATAGGAACCAATGATAACTCCCTCACTTAGTGAGGCTCAGGATTTACACTTTGTGGATGGTTCCTCAAGAAATATGTGAGTGTATTTTTTTTAGACAAATTCAGAAGCATTAAGTTCTTTTCAGGTTTTTAAAATAAGTAGTAGAAATTAATCAGGAAAAAGCAATAAGGTTCTCAGGCCAAATAATGGAGGAGAGTACACCTCCACATAGCTTTCTCGGTAATGCAGGGAAGAATGCATTAAGTTACACACTCCAGCATCATGCACAATTTAACAGAATGGAAATGGTACAAGGAGAAACTGAGTGGTATTTGAAACAGCTAGATCACCGTTGCAATAGAAATCTCTTTAAAATAAATAATGGACAGAGGCTACTTATAAAACAGTTTTCTTGCAAAACAGGAATCCCATAAGAGCTATGCAAGACATCACAACAGAAGAAGCTTGGACATGACAAAAATGGAAACCCAATGCAAGCCCCTTCCAAATTTTTGTTTGACAACATATATCCTGATACAAAAACACATGCAGTCAAATCCAGAAGCACTCTTACACTAACATATATCCTGATGAAATAGATAAAATTCAGGTTCGAAGAATGGAAACCTTTGTCATTAGAAAAATTAATTGAGCCAAGGATTACAAGTTGCTTAACCTTGCTAGTAATTATGTGACAGTTGTAGGAAAGACGGCATGGATGAAAATGCATTGCTCATTTCAGTGATTAGGATTCGAATCATAATTGCAGGTGTAAATAAAAAATGGCATAGTGCCAGGTTCAGAGTATAAACTAACTGAGAATCAGATATCAAGAGTTGACTTGCTAGACGCTCTACAAGTTGATAGTGGAGCAAATGCATCAGAAGAAGCAAGTCAAACTGTAACTCAAGTTTACAAACAAGGAATAAATGACCCATTTACACCATCTTAGAGCAGGGATACCCAGGGACGCCTCCCCAGCATTTTTTGGGGCATTCTTGTTTCCGGAACGTTCCGGGGACGTGGGGACGCCTAAGGGATGTCCCCGAGCTGTCCCCAATTTTTGAAAATCCACAAGGGACATCCAGGAAAAACAGAAGGGGCTGTGGACCATCCCCAAGATGGCCAGGGATGTCTGTGACGTCCCCCAACTGTCCCAGGGATGGCCATCCGTCCCCAATGAAAAGTCAGATTTTTTTTAAAAGCCCAGCAATGAGAAAAACATCTGAACTTGAAATTTTCAAGTTCATGGAAAAATTGAAGCAAAAAATGAGTCTAAAAACGTATTTGCACAATCTGCTGGGGTCAAAGAACAGCTGGGCAAGGTTCAAAAGTATGTAAGAGAGCAAGGTCTCACACAGTCTAGTTTGTGAAGAGCAATCTCCAACCAATATAAGAACTCACCCTTATTCAGAAGAAAAAAGTACAATATCGGCAGCAGAGATCACGGAACCAGTGAATAAAAGGAGGAGATGCTAACACCAAATACTTTATACATCTGTCCTCAATAATTCAATACAGCAAATACAAACAGAAAACATTGCTAAATTAGTTCAGCAGCAAATTCATGATATAAGGCTACAAACTACTTCCATAGTGCCCCCAACAAGATGTCCCCCAAATCAAAGGGCTTATAAATCTTAGAGAGATGTTATTTGGAAATCCCCAAAACTCATTAAAAATATGATAATGCAGCCAGCCTCAGAGGAGGAAATTGAAAATATTGTCTTCTACTTTCAGCCAGATAAATTCCCATGATGAAAATATCAGATGCATATTGACAATGAATTATGAAAGCAATTAAGTTTTGACATTTGCTAATTTGTTTGACTCTCATGTGAACTATCAATTCAACTCAAATGTTATGTATTAAGGATCTATAATGTATATGATGAATGCTTTATCAATGTTATCATATGAATATTTGAAATTTCCCTATATATTTTAAAATTTCCCTATTTTTTATATAGCCATCCCCTTTGTCATTCCCTGCCATCCCCAAAAAATGGCCCCAAAAAAGTCGTCCCTGAAACTCATTCCCCCGTCCCCTACCATCCCCGTCCCAGAAGCTTGGGGTAACATAGTCTTGGAGGAAGATAAACAAATCAGAGTGGTATACCCCAGAGACAGGTCTGGCAAAATGTCATATTTGTTTAGCATGTCAACTATGTTTTCATGTTTGATGTCATAAATTCTTTTGACCCATGAACTTTCAAGGAGGATAAGGGAAATAACTAGTAAGATTAGGAAATAGAGACAAAGGCAGATAATGAAGCTTGCCAGAAAAAGTGAGACAGATTTTAGCAGGGTTACTGCCTGAGAAGCCACTAATTGGCTATAAACAGGAGTATAAATGACTCCCTCGATAAATATAAATCATAAATCTGGGTTAGTTGCAAAGGGATTTGCAAATGGGGAGGAAATCAGCATGAGGACGCTTACTCCTGCAATGATGGCCACCATCAGAATAGTTGTGGCCATGGCTGCACACTTAAGTGGTCTGGCGGATGGATGTAAAGAATACTCATTCTTACTAGCAATTAAAACAGGAAGCTTTTACATCATAGCTAAAAGGATATGAAGTGAAAGGTAAAGAGCAAATTGCCTGCAGGTTCGTAAAGGATCTTTATGGTTTAAAACGGCCCCAAATACCCCTAGTACATCAAAGTTGACAACCATTTCACAAACACCAGATTCAAGAGGAGTCTTTCTGGTCCAAACTTCTATTTCAAAAGTTTTAGTAATAATAGTGTTATTCTCAGGATGTTGCAGTGCTAGAATTTAAGGATTTTCTTAAGGCACACCTAGAATATGGAACTCTCCATCCGACATTTTCATGGAGAATATGTAGGCATGCATCATATCACCTTCTAGAGCGTGAATTTGTTGGAGGAAATATCTGGGCTTTACGCTAGGTTGTGTAGACTTGTTGCGATCACTTCTGGCACTGAAACCAGCAGAGACAATGAGAATGACCCCCAAGACCATAATCAGGATCCTGGTCCAAAAAACATGGCAACATGAGCTTCTGTGACAATCTAACTATGTATTTTCTTCCTGATGCATCATCAGCATTCTATTGAGGCATGGCAATCTTTGTGGATCCAACTGATGGCTTTCATTTTGTAGTCTATAAGGCATCATCCAGGCAACAAGAGTAAACAGATTATATAATCATTTTTAATCGGTGTCATTGTAGTTGGGTCCTGCAGATATGAGCCTTGTTTTCAGACAGGACTTTTTCTGGTAATGGAGTTTAATATAGCCTATTAAACAGCCTCTTGCCATCAAGTAGACTTCTATTTTCATAAGAAGAATGTTAGAATCGCTTGGCAATTTTCCAAAATGGCCTTTATGATCTCTAGTTTATGTTAGCGAGTCTGGTCATCTGGCTTCTATGACAAAGATACTCTATGCTTTGACCAATGTCTTGAAGAATTTTGCTAAGAATTAGAATTTTTTATAGCTCAACAAAATATTTTTATTTCTGCAGTTTCATAAAATCAAATTGCATGAACAAAAGAGAGATTTGACTGCAGAAATTCATCAATAAAGCTTGTTTCTACAAGAAAGTATATCATTGTATCACAAGTCCAAATGCAATCTTTTTCATTTCAGTATTTTTAGAGGTCAAGGCCATAAAAATGAATATAAAAGCAAAAAGAGAAAAATATTCAGCTTTTCAGATTTAGAAAAAGTAAAACTACCTTCAAGAAATATTGTCAAAAATACTTACTCTGGAAGGCTTCAAAGCAGGTAGCGGACGGGCAGCATAAGTTCCTCGTGGACCAGTGACTAAGGCTGGCATCTCTTTTTCCAATGAGGGAAACACAGGGGTTCCGGGCGGTGTGAGAAGCCTGTGAAAAAGTATTTAAAATAAAGCAAATACTATTATAAAAGTGCATAAATGCCCACAATAATTAAGCCATAGTTCCCAGTTCGCAAAAAGAAATTGAAGATACAGAATATGATTAAAAAAACATTTACATTATTTCTAATGGAAAAGCATCATCTAGTGAACTATGTATTTGTAAAACAGAAAACAAAACAAAAAACAGTTTCAAAAAGAGAAAGGGAGTTGAAAGTTTGAGAGAGAGAAAAATTTGATGTAGGATGTTCTAGAAATATCAAATATGCAAGAATCATTAAGTTTTAATTATTACCATATAAAACACGTCAACTTCCTGCAAGTACAAGGATATCATTATAGGCCAACAAACAACAAAAAGGTTCATATAGGCCAGCAAATTTATCATTTATTTGGCACAAACCTTCATTATTAGTAGATATCATCAATCAGTGCAAATATAAAATGAAAAATATACATCAGGAACTTAGTGAACCTTGAAACACCTCAGCACAAGAATGATTGAACAGAAGTCCATCTGAATGAAGAACCTGGGTTGACAGATCCTAAGCGAATAATGATGAACACCAACAAATATTGAAACAGATACTGGAACAAGGACTTGCAAGTTAGTAAGATGAACTTACTAAGCCATTAAATAATCAAATTGATAAGTATTGTCACTTGAAAACATTCCCATTACAATGAATTTAAATCAAGAACAAAATATAAAAGCTGTGCGGCAGTCTAGAGTTGCAGATGGTTCTACAGCTTGAGGTCAAACACAACTGAAGCCAGTTCCTGAAGTACAGAGAAAAACAGAGTTCAATTCTGCCAGTGACAAAACATTTAAGAAGAATAATGGTAGAGAACAGTGTCTCTTCAATTACTTGTCAATTGGGCACTCCTGTTTGACTTTACTCCTCGTTCCTTAGCATAAAATTAAAAAATATTATGTGGGGTGCATGGAAAAGCAATGGATAGAAACCATTTTGCCAAGAGCAATCAAACAAAGTCTTAAATAAGGAAAAGACTGCACAGCTGAGTTGGCTGAGGCTAGCAGTCAAGGATTTTTGAAGAAGCAAACCATCCACAGTATGTTGCAGATCAATCCCAAGTGTTAGGATGTTTTTGATATTAATATCATGCTGGTGTGTCCTGGAGATGAAGAAGCACAGCTTCACTCTTTTGGAGTTATCCCACATAATGTTTCTCTCATTTTCATGTGTGTTTCATTCTCCTAATTGTTTGCTTATATTCCCTTCAATTACTCTACTTTCTCAGTCACTCAAGAGGGCATAAGACAATATGTTTAGCTGACTAAAAGCGTTGACTTTGTTCACAACAGCAAATAGGAATTGAATTCAATCTCAAATGAAGTATAAAAACAGCATTCACTTTGTACATTCCTATTCTAGTGAAGAAGAGACGCATATTGGAAGCAAAAGTAGAAGGATTAAGAAAACTGGTATGCAATGAATGTAGGGGTGAATGTGAGCATGTTAAGATTGCATAACAAATGTATAATGTAAATGGCAGTAATAAATCTGTAAAAACCATCAATTTGCAGCCTTAGATTGTTTTTCCAATAGCAGAAGAATAGGGGAAATCACATAGGGTAAAAAAAAAATGTGTGACAAATAATGCATTGGAAACAGATCATTTATAAATCATTAGCCACTGTTTGTTATAGGCCATAAGGTGCCTACGAAATGCCAGTTTCTTGATAAACAGACGTTGGATCATGGCCAGCCATGGCCAGTCTTTTGCCACCAACATTGCTAATGGCCACTTACTATGAGTTATGACCAGAAGTATAGCTTTATCAGTCAGTGTGAATGGAATACTAAATGCCAGTTTCTTGATAAACAGACGGTTGGATCATGGCCAGCCATGGCCAATCTTTTGCCGCCAATATTGCTAATGGCCACTTACTATGAGTTATGACCAAAAGTATAGCTTTATCAGTCAGTGTGAATGGAATACTAAATGCCAGTTTCTTGATAAACAGACGTTGGATCATGGCCAGCCATGGCCAATCTTTTGCCGCCAATATTGCTAATGGCCACTTACTATGAGTTATGACCAAAAGTATAGCTTTATCAGTCAGTGTGAATGGAATACTAAATGCCAGTTTCTTGATAAACAGACGTTGGATCATGGCCAGCCATGGCCAATCTTTTGCCGCCAACATTGCTAATGGCCACTTACTATGAGTTATGACCAAAAGTATAGCTTTATCAGTCAGTGTGAATGGAATACTAAGTGCCAGTTTCTTGATAAACAGACGTTGGATCATGGCCAGCCATGGCCAATCTTTTGCCGCCAACATTGCTAATGACCACTTTACTATGAGTTATGACCAAAAGTATAGCTTTATCAGTAAGTGTGAATGGAATACTAAATAACAGTCTTCATTTCTGTTGTAAGACATGTACAAGCCAGGATTCAAACCTGGAACCTCCCCTCACCATGCTGAGTGTTCTCTCGCGGAGCTGATGACCCTTCACATGTTTGTGCTCTATAGGACCATGGGCTGAACTTTCAACAATTTCAGCCATATCATATATGTTATGGGTGGGAGCAATTTGTCAAACGGGATGAGCCCAAGTGGTAAGAGTATGGTGAGACCCAGGTTCACATTCCCGTGAGAGATAACAACGTATTAGAATTAGGGTATATACTGTATCCAATTCATTGGGTGTGACGTACCCCAATCTATAATGCGCAATGCAACTTCTATGTGAATTTGACAGCAGATGTCAATTGGGTAAAACGACACATTCGACTCACTGGGCGTGCTCTACTGCAATGGACGAAGCCGGGTGCAAGTCCCGGGTGAACCTGACAGAATAGACAACCCCTCCGTTGTGGCAGCTAATCTGAAGGTTGCCACAGTTAAAAAACTTTACAGATCAAGAAAAATAAAAGGGTGGGGACGACATTATAATCAGCGACCAAGTCCTAACAAAAAAAATGGGCAGAAAATCACTACCTTCCGGCACGAATTTCACGGTGATCTGGAAAATGCCAGACTAGCAAAGCCTAACCATGAGCAACAACGTAGATTCCTATTAAAATGGGCGAACAAAACAATGTGCGCTACTTACCAGTCATAGTCATTTTTGCCTCCATCTGCATTTAGCAAGTCATCAGACACTGTTTTCCTCACTGGTGATTCAGGCATTTTATAGGCCAGCGAGCTGCCGGACTTGGTCACAGCTGCAAGCATGACAGAAACAACTTCCTTTAATGCACTGAAGGAAAAAACTCCAAATGCTTAGATTTCAAATGCAATACAGTTGCCCAAACATTTCTGAAAACCCAATCAAACATAGCAGACTGAGGGCGACTTGTAGTTGTCCCCACAAGCTTCAGTATTCAGTTTACACAGAAAGAAAAAACTGGGTTGCTGTACTGTTGAGCATATAAAAATGGGTGTGACAGAAAACCCACAAATGTCATTGATCTGCAAAAGCAATGTGAGCAGGTGGGTATGTGAATACATACCAATGGGGGATGATTCCAAGTCATCAGGGTGAGCAGTGAGAAAAAGTGTATTGTTGCGCTCTTTCTCACGCTTGCGCATCTCATGAAACAATGCCAGATCATCATCCCTCTCTTTCTCTCTGTCCCTCACTACATTGCTCAGACTACGCCCCCTCCTGTGCAGCAGCAAGTTATTCTGCTGCATAAGGAAAGCAGAATCTCTGGAAGCCCTTTGATTATTATTCATAGCTCCCTTATTCATTCCTGAGCTCTAGGCTTTTGTTAGCTCCCCATGATTCTCCTGTAAATGTACAAGCTAACTACAAACACCCAGTACAAAATGGATTGGGAGTTTCCAAGATTAAAGAGGACGAAAAAAACTCTGTTTCTACTATTTCTGGTGCTTCTGCAGCTGACTGAGTTCCACGGAGACCCACAACAAGACACAAAACATGTATTATTTGTAATTGGGTTTTGTGAGCTCTAAACAGTATTATAATCCTGTAAAACGAAGAAAGGCTGTACTTGTACTTAGCATGCAGGTAACAAGAAGATGGGAAATTATTTTATGTAAGGTGGGAGGGAAGTCACATGGAGTGGGACATGATTAAAGGCAAGGAGAGTTTACCTAACGTTACAACAAAAGCTTTGGACTGACTAAAGTTACACAGTCAGAGGGTTTCACATGGGAAATGCAAAAGCAAAAAGGGTGTTATAATAAATGGGTCCATTGTGATTGAACCCAAGATGAAGATAATGTTATCAGCTAGAGGCGGCAGTGCCATTGTTCACTTTTAAGATTTCAGTTATTTGGTCATACAACTGTTCCAGAGGGCAGGTAATATTTACTCACCATCATAAAGAGGGCACAATTCTGCACTAAATGTTTTCGTTGGGGAATATAATGAAGTTGTAATAACCTTCAATCATGGTATAAATATATTTTCTAAGTTTTTTTTTTTTTTTTTAATTTTAAATGTGTAAAGAAGTCAATGGGTCTTGGTTTGAGTCTAGAGGCTCATGTTCATCAAGTAGCAAAACTATCTTGTGTATGATATAAAATTTTCCATAAAAGAAAAAAAGAGTAGGAAAATATATAATATTGTACATAAATGTTTTAAGGTAATTGAAAATAAATAATTTTTAAAAATGAGTTGGTATTGAGTAGAATATTAATATAAAGAAGTCAATGAGGCTCTTGTTCATTAGATGGCAAAACCATCTTGTGGATGATATAAAATCCTCCATAAAAAAAAAGTGTAGGAAAATAAATAATATTGTACATAAATGTTTTAAGATAATTGAAAATAAATAATTTTTAAAAATGAGTTGGTATTTAGTAGGATATTAATATAAATATCTTAAATATATTTATTTAAAAGATGTAGAAATCTTGAGGTGTTTATATTAAATTTGTTGTTAGGATGGATAGGCACCTCAAAGTCTCACCATCTTTTAGATGGATGTTTTTAAAATATCTATGGGAGTTTTATTACAATTTCATTTTAGAGGTGTCTATATTGAATTTATTATTTAGGATGAAGAAGCACCTCAAACTTTTTCCATCTTTTTAGATGGATGTTTTTGTGAGGACCGCCCTTTTTACTTCTGTTGTTATGACTATTTACATTACTGTTATTGTTACTTTTTATATTTGTGGGATAGCAGTTCCCGGAATTGTCAAACTATTAAACTTTATTATGATTTCGAAAAAACTAATTGGGTGATGTTTGGATAAGTTTACATTACAGAAAAGTTAATTAGGTGATGTTGGAAAATTGTAATATGATTTCATTTATGTTAATTGGAACTATGTCATGATAATGCATGTTTATAAGTTGCTTCGGCTATGAGGATTATATGTGGATACTGATCTTGTAATTTAGTGTGCAGGATTTACTAATCGAACCACAGATTTCGGAGATCATTCCGCACCTTGTTATTGTTATCCCCTGTTAAGCCGATCTGGTTCCACGAGGAACCAAGATCCTTATGTGTTTGATGTGATGTCGTAATGTGGTCTTTCGTATGGTCGAGTGGGTTTGGTTACCCTCTTGTAACAATATTTTATGATTTGTGTTGTAAAAAGTTTGAATTTGAATTTCTTTATTTTATTTAAATCTTTGAGGCCTTTTCATGTGCTTTACCTTGACCATGGGTGTCCTGGATGGGTTAAAGTTGACCCTGGGTTATACCCCATGGGTCCAGGGGCCCATTTGGCATGGGTAACCCTTGAGTAACCTCCATCTAGTCATCTTAACTTCCCCCTGAAGTTAAGTGGCGAAAATTGGAGGTATGGAGGGGACATGATGGGTTGTACCAACACCCAACCCATCCCTCTTCAATCCCCAAGGTAAGAGATGACTACAAACCCATCCATTATTGAAGGATTGACTTGAAGTCACCTTCTCCATTAGTGAGATTCCCCCATGTGTTGTGGGGCCATCCATGTGAAGGAGGGAAGAAGAGGCATGGGTCACCTGTCTTTTCCTCCTTTAACTCCTTTTATTTCTCCCATGCGTAAGAGAAATGACATGAGGAGAGGGATAAGGAGTACTCTAGGGATGGGTGAGTGACATAAGCCACCAGGACAGAATAGTGGTTTTGGGAAGGGTGAGGAGGTGACAAGTGTCACCTCCCCATTCCTCTAAACCGAAAAGAATTTGGGTTATTTGTTTTCAATTTTGGGATGAGAGGGAGTTAGTTGAATTTTGGGGAGAGTTTTTATTATTGCCAAAAAGAGGAAAGTTAGCTTGGAGGTGAGGAAAGGGAGAGGGAGTTGTTGGCTAAGGTTGGAAGAGAACTCAGTGGAGCTCTGCAACAGTTTCATTCCAGGAAGGCTTTGTAAGGTTGGTTTGATTTTTACCTTTCTTTCGTATATCTGAATGTGTATGTAAAGTGTGTGAAAGATGATTATTTGTTGTTTTAAATGTGTTTTCTGTGGGGTTTGTTGTCGGGTTGTTTGACAGAGCTTCTCCCACTTGGGAGAAATGCTCATCAAGTTTGGGGTAAGGGAGGAGAGATCCTCCTCGGGTGCATACCTGTTCCCTTCTTTTGGGATGTTGAAAGCTTTGAGGGCATGTATCTGTGACTGTATCTTTGACTTGAGAGTCAAATACAGATTTCTTTAAAAAAATTTGTGATCAAACTTGGTTTGAGGCCAAGAGAAATTGTGTTGGATAAATATCTGTAAGGGTGACACTCTGGAGTCGAGTGTGTCCACTCTCCTGCCCCTTATGAAACTCACTGTAGTTGAGTTTCCGTGTTGTGTAATTTACCACGGGTGTTTGTGTGCTTTGGGTTTGTTGTTGTCCCTGTTGTGAAGTGGAGTGTTTGAGTTACCCAGGTGTGAGTATGGTCTCCCTAGCTCGGGGGTGACCCTCTTGCGGGTCTACGGAAGGGAGGAGAGCTAGATGAGTGGTGTTTTCTTCTTTGTTTGTCTTTGATACGCAGGTTTCTTCTTGGAGCTCATGGTTGGATTTGGAGGAGTGCTGTTTTAGGGGGACTGTATTTCATCCTTGCTGTAGGAAGAGTTTAGCTCATTGTGCTGCATTCTGTTTAAGTTCATTGTGGAGAGACTCTCTCTCTCTGAAGTTGTAAAAATTTATTGTTTGGGGAAAAGAGAGAAATTCTTTCCTTCATTAGTGTTTGCTAGTTATGAACTTGTCAATTATGTATATTTTGAGTAACTGTTGTTAAGTAGTGAAATTGAATGTTGATCTTGACAAAATTGTGAAAGTTAGATTATGAATTTTGTTAACTCTTAGATATTGTAGTTGTCAGTAGTTGTGAGCCAATGCAATTGTAATGATTTTGTTTCCTTTTCTATTTAAAATTATTATGTGCTAAGTTGGAATTTTGCAAAAGTGAAGTAAGGAAAGAAAATATACATTTGTGTAACTATCTATTTTACTAAACTCCCCGTTTAACACTAATTGTATGAAGTTTAATTTTCGTATTTGTTCATATATTTCTTAATTAATTTGTAAATGGCAGTTTAAGAAAGTTATGTTTAGTCCCTGTATTCATAATGCTAAGTATTAGATGCCATTAGAGGAACTGGGTTTGAAAATGACAGATTAAAGAAGTTTAATTCAATCTTTGTATTTAGAATTTAAATTCGTGAAGAAGCGGTGAATGTAAATGACATTAGATTAAAATATAGTTGTCCTCCGTATTTGAGATGTTCATTTATTTTATGAAAGTGTGAATTGCAAGAGAAAATATCTTTATTGTTATCATTTCTCTATACTCATAAAGTGATCTGTGAAAGAATCCTATGAATAAGATTGTTAAATTTAAATCTCTGTATTTGTTGTAGTTATTTCTCTATGAATAAAATAAGTCAGAGAATGGGGAATATATATATATATATATAGAATTTAAATTCGTGAAGAAGCGGTGAATGTAAATGACATTAGATTAAAATATAGTTGTCCTCCGTATTTGAGATGTTCATTTATTTTATGAAAGTGTGAATTGCAAGAGAAAATATCTTTATTGTTATCATTTCTCTGTACTCATAAAGTGATCTGTGAAAGAATCCTATGAATAAGATTGTTAAATTTAAATCTCTGTATTTGTTGTAGTTATTTCTCTATGAATAAAATAAGTCAGAGAATGGGGAATATATATATATATATATATATATATATATATATGTTAATATCACATAATGTATTTTCTTTAAATCACTGTATTTGTTTTAGTTATTTCTCTGTGAATAAAATAAGCCAGAGAATGGGGAATAAATATATATATATAGAGAGAGAGATATATATATATATATATTTTATTATGTTAATATCATAGAATGTATTTCCAGAAAGAAATAAACAAAAAATAAATAAAGGAAAGCGAAAACACATTCGCTGCCGTCGCTGTTACACAGCACACAATTAACATATGAAAGAATGGTAGTGGGAAGGGTTTAAACCTTCCCACCCCATCGTATATCCCTTGTGGGTGTGGGGAGGGGCGGAGCCCCCACCCACACCCCACGTAGTGGGATGTGGGTGGGGGCTCCGCCCCTCCCCACACCCCCGCCAAGTTACTATACATAAAGAAAACATGGCGGTGGAAACCACGCCCCCGCCGTTCCATATACTCCGCGGCCGACCTCCTTCCGCGGCCTGCGAGCCGCTACCTCCTGCTAGACCTCCACCACGCGGCCCGGACTCCCCTCTCTCTGCGTTTCCACTGCCACAAGCTCCACTTCCCGCCCTCCGCCACGACCAGCCACCCCTGCGACCCCTGCCATGGCTGCGCCGCCGCCATCTCCACCCTTCTACCCTGCACATAAGGAAATAAACAAAAAAAAAAAGGGGGTTAGGGTTTGCTTTATGGAAAATGAATTAACCAAATGAAATAAGAAATATTTTCATGAGGTTGGCTGTTATGTTATAAAGTGGAGAACCACTTTTATGCAATAACAATTGAAGATAATTGCTTATATATATATATTTATTATATATAAAGAATAGACGAACAATGATTGCAATATTTACAATAGTATAATAGATAAATAAATTATTAAGATAATCTAATAATTGCAATAATAGTATTAGTACTAATTAATAGTAATAATAACAACAATAATTATAACGATAAGAGAGGTATAATTGTATATATATATATATATATATATATATATATATATATATATATATATATAACGATAAGAGAGGTATAATTGTATATATATATATATATATATATGTATCGATACATACATATATTATTTAATTGATAAGTTTATCGGAGAGGCCATTCGTTTTCTCTTTACAATAATAAGAGAAAATAAAATTATAATTTAACAAGAGCATAAAGGAATATACTGTATTACACCGGGAAGAGTTTCTCGGAAGTTTCATCTATCAACGCGATTCAATAACCGGGAAAATGAAGAGGAAAATTACACGTCACCTTGCTTATAAGATCACTGGAAATAAACTTAAGAAGCCATCACAGACATTCCATGTGAGGCCATTTTAATCTCAACTGTAGTAAACGTCCACATAAGTAAACCTGTAAGAGAGTCAGAAGAAGAAAAACTAACATTGGAAAACACAGAGGAGAAAATGCGTGACATTTCCCACATGGGATAAGAGAACTAAGTTGATGGACCATACCGTTAATTTTGCTTAGGAACAAGTTTAATTAATACAAACGAAGAGGAGAAACCTAGATCGGAGAAGACTAGGAGACTGAGTCCAGCGAAGTAGTAAACCAGCCTATGTGACCTGGACCATTCGGGAGTTAGGATTAATGTCAACAATAGATACAGTGATAACCCTGATTGATGTCCAATATGAAGAAAGGACCGGATAAACATAAAGAAAGCATAGAAAACGAAAGAGAGAGAGACCGAAATATAAACAAACAAAATTATCAGAGAAATAGTTAAGGTGAGCGCGATAAAAATACAATCAAAATTAAGACCCAGAGAAAAGGGAAGAGAGAGCAAACAAACCGCCTTGTTGAGAATGCTAAGTCGAAGGAGGAGTATATTTCAGGAAGCAAGAGAGGAGATAGACAACCGTGCCTTGTTGAAAAATGATTAAATAGGGAGATCACGAGTCGGTTTAGTCGGAACAAGCCATCGTGGGAAGTTGTTAATCTATCAGTGAACCACGTGCGTAAAATAGTGTTGAGTAATTCCCACTTACGCTGTAAGGCGTTATGCTGCCAGAATTTGCCAAGATTTAGATTTAGGAACCTTGATAAGATAACCCTTGTAGTGACGTTAACGGCATCGTAGAGACCCCCTTGTTGGTCTGCTTGCGTCTGGTTGCACGCAATTGTACTTGTACCCCGCCGACGACTGTAGTGTTTTTGCCTTGAGCGAACACCACTGAGCATGCTTACGCATGCGAGGGGGTTTCTAGGGGAAACGTGAGAAATTTTTTTAATATTTCGTGTCATAACCACATGACAGATGTGGCTATGACACGTGTGATGTGTGTTGTGACCACATGGAAAATGTGGGCATGACAGTTTTTAAGATATCTATGCTAGTTTGATTACAATTTCATTTTAATGTTACAATACCAATAAGATTAACATTCTTAATAACATTCTTAATAATTAGACATTTCAATCTTAAATCAACATTATTTTTTTATAGATGGATTAAAAAAATAGAACTATTTTATTTCCTTCAAAGTTTTTTTTATTGATAAAATCACAAGTAGAGGGACCTCGTCCCTTGCATTAAAGCAAGTGGTTCAAACTTGTGAGCTCAATGGCATGGTCGTATACATCCAGGGTCAGTGGGAGTTTGAACCTTGATGTTAACAACAACAATGCCAAATTTTATTTTACTTGAAAAGCAAAATACATAGTTATTTCAATGAAAATACATTATTTATTTCAATTTTTACTATTTTATTTTTTATATGAATATTAAATTTTAATATCTATTTAAACTATTGTATATACACATGGACACATAAACTTGAAAAGCAAAGTACATAGTTATTTCAATGAAAATACATTATTTACTTCAACTTTTACTATTTTATTTTTTATATGAATACTAAATTTTAATATCTATTTAAACTATTGTATATATACATGGACACATAAATAGGTACTTAAATAGATTTTAAAAAATATGGAACTATTTTTTATTCACTTAAGAGTTACATTAGAGTTAGTTTATTTTAAAAAATTGGTGTCTTTACTTTCTTTTACTATAGAGCTGTTTTATTTGGTGTCTTTACTTAAAGCTATTTTATATATTATATATTTTATTTACTTTAGAGTTACATCTTTATATTTTTTAAAAAAATGTACTATAGCCTCTCCACATAATTAAAATAAATGTTTAGAATTTAAATACTAAATAAAGGTACTTAGATCTTGGTTTGATGTTGATTTGACTTTGTCAATAAAAATTAGTGATTCATCCTTACACCAAAAATTAAGACATGTCAAATGGCTCAATATTAATCAATGAAATCTGTGTTTAATTATTCGAGTCACTTCCACATTCGTGGAACTATCCCTAACCCTTTTTTTGTGAATTTGAACTAAAACTCAAGATATGAACTTTTTTTAAATTTTGTGGATAAAGGAGTTTGCTAGAATGGGAATACCCTTTTGTCAAAATCCCAAGATATCGATTTAACAACTTTGTACAAAGGTCAAAGACAGCAAGCAGTCATGAAGAGAATGCCCTAGATGCTAATGCAAGCAACATAGTAATGATGCTCTGATTATGCTATGGATGTATCTCAAATGCTATTATAAGATTATTACTAAGTGCTCAAATGATTTGAAATGAACTAGGGTTAGTACTTAAATATAACTCCAAGGTTGGCAAGTGAAACATTTCACACTTCAAGTTGACACGTGATGGCTAGTGGGAAGGGTTGGGTCAACCTTAGATTTGAATTTGAAAATTTAAAGTTTTGGGTTCAAATCTATGAATTGCATAATTGACCTAGGTCAATCCCATGAATTGTGGATCTAAACCTAGGTGGAAAATAGATAAGTTGAGGATCAAGATTGGTCCCTATGAGTGAGAGTTGATAAGATCATATAAGGCTCAAGTTATGTGTCAACTCTTCATAAAAATCATGCCACTTATACACTTATCATTGCATAAAGGACAATCCAACCAAAATGAAGGGGAAAAGTGCAAGGTATGCAATTTTCATCATTCAATTTTACCCCCACTTTGACTTGCATCCTTGTTACATTTCTACAAATCATATAATTGACTTGGGTCAATACCATGATTTTAAGAACTGAACTTGGATAGGAAACAAATAACTTTAGGGTCAAGATCAATCCCTGTGAATGAGTGTGAATGGCATCGGGTAAGGCTCATATTATGTGTCATCTCTTAGTAGAAATTGTGTCACATGTATTCTTGTCATTATATAAAGGACAACTAGGCTAGAGTGAGTCCAAAATAAAGGGAAAGTACTAGGTGTACAATTTTCACCATTACATTTTTTCTACACTGTGACTTGCATGTGAACTACTATGAGGATGCATGTAAAAGTAGAACCAACCAATCAACATGAAATTAAATTTTCAAAGACTAGTAAAAAGGATATGAATAAGGATATGGATGTCAGCTTTTGGTACATACTACCTTTTAATTAGTGCTCCATCTAGAAAACTTGTAAAAATAGAGAAATATAATGAATAACATTGTATGGGCATTTAAAATAAGTATGTATTGTCTATGACCAAAATAAAAGAGAAAATTAATAAGAGAAACAAAGATATTTCATTTGGGATGGAACAACGATACTACCTAGGGGCAACAACATCAATAGGTATTGCCTTGGAGCAATAAAAGTAGTGTGGTGGCATGCAAAATGGCCTTGATTATAGGTAGTCACTACAACCATACTCAAGCAAGGAATGTAAGTGACCTTGTATAACCCATTCAATTAGTCACATGCAAAGAATGCAATTGATTTGGAGGAGAGTAGAAAAGGTGTAAAATAATGTAAACCTTGGAAAGCTCAATAATCATATAGAAATGTAAAGATATCATCATGTGACAACATAAGAAGATGGTAAGATATGCTCTTGAAAACATATATATAATGGATAGAAAGCAAGGTGTCCCCAATATTGCTCCCAAATATCCAGGCTATAAAGAAAGTAAATGTAGCCATGAGATCTAGATAAAGGATCTTGAAAGCACCAACAAAATGTGAGATATCATCATGATAACATTAGGAAAAGGTAAAACCATTATAAAACATGTTAGCATAAGATGTAAACATTGCTAGAATAAACATGAGAAAGTAGGGTTAGCATAAAAGCATATCATGTAAACATGGTAATCATGAAAGACCATGCAATCATCAGAAGAAAAGATCATGTTAGTGAAACATGTGGTTGAAAGGTTGAAAAATGCATACTTCACACCTTTCATCTTAGGTTTATGCACTCAACTTGGTGCCTTCCATCCCTAATCATGTTTATGACACATTAAACATGTTTTATACCTAAAATCCTTCACTGATGTGCCATGCAAGTCAACTCAAACTCCCAATATTATAGCCAACCTTACCCTTAATTGTATGGTCCTGGTTCCTCAAGGACACTAGTGACCAAGGATGCTAACAACCTCACACTATGGTCCAACTTGAATTTTGAATCTAGACTCCAACCAATTATCCATTTCAAACCATGATCACCCTTTCTATAAAACCTTTCTTCCTCATTTAACATGTCTTTCTACTCTCATGGAATCTTAACACACTTTCTTGCTCTCAAAACTCTACTACTAAGTTCTCTATTTTTCTATTTAGTCCTTTGCCCTCCTCCATAGCTAAGGACACTTACAATTCTTTAATTTTTGTAGGCATTTTGAGATTTGTTTCATCTCCTTTTCTATAGCCTCGTCCAGACAGACCTCCATACTAAGTTTTCAACCTATTGAACTCCTAAAAGAAAATTTCTTAGATCTACTCATTCCTCCATTGTTGTAGACTAATCCTTCCAAAACCCTCATTAG